>CM033404.1:32969258-34330091 GCA_019426215.1 Buddleja alternifolia
AACCTCCCTTGTTATAATGTGTTTCAGAAAAAAAAGCTCCCTCTTATTTTTTAAATTACACAAACCTCCCCTTACACTTCTTACCATCACCGTCTTATGTATTAAAAAATTCCTTGTATGGATATTAGGATGTTTAATTGATCTATGACTTTTATTTCAAATACTTATATAGATATTTGATCGAAAATAATAATGGCAGACATAAATATATATTCAAGCTAGATGGTACTAAGGAAGACCTATAAACTCTCTCTACTGAAGTTCTTTAGATTAAAGAAGATCTCAAACATACAAGGCGTTCATGAAGTCATGCGTCGCAAGTTGCGCACCAAATTATATCATTTAATTTGAGATTAAGCAATGTGCTCAATAAATTATAGTGTTCAATTAGAAATTACAATGATCAGCCCTATTAACGTAAAAACATCCACATTTTTTGAAGGAGATCAGAGTGAAGACTCTTCTTTTTATATAGAAATCAAAACGAAGATTAAGATATTAAGCCCTCGTATTAATGTGATAAGATTATCACTTTTTAAGGGTATTTTTGTCGAATAAAATATTGCAATGAAAAATAGGGGTGTAATAGAATGGTTTTTAAGATTGTCAAAGGGTATTTGATGTAGGAACCATAATCCAGGGGGCAACTTGTGTTTAACCCTATTTTCAAATATCCATATTCTGATTTTGATGTTTTACAAACTAGCTTATATTATGGTACTTTCCTATAAGTACCAAATAATAATAAAAAAAAAAAGCTCAATTACTATTTGACGATAATACCCTTTTTGTGAAACAAGGTCATTTGAGTTATTAACTATTTATATGGTGATTAGGCTGGGTATTTACAACATTTTCAGAGCTTGTATTGTACTCCTATGGAACATTTAACAATTTGGGGTGGGGTGGGGTGGGGTGGGGGCTTAAATATTAGAATGCATTGGGAAGAGTTGATTTTGATGATAATAGGAGTGAGGCAGCTTAGGAGATTGTGAAAGCCAAAAGACAGTTGGATTATATTAAGCAACCAATTCCATGTCCTTTCCCTTCTTTTCTTTTCTACAAAATTATTTTATATCAACATTTGAAAATTAAATGATTAATCTCTTATTTTTGTTTGATAGAATCTCTTATATTGATTCTTTTTATAAGTTTAGTACCTGTTATAAAAACTTCATAATTATATTTGTTATGCCATTTATTATTATCCTTATTATATCAAAAACTAACTAAAATAACTCAATATTTTGCCTATAAAAATAATTAAATGACTAATTAACAACACCAAATGAAATGAACATTCGATTCTGAACTAACTTGGTAAATATATGTTTCACTTATGTATGGCATGCATGGTATGTTAATGTTCTACGGACGGTGCTCCATTTCATATATTTACCCTTAAAAACAAATATATTGCCCGAAAAATAAAGAAAAAGATCAAGAGAAATATCATGATCAAATATTTTACTGTGGCATTAAGAGAATTACTTCAGCATTATATGGTCTGTAACTTGACTTATTATAAAGTTAAATTATTTTTTTATTAGGTAAAAGTTGAAATATGGAATATTTTACTGTGCTTATGATTTTAATTTACTGTGCATGGTAAAAGTAAGTAAGATAAGGCTGATTTGGTTATCGAGGAGGGAGTAGTGGGTGTTTTTTGGGAGCAGGGCTGAGTAAAATGTACTACACTCACATGACTCAGAAGTAAAAAAGGGGTTATTTTGTTATATATTAGGGCACAATTATCGATTAGGGTTTTTACTAGCTAGGGTTTTAATCTATTCTTATTTAAAATTTTCACTTTTCATAGTGTTTTCCCCCCTCCTTACTATTTAATTAGTGGACTAGAAAGAAGAAAATTGATTTAACGACAAATTAAATTGTTTTCTTAATTACTTGGGGTTTCGTTTTTCATCAAATCGAGATGTTCTAATTATTTACATTGTTTCTTTTGATCCTTAGAGTTTCTATATTTCAATGTCATAATTAACAGAAAATGAGGGAGAAAATCAATATGGGTTTGTTATACTTTGGACAAATATCATTTATAGTCCCTAAAATATTATGTTTGTCTCACTTACGTCCCTAAAGTAAAGTTTGTTAAGCTACCGTCTCTAAAGTCATAATTTCGTTTCACGTTAGTCCTTTTCGGTGGAGATTGAAAGGCAATTGAGCGAGTGTACTACACACGCCGGTCAATTAAGGTTTTCCTGTTTCACTTTGGTCCCTTTTCTGGGATTTTAGTCTCACTTTGGGTTTTTTTTTTTTAAATTTTACCCCTAAAAAGGGGGAACAACTTCATTTTGGCGCCCAAAAATGCTTGGAATGAACTCATTTTTTCTCTACTTAAAACCAAAAATTAACTTGAAAAACAAACCTCATAAAAATGATTGTAGCTACATGCTATTGTGGAAACTTGGTCAAACTAAGGTGTTCATGGACCGATTCCAACCCTTGTTAGTTCAATACGAGATGGGAAAAAATTGCCCTTTATTACGTATGAGTATATTACGAAATTTTCTTGAAAGTTACAGTGAAAAACTCGGCTAAAAAATATGTGAACAGGAAACAATGGCTTATTTGTATATAAATTTGAATTATATATTGATTTTATTTTATAAAAATAATAGTTTATCCAAAAATTAAGTATTACACAATTAAAAACCTACGAACTTTGATAATCTATCCAAATATTAATTATTGTCAACTAGATACTCATATAAGCTATTTTTTTTATAAAATAAAAGCAAGTGCAGCAATATATCATTCAAATTCATATAAACATAAGTCGTATTTTTATCCCCGAGCAATTCATTTGTATTCGTATTATACTCATACATCTACGAATCTATTTATTTCTCATTCGCGTATTTTTAGCCAATTTTTTCACCGTAACTTTCAAGAAAATTTCATAATATACTCATATGTAATAAATGATGAATTTTTCCCATCCCGTATTTAACTAACTAGGGTTGATATCAGTCCATGAACACCTTAGCTTGGCCAAGTTTCAGCAATAGCATGTAGTTGCAACCATTTTTGTGATAATTTTTGTTTTTCAAGTTAATTTTTGTTTTTTGGTAGAGAAAAATAAGACCATTCCAAGCATTTTTGGGCGTCAAAATGAAGTTGTTCCCACTTTTTTAGGGGGTGAAAATGTAAAAAAAACAAAAAAAAAGGACCAAAATGAGAAAATATCCAGAGAAGGGACCAAAGTGAAACAGGAAAACCTTAGTTGACCGGCGTGTCTAATACACTCTCTCAATTTCCGTTCAATCTCCATCGGAAAGGATTAAAGTGAGACAAAATTATTACTTTAAGGTCAGTAGCATAATAAACTTTACTTTAGGGACGTAAGTGAAGCAAACGTAATACTTTAGGAACTATAAATGACATTTGTTCTTATACTTTATATTTGTCGCTAATAAAATTGAATATGATTAAGATTTGATGTATTTTGTTGTATTAATAAAAGGGTAAATTTCACTTTAATCCCTTGTACGCTGACTCAATCACACTATGCCCCCTTGTACTCTTAATTGCATCATCTCTTTACCTCCTTGTACTCTAAAAAACTGCTCCAGTTATTATATTCAAGACTTCCATCAAATTGCATCACTAGACAATTTTATACTTTTTAAAAAGACAAAGTTACTGATAAAAATTCATATATTTCACTGAATTAATTTGACTTATAGATTTTAATTAAACACTATTAATTCTTTTAAGATGTACGGTGTTTTAAAAGATAATACATTTTTAGATTATAAGCTATCATTTGAAAATATAATATGACATCATTAACTCTTAAATATATTTTCTTCGTACATAATTATAAGGATTTGAAAGTTTTGCCTTCCTACTTATCTATAGTTCATGTCAATTTAAAATATTTTCTCAAGGATTTAATTAAATGTCAACATAAGAAAATATTTTTTAAGAAAATTATTTCCTGGAAGAAAAGGAACATAAAGAAAGATCAAATTTAAAATCTTATTTTCAAAAGAAAAAACATAAATTTCTTGATATAATTGTTGCTTTTTAGGAATAAAAACAAAGAATTTAGGGGATAATTACATTCACCTCCCTTGAACTATGGACATTTGGCATCCACACTCTTTATATTTTGTAATTTGGAATGAACCTCCCCTCCTTCAATTTTTCTATTAAATTTATTAATTAAAAACTAGAATACCCTTCTCCTTTATATCACTAAATAATGTGTTGAGAATAAAGAATTATTAAATATCATTTAATGGCATATACTTAATAAAAAATAAAGGATCCAAAATTAAAAAAAAAATTAGAAAGATAATTCTAAAATCCCTAAATAAAACTAATTAAAAATATGCTCTCGGTTTGTCGTGATTTTCTTTGGTGGTTCAAGAAATTATATCTGAAGTATGTAATTTTTTTTATAAATATAAATAATTCATATTTTCACAAATTCTTGTATATTTTATTTTTTTAGAGAAAACTATAAGCACCGAAGTAAAAACCTAGTGAATCATTTTATAATCCAAAATTTTATATTTTCAAGTGTTTTTAATATTTTAATAAAATTCAACAACTTCTTCCGGAGGATTGCTAATTTAACTAGTATATTGCACTGAGAAAAATAATATTAAAAAAATATACATACACCTTTTATTCCCCCACCTTTTGTTCTTAAATAGGTGTACTTATATATATAAATAATAAATTAAAATAATTTATAATGACACCAAAAATAAAAAATAATGTTACAAGTCAATAAAATTCAAGGCTAAAAGAATAGTAAAACAACATCATATTCTTTCTCTTCCTATCTTAATCGAAAAACAAGAAAAACTCAAATTATACTAAATGCAATATAGAAAAGCAAAACAAAAGCACTAATTTCTTTTCTATTTTAGATTTTCGACTGAAATTCGCATAATCAAACTAATAATACTTTTTTATGACATTAAATTTATTTATTTTTGGTTTCCCACAGGTTTCCTCACACCACATTGGGTATAAGACTAATCCCATTTCGCGGTACTGAACCTGCCGTTGGCCTGAGGAGATTTGTCACTAGGGGGAGTCGAACAAGCTCTCCACTCAAGAGTGTAGTGGTGGACAAGCCACTACGCCAAGCCTTCAGGTTATGACATTAAATGTTAGTTGAACCAAAAGAGAGTTAAAATCTAGGTTGCACGGGTACGGATACGACGACATGGATACGACATGATACGGGTACGGCAATATGATTTTTTCAAAATTTTAGGATACGACACGGTGAGGATACGGCTATATATATGCATGTATAATATATAAAAATAAATTTAATTCTATAAATTCATTGATATAAATAAAATCTTGTCTAGTTCTATAAATTTCTTTGTCATTTATTTTATGTATTAATTTTTAACAAAAGACCGAAAATATTATCTATTTTCCTATTTTAGTCCAAAAAGTATTATATAATATTAAACAAATATTCTATCTGGTATCCAAAATGTATCGGATAATTCAAATTTTGTGTCGGATACGGTATCCAGAATTTTTTCTTTTCTTTTTATTTTTGGACACTTCAAAAATGGTTTGGACACGGTATCTGAGAGTATCTATGCCGGATACGAATACGATACGGATACGATACTGCACGGGGTCGATTTTAGGAGTATCTGTGCATCCTAGGTTAAAATTAAGATAATTAATTAATATTTATTTGGATCATTAAACAACAGAAGATTATATTAGGGGAAGATTTTTCTGTTAATTTAAAAATTATGCATTTTAGAATAGATTCATAGGTAGGCCTGTCAATCGGGCCCTATGAGCCGAGCTTAGTGTGGCTCAAGCTCAAACTCATCGGACTTTAATATGATAGGCTCAAACTCAACTCATAAATTTTTTTGTTCGGCTCGGCTCAAACTCAGGCTCATGTTTATATGAGCTTCGGACCTATTTCGGGCCGGCTCATTAGTTTTTCTCAAATAAAAAATGGTATCCAATAGAATCATATTAAGAGACTAATTTTAAATAGTACATTAAATAAATATTTACGCTAATGAGTATGTATAATTTCAAATTTTACTAATGGAGTCACAAAGTCTACAATAATGATATGAAAATTTAGAATTTTTTTCAATGTATATGAGGTGGCATAAAATTATTGGAAGTTCTTACAAAATCTATTTAGACGAAAAGTTTCTACTAAGATATACATTTCATCGATTTCGTAAACTTCAAGCTTAAAAACCTACAATATGTTTTATATAAGTTAGCTTAAAAATAATTTTATTATATGAGACAAAGTATTAATTAGAGAAAATTTTGACTTCGGACTATTCGGGCTGAGCCTATTAAAGCTCAAGCTCAGCTCACAAATTGGGTGGGTTCAATTTGTAAGATCAAACTCGGCCCAACTCACATTTAATTAGGCTCGGCTCATACTTAAGCGAGCCGAACAATCGGGTTTCGGGTAGGCCCGATTCAATTGACAGTCCTATTTATAAGTATTCTTACTTTAAGATGTATTTGTTAATTAATATGTCAATTAATGGTTCTTTTTTCATTCTCCAACCAATTATTCAATTATTTTAAAAAAAATTAGCCCAAATGTGAAGGGTATTTTAATATTTCATTAGCAAATCTAATGAAAAAGTTGAAAAGGGAGAGGTCCATGCCAAGATATCAAACACGAAAGGGTGCGGATGCCAAATGTCTAAAATTGAGGGGAGGTTGTTGCAGTTTTCCTAAGAATTTGGTGATGTAAGATTTTTTTTTTAATTGTGATATATTATTGTTTGAATGTTTTAGTTTTGGATGTTGTCAAAAGAAAATAAAGTTTTTAATTTTTTAATTTCCACAAATTAGATTAATTTATTAAATATAAATATATTAATTTAGTATAATAAGAGTACTGTGGGGTTTAATGATGCAATTTAGATGAAAATCTTAAAAATAACAATAATTTGAGAACTTTAAGAGTACAAGTGGGTAAAGTGAAAAAACATGAGAGTAGAAGGGGGGAAAACGTGATTGAGTACGAGTACAAGTAGGTAAAGTGATACAATTGAAGTTATAAAATAATAATAATAAAAAAAAGTGATATAATTGAGAGGAGAAGAAGATAAAACATGATTGAGTATGAGTACAAAGGGTAAAAGTGGAATTTACCCTTAATGAACCGTCATGTGATTTTACTGTAATATGATTGAGTGATTCAAACATATTGCAATTACCTCGAAATAATTGGACTTATAGTGTGATTTATCCCGTTGAAGTTTTCATAGACTCAAGATCCGTCCTGCACCACCTCAAATTCGAGAAAAGAGAGATTGAATCCGCTAGGCTGCTTTATATCTTATAAATATAATCAATGTGGAAAAATCTCGAAAATTCTTGGAAGTAATTCAATCTTTTTTGATGGATTACCCAGATAATGATTACATACAAGACCTTGAGAAATTCTGTAGATATCTTTTTGCAAAGGCGGTTAGAATGGAGCATAATTATCTAGCTCAAAGAGCAAAAATAGATTGGCTGAAATATGGGGATCAGTGGGAATTTTTTTTAAGAAAATTACTACTAGACGTACTATGTTAAAAATCTACAAGCTCGAGGATATTGATGGTGAGGAGATTGTGGAACCTAAGAAGATATGTGATGAATTAGTAAGATTCTATTCTGAGCTATTAGGCACGGCTGAATCTGGATTTCATCATAATCTGCCGGATTTCTCTACATTTATTACGCGACGTCTGTCAGACGAGGACTATTGGTATGATTCGGCCAGTGGAGAATGATGAAATAAAGGAAGTTCTGTTTAGTTTTCCAAATGACAAGGCTCCGGGGTCTGATGGATTTACCGCCGCTTTTTTTAAAAACGCATGGCCAATTATCGGGGATTAATTTTGTCGGGGTATATGTCATTTTTTTGAAACGGAAAAAATTGTTAAATCTCTCAACTCGACAATTATCTCCCTTATCCAGAAAGTTGAGCTACCGAGGAAACCGAGTGACTTTCGACCTATTGCATGCTGTAATGTTATTTATAAATTCATCTCGAAGATTTTGGCTAACCGCGTAACGCCTTTCTTGAGCAAACTTGTGGATAAATCTCAGACGACTTTTGTACTAGGAAGGAGAATAAGTGATAACATAATGCTTGCTCAAGTGTTGTTTCATGGTTACAAGAGGAAGAACATGCCTGAGAGATGCACAATCAAAGTCGACTTAATGAAAGCCTACGATATGGTGGAATGAAATTTTTTGATTAAAACTCTTGAGTATATGAACTTTAATCCTACTTTTATCTAGTGGATTAAATAGTGCATCTCCTCAACTTTGTTCTCGATAAATATCATTGGCAATTCAGATGGTTATTTCAAAAGAGCTAGGGGACTACTACACGGAGACCCTATATCACCTTATCCTTTTGTTTTAGTCATGGAAGTCTTTCATGGAATTATTAATTACTTTATTGATACTTCTGTGAGTTTTAAATTCCATTGGCTATGCTCTGGGACTAAAACCTTCATGTTGACTTTTGCAGATGACTTACTACTGTTTTGCAATGCGGATCCTGACTCAATTCGGGTGCTAAAGCAAGGCACTAGTTTGTTTACTAGCCTGTCGAGACTGAAAGCAAATCCAAACAAGAGTAATACTCACTCCGTCTCAAAAAGAATGTTCACTATTCCACTTTTGTCTGTCCCAAAATGTTTGTCCTTTACTATAAAAGTATATATTTATTGTCTTATCTGACTATATTACCCTCCAATTTAATTGAGAAATTGTTTACACTAAAAAGTAAAATAGGTTGAAAAACCTGAGAAAGGCCCAAAGTGAAAGACCTAAAACAGGCCCAACAACGATTAATGGGTCCAAAAGTTTAAAAGGGTAAGCCCATCGAAGAAAACAATAAACCAGGTCTGATAAAATTAGAATTAAAAACCCGACAATAATATCCCGCTAAACAAAAGGATTTTTAAAGAGAAGTTGGAAGCAGTTCTCGACGGTTGAAGAGAGAAGCGGTTCCCGACGGTTGAAGAAGCAAACCCACGACACAGAAGTATAAAAGCGGGAAAGAAGAGAGAGAAGAGACAACAAAAAACACAGAACAACTTATTTTTCTCTCTTATCATAGGAGTAGGCGTAAATATAATTAGGAGTAGTTTGTAGTGTAGATTTGTTCAAGAATTGCTGGATCCAATCCCGGAGTTATACCAGTGTTTCTCTGTAGCACGAATTGAAGACTTTTATGGAGGTATAGATTACATGCTTTCAGATTTCATTATTTGACAGTAATTTGTATCTTGACCTGAGTTTTCTATTCATCTTCATCGTTTTAAAAAAAGAAGATTCTCACGTAGGTATAGAATTATTTTGTGGTAGATTTAAGTATCATACAAATAATTCTTATCTGTACTTGAATTGTTCTTTTAGTATTATTGTATCATTCGAAGAAGATACATATTTTCATCAATTGCGGTCCGAACAACTAATTTAAACAACACATCGAAGTGTTAAATTCTGAACCACCGTCTAGCGTATCGAACTCGAGCGCGGGGGTTGAAAGATAATTCTAAGTGGAGAATTATCACGGGCTTGGAACGACTATTCGAAATCCTTCCCTAATCTAGATTGTTTTTTTTTACGAAACAAGTTTTGGCGACCACAGTGGGAGTCGGTTTTTCTTAAAAGACTGACGTTTTGATATTTTCTAAAGATAAGATTTTTTGTATGATGTCTGAGGATTCGTTTAGAGACGATTTGGTTGATGAGTGTGATACTCAACCGATTTCGAAACGTAAAGTCAGAGCGGACAAAATGTATGAAAAATTTGTCCGAATTATGAAACAGACCCTCGCGAGTGCTCGCGAAGATCAAAGAAGAGAATTCAATGATCAATACCGAGCATTAGCACAGGAGTCAGCCCGAATATTTACTGCAATTGTGCAGGATATCGCAATAAACGCTCGAGATGGTTTGGCCCGAGAGGTTACTAGAGTAATTACAGAATTAGGAGAAATTTTTAATCAGACATGCGATGTTTTTTCGAGCATGATAAATACCCAAATAGCTTCAGCGCTCGAACCCTTAATTAACAGACATAACATTCTGGTCGAAAAAGTGTCTCAATTAATATCAGTAGAACCTGGGATTCGAACCAGAACAGTTAATCTAGATGAAGTTCCTCTCGGGTATCCTCGAGATACTCGAGCTCAGGAAGGGAGATTTGAGTTTGGTCAGTGCTCGAATCAGATCCCTCCTACTTCAAGTCAAGTACCATTCGAGGGGCAGTATTTCTCGAATCCTTGGGGTGCTGAGAGGCATCCACGTGCGAGTCAGGTGAATGCTTATACAACCCAGCCTATTCGAACTCAGGAAGGGAGGTTCGAGATTGGTCAAGGCTCGAATCGAACCCCTCCTGTTTCGAGTCAAGTGCCTGTCGAGGAACAACACTTCTCGAATCATCACAATGCTGGGGGGCATCCGCGTGTGAGTCAGGGGAATGTTTATACAACTCAAACTATTCCTCAGCCAACAACTCAAGCTATTCCTCAACCACCAAGACCGAATATCCCTATACCACCGAACATTTCAGAATCAATGCCCTCTGGGTATCCACCTAACACCAATTTTGGAAATCTTGGGTCAAATAATGTTTATAGTCAGGGATATTACAATGGGCCGCAGAATGCGCCTCAGAGTTACCCATATATGGGGTCTTTGAACACCCCTTTTATAGGAAGTCAAGGTTTGCATGCAAACCAAAACTTTCCTTTTGTGAATAACAATGTGCAAATCCCATATGCTGGGGGGCACTATATGCCTAATAATTGCTTGGGGGGCAATTTTGGACCACAAGCACTAGTTCAAGATCCTCTTCAAAATCAAGTGGAAATGGCCATCGAAAGAATATATGGGCCTGGTTTTCGAAGGAACCATCGTTTGATTCCTGGGAAACCTTACCCCGATTGGGTAGACAGGAATTTTCCTTTTCCAAGAACATATAAAATTCCTAACTTCACTTTGTTTTCTGGAGAAGACCATGTGTCGGCTCTCGAACATTTGTCTCGATTCACTTGCCAATGCCGAGAGGCAGCTGATCAGGATTATCTCAAATTAAGATTATTTCCTAGTTCTTTAACTGGGTCAGCGTTTAACTGGTACACGAATTTATCACCTAATTCGATACATACTTGGGATGAAATGCAATTTCAGTTCCAAAATCATTTTGCTCGAACTGAACCGAGCATGACCATGAGTGACTTAGCCAAAATAAGACAGAATCCTGGAGAGTCAATAGAAGAATTCTTGGCTCGATTTAAGAAAGCTAGGATTAAATGTCATTTGAACATCCCCGAATCTGAGTTTGTTCAATTGGCTCAACAAAACATGGTTTTTGATTATAGGGTAAAATTCGACGGAATGATGTTTTCTGATTTTAGAGCTTTGGCAGAGAGTGCGGTGAGATACGAAAATATGTTAAGAGAGGAAAGCCAAAGAAAACACCAGGGTTTCAATGCCTTCGAGGTGGGGATTCCATGGGCATTCGAAGATGCCTATGAAATCGATCTGGCAGAATTTGTCAAAGGGCCACCGTTTCAATGCGGAGCTCTCGAGAGAAAAGATTGTGTAGCTACAGGATCTTTACAGACAAAGAAAGAAAAGGAATATAGTTTCGATGTGACTAAAACCGAGCGAATATTTGACTGGCTTCTTGCGAATAAAAAACTTAGGTTAAAAGGAAGACATAGAATACCTTCGAAATCAGAAATTAAAGGAAAACCATATTGCAAATGGCACAATGCTTTTTCGCATGAAACGAATGAATGCATTATGTTTAGGAATTTGATACAAGAAAAATTGGATTCGAAAGATATAATTTTTCCTGATAATCAAAAAACAGATATAGATGAGAATCCATTCCCAGTTCTAAATTTCGAAATTAATACTGTGGAAATTAACCAGTTCGAAAATCTTAATGTGCAGGTACGAAAAGAGGCCAAGTTGGCAAACCAATTATTCAACAGGCTGATTGATGAAGGTGTACTAACGTTCCCGAAGGTGAAAGACGAGGGTCTGGAAGGTATGTGCAGATGGCATATGAATACTCTGCATACCACTGACCAGTGTCAGATTTTCAGGCGATTTGTAGCGAAACAGTATGAGAGGGGTATGATATGCTTGTCAGGAATCGACAAGAGAATCCTGGATTTTGATCAGGATGGAAAGCCAAAAAACAAAGAGGTGGTCAGCGAGACCAAATCAATTGTTCAAGGACAAGGGGAAAAATCGTATAAGGAGGTGCTCGAAACCCCTGCTCGAGAAATTGTTTACCAGACACCTGCTAGGGTGGTGACGAATTTAACCCAAATGCAGAAGGTTTTGTGTGGACAGTGTGCAGATACCTTACATTACGAACTAGTGAGGCTGCAAGTTATTCCAAATGACCCAGATTGGGTTCCCGCGTATCAAAGGGAATGGAATAAAAGACAAAGGTATGAGACAAACAACCAAGGGTTTGGAACTATGCCTTATGATAGGCACTTTCGAGGAAGAGGAGGCCGAGGATATGGGAGATCCGCCTCATCAGGGAGAAAATCACCTTTAGAACGTCTTGGAGGATATCACAGAAATGTCGAAAGAAAGAGAGATGACCACCCGAGGGCCATTGCTCAGCAAGTAGCTTATTCTCGAACAGCAGTAGCCTTGGAAATGCAACAACAGGCGATGATTGCAAATCTCAGGGTGGAAGAAGAGGCTTTGTCAAAAGGAATCTTGAAGTCGAAGATAGTCAAGAATCCCAGTGAAGAAGATTTTGAGAAAGATGTTGATCGTTTGAGTGACCAGTTAAAAGAAGCAGCCTTGAAAGGAAAAGGTGTTACAACTGAAGAAGATGAAGAGCTGGGAGATTTCGAGTCAGGCGACGACTTGGATATTTTACTGGGAGATACACTATGCGAGGAATCAGCAAACGAAGCTGATTTAAAAGCAAAAGAAGCTACTTTAGAAAGGGTGCTGAAACTTGAGGAAGATAGAAACATAGATATGGTGACTGTGCTGCCAGCCGAATTCGCAGCCAAAGACGAAACAGATGAGGAAGGAAATAGCCTTGAATTCACATCTGACGGAGAAAAAGGTAACGCTTCTTGTTTTAAAATTTATAGTGATAAGTCACTCGAAGATAATGAGGAAAAAGTCGAAAATTTGTCAAAATTGCTATTTTCGAAAGAAGAAATAGACAATAATCACATGAAACCTTTGTTCATAAAGGCAGAAATCGAAGGTATTCCCATTAGTAAAGTATTAGTCGATAACGGGGCCACTGTCAATATTTTGCCCGCAAAAACATTAACAAGGCTGGGCAAAAGCTCGAAAGATTTAGTAGTGGCTGATGTAGCGGTCTACGGCTTCTCAGGCCAAGCTACTAAAGTCTTGGGAGTTTTACCGTGCCGGATCAAAATAGGAACCCAGAGTTCCTACTCAGCATTTTTCGTAGTAGAAACGAATTCATCATCGTTTAATGCTTTGTTAGGAAGAGATTGGATACATCAGAATTATTGTGTCCCTTCTACCTTACATCAAGTATTAATTTGTTGGAACGGACACCAATTCGAGGTGATCAAAGCGGAAAAAAACAATTATTTTATCGATACTCAAATTGTTAATGCCAGGTATGAAGCTGGGAAGCTCGAAGGAAGTGATTGGCGATTCAACGAAGAAGCCGTAGAAAAGCCAGCGAAAGAAGGAGAGGGGATCCATGAAGAGTCTACATCCGAGATGGGCTCTAAGTTAGCCGAAATCAAATTAGAGTTAGTTTAGATATTATGAAAGATATGAAGAATGTCGATGTAATGAAAGATGATGTTATTTCTAATATTTTTCGAAGGTTAAGTGTTCAACGAATGGAATCGAAATTGTGTGCTTACGATTGTGATCATGTTAGTTATGATAAGTTTAATTCTGAATATTGTCACAATGAAATACGTGGATCAAATTCTCGAAAAGAATTCTCTCGAGATCTAGTGTATGCGACGGGTCCCAAAACGAATAATTCTTCCAATGAAATATATATGGCAGGAGCTATTCATAATGAAGGTTCTCGAGATAATAAACATAGAATAAATAATCATAATGGAGAGGATACAGTTAATTTTCCAGTCGGAAATATCGAACATGGTATTATAGAACCAGACGAAGAGACTAGGAAAAATAGCCAGGACCAGTTGGAAGAAGTTAATCTAGGGACAATCGACAACCCTCGAGTAACTTACATAAGTTCGAAGATGACTCAAATGGAGAAAAATGATCTAATCGAAATTTTTGCAACAATTCAAGGACTGCTTTGCTTGGGCACATCATGAAATGCCCGGAATTAATACTAATATAGCTCGACATGAACTACCTATTAAACCAGGCTTCAAGCCTGTGATACAAACACCCAGGCGTTTGTCCCCAGATCTAATGGGGGCAATTAAGGAAGAAATAGAAAAGTTACTCGAAGCCAAATTCATTAGGCCAACTCGATACGTCGAATGGTTAGCTAACATCGTACCAGTGATAAAAAAGAATGGTAAGGTACGAATATGCATCGATTTTAGAGATTTGAATAAAGCTACTCCAAAAGATGAATATCCGATGCCAATGGCTGACGTATTGATAGATGCAGCTGCTAGACATAAAGTAATGTCCTTTATGGATGGCTATTCCGGGTATTATCAGTTGAAAATAGCTGAAGCGGATCGGCATAAAACGGCTTTCAGGTGTCCAGGATCCATAGGGAATTTCGAATGGAGGGTTATGCCGTTTGGTTTAAAAAATGCCGGAGCTACTTACCAGAGAACTATGAATTATATTTTCCATGATGTAATCGGGAAGTATTTGGAGATATACATCGATGATATAGTGGTTAAAGCTCAAAATTACGAAGAGCATAAACAGTTTTTGATCGAATCATTTAAACGAATGAGACTCTTTAATTTAAAAATGAATCCTTTGAAGTGTGCTTTCGGAGTAGAAGCTGGAAATTTTTTGGGATTTTTGATACATCATCGAGGCATTGAAGTAGATCGAAATAAAGCTAAAGCGATTATCGAAGCTAAGCCTCCAAGAAACAAAAAGGAACTTCAGAGTTTTTTAGGGCAAGTAAATTTTGTACGAAGGTTTATAGCCAACTTAGCCGGAAAGACAGAAGCTTTTTCCCCTCTATTACGATTAAAAGATGAAAATGAATTTGTATGGGGAGATGAACAAAATAAAGCATTCGACGCTATCAAAAGATATTTAATTCAGCCTCCCGTGCTGATTCCTCCTCGAAAAGGAAAAAATTTAAGATTATATATATCAGCAGCGGAAATGTCAATAGGATGCCTTTTAGTGCAGGAAAATGACAGAGGCTATGAACAAGCAGTATTCTATTTGAGTAGATTCTTGAATGACGCAGAGAAAAGGTACACCACGATGGAAAAATGGTGCCTCAGCCTATATTTTGCCTCTACCAAACTAAGACATTATTTTGCTGCATACTCAATCGAAGTGGTATCCCCTACCGATATCATCAAATTCATGATAAATCAGCCTTTGGTTAAGGGTCGATTAAGTAAGTGGAGTCTTAGCTTACTCCAGTTCGATTTAATCTATGTACCGCAAAAAGCAGTAAAAGGTCAAGTTTTAGCTGATTTTTTAGCGGAACATCCATCTATAGATAAGGAGACCAAGTTCGAAATTGATATCATAAGTACTGCTCCGTGGAGCCTCTATTTCGATGGGTCAAGCACTCGAGATAGTGCAGGAGCCGGGATATATATAATATCTCCATCTAAGATAATTACTAAAATGTGTGCGAAGATCGAAGGTGATTGTACTAACAACCGAGCAGAATACGAAGCTCTTATTTTAGGATTAGAAGTACTACGAGATATGAAAGCAAAGAATGTGAAAATAAAAGGGGATTCCCAGTTGATAATAAATCAAGTGAAGGGGATATTTAAATGCGTGAGTCCCGTAGCCATAGCTTCTTTTGCTCGAATAAACGAGTTGTTCAAAAGTTTCGAGACAGTTGAAATCTCGTATGTACCACGGGAAGAGAATCAAATATCTAATGATTTAGCTCAGTTAGCGTCAGGATATAAGGTCGATTCAAATATGTTTGAGTCAGTTATACAACTCAAACCAAGGGTGGTCCTACCCTTTGAGCAGAGGATAGTTCGAGTACACAAAATAGATATCCTTAAAAGGGAACAAGATTGGCGTTCTGAGATCATCGAATATCTCCAAGACCCAGCTAGGGGAACATTTTCGAATAAGCTAAAGTTGATGGCACATCATTATTTTTATGATGGGCAAGAATTATATAGGAAAGATCCTCAAGGGGTTTTGTTAAAATGTCTCGATTTAGAGGATGCATTAGTTATAATGGCAGAAACCCACGAAGGGGTATGTGGAGCCCATCAATCAGGACAAAAAATGAGATGGTTGATACAAAGATATGGTTTTTACTGGCCGACTATCTTACGAGATTGTATAAATTATGCGAAGGGATGTAAACAATGTCAGAAATATGGGAAAATTTTACGGCAACCGACCATAGGTTTAAATTCCATAATAAAACCCTGGCCATTTCGAGGGTGGGCCATGGACATAATCGGAGAAATCAAACCAGCTTCATCAAAAAAGCATAAATACATATTAGTAGCTACCGATTACTTTACCAAGTGGATTGAGGCTAAACCTTTCGAAAGTATAAGTTCAAAACAAGTGGTCGAGTTCATTAAGGAGTATATTATTACCAGATTTGGTATTCCAGAAACCATAACTTTCGATCAGGCTAGAGTATTTAATAGTACAGAAATACTCGAATTTCTGGAACAATTCGGAATAAGATTAATCAATTCGACACCTTATTATGCTCAGGCAAATGGCCAAGCTGAATCGTCAAATAAATTAATAAAAAATTGCGTCTCGAAAATGATAAGCCAGAATCCAAGAAATTGGCACGAATTGTTAATCGATGCAATTTGGGCGTTAAGGACGATCAAGAAGGACAGCCTAGGAATATCTCCTTTTCAATTAGTATATGGACATGAAGCAGTAATTCCTTTGGAGATCAATATAAAGTCTAGACGAATACTCGAACAAGCAAGACTTTCAGCCGAGGAATATACCGAAAACATGAATATCGAAAAATTAGACCATGAAATCTTGCAAATACAAGCATTGCAACAAATAGAATTTCAAAAGAGTAGAATTGAAAGAAGTTATAATAAGAAAGTAAACGCAAGATCTTTCGAAGTAGGAGATCTAGTTTGGAAAATGATTTTACCAGAAGGGTCAAAAGACAATTTTTATGGGAAATGGTCAGCTAAGTGGGAAGGACCATTTCTAATATCAAATAAATTATCTGGGAATGCTTTTGAACTCCAATGGACGAATGGAGATAAATATGGAAAAGCATTAAACGCGAGATATTTAAAAAAATATACACCAAGTATATGGAAAGAAAACGAAACCATGATATTTAAAAGATTACCCGAAACGGGTAAGAATTTTTACAATAACAAAATTTAAAAAGTAGCATCATTCGAAGATGTACTAAGATTGAAGAAAAAACAACGAATTCGACAAAACATCTAACGATGAATCGAAGGCATCCCTTTCGAGGACGGCGGGTTTGGCTATTTCTTCAAGTTCAAATGATAGAGCTGCAATCTGGTCGTTCAGAGTTGAGATATTCTCATTGACTTGGTTGGCGGATTGAACTAAGCGGTCCCGTTCGAGTTGAAGATCAGCAATTTGAGCGTCGAGAGCAGCAACTCGAGCCATGTAATTGTCACGGGAACCTTCTAAGATGGTGACCTGGCCACGAAGTTGATCTAGATGTTGGGTGTGACTCGAGGAGACGGCTTCGGTAAAAGGGTTTATGCCTTGATCCGCTAAAGAGTGAAGGCGAGCAAGGCTATTCTCGAAAACTTCACGAGCGGCTTGGAACAGAGGCAGCCAAGTACTAGCCATTCTCGAAGCCGCTTCATCAAGAAGGAAACGAAGTTCCGACAATAAGTGAGGATCATTGAGATTATGTCTTATGTCCATAAGGGCTTCGTTTAAAGCGACTTGAGAAAATACAGTCGGTACTGCATTGTCGAAAGAAAGAAAATTACGAAGTTAGTATGTCAAACACCAGAATGAAATAGAACATTGTGCATTTTAACGAAATAAATTTATACCTTCAGTCGGGATAACAAGGGCCATGGTAGAGCTTGAAGGTCCAGGGTCCATGACCGGACTAGGTGAGATAGTCAACGGAGAGATATTAGCAACCTCTTCTATTCGTACTGAAGAGGAACGAGGAGAATCCAGGATAGGCCGAAATGGCGATTCGAGAGCAAGGTTCGGGCCAATTCTGTGAAAAATAGCAGAGTCCAGGACAATGTTGGATATTCCCGCTGTAGTACCAATTGAGAATTGCACCGAAGAAGGTAAACTAGGTATGCCTAGAGGATCGAGGAACAAGGTTAATCAGGAAGATAAAAAATTCTGTTGGTAAAAAATCTGTCTAAATATGAAGTATGGACATAATAAGTTGTCTTACCTGACGAAAGAAATCTCGATACGTTGGGAGCAGTGCTCATAGTAATCGCGGAACTGGGGCTTGTTCTCTCGAAAGTGTCATTTGATAAATTTTCTAAGAAGAAACACAACATCAAGATAGGGTAGATTAACAAAAGCCCATTCATAATTATACAGTACGAGATACTTTCAAAAATACCTGAAGAACGACCTATCTCGAGGGGGTCTCGATGAGTCTCAGAATGAGGTAAAGCATCTTCGAGGATAGGCGAAGATGGTCGGAGGTCGAAGTCGGGTGAACCCTCTTCAAGAATGGGTTCGACGATATTTTCGACACCAGCCCCAATAACCGGCGTCTCCTTTTCGAGATCAACAGCTCCACTCGAAGAGCCTACATGAGAGATATTAATAATCAAATATCGAATGAAGAATTAGTATACAATTTACGAATAAAAGCTAAGGATATTTGAGTAATTACTTGATTCACCGGAAGTTTTTTGCATACGTAAACGTTTCCTGGATCTGGGTTGAAGAGCGTATTGAGCTGCATCGTCGTCATCTTGCTCTTCTTCTTCTTCGTTAAGTGTTCGAGGGGGTACTTCTCGAGAAATAAAAGATGTACGCTCCCTGATGGTAAGAGCACTTCGTTTTCGGGTAACGCGCGTAGGGACGAAAAATGGCTCAGTCGGAACAGATGATTCTCGAAGGGCTTGAGACAGTGCCGCCGCTTCTCGGATTTGGGGGTTGTCTCGCTCAAATCTCCACCCCAAAGTTAAATCGTAAGGAACGATGTAATCATCATCCTGTAAGAAAGAGTATCAGAATGAATCCTAACCATTGTAATCGAAGATTATAATAGTTTATGAAAGTTACCTGATTTGATAAGAGATTCGAAAGATGAGCCATGTCCACCGTGCCAGCGCACATTCTGGTGATATCTGTAATCTGCTTACGGATGATTGGTCTCGAATAACTGCGTGTTAAAACCTTGTTCCAAAAGTCTGCGAAACATCTCTCGACTCGGATGATTCTGCAGAAAATAGGAACAAAACATGGCGGAATCTGACTAGAGGCTTGGTTCCGAATAAGAGCTTCAGCTTTAGCCCTTTGATGATTTGCAATATGAAATTGCCTATTTGACCAAGGGCGATTCATAGTGCCCAAGAATGGTAAAGAGAAGCATTGGGTTACACCAAATTGCCGCGCGCATAGCTGCATTGGGTTAAACAAAACTCAGTTGTCGAACTGTTTGCTCAAAAATCAGAAATACTCGAAGGAAGCAAGCTCGAAGAACAGCTCATTCGATGTATGGTAAATTTGAAGTCGAACCTGTTTGAAATCAAGCAATGCTCGAACCAAGATGCTCGAGACCAAGCAGGCTCGAAATCAAGCAATGCTCGAAATCAAGCATGCTCGAGATTAAGCATGCTCGAAATAAGCATGTTCGAGATCAAACATATTCGAGAATAAGGATATTTAAGAAAACTATTTTCGAGATTAAGCGTGCCCGAAATAGGTATGTCCAGAGTTAGCATATTCGAAATTAAGCATGGAAAGAGATGCTCGAAGTTGAATATGTTCGATATCGAATATAACAAGGTTATAAAGTGTGTCATATTTATACTCAAAACATATTTAGCATACCTGAGGGTTGTAAACTTCAACGCCGGGGACATTATCTGCATATAGTAAATCCCGGGATGACAAAATAGACCTCCAGTAGGGATGATCGTCTATGGAGGAGTCTAGCGAATCAATCGTTAGCATCCAATTGGGTAGAGCAGTGTGCGACCAATGATTTCGGGTTTGGTCATGCCTTGTTTCGAAAAAGGGGCACCATGTGGAAACATAGAGCGGATTATAAATGGCGCACAAAACTTCGAGATAAGATACTTTCTCGAGAGGAACTAATAAGTTTATAGCGGCCTCCCCATAGCAAACCCATTTCGAAATGGGTTCGAGCCGGAAGTTGGAGGGTTTTTTCGACGATTGTCGTTGCTCAACCGATTTTTCGAACGATTTTATAGTCCTGATATTCAATAGCTCAGGGTAATACAGAAAAGACCAACATGTCAATAACCAAAGGGGGCCGGATAATTTGTGAGCATTCGAAGGGTCAGTGTTCAAATTAAACATCATGCGGTAAAAGTGAGATAGCATTAGTGGAGCCAACTCGATGGGCCCCATGGTGACAGCAATATTAGCAGACAAAGTAAAAAAGGTTTTATTCACCACGCAACCGGCATTCATAAACAACCGGGAGAAGACGAAATTTAAAAATAAAACCTCTTCGAAAGGCGTCGGTGGATCATCACAATTGATAAAGAATTTGACTAAGGCAGTATAAGCGATATTTGCTCCCTTTGATTTACCATGATGTTTTAGCCAATTTTCGGTAGATAGTAAAAGAGCTCGAGAATTAGGCAAAGGTTCACCCGTAGGAAGATTCATGCCCGTAGGGGAAAGACCAGTAATTAGAGCCACATCTTCTAACGTAATTGTTTGAAAACCACGAGGTAATACAAAACAATTATACGAAGTATGCCACGAATAGGCAAGGGCATCTGTTGTTACCTGCTCGAAAGGGATGATTGGGTAACAGGCTATTCGAATAAGCCCAAGAATTCGGTTACCGCCCCATTTATTATGAAGATGCTGCAATTTTTCGAACCAAGGATATGCATCGATGGCCCCGATCCATCCATTGATGGGTTTGGTCTTATTCGTCCACTCATATTTGTTCTCCACCTTACATTGAAAAAGAGGGGCATCACCCTCCAAAGCGGGCCAAGTACCGAGTAGATCAGGAACACCATCTTCAGAGGCTTCGAATGCCTTGGATTGAAATCGAGGTCCGAGCCCAATATGGTTGATAGATTGACCCCGACGATCGCGGACCCAAGGCTGTATGATATGGGTAGACTCTAGAGTCGAAATCTTTACATCGCTGTAGTAAGCCTCGAAATTCTTGATGATGTGATAGAGATCTTGGGCATCTTCGCTATCCAAAAGAGTTGCTCGAGCCACTAGATGCGAAATAGAATGAGAGTTAAACATACTCGAAAACGGTTTGAAAAAGCTTGTCGAAAAAAGATGGAAGATTTCGAAGACGAAGGAATTTTCGAAATAGAGAAAGATAAAGAAGGAAGACGATGAATAGTTGGAGAAAGAAAATAAAAGTGAAGGATGATAGTGATGGCTAAGAACAGGAACGAGATATTTATAGGGCTCTAGGTGTTTGATCACGAAAAGACACTTGCAGATCAGAAAGTAGGAAATTGCAATCATTCTTACCCGTTTAAAAAAAATACGAAGAGGCTCTTACAGAAAGATGATTTAAAAACGTTAACAAAAAGAAGGGAGGTTTTAAAACCCTGATCACGAAAACGTGCTGGGAAAAGGTACGAACACATTCGTTATATCATTCACGAACCCTTTTGAAACGAAACAAAGATTAATGAGGAGACGTGTACATTAATATACATGAACTCGAAACGTTCATATACATTAGGAGGGCATTTGTTTACACTAAAAAGTAAAATAGGTTGAAAAACCTGAGAAAGGCCCAAAGTGAAAGACCTAAAACAGGCCCAACAACGATTAATGGGTCCAAAAGTTTAAAAGGGTAAGCCCATCGAAGAAAACAATAAACCAGGTCTGATAAAATTAGAATTAAAAACCCGACAATAATATCCCGCTAAACAAAAGGATTTTTAAAGAGAAGTTGGAAGCAGTTCTCGACGGTTGAAGAGAGAAGCGGTTCCCGACGGTTGAAGAAGCAAACCCACGACACAGAAGTATAAAAGCGGGAAAGAAGAGAGAGAAGAGACAACAAAAAACACAGAACAACTTATTTTTCTCTCTTATCATAGGAGTAGGCGTAAATATAATTAGGAGTAGTTTGTAGTGTAGATTTGTTCAAGAATTGCTGGATCCAATCCCGGAGTTATACCAGTGTTTCTCTGTAGCACGAATTGAAGACTTTTATGGAGGTATAGATTACACGCTTTCAAATTTCATTATTTGACAGTAATTTGTATCTTGACCTGAGTTTTCTATTCATCTTCATCGTTTTAAAAAAAGAAAATTCTCACGTAGGTATAGAATTATTTTGTGGTAGATTTAAGTATCATACAAATAATTCTTATCTGTACTTGAATTGTTCTTTTAGTATTATTGTATCATTCGAAGAAGATACATATTTTCATCAATTGCGGTCCGAACAACTAATTTAAACAACACATCGAAGTGTTAAATTCTGAACCACCGTCTAGCGTATCGAACTCGAGCGCGGGGGTTGAAAGATAATTCTAAGTGGAGAATTATCACGGGCTTGGAACGACTATTCGAAATCCTTCCCTAATCTAGATTGTTTTTTTTTTACGAAACAGAAATATATAATTTATTTATTTTTACTATAAAATTGCAACGGAATTTAAGGAAAGATAATTTTATATATGGATAATAGACAATAGGCATACATTAAATTAAAATCTGACATGTTTTAAAAGGTAATGTTATTTATTGTCTTTTATTTTATGGAAAGGTTATTTTAAAAAAACAATAGACTTTTGATAATTTTTAAGAAAAGTCAAAGGGGACATCTTTTTTGGAATGGAGGGAGTATTTTTTTATCGGCTAGAGCAAAGGATAATATTGTTCATCTTCAGGAAATTTATGGTTACTCGGTTGGTAATCTCCCAGTTCGCTATTTGGGAGTCACGTTGATTACATCGAAGCTTACCATTGCAGAATGTGCACCCCTAGTTGTGAAGCTAAGGAATCATATAGAAGCTTGGGTAAACCGTAATCTCTCATATGCGGGCCGAGTGCAGCTTATTAAATTAGTATTGACGTCTTTACACGTCTATTGGGCTAGTACTTTTATCCTACCAAAGGGGATTATTTGTTTGTTGGAAAGACATATCCGCAAATTCCTATGGATAGATCACCATGAATCCGGTTATGCGAAAATTACATGGGATACGGTCTGTCTGCTTGAAGACGAGGGCGGAATGGGAATCTTGCCGCTTGACTTTGGAAACAAAGCTCTCATGTGTCGCCATCTATGGGCGATCATAACAAAAGATAAGAATTCTATACGGATTGAATGGATTTATCAAAATCGGCTAAGAGATAAATCATTGTGGACTTTAAAGGCATCGGGTGCGTCATCCTAGAGTTGGAGGCAAATATTAAAACTGAGAAGCACCTTCCAGAATTTGATAAGTTATCAAATAGGTAATGAGCATAATATTTGGTTTTGGCATGATCCGTGGCACGAAAAAAGACCACTAATATTAATATACCCACGAGGTCCAGTTACTGCACGGATTGCGGTTGACTCTAAGTTTGAAGTGGTTATACTAGATGGTGATTGGAATTGGCTGAATTCTAGAATTTTAGAGGCGATGGGGATCACGAATAATCTCCCAATTATTCATTCGCAAGGAATTGACAGGATTAAATGGAATTAATCGACTAATGGTAAATTCACAACTTCGTCAGCTAAGGAAGGCCTACGGTTGCATGAGGAGAAAAAGGTATGGTTTCAACTCTTCAAAGGTCCAAGTAAGATTCCTCGTCACAACTTTACTTGATGGTTAGCAATTAAAGAACGATTTGCTACCCAGGATAAATACTGGTTAAATTCTGATAATAGCGTATGTATTCTTTGTGAAACTGATATCCAGGAATCTCATGAACATCTCTTTTTTAATTGTGCTTTTTCACGTTCTTGTCTCTATATTCTTAAACAGCAGGTCCGACTTGAGTGGCCATATTCATCTTGGAAAATCGGCATTACACATACTTCTGCTAAATATCGGGGCTGTCATTGGATTAATGTGGCGTATCAAATGTTACTTGCCACAATTGTTTACTCGATTTGGAGGAAAATAAATTCACGTTTGTTTAAAGGAAAAGCAGAAACCCCAGCTAGAGTGGCTCATAATGCTTTAAGTACTGTGAAAGATAGGCTCGTTTTCTTAGGAATCAAAGATAATGTATCTACTATAGGGTTATGTAGATTATGGAGAATTGCTTGACAATCTTGAACTCGTTGTCTTTCTCTTTGGCATAGGCATGTATAACTAGCATTCTTATAATCTTGGTCTAATATATACCCTCGTGGAGAATAATGACCTAAGTATCGATCTGAGCCCTAGCTAACTCGAGTGAATGTCCAAGGGGGTGTTCAACACCTGATGTCTCCAAACCAACTGGTTAGATAACATCGGCTGAAACTCGTTACAAGGGCTAGTTAGTCGGCTTACTGTTGGTAACTTGGGATATATAGGAATACCGGACATATAAAATGCTAGGATCGCTTGATGTCTTTTATTCTAGTGCTATTGTCTCGATTGTTGTGACAAAGTAGTACCTTGGGCACTTGGTTTGTTACCTTTATTTTATGTTAATGAAATTATCTTTTCCAAATATATATATATATATAATCAAATTAAAGTTATTTTCATTAAAAAAAGGGATAATTACACTCACACCCCCTCAATGATGGGGTAATTACACAAACCTCACCTTACTAATTGATAATTACAAACACATTCCCTTATGTTAAAGATTTCTTACAATTGCACCCCTTGGTGTGTAACAATTCTTACAATTGTACCCCCTGTAAACCTTACAAATAGACCCCCTGAGGGGGTGTGTTTGTAATTATCAATTAGTGAGGGGAGATTTGTGTAATTACCCCATCATTTAGGGGTGTGAGTGTAATTATCCCAAAAAACAACGATTACACTAATCGAAATATTAACAAATAAGAATTAACTACTTGCAATTTGTGTCTGCGTATTTAGATTTTGAATTTATTTTTTTTTGGGAAAAAAAGTCACTGAATCCCCTTAAGCAATTTGATATAAAAGATTCCAAATTTCTTTTGAAAAAACATATATATTTTTCCTTTTATTTACTATATGGTATATTTTAGTAATTTTTAATTTTTGCCGCCTTACAAGTATAAAGTACTTATTCATGTTATATTCTTAATTTGTGATTTCTTAATTCAGGGTAGATCAAACAAATCTCTCTACTTTCTCTCTCTATCTCTCTCTACTTTCTCTCTCTCGGTGCACGATCGACCGTGAGCCGTGGCCATGGCCAGGAGGAAGAGAGGGAATACAAAGGCTGACAAAGAGACTGTCATCACCCCTACATCTCAATCGCCGATTGGGAATGAGGGTGGGGGGTCCAAACCTAAGATCACTGACACAGGAAAGGGCACTTTGGAGAAGGAAAAAGAGATAGAATGTGAAGATGCACTAGAGCCACCACATGCAGGAATTGAATACATATTATCACAGGTGAAATTGCAAGTGCAGAACAACCCAAATAAATCAACTATTCTCTCGGCGATTCAAGAGTGCTTGATCAAAATACAGCAACGCACGCCAATTAAGGAGACATCACCATCTACCCAGCAACATAATGAAGCAGCATTTTTGGTGAAAACGGGTACAATTTAGGACTCCTTTGATGTGTCTAAATTGCGTAACCCTGGGAGCAAGTTGCAATATATGAAACCTGCAACTCAAAATGGCCAAGTGGTTGGTAAAATTGATTTAGAGGATGTGCAATCTGAAGTGCAGTACTGGAATTCGGCTATTGTTTGTTATGTATTAGGAGCAAACCCTCCCTATGCTATGATGAATGGATATTTTAGGAGAATTTGAGGGAAAAGGGGCATAGATAAATTGGTAATGAAATAGAATGGCATGTATTTGGTTCGGTTTCACACTGAAGAAAAGAGGGATGCAGTTTTATAAGAAGGGATTTATCATTTTGATAATAAGCCAGTTATTGTAGCCCCATGGTCTGCGGAGCAGAACTATAACAAAAAATGCTATTGAGAAGGTGCCCATTTGGATAAAATTGGAGGATTTGGACCTAAAATATTGGAGCATTAGCTCACTAAGTAAAATAACAAGCTTAGTAGGTACTCCTATCATGGATGATAAGATGACAATGAAACAAGGAATGAGTTCACTTTGCTAGGGTTCTTGTGAAAGTGGATACACAGAGCATGCCAGATTCTATATTATTTGAAAATGAAAAAGGAATGGTTATTGAGCAGAAAATTACATATGAATGGAAACTAGTGAAATGTGGATTCTGTAAGGGATTTGGTCATGAGGAAAGCATATGCAAGAAAAAGAAAGGGAAATAGGTGTGGGTGCCCAAACCAAACCAGTCAGATGTTAAAAATGTTGTCTCCGTGGAAGAGAATGGGAAACAGCAAGAAACATGGGTCCAACAACCAAATGACACGATACAGTCAATGGGAAAAGGGGAAAACACCTGGAGGACAGTTATAAAAAAATATAAAAGCAAGGGTGGAACAGGAAGGGAATCCTAACGTATCTGAACAACCTACAACAAGTAAGAATGTGCATGCCATTCAAGTGGAACTGGGGCTAGTAACTATAATCGTTTATGCTCATGGAGAGACTAGGAGCGTGGAACGTTAGAAGGCTAAATAGCCCTGGGAGACAGAGAGAAGTCATGGCTCTCTGTTAAAGGAATGGAATTGGTTTAATGGGGATTTTGGAGCACAAAATGAAAAAGCAAAATCAAGATGCAGTTTATAATAAAATGTGTCAAGCCTGGGGCAGTTTATCAAATATAAATGACGACAAGGGAGGTAGAATTTGGCGGAAGGATTTCTTTGAAGTTAGTGTAATTAGGAGTATAGGGCAACTTGTTCAGTGTGAAGTGCAGCAGGTGTCCACAGAAAAGAGATTTATTACCACTTTCATATATGCCTATAATCATAGTAATGATAGAAAGGGGCTATGAAAAGATCTACTAGATATAGCTCAACTTACAAATGAGCCTTGGTTACTACTTGGGGATTTTAACACTGTGTTGCATATGCAGGACAGATGTGCAGTCACAAAAATTGTTGAATTTAAGGAATGCCTAGATATATGTGAATTAGAGGAGATGAAATGGAAAAGGAACAAATACACTTGGAACAATTGCAGTGACACAGGGTTAAGGATATTTTCAAAGATAGATATAGTTCGTATAAATCATCATTGGTGTGAGGCCTATCCATTGGCAGAGACCCTCTTTTTACCGGAGGGCACCTTTGACCACTGTTCAATGATTATTCAAAATCAATTGCATACAGAGCAGAGAAGGATATCTTTTAAGAACTTTAACATGTGGGCTAACTCACAACAGTTCAAACCTTTGGTTGCAAATTGTTGGAAGAAAGAAATGCATGGCCGAAAAATGTATGGGGTGGTGCAAAGACTAAAAGAGATTAAACTTATCCTAAAGACGCTAAATAAGGATCAATTCACCGATATTGAGAGACAAGTTGAGCAAGCCCAACAAACTTTGATGGATTTGCAAAACACTATGCAGTGTGATCCCCAAATTCGGAAATACATGTGCATGAAAAAGAGGCAAGGAGGCAACTACAAGAGAAAACTGCTGCATTAGATCAGTTTCTACAGCAAAAATCCAAAACCAACTGGTTAAGTATGGGAGATGACAACACCAGATATTTTCATATGCTCCTTAAGAAAAAACAATACAAAAATAGAATTGTTACCATTGAAGATGCAGAAGGTAACTTGATTTCAGACTACACTGGAGTCACTAGTCACTTTGTGGAGTATTATCAGAAGATGTTGGGTACAAGGAGCAATAGGGTTCCTTCACAGGAGAAGGTGTTTGAAGCTAGTCCACAACTTACAGTAAGCCAACAACGGGATATGTTAAAACCTTTTGAAAAAGTTGAAATCAAAAAAGCACTATTTAGTGTTAATAGCAACAAGAGCCCTAGCCCGGATGGATATGGCAGTGGGTTCTTTAAAAGTGCTTGGGACATAATTGGAGAAGAGGTAACTGAAGCAATTCTTGACTTTTTTAGAGAAGGGCAGCTTTTGAAACAACTCAACTGGACACTCATTGCTTTGATACCAAAGGTGGAGAATCCAAATCGGCCAAGTGAATACAGGCCAATTGCATGTTGCAATACGTTATACAAGTGCATCTGTAAACTGATTACAAGCAGACTGGCCAAAGTCCTACCTACACTGGTGCATGAGAATCAAGGAGATTTTGTACAAGACAGGTCCATCATTGATAACATACTAATCAGTCAAGAACTAATCAGGTCATACAACAGGGAAAAAGTATCTCCCAGATGTCTTATGAAGATTGATCTCAGGAAGGCCTATGACACTATGGAATGGGACTTTCTCAGGGAAATGTTAGCTGGTTATAAGTTTCCCCCTACCTTCACTAAGTGGATAATGATGTGCGTTGAGACTATATCTTATTCATTAGTTATAAATGGTGACATACATGGATTCTTCCCTGGACAGAGAGGGATTAGACAAGGAGACCCAATGTCGTCATTGTTGTTTGTGCTTGTAATGGAGTTCCTTACTCGGAGCTTGAGGTTAGCTGCACATGAGAATGGTTTCAAATTCCAGCCTGCCTACAGAGAGCTTCAGATGACAAATATATGTTTTGCAGATGATCTCAAGATCTTCTGTAAATCCACAACTAGCTCTGTACAAGTTATCTGGAATAGGGTAAAGGAGTTTTCAAGTACCACTGGCTTACACACCAACCAGGACAAATCTAATATTCTCATCAGGGGTGTAACTCATGAGATAAAACAGGACATTCTGGAGATCACTGGATTCACTGAGGGTTCATTTCCTATAAGATACTTGGGAATTCCACTATTACCAACAAAACGTTCAAGAATTGAGTGTCAATCTTTGGTGGAAAAAAATAACTAAACAGCTGGTTCGGTGCATCGGGAAATTTAACTTATCCTGGGAGATGTTTGCTTATGAATTCTGTGTTTTTTTTCCCTACAGGTCTATGGGTCAACCATTTTCATCCTCCCATAGTCTGTAGTCGAATTGGTGGAGCAGAAATGTCGGGATTTCCTATGGGGTAGGACTGATGAAAATAAGAAAATGCCCTTTATAAGCTGGGACAGAGTATGTACAAAGAAGAAATTTGGAGGCTTAAACATCAAGAGTTGTAGAGACTGGAATGTAACGACTGTGGGGAAGCAAATATGGGCGCTTTCTCAGAAAAGGACAGTCTATGGCTTAAGTGGATTGGGGGTGTTTATCTGAAAAACTCTGAATTTTGGGATCATAGTCCACCATTAGACTGGAGCTGGGTCTGGAAAAAGATTGACAAGGTAAAGGAGAAGTTGGGAGGAGGTTTTATACAAAACAAATGGAGATTTACCACCAATGGAAGCTATACCATACAAAGTGGATACGACTGGCTTAGAGGTGAAAAACTCGCCTTTCATGATGCTAGAGTAATCTGGAATAGAATATCTTTACCCAAGCATTCTTTCATAGCCTGGCTTGCATTCCATCATAGACTCCTAACGCGAGACAGATCGGGTAAGTTTATATTGATCCCTGATTCCCAATGTGTGCTGTGTAGAAATGATGATGAAAATATTGAACATATCTTCTTTAAACGTGATTGGTCAAGAGAGCTTCTTACTAGAGTGATGCAATGGTTGGAAGTAACAAATTGACCTTTTCAATTTGAAAAATGGAGACGTTGGGTTAGATATGCATTTAACGGATGAAAATTTAGGCAAAAACTGATCATGGAGGGCCTGATTGGGGTGCTATATATGACATGAGGAGAACGAAACTAGCGTACTTTTGAGCAGGTAACAAGAGATGTAAATGGTATTCTTACAGGACTGAAAAAAGATATCATCCTAAGGATCAATAGACAATGGAACAAACTTAATGTTAGAGACCAAAGATATTTAGATCCAATCTTACAACATGTTAAGAAGGATCAATTTGTAGAGAGAAAACCATTCTTGTATTCTGTATCTTGAGTTATGAATATATAATTACAGAAGAAGCCTATATATATATATACTAACGGTAATAAGGAAAGAAAAAATTTAACAAAGAAAACTAAAGTGGAAAAGCATAAACACGCTTTTACTTCTCAACACTCCCCCTCAAGTTTGGTCTACTTTAAACATATCAACAAGACCAAACTTGTAAACTAAACTCTTATGTTGTTCTCCTCCAATCCCTTTTGTTAACAAATCTGCGGGTTACTCTTCACTTTTTATATACTTCAAATCAATTGTTTCCCTGTGACAATCCACCTCTATGTGCTTTGTTCTTTCAAGAAAGACAAGGTTAGTAGCAATACTCATGGCTGATTTTGAGTCACTAAGCATTGTTGCAGAACCTTCAATTTTCACTCCCAAGTCTTTAAGCAATCCATTTATCCATACAACTTCACAAGCAGCTGTAGCTATTGACCTATACTCAGCTTCACATGAGGACCTTGAGATGGTTTTCTACTTCTTTGTTTTCCATGATATCAAGGAATCTCCTAACTTTATACAAAATCCTGTTACAGACCTTAGTGTCATCAAACAAGAGGCCCAATCTGGCCAAGACCCACTGTTCCTTTCAAGTATCTCAATACTCTTAAGGTAGCTAACCAATGAGATCTTTTTGGTTTGTGCATAAATTGAGATAATAAGTGTACTGAGAATGCGATGTCAGGCCTAGATAAATCAATTTTCCCACAAGCCTTTGATACTCAGTAACATCTTCTAACAAAGGATCATTATTTTCAGTTTTCAATCCTTCATCATAATCAAAACTAGTAAGCTTTACATTTTGTTCTAGAGGAGTTATTGTTGGCTTACAAGCAGTTAATCCAGCATCTTTTAGAAAATCCAAAACATGCTTTCTTTGGCTCAAATGAATACCTTGTTCATTTCTAACAACTTCAATTCCCAGAAAGTAATTCAGAGTGTCTAGATCTTTAATATGAAAAGTATTTTGCAAATATTGTTTAAGGTCAGAAATCATACCATTATCATTCCCTGTGATGATAATATCATCCACATAAACTAACAAGACAACAGTCTTATCTTTAACAATCTTAGTAAACAAAGAATAATCATTCAATGACTGAGAATAACCAGTGTTAACTAAAGCATCTGTAAATTTAATATTCCATTGCCTTGAAGCTTGCTTTAATCCATATAAGGATTTGAGAAATCTACAAATTTTAGTATTAGAAGAAAGAGAGGATGAAGAAAACTCCCCCTGATTGCCAAATACCTCTGGAATGGTCATGTATACCTCTTCACTTAGCTCCCCCTGCAAAAAAGCATTAGTAACATCTAATTGAAACAAAGGCCAATGATGAATAGCTGCTAATGCTAATACAGTCCTAACAGTCACAATCTTTATAACAGGACTAAAAGTTTCATGATAATCAAGCCCAGCCTTTTGAGTGTAGCCTTTGGCTACAAGCCTGGCTTTAAACCTATCAAGAGAACCATCAGAGTTAAGTTTAACCTTGTAAACCCATTTACAACCAATGGGTTTCTTATGTGGTGGTAAGTCAACCATTTCCCATGTTTTATTATACTCTAAAGCTTTAATTTCATCACTCATAGCATTCCTCCATCTTACATCTTTGGCAGCTTCAATAAAAGAAGTGGGCTCAGTAAATGTATGAAGAGAGTAAATGACAGATTTAGTGGAAGGATGTAAGTGAGAGTAAGACAGAAAGGATGAAATGGGATAAGTCACATTACTAGAGGCAACATTATCATGAGAACTGTCTAAGGTAGGACAATGATAATCCTTTGCCCAAACAGGTTTAACAGAAATCCTAGAGGACCTTCTGGGCATGTGATTAATTTCATCATATGGTGAAAGAGTAGTATCTGTGTGGTGAGCAGTATGCTCAGAAGATCTGCCATTAGAATATGGTGAAATAAGATCATCATAAAACATAAGAGAGTCAGTGATCAAAAGCTCATCAGAAGAATTAAGATGAATCATGGCAAATGGAAAAATAGATTCATGAAACACCACATCCCTGGAAATCAACATAGTATTAGTAGCAATATCTAAAAGTTTGTATGCCTTTTGATCAGAGGCATATCCCAAAAATATGCAAGGTTTGGACCTATGAGCAAATTTATCAGAAACAGGTAAAACCTTTATATAACATAGACATCCAAACACCTTAAGATGAATAATACTAGGTGGTCTATTATATAAAATGTCAAAAGGGGTTTTGTCTTTTAGCAAGGGATTGGGTGTTCTGTTGATCAAATAAGCTGCAGTTTGAATGCATTCTCCCCAATACTTGATAGGAGCATGCGATTGAAACATCAAAGACCTAGCTACATCAAAAATGTGTCTGTGTTTTCTCTCAACAAATCCATTTTGTTGAGGAGTATATGGTACAGAACTTTGATGCACAATTCCTTGAGAGGCAAAGAAAACAGAACAAGAAGATTTAAAGAAATCCCATGCCTTGTCTGTTCTTACAATTTTAATACTAGTACTGAATTTAGTCTTCACATAAGTGAAAAACTTTTGCATAATTGGCAAGATATCAGCCTTTAATTGTATAAGAAAAACCCAAGTGGCTCTAGAGTAGTCATCAACAACAGTGAAAAAATACCTATGGTTAGAGTAAGTGGTTTCACTGTATGGTCCCCATATATCAAGATGAACAATTTCAAAGATATGCTTAGTAATGTGTGTTCTGTGAGGGAAAGGAGTTCTAGCTTGTTTAGCAATTGGACAAACAGGACAATGCATAATATCATCCTTAAGAAAGGAGCCTATGTGAGGTAACACTTTCAGCCTTGAAAAAGACATATGTCCCATTCTTAAATGCCATAATTGAGAATCCACATAAACCAAACAAGAAGGTATAATACTGTCATAATGAGTATTATTACAATCAGAAAAATGCTCAACAGTCATACATGATTGATTATTATCACAAGTTGAAAACTGAGAATTACAGGGAAAATCTAATCTTTTAGGTAAAGAGTAAAACATAGATCTAATATCTGACAAATCAGTAAGAGGTTGGAAGATATAAAGGCCATTTCTGGTTTTACCAATCCCCCTTATCTTGCCACTCCAGAGATCCTGAAACAGGCAAAATTGAGGGTAAAAGATAGCATAGAAATTATTTTCCCGTCTAAATCTTGATATGGACAAGAGAATAAACTGAAAATGAGGAATATATAAAACATTTTGCAACACAATACCCTCTCCTAATTTTACAGTACCTATATGATCAATAGAAGCAACATTGCCAGTAGGTAATCTCACAGAAGATTGTGTGGGCTTATTTGGGTGAATATTGGCGAACAAATTCAAATTATAACTCATGTGATGATTTGCACCAGTATCTAACACCCATTCAGTATGCATAGATGAAGAAAATAAAGCATAAGGTTGAGCAATGTTACCTGTTATACCTGTGACATTATTGGAGGTTGGTGGTGTTATATGTGCTCCAGATGTCTTATTATCACTGTGAATCATGTGCAATAATTGTTGGTACTGTTGAGGTGTAAAGGAAGGAGAGTTCATTTGTCCAGATGAATGTATCTGTGGAGGCATTCCATGGTTATTAGTGTAACCAGCTTGTGTGTTGTTGTCTGTCAAACTTTGAGTCTGCACAAAACTGGCCTAGTTAGAAGAATAACCTCTTCCTTGTCCTCTATCTCTATTATTCCTTCCTCTACCTCTTCCTCTGTTTGAATTACCACCCCTTGGTGGATATCCAATAATCCTATAACAAGTGTCTTCACTGTGACCTTGTATATCACAGTGTTCACAAACAATCTCAGATTTGGAGTTCTTAGCTGCATTGGAATAAAAGGTCACAGGGATATCAGTGTTTCCAGAGTTATGGATAGTCCTCTGTGACTCCTCATTACATATCATAGAGTAGGCTTGTTTATGAGAGGGTGCAGGATCCATCATGAGAATTTGTGATCTAATAGAACCATAGGATTCATTAAGACTCACTAGGGAATCATATTCTTCCCACATCTGCCTGAGCCTTGAGTAATATATGGTAACAGAATTTGTTCCTTGTGTGAATGAATTAATCTTCTTGAATAGTGCAAAAGCTCTTGCTCTATTCATCTTACCGAACTGTTCTTCCAGATCTTTCCATGCATCTGCTGCACTCTCGCAATAAACCAAACCGTTGTATATCTCTTTACTCACGCACTTTAATATCCAAGAGAGGACCAGTGCATTACACTTTTCCCATTGTTCAAACTCCGGCGAATCTTCAGGCGGTTTTTTGCACATTCCAGTAACAAAACCGATTTTACTCTTAGAACTTAGTGCTAATCTCATCGCTTTACATTAGATGACTCCATAATTTTCTGATCCTCTAAGTTCGTGAGGAACAAGATGCAATTTCGGTACATCCGAGGGATGTACATATAGCGGATTGTTAATATCAATCAAGAGAGATGATGCTTTCTCAGTAATCGATGTCGATGTTGACATGATGATGAAGAATTAGAACTCAGAAATCGAATTGATTAAGAATTTCAGAAAGAAATCTGAATTGCGAAAGAAAAACAGAAACAGAAAAATTAGGGAAAAATTGGGGAAAAATTGAAGAAGAGCCTCAAGATGACGGAATTCCTTCAATGATCTAGACTCTGAATCAAGAGAAGAATCCAGCTCTGATACCATGTTAAGAAGGATCAATTTGTAGAGAGAAAACCATTCTTGTATTTTGTATCTTGAGTTATGAATATATAATTACAGAAGAAGCCTATATATATATATATACTAACGGTAATAAGGAAAGAAAAAACTTAACAAAGAAAACTAAAGTGGAAAAGCATAAACACGCTTTTACTTCTCAACACAACAGTAGTTAAATTGTAATTTTTTTAGTTTGATATGGACACACAACATAGCTGTTCACGTTGTGTGTCTTGCTTCTTGTACATATTGCTGGTTGGTTAATGAATTCTTACATTACACCAAAAAACAAAAAAAGTATCTATTTTTATATGTAAGATATATGTAACAAATACGGGAAAATTGCATAAGACCCCCCTGTGATATGCGAAACCTGCGCCAAACTCCCCTATGTTAATTTTTTGCGAATCACCCCCTTGTGTTATTTTTTATTCTGCATATTCCTCCTTTTTCAATTTTTTTGGTGTTTTTTTCCATCATAAATGTTCTAGATCCAATCCAAATTAAATTATTTAACTATTATAAACATGTTTGGGGCAAAAATGCATTTAGATTGACATTTATGATGAAAGAAAACACCAAAAAAAACCAAAAAAAGGGGAATATGCAGAATAAAAAATAGCACAAGAAGGTGATTCACAAAAAAATTAACACAGGGGAGTTTGGCGCAGGTTTCGCATATCACAGGGGGGTCTTTTGCAATTTTCCCTAACATATACATATCTTTCGACATGTATATCACACACACACACACACACACACACACATATATATATATATATATATATACATGAATATACATAATTTTAAACAGAGCGAATTGGGTGCATATATGTACCAAAACCCATCACAAGATCCCCTAATGGCTAGACGCATATTCATTGTCATCCTTATAGTAAATATTACCAAGGGTTAAAGACAATAACCTACCCGAACTTTGCGCGTTTTTACACTTTTTTATCCGAACTCTTTTTTGTCACACTTTTTTATCTTAACTCCACGGGTTTTACACTTTTTTATCTTTTGATGTTTTCCGACGGAATATTCCGCCGTGATTCTGGTATTTTCGGACATTTGGATTTGCTATGGAGTCTTGGATACGTGAGTACTTGTTTACCCTAAAATTCCTTTTCATCCCTAGAGTCTTGGATTTGCTGTGGACATTTGGTTTTTAGTCGAAAATACCCTTAAAATGGTCACATGTGACGAAATCACGGCGGAATATTCCGTTGAAAAACGTCAAAAGATAAAAAAGTGTAAAACTCTTGGAGTTAAGATAAAAAAGATGTAACAAAAGAAAGTTTGGATAAAAAAGTGTGAACAGCGCAAAGTTAAGGTGGGTTATTGTCTTTACCCATATTACCAAAGGTGCAAGGGCAAGTCTCGAGTTTGTAAAACCTGCATGTTACGACCCTTAAATCTCAATCCTCAAATAGTGTTGATGATGACTAATTCTATTGATGAGGTTGAAGCCCCCAAAATATGAGAGGTATTAAGTTCTACTTTCAGTGAACTTTTCTATTTTTTTAGTAATTGTTAGTTGATCGTAATAATTGTCAATTGATTATAAAGGAAAAATTTCATTTTTGGTCCCCCAGTTATACGTCGAATCTGATTTTGGTTGTTACCACTCATCAAATGCAGTCTCTAAACTACCACATTTTCATTAAATAAGATTTCTCCGTCTAATTTTTTGTCAAATTGGTAAATGTTGTGATTAATTAAAATGTCAAAAATTACATTTTGCACCCCAGAAGCACAACTTTTGACACTTTCCACCTCAAAAAAGAATAATTGACAAATATTACCATTTAATCATAATTTCATTCACAAATTACATCACAATTCACTTCTCATCTAATCTACGACTTTACTACAGTATGCAAAACAACAAAATACAAAAAATAAGACGTGAAGGAGAAAGAAAAATGTTGCGGTAATTATATTTAGTCGGTGATCTGCATTTCAAACTATATATAGCATTTTTTGTTTTTTCAGGAGTTATTATTTGTTTAAAAAGATGGCCACCACAGTTATTGCAAAATGGGGTTATCCGTGTCTAATTTAGATAATTGCTGCTAAATCAAGGGAAGAAAAATAATTGTTGACAAGAATATTTGCTAATTTATTGCACGATTTGTAACTACTTCTGTTATCCAAATCCCTCTATTGCTCCCACAAACCCACGTAATATCATGTTTATTTCTAGAGCCGCCGCAAACAAATGATTTATCTCCGATCTTTTCTCCTTTTACAAATCTTGAATGAAGCAACAAGATAAAGATTAACAAATCTCTGAAATCATATTTTGAATTTGTATATATTCTCTTAATCCTCTATAAATTTTTTAATGTTTATTATTTACTCCATCTTTGATAATGTTTTATGTTGTTGTCATTTTATTTGCAAAGTCCATTTACAGTGACGAAATGAGTTATGGGAAGTGCTAGATCAAAATTATCATTAAAAAGACACAAGACACCATCACAGAGGGTTGGTGATTTGCTGTTTTTATCTTCAACTTTGAAAAATTATAATAAAAGGGTAAAATTTGTTAATTATTCTTTTTTGGGGTGGAAATTAAAAAAAAAATGTGTTTTTGGGGTGCAAAGTATAATTTTTGACATTTCAATTAACCTCAACAGTTATCAATTTAACGAAAAATTAGACGGAGGGATCACATTTGATGAAAGTATGGCAGATTAGGGCCTACATTTGATGAGCGGTGTAACTATGAGACCAAAAATGAAAATTTTCCGATTATAAAGTATACAATTAAAAATGTATTATTGTGTAGTCTGTTAAAATAAAATTATTAAACAGTAAATATAGATTAATAATGATCTGTATGTGCAAAAACTTAAGAGGTAATTTGGTTTGACTTGTACTGTATGCATAATATGAAATCTCAAACTAATTATGAAGATTTAATGGCATTAAGTGCATCTGTAGAAAGGAGTGCTTTTCACTCGATCAACAAGTCAGAGCAATGCGTTTTTGATCTAACTACTATTATATTTTTTCCGGACAATAAATTAAGATAATGTAATTAAAACCGTTTCTTAAGCTAGACGTAAATAATTAATCGTCTCCTGCATGATTGGAGATATCACGGGATAGAAGTGTGGATCGGTAACTTAATTATGATAATTTAAAAAATGCCACATGAGTATCAATTATTACGTATATATTATCATATTTAATGTGTGTCCGATTCACACCAATAATTTCATATAAATATGAGATAATTGAGATCATAAAGCGTGAACATAAAAAAGAGAGCAATTTTGTTAGAAAGTAAAAAATTGTTTATACAAGATTGATGGCTATGATTCATTATAGTAATTGGATTGGTACTAGCTCCCTTCCATAATTAGATATGGTAGTTGCAACTAATCAGGTCTAATTGGAGCCCCTTTGATCGAGTTGGATCTACAGACATGTAGCCCAATTAGCTTGACTTGATCGGCATACTATGGAAAGTTCCCAATTAATTGAATCTTGTCTCCAACCTTGCTCTTTATATTTTTGGACTTCCTTTGCATGTCAGGGTCGGGTGTCTCCTCATGGATCTTGGTCCACTTCTTCATAGGGTTTTAGCCCATTAAGTCTTGGGCATGTCAGCTTGGCCCAATAATTAATTTTCACACACATCAATAGTCCCCCAAGTCTAAAGTTTGACTTGCCAAACTGTGAGAGTTACGAAGAAATGTTATAGAGGACAAGTTGACAAGCTGAAGGGAAGCTCAAGCAACAAAGCTCCGAATTCTTCAGGTAAGTTTAGAAAATCCCAGTCTTGCACGCTTTTTCTACTCTTGTTTTTTTTTTTGGGTAACAATGTCAAATGTTTCAAACTCAAAACCCCATTTCTTCAGATGAACCCATTAACTTAGCTATGCCAGCAACTTCTAGTCATGGCTAAAAATGTTGTCTAAACCTACCAGAAGAAGTCGGAGCTTTGCAGCTTAAGCTTCCCTTTAGCTTGTCAACTTGTCCTCTATAACATTTTTTCGTAACTCTCACAGTTTGACAAGTCAAACTTCAAAGTTGGGGGACTATTGATGTAACAATGTCAAATGTTTCAAATCCTCTTCTTTTTCATAACAATGTCGAATGTTTCAAACTCAAAACTCCATTTCATCAAAGGAGCCCATTAACTTGCCTATTTCAGCAATTATTAGCGATGGCAAATGAGATGTGTCCGATTGGTCGCAATGGTGGTATGCCAGTTGCTTTAGGGCGGTCGTTGTCCCGAAAGTGAATCCTCCTTCTCCCTTCTTCCCTACCCCCCGGTTGGTCCTCCTCCAGGTCTGCAGGCACAAGTGGTGTATCCTCCAGCTGCTTCTTCACCTCACCCAGGTCATGCATCTCCATCCCATTCAGGTCCTGATCTTGCATTCCATTAAACAACAGTTGTGCAAGAGGTCTCTTTAGATGCTTATCTTTGTAAACACAACAATGCTGATGTGCAGATAAGAGATGCTCTCCTTCTTAGGTCATTTTAATCTTCAGATTCTCCACCTTTGTGAACCCGATATCGAGTTCAAAATACTCCTCAAAAGTCTGTACTGAAAAGCAGGGATCCAACTGTGCAGCGGGAGTTTCTGAAGAGTATGGCTACCCTTTTTTGCTTTCTATCATTAACTGGATATGTTTTGCTTTCTATCATTAACATTTAGGAAGTCATGGTTGTTGGCAATGTGCCCTCGATGCCAACGAGGAGTTAGAATACAAGGCACAAGTTTATATTGTGCAACCTCTAATTAATATAAAGGCAACAATATGTTGTTTGTATAATTCTTGATGACATCTATAAGTCTTAAATAAACAACTAGTCCATGTGTGTCAAGGCAAACCTTCGCACTCCTTGAGGAGATGGGCACTGGAAGAGTTTGATACTTGATCACTTAAATCGTTCGCAAGTCGGAGAATCTCAATTGGGCATTGAGATTCGTATAAGACTTGTATGACACATACTCTGACAAAGGAGTTCCAGTCGAACACTATGGGATAGTGGGAGTTTGTGTCATAGATACATTGATGGAATTAGTGTATTCGAACATGGCTCGTAGTAATCCGATCACATGAGTTTTTACTCAGTGACTGTCAATGATTGGATTACTGATTATGAAGGTATGCGTGAGCCTTAGACCTGAGGAGTTACCGTCACAGTGTGCTTGTGACGTTGGATTCTGTCACTAGAGTAGTTAGACCCAATTCACCCGTTGGTGGGGCCAACCTCAAAATGCGTTCCAATGGGCAAGTAGCGTGTGAGGTGATTACCAAGATGGAATTCACTGTCTCGAAAGTAAACGAGAAGTATCCTATGCGGTCATAGGTAAATGAGATTGAAAGTCTCTGGCCAGAGCTGATGAACTAACTCGTGTTTGGTGATCTCATATTACTATGATTCTTAAGCATAGCATCGAGCCCTGTGAGTTTGACATATTCCATGACTCTCACTCGATCGGGATACGTCAGTGAAGGGCTTGTACTCATACGGTATCATAATCTAGAGGTTCGTAATGATATAATCATTTCGTACTCGGTTGGGCTACGATGTGGGGCCACGGTGCTGGCTAGGTGTCACCCACATCCTTTGGTATCCTTCCATTGCCAATTGAGACGAACCTAGAGAGTCGCGCTATAAAGGAATAAACGGGGAAATCAAGTCTTGTATTTGGAGGGTGTTCTGGTAATATGTCCTTGGGAAGGATGAATTAATTAATAGGACAAATTAATTTAATTAGTTATTTAATTGGATTAAACAATGGTAAATTAAATTAATTAGTTTGAATATTTAATTGACTAGGTTAATTAATTATTTAGACTAGAATAATAATTAATTATTTGATTAATTAATAAATATTGATTTAATCAATATATGTTTAATTGGATTATATATTAATTGATTAAATTAATTGGACTATGTTGACAGGGTTAACATAGCCCAATTGATTGTCCAATGGCCCATATGGGCGTGTGTGTGATCCGGTGGGCTTAAGTTGAAAGATTTATTTAATCCTCCAACACAAGCCAGATTACACAGTTTTAACAATTCACATAACTGAAATACTCCACCAGAAATACAAATTAGAGGAGAAAACGTTTTCTTCTTCTCTCTTCACAGTCCACTCGATCTCGCCTAGCCGCCATGGAGATTAGAGATGGAGATTTCCCGGAATCTGTTCCTGCGTGATGATCTAGAGACGGTACAATTGAACCGTTGGAGAAGATTGAAAATTCGCGAGGATCAAAGTTGAATACGCAAAAAGGTAAGTTTTTCGTATTCATCTTTTTTTCGTTTAAAATCGACGAAAGCCACGAATTGATCTTGGTTTGGAAAACCGGATCTTTTTTTCGTTTTTGATGCCCTACAGGATTCCCAACAGTGGTATCAGAGCCAAATTTGTTGGCTTCGTTGATTTTTATTTGCGTGTTCTTCGTGTTCATATTGTATGTTCATGTTAATTACGCAATTGGTAATTTGGAATTATCACGTGAAGATCGAAAAATCTATTTTTTGTTGTTTTGAAAATCTGAGTTTTTAATTGAATTAAAAATCTGAATTTTTAGGAAAAAAAAAATTAAAAATTTCTGGAAAAATCGAATTTTTGATGGTTTCTAGAAATTGCAATTTAATATGAAATTGGGGCTGCTTTGAAAATCTGATTTGTGAATTTCTGGAATTCTGAAACTTTCGGCCTGTTTTGTAATTTCTGAAATTCCTGGGCTTCTTTGCGAATCTGGAAATCGTCGTCGGTTTCGATGCCTGAAATCATCGGAATTGCTGACGAAGAAGAATGCAAAAGACGTCAGACTTGGCCGTCTAAGTGATGGTTGGAATCTGAAGTTTTGGTCTCCGGTTTTTCGCGATTGAATCATAGCTTAAAATTGCTGGAGAAGATTGTCTTGCTTTGGGATTTTTTGCCGGGATTTGAGCCGCTGATTAGTCGGGAACGCCATCGAAATCACCGGATTTTGCTGCTGAAACGATCGTCAAGATCACCGATTTGTGACGATGTTTCTTGGCTGCGAAATCTGGACTTTACGTGTTATATCCCAAACCTGGAAATAGAAAAATAGAGTCAGCAAAGAAGAAAGAAGAAGAAAGCGCAATAACAAGAAACAACTTAAAGAGAGCCTCTTTTTAATTGGAGTTAAAAGAACAAGTCAAAAGCAGTGAAGACGCAAATACAAAACCCAACTTTAGATATTTTCAGCACAAGAAAGGCAATTAGTTAGAATAAAGGCCACGTCAGCAGAGTTAGTTAGTAGCGTGAATCTTAAGCTGTAATTCATATATAGTCAGAGAGAGAATTCAGTTTAGGTATGGATTAGGATATTGATCATTTGTTTGCTTCTCTTACCTTGTGTAATTCTTCTCTGATTTGTGAGTGACTTGAAACTATCTCCAGAGTTGATTCTTCTCCTCAACTCTCTGGTAATTTCAGTGTTGTTCTCCCATTAATTGTATCCGATTGCATCAGTGGAATTAGCTAAGTCACTCGATCCTTGGATATCTGTATCAATGGCAGAAGGACTTCATAGTTTGGAGACTCGTAAAGATCTCGATGCGCTTCGCGAACAGGTGACGGTAAATGCAGCCAAATCTGATAAAATGTTTGAGGATATTCGCAATTTAATCGCTGCAATCGCCACCAATCAACCTCCTGGGGATTCCGCCTCTTCAATGGAGCAGGAGGGGACTTCACCCATGGCGCGGGGACTTGGTACACAATCGCCGGGATACCAATTACCAACAAACCGCTCGAAAGTTGAATTTCCTCATTTTAATGGTGAGGATTTGCGTTGATGGCTTTTTAGGGTAGAGCAGTTCTTCGAGGTGGATGAAACACCCATGGATACTCGAGTTTGTTTACCTGCTGTTTATTTGGAAGGAAAAGCCCTGCAATGGCATCAAATCTTCATGCGCACGAGACTTGCCCGAACCTCACCAGATTGGGGCGAGTACGTGAATGCCCTACAAGATCGATTTGGCGCAATGTTATTTGAAGATCCAATGTCAGAACTCATGAATCTGCGTCAAACTGGTTCGGTAAGGGATTATCTTGACAAATTTGATGAGCTTTTAAATAATGTTGAATTGAGTGAAACGTAGGCAATCAGTTGTTTCCTGGCCGGGTTGAAAAATGAAATTGAAGTCCAGGTGCGAATGTTTAAACCAAAGACATTGTAAGAGGCCATTAGTTTGGCTAAACTTCAAGAACAAGCTCTCATGCTGGCACATAAACGAACTTAGCCCTCTACCATTAAATCAAACCCCCCTTTCCAGAAACCCCATGCCTTATTACCAACACCTCCCTCACCTCATACATATTTCACTAATTCAACCACCAACAATCCACACTCCAATAGACCACCTATTACTGCCCCACTGATGCCTAAACCAGGTAGAAGGTTATCACCACAGGATTTAGATGAGAAAAGGGCTAAAGGATTATGTTTTTTGTGTGATGAAAAATACACCAGGGACCATGTGTGTGCAAGGAAAAGGCATCTGTTTTTGATGGAGTTCACTGATGAAAATGAGACAGAACTTGACGTGATTGATCAGGAAGAAACCTCCTGGGACATTTCTGACAAGCCAGAGGATTCCCCTTCTCAAAATCAATTCCACATCTCTATGAATGGCATAAATGGAATTCATGATTTCAGGACCATGAAAGTACATGGCTCAACAAAAGGAAAGACCATACACATACTTATTGATACTGGGAGTACTCACAACTTCTTAGATATGGAAGTAGCAAAGAAACTTGGATGCCCGATTATAGCTACTGAACCTTTTCCAGTCTCAATTGCTAATGGGAACAAATTGTACAGTAAGGCAGCCTGTAAGAACTTTAAATGGAGAATGCAGGGGGTTAATTTTGTGGCTGACATGATGCTATTGCCTTTAGGGGGATGTGACCTGGTTTTAGGGGTTCAATGGCTAATTACCTTGGGGGATATCAACTGGAACTTCCATAAGCTAAAGATGGAATTCCATTTTGACAAGTAGAAGGTGTCATTAAGGGGAATGAATCCTAATACGGTCCAGATTACTGACAAGAGAAAAATGCAGAAATGCTTGCAAAAACCAGCCCAAATTGATATGCTACACGTAGGATTTCTACAAGAAATCCATTCATCCACACCTTCAGCTCATCTTAACTCATCACACACAATACCACCACCACCACAACCCATTCCACAACAACCAAATCCATTGTTACAGACCACTCAACTCTATCAGATCAACCGCACATTCTCAGGAATTAACAAACATTTTAGAAGAATTTGCTGGCCTTTTTGCTGAACCAACTTCTTTACCTCCACCAAGAGAGCAGGACCATCAGATTATCCTAAAAGAAGGTACCAATCCCGTTAGTGTCAGACCATGTAGATACCCTTCAATACAAAAGAATGAGATTGAACAGTTAGTGCAGGCCATGTTGGATTCTGGTGTGATAAGGCACAGTTGTAGCCCTTAATCTTCACCAATTGTCTTACTCAAGAAAAAAGATGGCACTTGGAGAATGTGTATTGACTATAGGGAACTTAATAAAAATACTGTGAAGGACAAGTTCCCAATACCTATTATAGAAGAGCTCTTAGATGAATTGCATGGCACTCATTATTTCTCCAAACTAGACCTGAGGAGTGGATATCATCAGATCAGAACGAAGGAACAAGACATTGAAAAAACAGCATTCAGAACACACAGTGGTCATTTTGAATTCTTAGTGATGCCATTTGGCCTCACTAATGCCCCTTCTACATTTCAGGGTCTTATGAATAAGATATTTCAACCATTTCTCAGAAAATTCATACTAGTTTTTTTTTTATGACATCCTAATATATAGTAGGACAGAGTATGATCACATGTTACACCTCAGGACTACATTTGAAATATTGAGAGCACACAGTTTACTTGTAAAAAAATCCAAATGTCAATTCTGGAACTCTTCCATTGAATATTTTGGCCATGTGATTTCTAAAGAAGGGGTAGCAATGGACCTTAATAAAATCCAGGCAGTATAGGAATGGCCCCTGCCCAAAACACTAAAGGAGTTAAGGGGTTTTTTGGGTCTCAGTGGTTACTGCAGAAGGTTTATCAAGGGGTATGGTTTGATTGCTAGACCACTGACTAATCTCTTAAAAAAAGATGGATTCATATGGTCTCAGGAGGCTACGGCTGCATTTATAAAGCTTAAAGAGGCCCTGTGTCAAGGTCCAATTCTCACTCTTCCTGATTTCACCAAGGATTTCACCGTAGAGACTGATGTTTCTGGAAAAGGGATTGGAGCAGTCTTGCTCCAACGAGGGAAACCTATTGCCTACATGAGTAAGGCTCTAACAGGGAGGAATCTTGGCCTTCCAGTTTATGAAAAAGAGCTAATGGCAGTGGTGACGGCTGTACAAAAATGGAGGCCCTATTTGATTGGGAAACATTTTCATATTAAGACTGATCATCATAGTCTAAAGCACCTGCTGGAGCAAAGAATTTTTACTCCTTCCCAACAAAAGTGGTTAGTAAAATTGATGGGTTATGATTACTCTATATCTTACAAAAAAGGGAATGACAATGTGATAGCAGATGCATTGTCAAGACTTCCACATAATGACCATTTGACTGCAGAATGCCATGCTATTGTTACCATTAAATCTGATTTAATGGCTAAGATTAGACAGAGCTGGACTACTGATGACAAGTTACAACTATTTATTCAACAATTATCAGCTGACCCTACTAGTAACACCAAGTTTGAATTAAGAGGAGGATCTTTGACCAGGAAAGGGAAATTAGTGGTGAGAGCCGATCCTCTTCTAAGAAAAGCAATTCTGGAGTTACATCATAGCAGTCCCTTAGATGGCCACTCTGGCATACAACCCACTTATCATAGGATTAGGTCCAGCTTGTATTGGAGAGGGCTCAAATCTGCAGTGTACAACTTTATTAGGGCATGTGAGGTTTGCCAAAGGTGTAAAGGTGAAAATGTTGCACCCCTGGCTTACTCCAACCCCTCCCTATACCTGATGTTATTTAGCAAGATATTTCCTTAGATTTCATTGATGGTTTACCTACTTCAGGGGGAAAAGATTCAATCTTTGTTGTAGTGGATCGGTTGAGCAAATATGCTCATTTCATTGCTCTCAAACACCCTTATACAACTATCATGGTGGCTCAAAATTTCTTGAACACTATCTTCAGATTACATGGGATGCCAAGAACTATAATCAGTGATAGAGGATCCATTTTCGTAAGTAAGTTCTGGCAAGAACTTTTTAAAACTCTAGAAAGTTCAACTTTTAACTTCTACAGCGTACCACCCCCAGACCGATGGTCAAACCGAAGTGGTTAATCGATGCCTAGAGAATTATTTGCGGTGTATGTATTCTGATAGACCCAAAGAATGGGCCCAATGGCTGCCATTAGCTGAGTATTGGTATAATACCACTTTCCATTCCTCTACCAAGTTCACCCCTTTTGAAATAGTCTATGGCTAAAAACCACCTCTTTACCAACCTTACATTGCTTTTCAATCTCCTTTGGATATAGTGGACAAAATCTTACAAACTAGAGAAGCTACACTAAGGCTTTTGAAGCAACATTTGATCAATGCCCAATCTAGAATGAAAAAACAGGCAGATAAAGAGAGGAGTGAGAGAGAGTTCCAAATTGGGGATTGGGTCTTTGTTAGACTCCAACCCTACAAACAAATGTCTTTAAAATCTCATGCTTATCACAAACTATCACCCAAGTTTTTTGGTCCTTTTCAGGTACTTAGCAAAATTGGAGCAGTGGCTTACAAGCTTAATCTACCCCCTAACAGCAAAATTCATTCAACCTTTCACGTATCCCAGCTCAAACAACACATCGGCGCACACCAGTGTACTCCCAATCTTCCAGTTAGTCTCACAGAACATGGGCATATTGTGTTACAACCGGAGAAAATCTTGGATCGGAGACTTATAAACAAAAATAACAGAGCCCTCACCCAGGTTTTGATCCAATGGTTCAATTCGACAGTTGAAGACAGCACTTGGGAGGACCTCTACAAATTCCAGCAACAATTTCCGCAGTTCCATCTTTGAGGTCAAGGATTTCTTAATGGGGGAGGGATTTGTTATATCCCAAACCTGTAAATAGAAAAATAGAGTCAGCAAAGAAGAAAGTGCAATAACAAGAAACAACTTAAAGAGAGCCCCTTTTTAATTGGAGTCAAAAGCACAAGTCAAAGGCAGTGAAGACGCAAATACAAAACCCAACTTTAGATATTTTCAACACAAGAAAGGCAATTAGTTAGAATAAAGGCCACGTCAGCAGAGTTAGTTAGTAGCATGAATCTTAAGTTGTAATTCATATATAGTCAGAGAGAAAATTCAGTTTAGGTATCGATTAGGATATTGATCATTTGTTTTCTTCTCTTACCTTGTGTAATTCTTCTCTGATTTGTGAGTGAATTGAAACTATCTCCAGAGTTGATTTTTCTCCTCAACTCTCTGGTAATTTCAGTGCTGTTCTCCCATTAATTGTATCCGATTGCATCATTACGCCACTCCGGCGACATCTTGGTTTGTTGCTTGGATGGTTGCAGAGGACGAACGAATCGGCGCTTAAGGCGACACCATTAGCACCACTTGAAACAACCGGGAAGAACCGGTTTGTGCCATGGAAGTCTACGATTCAAGCGGCTGAAATAAACTTCAACGGCGGCGTTAGTCGGAGAAGGAGGCGGCATTGGTTTCAGCGCTGGGCGTCGCAACCACATCCGGCGAAGCCACAGCTGCGACGGCCAGCGCCGTGGACGGCACAAGAAAGATGAAGCCGTTGCCCGCTTCAGGTGTGTTGGGCTGGGCCCGGCACACTAAAATATGTGCTGGGCTCGGCCCAACACGTAGAAGTGTAATTTTCTTTTGGCTTGGCCCAACACATTAATAAATAGCATGGGCTAGGCCCAGCGTGATATATAATTACATTAGGCCCGACGAGATTGGATTTTAGTAGGGCTTGAGCCAATGTAAGATGGGTTTGGTCCAACAAAGGTTGGGTTTAACCCAACGCAATTGAACACCTTTAATTGGACTAAACCTATCCAAATTAAATGGATTAAATTGGGTTGGATCCAATATTCAATTTGGATTAATTGGATCTTCATTCTTCCTTGTTAAATTAGAGCCTTCAAGTAAATGAAATAGGATTTAATTTATAATGAATTAAATTGGATTTGATTTATATTGAATTAAATTGATTTTAATTTACTTATCAACATTAAATTAGTTTTAACTAAGTTATTAATTAAATCGGATTTAGTTTTGTAAGTTGTTTAAATTGGATTTAATCACCTATCGAAATTGAATTGATTTTACTTAGATGACTAAGTTAAAATGTTTTAAATTTGTAAATGATTAAATTAGATTTGATCATTGGATTTGTGAGCCCATGGATATTAAATTAGATTTAATTTCACTTTGATTAAATAAGATTTAGTCCTTCCATGGAAATTAGATTGGATCTAGTTTCACTTGGATTAAATTATATTTAATCTTCCCATAATAATTAAATTGGATTTAATTATTTAAAGTTAGATTTTTCGATCGCATAAAAATTAAATTGAATTCAATCCTACTTCGATTAAATTGGATTTAGTCTTAGTACGAAAATTGAATGGGATTTAATTTTGCAATAGTCAAATTGGATTTGATTATTAAATAAATTAGATTTATTTTATGCTCTTTTCACATATGTGCTTTTGTGATAAATGTTTGTTATATGTGATGAGATGCACATTTCATGGACTTGAATTTATGTTTTATTATGCATGCTTAAAATATATATGTTGATTAGCCCATTGGCTTGGGCCGATCTAGTTAGTCCATGAAAATGTGTAATAATAGATTTGCTTGGTTTTTCTACGCTTTATATGCATGTTAGCATGATATGGGTTAATATGCTTTGTGAGACCTTGATTAAAATACTTAAAATTCTCCCAAAATTAAATGATACCGAGTTAGTAAAGGATGTGAGTCATCCTCTCCCTCCACTAAGCTTTCTAAAATTAAAATTACTATAGATGTGTAATGCTTCCCAGTTATGGGGGTTATGCATTTAGAAATAATTTGAAATTTTATTAAGTGCATGGAATGCCTTAATCGAAGCATATTTCACCTGAGAAACTTGTTCGGTTGCATGGTGAAATTCAAATGTTAGATTATAGGAGTTAGTGGGAATGAACTCGGGTAGTTCACGAGCTTAGAAACCTGTTCGGTTGCGGTTTGGTGAACTATGGGGAAAGGTATTGAATCATTTATTGGATAAATTGGTGTATGGCACCACTTTGAACAATCAGTGGGCCAGAAATCGGTTAGATTGTAACCCACTGAATTACTTGAAGAACTCAATACTCACTACGAAATCTATCCAACGAGATTTTTGAAAATTGCAGTGGGAGTGCAATGTTTCGAAAAATGTAGTGGGAGCCAAGTAAAATTAAAGTCCTAGTTTTACTTGTGTACAATATAAACATTCTAATTGAATCTTATTTATTTTCTGCGTTTATTGTATATCTCTCTTAGAAATTAACCCGTTTAAATTATGCTTGAGAATTTTGTCTGAACTGGCCTAACCAAATCAACAGACTTAGAAACTTGAGGAAGGTCCTCAGTTCAGAGTCATTGATTTGAATGCTTGAAGCAAGCATTACTCAAGTCTAAGAATGAGACGATGAGTAGGGCTTAAATATGAGGCGCACTGGACATAGAACCATGTGTTTTGGAAACAACTGTTCTGTGACCGGTTTTCTCAACTTTTTGTATTCTACATTCTAGAGCTAGTGCTCATGATTGAAGAATTAGAAAGAAGTATAAAAGCTGGAGAAACAAGAGGTGATCAATATTGGAACCAGACATGGTGTCGAGTGTATCCAAATATAGTCCACCTCTGTTCTTTTATAATTCTGAACACGTTTGGATGATTGATTTGTTCTATCAAATGGCATTAAGAAAGTTATCATTTTCTAACTTGGTCAAGAAATGGTACTTCTTTAAGTTTGGTAATAACTTTCATGGCATTTATTTTGGAAATAAGTGTGGGAACAATACATCCTTACTAAAATTGTCAACACGATTTGAAAGTTTGGAATTAGTATATTGTGAACACATAAACTAGAGAACATAGTATGCTAGAAATAAACTGGAAGAATTGTTTGGCACCTAAGATTAGGTCATGCCTTACGAGCATAAGATTCACTAGTTATGAGAAACGTGGGGGTACAAGCCCATTAGGATTGGATCCCTATCCAAACTTAAGAATCTTATCTCATAGGCAAGATGACCAAATCTCCCTTCACAGGGAACATATTAAAGGGCCACTCAAGTTCTAATGTTTGTGCGTGCTGACGTCTATGGTTGAATATATGGTATCATATTAAGACAATGCAATTGGATTGTAAGGTCAAGGATATGATTTCCTAATTTGACCCGTTCCTAAAAGAACATAACATAGTTTCACAGTTTATCCTTCCAGCGACTCTACAAATGAATAGGGTAGTAGTATGCAAGAACGAGACATCGTTGGACATGACTCATTCTATGCTAAGCTACATAGAATTACCCAATTCATAATGTGTCTTGCGCTACTCATAGGTTCATCTTGAATAGATATCCCTCCAAATTCGTTCCTACAGCACCATATCAGATGTGGTGCCAGTGGAAGCCTGATCTTAAACACGTGATGGTATGGGAATTCCCAACCTACGTAGAAAAGATAAAGGTAAAGAATCTGGAGGCTTGGTCCTTAAAAGGACGTTTTGTTAGTTTTCCCAAAGATTCAGTGGGAGAACTCTTTCTACTTACATGATGATCAGGGGATCATTATGGCCTTAGAGGTCTGTTGTCTTGAAGATAAGATCGTTCGAGAAATTGGAGGTGGAAAGATTATTCTAAAAGAATAAAACAAAACATCTTAGGACACTACTATTCAAGGAACCAAACTAAGCTCATAAAACACAACCACCAACATTTGATATGGAAGAGTCTCTCAGCCGCCTGAGAGAAGTGGTTGTCTGCTACAAAGAAAGCATAAGATGAATGATGTAGCAGAGGAGAACCAAGGATACAATTCCTCTACCATGACAAATCAATGGTGGATATGAACTCTACGAGAAGGTGTCAAGGTTATGAAAGTGATGATGGATTAGATGACTTCGAATCAATCCTGGACTCTAGTAGATCGCCCCAGAAGTTTTGAACTCATCAGAGGCGAGTACATTTACAAAGGAAAGATTAATTCGAATGGCAAGGCCAGGCTAATGGCGAAAGAGTGTAGTCAAAAGAAGGGCATTGACTATGAGAAAGCCCCTTTGCCCCATCTAAAATCAAATCCATTAGAATCTTACTTTCGATAACAACACACCAATATTATGAAAATCTAGCACATGGATGTGAAGACTCGTTCATAAATAGATTCCTCTAGAAGGACATCCTTTTCGAACGGCCCAAGGGTTTCACATTTGAGGTCGATTATCATAAGGTCTACATGCTTTATGAATCCATTTATGGATTTAAGTGGACCTCTCGTAGTTAGAATCTTCACTTTGATGACATAATTTCAAATTATGATATCATCTAAACGAAGAGAGACCATCTGTGTGCAATAAGGTCAGTGGGAGCGAGATATCATTTTATGAGAAATGATGTGGGTTCATTGACTATGTCAAGACATAAAGATAGAGCATGTTCTCCATGAAAGCCTTGGGAGAAGCCATCTTTATCCTTATAATTTGCATCTATGAAAATGGAGCGAATAGGATAATGGGCCCCTCCCAAGCCCTTTGCTTAGAATTAATCCTAAAGCAATTTAGGAAGAAGATCTGAGAAAGGGCTCTTGCCTAGAGAGGAAGAGTAATGGGTAGACATAATATATATCACGAAGTACTTGAGAAGAACTTAGGATATATTTTTCGTCTATGCCCATGGAGGACTGATAGTGGAAGTTTTATACTTACTCGGACCTTGAGTCTGACAAAGGAGATTAAAATTCCACTTTGGGTTAATATGCACCCTCAATTGTGGAGTAGTAACTTGGAAAGGTTCCAAGTGAAATACTCTACTACTGAGAATCAATATGAAATGCCTTGGAGTCTTGGAGGCTGTCGAAGGAAACTGTTTGGATCTGAAGTTCATGGTAGAACTTCTATTGGTCCCTAGCGCAGAGCTTGCATTGTCACTTTACTGTGATGAAATAAAGTTCACGCGCATGAAAGGAACCTAGGTCTTACAAATCCAGACAAATAGTGAGAGATACAATATCTCTTGAGAGATTGTTGGAAAGGGCGATATAGCCTAGTAGAAAATAAGCTCAGCCGATTAAACGACTGACCCATTCACTGGGTATTGTCACAGGCGGTGCTAGAGCGACATCTTTAGAAGATGGGTATTTAATACCATAGCGATTGGTATTGAGTGCAAGTGGGAGATTGTTGGGAATGTGCCCTCGATGCCAACGAGGAGTTAGAATACAAGGCACAAGTTTATATTGTGCAACCTCTAATTAATATAAAGGCAACAATATGTTGTTCGTATAATTCTTGATGATATCTATAAGTCTTAAATGAACAACTAGTCCATGTGTGTCAAGACAAACCTTCGCACTCCTTGAGGAGATGGGCACTGGAAAAGTTTGATAGTTGATCACTTAAATCGTTCGCAAGTTGGAGAATCTCAATTGGGCATTGAGATTCGTATAAGACTTGTATGACACATACTCTGACAAAGGAGTGCCAGTTGAACATTATGGGATAGTGGGAGTTTGTGTCATAGATACATTGATAGAATTAGTGTATTCGAACACAGCTCGTAGTAATCCGATCACATGGATTTTTACTCAGTGACTGTCAATGATTGGATTACTGATTATGAAGGTATGCGTGAGCCTTAGACATGAGGATTTACGGTCATAGTGTGCTTGTGACGTTGGATTCTGTCACTAGAGTAGTTAGGCCCAATTCACCCATTGGTGGGGCCGACCTCGAAATGCGTTCCAATGGGCAAGTAGCATGTGAGGTGATTACCAAGATGGAATTCACTGTCTCGAAAGTAAACGAGAAGTATCTTATGCTGCCATAGGTAAATGAGATTGAAAGTCTCTGGCCAGAGCTGATGAACTAACTCATGTTTGGTGATCTCATATTACTATGATTCTTAAGCATAACATCGAGTCCTGTGAGTTTGACATATTCCATGACTCTCACTCGATTGGGATACGTCAGTGAAGGGCTTATACTCATACGGTATCATAATCTAGAGGTTCATAATGATATAATCATTTCGTACTCGGTTGGGCTATGATGTGGGCCACGGTGATGGCTAGGTGTCACCCACATCCTTTGGTATTCTCCCATTGCCAATTGAGACGAACCTAGAGAGTTGCGCTATAAAGGAATAGGCGGGAAAATCAAGTCTTGTATTTGGAGGGTGTTCTGGCAATTTGTCATTGGGAAGGACGAATTAATTAATTGGACAAATTAATTTAATTAGTTGTTTAATTGGATTTAACAACGGTAAATTAAATTAATTAGTTTGAATATTTAATTGACTAGGTTAATTAATTATTTAGACTAGAATAATAATTAATTATTTGATTATTTAATTAATATTGATTTAATCAATATATGTTTAATTGGATTATATATTAATTGATTAAATTAATTGGACTATGTTGATAGGGTCAACATAGCCCAATTGATTGTCCAATGGCCCATATGGGCGTGTGTGTGTGATCCGGTGGGCTTAAGTTGGAGGATTTATTTAATCCTCCAACACAAGCCAGATTACACAGTTGTAACAATTCACATAACTGAAATCCTCCACCAGAAATACAAATCAGAGGAGAAAACGTTTTCTTCTTCTCTCTTCACATTCCACTCAATCCCGCCTAGCCGCCATGGAGATTGGAGACGGAGATTTCCCGGAGTCTGTTCCTGCGTGATGATCTAGAGATGGTACAATTGAACCGTTAGAGAAGATTGAAGATTCGCGAGGATCAAAGTTGAATACACGAAAAGGTAAGTTTTTCGTATTCATCTTTTTCTCGTTTAAAATCGACGAAAGCCACGAATTGATCTTGGTTTGGGAATCCAGATCTGTTTTTCGTTTCCGCTGCGCATGCCCTACAGGATTCCCAATAGTGGTGACGCTGCTAGACACCAATCCACGACCAATAAGTGCCTTGAATTAATCTGGTGAAATTAATTTAGCCTATGGGAAAGGACTTATTGCTAGCTTGTTAATGAGCCTAAAGGGTGACACACTTAACTTAATGTAGCACCTATTGGCCAATTAGTTCTATGAGAATTAATGGAGGAATTAATTCATTGGAATTAATTAATTTAGAAAAAGGATTGAAATTAATTAAGTGGTCTTAATTAATTGTAGTCTCTAATTTAATAGGATACTAAATTAAGTGGGAGACAAATTAATTACTGGACAAATTACTTAAATGGGAAAAGATTAATTAAATTAGACTTAATTAATTAATTGGGTCATAGTCTATTTAATAAAGTCAATGGACTTGTTATATATTAAATTGACTTGGGTCCAATTGTAACGTGGAGAGGAAAGAAGACAAGACCCACTAGGTCTCTTGGAGACCTAGTGGGTGTCCACTACAAGAGGTGAAGAGATTCCAATCTCTTCCCCACCTAGTCACTAAACACGCCTACTTCATCTTAGAGGAGGAGTAGGATTTTTCTCTCTCATCTTTTCACAGTAAAAAGAAAACTAAAAATCCTTTTCTCTTTCCCTCAAGAAACCAAGAGTTTGTCATCTTCTTTGCTAGCACTGGTAGAAGAAGACGAGGGTGCAAGCTAAGGCGTGGATACACTTAGAGGTGCCGATTCAAGCACTGAAAGCAAATCCATTCTACATATTTTCTTCACGAGGTAATCGTAAAGTTAATTTATTATTTTTTTATCGAATAAGATGGTACCATATCAACCTATTCCTAATTTGGGGATGCGTTTTTCATTGCTTTTTGTTTCCACTGTCCGCATCCCCGGGGATGATTACTAACACGAGGCTGAATACATGGCTGCCTCAGAGGCTGCCAAATATGTTGTTTAGCTAAGGAAGTTTCTTAGAGAGCTTCAGGTGGTTCATAGCATTGAGCTCTTGTTGCCAATTTATTGTGACAACAATGAAGCCATAGAGCAGGCAAAGGAATCAAGGTCTCACAACAAGTCCAAACACATAGAGAGAAAATATCACATAACAAGATAGATCGTTGTGGGCAATGTAGTTGACCCGCTGACCAAGCCATTGTCACAGACGGTACTAGACCGACATCTTGAGAAGATGGCAATTAGATAACAAAGGGAATGACATTGAGTGCAAGTGGGAGATTGTTGGTGTTGATGCCCTCAGATGCCACAAGAGGATAGATTGTATAGGGCATATTACTTGTAATTAAACTTGATTTATCTATAAGGCATTTCTATTGTTTTAGTTATTGGCATTTGTAAGTTAGTATACAATAATTAGTCCAAGAGATCAAGACAAATCTTCTATTTCTTATGGGTTAAGAACAATAGCGCTAGAAGTATTTGGTACTTGATCTCTAAACTCATTCGCAAGTCGTAGAGAGTTTTGATTAAATATAGAATCTGGATTAGATTTGTATGACTTGAGTTTTAACATGGAAGTGCTAGTCAAACACTATGGAATAGTGGGCGCTTATGTTATAGGCACAATGGGACTGATGAGTTCGAACTCGACTCATATCGCTTATGTCACATGGATTTCAATTTATTATGATAGAACTGATTAGTTGTGACTTGTGATAGGTGTGCGTGAACCTTAAACCTAAAGAATCACGTTGAAGATGCACATATCAAGTGCATCATTAGAATAGTTAGCTCCAATCCACCTATAGGTGGGATCGAGCTCGAAGTGCAACTTGATAGGTAAGTGGTAGTCTTAATTGATTTCAAGATGAAATTTATTCTCTCATAAGTGAATGAGAAGATATCCTATGCAATCATAAGTGGGTGAGATCAAAAGTCTTTGGCCAAAGTATTGGAGTTACTCGTGTTTGATACAAGAGCAAGTTCAGTGACCTTGACTCATTATGAATCAAGCATATAGTCAAGTCCAGTAAGTTTGACTAAATAGTGACTCTCGCTTGATTGGAATATTAGAATAAAATATTAATACTCGTACGACATTCACAACGGGAAAGGTTTGAGAATGATCCATTCGTTCGATCTCATTTGGGTTTTGATGTGGACCACGTGACTGACTAGGTGTCACCCAGGTCCTTTGGTTTCCCCCATTGCCATATGAGACAAACCTAAAGAGTCGCGTTTAAAGAAAATGTAAAAGAGAAATTAAGGGAACTATTCAAGGTAAAGTTAATAATTAATTTGATTTAATTAATTAATAGATAAGATTAACTATTAATTAATTTTTTGGAGAAATAAATTGATAGATTAATTTATCTAATTAATTTAATTGATTAATTAATTAGTTAATTAATTTATTGGATAAATAAATAAATAATTAAATAATTGACTAAAACACGAAGCCAATCCGGGCCGAGGTAGGCATCCATTTGGACGCCTACGTGGGCTGAGTTGGGTGTCCATTTGAACGCCTAAAACAAGACTTTTTATGTTGGCTTGGTGATCAAGTCATGTGATATATAACCATATCACTTATGACTTTTTGATCTAGTAGACTTCTGTTGAACTAACCCAGCGGTCTAGCACCCGTTTTTGTACTCGCACAGTGGAAGCAAACTACATGAATTTTATTATCAACATGCACAATGTGTTATTCTACATATCAAGATCGAATTACAAACAAAAACACACACAAAGGGGTTGTATAGCCATTATATCTTTTGTGAGTTGTGTCGTGAACTAGCTCGCATGATTTCAATAGCCCTTTGTATTATTTTCACCTTCAAGCTTTTCTTCGTCTCTCCGGATAAATCTTTCAAGCACTCCAATCGCCGTACCTCTAAGTTTATCCTCACCCTAAGTATTTCTTGAATCTCTTTATATATTTTAATGCTAGCTAAAAACTGTATTAATTTGGCTTATGGAGAATTAGGAAGAAATAAGTGTATAGGCTTTTGAGAGAGAAGATCAGAGGAGATAACATTTCTATACAAGAAAAATTCCGAGAGTGCATAAGTGTATGAGGGGCGGCGGCTCTATGGCTTACTTAAAGGCCAGATGGCCGCCCCTCTCCTCTCTATCTCGTAGGAGTGACTTTTGTCAAACTCCTTTCCTTGTTGGAGTTTGTTTCCATGTATCTTTCTTACTAGTATATCTAGGATATCTTTCTACACAAGAAAGATATATATATATTAACCATATATCTATATATTATATATATTCTCCATATCTCTCCACATAAGACATATACACATATATAATTCTCTTATACATATATTTATATAATATATATTTTTTATATTTTTCTACACAAGATTATATACATATATTATATATAATTTATTCCACCAAGGAATAAATATTACTTGGATAGATTTATTTAATATACCTATATAATGTAATTAAATACTAACCTCTAATTGATTAATCCATATAGGATAATTAATCTATACTTTAAAATTTATTAAACTAATTAATCAATCTCTATTTAATTAATTTCACTAAGGAACTAATTTAATCTGTTGGGTTGGGTTCTATTCCCCGAGTGGCTCGTGGCAGCGGAATTTAAAATTTAAATGTACAACCACCCGAAACAGGAATAATGGTGTGCTCGATTATGCTATAAAGAAGGTTGCGAGAATTTTTACCTTTTCGATTAAATTCTTGCAGCAACCAATTTGATCTTTTCAACCCTGTGGTGCAATTCCTTGGACGAAATCGCCCGTCAATTGTATCTTCGGTATTAGTGCTCCAGACGTCGCACCTCTAAGATTTATCCACACCTCGTTCAAGTCACCACCTACTTCGTTATTGGTGCTAGCTAACGAAATAGATCTAAGTCTAAAACCTAGACTTTCCTAATTTCCTCAATTTGCTCAAATTGATTAATCACATCATATAAGCAGTGACTCTCATGATTTAAGTGTGTGACCTCTTAGGCTCGTCTACTATCTAGTAGTAAGTACACTTTTCTAAAGTGCTAATGTGCTTTCCTAAAATAGAAAGCACTAGATTAAATCATTCCTTTGATTTAATCAAGCCTCGAATTAATCACCATATTAATTCTCGGCACTTACAAATCGTGGTTACTGTCTAGCAACGGGCCACGAAGACATAGACAAAGACGAAGATAAAGATACGCCTTTCGTGATCTTGATCCTTGTATAAGTAAGATCCCTCCATCTAATCTCCCGATTGAATCTAGAGCAGTGGCTAAGGTCGAAGCTCTATTAATTCAATAACTATGTTTCCCAAATACGGTGAGATCGACTTTTGACTATCCAAAATAGAAAACCCTACGCCTCTTTAGATATCATACTTCGGCCGAAGATTCCTAAAGTCGATTCACTATGTTAACATAGGAGATTCGCTGACAAGACTAATTTTAGAGATAGAATTCCCATCTTGATTCTCACGTGCCTTCATACACAATCAGCCCATGTCTGATTTTGCCCTTTTGTGATCATCTAAGTAATCATGTAACAAATCAAGACATGTTCGATTGTGTATAAGACATCCAATGGAACCTCAGGTTCTATGGATTACTCTTATACTACAAGACCACTGGAAGTTCCAGATTCGACTGGGATTCCATTTAATGGAACTTCCATGGGGTTGTTCAGTATACCTATTCCCACAATAGGAATCCTCATATATGCATAGGCTTTCACCGTGCCAATATCTATGGAATGAGATACACTCTATCAAGAGTATGCATCATATAAGCAAGTCTTTTGGGTCTCACCGATATCCCTTCATCTCGACGAGCCCATTTACGACTTGGAACATATGTTTTAAGGATCACAGCCTTGGAGACATACTCCATCATTGCCATTCCCGATGCGCAATGATGTCCCATAGCTATGTGTGATCTTTTAGGACTTTATTCTAAATTAAGACCAAACTATATACACGAATAAAGAATGCCAAAAGATTAACTTTATTTATATGAAAAAGATCGTTCAGCTAGATTTATTATTACATAGAATGGCGCCCTAAATTGGTTCGCCAGGCATAAACTCTAACAATCTCCCACTTGCCCTAGTGCCAATTGCCCATGTACTTGAGGCCCATTCTCCCTAGATGTCCTTCAAATACTTTTTGGCTTAAGGGTTTGGTGAGCGGGTCCACCACATTGTCAGCTAAGTCCACACGTTCCACTCGAACGTCGCCTCTCCCAATGATCTCCCTGATTAAGTGGTATCGTCTCTGTCTGTGCTTGGATTTCTGATGAGACCTTGGCTCCTTTGCTTGTGCAATAGCCCCGTTGTTGTCACAGTACAAAGGTACTGCCTCTACAACAGATGGAACTACACCCAATTCTTGGATGAAGTTCCTTATCCAAACACTTTCCTTCGTAGCCTCTGAAGCTTCGATATATTCTGCTTCAGTGGTGGAGTCCGCCACAGTTGCTTTCTTGGAACTTTTCCAGCTAACGGCTCCTCCATTGAGCAGATAGACAAATCCCGAGACCGACTTCGAGTCGTCCACATCTGTTTGGAAACTCGAATTGGTGTATCCTTCTAACTCCAATTTTCCACGTCCGTATATCAAAAACATGTCCTTAGTCCTGTTAAGGTACTTAAGGATCGCTTTCGCTGCCTTCCAGTGCTTCTCACCGGGATCAGCCTGATAACGGCTGCACACACTCAATGCGTACGCCACATCGGGTCTTGTGCATATCATCGCGTACATTATGCTAGCTATAGCCGAGGCATGAGGTATTTGGGACATTCTTACTCTTTTTTCTCAAGTCTTAGGAGACATCTACTTGGAAAGTGTAATCCCATGTCCCATTAGCAAGAATCCTCTCTTGGATTCTTCCATCTTAAATCTCTTAAGTATGCGATCGATATATGCGGATTGGGAGAGTCCCAGCAGCCTACTCGATCTCTCTCGGTATATCTTCATACCAATTACGTAGGATGCCTCTCCTATATCCTTCATGGAAAATTGTTTAGAGAGCCATACTTTAGTCGACTGCATCATTCCAATATCATTTCCGATTAAAAGAATGTCATCAACGTAAAGGATGAGAAACATAACCGCGCTCCCACTAACCTTCTTGTACACACAAGGCTCTTCAACATTTTGCACATATCCATAATCTTGTATGACAGTGTCAAACCATTTATTCCAGCTTCGGGAAGCTTGCTTTAATCCATAAATGGACTTTTGGAGCTTACACACTTTGTGTTCGCTCGTTTCGGATGTAAAGCCATCTGGCTGTTGCATGTATATCTCTTCCACAATCTCTCCATTGAGGAATGCAGTCTTTACATCCATCTGCCAAATCTCAAAATCAAGAAATGCAGATATAGCAAGCAGAATCCTAATGGATTTCAGCATCGCCACTGGCGAGAAAGTTTCCTCATAGTCAATGCCTTACCTCTGAGTGAATCCTTTTGCCACAAGGCGTGCTTTATAGGTTGCCACCTCTCCATCGACTCCAAGCTTCTGCTTATAGATCCAGTTACAGCCAATGGTTTCACGCCCTCTGGTGGGTCTACCAAGGTCCATACCTTGTTGGAGTCCATTTCAGACTTCATGGCTTCTAGCCATTTTCCCGAATCAATGTCAGACATTGCTTCCTTAACTCTTTGGATCAGATTCTAAGGGAGGATCATATGAGTTCTTTTCTTCCAACAGGCCAAGCCATCTTTCAGGTGCCTTTGAGACTCTTTCAGATCTCCTCAAGTGTTGTGTGTTCTCAGTAGGTGTATCGGAATTAGCTTCATTGGTGTCGGGTGGGTTATTTTGTACTTCTTGATTCGAATCACTTTGATTCATCTCATCAAGTTCTACAACCTCATCTTTCCTATCCAAAAGGAATCATTTTTCTAGGAAATTGGCATTTCTTGAAACAATCACTTTTTGTTCCACCGGGTTGTAGAAGTAGTATCCAATAGTTTCCTTTGGATACCCTACAAAATAACACAAAGAGGATTTGGGATCCAATTTGTCTCCCACTAAATGCTTTACATAAGCGGGGCACCCCCATATTCTCATGTGAGCATACGAGGGTGACTTTCCAAACCAAGTTTCATACGGGGTCTTGGGCACAGCCTTGGACGGCAGCCTATTCAACAGATAGGTTGCCGTTTCAAGCGCATAGCCCCATATGGACTTAAGAACTTTAGTGAAACTCATCATGGATCGAACCATATCCAACAATGTTTGATTTCTTCACTCGGCTACCCTGTTATGTTGAGGCGTGCCTGGCGGAGTCCACTGTGAGAGAATCCCATTCTCTTTAAGATAATCAATGAACTCAGAAGACAAGTATTCTCCTCCCCGATCAGATCGAAGAGCTTTAATACTTTTTCCAAGTTGCTTCTCTACCTCATATCTAAACTCCTTGAATTTCTCAAAGGATTCAGATTTATATCTCATCAGATATACGTAGCCATACCGAGAGTGATCGTCGGTAAAGGTTATTAAGTAGCTAAACCCTCCTCGAGGGCCGCACACATCCGTATGGATCAAATCCAATGGACTTGTGGCTCGTTCCGCTTTACCCGAAAATGGCAACTTGGTCGTTTTCACTTTGAGACACGATTCACAAGTTGTCAATTCATCTAACTTTTGGAGACCTAAATGAGTTGCCAAGATTCGAATTCTTTCTTTGGATATGACCTAGTCTCTCGTGCCACGTTAGTGCGTCTGTTTGATTATCTCATTTACGTTTATTTTTTTGTTGAATATTGAGATTAGAAATTGATGGGAAAACAGTATAAACTCCATCTCGCAATTTTGATTCCATAATAAGAGACGATTCATAAGATAAAAATAAAGTTTTATTACGAATCTCAAAACAATAACCCTATCGATCCAAAATCGGAATCGAGATAATGTTTCTTATTATTTCAGAAACAAAATAAACAGAATTTAATACTAAATTTCTATCTCCTATCGTTAAGTAGATCATCCCCACGGCTTTGGCAGCAACTCGTGCTCCATTTCCCATCCGCAGGGTCATGTCTCCTCTACTTAGCTCCTTGATTCTTGTCATCTCCTGCAAGTTATTGCAGATATGAACTCCACATCCAGTGTCTAGAATCCAGGAAGAATTGTTAACTGAAAAGTTAACTTCAACAAAGAACGTACCTTGAGCCTGTGGTTCTTTGAAGTTCCTTTGCCAGTGCCCAGTCTTCCCACATTTGAAGCACTTATCCGATTTGGCCTTTTTCACCTTCTTAACACCATCAGTACCTTTCAGCTTCTTAGTCTTATTCTTCTTGTTGTTACCCTTCTTAGGTTTGGAAGATGAATTCATAAGAAGCATCGGCTTGTCCTTTTTGATGGTGCTCTCAGCACTTGTCAACATGTTCAACAACTCATTTTATGAGGCATTTAAGTTGTTCATGTTGAAGTTGATGACGAATTGGTCATAAGACCTTGGGAGAGACTGAAGGACTAGATCGACACAATGGTCTCCATCAAGTACCACGTCCAAATCGTTCATCTTGTGAATCAATTGAATCATCTTAAGGACATGATCACTGACAGACGCACCTTCGCTCATCCTTGCTTCAAAGCATACCTCTCTCTCTCCTTATTCTAGTACTGTACAACTCTTCAAGGCGATTGACAATATCCTTTGCTAATATTGTATTCTCATGTTGCTTTTGCAACTCATTTGACAGTGTAGTCATGATAAGGCATCTCGCTTGGATATTGTCATCCGTCCAAAGCTTAACGTACTCTCTATCCTCATCAGTGCTATTAGGAGTTATTCCCGGCTGTTCAGCTGTCAGAATGTAGTCCTTCTTTTCATATTGTAGAACAATATTAAGGTTTCTTAGCCAATAGGGAAAGTTGGGTCCGGTCAGTTTGTTTGTTTCGAGAATTGTATAAAGTGGATTTTTAGCCATTTCAGTTATCTGCAAAATGCACGAGGCAGACGATAAGTAATGGATTTTCAAATAAAGTTCTTATACAATTTGGTCTTTAATTGTACAAGTCTCCCACTATTTTTCAAATCCCACCACCTTTTTGGTGTGATTAGAAGAATAGTTAATTCTTTAGTGGGCTTGAGATCTGTCCAAACTTCATCATATGCCCCATTTTCTGAGCTAACATATGACTAGTTCGAATAGTAGCCTTACCAGGCCTTCTATCTTCCTTGATAGTTCTCAAGATCTTTTTCCTCATCTTTCGCAAGTGCCCCATTTTCCGAGCTAACACATGGTAGTCGATGTTAGGATCAACCTATCAAATATCCCATGATCAATCATCAATTCCATTACCCCCATTTTATGAGCTAAGTAATGAAACCAATGATCCCACAAGGCATCATATGCTTTGTAATGCTCACATCCTTTCTTAGGTTCAACCCACCCCATTTTCTGAGCAAATGGATTTGAACTTCAGCGGCATATCACATGGCAATTACTTATGATGGAAGGAATGGAAATAGAACTCCAATTCTATTCCCACATTAGCCTAATATGTTTCAAGGAGGGAATTACATTGCATACATATAGGTCTCATCGGTATTACAATTATCTTGTTTAGTTATCTATCCTATGCATGCATTTCACAACACATCACATATCGTATTGGAAAGATAAATAAACATCCCATAAAGCGGTAAATCGAGGATGAACCACCTTGAGCCCTAACCTACTAACCCTTGAGCCAAAGTAGGCTAGGACATTCTAGAAAGTAAAAAACAACTAGACTATTGCAATGGATTCCACCACAGCATAAAAGTCTTCAAGTCTTGGCTTCGTCTTCTCGCTCCGTCTTCGATTACATAGTCTATCATCTACTACTAATCTACTTGACAGAAAAGTAAAAGCCAAACCGGCTATTTTTACAACTCTAGAATATTACATACAATGAAAACAAAAAACATAGACTAGGCTCGTGGTTTATCCCCACCACATATGCATGCCAAGCAACAAACATATATATATGCGATATCCAAAATTTACCCATCCGTCGTCTAAACAAAATTGCAAATTTCATCGGGATAATATTGATTTCCAATTTCCAAAACCCTTTTCAGAAATTATAAGTTTTAAACAATCAACTGGGGTCAGGTTCTTGGGTTACCCGACCTTTCAGCATCAAAATTGAGAAAAAAAAATTCGATCCGATTCTGCAGACCACGCCTAGGCGTGGGAGACAGCACCTGTTGTTGTACGGGATTTCTCTCCTTTTCATCCATGAGTGATTCGTTCAGTCAATGATGGACGAATTCGATCCCACCTCGGGCCAGGTGTAATCACTCGATAATTGAGTCTTCGGCCCGATCATCTCGCGACGCCCTACCACCGGTGATTCCAAAATCATCCTTCATCATCCAAATAAATCCACCCACACCCAAGATTCATTCTTTTCAATTGAATTTTTCAAAACCAAAATCGTTTTTCACAAAAAACATTATAACAATCAAATATATCCCAATCGAAAAATCAATTATTCTAAACGACAGACATATTGTTAACATGAACCAATTTACATACGCGTAAATAAATAAGCTTAACACATAATATAGCTAATCGAGCCAACCATGGCTCTGATACCACTGTTGGGTTGGGTTCTATTCCCAGGGTGGCTCGTAGCAGCGGAATTTAAAATTTAAACGTACAACCACCCGAAACAGGAATAATGGTGTGCTCAATTATGCTATAAAGAAGGTTGCGAGAATTATTACCTTTTTGATTAAATTCTTGCAACAACCAATTTGATCTTTTCAACCCAGTGGTGCAATTCCACACGACTCCTTGGAGTAAATCGCCCGTCAATTGTATCTCCGGTATTAGTGCTCCAAACGTCGCACCTCTAAGATTTATCCACACCTCGTTCAAATCACCACCTACTTCGTTATTGGTGCTAGCCAACGAAATAGATATAAGTCTAAAACCTAGGCTTGATTATGTGAAGGGATGGAATATGTGAATTGTTAATTTCAACACATGAACAAAACGATGTCTTGTTGGAACAAGGGAAGGGGGCGATTTTTGGCTTAAGGATGACAAGAAAATTATCTCTTAATTTTCCAGCTGGGGGGTTCGAATTTTTCCTCTCAAGAAAACTTCGGGTTTTTAGTCTTGCAATCACATATATATAGAATAGGAGCACTAGAGTCCTTGTTCAACTGCAAGACTTGGAGAAGAACAAAACCCATTTCTTCTTCACCAAGAATTCGACCCCCTCATCCTTTTGGGCTTAAAAATCGGCCACCCTCTTTTATTGGAGTCCAAGAATTAATTCTTGACTCCATATTTAATTATGGGCTAAAACCCATCAATTAAATATTCCCATATAATTAAAACTTGTTTAATTATATTCACTTATTCCAATTGACTTATTTATTTAACTTGAGCCAAGCCCAACTAAATAAAACACTTGGACTCTACTCGGTCCATTAATTTAATTAATTCTACAAGATTAATTAAAATAGTCGAATTAATTGAATCGCCTCAATTAATTCATATTCCATAGTAGGAAAGGACTAGACTTTCCTAATTTCCTCAATTTGCTCAAATTGATTAATCACATCATATAAGCAGTGACTCTCACGAGTTAAGTGTGTGACCCCTTAGGCTCATCTACTATCTAGTAGTAAGTACACTTTCCCAAAGTGCTAGTGTGCTTTCCTAAAATAAAACGCACTAGATTCAATCATTCCGTTGATTCAATCAAGCCTCGAATTAATAACCATATTAATTCTCGGCACTTACAAATCGTTGTTACTGTCTAGAAACGGGCCACGAAGACCTAGACAAAGACGAAAATAAAGATACACCTTTCGTGATCTTGATCCTTGTATAAGTAAGATCCCTCCATCTAATCTCCCGATTGAATCTAGAGCAATGGCTAAGGTCGAAGCTCTATTAATTCAATAACTATGTTTCCCAAATATGGTGAGATCGACTTTCGACTATCCAAACGAGGAAACCCTACGCCTCGTTAGATATACTACTTCCGCCAAAGACTCCTAAAGTCAATTCACTATGTAAACATAGGAGATTCGCTGACAAGACTAATGTCAGAGATAGATCCCATCTTGATTCTCACGTGCCTTCATACACAATCCGCCCATGTCTGATTTTGCCCATTTGTGATCATCTAAGTAATCATGTAACAAATCAAGACATGTTCGATTGTGTATAAGACATCAAATGGAACCTCAGGTTCTAAGGATTACTCTTATTCTACAAGACCACTGGAAGTTCCAGATTCAACTGGGATTCTGTTTAATGGAACTTCCATGGGGTTGTTCACTATACCTATTCCCACAATAGGAACCCTCATATATGCATAGGCTTTCACCGTGCCAATATCTATGGAACGAGATACACTCTATCAAGAGTATGCATCATATAAGCGAGTCTTTTGGGTCTTACCGATATCCCTTCATCTCGACGAGCCCATTCACGACTTGGAACATATGTTTTAAGGATCACAGCCTTGGAGACATATTCCATCATTGCTATTCCCGATGCATAATGATGTCCTGTAGCTATGTGTGATCCTTCAGGACTTTATTCTAAGTTAAGACCAAACTACATACACGAATAAAGAATGCCAAAAGATTACCTTTATTTATATGAAAAAGATCGTTCAACTAGAGTTATTATTACATAGAATGGTGCCCTAAATTGGTGCACCGGGCGTAAACTCTAACATAATCCACATATGATTAATTTTTCATCTAATTAATTCCACATAAAAATTAATCTAATCCACATAGGATTTATTCCTCACAGTTAATTCCACATAAGAATTAACATTTTCCATAAGGAGGTTCATGCTTTGAGTTAAGTATGTGACCCCTTATGTTCATTTACATGCAAGCAATGAGACCTTTATTTTAGGCTTAAATAATTGTCGCATAGACAATTAATTAACGTCTCGAGTCTTATCACAAAACTCAACTCGAGTCTCCCACCAATCATGATTCGATATCTAGAAACGTCGACATGAAGACCTAGATATAAATAATTATCATGAAGGACCTCTCCAAGTTACGATCTTCGTATGAGCCACTCCTTCCATCATTTTTTCGATCTGAGTTTAGAGTTAGGGTACATTCGAAATTCTAGTAACTCAGATAACTATGTCTATGTTATGATCATAGTGACTTTCACCATCTAAGAAGAATCATCACTTCTTGTTAATGACTTCAATACTCTGGCCAGGGATTTTCCACTGGTCATCTATGTCAAGCAACAACATAGGAAATCTCCTGCTATCTGTACCGTAGATGGATTCTTTTTTCGATGTCATCTGTTTCGTCGTTGGGCCAGACTACACCCAACCTTATCCCACTTTCGTGATTCTCCTGAAATTCGGAATAAGATCAAAGTGTAGTGGGTCGAACCCATTGCAGCCATGACATCTCAAGTCTTAAAGATTATCTCAACTACGTAACCCTTAGGATTCCAATTTCGACACAGAACTAACATGGGTAGACCCTCTGTACTTATGATGATCCTCGATCAGTGCCCATGGAACAAGGCACAGCCACTATAGGATGCAGTACGAGCAAGCCTTTGAGAGAATATGATTTTGTTTTTCTCAATACTTTATGGTTTGGAACTAGTTTAGGATCACGGCCCTTGAGAACATTCCACAGTCGCCACCTATCTGTGAGAGATCGTTCCCTTAGCCAATAAATGATCCTCAGGACTCTATCAACTACGTATAGTTTTATTGATAATGACAAATGTCATATAACGAAAGGTTTGATATATAAAATAAGACTATACTCAAGTGTTATTACAGTTTTGGCAGTGCCATTAATGGCTAGCCAGGCACTTAACATTAACAACTTCATTATCTCATTAGCTTCCAAGAAAAAAGAAAAATTCCATCCTCCCTCTCTCATCTAGCCGTCGCCTACCATCGAGAAAAATGAGAGATTTTCCTTCTTGATTTCCGTGTGATAAGTTAGAGACATCAGCGTATTCAGCGTTCGGATCAAAAATTCAGGAAGGAGAATTTTGTATCGCACTTGCGTGTCATCTTCCTTCCATTGTTGGTACTGGAACTTTTCATCATCAGATGAATCCTCTTCTGGCTCATCTAGCACCGGTATGTCAAGCACATATTGTCTTCTTTCAGACGAAAGGATAATCTTAAGGTTACGAAGCCAATCTTCAAAGTTTGATCCAGTCAGTTTGTTTGTTTCAATTAGGGTTTTGAAAGGATTATTGGCCATTTTCGTTTATCTACAAAAAATGCATAACAGACAATCAATAACGGATTTTCAAATAAAATTCTTATACAATTTGGTCTTTAATTGTACAAGTCTCCCACTATTTTTCTCAAATCACACCACCCTCTTGACATGATTCGAAGAAACATTAGTTTCTTTAGTGGGCTTGAGATCCATTCTCACTTCATCATATGCCCCATTTTCTAAGCTAACATACGATGATTTTTAGATAGTCCTCAAGATGGTTTTCCTCATCTCCCACATGTGCCCCATTTTCTGAGCTAACACATGAGGGACGATGTTAGGCTCGACCTATCAAATATCCCATGTACAACCATCAATTTCATTGCCCCCATTTTCAGAGCAAAGCAATGAAGCCAACCTATTTCCACAGGTCACCATAGTGCTTAGCAAACACTCACAGCCTACCTCGGATCTAATCCACCCCATTTTCTGAGCAAAAGGATTGAACCTTTAGCGGCGTTTCACATGGTGTATACTTATGATGGAAGGCATGATAATAGAATTCCATTCTTAATATCGTATAAGCCTAATATTTTCACAGGAGGGAATTATAACATGCTTATTGGGGGGTCTCATCAGATTTAATTATCTTGTTCTAATTATCTGTCCTATGCATGCATTACATCACATAATCATCATAGACAGATAAAACATCCACAAAGCGGTAAAATTGAGGATGAACCACCTCGAGTCCTAACCTAGCAACCCATTCGAGCCAAAGTGGGTTTGGACATTCTAGAAAATAAAAACACAGCCTAGACTATTACAATGGTATCGTCTCAGCATACAAGTCTTCAAGTCTTGGCTCCGTCTTCGATTACATAGAATATCAAAAACTACTACTCTACTATACGAAAAGGAAAGAGCCAAACCGGCTATTATTTACAACTCTAGAATAATTACATACATAGAAAACCAACACTACGACTAGGCTCGTGGTTCATCCTTTTATCACATAAACATGCCAAGCAACAAACATACATGTGATAAAGTAAATTTTACCCATTCATCATTCAAACTTGATTGCAAATATCATTGGGATAAGTTCGATATTGATTTCTAAAACCTTTCTCAAAGTTTACAAGTCTATAACATCATAGGTAAGGTCTTTGGGTTACCCACCTTCAGAAAGTACGAAGAAAGGAAAAAAAATATTATTTTTTATTTAACTTTTTGTTGGCGTGGTCATCCGCGCGCCTGGGCGTGGGTTACCCCACGCCTGGGCGCCGCGTGCAGCGGCTGTTGCTATTCGCGATTTTCAAATCAGTTTTTCGCACGTTCGTGATTCTTTCGAGTTTCGATTAACGAATCTGAATTCTCCTAAGGTCTGAGTTTTATTACTTGATGATTAAAACTTCGGTTCAACCATCTCGCAACACCCCACCAAAGGTGATTTCATAAAACTAGATCAAAACCTTCGAAAACAATCATATACCCAAATTTCAGATTTCATGATTTTTAAAACCAATGACTTTTAAACATTAAAATCATAAAAATCAAACAACATCCCAAATCAAAATCAATCCTAGTCTAACAATGAACATATTGATTATCATGCTTTCGATTTTACAATTAAAACGTAAAAACAATCATGCATAATCACATAAAAATTCGATCGAGCCAAACCATGGCTCTGATACCACTGTTGGGTTGACTCATTCCCTCGGGTGGCTCGTGGCAGAGAAAATTAAAATTTTTACGAAAATAAACGTACAACCACCCGAAAATAGGAATATGGAATTGGTTCGATCGAATTCGATGAGGTGGTAAACGAAATTATACCTTTCAAAAATTTCCTTTCACCTCGTACTTTGGATCTCAGCAACCATGTGGTGCAAATCCACACAATTTCCCTTGGGTGAGAGATTGGCCGTCGTCTTTTCGTATCTCCCAGTTTAGAGTGCTCCAAGCATCGCACCTCTAAGATGTATCCACACCTCGTTCAAGTCACCAATCGTCTTGCCTTGCGTGCTAGACAACAAAAACGATTCTAAGCTTAACTTAAGCTTGATTATATGAAGGGTAGGAATATTTTCTAAGTCGTTTAATTCAACACATGAATAGAACAACGTCTTGTTGGAAAGGGAGAAGAAGGTGGCCGATTTTAGAGTCTAGGGAGGAGCGAATTTTTTCAGCAAAAATCATCATCATTTTTAGTCTCCTTCTTCTCTTATTTATAGGTGAAGATTACCTAGAGTCCAATTAGGAAAAGGAAACTTCCTTTCTCCTAAACTCTCTAGTAATCCTTATCCTATGAAGACTTGGAGAAGGGGAAAACTCTTTTTCTCCTCCACTACATGTAAAAAATCGCCCCCTTCCCTTATTATCACTCAAGAAATCGGTCAACACATTCAATTGGACTCTAGGGTTCAATTTTGACTTCTGAATTTAATTATAGGCACAACCCATCAATTAAATACAAGTCAAATTAAATCCAACCAATTAATTCCAACATTTATTTATTTAACTTGGGCTCCACCCAATTAAATAAAATACTTGGACTCTACTAGGTCCATTAATTTAATTAATTCTACAAGATTAATTAAAAGAGTAAAATTAATTGAATCCTTCAATTAATTTATATTCCATATTAGGAAAGTACTACACTTTCCTAATTCCCTCAATTTCCTCGAAATTGATTAATCACATCTATTCAAGCAGTGACTCTCTCGAGTTAGTGTGTGACCCCTTAGGCTCGTTTCTATCTAGTAGTAAGTACACCTTCCCACAGTGCTAGTGTACCTTCCTAAAATGGAAAGTACTAGATTAAATCAATCCTTTGATTTAATCAAGCCTCGAATTAGTCACCAAGCTAATTCTCGGCACTTACAAATCGCGGTTGCCCACCTAGCATAGGGTCCCGAAGACCTAGATAAAACGAAAGTAAAGATACGCCTTTTGCGATCTTGATCCTCGCATAAGTAAGATCTCTCTATCTAATCTCCCGATTGAATCTAGAGCAGTGGCTAAGGTCGAAGCTCTATTAATTCAATACTATGTTTCCCACGTTATGTGAAATCGACTTCGACTATCTAAACGAGGAAACCCTACGCCTCTTTAGATATCATACTTCAGCCGAAGATTCCTTAAGTCCATTCACTATGTAACCATAGGAGATTAACCGACTGGCTAATGTCAGAGATAGATTCCTCTTGATTCTCACATGCCTTACTACGTAAGACGTGCATGTCTGAGTTTGCCCATATTCAATCATCTAAAGTGATCATGTAACAAATCAAGAACATGCGCGGTTACGCATAAGACATCCAATGGAATCTTAAGTCCATAAGGATTACTCTTATACTACAAGACCACTAGAAGTTCCACATTCGATTGGGAATCCATTTCAGGAACTTCCATGGGGTTGTTCAGTTCGCCCATTACCACAATGGCGACCCTCATATATGCATTGGTTTTCACCGTGCCAGTATCTATGGAACGAGATACACTTCTACCAGAGTATGCATCATATGAGCAACTCTTTTGGCTTGCATCGATCTCCCTTTATCTCGATGAACCCTTTCACGACTTGGAACAATATTTAAAGATCACAGCCTTCGAGATATATTCCATCATTGCCACACCCAATGTGCAATGATGTCCCATAGCTATGTGTGATCCTTCGGGACTTTATTCTAAGCCAAAGTAAAAACTAATTTAAGAATAAAGAAATGCCACATATATAAAAAGAGATTGACTTTATTTATAAGAAAACGATTGTTCAGCTCTAGAGTTACTATTACATAGAATGGCGCCCAATAATTGGTGCGCTGGGCACTAACTCTAACAAAAAGGAAGAGAGAAAATATTCTCTCACTCTTTTTCTTTTCTAGCTGCCATTTGGAGATGGAGGAGCAAGATTTTTCGGGCTCATTCCACGCATGATTGTCTTGAGGCAGGAGCCCGGAGTTGATGTTGTAGACTATAGTCTATAGATCACGATGGTCCCAAGTGGCATACGAAAGGGTCTAGAAGGGGGGTTTGAATAGACCCTTAAGTCTTTTTCGACTTGAAAAACTTTCGTATTACTTTGAAGAATTTGAACTCTTGGAAAGCTCAGCGCTAGGTCAGGCGCTTAGAAATAGTTAACTCAGACTTAGTGATTTCAACAATTACCAAAGTAGGGTAATGTTTGAATCACTTAATCAGGGTTAGCACAGCGGAAATGATTTTATAGCTTAGCGTTCTTTTGAACTCGAATTAGTCGCTTAACTGTTTTAAATGCTTTTTCAAGATATAATATGCGAATGTAAAGTAAAGCAATAAAACAGTAAATAACACAAGATATTGTAAGGTTCACTGGGTGATGTAATCCCAGCTACGTCTTTCTTCTCCTTTGCACTTGGAGGAATTCACTAGGTTGATTATCGAAGAGTCATATAGAGACTTCTACAAAATAGATGAAAGGGAAGATGATCTTGAGCTCCTTGATCACTGACACGCTAAAAGCTAACGTGCTATGATAGCAAGTGCACTAGACGTGTGTAGTAATAAGTGGACAAAAAGTCCGGGTTGTCGAACCACAAGGACTTGAATTCTAGTTAATGATTTTCTACAAAGAACAACTACAATAAAAGTAAAGTGCAAGAAAAAGATTAAACAAACGAAGAACCAAAGAGAAACGTACTATAGATTTAATCTCACGTATGATAAAATGATTAAGGCACATGCTACAACCGAATCTACTCATCAATATATATGAGCTACTCTTCGAATTATTAGACTCCTATTGCTTTGGTGGAAACTCCTAAATTAACTATTACCCGATGTCTCGGCACATAATAATCCTATGATTAATTGACGGTTCTCTAAATATGTCTATCCGAGAATCTAATCAAAAATCACGCATTAACGTTCTAGAGCTTCCCCGAACGAATCGGGCTAACAACACCCGGGAATCTTTACCTATTTCTAGGGCAATCCCTCATTTGTTTCGGATGATGTGTTAATTCTCTTGCACCCTAATCTATTTTCTCTCGAACAACTAGATTAGGCAAGATAGCAAGCATATGGTGATCAAACACATGATTGGAATAAAAGCATAGAATTAACACACAAAGCAATAGGAGAATTAATACAAAGAGCAACTTCACATATATTGATTCATAAATTTGGCCTTCACATGGCCTTAGTTCTACAATATTAGCCTCTCATCAAAGCCTTAAGAAAATCTAATACAAACATATACATACTCATGGAAATAAACATGTAAATGCAAATAATTAAAACTCCCTCAATTGATTGATGATGGATCTTTGCTCTTGATCTTCAATCCTTAGCTCCTCTCTCTTTGTTCCCCTCCAAAAGTGATGAAGAAAATGGTGATCAATGATGATGAGTGAAAAGTGATGGATCCAATGCCTCTCTCTCCCTCCTCCTCAAGATGTGATCGGTCCAATTGTGCTGAAAATATCCTTAAGAAGACCACCACAAATCAGCTCCTCATGTGTATGTCCCCCCTAGTGTGTCCTCCACTACTCTTAAAGTGAGTAGTATAAAATTCCCAAAAGTAGATCTAGTAAGAAACATACTTATGACATCCCTCCCATACATGTGATGACCTCTTGGCTTTAAATGTTCCATTCCCCCATCAAATGATGATCTTTTGGCTGAAAGGAATCAAATCTCGGATGTGGCCACGCCTAGGCGCGTGAATTATGGCGCTCGGGCGCCCAAATCAGAATGTTGGGAGTATTTGCCTCTGTCTGGCGCAGTAATTGTATTTCCTTCATAACTCTCTCCACAAAACTCCGATTTGGATGATTCAAGTCCTCATTTGAAGCTAACACATAGTTCTACAACTTTGTAGAAGGAAACTTCATCCAATTCAGTCTCTAAAAATAAGAAAATATCGCTCGAACGTGGAAACTGGTGCAGATACGGCGCCCAGGCGTGGACAGAACGGCGCCTAGGCGCGGAAAGCAGAATGTTGACGTTATTTGCATCTTTTCCGGCGCCTAGGCGTGGTAATACTGGCGCCTGGGCGTGGACAACAGAAGCAAATTGGCCTGAACTTGTTTTATACGTCGTTTTTCATCCCGTTCTTCGATTGTATCCATTTAAAACCTGAAATCACTTAATGCACGAATTAAACGCACATGTAGCAAGAATTAAGCGATAAATGAACCTAAAACATAAACGCAAAGGGGCTTAAAAACACGTAAAAATGCCTCTTATCAACACCCCCACACTTATCAATTGCTCGTCCTCGAGCAATAAGAGTTCTAAGATAAGGAAACATCATCAATCAAAGAGAGAAACAAAAAGAAAACTACCTAACTCACTTTCGTGGAGTAAACGGTTGCATTTAGCGAATGCAACAAGCCTTTGAACCTTTGAGTTACCTCAAAGGACGAGTTATAGTCTCGTGAGGGTTTGCAGACGATATACCCACAAAATCGAAAGATTTTCAACCCCGATCACTCAACGTAAATTACAATGATTAATAGCACACAATGGTATGAATTCATCTGTTTAAGCTCATATTACAAATATATACACATCACACATTTGCTCATGTTACGCCTTAACATTGAAAAGATCATCCTAAGGGTGTAGTGTAATAAATCTCAAGTATTATAGTCAAGTGGCATTCTTACCACTTTTCAAACATTAACCCCATATTTATCAACTTTTGATTATTCACATGGTACGAGAATTGAATACAACTGCATAGCCACTTAAAAATTTATCACTTCATTCCACTTTCGAATTTATCTTATGCACTTTCAACTCGAAACATTAGAGGCTAGACCATGTGCAATGTTTGATCCTCTTAGGCTTTCTATGACACCCGTGTAACGAGTTTTAGGCCAATAACTCCTAAACCAGATGGCTTTAGGGTATCAAATGTGGAGACATTCCTAAGGGCTTAATCACTCGAGTGTCAAAGGCCACAAAATCAAACTAGGTCCTTATTCACTTAACACTTGCATTGGCTTGAGCTTAGCTCAAATTAGCAAAATAGTACAGTATTCTAGGCATGGTGCTCTTCGCCCCCAGTATTTATTAAGCCTGACTTTTTTCAGTCATACCAATTTTCAACCTCTTTTTATTATTATTAAGCACACGAAGTTAACTTCTCAACTTATAACACATGTGAAAATTCTAAGTTGATATTTCCGGGATCAAGCCTTTAAGTGTTTCAAAATGATTGCCCACTCAACTCCTCTACCTTTGATTTAGGTGCATATGTGAATCATCTTAAGGTTAATCTAGTCTAGTTAGGATCCCATAAGCAAGGAACGATGTGTATAGCCATTAAAAACCAAATTGATAGAGAAAACATACCATGTATTCAAATTAACCATACTCAATGCCTCAAGTGAAGGGTTGAAATTCTAAAAAAATAAATTAAAATTGCACACATTTCACATGTAGAGGTACAGCACCCCCCAAACTTGGACCGAAATATGTAAAACATGAATCAACATGACTATAATGGATCTAGTATACCCCCCACACTTATCATGAACATTGTCCCCAATGTTTGAAAAAGAAAAGGGCAAAGTACACGTCACCATAGGGAAGCTGAAAAGCAAACCCGAGTCCACTTAAGGCAATCAAGTCCACGGATGGCAATCACTGTGTCGATCACTACATAGGTAAACAAATGCTAGCCATACAGAGCATCAAACATTGGATAGAATAGAATAAAACAAAACGAGATAAACAAAAAAAAATGAGAAACATGCATGGAAAGAAAACATCAAGCATCCAAACATAAAACATAAAATATCCAACATCCCAACAAAAGATATCCAAAAAAAACAAAAAGAAACATGCATGGAAATAAAACAAGATAAGCCTAATCGGTGGTGCCAAAACGGTCAATGTAATCCTCATCCTCGCCGCCGAGATCATCCAAATCAATCAACGGGCTACCCTCATCATTATGAGCCTCATCATCACCTCCGTCAGGAACGAGAGCACCTGACTCGTGCATATCTGCGGGCTGCTGAGGCGGGGGGTGCGGGTAAGGTGGAGGAGCAGAATAATCAAACGGCCCCCAACCGACAAACGCATCATGCTCTACAAAAAGCTGACGGAAATAAGCACAAGTGTCGGACATGACCACCCTCATCTCATCTCGCAACTCCTCCCTCAATTCATCCTTTAATTGTCTAATGGCGGCGGCATCCATAGGTGGAAACTGTGGGGAGCTAGTAGACCGGGATGAAGACGGGCGAGGCCTCTTGGAAGTAGCTGGTGGTGGAGGAGCCTGGGAGTCGTCATCTACCACGGTGAGATAAGAACCAGGAAGCTCAGTACGCTCTAAAGGAAATGTGGGAACCTTAGCCGCCTTGCATAAAGCTGTGATCAGTGACGGGAGAATGATGGGAATCTTCCGAGTGGGACCTTCTCCCTTTTGCTTAGCCAATTCTTTGTTAATCAACGGCCCTAACTCATTCTTCAACTTCCTAAAGTGGTCCGTCAAAGACTTGTGGATTACCCGGGCAAAGTCCACAGCTTTCTTGGACATAATAGCGTAAATGAGGGTGGCCCGTTCCTTGTTTGCCTCTGATCGATTGGTACTCGGCATTAAATTGAATCGGATGAAGTCGAGCCAGAAAGCAGCCTCGGGTATTAGAGCCCTACGGGGGACATGAGCTTCTCCGGGTACCCATTCCCACCCTTCTCGGCCAATAACCTGCAAAATATCTGATAGGCTAACTCGGAGGCGCCCTGCATTGTAAAGAGTGGTGAACTCGCATGTCTGAGGTGTCGGGGTGCCTATGCTCTCCCTAATCTGTCTCAACTCATAATTAACATGTTTGCCCCGGACCAAAAGGGTAGTCCCCAGCCATCCTCGTGTCTCAATCTCATCATAAACCCCGGAGCTGAAGAATTCCAGAACCCAAGGAAGATGAATGGCCTCGGGCTTTTGACAGAAAAACTGTAAGCGATGAAATTGTATCAATTCGTGCACAGAGGGCTGTCCCCGGGTGGTTAAATAGTGCTCCTTAATAAGGGTGCGGGGGGTGCTCAAACTCTGACACATAATTTGGACTTGGGGGTTTTCAAAACGGGTATTATCGGGAGTCTCGGGCTCATTAGAGGAACCCTCACCCACTTTTTTCTTACCCTTGGACGGTCTGTTGGTAGTTCTCGTCATTTGCAACAACAATTATCAACTTCTTAACTACTCAAATCAACCCAAATGCAACCAACCAAATACAACAATCATCAACGCCCAACAACACACCAAAATCAGAGCAACCCACACTTGGCAACAATCCACAAATTCAATTTCAACCCACAAATTGATAACAACCCACGGATTTAGCAACAATAGACCATCCAATTCAACAACATCAACCCCCAATTTTTGATTACAACCCACAAATCCAATAAAAGCCCTCAAATGCAATGACGTAAAAAAAAAATCAATCTACAATCGGACAATGCCCCAATTAATCCTCAAAATATAATGCAAGGCACCTACTCGTCGGCTATGAATCGAAAATGGAAGAAGGGTAAAGCCAAAACTCACCTTTTATCCCCAAAATTTTCTCACCGAGTCGATGTGAAAGAAGAGCCTCTTGTGCAACGAATTATGTTGATGGAAAGTGGCGGTCAAATATGGTGGAAATGGCCGGAAATGGTGATAGAGTCGCCGGAAATCGCGTGGGAGAGGAGTTGTGAAGATTTTGGGAGAATTTTGACCGTTTTGACCCACATATGTGCTTAAATCAGAATCGGGCGCCTAGGCGCGCGTGTTTGGGCGCCTAGGCACGCGTGTTTGGGCGCCTAGGCGCGCGACACAGCGTACCTGGATTCTTTTGGGTGGTAATGCCCGCGCCTAGGCGGGCGTTGTTCGGCGCTTGGGCGCCCATTTCAGAATCGGGCGCCTAGGCGCCTGATTTCTCGGCGCTTGGGCGCCCCTTTCAGAATCGGGCGCCTAGGCGCCTGATTTCTCGGCGCTTGGGCGCCCCTTTCGGAATAGTTTTGTAAAGAATTTCATTTCCTGTTTCAAAAGGGAAGAGACAAAACACTTAAAACACAAACTAACAAAGTTGTAAGACTAGAAAATAAAGCAACAAACGGAATAATAAGGGAAAAAGAAAAGGAAACAGAAAGAAAACATGGGTTGCCTCCCAAGAAGCGCTAGTTTAGAGTCATTAGCTCGACTGAAAGCGAAGAATCACGAAGGGTCCGCAAGGATGAGGGACTCTTTGTCTCTTGGTCCATCCATCCCTAAGTAAGGTTTTAGACGTTGAGCGTTGACCAAGAAAGTATGTCCTTTATCTGTTGTAAGCTCAACGGCGCCGGATGGATAGACCTGGGAAATCAAAAATGGGCCCGACCATCGAGACTTAAGCTTCCCGGGGAAGAGTCGGAGTCGAGAGTTGTATAGCAACACCCGCTCTCCCTTGTGGAATTCCCGGGGGAGAATATGTTTGTCATGCCACATTTTGGTCCGCTCCTTATAGAGTTTTGCGTTCTCATAGGCAAGATGACGCCATTCTTCGAGCTCGTTGAGTTGTAGCAAACGTTGTGTACCTACACTTTGAGAGTCAAAATTTAGAAACTTAATGGCCCAATAAGCACGATGCTCGAGTTCAACGGGCAAGTGACATGTTTTGCCAAAAACAAGACGATACGGGGACATGCCAATTGGGGTTTTATAGGCGGTCCGATAAGCCCAAAGAGCATCATCCAATTTAAGGGACCAATCCTTTCTTGATGCGTTGACAGTTTTTTCTAAAATACGCTTAATCTCCCTATTCGAGACCTCCACTTGGCCACTAGTTTGTGGGTGGTATGGGGTCGAAATTTTATGCTTCACCCCGTACTTGGTCAATAAAAGTTCAAACTGCCTGTTGCAGAAGTGGGTGCCCCCGTCACTAATGATGGCTCGGGGAGTTCCAAATCGAGTAAAAATATGCTTCTTCAGAAAACGAGTGACAACCCGAGCATCATTAGTAGGCAAGGCCACGGCTTCCACCCATTTGGAGACATAGTCTACCGCAACAAGGATATATTTATTTGAACAAGAACTGGGAAAAGGGCCCATGAAATCCACACCCCATACATCAAACAACTCACACTCTAACATGCTATTTAAGGGCGTTTCATGATGTTTAGAGATGTTCCCCATTCGTTGACAGCGATCACAAGATTTGACATAATGATGTGCATCTTTAACAAGAGTAGGCCAGAAAAAACCTGATTGGAGGATCTTAGCTACCGTTTTGGAAGGCCCAAAATGGCCACCTACCGCCATATCATGACAATGAGATAGGATAGCATGCACGTCCGTTTCGGGTATGCAACGTCGAATTAAACCATCTGCACAAACTTTGAATAAAAAGGGTTCGTCCCAAAGATATTGCTTTACATCAGATAGAAATTTCTTCTTTTGATGAAAAGTGATATCCGGGGGAAGACGGCCCGTAACAATGTAATTGGCAAAGTTAGCATACCAAGGTGAAATTTTTTCAGAAATAGCAAGGAGGTGTTCATCTGGGAATTCCTCACGAATTGGTGTCTCATCTAACGGATCATTCACTAGCTCTAATCGTGAGAGGTGGTCGGCTACTACATTTTCGGTGCCTTTCTTGTCTTTTATCTCTAAATCAAATTCTTGGAGTAACAAAATCCACCTAAGGAGTCTTGGTTTAGCATCTTTCTTGGCAAGCAAATATTTTAAAGCCGAATGATCGGTGTAAACTATCACTTTGTTTAGCACGAGGTAAGAGTGGAATTTATCGAATGCAAAGACTATGGCGAGTAATTCTTTTTCCGTGGTGGCATAATTCAATTGTGCATCGTTAAGAGTTTTACTAGCATAGTAAATGGTTCGAAATACCTTTTCCTTCCTTTGGCCAAGGACCGCTCCAACCGCGGTGTCTCTCGCATCACACATCAATTCGAATGGTAAGCTCCAATCGGGGGATGACATGATAGGGGCGGAAACTAAGCGTTCCTTCAAATCAAGAAAGGCCTGCATACAAGAAGAATTGAAATCAAAAGGTGCATCTTTAACAAGCAAATTAGACAACGGTTTCGCAATTTTAGAGAAATTCAAGATAAATCGCCTATAGAAACCAGCATGCCCGAGAAAACTCCTAACAGCTTTGACCGATGTGGGCGGGGGAAGTTTTTCAATGACCTCAATCTTGGCTTGGTCCACTTCGATCCCTTTTTGAGAGATCTTGTGGCCAAGTACAATTCCCTCCCGGACCATTAAATGGCATTTTTCCCAATTCAAAACAAGGTTGGTTTCTTCACAACGTTTAAGCACAACATTTAGATGAGCAAGACAGATATCAAAAGTTGTTCCGAAAACAGAAAAGTCATCCATAAAAATTTCAAGGAAATCTTCAACCATATCATGAAAAATAGCCATCATGCATCTTTGAAAAGTGGCCGGGGCATTACACAAGCCAAATGGCATCCTTCTATAAGCAAATGTGCCATAAGGACAAGTGAAAGTGGTTTTCTCTTGGTCCTCAGGATCTATGGCAATTTGATTATAGCCGGAGTAACCATCTAGAAAATAATAGAAATCATGCCCGGCTAATCGTTCAAGCATTTGGTCAATAAAGGGGAGGGGGAAATGATCCTTACGTGTGGCATCATTCAACTTACGGTAATCTATACATACACGCCACCCACTAATTATACGAGTTGGGATAAGCTCATTATTCGCATTCTCAATTACCGTTATCCCCCCTTTCTTAGGCACCACTTGGGTAGGGCTCACCCACGCACTATCAGAAATAGGATAGATTATACCTGAGTCGAGCAGTTTAATCACTTCCTTCTTTACTACCTCTTGGATTTGTGGGTTTGATCTCCTTTGGGGTTGGCGTGTAGGCTTGGTGGAGTCCTCCATAAGTATTTTGTGCATACATATCGCTGGACTAATGCCTTTGATGTCCGCAAGTTTCCACCCAAAAGCCCGTTTGTGAGATCTCAACACCGTCATTAATTGCTCTTCTTGTGATCCTGAAAGAGATGAGGAAATGATCAATGGGAGTGTTTCGTCATCGTTCAAGTACACATATTTAAGGTGGGAGGGGAGGGGTTTGAGTTCGAGAGAGGGGGGTTCTTCAATAGATGGGCGAGGTGATCCTGACAATGATCTATCAACTTTGATGAATCCTCCCGAATGAGAGGAAGATTTGTACTCCAAGCTTAGAACCTTTTCCACTAGATCATCTTTCTCCGAGTCCACTTGCATGGATTTCATAAGACTCTGTTCGAGAGAATTTTCAATTGTATTGTCCTGTAAATACTCAACAATCAAATGGTCAAATGTATCAATTCGATAACACGAGTCATGATCAATAGGATGTTTAAGGACTTTGTAAACATCAAAGGTAACTTTGTCATCGCCCACATTCAAGGTAAGCTTACCATTAGCAATGTCAATTACCGCCTTACCCGTGGCTAGGAATGGTCTCCCTAGGATTAATGGTACCTCCCCATCTTCTTCCATGTCGAGTACTACGAAATCAACGGGAAATAAAACTTGTCGACTTGGACAATAACGTCTTCGATTATCCCCTTGGGCCTCTTGATCGATCGGTCGGCTAGTTGAAGGCTCATTGAGGTCGGCTTGGGATTTCCAAGGCCTAGCTTTTTAAACAGTGAGTATGGAAGAAGATTGATGCTGGCTCCCGAGTCACATAACACCTTCTTGAATGATAGGGATCCAATTGTGCATGGGATTGTGAGACTCCCGGGATCTTGGAGCTTAGTTGGCAATTTATTGAGTAATACGGCGGAGCATTCTTCCGTGAGGCACACCGTCTCATTCTCTTCCCACTTCTGCTTGTTGGAGAGTATGTCCTTGAAGAACTTCACATAATTCGGCATTTGGAGAATGGCGTCAATAAACGGAATATTAATTCTCACTTCCCGAAGGATTGCCAAAATTCGGAGAAAGCTCGGATCCATCTCCTTTTTCTTCTTTTTGTGAGCATTTGGGAAGGGGAGACGAACTTCGATAGGGGGAGAAAGCGTTGGATTAGACGGATGAAAACCTACAGAAACAGTGGGCGGCGCCTGGGCGCGTATATCGGCGCCTAGGCGCGGATCTGTTGGCGCCTGGGCGTGCAGTTCTGGGCGCTCGGGCGCGGGATGCAGAGAGTTTGCATCTGGCAGGTTTGTGGGTGACGCCTGGGCGCGTATATTGGCGCCTAGGCGCGTATCTGTAGGCGCCTGGGCGTGCATGTCTGGGCGCTCGGGCGCGGATGTACTGGCAGTGTCATTCTCCAATTGTTTGCCACTTCTCAAGGCTATGGCATTGCATTGGGCCTTCGGGTTCTTTTCCGTGTCGCTTGGGAGAGTCCCGGGGCTCTACCGTTAACCGCATTAGAAAGTTGCCCTACTTGTGTTCGCAAATCCTTCATCTCCATACACATATCCTTTATCATACTCCGAAGTTCGTTGAAAGATGTATCGGATTTTTTCATGTGAGCATCCAGTTTCTCATCGATTGTGGGAGGTCGCATTTGCACTTGACCTTGACCTTGTCCATTGAAATTGCCTTGCCTCGGGGGTGGGTTATTGAAGGGTGGTCGTGGAGCTTGATAGATCCCCGGTTGATAGATCCCCGGTTGTGCGTTCTGTGCGGGGTTGGGCCTTTTTGGAAAATTCTCGGGTATATGAAAGTTCACCCGAGGTTTATTTTGATTCCCCACATAATTAACATTGCCAACCTCCGGTTCCAAGAGTACTACTTCCTCAACTACTTCCTCAATACAAGCAACCTTTTTAGAGGATGAGGCCTCTTCATCGTCGGGGTAAAGCTCGTCTTCTCGGGCCAACTGTTCGACTTTGTCCCATACACTTTGACAGTCTAACCCAAGGAGATCTCCTCCCGCACCCGCGTTGAGTCTATGCCGAATACGTGACCTAACCCCATCATAGAAATGGAGTACTTGTTCATTCAACCCAAAATTATGATCGGGACATTTACGGAGCATGCCCTTATATCTAGCCCAAGCCTCGGCTAAAGATTCATTGCTCCTTTGCCTAAACCCTTTTATATTACTCCGTAGCTCATTGATTTTTGAGGGTGGAAAGAATTTATTTAAAAAGGCATCGACCAACTCACTCCATGTTGTAATAGATTGTGGAGGTAAGGATTTGTACCATGTTGTTGCCCTATCCTTCAATGAGAAATGGAAGACTCTTAGACGAATCGCATCAAGATCTCATGGGTGATATTGAATGGTCACAAGAGCCTCATCTATGGTTTCCAAATGAGCGTGTGGTGATTCGTTCGGTTCTCCATAGAAAGGATCTCCTTGCACCATATTAAAAATGTGAGCCGGAATGTGGTAGTTTGGTGTGAAGAAATTAGGCACGACTACGGGTCCCGGAATGGTATGGACCCTAGGTGGTAAGCTACCCCGAACCGACGGGAGTTGTGGAGGAGGTACCGCTTGCATGGCTTGTAGAACACCTTGTAACCACTCCCTAGTTTCCGGTGAGTTCATGTCCGGGAAATTTCCATTTGGGTTTTGGTTGAGATTATTGGCCATTTCTCTTGCTCGCCTACTATTCCTAAGAACTCGTTCAATTTCGGGCTCCAACGAGTATAGAGGCTTGTTTGAGGAGCGGGTCATGCACCTCAAGAACCTAACAATTAAATACAAGAACAAAATTAGACTAATCACGAAAATAAAAGAAAATCAAGAAATGAACGAAAACTAAGAATTAAAAAAAAATGTAAACGAAAAAAAAAAAAACTAAAATAAACAAGTCCCCGGCAACGGCGCCAAAAACTTGACACGCTAAAAGCTAACGTGCTATGATAACAAGTGCACTAGACGTGTGTAGTAATAAGTGGACAAAAAGTCCGGGTTGTCGAACCACAAGGACTTGAATTCTAGTTAATGATTTTCTACAAAGAACAACTACAATAAAAGTAAAGTGCAAGAAAAAGATTAAACAAACGAAGAACCAAAGAGAAACGTACTATAGATTTAATCTCACGTATGATAAAATGACTAAGGCACATGCTACAACCGAATCTACTCATCAATATATATGAGCTACTCTTCGAATTATTAGACTCCTATTGCTTTGGTGGAAACTCCTAAATTAACTATTACCCGATGTCTCGGCACATAATAATCCTATGATTAATTGACGGTTCTCTAAATATGTCTATCCGAGAATCTAATCAAAAATCACGCATTAACGTTCTAGAGCTTCCCCGAACGAATCCGGCTAACAACACCCGGGAATCTTTACCTATTTCTAGGGCAATCCCTCATTTGTTTCGGATGATGTGTTAATTCTCTTGCACCCTAATCTATTTTCTCTCGAACAACTAGATTAGGCAAGATAGCAAGCATATGGTGATCAAACACATGATTGGAATAAAAGTATAGAATTAACACACAAAGCAATAGGAGAATTAATACAAAGAGCAACTTCACATATATTGATTCATAAATTTGGCCTTCACATGGCCTTAGTTCTACAATATTAGCCTCTCATCAAAGCCTTAAGAAAATCTAATACAAACATATACATACTCATGGAAATAAACATGTAAATGCAAATAATTAAAACTCCCTCAATTGATTGATGATGGATCTTTGCTCTTGATCTTCAATCCTTAGCTCCTCTCTCTTTGTTCCCCTCCAAAAGTGATGAAGAAAATGGTGATCAATGATGATGAGTGAAAAGTGATGGATCCAATGCCTCTCTCTCCCTCCTCCTCAAGATGTGATCGGTCCAATTGTGCTGAAAATATCCTTAAGAAGACCACCACAAATCAGCTCCTCATGTGTATGTCCCCCCTAGTGTGTCCTCCACTACTCTTAAAGTGAGTAGTATAAAATTCCCAAAAGTAGATCTAGTAAGAAACATACTTATGACATCCATCCCATACATGTGATGACCTCTTGGCTTTAAATGTTCCATTCCCCCATCAAATGATGATCTTTTGGCTGAAAGGAATCAAATCTCGGATGTGGCCACGCCTAGGCGCGTGAATTATGGCGCTAAGGCGCCCAAATCAGAATGTTGGGAGTATTTGCCTCTGTCTGGCGCAGTAATTGTATTTCCTTCATAACTCTCTCCACAAAACTCCGATTTGGATGATTCAAGTCCTCATTTGAAGCTAACACATAGGTCTACAACTTTGTAGAAGGAAACTTCATCCAATTCAGTCTCTAAAAATAAGAAAATATCGCTCGAACGTGGAAACTGGTGCAGATACGGCGCCCAGGCGTGGACAGAACGGCGCCTAGGCGCGGAAAGCAGAATGTTGACGTTATTTGCATCTTTTTCGGCGCCTAGGCGTGGTAATACTGGCGCCTGGGCGTGGACAACAGAAGCAAATTGGCCTGAACTTGTTTTATACGTCGTTTTTCATCCCGTTCTTCGATTGTATCCATTTAAAACCTGAAATCACTTAATGCACGAATTAAACGCACATGTAGCAAGAATTAAGCGATAAATGAACCAAAAACATAAACGCAAAGGGGCTTAAAAACACGTAAAAATGCCTCTTATCAATCACACAGACTTCAGCTCCAATAGAGACCTTCTTTAACAAGCTTCTCTCACACAGAAATGCTGCTTGTAGAATCAACAAACTTTCTCACTCAGATAAGAAATGTTGAGGGTTTAGTCACGGGTTTGTTTGATGTTGGAAAGTTCAAACAACTTGGAATATCTCAATAGGAATTTAGGGTTCTTCTATGAAGAGGTTTGAGATATCTATGACTGTCTTTAGAATGTATTAATAAAATCTTGAAGGATTTTGGCTATGGATTTTGTAAGCTTTTCTCTCAAGTAATTTCAGCAAAATTTTGACCTTTTTCTTGTGCATGTACATATTTTGAGGGTTTGCTGAAGGGTACTATTTATAAGGTTTCTTGGGATTTGTCCATTGGACACATGTGGGTGCGTGTATCTTACGCAGCGCCTCAAACAGTCCCTTTCTGACATTCCTAAAATTCTGCTGGTTCCGATTGGACAGGAGCATGTTTTGAACTCTGAAATCTGACAGTTAAGTCAAAAGGTGGCTTGTTCACAAGTCATAATGACTTATCACATTTAATGCATCTATCAGACATTTAATGCATTTGAATTTATTTCCCGTTGTAAATAAATATCTATTAATGATTGCATTTAATTCCTTCATGACTTGAGAATTTATTTCAGCTGAATCTGATCCTTGATCGCTTGAGTGCTTTTGAGCGCTTGATTCAACAATCCTGAAACAGTCCTTTAGCGTTTGACAGACGCTAAGAACAAATCTTCATCTTCACTTGACTTCAGACGCTGATCTTCAACTTCATCTCTAATAGACTCACCTAGAATTCTATTAGTGACTCGTTATCTAATTCTTAGTCTAAAATCTACAAAGATAAAAATTACAAGCCTTACAGAATAACAATATTCAAACGCTTATACAATAGTTCTATGAAAACATAAACTTACATTCTTTTGGGGTCTAACATAAAATCCTATCTTGTCATCATCAAAACATCTAACATGAAATTTCCTAACAATTTTCCCCTTTTTGATGGTATGAAGACCTTAACTCTTACAACTCTTTTATAGATTAAGAGTTCAAAGAAAAGCCCAAAATAATTATAAGTTAGCGTTTAGAATGTTAGTTATGTTAGCTAATGTTAGATTAGTCTCAACAAGATGTTTCAGCGATAAATCATTCAGTCATGCATATGATAAGTAAGCGTACATGATTTATACTGAAAATAAATAGCGACATCATACATAAAGAAATAAAAGATAAATCAATAGAGAATCATTTTCTTTGTCGCTTCTTTAAAGCCTCTTCTTGATAGATTTCATTCGCTAGATCTAGGAGAACTCGGTCGATGTCTATCATTTTTGTGTGATAGAATTCATCATAGTCATTGCTTCGATTCTTAGCGCTTTGATTCAATTCAAGTATCCTTTCCACCCAATCCCTTGCAGGGATCCCAAGCGTTCTGATAAGATCATGGTAAATGTCTCGCATTCGGTCGTTGGAAGGTTTCCAATCGAGAGGTCTTCTCAGCGGTGCCGCGTATGGATTAAAACCCATACCTTCTAAAAAAATTTCATCAATGCCCAGAAGCCTGTGCTTGTCTTGGTAGTATCTTGGCTTTCGCTTCTTAGTGAGCATCTTCTTTATGCTTACTAACTCTTCAAACATGGAGCGCCAATGCTTATTGTTAGTCTTAGAAATTGGCTCAGTCAAGGCTTTTCCTTTGGCTTTGGATAATTGATGCTTTTTTTCTCATCTTCCCCCTTCTTGGAATCATCAAGGGAGGTCTTGAGGTCAGCAATATCTCTTCTCAATAGCCTAACTTCTTCAACAAGTAGAGCGACTTGTTCCACAATACTCTGAGCAACTGAATTGGAAGAGTTGTTTCGCTCAGTGTCTGCTGAAGCGTTCTGGGCTAAGTGGCGATTGAACTCTTCGGAAAGGTTATTGATCAACGGTGATATGCTATTCCTTATTGCTATAGTGCTCTTGGTTGCGATTGCAATATCACGACTTCTAGTGTCGGAGATTAACTTGATATTTCTATCAATATTTTCAAGTATCTTGGAGCAGGAACCCTCGATCGTGTTGAGCGAGTTCCTAATGGCTCGTCTGAAGTCTCGAGTCTCTTGATCACTTTCCGAGTTAGAGTCGGCTGAAGAAGAACGCTCAGGGGACGGAATGAGTCCGTATAAGATAGAAATTGCAGCCTTTCCATTTGATTTATCTCTGATAAATGGCTCTTCAGGCTCTTCAGCAATCTCTACATGAACTTCTTCTATCGCTTGCTCAACAGATTGAGTTACAGTATCAATCTCTACAACTTGAGCAACAATTAGAACCTCGACTACTGGAGCGCTAGGGGCAACTTCAGTTTGCAAGTCAGCGTCTTGAATGGGAGCAACTTCCACAGCAGGAGTTTGTTCCAATTCCATTTCAACAATCTCCTCTTGAGGAGAAGGTTTCTCAACAGCAATGATCCAGGGTGGGCCAATCGCTTCCATGATATGTCGTGGACTTATGATTTTCGTCTACGAGATAAAGAATATAGCGTCTGCTAGCTCTTCAGTACTTAGTGCAAAATGCACATCCTCTGGCAGATCGATACCTGAAATATAAGAATTATAAAAGTCCAAAATAAATGGCATGAGCGCTTGAGCAACTTCTCGATCCACTAGCCTGATTAGTGATAGAATTTTGGCCACTTGAATATTTTGCTCACACATGAGGATAGGCAAAAGATTATAGCCTCTGAAATTATTGAAGCCATAATTTTTATTGAAAGTAATGTCTAGAGAGTGAGCATTCTCAACAATCGCTCTTTTGTCTCTGTGAAAATCAGCATGCTCATCAGTAAGTCGCATGTGCGCTTGACTGGGCTCTTGGATGGCATCATGTTTTCTTGTAGATGCAACCTCATTAAGATCTGGCTGGAAGGATACGCTGGGCAAAGTTCTGAGTCCTGTGAAAAACGTAGCATCCTCCCTGACTGAATAAAGTGAGTTACTGGTGAAGATAGCGTTCTATTGGTTGTCTGTATGAAGGTAAATCGCTAATATTTGCAACCAGATTCTTTCGCTGCTCAAGTAGAAATACAGCAAATCCTCGGCGTCTGTATTCTACTCCAAATTCAAATAAGAATGGATATCTAACATCCACCGCTTGCCAAGTTTTTCAAACTTCTTCTTGTCTGTTCTAGCGGCGAGATACTTCTCAAAGCATTCAAATTCGCTTTCATAATCATCTGCCCAAAGTCTGGCGAGGTATTCACGAGCTTCATCTTCTAGCCAAGAGTTGACAGGATGGGATGCTCAACAATAGATGGTCCTTTTCCTTTCCATAGTTTGAGAGGCCTAGGAGATAGAGCGTTCTTAGGAGAGTGAACCACCTTTGGCAGAGCAGAGTATTCAATTCTATTGAGATCCTTTTCATCTGGATTCTTCAGCCAATCACCCATGTGGGGATTCTTAATGATAATTTTGTTCGGGCAAAGAGGATAGAAGAATGACTCAGAGCGACCGGTAAAGATGAAATGCTCTAGGTCGAAATCTGTCAAATTGATCGCTGGTCGCCGAATGTATTCTAACGGGGATTGCAGGCGCTCTAGCGAATAAAGACCAAGATCGGCAAGTCACTCGAAAAACTCAAATTTCTCTGAGTTAGAAAGAGAAGGGTTGTGGAGAGTATCCTGGAAAGTGATCTCCATTTCAACCAAACTCTTGGTGACATTTTCTCTGTCGGCATAATAGTATTCAACATCTGCATCATAGCCACGAGGAAAGAAGTTGATGACACGGGAAGGAGGTCCGGTTGGAATAGGAACAATAGCAATCGCTTCAGTTGGGATAGGGGCCACTTCTATCGACCGCTCAGTATGATCAGTCTTTTCACGGGCTGGTAATATTTCAGCGTCAGGAAGGACTTGAGCAACTACTTTAGAGATATCCAAAAATGTTGTCATTTCCACATCCAATTCAACATTGACCTCAGGAGGCGGAGGTGCATCAGCATCTGGGGCATTTTGAGCTGATACAGGCAAGTGTTTGAGAAACAACAGATTTCTACTAAGTAGAAATAGACGATAAAAAGACTACAATGCTTACCCTGAGGAATCTCTTCGACTATTTCAGTCACATGATCTTTGGAAGGTTCCATCTCCTCAGACTCCAAAACTACTTCATCATCTTCAAGATTCATGAATGAAGTAAGAGGACCAGCACGAATAGGGATTTTGAATCCTTCTAATAAATTCAATGTATACTAGATATTATGTTCCCTAAATGCTGAAAAAAATAATTTATCCTAGCGTTAAAAAGAAGAACACAGGAAAGGACAAAATACATTGTCTAAGATAAGTACATACCCCGATCGCTAGCTAATTCTGTCAAAAGAGTGCTAGAAACGGGAATTGATTCGGAAACAACGTCAGAAGGCAGAGGGGAAGGAACACTCACTTGTTCTTCAAGCGCTGGCTTGGCTGGAGAGCTTGTTGATCCTATTAAAGTGGACCAAGGAGTATGCTTTCATGCTAGTGGTACTTCTGCTTCCTGTTATGTTTCTTCTTCTTCTGGAGAGATAATAAAATCGGGAGGGGGAGAGGGAGAGGGAGATTTAGGAGGAGGAGAGGGAGACTTTTGCTTTTTCTTGGTCTCCTTCTTCTTCTGCTTCTTGGCTGGCTTGGATGGCTCAGTGACTTTCAAGATGATCTTTCTTTTCGGTCACTAAACCACCACTTCCTCTTCTGATGATGATGATGATGAAGACGATGTCGCTTGCTCCTCATCATCGCTACGAACAACTCCTTCAGCAAGAAGTCGCTCACGTTACTCCTTGGGAACCGCTGCACCACCCCATCGCTTAGGTTTTAGCAGTTCTCCGATCATTTTCTTGCCGTAGAACTTAAGCATTGGAACCTTTCTACCTTCGGTATTAACGTAACCACTAGCACTTAAAAGAAGACTCAACACAATCCCGTATGGTTTGGGATTAATCGATTTCTCAATCGCTGCCTTAAAGCGATTAAACACGTATCTGGCCCAATTGACCTTCAGCTTTGTCAAAATAGCGACCATCATTTTGTGTTGGATATTTTCAATCTTATCAAAACTTCCTTTTCTGCACTCGATCATCTTTGCGCAGATATCAGCCAGAATGACATATTCGCCCTTCATGTCATTCTTCTTGAAATTTGATGCGTAGGTTGCATCAATGTCCTCCTTCTTGCTCAGATCCCAGACCTTGGTGGCGTCTCCAAGGTTCACATATTCAACTTCTCCACCATGATTAGGCAGTTGCAATAAAATGGACACTATCATCATCATCGCTATCATCACCAAGATTGATTTATGACGCTTGTTGGGTAAGATATTCAATTCCTACATCATTAACATTACCTTACTCGATTCTTGGTTAGCATCATCAAAAACAACATGAATGGATTCTTCAACCTTCAATTTGATCTTATTTAGGATGCGAAAACTCTTTCCATTCTTGGCGTAGTCTAGAAAGATTCCCTCATCCACTTTAGGATCAAATGTCCTTAGATTGTGGGATCCATTGTTATGAATGAAACATTTTGAACCAAATACATGAAAATATGAAAAATTTGGCTTACGTCCCTTCCACAACTCATATGGAGTCTTATCATGTTGCTTGTTGATCATACACCGATTCTGAGTATAGCAAGCGGTATTGATAGCTTCAGCCCAAAACTTTTGAGGTAGCTTGGACTCTGCTAACATTGTCCTAGCGCTTCTTTAAGCGTTCTGTTCCGTTGCTCAGCCACTCCATTCTGTTGAGGTGTTCTAGGCGCAGAATACTCATGAAGTATTCCAATGTCTGTACAAAACTTTTCAACAATATGGTCAGTAAATTTAGTACCTCTATCGCTTCTAATTCTTGTCATCTTTAAATCTTTCGATGTTTGTAATTGACAAATTAGCGCTGTGAGCTTGACACTAGTTTCATCTTTGGTTGCTAGAAATTCTACCCATGTATAGCGAGAGAAATCATCAACTATCACTAGCGAGTACTTTTTACCACTTGATAAGGGGCATTTTTACGTGTTTTTAAGCCCCTTTGCGTTTATGTTTTAGGTTCATTTATCGCTTGAGTGTTGCCACATGTGCATTTAATTCGTGCATTAAGTGATTTCAGGCCTTAAATGGATACAATCGAAGAACGGGCGGAAAATCGACGTATAAAACAAATTTAGGCCAAGTTGCTTCGCACTCCCACGCCCAAGCGCCCCTCCAACCACGCCCAGGCGCCGCTGACATCCAGTTCCGAGGATTTGCTTCTCACTCCCGCGCTTATGCGCCATCATACCGCCTGGGCGCGGATTTCGTAAAACTTGCCACGGTTGAGCGCTATTTCTATACATTTCGAGACCGAATTGGACAAAGGCTTATTCTAGAAAGTTGTAGATATATGTCTTAGCTTCACGTGGGAACTTGAATCATCCAAATTGGAGGTCTGTGGAAAGAGTTATAAAGGAAATACGATTGCTGCACAGAAAAGTAAGAAAGCTGTCTAGACTTCGCACATACGCGCCTAGGGGCCGAAATACCCGCGCCTGGGCGCCGACACCTCCGACATTTGATTCCTTTTAGCCAAAAGTTCAGCATTTTAAGTGGAAGGGAATCATTTAAAGCCAAGAGGTCAGCACATGTGTTGAGGGGGTGTCTTGGTTGTATTTCTTGGTAGATTTACTTTATGAAATTTTATACTACATACTTTAGAGTAATGGAGGACACAAGAGAGGGACAACACATGGGAGGGAGGAGAATATATACCTATAAAGGCAATCATCTCATGCATTCTTCATTATGAAATTGGAGAGGGGGGCAGCCCCTAATCTGATTTCACCATCATTTATCACCATTCTAAATGATTGGGAAAGAGGGGAAAACGAGAGGAAGGAAAAGAGTTTGGGGATTGAAGGCTCAACTTGAAGATCCATAATCATTCACCATTTAGGGAGTTTTTAAGAGCTTTCCATTTCATTTATGTCTATGAATATTTATATGAATCCTTTTATGTCTTTTATGCTTTCAATTATGAACTAAATTTGTAAGACTAGGGCCATGTAAGGCCAAATTGTGATTTATGCTTATAATAGATGATTGTTGAGGTTATGCTTATATTGTTATGTGATGTGAATTTGTGATTTTGCCTATCTTGCATATACTTGATCACTATATGTTAGAATCTTATGCCTAGGTTGATATTTCGGGAGAAAATTGACTTAGGGTGCAAGAAATTCACATCATGACCCGCAACTAATGAGGAATTGCCCTAGACATAGGTAAACATTCCCGGGTGAAGTTGTTCGATTCTAATCGAGTGAACTCTAGTACATTAATGCATGTTTAGTGGTTAGATTTCTGGATAGGAATATTTGAGAAATCACGATCTAAGCAAAGGAGTTTATACGCGAGACATCGGTTATTCTCTACCCTCGGAGCTCTCACCATAACAATATAAGTGTAATCCTTCAACAAGAACCTTTATAAGTATATTTGATCAATTTGAACCTAGCATGTGCCTTAGTCTCCCTTTATAATTGGTTTTAATTCATTTGCATAACCTCGTTCTTATTGTACACGTTTTACATTCAATTTACTTTTATTGTAGTTGTTATTTTTCGTTATAAAATCATAAACTAAAATTCAAGTCTCCGTGGTTCGACAATCCGGACTTTTCGTCCACACTTATTACTACACACGACTAGTGCACTTGCTATCATAGCACGTTAGCTATTAGCGTGGCACCACTAACACTCATAATTTGAATAGGACCAAAAAAATCTAAATGCAATAGTTCTAGGACTTTAGAAGTAGATAGATGAGGTTTCTTCTTAAAAGATGATTTGACTTGTTTACCCATTTGACATGCATCGCATAGCGATTTTTCTGAAAGGAACCCTTAGGTAATTCCTCTACTAGATTTAGCGATATTTACTGAGAGATTGCCTTAAAGTTGAGATGATTCATTTTTCTATGCTATAACCAACCCAATTCATTTTGACTTTTAGCAACAAAGCATGTGGGGTTGTTATCTATTGTTGAATCCCAATCCACTAAATACACATTGTTTGTTCTTTTTCCTCTTAATTTAGTAGACTTAGTCTTAGCATCGTTAACATAGCAACAGTTGCTTGAGAATTTGACTTCAAAGCCTTTATCACAAAATTGACTAATGCTTAACAAATTATGCTTAAGACCCTCAACATAATATACATCACTTATCATGATGTTTTCCCTGTGCATGATACCTATACCTTTGGTTTAGGAGATCTAATTCTTCTTAGGTACCCATTTTGTCTTGGGTCCTTCAACGTTAGTCGCTTTAGTTTGAATTAAAACTTTCGGAGCCCATATTTGCCTTGTCTTCATTACGAGAAGATTGGCCTTCTTGGGTTTCGGTTTGTGTTGTGTGTGCTTTTTAGTTGTATAGTAGTATCCTCGATTATAATGGTAATCATAGTCGTAATCATAATCATTATCATCATAGTATCGATAATATGATCTAGATTTTTGAGGATATTGACGCTGGTGTTTCCTCTACACTGGCTTAGAAGTCGCTTTTGGCGATTGACGCTTAGCATTTGATTCACTTGTAGATGGTTTATCCTTAGCCTTTTGAGCGTTTGGATGAACCTTGTTTTGTGAATCATTCACTTTCGTCTTCTCCTTATTGCTTGAGTTGGTATTGACCTTTTCATTTGGCATCTTACCATTGTCCTTGGGTTCATTTAGTGTTTGACTGTTTGAACTCTTCTCAACAAAGAATACACCTTTTCCTTTGTTGGTTGCCGTAACCTTAGATGTTTTTTATTTTTGACCAAATTTATCACAACCTAAACCGGTCTTTTCACCCAAAAGTCTGGTTACCTCAATCACATTATCTAGCTTCCTTGACGCTTTGGATAATGATGGGGTAAGCTGCTCTGGTTTGGCAAGTTTAGCGATCAATTCAGCTTCTCTCTTGACTATTATATCAATGTCACTTTTCAGTTGGGCAATTTCACTCTCAAGCGATTGATTCTTCTCAATGCATTATTGCTGAACTTGCAACTCTGCCTTGAGCATCATTCTATCACTTGTGAGCTATGAAATGATATCAAAGTGATTTTGATATAATTTGGCGGCATCTTGACAATCTTTATAATACTCATTTACTTTGTCAAGTAATTCATCATAAGAAAGAGGATGAGCTAATTTAGTGTTTACCTTAGATAGCGAGTCATCAGACGCTTCTTCATCTCTAGCCATGAGATAAATTAACGCTGAGTCGCTTGATGGCTCATCATCACTGCTTTCATCTGATGATTCTAAGTCCTCTTCAGGTGCGGAGAGTGGTTCAGATTCCACTAGCAGACCTTGTTGGCGAAGGTTGCTCCTGAATTAGTTTCTATCCACATAGTCTTGCCTTGTAGGCTTAGACACATTTGGATAAGGGCAATTTACCTGGTAGTGCCCTGGTTTCCTGCAGTTATAACAAAGGTTAGTTTTCATTTTCTGTTCAGTTGTTAACCTTTTGGAAACTACCGGCGCTGAAAGATTCTGAGTAAGAGTTGGAGGTGCTTAGTATGGAACTGGCGCTACTGGTTGAGGTGCAGAATACACTGGCGCTTGATACTGAGGCGCTGGTGCAGGGGGAGGGGTTTAAAATGAAGTTTGTCCAATAGGGTTTCTCTTTTCATATCTTAGAAATTTCTTGAATTTTTTTACCAATAAAGCCATCTCTTTTTCCTCATTGGATTCTGTCGATTTCATCTCACTAATCGCTTTACCCTTTCTTTTGGTAGTAGCGATTAAAGCTCCTGATTCAGTCACTGAAGTCGATGTGTCGCTGACTTCACCCAATTCGAACTCAAATGCATTTAACTCTGAAAACACATGTTCTGGAGTTAGAGTCTCCAAAGTCAGTAATTTTCTCATGGCAACAGTCTTAATCAAATACTTGCTTGGAAGACTTCTAATTATCTTGTTGATCATTTCCTTGTTGGTCAACTCCTTGTCTAGTGACGCTAACTCTGTGATGAGCAAAGTGAATCTTCCATCCAATTGTTCTAGCGTCTCGTTGGGCTGCATCTTGAAATGCTCAAATCGTTGCATGGCTATGGAGAGCTTGTTCTCCTTTATCTGTGTTGAACCTTCACACACGACAACCAACTTATCCCATATCTCTTTTGAAGTCTTACATTGCTTGATCTTGTTGAACAACGCATCATTGTCCCCTAATGCTGAGTATAGAGCACTTCATCCAACATTATCTAGATTCGCTTTTTTCCGATCTTCTGGCGTCCATTCTAACTTAGGCTTCTCGACATAACCATCTGGAGTAGCCTCAGTCGCTCCAAGGGCTCGATTTATAACTTTCATGATCTGAATGGGGTCATCTGTAACTATATCACACATCTCATTATCACAAGAACATAAATATGCAAATGCTCTAAGTTTCCATGAATCATAGTTTGACTCAACCAGCTTAGGCATCTTGTTAAAAGCCATTATATGAGATTAAAAGAAATAAAATGACTAATTTTTTGAAAAATGGATATAAACAAGTAGTTACGCTAAAAAACACTTAGGTTTCTACTTCAATCGCTCTGATACCACTTGATGGTCCCAAGTGGCATACGAAAGGGTCTAGAAGGGGGGGGGGTTGAATAAACCCTTCAGTCTTTTTCGACTTGAAAAACTTTCGTATTACTTTGAAGAATTTGAACGCTTGGAAAGCTCAGAGCTAGGTCAGGCGCGTAGAAATAATTAACTTAAACTTAGTGATTTCAACAATTACCAAAGTAGGGTAATATTTGAATTGCTTAATCAAAGTTAGCACAGCGGAAATGATTTTATAGCTTAGCGTTCTTTTGCACTTGAATTAGTCGTTTAACTATTTTAAATGCTTTTTCAAAATATAATATGCAAATGTAAAGCAAAATAATAAAATAGTAAATAACACAAGATATTGTAAGGTTCACTGGATGATGTAATCCCAGGTACGTCCTTCTTCTCCTTTGCACTTGGAGGAATTCACTAGATTGATTATCGAAGAGTCACACAGAGACTTCTACAAAATATATGAAAGAGAAGATGATCTTGAGCTCCTTGATCACACAGACTTCAGCTCCAATAGAGACCTCCTTCAACAAGCTTCTCTCACACAGAAATGTTGCTTGTAGAATCAATAAACTTTCTCACTCAGATATGAGGATTTAGTCACGGGTTTGTTTGATGTTGGAAAATTCAAACAACTTAGGATATCTCAATAGGAATTTAGGCTTCTTATATGAAGAGGTTTGAGATATCTATAACTGTCTTTGGAATGTATTAACAAAAGCTTGAAGGATTTTGGCTGTGGATTTTGTAAGCTTTTCTCTCAAGTAATTTCAGCAAAGTTTTGACCTTTTTTTTGTGCATGTACATATTTTGAGGGTTTGCTGAAGGGTACTATTTATAGGGTTTCTTGGGATTTTTCCGCTGGACACATGTGGGCGCGTGTATCTCACGCAGCGCGTTAAACAGTCCCTTTCTAACATTCCTAAAATTCTGCTGGTTTCGATTAGACAGGAGCAGGTTTTGAACTCTGAAATCTGACAATCAAGTCAAAAGGTGGCTTGTTCACAAGTCATAATGCCTTATCACATTTAATGCACTTATCAGGCATTTAATGCATTTGAATTTGATTCCCGTTGGAAATAAATATTCGTTGATGATTGCATTTAATTCCTTCATGACAGACGCTAAGAACAAATCTTCATCCTCACTTAACTTCAGATGCTGATCTTCAACTTCATCTCTAATAGACTCACCTAGAATTCTATTTGCGACTCGGAATTTAATTCTTAGTCTAAGATCTACAAAGATAAAAATTACAAGTCTAACAGAATAACAAATATGCAAACGCTTATACAATAGTTCTATGAAAACATAAGCTTACATTCTTTTGGGGTCTAACATAAAATCATATCTTGTCATCATCAAAACATCTAACATGAAATTTCCTAACAGACCAAGAATAAAACGCGGTACAAGAAAGTTATTTACGTTTTCGTGTTTCTCGTATTTGTTAAATTAAAATCAACGATAGAGAAAATTGATCCATGACTTCGGGAAATGAAACGTTTTTTTTTTCGCTGTGTTTTTTTTTTTTTTTGAAGAAAAATCGGTCTTATATATCATTTAATCGAAAGTTTACAAAGGCTTGAACAATACAATTCATATCGACTCAAACGATGTAATAAGAATATCTAAAACACCAACTATTAAGTTTATTAAAAATAACAAATCTTAAGAACTCCCAAACGAAACTCTTGTGTTCAAGACCACACTCTTATTCAAAAGAGAAAAACTCTCATTCGAGAGAAAAAATAAAAACTAAACACAAATATAAAATACTATCTAAAACATTATTTACTGTCCTTCTTCATCTTGTCAGATCTACCTCTGTCTCGTCAGATCTGAAGTTGGGATACATAATTTGAGGTGATGCTCCAACCCAGCCCGCCGATGATGGTGTTCACAATAGTGGTGATGGAGGTAACCGCCTCACCAAATCATCATCGACGGAGAAAAAAAGGAAAACAAATTAGAGTTTGAGAGTTGAAATATGTTTCTATTTTCACTGTGTTTTGGTTACACAATTCTTAATAGTGGTATCTGAGCCAAATTTATAGGTTTGTTGATTTTATTTACGTGATTTACATATTTATGTGTTATCATGTTAAATACGTTATTGGTGATTTGGAACCATGGTTCAAAGTTTTTTTTCTTTTCCACCGAAACGTCTGAAAAGTTTATGTTTTTCAACTTACGGAAAAAAAATCACCATGTAGTTTCGAAATTACATTGTTTCCTAGGAAACTCTTAATATTTCCAATATTTCCATTGAAACTCTCAATGTTTCCATAGTTTTCATGGAACATGGAAACATAGAAAGTTTGACAATTTCTTTTAAAAAAGATTTGCTTTATCCCCAACGCATTGAGAGTTTCAAAAAGATTTTCATGAAAATCATGAAAACATTGAGAGTTTGATAATTCATTTTCAAAAAGATTTGCTCTATCGCAAATACAACAGAGCTCTCAAATCTCTCACTGTTAGGGAAAAAGGTAAAAAAAAAGAAAAAAAATAAAAGAAGAAGAAGACAAGAAGAAGAAGAAATGAAGAGTAATAAATCTAACAATCAAACAAATATTTATTTCATCGAGGAACGACTTTTTATCATGCGACTCAGAATGAAGATTATTGTGTAATTGATTAAAGTAATTTTTTCATATAATTTGCAGATGAGTTTGAAACTATGGTATCATCTATATTAATTTTTCACAATTTAAGTTACTAAATTTTTTTCAATTATATGCTCTGTGAATGCTAAATTTGAATCAAACATACAACTTTTCATTTTTTTCACAACACTTTTAGAATTTTTTTATTTCACAATTTAAGTTACTAAAATTTTGTCGGTTATATGTTTTGTGGATGTTAAACTTGAATCATACGTTACCACTTTATTTATTAGTATAATTTGATCGATTATTGATGTAGATGTATAAACATTTTACACAACTATTATTTTTTGCTAATGAAAAGCGGAAGCAACTCTTCTTTACTTCTTTTTTCACGGTTTCCACCTTGTTTCTAGCATTTTTCAAGTTTTTCATGACGTTTCCGATACATTTTTTATATTTAACAACTCAAAACTTATCTTCGAAACGAAAATTTAATCCTTGTTTGGAACTATCAAAATTAGATCGAAACGTCCGAGAAATAATTGATTTAGAATCAGTTTTTATTGGGGACTGAGAAAATCTAAAAAACGGAGATAAAACGGGTTTGACCCGGAGTTGACCAACACGGCAGCGATCTGCCGCTGTGCTGTACGAAATTTCGCACATCAAGCATGCTCATGGCACGGCTGTACGGTGGTGGTGGTGGACGGTGAGTATGAACATCGCTGAATTCGCCGCTTTTTGCTGGGTTGAGCGACGCTGGTATTGTCGCCGTTCTTGGCCGTGAATTTGCAGGCGACAAATCGTATATGGTTGCTGCAAACGACGGGAAAATCGCGCCGCCATGCGCCGATGAGGGCGAGGCTAGATCCGCCGATGTGCGTCGCTGTGTGAAGCGTAAACATAGTCGTTGGAGATGGCAAGAGACGGCCATAAAATCGCCGATTTACGTCACTCCGGACGGGAAGTAGTTGCGCCGGTGACAGACGAGGTCACGGAGCCGGCAGACACGGCTCTCGCGAGGAAGATGATGACTGAATTTGTTGATTGGGTTTGGCCCAGTGAACAGAAGGTTAATTAATTTTGGATTAAATTGGGTTGATCCAGTGACACCCAAATTAAATTAAATTGAGTTTGACCCGACACCCAATTTTGAATTTATTGGGTCATTCTTCTTCCTGTTAAATTAGAGTATTCCACTTTTAAATTAAATTAGATTTAATTAGTATATTGAATTGGATTCAATTTCCCTTTCAATTAAATTGGATTTAGTTTAGGTTAAATTAAATTGAATTTAATTCATTAAGTTTGAGGAAAATTAAATTGGATTTAATCACTTTGATTAATTTAGATATAATCTTCTCATAAAAATTAAATTGGATATAGTTTCATAATTGATTAAATTTGATTTAATTCTTAGATTTATGATACCATTTTAATTTTACTTAGATTAAATTAGATTTAATCTTCAAAACAAAATTATATTGGATTTAATTTTGTAATAATTAAATTGGATTTTTTTTTTAATGAATCGGTTACATGATACATATTATGAATATCAAATTGCGACGAGTTAGAACCAATTAAGAACTATTACAATCAACTATGATAACAACTACTATACAAGTAGAGAAAAGCCCATACGTTTTCGGTGGAAGTCGAACCCAAGACCTCTAATAAATTAAATTTACTTTAATCTTATGATTACATATATGCTTTATGTATGTTACACGCTCGTTTTATGTGATGGGAGACACCTTCCAAGGATTTAGGATTTATCGTTTGTTTTTATCTGGGTTGTATTGGGCCGAAGGTTGAGCCCCTCAATTTGTATCTGTAATTTTTTATATAAAATTATGTATAGGCTTTCTCAATGTAATAATTAGAGATAGACCCAGAGGAGCTAGGTGGACCACTTGGAGCTTGGAGCCTGGATTAGATTCTTGTAAAGGTGGAAGCTCATGTAATAGATAGGTCACTTCCAATGATTGGCCCATTGGCTTGGGCCAATCTTGATAAGTCCATGAAAGTGTGTGTTGGTAGTATATCTAGGACTTACTTGACTTTTATGTTTCTTGTATCTGCGCTTGGATAAATTAATGCGCAAAGTGAGTGTTGGGTTATGTGATCCCCGGGGTGACTAACTCAGCGGAAGATTAAATTTTTTACACTAAACGATAGCATAAACATAAAACACCCCATCACGGATCTATTCGGCTCGATTAATTCATATAAAATAAATAACGAAACAAAAATTACCAACAACGAATTTTTGGTTTCGGTTTCGGTTGGATCTTTATCAACCCGCTACAAGCTTCATAAAAATCGCCCTTTTTTGTATCTTCGGGTAAAGCACTTCAATCACCGCGCCTCTAAGAATAGTCCACACCTCCTTGAATTTTCAATCGTCCTATTTCTGGTACTAGCCAATAGAACAAATCTAGAACTAACTATTTAGGCTTATGTGAAAAGGTGAGGAATATTTATTGTAAGTAATTAAGCTCAACACACGAGTAAAATATCACCTTGGATAATAAGGCTAGGGGCGGCTATGTATGAAAAATAGGAAAGAAAATTTCTTTATCTTTTCTTTTATAATGGCCGAAATTTAGAGAGAAAATTAACTAATGATTAAGTCTTATTTTCTCTTGCTTGATCACATTTATGTAGAGCTGGAATCCAAACCCAAAAAGAGTTTGTAAATAAGAAAATAACTTAATCTCCAAGATATAGTATTTTCCTTATCTTGGATTCTTCCATAATATATATAATAAATAATAATATATATACATACATATATATCATACGCATAAGCATGTATATATTATATATATATATATTACTATTTTATATGTATATCCAATATACATATAATCCTCCAAGGAATAGAATTAGTTACCAAGTAACTTATCTTTCCTTGATTGCATAAGTCAACCACTGACTTATCTTTTGATCAAGAAGTTGAGGAAGGAAAGAATTCTTCTTCCCTTCAACTCACATCACACGCCCCCTATGCATGTCTTGGAGTCCAAGTTTTAATCTCTTGATTTAATCCTTGACTCCAATTAATTAATTATAAAGAATCCAATTCTTTTAATTAATTTTCAATTATCCATATCATTTATTTAACTTGAGTCCAACCCAATTAAATAAAGTATTTGTACTATACAAAGTCCATCAATTAATTAATTCAACAAGATTAATTAAATAGTCTCTACTAATTAATTTATATTCCAAATGAGGAAAGTACTATACTTTCTCAAAGTACTATGCTTTCCCAATTTCTTTAAATTGATTAATTTAGACTTAAAGCGGAAAAACTACAGAGTTTGTGTGTGACCCCTTAGGCTCGATTATGTACTAGTAGTAGGTACACTTTCCCAAAGTGCTAGTGTACTTTCCAAAAGTGGAACTACAAGATTAAATACAACTTAATTTAAGCAAGTCTTGAATTAGCACCATACTAATTCAAAATACCTACAAATCGTGGTTACTGTCCAGAAACGGGCTACGAAGACCTAGACATAATCGATTAAGTAAAGATACAACTTTTACAATCATGATCCTCACATAAGTAAGAACCTTCCATCATGATCTCCTGATTGAGTTTAGGATATAGGTTTAGTCGAAAACCTAATAACTCAATAGCTATGTTTTCCATTTCCAGTAGAGTTGACTTTGACCTTCTAAACGAGGAAACCCTACGCCTCTTTAGAAGTCTTACTTCGGCCGAAGATTTCCTTAGTCAACTTACTTATTGTCAACATAGGAGATACACTGATATTTCTATCAAAGATGGATCCTAACTTGATTCTCACGTATCTCCATATATAATCCGATCACACCCAAGATACCCATATGGCGATCTTAATAGATCATGAGCAGTCCAAAGTGTGATGGATCATATACAAGATATTCAATGGAATCTCAAGTCCATGAGGATTACTCTTATACTAAATGATCGTTGGAAGTTCCAGATTTGACTGGGATTCCTTTTAAGGAACTTCCACGGGATTGTTCAGTTTACTTATTTCCAATAGGAACCCTCATACATACATTGGCTTTCACCGTGCCAGTACATATGGAACGAGGTACACTCTCCTAGAGTATGTATCGTATAAGCAGGTCTTTGAGGCCTTGTCAATACCCTTAATCTTGACAAACCTATTCATGACTTGGAACATTGTTTAAGGACCACATTCTTAGAGACGTATTCTATCATCGTCATTCCTGATGTGCGATGACGTCCCATAGCCATGTGTGATCCTAAGAGACTTTATTCTAACATATGCAAGATATAAATACAAGAATAAAGAATGCCATAATAATCAACTTTATTTATAAGGAAAAGATTGTCTATAGAGTCTATCTATCACAAGATTGACACCCAAATAAATTGGCGCGCCGGGAATCTACTCTATCAGTGAGACCTAATAATCAAACATTCAATTATCCCAAACTTGAAATACTAAGTAAGTAAAGGATATTGGATATCTTGGCTCTCCATTTAGAGAATGTGGTCATGTCTGGTGTATGACATTTTCACAACAAAGAGGGGTTATAAATTAAGATATGACTTTTGATTTTCAACAATTAATCCTACTTGATTAATTAAATAGTCTAATTAATTGATCTCTAACCAATTAATTAATATTCCTCTTTAGGCAAGCACTAGACTTTCCTAATTTTATCTCAACTTCCAAAGTTGATTAATCATATCCTTTAAGCAGGAACATCAGGAGTAAGTGTGTGACCCCTTAGGTTCGTTCATGTTCTAGTAGTAAGTACACTTTCCAAAAGTGCCATTGTACCTTTCTATATTTTGAAAGTACTAGATTAAATCCTCCTTGATTTAATCAGACCATGTATCATTTCCCACAATATCATAATACCTACAAATCGAGGTTATTGTCTAGCAACGGGCCCCGAAAACCTAGACACAAATGATGTTAAGATACTCAAGATCCTCAACCTATCATAACCACGATCCTCACATAAGTAAGATCCTTCCATCATATTTCCCGGATTGGAATCTCGAGTAATGGCTTAGTCAAAACTTTTACGACCCAATCACTATGTATCCCTTATTGCATGATATCAATTCATGCAATCCAAACGAGGAAACACCCCGCCTCTTTGGATTGCCATACTTTGGCCAAAGATTCCTTGAATCGATTCCTTTAAGCAATTACATAGGAAACGTCTGATTTGCTAAATCAGTGATGGATCCTATCTTGGTCTCTCATGTACTTTGACACATAATCACATTATACCCAAGATATCCCATATGACGACTCGCGATGGAATCATGAGATAAATCAAATTATAATCAACTATGCTCAAAGTGACAATGGAACCTCAGGTCCAAAGGATTACTCTTATGCCTACGTGATTAGAGGAAATTCCATATTCGATCACCATTTTATGAATTCCCTAGGGGGGTTGTTCAGTTCACTCATTATCCAAATAAGAACCCTCGTGCACATCTATGCCTATGGAACGAGGCATGTTCTCTAAGAACTATGTACACAAGCAAGTCCTTTGAGTCTTTGTCAATATCCCTATTTCTTGATAGACTCATCTCGGACTTGGAACCTTTTAAGAATCACGACCTTGGAGACATATTCCATCATCGTCATTCCCGATATCCGATGATGTCCCGTAGTCATGTGTGATTTAAGGGACTTCGTTCTAAGCATATAATAATTTAAGAACAACGAATGCCTTAATATAATTGACTTCATTCATTAGAAAAGATTTTCCCTATAGAGTTTATTACACAGTAAATGGCGCCCAAAATTGGTGCGCCGGGCACCTATTCTATCAATCTCCCACTTTCCCTAGAGCCAATTGCCCATGTATTTGAGGCCTACCCTTTCTAGATGTCCATCAAACGCCTTTTGACTAAGGGGTTTGGTGAGTGGGTCTGCTACATTATCTATCGAGTCTACACGCTCCACTCGAACGTCACCTTTCCCAATGATCTCTCTGATCAAATGGTATCGCCTTTGTATGTGCTTGGATTTCTGATGAGACCTTGGCTCCTTTGCTTGCGTAATAGCCCCATTGTTATCACAGTACACCGGTACCTAATTAACAATGGATGGAACGACACCCAATTCTTGGATGAAGCTCCTCATCCAAACAACTTCCTTTTCCACTTCGAGGCAGCAATGTATTCTACTTCGGTGGTTGAATTAGCAGTAGTCGGTTTCTTGCAACTCTTCCAACTCACTGCTCCACCATTAAGCAGAAAAACAAAACAAGAAACCGATTTTAAGTCGTCAATATCAGTTTGGAAACTAGAGTCTATGTAACACTCTAAATCCAATTCTCCTCCACCGTATACCAGAAACAACTCCTTAGTTCTCCTAAGATACTTATGGATTACTTTTACGGCTTTCCAGTGTTCCTCACCGGGATTTTCCTGATAGCGACTGCACACGCTAAGTGCATAAGCTACATCAGGCTTTGTACATATCATCGCATACATAATGCTTCCAATGGTGGATGCATAAGGTATGTTAGACATCTTCTCTCTTTCCATCTCAGTCTTAGGTGACATAGACTTGGAAAGAATGATTCCATATCTCATAGGCAAGAATCCTCTCTTGGATTCTTCCATGCTAAATCTCTTTAGAACTCGATCTATGTACAAGGATTGGGAGAGTCCCAACATCCTACTTGTTCTCTCTCGATATATTTTCATACCGATAACATAGGAAGCTTCTCCCATATCCTTCATGGAGAATTGATTTGACAACCATACTTTTGTTGACTGCATCATCCCTATGTCGTTTCCTATCAATAGGATATCATCAACGTAAAGTACTAGAAAAGTAATCGCTTTCCCACTAGCCTTTTTGTACACACATGCTTCATCAATGTTTTGAATATATCCATACTCTCGTATGGCATTATCAAATCATTTATTCCAGCTCCGGGAAGCTTGTTTCAGACCATAAATGGACCTCTGGAGTTTACACACTTTGTGTTCACTCTCCTTGGATGTAAAACCCTCTGGCTGCTGCATATTGATTTCCTCCTCAATTTCTCCATTGAGGAATGCAGTTTTAACATCCATCTGCCAAATTTCATAGTCGAAATGTGCAGATATGGCTAGAAGTATCCTTATGGATTTCAGCATTGCCACTGGTGAGAAGGTTTCCTCATAGTCAATGCCATGTCTTTGAGTGAACCCTTTTGACACTAGGCGTGCTTATAGGTCACCACCTCTCCATCAGCTCCAAGCTTTCGCTTGTAAACCCACTTGCAGCCTATTGGTTTTATCCCATCTGGCAAGTCTACCAAGGTCCAAACCTTGTTGGAGTGCATGGAGTCCATTTCGGATTTCATAGCTTCTAGCCATTTTCCCGAATCGATATCTAACATTGCTTCCCTATAACACTTTGGATCTATATCCAAAAGGGAATCCTCTGACTTGCCTTCCTGCAAATGGCCTACCCATCTCTCGGGTGTCCTTGGAATCCTTTCGGATCTCCTCAGAGGTTGTGTACTTTCAGCTTGTTCTTTATGAATTATTTCTTGTGTGGTATTAGGTGAGCTCGTTTGTGTTTCTTGAGGTCTCTCAGTGCTTTGAGTCTCCTCGAGTTCTACAACCTCGTTATTTCTATCTAATGGAAAATCCCTCTCCAAGAAGGTTGCATTCCTCGAAACAATCACGGTTTGTTCCAAGGGATTGTAGAATTAGTATCCAAAAGAGTCTTTTGGATATCCCACAAACTTACACAACATGTATCTCGGATCCAATTTGTCTCCCACTTGCTGCTTGACATAAGCAGCACACCCCCACACCCTTAGGTGTTTGTATGAAGGTGTTTTACCATACCACATTTCATATGGAATCTTAGGCACGCTTTTAGACGGTGCTCTATTTAAAAAATAGGTTGCAGTAGTCAAAGCATAGCCCCACATTGAAGAAGGAAGTCCAGTGTGACTCATCATGGATCGAACCATGTCTAACAAAGTTCGATTTCTCCGCTCAACTACCCCATTTAATTGAGGCGTGCCGGGTGGTGTCCACTGCGAGAGAATCCCATTCTTTTTTAGATAATCCAAAAACTCATTGGATAAGTATTCACCTCCTCAATCCGATCAAAGATTCTTGGTACTTCTACCAATTTGTTTCTCTACTTCATATCTGAACTCCTTGAATTTCTCAAAGGATTCAGGCTTGTACCTCATCAGGTACACATAACCATACCGTCAGAATCATCGATAAATGTTATGAAGTAACTAAAACCACCTCTAGAATTTATGCTAAGTGGTCCACATACATCAGTATGGACCAAGTCCAATACTCCACTTGCACGTGCCATTGACCCAGTGAATGGTGTCTTGGTCATCTTTCCCTTATGACATGATTCGCAAGTTGGCATCTCGTTTGGATCTCCAAGACCAAGTTGATTTGCCAATCTGCGTATCCTTCTTTAGAGATGTGACCAAGCCTCGCGTGCCAAGTTGATGTACTTATGGGTTTATCTAATTTTGTTTTGTTACTTTGTTGAATATTGAGAGTAAGATAAGTTGGGAAAATTGTATAAAGACCATCTTGCAATTTCGATTCTATAATAAGATTAGATTCATAAAATAAAGAACAACTTTTATTATGAATCTCAGAACGATATCCTTCTCCATCCAAAACCGGAATGGATATGATATTTCTTATTATCTCGGGTACAAAATAGACGGAATTTAAAATCAAAATCCTACTCCTTAAAGCTAAGTGGAGGGTCCCTATGGCCTTGGCAGCAACAATTGCTCCATTTCCTATCCTTAAGGTCATCTCTCCTTTACTTAGCACCTTCCTTCTTACCATCCCCTGCAAATCATCGCAAAGATGAATACCACACCCAATGTCTAGTATCCAAGAAACAATGTTAACACTAATGTTAACTTCAACAAAGAACATACCTTGAGCCGTTGGTGGCTCCTTGCAGTCCTTCTTCCAGTGCCTAGGCTTCCCACAGTTGAAGGAATCATCCGATTTAGCTTTCTTACCCTTCTTTGTCTTCTTCGCACCACCAGTGCCTTTAAGCTCTTTGGTCTTGCTCTTCTTCTTCTTTCCTTTCTTGGATTTCGATGAAGAACTCACAAGTAGCACATGATTTTCTTTCTTGATGGTGCTTTCAGTAGTTATCAACATGTTCAACAACTCATTGAGTGAGGCATTCAAGTTGTTCATGTTGAAATTGATGACAAATTGGTCATATGACCTAGGAAGAGATTGCAACACTAGATCGACACATAGGTCACCCTCGAGTTCCACATCCAAGTCACTTAACTTATTGATCAAACGGATCATCTTAAGGACGTGGTCCCCGACGGCCGACCCCTCGGTCAGCTTTGCCCAAATAACTCTTTGGAGATTGCATCTCTCTTTCCTAGTCCTAGTTCCGTACAACTCTTCTAGGTGAGTGATAATATCCTTTGCAAGTGTCATCTTCTCATGTTGCTTTTGTAATTCATTAGACATTGAAGTCATAACGAGACATCGCACTTGGATATTGTCATCAGACCACAGCTTAGCGTACTCCCTATCTTCATCAGTGCTCTTAGGAGTTATTCCCGACTGTTCAGTCGTTAGGATGTACTCTCTCTTGTCTGATTGAAGAACAATTTTTAGGTTTCTCAGCCAGTAGGAATAATTAGGCCCGGTTAACTTGTTGGTTTCAAGAATAGCATATAGTGGATTCTTAGCAATTTTTACTTAGTAATCTACAAATGTTTCGAGGTAGATATATTAGCATACATTCTAAAATAAAGTCCTTATACAGTTTGGTCTTTAACTGTACAAGTCTCCCACTATTTCTCTAAGTTCCACCACCCTTTGGATAGAATTCGAGGAAAAATTAATTTTCCTTAGTGGGCTTGAGATCTATTTAAATTAATCAAATCACCCCAATTATATGAGTGTGATTGATCCATTTAGATAGTAGCCTCACCCGACCTTCCCCCTCAGATGGTTCTCAAGATAGTTTTTCCTCGTCTTTCACATATGGCCCAATTATATGGGTGTTCAATATGCTACCTCAACGTCAGGCTAGACACATCAAATATTCCATGGTCAATCCTCTCAGTTCATTGCCCCAATTATATGAGTGTACAATGAGTGATTAAATCCCACAGAGCATCTCTATGCTTACTGACAATCACAACCTATCTCGACTAAGTTAATCCTCAATTATATGAGTGATTACTTAACCTCAACGACATTTCACATGTTGCCACTTATGATGGAAGACATGGAAGAGAAATCCAATTTCAATTCTATACAGGCCTAATATTTCTTTCGGAGGGAATTGCATACAATAGGTCTCATCTGATTAAATTTATCTTGTTTAGTTTTCTATCCTTTGCGTGCATTCCAAACACATCACATATATATAGACAGAACAATAAATCATCCACAAAGCAGTAAATTAGGATGAACTACCTCGAGCCCTAACCTAATCAACCCACTAAGCCAAAGTGGGCTGGACTTCTAGGAAATAAAAATAACCTAACTATTACAATGGATCACCACTGCATACAAGTCTTCGATTTGGCCTTCATCTTCCCTCTTTGTCTTCAATTACATAGACTATAATCTAATTACATTCTACTAATCTAATGACAGAAAAATAAAAGTCAAACTGGCAATTTTTACAACCCATAGAAATTACGTACAACGAAAACCAAAGACTAGACTAGGCTCGTGGTTCATCCTATCACATAAAATCATGCCAAGCCATATAATACGCGATATCCAAAATTTACCTGCCTCTTGTTCAAAATAAATTGTAATTTATTTGGGATAATTTGGATTTTTCACAAAATTATTTTCCAAGGAAAAATAATAGTTTCCAAAATTCTAATTTTCCAAAACTAACTTTAATTTCCAAAAATCTAATTTTTCAGAATTAATAAATATTAAAATATTAATCACGCCGAAATACTGGGTCAGGCTTGGGTAGCCTGGCCCGCGGACAACGCGTGCTGGACACGCACGGGGCCGAAACAGTGGGTCTTTTTGGTTTTTAATAACCCACCTCAGGCCGGGTTGTTACTCCACTTTCAAACCTTTCGGTTCGTCCGTTTCGCTACTTCCCACCACCGGTATTTTTCAAAACCGAAAAACTCACTATCAACCCAAATCACCCACTTTCATAGTTTTTTGCGAAACCAAATTTGTCATAAAAATTCTAAATTTTTATACAATTAAATCCCAAACTAAATCCAATTTATAATAACTCAAAGCATCTTGATTTAAACATGCTTCCAATTTATTCAAATAAAAATAAATAAAACATAATAAATCGAATAAATTAGTTTGATTAAACTACCTAGGCTTTGATACCACTATTGGATTGGGTAATCCCCGTGGTAGGTTAGCACAGCGGAATTTAAAAATTTAATAATCCTACCCCGAAACAGGAATAATGGCCGGTTTAATCAAACTAATAATAACGAGAAAAACTAACTACGAGAAATACTTTTTGCGCTTTTTTCCTCGTACAAGTTTCTGATCTTTTCAACCCAAACAAATACTCCCTTGATCGAATCTCCAAGAAAAATCGTCGGCCTCCTCGAAAACTTCAAGCGTCGATTTGTTCCTTTGTATCTTTAAGCGATCCAATTGTCTCGCCTCTAAGATGTATCCACACCTCCGTATAGTTTCCAATAATTATATTTGTTGCTAGCCTATATAATTATTCTAGATCTAATCTAGTCTTAATATATGAAGGTAGGAATATTTGTGAAAGGTTAATCTCAACACATGAGCAAAACCTTGTCAAGAAATAAATAGTGAGGGGCGAGTTTTTGGCAAAACAAGAAGACAAAAAATTTCTCTCTTTTCTTCTTTGTGGTGGACGAAAATTTGCTCCAAAAATTCAAGTGTGTGTGTTTCTATTAACATACATATTTATAGAGAGACGCCTTGGTTTAGTTTACTTGGAAGTCAAAATGAAACCAAATCTCCAAGATTTGACTTTCATCTATTCCTAGTCAAACTCAATTAAGGAGTTTCCTAAAAACAAGGAACTTAGCTTTCAAGCTAACTTGTTCCCTTTCTCTCTTCTAAATATTACCTTGATTCCAACTTGATCAAGACTTGGAGAGGAATTAAATTCCCTCCTAATTTTCGTCCACTATGGCCGCCCCCTCATAGTCATGGAATCTAAAAAATTTATCCAACTTGATTTAATTTTTGACTCCTTATTTAATTAAATAGTCCAACCATTTAATTAAATATTCCATAATAATTAAACTCCAACTCTAATTATTATTTCCATTTATTTCTTTAATTTTATTTAATTTTTGACTTTCTCTACTAATTAAATAAAACCCTTGGACTTTACTTAGTCCATTAATTAATTAATCTTACTTGATTAATTCAATAGTCTAATTAATTGATCTCCAACTAATTAATTAATATTCCTCTTTAGGCAAGCACTAGACTTTCCTAATTTCACCTCAACTGCCAAAGTTGATTAATCATATTCTTTAAGCAGAAACATCAGGAGTAAGTGTGTGACCCCTTAGGCTCGTTCATGTTCTAGTAGTAAGTACACTTTTCAAAAGTGTCACTGTACCTTTCTATATTTAGCAAGTACTAGATTAAATCCTCCTTGATTTAATCAGACCATGTATCATTTCCCACAATATCATAATACCTACAAATCGAGGTTATTGTCTAGCAACGGGCCCTGAAGACCTAGACACAAACGATGTTAAGATACTCAAGATCTTCAACCTATCATAACCACGATCCTCACATAAGTAAGATCCTTCCATCATATTTCCCGGATTGGAATCTCGAGTAATGGCTTAGTCAAAACTTTTACGACCCAATCACTATGTATCCCTTATTGCATGATATCAATTCATGCAATCCAAACGAGTAAACACCCCGCCTCTTTGGATTGCCATACTTTGGCCAAAGATTCCTTGAATCGATTCCTTTAAGCAATTACATAGGAAATGTCTGATTTGCTAAATCAGTGATGGATCCTATCTTGGTCTCTCATGTACTTTGACACATAATTACATTATACTCAAGATATCCCATATGACGACTCGCGATGGAATCATGAGATAAATCAAATTATAATCAACTATGCTCAAAGTGACAATGGAACCTCAGGTCCAAAAGATTACTCTTATGCCTACGTGATTATAGGAAATTCCATATTCGATCACCATTTTATGAATTCCCTGGGGGGTTGTTCAGTTCACTCATTATCCAAATGAGAACCCTCGTGCACATCTATGCCTATGGAACGAGGCATGTTCGCTAAGAACTATATACACAAGCAAGCCCTTTGAGTCTTTGTCAATATCCCTATTTCTTGATAGACTCATCTCGGACTTGGAACCTTTTAAGAATCACGACCTTGGAGACATATTCCATCATCGTCATTCCCGATAACCGATGATGTCCCGTAGTCATGTGTGATTCAAGGGACTTCGTTCTAAGCATATAATAATTTAAGAACAACGAATGCCTTAATATAATTGACTTCATTCATTAGAAAAGATTTTCCCTATAGAGTTTATTACACAGTAAATGGCACCCAAAATTGGTGCGCCGGGACCTACTCTATCAGAAGTAGTGGGCTTAACTTAAAGAAAATCCGCTGTGATGGGGATGAAATCTGTGTTACTAAAGAGGAGGTTGAACCTGAATTAAAGTATTGGCGTCACTCCTTATCATCCTATATCCTGGGCCAGGAGATATCAACGAGTGTTATGATAAATTTCATAAAAACCAGATGGAAGGGACTGGATATGCCACAAGTAACAAAACTTGGGAAGCGATTCATTCTGCGCTTTGAAACGGACGAGGGGATGATTGCTGTGATGAATACATGTATTCAATTCTTCTATTCAGAACCTTTGATTTTACGAAAATGCAATGAGGGGATGGAACATGAGGAAAAAATCACCACCGTGCCCATATGGATGCAACTGCCCAACCTTCCACTTGGTCTATGGGGGGCTTCTAGCTTAAGCAAAATAGCTAGTAAGGTAGGGGAATCATTGTATACCGATGAACTTATTGCGAAAAAGCTCAAACTGGAATATGCTAGAATTCTGATGAATGTTGAGGTGGGAAGTGAGTTGCCAACAGGAATCCTTATTCGAAATGATTATGATGGCAAGGTTATAAAGCAAGGAGTAAGATATGAGTGGACTCCACTTTACTGTAAGAGGTGCCAAAATGGGGACACAAAGAGATAGGGTGTACTAAAACTTACACTAACAATGGAAAATAAAAAGGGGTGGAGACACTAAGATGAGTGATACAGACACCACAAAGGAGATAGTGACTAAGTAGGCAGAATGCAGTAATATAGTAAGAAAGAAGCAATCTACAAAGGATAGTGAGAAGGGGAAAGGGATCATGATCACAAAAACAAACAATCTTGTTACTCTAGGGACACAACAGACTAAAACACGGGAGTAGGAAAAAGTAAAGGGATCCAAAAACAAAAGGGGAAATTCATGGGATGAGAAGGCAACAAATGTTAATGTGCAATAGGCTTTGTCAAACCTGATCCAAGTAATTAGTCAAGTGGGAATCTAGACAGAGGGAGGACCAGGACCTATAACTAAACCACCAGGATATATGAAGATTGGAGCCTACAACATCAAAGGGCTGAACACAATTGAAAAACAAAATACTTTTAAGAAGTTGATGTCATCCAATAAATTGGATTTGTGTGGTCTTGTTGAAACTAGGGTTAGACCAAATAATTATTAGAAAGTAGGGAAGGTGTTTGGAGAAGACTGAAATGTGGTGAACAATTACATTGAAGTAGTAATGGAAGGATATGGATTATGTGGAGATAGAGTTCTACTAAGTGCACTATACTAGATGTCACTGCCCAAATGATAACTTGTAAGGTGAACATTGGGGACTATAGTTTCATCCTATCTATAGTATATGGTTTTAATGATGAAGTTGGTAGAGAAACTCTTTGGCAAAGACTTGAAAATTTAGCATTTAAGGAACCCTGGATGCTCATGGGGGACTGGAATGCAACTCTAGATCAAAATTAAAAATTTGTGAGTGATGGGAGTTTTGCAGGAGAGAATGAAGCCATGTAATGATGGTTTGAGAATATTGGAGTGGAAGATATCCCTTACATAGGGACTCTGTATACATAGAGTAATCATCAGGACTCTACCACTAGAACCTACTGTAAGTTGAACAGAGTTGTAGCTAACAGTGAATTGTTTCTTCAAATGGAGGGTTGCTCAATTGTTTTTCAGGAGAAAGGTTTGTCTGACCACTCTCCTATGATCGTAAGCAGATAGGAATTGAGACTAGGAAAAGATCCTTTCAAATTTCTTAATGGGTGGAGGCATCGCCCTGGTTTCTTTGAAATGGTTCAAGATAAGTGGAATAAAAATGTCAGGGGTTGTAAAATGTTTAGGGTTGTCCAAAAATGCAAAGGGTAAAAGGGGAGACTAAAAGCTTTCCACAGAGGGCACTATGCTAATATTACAGAGCAATGTAACAATGCCAGAACCCAGCTTGCAAATGTGAGAGATAGGGTGACAACAACACCATTTGATAGTTGCTTGATTGAACAGAAAAGGTCCACATATGAGAATTTGAGAAACTTGGTGAAAATGGAAATGGATTTTCTGAGACAAAGAGCTAAGGCACAGTTTTATCAAAAGAGTAATGAATGTTCAAGATATTTCTTTGCTAGATTACAAGTAAAGAGAGCATATAGACAGATTTCAACAATAAAAAATACGAGAGGAGGAAAATTGACAAATCCAGAGGATATTAAAGAAAAAATCCTCAGGTTCTATCAGAATATGTTGGAGTCAACTAGCCTAACTAGTACTGAGGTACAACAAGATATTGTGGAGAATGGATACATACTACAACAGAATGGTCTGGCGATACTGGATCAGCCTATTACAAGAGAGGAAGTTAAGAATATAGTTTTCATTATCCCTGAGGAAAAGAGTCCTGAACTCGATGGATACTTCATCGTGCTTTTTCAGAAGATCTTGGCACATTGTAGGTGATGAAGTGACTGAGGCAGTACTTGATTGTTATACAAAGAGAAAGATGCTCAAAGAAATAAATCATACTCTCCTGCACCTAATCCCCAAATGCCAAGTCCCTGCCACTGTAAGTGACCTTAGGCCCATTGCATGCTACTTTATCATATACAAAATTATCAAAAATTTAATGAAACAGGCTTAAAATCACTTTTCCTTTGGTAGTGGATCAGGCCCAATGGACATTTATTCAAGGTTGGTATATAGTTGAAAATGTTGTTTTGTGTCATGAATTGGTGAAGGATTACAAAAGAAAGAGGGATTTCCCCTCGGGTGGTAATGAAGGTGGATATAAAAAAAGGCATATGACACTGTTAGTTGGGAGTTTTTGGAAAATATCCTTAAAGCTTATGGTTTCCCCTCTGGTTTTATTCACATGATTATGTTGTGTGTTAAATCCGTAAGTTACTCTGTCATGTTAAATGATGCTGTATTTGGGTATTTTGATGGGGCATAGAGGTTTGAGATAAGGGAACCCTATGTCCTGTTATCTCTTTATTTTGGTGATGGACTACCTATCCAGGTGCTTTAAGAGATTGCATAAGGATGTAAACTTCAAATCTCATCCAAAATAAGAAAAGACGAGGCTCATTAATATGTGTTTTGCTGACGATCTGGTGATGTTTTGTAAGTGGGATCTACAATCCAACCTAAAATCCAGACGTGTTTTAGTATATTCTCAAAGGTCTCTGGACTGGAAGCTAATTTGGATAAAGTCAAGTTATATTTGATAGTGTTAGGTGCCCGGCGAGCCAATTATTTTGGGCTCAGCCATATTAAATGTAAACACTATGACAATATTGTTTTAAATATATTGAACTTTCATTTATGGTATGCTTTTTTATTGTTATAACTAGTGATAATATACATAAAGATCCCATGGATTACATATGGTTAGGGGAGCGGTCAGGGAAAACATATGGAATGCTCTCAAAGACCGTAATCCTAAATATTGTTCCAAGTCATAGAGGCTGTGAGATGTGGGATATCACTGGCCTCATCAAGACTTGTTCACACATGTAACTCTTCCAAGAGGTCGACGCGTTCCATTGTCGATGCCTTGTATGGCAATACATGTATGAAGCTTCGTACTGGATTATGGAATTGAACGGCCCCACTTAAGGACTCCTATTTGGTGCTGTCAAACATAGAGTCCTTGGGTTTCGTAGTGTGAGATTAATCCTTAGACCTAAGATGTCATTTGGAAAGGGCACTACCCACTCTGCTTTGATATGCACGTGCACTCCAGGAGAGTCATACAGCGTGTATGTTGGGTATAGTCTGGTAGTGCAGTGGAACAAATGGCAGTCGGAGAGGGATTCATCCAGGGTCACGAGTACCCGATATTTCCTATACTGTTGAGAGAATCTAAATGATCGTTAAAAGCCTTTGATCAAAGCGATTGTATTATGAGAGGGAATGGTGATCCTGGATTGAAAGACTGGATCATTAGATGTCACAACACAGTCATAGCTTTCCAAGGTTATTAGGGTTCGACCGTCGCCATACCCTAGACCATGGACGGGAAAATGATGAAGGGATTCTACTCATACGACGATCATAACTCCGATAGGTTTTTGCTTTTCATCATTGACATCTAGGTAGTCGTGGAGACGTTGCTAGACATCAAACCATGACCAATACGCGCCTCAGATTAATTTGGTGATATTAATTCAAGGACTAGTTAATTATTTAGAATAATTAATCTAGCCTACGGGGACTTATTGCTAGCTTGACAACCAGCCTGAGGGGTTACACACATAATTTAGTGTAGTGCCAATTGGCTATTTAATTCTTTGAGAATTAATGGTGGGATTAATTAATTGGATTTAATTAATCAAAGGAAAATGAATTAATTTAACTAGTTAATTAATGGTCCTATAACTTAATATTAGAATATTAAATTGGGAAGGACTAATTAATTAATTAGAAAAAAGAAAAGAAAATAATATATATATATATATACACACACACAAAGTGCACATGTGGCGTGTGTATTGTGTATGTGGATTTGGTGGAAAGATTTAACTTGCTCACCAAGTTTGTAAAATATATATTAATTAATATCCTATAAATATATTAAGTAGAATCCTTAAATTAATTAAAGTAACTAATTAATTGGATATGGAAGGATTCTAACCCTGGGTGGACTCTATATGTGTGTGTGTGTGTATGTATTCCACCTCCTTTTAACCTAATGCAAGTGAATGAAAATTAATGGTTTTTGGTTTTGAAAATTACATAAGAAAATAAGTTTTCAAAGAAACAAAATTTCTATTATTTTCTCCCAATATTTTCTTTCACACTAATTCATCAAACTCATGTGTTGAGTATGAAGAACACTTAAATAATTCCAAACCCTTTTTCCTAAAAAGCCAAGATTCGATATTCTCCTTGCTAGCACTGGTGGAGATAATTGAGGGTACGAGCTAGGGTGTGGATACATCTCAGAGGCGCAACGCTTAGGGAGCTAGGGCAAATCAATTTGAAGACTATAGCCAGGAGTAGCTTAAAAAGACGTTGCTGCTTTAAGGTCTACAAAAGGTTAACACGAGCAAACTTTTTCCTAAGATAGTTTTTGAATTCGATGGTACCATGTCGACCTAGCCCTAATCTCAAGGATTCCGCTTTAATTTTTAATTATATGTATTCCGCTGCGCCGGTATCCCCGGGGGTTGTACACCGATCCCAACACTATTTGAGGGAGTTGATGTAGATACTAAGACAAATTCTATAGCAGACTGGGTTTGTAGAGCGTGAGATGTCATTGAGGTATTTGGGAGTCCTTTTGATTTCTGCTAGACTGTCTATCCAAAACTGTAAGCCTTTGATTGAGAAAATTCTAGCTAGAATATCAAATTGGACAACTAGATTATTAACATTTATAAGGAGAGTATTACTCATTAGAGCAGTATTGTTTGGGGTCCAGATGTATTGGAGTTAAATATTTCCTATTCCCCTTACAGTAGTTCATGAAATTGAGAGGATTTGTAGGGCTTTCTTGTGGAGTGGCAAGGCAAATGGTCCATATCAGGATGCTGTAAAGTGGGAAACTATTGTTTGCCAAAAAAAGAGGTAGGGTTTGGTATAATAAGTTTGGGAGATTGGTGTTAGGTATATGCCCTAGATGCCAATGAGGACAAATAGTTAGATTAGGGTATCTTATTATGTTGTACAAACTATTGAGAAGAAATTAATAAAGGCATTTATATTTTGTTCATATAAATCTTTACGGCATCTAAATAAGTATTAAGCATATAATCCATGTGAATAAAGGTTTGACTCTTTGCCCTTTATGGAATAAAGACGTGGCATGGGAAGAGTCTTATACCTTATCACTTAAAAGGGTTCGCAAGTCAAAGAATCTTAATTGGGCATTAAGATTCGACTTGTATGACACATGCTCTGACGATGAGTGCCAGTCGAACACTATAGGGATAGTGGGAGCAAGTATCATAAATTTGTCAATGGAATTGACATATTCGAACACTGCTCGTAGTAATCCGATCACATGGATATTTACTCAGTGACTGTCAATGATTGGATTATTGATCGTAATAGTATGCGTGAGCCTTAGACCTGAGGGGTCATGATCAATGTGCTTGTATTATTGGTTCTGTTACCAGAGTAATTAGGCCCATATCACCTGTCGGTGGGGTCGACCTCGAAGTGCGATATCAATGAGACAAGTAGCAGTTGATCAGTGATCGCCAAGATGGGATTCACTGTCTCGATAGTAAACGAGAAAGTATCCCGTGCAATTATAGGCTAATGAAATTATAAGTCTTTGGCCAAAGCATAAACAACTAACTCATGTGGGACATTGAGGGTAGTTTACTAATTTCATTATGCCATAATCTAATGCACAGTATCAAGTTTAGTGAGTTTGACATTTTCCATGACTCTCACTTGATTGGGATACGTCAGTGAAGGGCTTATACTCATATGGTATTTATGGTCAAGAGGTTCGTAAAATGATTCATTCATTTCGTACTCAATTGAGTTACGATGTGAGTCCACTGGTCTGGCTAGGTGACACTCACATCCCTAGGTAATTCCTCCCTTTGCCAATTGAGACGAACCTAAAAAGTCGCGCTATAAGAAACGAGCGGGATGTATCTTTTTGTGTAAATCTTTTAGAAAGAATTAAATGGACTGATTGATTTAATTATTTAAATCAATTAATTAAATAATTAATTAGATTAAATTATTTAATAAGTATATTAATTAATTGGAATTAATTAATAGTATATATTATATTTAAATTGGATTTAAATTTAAATATATGCAGATGGGCTAGTAATTAGACAAGCCAATTAAAAGCCCACCCGGTCCAAAGAAAGCCCTAAGGGGGCGGCCACTACTAGGGTTTTTGGAGTAGCCTCCAACTTGTTCCACAAGCTAGTTGAGTTTAAATAGGACTCCTACAGTGGAACAAACCCTAAGTCACAAGGTAACTAATCTGATTACACAACACAAAAAGGAAAAGAACTCTCTCCCCTCTCTCCTCTCTAGCCGTCCACTCTAGCAAGAAAAGGAGGAGTTTCGGGATCTTTGAAAGGCTCGTTTCGCGTGAAGCTTTAGAGACAGGAGCCCTTGGAGGATTGCTGTTCTGCAGAATCAATAAACGAATCAAAAGGGTATGTTTATTTACTCTAAATTTCGCGAAACCCATCAAAAAATCATCAGATCTATTTTTGTGATCTACCGGTAGGAATCCTCGAATCTTCAGCTGCAATTCTCTGTTTTTCTGTACGGGATTCCTAACAATTGGAACATTGCAGTTTTGTTCAAAAAAAATTTGGAATATTGTGCAAAAAATAGACTCTTTATGGATTAGACGGATCCATGCTTATTACATAAAAAATGAAAGTATATGGACAATTCAGGCTAAAAGCACAGCCTCCTATTTCTGGAAAAGGTTGCTTGGGGTGAGAAGTAGGCTTCTTGATGCTACAGATGAAGTCCAGAATCACTGGAAAGAAGGCCAGTTTTCAATTAACATGTTATGGAGCACTATGATGAAGTGGTTTGGAGGAAACTTGTTTGGGGAATGGGACCAATTGCAAGACATAGGTACATCCCTTGGTTAACAATTCTCAATAGACTGATGACAACAGATAGAATCAGCGAATGGAAAGACATTGAGGAGGATACATGTATATTTTGTGCCAATGAAACTGAGAGTAGGGATCATCTCTTCTTTAGATCCAGATTACAAAAGAAATCGTAATCCAAAGCTGGGAAAAATTGCATATCAAGTGTTAGAAAGAAGACTTGAGGATATCATGACATGGGTGGATAAAATTAGTAGACATAAAACTAGTTTTAGTTGTAAAAAGCAAGCTCTATTTCCAGCCATAGTTTATTATATATGGCTCGAGAGGAATAGGCACATATATTCAGATAGTGACATCAACAATATCAATGTTATAGTTGGTAATATTTGGAGTATTGTTAACTATAAATTTGAGAGGATTTGACGCCAGGTATGCCTAGAGTATAGGTAGATGTTTTAATTTTATAATACACGTTTATCGGTTCTAAGAAAAAAAAAGAAACACCACTAATGATAGCATTAAAAGGTTGCAGTCAAGTGATCCATGAGCCTAAGTAGGATTGAACCATCAGTATGACTGGTTGACTGGCATGCTACTTCAATGACTCTGGTGAGCCAGATTATCCTTAATAGGTTGCAACTCAATGTTAAGTATTTGCCCCCCATGCCAACGAGGAAATAGATTGTATAGGGCTTCTCTTTATGTTGTACAAACTATTATTTTAGGAATAGAAGGAAATTTACATTTGTTCATGTAATTTTCAATAGCATTAATAAGTATTGAACATATAGTCCAAGGTAATACAGAGAAACCTTCTATTGCTTATGGTATAAGGAGAGTGACACTAGAATTGTTAAGTTCTCGATTACTCAAATGAGTTTGCGAGTCAAAGAGCCTTAATTGGGCATTGAGACTCGACTTGTATGACACGAGTGACAAAGACTGTCAGTCGGTCACTATGTATTAGTGGGAGCTTGTGTCGTAGATATGTCAATGAAATTGGTATATTCGAACACGGCTCACGGTAATCCAATCACATGGGTATTTACTCTGTGACTGTCAATGATTGGATTGTTGATCATGATAGCATACGTGAGCCTTAGACCTGAGCTGTCATAAGCAATGTACTTGTGACACTGAACTTGTCATTAGAGTAGTTAGATCCATTTTCACCTGTTGTGGGGTCGACCTCAACGCGCAGTCTTAGTAGGCAAGTAGCAGGTGTGACTTGACTGCCAAGATGGAATTCACTGTCTCGAAAAGTAAACAAGAATATATCTTGTGCAATCATAGGTAAATGAAATAATAAGCCTTTGGCCAAAGCGGATAAACTAATTCGTGTGGAACACGAGGTGTGGTTTGGTAATTTTATCTTACTATGATTGGTAACACAGTATTAAGTCCTGTGAGTTTGACACATTCCATGACTCTCACTTGATTTGAATCCTACATTGAAGGGTTTATGCTCAAACGACATTCATGACCCAAAGGGTCGTAATGATCAAATTATTTCAATCTTAATTGAGTTTTGATGTGGGTACACAGAATTAGTTAGGTGACACCCACTTCTTGGTATCCTCCCATTGCCATTTAGTACGAACATAGAGAGTCATGCTTTCAACGAAAATAAGCGAGAAAAACTCTAATTGTTATTTAAGGTGATTTTGGTAATTTGTTATTTGATGAATAAATTAAATCCATGGGCATAGGTTAATTTATTTATTTAATTAGATTAAATAAAATAAACTAATTCACAATGAATGATTAATTAATTATCTATTATTTAATTTATTGGATTAATTAATATATTTAATTAATTGATCGTATATGTTAATTGGATTAATTCTACGGTGCAATTAATTAAAGTGGACTAAGCCAACTTAGCCCACCAAGAAAGGCCCATAGGGGTGTGATATAAGTGGGTTGAGGATTTATTTAATCCTCAACTTATTCACTTCACTAACTTAAGTCATAATATTGTTAACCTTTTAAAAATAACAAGAGAAAAAAAATCCCTCCCCCCTCATACACTAGCCGTCGGCCTCAAGGAGGAAGAAGGAGGAGGATTTTTCTCGGGTTATTTCTCCATCGTGATATCTAAAGGCAAGAGCCTAGGGTTGCTGCTTTTACTGTAGATCAAGAACGAACACGCTTCAAGAAAGGTAAATATTAGTTTATAGCTTTCTTGTTCGTTTTGTTTAAAGGGAAAAACTTTAAACCTTAAAGTGATCACTTTGAAATCCGGATCTATTTTCATCTTCCGTTGTGCATGAATACAGGATTCCTAAAAGTGGTATTAGAGCCAATTTTCGGGTTTAAAAGTTTTGTCATGTGTTTGAGTTTATGCTGGTGATCAAATATGAATTGGATTGTATTTAATATTTTTGTTTATTGGATATTGGTTTTAATTAAAGATTTCAATGATCGAAATATGAAAAATCATTGGATGATAAAAAAATAATAATCATGCTCTTGATTATGATTGTAATTTATAATTAAATCTAGGATTTTATTGGATAAATTTAAATTTTTAAGATATGTGAAAAATACACACAGGGGCTCGGAGAGTCGCCAGTATTGTAGGGCAATGGATTGGGCCGACGTGCCATCTGCCCAGGCAAACCACAAAACAGAGTCCTAATGGGCTCTGTATCCCATTATGACCCAATGGGCCATATTTGTGGTCCGCCCAAAAGGCCAGCTAAACAATTTGTTGGGCGAATTGATTTAGCAACCCGCCAAGTGGATAGCACTAGAGGCCCAAACGGGCTCGCTTTTGCCATCCTCTAGGTGGACTGCTAAGCAGCCCACTTGGGCAGCAGTCCGCCAGGTGGACCGCTACCCTCCCAGACCCCATAAGAGATAGGGTCGACCCATTGTTTGATCCACGGGTTGACCCCTCTCATTAAAATTAAAATTATTTTTAAAATTATATTTTGATTTAAATTAGATTTAGATTTAAATTTAAATTAGATTTGAATTTGAATTTTGATTTTAAAACTGAATTTAATTTATTTTAAAATTATTAATTCCTTATCCAAATAGGCAAATAGGTTCGTAATTTGGTTTTCTTTTGAGTTATTTTTTAAATTGAGATAAGTTAAATAATTTTCATAATCTCAAATTCGATGAATTGAAATTGAATTTTAATCTATTTAAATACTGACATAAACTGACGTAGTTTATTTATGCTTTGATGTATATTGTGGGATACCTTCCATGAACTAGGGTTTTATGGCTTTAATGTTTGTATCGGGCCCGGAGTTTGAGCCCCCAATTTATTTTTTATTTTTCATAGATACTTGTATATGATGTTTTCTACGTAATAATTTGATTAGGACCTTGGAGATGGAAGATCTGCTTGGAGCCTAGAGCCTTGAAGTTAGGCAATAGGTGTAGATCTTTTAGGCTCCCTAACCCCTGATTGGCCCATTGGCTTGGTCCAATCTAGTAGGAGTCCATGGAAAGCATGTGTGGTAGAATTAATAGGCATTTTTCTGCTTTATTTATTTATATCCATATCTGCACGATAAATATGAAATGTACAAAGTGAGACTTAATAACAACGCGAAAAAATATTTGAACTTTCAAATATTGAATTTTAAAAGAGAATTTGATAACCTGGCTCTCCATTGAACTCAACAAAGATGAATTCATATCTAGTGCATGGCATCGTCCTAGTTAGTGGGGATTATGCACCAAGATATGTCTTTAGACTTTCGCATTAGATGCCATCAATTGAAGCAAATTCCACCCCATAGTAAGGTGGGATTCAATTGTTAGATTGATGGGAGTTAATGGGCCCAAGTGTAAGGAAAGCCCTACCGCCTACGCCCCCGGGCTTAATCGATAGACACAGCGGAAGCGAAATACAATAATTTTCAAAAAACATAAATCGATATCCCCTAAACAAAGGCTAGGTTGACATGGTACCATCGGATTTAACAAAAAAGTAACAAAGAGAGATTTCGCGTATTTACCTCGTTGACGAAAGTTCAGCAACCAACCTTTAAGATACCGTCTTCCTCGAACAGATCTACACGGATCAACTCCCTCAATGTAGTTTGCTCTAACGCCCTAAATGTTGTGTCTCTAAGGTGCATCCACACCTTAGTTCGTATCCTCAATTATCTACATCAATGCTAGCTAGGAGAATATCAAACACTTGGCTTATAGAAATCAATGGTAGAAATTTTTCTCTTAGTTCTTCATACTCAACTCATGAGTTAGAAGAAAACTATGAAAAAAATTGGAGAGCATAGAAGAGAGAATAGAATACACAACTTCAAAAAATTAAGTGAATTCCATGCGTTCCTTAACTTACAATATATATATATATATATATATATATATGAACACCTAAGTGGAAGCTCAAGCTTGCTAAGCTCAGCTCGAGCTCGAGACATCTCGAGCTTGAGCCTAGCTTAAATCGAGCTGGATTGCAAGACTTGGGAGCCGGCTCGGCTCGCCTTACACCCCTAACCCCAACTTGTCTCAGTGGCAGCCTTATACCACTGGGCCAAGAGGCTTGGTTTATATATTTATATATATAAGTATACTATAATGTGATGGTGCCGTGAGGCATATATCATTCACTACACGCCTATTAAGGCGTGTAGCTACACGCCTTAATAGGCGTGTAGTATATATATATATATATAGAGTATCATTAACTAAATCTGAATATTATAATATTAATACATATATATTTTGTTTATTTATGCCACACAAATATACGCCCGGTGTGTATACATATATAATCTTATTTTGTTAGATTTTATTCTTTTTTTATTCTTTTCCTTAATTAATTGAATACCAGTCCAACTAATTTGATCTTTCCATATATTTGAGATCTTTTCAGATATACAAGATCCTCAAATTTATCTATAAGATCCTTCCATATAATTAATTAGTCAACAAATAAATTAGCGATAGTTACACTCATACCCCCTCAATGATGCGGTAATTACACAAAACTCCCCTCACTAATTGATAATTACAACACACCCCTTTATGTTAAAGATTTTTTACAATTGCACCCCCCGTAAACCTTACAAATAGACTCACCCCTTTATGTTAAAGATTTTTTACAATTGCACCCCCCGTAAACCTTACAAATAGACCCCCTGAGGGGGTGTTTGTAATTATCAATTAGTGAGGGGAGGTTTGTGTAATTATCCCATCATTGAGGGGGTGTGAGTGTAGTTATTCCAATAATTAATTAGATCCTACCATTTTAGATCCATATAATAACTTATATATATATATACACACACACACACCCTGCACACATATTATTATATGTATGCGTGTACTATATACATATATATTATATTATAATTTTTTATCTTTCACATATTAATTAATTAGACCACTAATTAATTAATCAGTCTTTCCAAATTTAATATTTCAATATTAAATTATAAAATTTTTATTAATTAAAACCACGATCTTCATGCGACTCGAATCCCTCTATCTTTTTTTTGTCTAAGGTCTAGGGTTTGGCAACGGTCGAGACCCTAATAACTTTAGAAACTATGACCGTGTTGCAAACACTAATGATCTGGTCTTCTAAGCAAGGATCTCCATTCCCTCTTCTAAGACTCCGCATCAGCTGGAGGCTATTATTGATCATTCAGAGTTACACAACAGAATAGGAAATACCAGCTGTTAGCCCTGAATGGATCCCATATCTAATACCACTTGTTCCGCTATACTACCAGACTATACAAAACATACACCTCCGTATGACTATCCTATAGTGCACGCCGTAAATCAAAGTATAGTGGGTAGTATCCTTTCCAGTGACATCTCAGGTCAAAGGATTAACCTCACACTATGAAATCGAAGGACTTCTAGTTCAACTTGAACCAACGAGATGTTCTTGCGGCGCTCAATTCCATCATTCTCCAGAGTATGAATCTTCATATATGCACTGACCCGGCGGGTCATTGTCTAAAGAATTAGACACTCTCCCATTTGAGAATGACATATACAGACAAGTCTAGGAGAGACTATGATATCCCTTATCTCATTGTCTTTATGACTTGGAAAGGGGTGTAGGGATTACAGCCCTCGAGAGTGTTCTATAATTACGTACCACTCCCCTAGCTAGATTATATAAGTCATTTACAATAAAGACAATACCAATAAGATTGATATGGTGTGAAAGACAAGACTGTCACAGTGTTTATGTTCCAGTGGTTAAGCCAACAGATGGCTCGCTGGTCATATAACACCATCAATCTCCCAATTGCCCTAGAGCCTACTGTTTACGTTCCCACACAGGCCCATATTTCAGGTGCTATTATTGAACATAGTTACTACTCAAGGATTTGGTGAAAGGGTTTTGCCACGTTTCCGTCGAGTCGATTCATTCCACTCAAACTTCGTCATTGCTAGATGATCTCTCAGATCAAATACTTTCGCTGAAAGTTTGTTAGGATCACATGTGAGACTTTTCACTCCTTTTCAAGAGCTTAAGCACCATCAAATGTCACAGTACCATAGTACTTGATCTATGATGGTTTGATCCTTGAACGAATACATAATCATTCATCCAAATGTTCTTTTGCATCGCCTCTCCATTGGCGATTTACTCAATCTTCAAGGCGGACATAGTTGTGGTATCTCACAAAGAGATTGCCCATAGCTCCATCTGCCGCTGAGTGTATATTCAAAATCTAGCTTCGACTTTTAAGTTCCATAACTAAAAAAACTTTGAGTACTCATGATATTTCAGTTCCAATTCTCCAAGATTGTATTTCCATGTTGAATCCTTTCAACATACACATCATGTACTTGCAATGGGAGAATCCAACACTTCAATGCCTCACTTCGATGTACCTTTACATCAAGTATCAGGATTTTCTCCCACGTACATATGGAGAGTCGGGTTGAAATATCTTTCTCTAACAAATTTACTTACCCTCCCACTGACTTTTATGTTCACACTTGACTCTCAGCCATTTGTCGATGTCTCCGTATTCTCATACGATCTCATCGAACCATAAGTTCCAGCTTCATAAATCTCATTACAAATTTTAGATTTGATCCTTCTAGAAGTTTGTACACCTCGTGTTAGCTCCCACTACTTGTATAGGCTTCTAGCCCATGCATTTAGTCCTTCTTGATCATCATTTTTTAAAAGGGTACAAGACTTGGAACTTATGTTCATAGGTCGTGGTTCATAATCATTGTGCATACTTCACCGTCAGTGGTGTATGTGTTTATTGAGCTTCCCAAAGTACTATTACTTTCTCAGTCTTTACATAAAAGAACCCCTTTATCTTAAAGGATACTCATCTTTGAAATGATCAACATCATTCTTAAGGCGTAATAGATTTGGTGTTCGTAATACCCTTTAGGATGTTCAATTAAACTTGGGCATTTAAGATCACTTATCTATATCAATTCCCATTATATGCTTGACATAAGCATTTCATCTTATATCCCCAGACACAGATGGTTACTTACATTTGTTGCATTATATGAGTTCTAATTTTTCATGATTAATCATTTTATAGATTTAATATAGAACTATTAGTGCAAATACATTGTAATATAAAAACTCTCCGTCCATAAACTAAGACAGAGATAACATGGTTCTATATCAATTCAAAAACACAACCTAAAAAACATTATTCAAAATGAAAACTGTCTCATAACAGATTTCACCTCCTGCAATGCTTTACAAAGGTGAATTCCTTTACAGTGTCATCGCACTTAAAAAAGCATAGTTAACCACCAAGTTAACTAAATAACAAATGCACCTTCCTTGCACTCACAAGGATGTTCGGGCATTCATCTTTCCATTGTCAAATCTTGTCATAGTTAAAGCATTTCCCAGTTTGCATTTGCGGTTTCTTCACACCGCCTTTTGCTTGCATTTTGTTACCCCTTTTCTTCTTCATCTTACCCTTTGCCTTACAATTTTTAAAAGCAGGGGAGGAAGCTGTGCTTCCAAGCAAGATAGGTTTCACCTTCTTAACCGTTGCCCTAACGGTTTCAGCAACTTAGGTAGAGTGGTAACCAGCTGGTTCATGTTGAAATTCACTACGAACTGATCGTAGACAAGAGAGAGCGACTGAAGGACCAAATTGACAGCTATATCAGTGTTCACCAGTATTTCCATGTCATTGAGTTAGTTCGCTAAGGCAGTCATTCTCAACACATGGTCCGAAACCGATGTCCCTTCAGTCATGCGAGCACCAAATAGCTTTTGAGAGATAACATACCTCTCACGACATATCTTAATGTCGTACATCAATTCCAGTGCAAAGATAATCTTAGATACGTGTTCTATAGTCTCAGACTGCCTCCAACTCAATAGTCATAGAGGCCATAATAAGACAACGCACGTAGATGTCATCATTGTGCCATTTCTCATGCGAATCACTAGCGGCCCCTAGGAGAGTTTGCCTCAGGGGCAGGCTCAACATCTTGGGTCAAGACATAGTCAAGACTCTCAGATTGTAGCACAATCTTGAGATTACAGTGCCAGTCAGGGAAGTTCGGGCCATTCAACTTATTAGACTCAAGGATTATTGAGAGTGGTGTTTTAGCCACTGCTGTATATCGCGAAAACAAAAAACTATTAGCATTCAGTCCCAATCATATCCACATGTAGTCATGGACCTTTAAACTACAAGTGTCCACCCGTTATTTTTTGAGTTTTCATCACCGCACAGATGAATGAACGGGAAATATAAAATTTCCAGCGGGCTCGAGCTGCCAAATGCCTCTCTAACCCATTCCACAACTTGTGAGGCAATGGTCGATAAAATTTGAACAGGCACAACTACTCCATCCACTCTCCAAGTGGTTCTCGAGATGGTTTTGCCAAACTTTTCATGTATGTCCCGATATTACGATGCAATCGTACACTAATATGTGGTTAACTCCGACCCATCAAATTCTCATTGCATAACAGTAGCCCGGTGGTCCCACGACTCATGGACAAATCCTTAGCAAAATTGAAACCTATGTGCTCTTCTGATATGACCTCCTTGTCATATAGAATGCCTAGTTGTGAGATTAGTACCTTTGAACTTGACAGAGCATTCCAGACTCCTAAGACAATGTTATCAAGCCATCGGCTATTCCCTTTCACAGCTAATGATGGAAGGCTCTGGGCCCAGTTGGGTTCACCTAAGCCCCCAACTTATCCAATTTTGGACTTAATATTTATTATGGGATTTTTGTTATTTTACAAACAAGGTCTCACCATATTTTAGTTATTTATCTTTCTTAGGTGATCATGCAACAAGCATATCATATACAAGAATCAATAGATAAATAACAAGAGCATGGTATACAAAAAGTGATAAATGTGATCCTAGTCAAGCCAACCTAAAACACCCCGAGCCACCAAGGTGTTGACCAATCTAATCTGAGGACCGGACCTTACACTAAGGTCTTCTCAGCTCCTCAAGCTTGAACTCCTCCATCTTCGTCTTCAAATTACAACAATACATATGGATAAAGGAAACCTCACCCTCTCATTTACATAAATAGAAAACATAACATGCATGCCTCAAATCAAAATGACTAGTTTATGGCTCGACCCGGATCACCACATAATCAAATAATATATGCTCACATCATGCAATGATAAACTCAAATTTACCTTTTTTCATTAAGGATAATCTAATTAAATTAGTGGGCCAATTAATTATTTTCTAAGAGCCCATTCTAGAAAACCCATTGAAAAATTATAATTTCTCATTTATCCAAAAATTAATTTAATTTCAAAATTCCAAAATTTATTTAATTTAATTCATTAATTAATATCATAATATTAATTTCCAAGAATCAAATAAAAATCTCTATTTTGGAAAGCCAATGAAAAAGTCCATTTTTTCATTTAATCCGAAAAACCCAAATTCAAAAGATCCTTAATTTTAATTAATTTCCAAAATCTATAAAATAAAATTTTTATTTCATTCTTGGAATATTTATAAAAATTCATGATCTTTCAAAGTCCATAAAGAAGTTGACTTCTTTATTTAAACCAAATAGGCATTATTTCAAAATTTTAAATTTATTCAATTTTTAAAGTCAATCAAATGCCAATTTTATTCCGTACTTTCCAAAAATTAAACAAATTCCATATTTTGAAAAAACCATCAGTCGCCCAATTCTTCATATAAATAAAAGACCCAATTTCTCAAAAATATTTATTTTGTTTTAATCTCGAAAATTAATAAAATATCAATTTTATTTCGTCCTTTTAAAATCAAATAAAACCCATATTTTCAAAAATTTAATTTTAGGCTCAATCCCAAAACTATATATAATTGCATTTTAATCCCAAATAATAAAATTGCAAAATAGCCCAAAGGGTCAAATTGCAATTTACCAAAATTTAGGAAAAATCCTAGGGACGAAACCCTAGTGGACCGCCACCGACTCGGCGACACGCTATGGACTCGGCGGGGCAGCAGCCATGTTGCCCCTATTCATGCGCCGTCGCTCACGACGGCGCTGTTTCCAACGGCGCCATCCATGACGCTTGGAAGACTTCTAAAAATCTTATTGACCATTTCCTTATTAGTCAACTCCTTGTCCAATGACGCTAACTCTGTAATAAGAGAAGTAAACCTTGCATCCAATTGATCTAGCATCTCGCTAGGCTGCATCTTGAAATGCTCAATTTTTTGCATGGCTATGGAGAGATTGTTCTCCCTCATCTGTGGAGATCCTTCACACACAGTAGCCAACTTATCTCATATTTCCTTTGAATTTTTGCATAACTTGATTTTGTTGAACAATCCTTAATTATCTATCAATGCTGAGTAGAGAGCGCTTCGTCCAACATTATTCAGATTTGCTCTTCTTCTATCATCTAGCATCCATTCTACTTTCAACTTCTCGACACAACCATCCGGAGTCGCTTCAATCGCACCAGGGGGTCGAGTTATAACTTTTATAATCTGAATGGGCCATCTGTAATAACATCGCACATTTCGTTATTACATGGGCACAAATATGTAAATCCTCTAAGTTTCCATGAGTAATAGTTTAACTCAATCAACTTTGACATCTTTGTAAAAGCCATGATATGTGAATTTTTTTTAAAAGCGACTAAGTTTGAAAAATGGATCTAAATAAGAAGTTACGATTGGAAACACTATGGTTTCTACTTCAAGCGCAATGATACCACTTAGTGGTCTCAAGTGGCATACAAAAAAGTCTAGAAAGAGGGGGGTTGAATAGACCCTAAAGTCTTTTTTGACTTCAAAAATTTCGTATCACTTAAAATATTTCGAATGCTTAGTAAGAAAAGCGCTAGGTCAAGCACTAGAGAAAATATAACTTAGACTTAGTGATTTTGGGCCATTTCCAAAGTAGGGTAACGCTTAGATCGCTTACTCAGGGTTAGCACAACGAAATAAGTTTTAATGCTTAGCGTTCAGTTTACCCAATTAGTCGCTTAACTAATTTTAAAAACTTTTTAAGATATAATGCAGATAATGAATAAAGCAATAAAACAGTAATGTAAATAACACAAGATATGAAAGGTTCACTGGGTGATGTAATCTCAGCTACGTCCTTCTTCTCCTTTTCACTTGGAGGGAATTCACTAGATGATAATCAAAATCTTCACACAGAGGATTTCTACAAGTGGTGAATGAAAATGAAGATGATCTTAAGCTCCTTGATCACACAGACTTCAGCTCCGCTTGAGATCTTCTTCAGCAAGCTTCTCTCACACAGAAATATTGTTTGTTCCACAACTATCTCACACAGATGAAAGAGGTTGAGGGTTTTGTCACAAAGGGTTTGTATGATTTTTGGAAGTTCAAAAAACTTGTGATATCTCAATAATAGTGAGAGGTTCTTTTAAGGAAGATGTTTGAGATATCGGTGACTGTCTTTGGAATGTATGAAAAGCTTGAAGGATTTTTGGCTATGAATTTTGTAAGCTTTTCTTGTAAGTATTTCAGCAGAATTTTGACCTATTTCTTGTGTATGTGTGTATCTGTTTAGGGTTTGCTAAAGGGTACTATTTATAGAAATTTCTTGGAATTTGACCGTTGGACACATGCAGACGCGTGTCTCTCACATAGCGAGTGAATAGTCTCTTTTTTGACATTCCTGAAATTGTGCTGCACCGATTGTATGTGGCAGACTTTGAACTCTGACAGTCTTAGCCAATGGGGTGGCTTGTCCGTATGCAATTTGTCCTTATCACATTGAATGCTCTTATTAGGCATTTAGTGCATTTGAATTTATTTCTCGTTGGAAATAAATGCCCATTGACGATTGCGTTTAAGTCTTTCATGACTTTGGAATTTATTTAAGGTGAATCTGATCGCTTGATGGCTTTAAGCGCTGATTCAAAACTCTTGAAATGTCCTTAGTGTTTGGCAGACGCTTAAGACAATCTTCATCTTCACTTGACTTCAGACACTGATCTTCAACTTCATCTTTGATATACTCACCTAGAATTCTATCAGCGACTTAGTATCCAATACTTAGTCTAAAATCTACAAAGATAAAAAATTACAAGTCTAATGTAAAAATTACAACTCGATAACTTTGTTAAACGCTTAGATATATTCTATTAAAGATAAACTTACATAATCTTTGGGGTCTAACATGAAACCTATCTTGTCATCATCAAAATATCTAAGATGAAATTTCCTAATAATTTTCCCCTTTTTGATGATGTCAAGACCTAAACTCTTTTATAGTTCAAAAGCTAGAAGAATGACAAAGATTATATAAAGTTAGCGTTTAAAAAGTTAGAAAAGTTAGCACGAATAGCAAGAAACAATATGTTTCAGCAAAACTCATTCATTCATAGATAATCAGTTCCTAAACTCTTTTATAGTTCAAAAGCTAGAAGAATGACAAAGATTATATAAAGTTAGCGTTTAAAAAGTTAGAGAAGTTAGCACGAATAGCAAGAAACAATATGTTTCAGCAAAATTCATTCATAGATAATCAGTTAAGTACAAATGAGTATAAATAGAAACATTCATAAAGCACTTGAAAGATAAATAGTAAAATCAGTAAAGGTCTAGCGCTTTCTTTTTGTGGAAGTAGTTTTTGATTTACTTGCTTCCTTTTCTTGCTTAGCGAGCATTTCTGCAAACTTCCACAGATTGTTATTAGCGTCTACCATCTTTTTATGAGTATCATTGGCATATTGTTTTTCACCCATCTTTTCAGCCAATTGCTCAAAACTATACAGAAGCTTGTTCCACGCCGAAGGTTCCATTCCAAGTTCACATAGCAGTTCTTCAAATATTTCATAGGTCTTTGTGAATGGAGCCCGGTGAGTTTTCGGATAGGCAAGAATAAAAACTGCGAAAGGAGGAATGCCCAACTTTTCAAGAAGCTCAACTAAAACTCAGGAATTGGGAAATGTCTATAGAAATGTGGTTTTCGTACGGCTTGCTGAATAGATGAAATAGTTCTTTGAAGCTCTTCCCAGCGGTTATGTTTAGAGCTTTATGCGCTTTTGGATTTACCTTTACTCTTTTCCCCCTTCTTGACATCATCAAGAGAGCTTCATTTCTGCCATGCCTTCCGTAGTAGCTTGACTTCTTCTATATGAAGAGCAATTTTCTTAGCGATAGACTGACCAACTGAATTGGATAGATTGTGTCGCTCAATATCGGCTGAGGCATTTTGAGCCAGCGATTGATTAAAAAAGGTAGACGAGCCTTCAATTAATGGAACCATAGGATCAAGTACGGATGCAGTACTTCTAGTCGCTGAATAGGCTATGTCTCGACTTCTTGTATCGGAGGTAAGCTTGATGTGTAGAGCATCATTTTCTATCATTCGAGAATAGGAACCCTCAATGTTTTGAAGTGAGTTCCTAACTGTCTTTCTAAAGTCTTTGGCCTCTTGATTGCTATCAGAATCGGAATCGGAGAAGGAGGAACGCTCAGGAGATGAAATTAATCCATATGAGCTGGAGACTGCAGCTTTGCCTCTGGATTTGTCACAGATGAACGGTTCCTCAGAATTCTCATCGACTTCCTGGATTGCTTGATTCATAGATTGAGTTGCAGCGTCAATTTGCGCAACTTGGATTTCAAGTGGTACCTCATCTACTGGAACGCTGGGGGCATCTGGCATTGGGGCATCTTCATTAGTTGGAGTCTCATCCACTTGCATTTCTGTGATTTCCACAGAAGTAGGTCTCAGAACAGGGATGACCTAGATTGGGCCATTCGCTTCTAGAACATGCTTGGGACTTATGTAGAAAGATCGCGGAATAAAGAATAAAGTGTCTTTGCACTATTCTATACTGAAAGCTAGATCAGCGTCTTCCAGAATCTCTACTTCAGATATGTAACATTTGAAGAAGTCCATCAAATAAGGCATCAATGCTTGGGCTAGCGCTTCATCTACTGGTCTGATCAAAGAAAGGATTTGAGCTACACGGATGTTTTTCTCAGCAAAAAGACCACGAAGCATGGAGTAGGCTCTAAACTCATTCAAACTAAAATGGTCATTGAAAGTTATGTCCAGCAAGTGAGTGTTGTCTAGAACCGCTTGGCCTGTCCGATGGTCTTTCGCATGCTTATGAGTTAATCTTATATGAGCGGTCTTTGGTGTCAGGGTTGAATCACGCTTGCTTGGGATGGCATCTTCATTAAGATAACAAAAATAGCCTCGAATAAACCTTGACAGTTCCCATCTAATGAATCGCTCGATGCCTTGACGATAATAAGGTAGATTTGTAATACTGCCCACAAACTCTAGGCATTGTTGAATGACATAACCCCTTTGCTTGTACAGAATCCCAAAGTCAAAAAGAGATGGGCAGCGAAGCATTTCTTAAATCGTATGGAAGTGCAACTCATACTCTTCTGGTGGATGTATCAATCATACAGCATCTCCCGAGCTTCTCAGCGGCGAGTCTATTATTGGCTTCGACCAACGGTCATCATAATAGTCATCAGTCTAGACTCTAGCGAGATACTCTCAAGCTTCATCTTCTACCCAGAAATGGATGGGATTAGGACGCTCCCTTTTCCTTTCCATAATTTGAGGGGTCTTAGAGATTGAGCATTTTGAGGGGATCGAACAAACTTTGTCTTGATGGAGTACCCAATTGCATTAAGCATGTCCTCATCGGGGTCCTTGAGCCAACCAGTGATATTGGGATTCTTGAGCACAACCTTGTTCTGGTGCGGAGGATAAAACGCTTCTTCAGAATGGCCAAAATGATTGAAACGCTTAGCGTCAAAATTAGTTATATTGATAGCAAGACACCGAATATATCCCAATCGCGATTTCAGACACTTCTTTGAGTAAAGACCAAGATCAAGATCCGCCAGTGTCTCGAACATTTTGAATTTCTTGGTGTCTGAAAGAAAAGGGTTGTGGAGAGTTTCTTTAAAGGTCTTCTCCATGTCAACCAATTGAGTAGTGTTAAGTTTTCTCTCGGCAAAATAGAATTCTACGTCAGAATCATAGACTTTTGGAAAGAACTTAAACACTCTAGGAGGAGGAAGAGTTGGTCTTTGGATAACGGGGGCCACTTCTATCGACCGCTCAGCAATCACATACACTTCCTGGGTTGTAGAGGTCTCAGCATCAGAAATGGCCTGTGCAACTTCTTTTGCTATATCCACGACCGATGTCATATCGACATCTAACTCCATTTCAACCTCTGCAGGGTTTGCCTCAGCGACAACTGGAATTGATGGAACTTCAGATTCTGCCGCAATTGGAGTTGAAACATGCAAGCATTTTAGAAGATAGAAAATTTTTCTACTAAGTAGAAATTTCAAAGAAAAGACATAAACGCTTACCGTGAGGACTTGTGAAAGATTCAGACGCTTGGGCTTCAGGAACAGATTGTTTCTGTGCCTCAGGCTCAAAACTTCATCATCAAGATTGATGAGAGTGCTAAGGGGAGTAGCACGGAGAGGAGTGTGACGTTCCTCTAATGCGTCTAAAATAATTTTCATTCCGACTTCTCTAAGAGCTGAAACTTTTATCCTAGCGTTAGAACAAAGAAACTAACAAAGAGAGGATAATGTACATTATAATTTTATAAGTACTTATCCTAATCGTTATGGATTGTTGTTCCTTACTATGCCATGAAACCAACCTATCACCAAGAAATTGACATGTACCACTAGTACTTTTTCTATCTATTTTGCATCCTGCAAAATCTACGTATGAATAACCAATTAGTTCAAAAGGAGAGTCCCTTGGATATCGTAAGCCCACATTTTATGTGCCTTTGAGGTATTTAAGAATTCTCTTGACAACAATTAAGTGTGACTCTCTAAGATTAGCTCGAAAGCGAGCACACATGTATACCAAATTATAATATCAAGTCTACTAGCGGTAAGATAAAGAAATGATCCAATGATACCTCTATAATTAGTGATATCAATCTTCTTCCCACTTTCATCTTTATCTAACTTAAGCGTTTGGCTCATTGGAATTTTTTGAATATTTAGCTTGGTTTATAAATATTCCATTAGGGAGTTGTTTAACTTGTAATCCTAAAAAGAAAGTTGATTCACCCATCATGCTCATTTCATATTGATCTTGCATCATTTTCGAAAATTTCTCACACAATCACTTATTAGTAGATCCAAAAATAATATCATCAACATAAATTTGGACTAAGAGAATATGTTCGTTATGGGTAATTTTATATAACGTTGTATCAACGCTCCCTTTTGAAAAGCCTTTACCTATAAGGAAGATAGAGAGAGTGTCATACCAGGCTCTTGGTGCTTGTTTAAGGCCATAAAGTGTCTTATCCAATTTGTAGACCATACTTTTGTCATGGTTGTTGATGAATCTTGGGGGTTGCTCTAAATATACCTCTTCTTGGAGTTTACCATTTAGGAAAGCACTCTTCACGTTCATTTGATATACTGTGAATTTGTTGAATGTGGCAAACACTAGGAACATCTGAATCGCTTCAAGACGGGCTACTGGGGCATAAGTTTCATCAAAGTCGATACCCTCTTTCTTGACAATAACCCTGAGCGACTAATCTGGTTTTGTTTCTTACAACAATTCCATCTTTGTCCATTTTGTTCCTAAAAACCTATCTAGTCCCAATAACTCCTTGGTGAGTTAGCCTGGGAACTAGCGTCCAACCTTATTATGCTCAAATTGATTAAGCTCCTCTTACATCACTTCTACCCAACTTGAATCACTAAGTGCTTCATCCACTTTTTTTTGTTCCATTTGAGATAGGAAACTTGCGAACATGGCCTCATTGAATGTAGCAGCTCTAGTCCTCATAGGAGCTCCAATATCTCCAATCACTAAATCTGGTGGATGATCTCTAAGCCATTTACGGTCTGGTTGGAACGGGTTGAGAGACTCTTGATTATCAATCGCTTGACCTTCATTTGTCTCTAATGCAATCACTTCATCATTTACAGTTTCAATTTGCTCTTGGTGATCATTCTCTTCATGATCATCACCATCTCTTGCAATATCATCATTGATAACCTCACGAGTAAGCTTAGGATGGGGCACAAAGATCTCATCATCTACCTTAGGATGGGGCACAAAGATCTCATCATCTACCATAGGATGGGGCACAAAGATATCATCATCCTTATCATTATCATCACTATCATCACCAAGATCGATCTGAGATGCTTGTTAGGAAAGATCTTCAACTCCTACATACCAATATTAACCTTACCCACCTCTTGGTTAGCATCATCAAACACAACATGAATAGATTCCTCAACCTTCGATTTGATCCTATTTAGGATGTGAATACTCTTTCCATTTTTGGCATAGCCTAGAAAGATTTCCTCATTCGCTTTAGGATCAAATGTCTTTATGTTGTGGGATCCGTTGTTATGAATGAAACATTTTGAACCAAATACATGCAAATGAGAAACGTTATGCTTATGTCCCTTCCATAACTCATATAGAGTTTTTCCATGTTGCTTGTTGATCATACACTGGTTCTGAGTGTGGCAACCGGTGTTGATTGCTTTGGCCCAAAACCTTTGAGGCAGCTTGGATTCAGCTAACATAGTCCTAGTGACTTCTTTAAGCGTTCTGTTCTGTCGCTCAGCAACTCCATTCTGTTGAGGCGTTCTAGGCGCAGAATACTCATGAAGTATTCCAAAATCTGTACAAAACTTCTCTCAACATAGTTAGTAAATTCAGTTCCTCTATTGCTTCTAATTCTCGTCACTTTTAGATCTTTTGAGGTTTGTAATTGACGGATCAACGCTGTGAGCTTGCCACTCGTTTCATCTTTGGACGCTAAAAATTTTACCCACGTATAGTGTGAGAAATCATCAACTATCACTAGCGAATACTTTTTACCACTAACACCCATGATTTGAATTGGACCAAACAAATCCATATGCATTAGTTCAAGAATTCTAGAACTAGATAGATGAACTTTTTTCTTAAAAGATGATTTAACTTGTTTACCCATTTGGCATGCATTACATAAGTGATTTTTCTGAAAGGAACCCTTAGGTAATCCCTCTACAAGATTTAGTAATATTAACTGAGAGATTGCCTTAAAGTTGAGATGTTTCAATTTTCTATGCCATAACCAACCTAATTCATTTTGACTTTTGGCCACGAAACATGTAGGGTTGTTATCAATTGCTGAACCCCAATCTACTAATAAACATCATGTGTTCATTTTCCCTTTAATTTAGTGGATCCAGGTTTAGCGTCGTTAATATAGCAATAGTCACTAGAGAATTTAACTTTAAAGCCTTTATCACAAAATTGACTAATGCTCAATAGATTATGCTTAAAACCCTCGCATAATATACGTCGCTTATCATGACGTCCCCCCTATGCATGATACCTATACCTTTGGTTTTACCTTTGGAGTTGACACCGAATATGACTTAAGGACCATTGGTTGCACGATAGTTGATCAAAAGAACCTTTGAGCCTGTCATGTGCCTTGAAGACCTACTATCGATGTACTAAATTGATGTATCAGTGCTAGCTCTAGGTACTTGCATTCAAAGGGTAGTTCTAATTCTTTTTAGGTACCCATTGTGACTTATGTCCCTTAACATTAGTAGCATTAGTTTGAACTAAAAATTTTGAAACCCATATTTGTCTAGTCTTCATTGCGGGAGGATTGGTCTTTTAGGGTTTCGATTTGTGTTGTGTGTGCTTTTTTGGTACATAATTATATCCTTGATTATAGTTATAATCATAATCGTAATCATAATCATCATAGTATTGATAATATGACCTTGATCTTTGTGGCTGTTGACGCTGGTATTTCCTTGGCACTGGCTTGGGATGCACCTTTGGCGCTTGACGTTTAGCGTTTGATTCATACTTGCAAGGTTTCTCCTTAGCCTTTTGAGCGTTTAGATAAAACTTTCTTTTTGAATCATTCATTTTCGTCTTTCCCTTATTACCTGAGTCAGCATTGGCTTTCTCATTTGGCCTCGTACCATTGTCTTTTGGTTCATTCAGCGTTTGATTGTTTGAACTTTTCTCAACAAAGGCTACACCTTTTCCATTGTTGGTTTTCATAACCTTAGACGCTTTTAGCTTTTTACCAAATTTATCACAACCTAAACTGGTCTTTTCACCAAAAAGGCTTGTTACCTCAGTTACATTGTCTAGTTTTCTTGAAGCCTTTGACAATGATGAGATGAGTTGTTCTGATTTAGCAAGTCTAGAGATCAGCTCGGCTTCTCTCTTGACTACCATATCAAGATCACTTTTCTACTAAGCGATCTCGATTTCAACTGATTGGTTCTTCTCAATGCACTGTTTCTGGACTAGCAACTTGGCTTTGAGTGTCACGTTTTCACTTTTAATCGCTGAGATATCATCAATGTGTTCTTGATATAGTCTGGAGGCACCTTGACAAGCTCCATAATATTCATTGACCTTGTCAAGTAATTCTTCATAAGAAAAAGGATTAGATAGTTCAGTGGATACTTTAGGTAGTGAGTCTTCAGACGTTTCTTCATCTATCGCCCTGAGACAGATTAGTGCTGAGTCACTAGAAGGCTCATCATTGCTGCTTTCTTCAGAAGATTCCAGATCCTCTTCAGGTGCGGAGAATGGTTCAGATTCCGCTAGCAAACCTTGTTAGCGAAGGTTGCTCCTGAATTGATTTCTATCCAAGTGATAGATATATTTGGATAAGGGCAATTTACCTGATGGTGTCCCGATTTCCTGCAATTATAACAAAGATTAGTTCTCATCTTTTGTTCAGTTGTTAACCTTGCATTATGTTGGCTTAGAAACCACTGGCGCTGAGAGATTTTGATTTGGAGACGGAGGTTCTTGGTTCTGAATTGGTGTTGGAGGTGGTGGAGTAGAATACACTGGCGCTTGATACTGAGGCGCTTGTGCAAGGGGAGGACTTTTAGTACAAAGTTTGTCCTTTGGAGTTTCTTAAACTTCTTAACAAATAAAGTCATTTCATTTTCCTCATTTGATTATGATGCTTTCACATCACTTGTCGATTTACCCTTACTCTTAATAGTTGCAATTAACGCTCTGGATTCAATCGCTGAAGTCTATGTATCGCTGACTTCTCCCTATTCAAATTCGAAAGTCCTTAGCTCCACAAATGCATACTCTGGAGTCACGATATCCAACATCTGAGATTCTCTAATCGCAACAGTCTTCATCAGATATTTTCTTGGAAGAATTCTAAAAATCTTATCGACGATTTCCTTATTAATCAACTCTTTGTCCAATGATGCTAACTCTGTAATAACCGAAGTAAACCTCGCATTCAATTGATCTAGTATTCCATTGGGCTGCATCTTGAAATGCTCAAATTTTTGCATGGCTATGGAGAGCTTGTTCTCCCTCATATGTGCAGATCCTTCACACACAGTAGCCAACTTATCCCATATTTCCTTTGAAGTTTTGCATAACTTGATTTTGTTAAGCAATCCCTTATTATCTATCAACGCTGAGTAGAGAGCACTTCGTCCAACGTTATCCAGATTTGCTGTTATTCTATCATCTGTCGTCCATTCCACTTTTGGCTTCTCGACATAACCATCCGGAGTTGCTTCAGTCGCTCCAGCGGTCGAGTTATAACTTTCATAATTTGAATGGGGTCATCTGTAATAACATCACACATTTCGTTATCACATGAGCATAAATATGTAATGCTCTAAGTTTCCAATAGTCACAGTTTGACTCAATCAACTTTGGCATCTTTGTAAAAGCCATGATATGTGAAAAAATTTCAAAAGCGACTAAGTTTGAAAAATGGATTTAAACAAGCAGCAGTTACGCTCGAAAACACTACGATTTCAACTTCAATTGCGCTAATACCACTTGGGGGTCTCAAGTGGTATACGAAAGGGTCTAGAAAGGAGGGGGTTGAATATGTTGGGTTAGGTAATCCCCGGGGTAGGTTAGCACAACGGAATTTAAAAATTTTACAACTACCCAAAATAGGATTACAATGGCCGATTTAATCGAGCTAATTAAAATGAGAAAAAGCTATACTACACGAAATACCTTTCGCGCTTTTTCCCTCATATAAGTTTCTGATCTTTTCTACCCGAACAAATACTCCCTTGACTTGATTCTTCAAAAAATCGTCGGCCCCCTTTGAAAAATCCAAGCTTCGATTTGTCCCTTGTATCTTCAAGCAATCCAATTGTCTCGCCTCTAAGATGTATCCACACCTCTATATAATTCCCAATAATTATACATGTGGTGCTAGCCTATATAATTATTTTAGATCTAATCTAAGCTTATATACGAAGGTAGGAATATATGTGAAAGGTTAATCTCCACACATGAGCAAAACTTGGTCAATAAATATAGGTTGAGGTGCAAGTTTACTTGAGAAAATAGAAGACAAAATTTTCTCTCGTGTTCTCTATGTGGTGGACGAAAATTTCACTAGAATAATGTGTGTGTTTTTCTTTACACACATATTTATAGAGAGACTCCTAGGTTTAATTTGATTGGAAGTCAAGATGAAATAAAATCTCCAAGATTTGACTTTCATCTATTCCTAATCAAACTCCATTAAGGAGATTCTTAAAAACAAAAAACTTAACTTGCAAGATAACTTGTTCCCTTTTTTCTCTCCTAAAATATTTCCTTGATTCCAACGTGATCAAGACTTGGAGAGGAATTAAATCCTCTCCCTTATTTTCGTCCCCCAACGCCCCCTCTCACACTTGGAATCCAAATTTTTTATCTAACTTGATTTAATCTTTGACTCCTTATTTAATTAAATACTCCAACCATTTAATTAAACATTCCATAATAATTAAAGTCCAACCTTAATTATTATTACCCAATTATTTCTTTAATTTTATTTAATTTTCGACTTCCTCTACTAATTAAATAAAACCCTTGGACTTTACTTAGCCCATTAATTAATTAATCTTACTTGATTAATTAAATAGTCTAATTAATTGATCTCTAACCAATTAATTAATATTCCTCTTTGGGTAAGTCCTAAACTTTCCTAATTTCACCTCAACTTCCAAAGTTGATTAATCATATCTGTTAAGCAGGAACCTTAGGAGTTAGTTTGTGACCCCTTAGGCTCGTTCATGTTCTAGTAGTAAGTACACTTTCCAAAAGTGCCATTGTACTTTTCTATATTTAGAAAGTACTAGATTAAATCTTTCTTGATTTAATCCGATCATGAATTATCACCAATAATATCATGATACCTACAAATCGAGGTTACTGTCTAGAAACGGGCCTCGAAGACCTAGACACAAACGATGTCAAAATACTCAACCTATCATAACCAGAATCATCGCATAAGTAAGATCCCTCCATCAAATTTCCCGGATTGGTATCTCAAGTAATGGCTTAGTCAAAACTCTTATGACCCAATCTCTTGTCTCCTTCTGTTGGTCCCACAATGGCATACGAAAGGGTCTAGAAGGGGGGGTTGAATAGACCCTGAAGTCCTTTTCGACTTCAAAAAGTTTCGTATTAAAATTTCTTTTGAACGCTTAAGGATAGTAATCACTTGACTAGTCGCTTACAAGTGTAGGCGCTTGACTAGTCGCTTACTCGAAGACTATTTTGATAAAGTTAACTTAGACTTAGTGATTTCAACTATTACCAATGTAGGGTAATGTTTCAATCGCTTAATCAGGGTTAGCACAGCGGAAGTATTTTAAAGTCTTCTCTTTGAAAATGTTTTAGCGTTACAAAAAATTTTCTTTAGTTGCTTTCCTTTTAAATAGTTTTGAACGCTCAGAGGGCTTAGCGCTTGGCGAAGCGCTTAAGTCTGTTTTGAAAGCTTAGCGTTCACCTTTTGCAAATAGTCGCTTAACTGTTTTAAAGCCTTTAAGAGATGTAATATGCAAATGCAATGTAAATCATTAAAACAGTAAAGTGACACAAGAAATTGTAAGGTTCACTGGGTGGTGTAATCCTAGCTACGTCCTTCTTCTCCTTTGCACTCGGAGGCAATCCACTAAAATGATCCTCAAAGAATCACACAGAATCTTCTACAAATTAGGGACAAAGGAAGCAATGGATGTGGATGACTTGAGATCCTTGGTCACACAGATTTCTTCTACAAGCCACTTCAATCCTCTACTTCTGGAAAGACGATCTCGAGCTCCTTGATCACACAGACTTCAGGTCCAATGAAGACCTTCTCCAAGATGGCCTTGAGCTCCTTCATCACACAGACTTCAGCTCCAATAAAGACCTTTCTTCAACAAGCTTCTCTTACTCAAAAATACTGCTTGTGGAAGTCAATAATCTTTCTCACTCAGATGAAAGGTGTTGAGGGTTTATTGTAACAGGGTTTGTTTGATATTGGGAAGTTCAAACAACTTGGGATATCTCAATAATAGTTTAGGGTTCTTCTTGGAAGATGTTTGAGATACCGGGTGACTGTCTGGAATGTATTTGAGAAGCTTTAAGGATACTGGAGCTTCAAGAAAGATCTTCTTCAACAAGCTTCTCTTACACAAAAATACTGCTTGTTGAAAGAATTAACTTTCTTGAATTCCAATTGGCTATGGAGTTTGGAAGCTTTTTCTCTCAAATTATTTCTCAGCTCTCTTTCACGGTTTTGTTTTTTTTTCTCACACACATAAAAGGTTTTGCTGAAGGGTACTATTTATAGGGTTTCTTGGGATTTGTCTGTTGGACACAATTGAGTGCAAATAGTCCCTTTTCTGACATTCCTTAATTTCTACTGAGTCCGATTTGCAGGAGCAGACTTGAACTCTGAAAAGCTGACAGTCTAGTCAAAAGGTGGCTTGTCCGCAAGTCATACTGTCTTGTCACTTTTAATGCACTTTGAATTTATTTCCCGCTTGGAAATAAATGACCGTTGTTGATCGGATGACTTAAGGAACTATTTCAAGTGAATCGCTTGAATGAAATGAGCCCTTGGATCAACACTCCTTGGATAGTCCTTTAGCGTTAGCTGGGTGCTAAGAACATTCTCTTGAACGCTTGATTCATAACTCCTGAAATAGACTCTTAAGCGTTTGATAGACGCTTAAGACAAATCTTCATCTTCACTTGACTTCAGACGCTGATCTTCAACTTCATCCTTGATAGACTCACTCAGAATTCTATCAGTGACTTGGTATTAAATACTTAGTCTAAAATCTACAAAGATAAAGATTACAAGCCTAACAAGCTAATACACTTTCAAACGCTTATACAGATATTCTATGAAAGTATAAACTTACATTCTTTTGGGGTCTAACATGAAATCCTATATTGTCATCATCAAAACATCTAACAATGAATTTCCTAACACCTTCATTGCATGATATCGATTCATGCAACCCAAACGAGGAAACACTTTGCCTCTTTGGATATTCCTTGAATCGATTCAGTAAGCAAAACATAGGAAATGTCTGATTTGCTAAATCAGTGATGGATCCCATCTTGGTCTCTCATGTACCTCGACCATAATCATACTATACCCAAGATATCCCATATGATGACTCACAATGGAATCATGAGATAAGTCAAAGTATAATCGATTATGCGCAAAGTGACAATGGAACCTCAGGTCCATAAGGATTACTCTTATGCCTACGTGATTATAGGAAATTCCACGTTTGATAACCATTTTAGGAATTTCCTGGCGCGTTGTTCAGTTCACTCATTATCCAAATGAGAACCCTCTTGTACATCTATGCCTATGGAACGATGCACGTTCTCTAAGAACTATGTACACAAGCAAATCTTTTGGGTCTTTGTTAATATCCCTTTTCATGACAGACCCATCATCGACTTGGAAGCTTTTAAGAATCACGACCTTAGAGACATATTCCATCATCGTCATTCCCGATGTCTGATGATGTCCCATAGTCATATGTGATTCAAAGGATTTCGTTCTAAGCATATAATAACAATTTAAGAACAAAGAATGCCATAATAAAATTAACTTTATTCATAAGAAAAGATTGTCTCATAGAGTTTATTACATAGTAAATGGCGCCCAAAATTGGCGCGTCGGGCATCTACTCTATCAATCTTCCACTTTTCCTAGAGCTAGTTGCCCACGTATTTGAGGCCCATCTTCCCTAGATGTCCATCAAACACCTTTTGACTAAGGGGTTTGGTGAGTGGGTCTGCTATATTATCTGTCGAGTCTAGACGCTCTACTAGAATGCCACCTCTCCCAATGATCTCCGTGATCATATGGTATCACCTTTGTATGTGCTTAGATTTCTGATGAGACCTTGGCTCCTTTGATTGCGCAATAGCCCCATTGTTATCACAGTACACCGGTACCAAGTCAACAATAGATGGAACGACACCCAATTCTTGGATGAAGTTCCTCATCCAAACAGCTTCCTTTGCCGCCTCTAAGGCGGCAATGTATTCGGCTTCGGTGGTTGAATCAGCAGTAGTTGGTTTCTTGGAACTTTTCCAACTCATTGCTCTACCATTAAGTAGAAAAATAAAACCAGAAATCGATTTTGAGTTGTCAATATCAGTTTGGAAACTAGAGTCAGTGTAGAACTCTAATTCCAATTCTCCTCCACCGTATACCAAAAAAATATCCTTATTTCTCTTAAGATACTTGAGGATTGTTTTAACGGCAGTCCAGTGCTCTTCACTGGGATTTGCCTGATAGCGACTGCACACGCTAAGTGCATAAGCTACATCAGGCCTTGTACATATCATCGCATACATAATGCTTCCAATGGCGGATGCATAAGGTATGTGAGACATCTTTTCTCTTTCCTTCTCAGTCTTAGGGTAGATAGACTTGGAAAGAGTGATTCCATGTCTCATAGAAAAGAATCCTCTCTTGGATTCTTCCATGCTAAATCTCTTTAGCACTCGATCTATGTATAAGGATTGTGACAGTCCCAGCATCCTACTCGATCTCTCTCGATATATCTTCATACCGAGTACGTAGGAAGCTTCTCCCATATCCTTTATGGAGATTTGATTTGACAACCACACTTTTGTTGACTGCATTATCCCTATATCATTTTCGATCAATAGGATATCATCAACGTAAAGTACTAGAAAGGTAAACGCCCTTCCACTAGCCTTCTTGTTCACACACGGTTCATCAACGTTTTGAATATATTCATACTCTCGTATGACATTATCAAATTGTTTGTTCCAGCTTGCAGAAGCTTATTTTAGTCCATATATGGACCTCTATAGTCTACACACTTTGTGTTCACTCTCCTTGGATGTAAAACCCTCTGGCTGTTGCATATATGTTTACTCCTCAATTTCTCCATCGAGGAATGCAGTTTTAACATCCATCCGCCAAATTTTGTAGTCGAAATGTGCAGATATGGCTAGAAGTATCCTTATGGATTACAGCATTTCCACTGGTGAGAAGGTTTCCTCATAGTCAATCCCTTGTCTTTGAGTAAACCCTTTCGCCACTAGGCGTGTTTTATAGGTCGCCATCTCTCCATCAGCTCCAAGCTTTCGCTTGTAAACCCACTTGCAGCCTATGGGTTTTCTCCCATATGGTGGGTCTACCAAGGTCTAAACTTTGTTAGAGTGCATGGATTCCATCTCGGATTTCATAGCTTCTAGCCATCTTCCCGAATCGATGTCCAAAATTGCTTCCCTATAACTCTTTGGATCTATATCCAAAAGGGAATCCTCTGACTTCCTTTCTTGCAGATGGCCTACCCATCTCTCGGGTGCCCTTGGAACCCATTTGGATCTCCTCAGAGGTGGTGTACTTTCGGCTTGTTCTTTATGAATCGCTTCCTGTATGGTATCAGGTGAGCTCGTTTGTGGTTCTTAAGGTCTCTCAATGCTTTGAGTCTCCTCGAGTTTTACAACCTCATTATTCCCATCTAATGGAAAATCCTTCTCCAAGAAGTTCGCATTCCTTGAAACAATCACGGTTTGTTCGAAGGGATTGTAGAAGTAGTATCTAAAAGAGTCTTTCAGATATCCCACAAACTTACACAATGTGGATCTCAGGTCCAGTTTGTCTCCCACTTGTTGCTTGACATAAGCATCACACCCCCACACCCTTAAGTATTCATGAGTTAAATTAATTGGAAATTAATTTATAAGTAGAATTATATGAATTGGATTAATATTAATTAGATTAATGTATTAATTAATTACCAATTTGATTGGAGTTGGATTTAATTAATTACACATGGGCTAAGTCAAAACAAAGCCCGAAGCCTATCTACAAAGGCCATTTCGGCCGCCCCTCTTATGTGTAACCTAGGGGAGTCTTTTACTTGGTATAAGTAATCAGTCAGTGTCAGAACTCCACACAAGAACACAAGTCATTGTTTTAAAATCTAACACTGAGCCAAAATAAACCTAGAGCATTAGGAAAGAAAAATCCCTCCCTCTCCATCCAACTAGCCGCCTGCAATTGTTGCCGAGGAGGAGATCGAGCTTTTCTCAGAGAATTTTTCTTCCGCGTGATTATCTAGAGGCAGGAGTCTGAGGCTGCTGCTGATAATTCGAGATTCAATAGACGAAAAGGTAATTTGATTACTCTTGTCAATTCTCGTCAATTGATCTATATGCTTAATATCATGAATATCCCCGGATTGGATTCTCGGATGTGACGCTAGACCGAATCACAACAACCGGATCATTAGTGGAACCAACATAGTTATAGTTTCTGTGGCTACTAGGGTTTCGACCGTCACCAATCCCTAAGCCTTAGACAGGAAAAAGATGGAGGGATTCAACTCACATAAAGATCGAAATCTGGATAGGTTTACTTGTCATCATTAACATCTAGGAAGTCGTGGCGATGTTTCTAGACATCAAACCACGACCGATAGGTGCCTTGGGTTAATTGGTGAAATTAATCCAAGGCCTAGTTAATTATTATGAATAATTAATCTAGCATATGGAAGGGCTTATTGCTAGCTTGTTAATGAGCCTAAGGGGTCACACACAAACTTATTATAGTACCTATTGGCTAGTTTATTTTTTGTGAATTAATGGAGAGATTAATTAATTGAAATTAATTAATTGGGGAAAAGGAATCAATTAATTAACTGGTCTTAATTAATAATAGTCTTATAATTTAATATTGGAATATAAAATTGGGAAAGACTAGTTAATTAATTAGTGGTCTAATTAATTAATATGTGAAAGAGAAAATAAATATATCTATATATATAGATATATACATGTGGGCGTGGTATGTGTATGGATTTGGTGGAGGATTTTATCTTGTTCATCAAGTCTATGTATATATGTATATTTAATAAATATCTTATAATATATTCGGTAGGATCTATTCTAATTAATTAGTTGACTAATTATATGGAAAGATCTTATAAATATATTAGGATAGATATTATGGGTATAGTAAGATCTATTTAATTGGTTAGTTGACTAATTATGTGGAAAGATCTTATTTAGATAGATCTTATATACTTGGAAAGGATCTCAAATTTATGGAAAGATCTTGTTGGTTAATTAGTGAATCTAATTAACTAAGGAAGAGAGATAAAGAAAGAAATAAAATCAAATAATATAATATTATATATATACGTGACACGGTAGAGCTCTATGTGTTTTTACAGCAAGAGAACTGATCGTGTGTAGTAATAAAGTGGACAATTAAGTTCGGAATGTCGAACCCACAGAGATTTGTATTCTGGTTTTACAAGAATTAATGCTAGTACAAAATTGAACTGTTTATAAACAAAGCAAGAAATATAATTAAACGGGAATTAACTATAATGACAAGAACAATGATGAGAAAGGTAATTAAGACTCACACGTCAGCACAGATTTACTTGCTTCATATATGATCATTATTTCTTCAAGTTATTAGACTACAATGCTAAGGTGGAAAATTCCTTAAGATTATTATCATGTTGATCCCTCGCTCATGATAACCTATACTAGATTGGGTGTAGCAATCTCTCTTGCATGCATTAAACACTAGAATTTTCCCCAGATCAATTCAGAATTTCTCCAAATAAATCCGGCTAACAGCATCCGGAGTATGTAGCTATCTCTAGCATCAACTGACTTAGAAGATATTATGATTTCTTCTGCACCCTAATTTACTTTCTCCCGAACAGATAAACTAGGCAATAATTCAACACATGGTAGCTAATCATATGAAGATGATAAAAGCACAAAAATCATAACACATAGCAGTCATAGAATTAACTTGAATCAAACAACTTTTATATATTATTCAAGATCAATCCGGCCTTTATATGGTCTTAATCTAAGAAATTAGTTCATAACTATAAAAGAAAAGATACAAAGAAAAAGATAAATATTCATAGACAAAAGTCTATCTAGATCTAAGAAACTCCCTTGAATAGAAGATGATCTTCTTCCTTCTTCTGGTTCTTCCAACTATGTAATCTTGATCCAAAAGTGACCAAGAAATAATCTAAACTAAACTAACCCTAACTGAGCTAATGTGTATTTCCTACCTACTGAAAAGCTGTTTTCTTTTTGCTCCTGCACCTTGTATTTATAGGTATAATGTTGGAAGAGACCGTTTAAGTTTAGAAGTGGAAATTTTCAAAACTGTTCTGCCGATATCAATGTTCGAACGTTCTCTTTCTGGCGTCCGTACGTAGGCCTCTCTCTACGTTCGTGCGTAAACTTCTTAGTGTTAGAACGTTGCAACCACCATGTCCGTACATTGATCTTCTGACGCTCGTACGTGGAATTTTGATTCTTTGGTTCTCCACTGAATACGTACTTTATTCCCCTATTTTTCTTAACTGTGATGATTTATACCTGACTTCAAATATCAAACTCATTACATGCATTTGTGGCATAAATTACTCAAAATCATGTTTAAACCATATGAAATCATGGGATCAAATTACGTAAATCTCAACCCTATCAACACCCCCCCCCCCCCAAACTTACTCATTGATCGTCCTCGAGCAATGGCAATCATAGACAGAAGATCACAACTTCTAACAAAAAGAAATTAAAAACAAAAACAAAAAGGATAAACTCACATTCGTGAAGTAAACGATTACACTTAGCATGTGTAACAAGCCTTTAAACCTTTATGTTCCCCAAAAAGGATGAGTTACAGTCTCATGAGGGTTTGCAGATGATATACCTATCAGGTATATGCCCTCAATGAGGACAAATAGATTGTATAGGGTATCCAATTATGTTGTACAAACTGATAATTAATATAAGGTAATTATTATTCAGTTGATGTAAATCTTTATGGCATCAAATAAGTATTGAACAAACAGTCCTTGTGTATCGAGGTTGACTCTTCGCCCTTTATGGAATAAAGATGTGGTACGGGGAGAGTCTTACTCGTGATCACTAAAAAAGGGGTTCGCAAGTCGAGGAATCTTAATTGGGCATTAAGATTCGACTTGTATGACACATGTTCTGACAAGGAGTGCCAGACCAACAATATGGGTTAGTGAGACACGTGTCATAGATATACTAATGGAATTGATATATTCGAATACGGCTCGCAGTAATCCGATCACATGGGTATTTACTCTGTGACTGTCAATGATTGGATTACTGACCATGATAGTATACATGGGCCTTAAACCTGAGGGTTCATGAGCAATGTGCTTGTGTTGTTGAATCTGTTACTAGAGTAGTTAGGCCCAATTCACCCTTTGGTGGGGCCGACCTCGAAGTACAATCTCAATGAGTCAAGTAGTAGTTGTTCAGTGATTGCAAGATGGGATTCACTATCTCGATAGTAAACGGGAAAGTGTCTTGTGCAATCATATGCATATGAGATTAGAAGTCTTTGGCCAAAGCAATGAAACTAACTCATGTGAGACATGAAGGGTAGTTTGGTAATGTCATCATGATAGGATTACAAGCACAGTATCAAGTTCAGTGAGTTTGACATAAACCATGACTCTCACTTGATCGGGATACAAAGTGAAGGGCTTATACTTATATGGTATTTGTGATCCAGAGGTTCATAAATGATTCGTTCATTTCGTACTCAATTGGGTTACGATGTGAGTCCACGAGACTGGCTAGGTGACACTCACATCCTTTGGTATTTCCTCCCAATGCCAATTGAGACGAACCTAAAGAGTCGTACTATAAGAAACGAATGGGATGTCTTTTGTGTTAATCTTTTAGAAAGATGTGATTAAATGGAAGCATTGATTTATTGGTTAAATCAATGAATTAAATATTTAATTTAATAAGATTAAATTAAATTATTTAATTAAAGATTAATTAATTATTTAATGTGTATTGGAATTTAAATGGGATTTAAATTAAATACATGTTAAATAGGTGGGCTAAAGTTGAATGGGCCAACGAAGCTCACCCACGTCCGTAAGGAGCCCTAAGGGGGCTGCCACATCAAGGAGTTGGAAAACTCCTTGACTTGTTTACCAAGTAAGAGGAGCTATAAGGTAACTCCAATACTTAACAAGTAATAACAACAAGGGTTTTTTTAACCTAATTACATAACACAAGAGAAAAAAAAATCCCTCATCCAATTGCTTGCCCTAGCCGTCCAGTACACAAAACGAGGAAGCATTGGAAGAAATTTTGAAGGTTCGTTTGACGTGCATCTTTAGAGACAGAAATTCGGGGAGTTTTTGTTACGCGAAGAAATATACAAAAAATTGAAAAGGTTAACAATTTTGTTTTAGTTTTTAGAAAACTGTCAAAATCATTAATTTGTGAAAGTGACCCGAGATTAGGAATCCAAAATTTTTTTATTCCACTGCGTTTTTACCCGAGGATTCCTAACAGTGGTATCAGAGCCGACTTTAACGCAATTAAGGATTTTCACGTTTGAGATTATGTTGGTAAATAAAAATTGGATTTTCAAAATTGGATTTTATTGGTTTATGTATTGGATGTTAAAAATTGAAATTTTGGAAAATTTATCGTCCCGTTCCGTCACCCCGATTTAGCCGGAAGTGGTACGAAACAGCAGCGGCGGCGCTACTCCGTAGTAACAGTAATAAAAAAAATCGAAAAGGAGGGGTGGCGGCGCCAGCGGCACTGGGCTAAGTTGGGCCCAGCGCAATCGGGCGCTGGGTCGGGCCCGGCCTGGAGATTAATTATTATATATATATATATATATGTATAATTATTAGATTTGACCCAATAGACAAATTTGACCCGAAATTTGTCAAAACCTCTTTTTCCTAATGAATAATTTTGTTTTTCTAAATATTAAATTGGATTTAATTAAGTTAAATTGAGTTTGACTTTTATAATTAAATAGGATTTAATTACATCATAAATCAAAATTTGGGATTTTATTTATGATAAGTGATGATTAAATAAATAGGATTTATTTTGGGCTAGATTTAATTTTTCAAATTAAGTAAGAATAAGTTGGACTTATTTCTTATATAATAAATTGGATTTATTCTTTTAAACTGGAATTAAATTCTCTTTTTCATAATTAAATTAGATTTAATTAGGCATGAATTTATTTTCAATTTTAAAAGTAGAAGCCAACATGATCATGAACAGTTTATTTACACGCTTTGATGTATGTTGTGGTGGATGCATCCATGGACTTAGGGTTTTACCGATTTGTAGTATCTGGGTTGTATTGGGCCGAATAATGCCCCCCAGTTTGTACTTTTATTTTCGGTAGTATAATGTACAGGGCACTTCCATGTTATGTAACTAGAAAGGTAGGACCTTAATGTTGGAGCCCGGAGCATATCAAGATTAGATTTGATATAGGTATTTATCCCCCTGATTGATCTATTAGCTTAGATCAATCTAGAAAGTCCATGGATAGCATGTTGATAGAAGAACTAGGTTTTCTATGAATGCATGCTTAATATAATGCCACATATGCGCGAATTGGATTAATATACAAAGTGAGACCTTAATCAATTAACAAATTCTCCCATAAAATTATACTAAGTAAGTAAGGGATATTGGATATCCCGGCTCTCCATCAAACTTAAGAGAGATAGAGTTATGAGTCGTGCATGGCATCGTCCCGACTAATGGGGGTTATTCATAAACTCATAATTCGAAGATCTTTAAGTGTATATGATGCCATCTGTCGAAGCAAATTTTATCCCATACGCCGTTACAGGTTGCAAGATAAGATTCAACTATTAGATCGATAGGAGTTGATGGGAAAGTACTTAGATAGATCACCACTGATATTCCGTTACAAGCTGAGGTTAAGTGATCCATGAGCGAAAAGGGGATTGAACCATCAATTGGACTGATTGGCATGGCACGCCACTTTAAAAGTTTTAATGAGCCATACATCGTTATAGATTGCAACTTATTGAAATTTTTTGAAGAACTCAATCACTCACTAAGAAATCTTTCCAACGAGATTTTCGTTAATTGCATTGGGAGTGCAATGGTTCGAAAAATATAGTGGGAGCCAAGTTAAAATTAAAGTTCTGATTTTACTTGGATACAACATAATTATCTAATGAAATCTTGGTTTATTTTCTGCAGTCCATATATCTTTCTCAAAATGGTAAACCCACTAAAAGTTTTGATTGAAAAGAATATTTTGAATGGCCAGAACTTCTCTGATTGGAACAGAGCATTGAGGACGGTCCTCAATGATGAAAATCTGGAGTACATGCTGGAACTAAATCGACCACCGAGGCCTGGGGTCAACGAGGATGATTCAGTTAAACTAGCTTACTCAGATTAGGTCTCTGATGCTCGAAACGTTAAGGATTACATGTTGAGCTCCATGTGTAGCGAATTGCAACGCACACATGAAAATGTGGATAGTCCTAAATCAATCATGCTACACTTGGAGAAGTTGTTTGGGGAACACGGAATGTCCGTCAGATACTATGTGTCTAAAGAACTATTCAACACAAAAATGAAGGAGCATGAGGATGTCAAAGATCATGTTTTGAAGATGATCTCCATGTTAGAGAAGCTTCGGTCTATGGAATTTTACATGGATTTTCACCTCCAGGTGGACCTCATTCTCTAGTCACTCCCCAGATCCTTCTCAGATTTCGTCATCAATTTTGACATGGATGACATTGAAGGATCACTATCCACACTTATGAGCAAGTTATTGACTGCATAACAACGAATGAAAGAAAAGTGGGGTGCATTCAAGTTTCCTATTATTTCGAATAATACTGAACTGGCTAGCAAAATCAGAGAGCCCAGAGTTATAAAAACTCAGAAGTTTAAGACCAAGGGTCCGAAGAAGGCAGACGCGTGTCTCCATTGCCGTAGGACGGGACATTGGAAACATGACTGTCATGAGCTGCAAGCTACTTCAGGTATAGAACTTAATGTTTTGGAAATAAGTTGTTCTGTTACTGTATTTACTTCTTCCTGGATTCTAGACTCTGGGGCTAGTGCTCATGTGTGTATTTTAAATCAGGAGCTGGAAAGAAGTAAGAAGCTCGAGCATGGAGAAGTGATGATCAATGTTGGCAGCTAACATAGTGTAGTAGCCACGCACATTGGCACCACTTCCATTAGATTATTTACTAGACATTTATTATTGTTAGACAATTGCCTTGTTTTGCCCAATGGGTTTAAGAATATTGTTTCTATTCTTGTTTTGGTCAGGAAAGGATATTTATTTTCCTTTGTAAACAATTCTTGCAACATTTATTTAGGAAATGAATGTGTTGGCAATGCGTCTTTAATAAATGATTTATAATATATTAATGTCCAAAAATAATTGTAATGTCAATGTTGTAACAAGAAAACGTAGTTTGTTTGATACAAACCTAAGACAACTCTGGCACTTAAGACTGGGTCATGTTGGGGATCATAGACTACACGAGTTAAAAAAAGAGGGAGTCATAGATTCATTGGGATCGGATCCTCATCCCACTTGTGAGTCTTGCATCCAAAGCAAGATGACCAAGTCCTCCTTCACATGGAAATTTGAAAGGGTCTCTAAAGTCTTGGGATGTGTTCATACAGACGTGTCTGGCCCTTTTGGAAATGTGGCCCGCAGTCGTTTTCAGTACTTCATTACTTTTATCGATGACCATTCCAGGTATGGCTACGTATATTTGATAAAGTACAAGTCTGAATCATTAGAAAGGTTCATTGAATTCAAGACTTTTGTCGAAAACCAAACCGGGCATCATATTAAGGCGCTTCGGTCTGACCGAGGCGGCAAGTATATGAGTGTTGAATTTGACCATTTCTTAAGAGAACATGGCATAGTGTTACAACTAACTCCTCCAGCTACTCCACAATTGAATGGCGTAGCAGAGCGAAGGAATCGAACTTTGTTGGACATGGTACGATCCATGCTCAACTACATGGATCTGCCCATTTCATTTTGGGGGCATGTATTGCTTACAGCTACTCACATTTTGAACAGGTGTCCCTCCATGTTTGTCCCTAACACACCGTATCAGATATGGCATGGAAGGAAGCCTAATCTGAAACACATAAGGATATGGGGTTGTCTTGCCTATGTGAAAAAGACCAAGGCCGAGAAGTTGGAGACCAGACCCTTGAAAGGACGATTCGTTGGATATCACGAGGATTCCATGGGATACCTTTTCTACCTACATGATGATCAAAGGATCATCGTTTCCTTACAGGCAATCTTTCTCGAGGAAGAGTTCATTCGAGAAGGAGGAGCTGGTAGAAGTATTGCTCTTGAAGAACAAAATGAATCCCTTTCGGAAGACACTATTCAAGGGACCTAACCCGAACCGGGAATGACACAACCGTCAATGCACAGGTCATCTAGAGTATCTCAACTGTTGGGACAATTACTGCATAAAATCAAATAACGCAGCGGAAGAATATATATTTAAATCCCAGTGGCTCATCTCTATTTCTCGTATTTAAATTGGGTTTCGAATTCAATTACCGTTCTTCGCGTATGTTGAATTCTGAACTAGCTCTGCAATCCCTTCTTAACAGCAAATCCGTTGCTGTCTCTAAATTGCCACGCCGGAGTCAAAAGCGGAAATCTTCTTCTTTTCTCTTGAGGGAGATGGCTAGAGAGAGAGGACGGAGTGTTTTGACTTGGAGAGAAAGTTATATGTTTTATCACTTGGTTAATTTTCTCTAAGTAGTATATTATACTACAATGAAACAATAACCTAGGCCAAACACTTGGACGCCCACTTTGAGGCTTTTAAAGCCTTTGGGCTTTAGGCCTATTAGGCTATTAATTAATTAAATAATTAATATTATTAATCCAATAAATAAATAAATTAAATAATCAATTAAATCCATGTTAATTTTATAATTAAATTCCTCTAAGGAATTAATTAATTCATTAACTTAATTAATTAATAAAATCATCTAATGATTAATTAATTAATCACGATATCCAATACCAAAAATTCTCTCAAGTCTTTTTCCATGATTTTCCTTTTACACTTCCTTTAAGTGTGACTATTTAGGTTCGTCTCAAAAGGCAATTGGGAGGAAACCAAAAGGATGTGAGTAACACCTAGCCAGTCATGTGGCTCACATCGTATCCCAATTGAGAACGAATGAATAGGATCATTCCAAACCATATACACTGTGAATACCGTGCGAGTATAAACCTTTTATTCTTATATCCCAGTCAAGTGAGAGTCATGGTTTTAGTCGAACTCACATGACTTGACCATATGCTTAGCTCATAATGAGTCGAGGTCATTTTATGCTTTGGCCAAAGACTTTTAACCTCACTCATTCATGACTGCATAGGATAATTAGCTCATTTACTTATGAGAGAATAAATCCCATTTTGCTAATTAGTTAACAAAGCTACTTGCCCATCAAGTCACACTTCGAGGTCGATCCCACCAAAGAGTGATTTGGATCTAACTACTCTAATGACAGACTTGATGCCACAAGTACATCTTCAACTCGATTCCTCAGGTCTAAGGTTCACGCGTACCTATCACAACTTATCAGTTTCATCATTGACTGTCAGTGACTAAATACCCATGTGATGAAACCGATGTGAGTCTTGTTTGAACATATTAGTCCAACTGATATGTCCATGACATAAGTTTCCACTATCATTCTCATAGTGTTCTACTAGCACTTTCTCTGTCGAAACTTATATCATTCAAGTCCTTGTTCAGTATTGATGTCCAGTCAAATACTTTATTAGACTTGCGAACCCTATTTAGAGAATAAGGATCAAACCCTTCTAGTGTCATTCTTCCTATCCCATAGGAATTAGAAGGTTTGCCTTATTCTCAAGGACTTTACGTTGTTTATTAACACCTTACAAATGTCCATAAGAAAACAACAAGATAATGCCTTTTATATAATAAAAAGATATTGTTTAGTTACAAGTCAATGCCCTATAAATCTATCCTCTTTATGGCATTTGAGGGCATAGACTCTAATAATCTCCTACTTGCACTCAATGCCATTTGCTATGGTATTTGATACCCATCCGTTCGAGATGTTTTTCTAGCACCGCCTATGCCAATAGCTTGGTCAATGGATCAACGACATTGTCAGCTGAGGCTATTTTCTAAAAAGATATTTCTCCTCGTGCAACGATCTCTCTTATGATGTGATATCTCCTCTCGATGTGTTTTGACTTATTGTGAGACCTAGGTTCCTTTTCTTGTGTTATTTCTCCAGTGTTGTCACAATAAAGTGGCAACGAGAGCTTTATGCTAGGAACCACTTGAAGTTCTTCTATGAACTTCCTTATCCAAACAGCCTCTGAGGCAGCTATGTATTCAGCCTCTGTAGTGGAATCTGCGGTTGTGCTTTGCTTGGAACTTTTCGAAGTCACCGCCCCACCATTGAAGGTGAATACGAATCCTGAGGTGGATTTTTGATCATCGACATCGGATTAAAAATTAGAATCAGTGTACCCATCCACTCTCAGGCTACGACTCCCATAGATGAGAATCATATCTTTGGTTCTCTTCAGATACTTTAGGATATTTTTCACAGCTATCCAATGTTCCTTGCATGGGTTTGCTTAAAATCGACTAACAATGCTTACCTTATAAGCAATGTCAGTTCTAGTACACAACATTGTGTACATCAGGATACCCACTGCTGATGCATAGGATACAGTGCTCATTTCCTTTCTATCTTCCTCACTTTGAGGACACATAGATTTTGAGAGATGTATCCCATGTCTCATTGGCAAGAACCCTTTCTTAGAATCCTCCATCCTATATCTCTTTAGGACCTTTTCTAAGTAAAGGGCTTGAGAGAGCCCTATCATTCTATTTGTTCGATCTCTGTAGATTCGAATCCCTAGAATATAAGTTGCCTCTCCCAAGTCTTTCATGAAGAAAGTACTCGAAAGCCACTTCTTTACAGTGGTGAGCATTACTATATGATTCCCTATGAGTAATATGTCATCTACATATAACACAAGGAATGTTATCTTGCTCCCACAAACCTTCTTGTAAACACATGGCTCATCTTCATTCTTGTTGAAGTCAAATCCTTTGACAGCCTCATCAAAACGTAGATTCCAGCTACGAGACGCTTACTTGAGTCCATAAATGGATCTCTCAAGCTTACACACCTTTTGAGTATGCTCCTCGGATACAAAACCTTTAGGCTGTTCCATATAGATATCCTCTTCTAGGAATCCATTTACTAAAGCAGTTTTGACATCCATTTGCCATATTTCATAGTCTAGGTGTGCGGCTATTGCAAGTAGAATCCTTATTGATTTGATCATAGCTACTGGCGAGAAGGTTTCTTGGTAGTCAATTCTTTCTTTTTTACTATACCCTTTCGCCACTAGCATGGCTTTGTAGGTGTCAACCTTGCCATCAACACCAATCTTTCTCTTGTAAATCCATTTGTACCCCATTGGTTTTATCCCTTCAGGTTAGTCCACAAGTTTCCAAACTTGGTTTGCATGCATCGAATCGATCTCAGTTTGCATAGCTTCACGCCATCTAGTAGCACCCACATCCACCATTGCTTGATCAAAAGTGGAGGGATCATCTCCATGATCCTCCTCTAATACAGAATGAAGATATAGCTCCCTCTATACTAGATATCCATACCTATCAGGCGGTTGAGGTATTCTACTTGATCTTTGTGGTTGTGGTTGTGTTACAGAAGGTTCGGTTCTCACTTCCTATGTAGATGTATCCACTGGAGTCTCATTTTGTTCTTCTAGAACAATCTTTCTACCCATCCTTCCCTATTGAATGAACTCATTTTCAAGAAAGTGGGCTTGTAAAGCTACAATGATCCTTTGATCATCGTGCAGGTAAAAGAGGTATCCCATTGAATCCTCAGGATATCCAACGAAACTTCCCTTCAAGGATCTAGCCTCCAACTTGTCCACTTTGGTCTTTTTGACATAAGCCGGACATCCTCAAATCTTGATGTGATTAAGACTTGGTTTCCTATTCCTCCATATCTCATAGGGAGTCATAGGAATGGATTTGGACGGACATCTATTAAAAATGTGTACAGCTGTAAGCATCGCATGACCCCACAGTGAAATGGGTAAGTCAGTGTAGCTGAGCATGGAGCAAACCATGTCCAACAAGGTTCGGTTCCTTTGCTCTGCTACTCCATTAAATTGTGGTGTCGCTGGAGATGTGAGCTGTAATACTATACCATTCTCTCTGACGTATATATCAAACTCGTCGCTCATATATTCTCCTCCTCAATTTGATCGAAGATTTTTTATATGTTAACCAGTTTGATTTTCCACTAAAGCCTTGAATTCCTTGAACTTTTCAATGGATTCAGACTTATGCCTCATCATGTACACTAGACCATATCTTGAATGGTCATCAGTGAAGGTGATGAAGTAAAGGAAACCTCCTCGTGCCATTTTTCCAAATGGACCACAAACATCAGTGTGCACTAAGCCTAAGATTTGTGAGGCTCTTTCAAAAGTCCCTGTGAAGGGGGATCTAGCCATCTTGACTTTGAGACAAGATTCACAAGTAGGATAAGGATCCAATCCCAATGGATCGATTAGTCCATCTTTCTCCATTTTGCGGATTTTATGTTCACCGGCATGGCCTAGTCTAAGATGCCAAATCAATCTTTCGTTTATTCCAAGCCTACTACGTTTCCTTTGTATAGTATTCACAGAACACTCATTCTGGACATTAAGGTAATACAATCCATTTATTAAACAAGCAAAACCTACTAATTTATTACCATAATAAATATTACATCGTTCATCAATAAAACAGAAAGTATAACCAAGTTTAACTAAAATGGGAATAGAAACAATGTTTTTAAGCCTATTGGACAAAATTAAAGCATTATCAAGAAATAGCATATGTCCAGAATTAAGAAATAATGAGGCAGATCCAATTTCAGTAGCTACGACGTTTTGCCCGCTGCCTACTCTTATCTTCACCTCATCAGGGCTCAGCTCCCTACTTCTTTCCAAATTCTGATTCACATAACATACATGAGTATTAGCTCCTGAATCAAGAATCCATGAAGAGGAAAATATGGTAATATGGTTATCACAGCACCAATCCCAACGAGCCAGGCAAACTTCATCACCCTCACTGCTAAGGACCATCCTCAGCTTTGTGAGCCATTCTATGTAGTTTGGACCAGTGAGAGTCATGTTTTCCATTAATTTTAACAGTGGTTTGGGAGACAAAATTAAATTTGAGAGAGAGAAATCAAATAACTGCAAAAAATTAACCAGACTTTATTATATTTGTGTAACTAAACTAAAACCAAGTTTAAAATCAAGGACTTCGACTTATAACTTGGCTCCCACTATATTTTTCGAGATTCACACTCCCACCGTGAAAAAAGGAAGTGATCGTTGTAATGTACTTCGTGTTGGGGATTGAGTTCTTTAATTAATCTAATGGATGGCAACCCTTTAACGATATTTGGTCCATTATTTAATTAAAGTGATGTCCCACATCAATCTATCCAATAGATGGTTCAATCTTCTTTTTCCCATAATCCATCAAAACCGCAACCCTTTAACGATTTATAGGCTTTGTGGACTATCTAAGTTTATTCCCACTAACTCCTCATAATCTAACATTTGAATTTCACCTTACAACCCTTTAACGATATTTGGGATGAAATATGTCTTGATTAAGGCATCTAATGCACTTAATAAAGTTCTAGAATTAAATCTTGATATACGACCCCCACTTACTGGGAAGATGCCATATACTAGGTTTAATGCTTAATTTTATTAAGTTTAGTGGAGGGAAAGGATGCCTAGCATCCCTTACTAACTAAGTATAATTTTTGTTTAGCAGAATTCATGTTATAAACATTTATCTAAGTCTCACTTTGCACATTATTCAATTTATATAGCGCATATTGATAACATACATGATTCATACAACTAATGAACATGCATCGAAAGCAATAAACCAACACATATGTCCATGGACTTTATCTAGAGCGCCCAAGCCAATGGGCCATCATTAAAAAGGAAAAATAAGCCTAGCTATTCTTCGTGGACTCCAAGCTCCTCTTCTTTTGGATTGATCTCCTCTTGAAAGGTCTATTCTATTTCTATCTATCACATGAAATTATTGAACAACCTATACATAATTCTAGAAATAAAATAAACGGGCTCAATTCCGGCCCTTACAACCCATAAAAGGAAATACAATCAAAAGAATTAAACCTAAGCCCATGGACAATGTCACCATCATATAATACATGCTCGAGAAAAATAAAGCAATTATGTTGGTGATTAAGTTAATAATTTATTAGTCCAACTAATTAACTTCCTCAATAAATTTCAAATTTTATTGACAATCATGATAATAAACCATTTAGTGAGAATATTTTATTTAAATAAATAACTTAATTAAAAAAAATTCTCCAAGAATCATTAATTAATTATTTCACTTAAATAAATAATATTCAATAAAACAATTCGGGATCGATTTCGTTAAATACAAATTACCAACCATTGGCATATTTAATTCAATTAATTAGGCCCAAAACTAATTTATTGAAAAAATCCATAATTTTAAATATAACAATTTGGGCTTATTTAATTAAATTCGGGTCATCATCATTTTGACCCACCCGGATAACTAAAACAGCCCAAAACCCATTTATTTAAAAAATTGGACCCGAGGAAAAATAACCCAACCCGTTAGGACTCGGGTCACAGACCCGGGCCCACAAAACAGGGCCCCCGTGCGCCAGGCGCACGGCACGATGTGTGTCGTGCACCCAGCGCACTGCTCATGAGCCTGGCCGCGCGCTGGTGTGGTCACTCGCACGGCGCCTGCGCGCCACAGCGTGCCCAGCGCGTAGATTGCGCACGTCGTTTTTGTCGCGCTCGTCGCAGGGTTTTTCCGACCCGATTCTCACAAAAATTATATTTTTCAATTCACAAGTCATCATACTACAACATACATGAATTAAACGCAGAAAAATCATGGATTACTATCATGAAAAATATATTCAAAGCATGCTTCAAAAACGCAAAAAACACATAATCACGTAATCAATTAAATACAGAAATCAGAGATTGGCTTTGATACCACTGTTGGGAAAAAATTATTGCATAAAATTAAATAACGCAGTGGAAGAATATATATATTTAAATTTCAGTGGCTCATCTCTATTTCTCTTATTTAAATTGAGTTTCAAATTCAATTTTCGTTCTTCGCGTATGTTGAATTCTGAACCAGCTTTGCAATCCCTTCTTGAGTAGCAAATCCGTTGTTGTCTCTAATTTGCCACGCCGGAGTCAAAAGCAAAATTTTTCTTCTTTTCTCTTGAGGGAGACGGGTAGAGATAGAGAGAGAGAGGATGGAGTGTTTTGACTTGGAGATAAAGTTATATGTTCTATCACTTGGTTAATTTTCTCTAAGTAGTATATTTATACTACAATGAAACAATAACCTAGGCCAAACACTCCCACACTTGGACGCCCACTTTGAGGCTTTTAAAGCCTTTGGGCTTTAGGCCTATTATGTTATTTAATTAATTAAATAATTAATATTATTTATCCAATAAATAAATCAATTAAATCCATGTTAATTTTATAATTAGATTCCTTTAAGGAATTAATTAATTCATTAACTTAATTATTAATAAGATCATCTAATGATTAATTAATTAATCACGATATCCAATACCGAAAATTCTCTCAAGTCTTTTTCCATGATTTTCTTTTTGCACTTCCTTTAAGTGCGATCTTTAAGTTCGTCTCAAAAAGCAATTGGGAGGAAACCAAAAGGATGTGAGTAACACCTAGCTAGTCACGTGGCTCACATCGTATCCCAATTGTGAAGAAATGAATAGGATCATTCCAAACTATATACGTTGTGAATACCGTACGAGTATAAACATTTTATTCTTATATCTTAGTCAAGTGAGAGTCATGATTTAGTCAAACTCACATGACTTGACCATATGCTTAGCTCATAATGAGTCGAGGTCATTTTATGCTTTAGCCAAAGACTTTTAACCTCACTCATTCATGACTGCATGGGATATTTAGCTCATTCACTTATGAGAGAATAAATCTCATTTTGCTAATCAGTTAACAATGCTACTTGCCCATCAAGTCGCACTTCGAGATCGATCCCACCAAAGGGTGATTTGGATCTAACTACTCTAATGACAAACTTGATGTCACAAGTACATCTTCAACTCGATTCCTCAGGTCTAAGGTTCACGCGTACCTATCACAACTTATCAGTTTCATCATTCACTATCAGTGAGTGAATACCTATGTGATGAAACCGATGCGAGCCATGTTCGAACATATTAGTCCAACTGATATGTCCATGACATAAGTTCCCACTATCACTCCGATTGTGTTCGACTGGCACTTTCTCTGTCGAAACTTATATCATGCAAGTCCTTGTTCTGTATTGATGTCCAGTCAAATACTTTCTTAAACTTGCGAACCCTATTTAGAGAATAAGGATCAAACCCTTCTGGTGTCATTCTTCCTATCCCATAGGAATTAGAAGGTTTGCCTTATTCTCAAGGACTTTACGTTGTTTATAAACACCTTACAAATGCCCATAAGAAAACAACAAGATAATGCCTTATATATAATAAAAAGATATGGTTTAGTTACAAGTCAATGCCCTATAAACCTATCCTCTTTATGGCATTTGAGAGCATACACTCTAACATCAACCGCTTGAGGGATATGGTTATCTGCTACAGGAAGAGCATAATATGTATGCAGTAGCAGAAGGGTACCATGGAGACGATCCCTCTAGTTATGACCAGGCAATGATGGATATGGATTCTGCTAAGTGGCATGAAACTATGAAAGTGGGAATGGATTTGATGTATTCGAACCAAGTCTATACTCTGACCAATCCACCTAAGGGTATTGTACCCATTGGATGCAAATGGATTTATAAGAGAAAGATTGGTCTGGATGGCAAGGTGGATACCTATAAGGCTATGCTAGTGGCGAAAGGGTATAGTCAAAAGGAGGGCATTGACTCTGAGGAACCTTTTCACCAGTAGCTATTATCAAATCCATCAGAATTCTACTTCCAATAGCCGCATACCTGGATTATGAAATCTGGTAAATGAATGTGAAGACTGCATTCTTGAATGGATTCCTCGAGGAGGAGATCTATATGGAACAGCCCAAGGGTTTCATATCTAGTGCAAATTCTCATAAGGTCTGCAAGTTGAATAGGTCCATTTATGGCCTTAAGCAAGCCTCTCACAGTTGGAACCTTCGTTTTGATGAAGAAGAGCGGGGCTACGACTTCATCAAAAACAAGGATGAACCATGTGTCTATAAAAAGGTCAGTGGGAGCAAGATCATATTCCTGGTGCTATATGTAGACGAAATTCTACTTATAGGTAATGATGAAGGATTGCTAACTTCTGTAAAGACAGTTGGAACCTTCGTTTTGATGAAGAAGAGCGGGGCTACGACTTCATCAAAAACGAGGATGAACCATGTGTCTATAAAAAGGTCAGTGGGAGCAAGATCATATTCCTAGTGCTATATGTAGACGAAATTCTACTTATAGGTAATGATGAAGGATTGCTAACTTCTGTAAAGACATGGCTTTCAAACAAATTCTCCATGAAAGACTTGGGAAAATCTACCTATATCCTGGGAATTCGAATCTACAGGGATAGATCGAATAAAATGATAGGACTCTCTTAAGCCCTCTACTTACAGAAAGTCCTCAAAAGTTTTGAGATGGAAAACTCTAAGAGAGGTATGTTGCCTATGAGACACAGAATTCATCTCTCCAAAAAGATGAGTCCTCAAAGTGAGGAAGATCGAAAGGAGATGAGTGTGGTTCCCTATGCATCGGCAGTAGGAAGTCTCATGTACGCGATGTTATGCACGAGACCAGATCTTGTCTACGCTGTGAGCGTGGTGAGTAGGTTTCAAGCTAACTCGGGCAAAGAACATTGGATCGCCATAAAATCTATCTTGAAGTACTTAAAAAGAACTAAAGATATGATTCTGGTGTGCGGCAATGGAGAATTGAAAGTGGACGGTTATACGAATTCTAACTTCCAGTCAGATATCGATGACCGAAAATCTAATTCTGGGTTCGTATTCACTTTAAAAGGAGGAGCAGTGTCTTGGAAAAGTTTCAAGAAAATCACAACTGTTGATTCGACCACTGAAGCTGAATATGTGGTAGCCTCAGAGGCAGCCAAGGAAGTTGTTTGGATTAAGAAGTTCATGGTTGAACTTCAAGTTGTTCCTAGTGTGGAGCTTCAGTTGCCACTATGGTGTGACAACAATGGAGCCATTACGCAAGCTAGGGAACCAAGGTCTCACAACAAATCTAAACACATAGAGAGGAGATATCATATAATTCAAGAAATTGTTGGAAGAGGCGACATCGCCGTGTAGAAAATAACCTCAGTGAAAAACGTAGCTGACCCACTCACTAAGCCATTGGCGCAGGCGGTGCTAGAAAAATATCTTGAGAAGATGGGTATAAGATACCATAGCGATTGGCATTGAGTGCAAGTGGGAGATTGTTAGGTATATGCCCTAGATGCCAATGAGGACAAATAGATTGTATAGGGTATTCAATTATGTTGTACAAACTGATAATTAATAAAAGGCAATTATTATTCAGTTCAGGTAAATCTTTATGGCATCAAATAAGTATTGAACAAACAGTCCTTATGTATTGAGGTTGACTCTTCGCCCTTTATGGAATAAAGATGTGGCACGGGGAGAGTCTTAGTCGTAATCACTAAAAAAGGGGGTTCGTAAATCGAGGAATCTTAATTGGGCATTAAGATTCGACTTGTATGACACATGTTCTGATAAAGAGTGTCAGTCGAACACTATGGGATAGTGAGACACGTGTCATAGATATATCAATGGAATTGATATATTCGAACACGGCTCGCAGTAATCCGATCACATGGGTATTTACTCTGTGACTGTCAATGATTGAATTACTGACCATGATAGTATGCGTGAGCCTTAGACCTGAGGGTTCATGAGCAATGTGCTTGTGCTATTGAATCTGTTACTAGAGTAGTTAACCCAATTCACCCTTTGATGGGGTCGACCTCGAACTGTGATCTCAATGAGTCAAGTAGCAATTGTTCAGTGATCGCCAAGATGGGGTTCTCTATCTCGATAGGAAACGGGAAAGTATCCTGTGCAATCATATGCATATGAAATTATAAGTCTTTGGCCAAAGCAATGAAACTAACTCATGTGAGACATAAAAAATAGTTTGGTAATTTCATCATGATATGATTACAAGCACAGTATCAAGTTTAGTGAGTTTGACATAAACCATGACTCTCACTTGATAGGGATACAAAGTGAAGGGCTTATACTCATATGGTATTTGTGGTCCAGAGGTTCGTAAATGATTCGTTCATTTCATACTCAATTAGATTACAATGTGAGTCCACGGGACTGGCTAGGTGACACTCACATCCTTTGGTATTTCCTCCCATTACCAATTGAGACGAACCTAAAGAATCGCGCTATAAGAAATGAACGGGATGTCTTTTGTGTTAATCTTTTAGAAAGATGTGATTAAATGGACGCAATGATTTATTGGTTAAATCAATGAATTAAACATTTAATTTAATAAGATTAAATTAAATTATTTAATTAAAGATTAATTAATTATTTAACGTGTATTGTAATTTAAATGGGATTTGAATTAAATACATGTTAAATAGGTGGGCTAAAGTTGAATGGGCCAACGAAGCCCACCCACGTCTTTAAGGAGCCCTAAGGAGGCGGCCACATCAAGGAGTTGGAAGACTCCTTGACTTGTTTACTAAGTAAGAGGAGTTATAAGGTAACTCCAATACTTAACAAGTAATAACAACAGAAAAAGAATTCCCTCCTCCAATTGCTTGGCCTAGCCGTCCACTACACAAAACGAGGAAGCATTGGAAGAACTTTTGAAGGTTCTTCACGTGCATCTGTAGAGACAGGAGCTCGGGGAGTTGCCGTTACGCGAAGAAATATACGAAATTGAAAAGGTAAACAATTTCTTTTTAGTTTTTAAAAACTATCAAAATCATTATTTCGTTAAAGTGATCCGAGATTAGGAAACCGAAAAATATTTATTCTGCTGCGTTTTTACCTGAAAATTCCTAACAATACCCACAAAATCTAACAAATTTCAAACCCAACCAAATCAACACACATCAATATAATTAACAAGAACCAATGGCAAAAAATCATTCTCTTACAACTCAAAAATATATATACATATCAAATAATTTTGCTCATGTGACACCAATACTCAAAAAGACTCCATTGGGTGTAGCGAAAATAAATCTAAGGCATTATAGTCGAGAGTCATCCTTACCAAATTTTGGACATTAATCCTATATCTATCAACTTTCGATCAAACATTAGGCACAAGAATCATAGAAAAACTCATAGCCTTTTAAATTCCATTATCTCAAATATTCAAACTTAAATTCATATGAAACTTCCCATTTAAATTCATTAAGGTTAGATCATGTGCAATGTTTTATTTCATTAGGCTTTCTATGGCACTCATGTAGCAAACTTTAGATCAATGACTCCCAAACTAGATAGATTTACGAAATAAAACTAGATCTTGATTTCAATTAAACTTTTTTTTTGTCTTGATCTTAGCTTAACTTAGCATAATAGTATAGTATGTAGGCATGAAACTCTTCACCTCCTATACATATTAGCCTGACCTCTTTTGTCGTACTAAAATTCTACCTTTTTCATTCATTTAGCATATGAAATTAATTAATCAACTTATAACCGTTATGAAAGAATCTAAACCAATATTTTTGCAAAAAATTCCTTAAGTGTCTCAAAATGGTAATCCTCTCAACTCCTCTACCCTCGATTTATGTGCATTGTGAACCATCTAATGAAATCAATCCTAGTCTAGGGTCTCCATGAGCAATTTCAAAGATATATATGTTCCATTAAATTCAAATTATTTAAGAAATTATGCCATTTTTTCAAGTTAATTAATCTCAATGCATCAATTAGAAGGACTAAAAAAAAATTATTCTCATGCTTGTTTTTTCAATGAAGAAGCATTTATCTCAAAAATTGACACGCCTCCCCCAAACCTAAGCTAAAACACATAACATGCATTCTTTAATACTTTCCTACCCCCATACTTAACTCCAACATTGTCCCCAATGTTGCACAAGCTAAAACATGGAAATTGAAAAATAAAAAAGAAAAAGAAAAATACTACTGACTAGGATGCTGAAAAGGAAACCTAAACTCCTCATGCGTGTTTTTCTGTGTAAGTTCCCTGAAAAAGCTCTTATTCCAATATCGTTCCAACTCCAGCAATTTAAAGAGATAACTACTAATCATCACAAAACTCAAACCAAACATCAAAATATTCAACATAATAAAAATAAATAATAAAAAAATCCATAAACTCAAAAATAAATAAACAAAACATAAAAACTAAATCCATCAAAAGAAATAAAACAGATAACTAGTAATCTAGGCTGTCACCACTCATCAGCCTCAACATCATCCTCCTCATCCTCATCTTCCAAGTCATCCTCATCAAACATATAATCACCAAGAGTCGAAGTAGGAGCAGGCAGACGATGGAACTCCAAAACAGAGAAATAGGCATAGACAGGTCTCCCTGCAGACAAATCCATCTCTAGAGCTAGCTACCTCTGGTACTGGTTCATCAGCTAGAAATTAGTCGTGGTCAACGACATCCCCATCTGGAAAGTATCCTCCAATGCAGTTATGTGGGTCTGTAGATGGTTCGCATTTCTCCTCAGCTCAGTCATGGTAGTTGGTGCTGGTGCAACTGCTGAACTTGAGCTCGGACCCTATGAAGTTCGGGCCCTCTTTCCCTCAACTGGTGACCTCGTCTTCTCGGAGTAGTGATCGGAATACCACCCTCCTCTGAGACATCATCCTCATACTCTGGTACCTGAGCCATCTTGCACAGGGCTGTGAGCAAGGATGGGAAAATAAATGGGGTCTTAGTCTTCTTTGCCATCTTCGCCTTCTTCTTTTTCTTTTTCTCCTCTTCCTTTCCAAAATTGTCCTTAAGACTTCGAGGGTACGAGCTAAGATGTGTATAAATTTAGAGGCGCAACACTTGGGGAGCTAGGGCAAACCCATCAGGAGAGATGTAGCAAGGAGTTGCTTAAAAAGATGTTGCTGCTTTAAGTTCTTCAAGAGGTAAACACGAGAAAACCTTCTCTTAGGATAGTTTTTTAATCCAATGATATCATGTCTACCTAGCTCTAATTTGGGGATGTCGGTTAAGTTTAAATATTCGTGTTTCTGCTGCATTCGGCGTCCCCAGGGCTCCACCGATCCCAACATATCAATGATTAGATTACTGACTATGATAGTATGTGTGAGCCTTTGACCTGAGGATTCACTGTCACGATGTGCTTGTAACGTTGGATCAGTTATTAAAGTAGTTAGGCCCAACTTATCCGTTGGTGGGGCCAACCTCGAAGTGTGATCCCAATGGACAAGTAGCAGTTGTAAAGTAACTGCCAAGAAAGGATCACTATCTCAAAGGTAAACGAGAAGATACCCTATGCAATCATAGGTAACTGGAATGGAAAGCCTTTGGCCAAAGCAGTTGAATTGACTCATGTGGGACACGGAGGGCATTTCACTCATTTTCTATTACTACGATTCATAGCATAACATCGAGTTTTCTGAGTTTGACATATTCCATGACTCTCACTCGATCGGGGTACATTAGTGAAAGGTTTATACTCATATGGAAATCATAGTCGAGAGGTTCATAATGGCATAGTCATTTCGTACTCAGTTGTGCTACGATGTGGGGCCATGAGACTGACTAGGTGTCATCTACATCCTCTAGTATCCTCCTATTGTCAATTGAGGCGTACCTAGAGAGTCGCGCTACAAGGAATAAGTGATATCGCTTTGTGTACTTAGAGGGGCATTTTTATAATTTATCATTAGATGGACAAATCAATTATGTGGGCAAATTAATATAATTAGTTATTTAATTGAATTAAACGATGGAACATTAAATTAATTAATTTAAATATTTATTTAATTAGGTTGATTAAATTTGAATTAAATATTAATTTAATCACATACATATTTAAATTGGATTAAAAATGAAATGTAATTAAATTCAAGTGGACTAAATTGACTTGGCCAACTTAGCTCACTTGGACATCATGGGCTTATGGGGCGTGTGATACTAGGTCCAAGTAGGAGGATTTTATTAAAATCCTCCAACACTTAGACTTAGGTTAATCAAAAAAAGAAGAGAGAAAGTATCATCTCCCTCTTCTCCTCTTCTAGCCGCCATTTAGAGATGGAGGAAGATTTCTCTGGCTCATTCCGCGCGTGATTATCTAGAGGCAGGAGGCCTGGTTGATGTTGTAGACTACAGATCAAGAAACGAAACACGCTACAAGAAGGTTATTTACATTTTTGTGTTTCTCGTATCTGTTAAATTAAGCTCAACGATAGCCAAAATTGATCCATGTCTTCGGGAATCGAAACGCTTTATTTTTGCTGCATTTTGGTTACACGATTCCCAACATTCCCAACAAGAGATTCATTATTAACGAGCCCAAAAGGCACAAATGTTTTCTTATTATTGAACCATACCCATATATAACAAATAGATCTAGTTTTTTTTTGGGTGCTACATAAACAATTGGCACTCTTTTATCTTGTATGGCAAGAGAGAGAATGTGAAGTGGGATAGTTGTGTCCATCTGTTTAAAACTGAACTAAATCGAACTAAAATTTTGGTTAATAAGAAATTTGGTTCTTCAAAAACGGAAAATTCTAAGGTGGACTGGGAGTGTTGCTCCCGGTCCATTTTACACCACTCATTCAAAATGAGAGAGGTGGTTTTCACACCCACCTACCCTGTGTAAACCACCCCACCCCAAGTGTTTGTGTGGTGAAAAATAGACCGGGAGCAACACTCCCGGTCCACCATAGAATTTCCCTTCAAAAACCCACTCTCGAAACTGAACTTAATTGATTGAATCAATTCGGTTAAAAATTGACTTAAATTAGTTTTGGATGTTGGAAGATATGGTTTTCCCTTATGTAATATTTATAGGGGAATGATATTGGCACTCCACAAGTTACTATAGGAGCTCCAAGTTTAATCTTAACACTAAAATATGACAACAATGCCCTTGTAGTATAAAAACATTATAAACTTCAAAATTAAATTCCAAAAGTACTTTTGTGCAATCAAAACAAGTTATTATACTCCACTATTTTATTACATATCAAGTAATAAATACATAAATTTAAAAATTATATAGTTTTGCATACTTATATGGAAAACAGCTCGTCAATGAAAACTTTAGAGCATTGTTAGGAATTTCATGTTAGATGTTTTGATGATGACAAGATAGGATTTCATGTTAGACCCCAAAAGAATGTAAGTTTATACTTTCATAGAAATATTGTATAAGCGTTTGAAAGTTTACTTATTTTGTTAGGCTTGTAATTTTCATCTTTATAGATTTTAGACTAAGTATTTAATATCAAGTCACTGATAGAATTCTAAGTGAGTCTATCAAGGATGAAGTTGAAGATCAGCGTCTAAAGTCAAGAGAAGATAAAGATTTGCTTTGAGCGTTTGTCAAACGCTAAAAGACTACTTCAGGATTTATGAATCAAGCGCTTACTATTCAAGCTTACTATTCACGCATCACTATTCACACGCTTACTATTCAAGCGATCAAGCGTCCAGCGACTCAAGTATTCAAGCGCTCGGAGTTTCAAGCGTGCTATTCAAGTGAACAGTATTCAAGCGTACTATTCAAGTGAACAGTATTCAAGCGTCAATATTCTGGTGAACAGTGTTCAAGCGTCTTCTTAATAGTGCTACTATTCATGCATCACTATTCACGCGAACAGTTTTTAGATTCACCTAAGGGATTAAACCCAAGTTATCAAGGACTTAAATGCAATCACCAACGGATATTTATTTCCAACGGGAAATAAATTCAAAATGCATTAAATGCTTGATAAGTGCATTAAATGTAAACAGACAGTATGACTTGTGGACAAGCCACCTTTTTTTACTAGACTGTCAGCTTTTCAGAATTCAAACCTGCTCTTGTCCAATCGAAATCAGCAGAAATTAAGGAATGTCAGAAAAAGGGACTATTTGAAGCTCCGCGTGAGGTACACGCGCCTGACTTGTGTCCAACGGACAAATCGCGAGATTTTCTATAAATTGTACCCTTCAGCTATCTCTGTGTGTGAGAAGAAAAAAAAAAGACGAAAATGTGAAAGAGAGCTGAGAAATAATTTGAGAGAAAAGCTTGCAAACCCCATAGCTAAAATCCATCAAGCTTCTCAAATACATTCCAAACAGTCACCAGATATCTCAAACCTCTTCCAAAGAAGAAACTTAAATTCTTATTGAGATATCCCAAGTTGTTTGAACTTCCCAACATCAAACAAACTTGTTACAATAAACCCTCAACACCTTTCATCTGAGTGAGAAAGATTGTTGACTTCCACAAGCAGTATTTTTGAGTAAGAGAAGCTTATTGAAGAAAGGTCTTTATTGGAGCTGAAATCTGTGTGATCAAAGAGCTCAAGGCCATCTTAGAGAAGATCTTTATTGGAGCTGAAATCTGTGTGATCAAGGAGCTCGAGATCGTCTTCACCTCTCTCCCTAATTTGTAGAAGATTCTGTGTGATTCTTTGAGAATCATTTTAGTGGATTGCCTCCGAGTGAAAAGGAGAAGAAGAATGTAGTTGGGATTACACCACCCAACGAACCTTACAAATATTTTGTGTCATTTATTGTTTATTGCCTTACATTATACTGTCATATTATATCTTGAAAAGGCATTTAAAACTAATAAGCGACTAATTGGTTAAAACGAACGCTAAGCTATAAAAACATTTTCGTTGTGCTAACCCTGATTAAGTGATTGAAACGTTACCCTACTTTGGTAATCGTTCAAATCATTAAGTCTAAGTTATCTTTACTGAAGCGCCTGACCCAAGCGCTCAGCCTTCCAAGCGTTCAGATCTTTGAAAAGTAACACGAAATTTTTGAAGTCTAAAAAGACTTCAGGGTCTATTCAACCCCTCCCCCCTTCTAGACCCTTTCGTATGCCACTTGGGACCACCAAGCATCATCAACAATATCACATAGTACCATACATAGTATGTCAAATTAGAAATGACAAAACATCGAACTTCAAATAAAAATTAGGCAAAGTGCAGTTCACCCCCTTTAATATTCACCTTTTAGCACTAAACCCTCTCAAAATTAAAAAAAATATATGAATATAATTATGTAGCACTTTGTCCCAGAATCAATATTCAAGTGAAACTTTTACTAGAATCTGAACAACATGTCAGTCTTTGTTTATTTGTATGGATATGGAAGTTATTTTTTATCCTCACATTAAAATATTTTTTTTCAAGAATTTTTCAACCATAAAATATTAATTATTACCTCGAAATCCATGTTTTTCTAGAACGCATAAGTGGGTGCTAGAATTCAAGTTTTCACCTAATCCCATTTGGTTCCAATTTACATTATAAAGTGTAGTTGATATGCGTAGGAGATGATAAATGACATGCATGACCTTACAAGTTCATAATGACTGGCATGCAACAGAATATCCAATAAAAATAGCATCCGAACATTAATTTTGGGGCAAAGTGCTATACATTTTAATTTTCAAGGGGGGATAGTAACCTTTTTGAGTTTTAGAGGGATTTAGTGCAAAAAGGTAGATTTTTGAGGGGGTAAAGTGCATTTCGTCCAAAAAATTATTTCATTTTTATCGCATTTTAACACCAAACCATCAATTTTATGTAGTTTATTATAGTAGTAAATCACGATTTAGGCATAAATAAGTACTGCCCAGATAAACCTAATCCATATAAAAAGCGTAGTATTAGGAACACTAATACTAACGCTAATAATAATAATGATGATGATGATATTGTTAGAGGTAGTTGATAATTTCTTCAGTTGTGTATAAAGAGCCAAAGTCTATAAATATATTTTATATTTACATGCCAAAATAGTAATAATAATAATAATAATAATAATAATAATAATAATAATAAATTGTTCTTTAAACATTTTTGGTATGTTATTAAATTGATAGTTTTGTGCTTGCGTACATGTACGCATTATCCAATTATGCATTTGTTAAGCAATTATTTAGATAATTTATTGTGGATGAATTGATTATTAAAAGGAACATTTATTTTTTAATTTGTTAGCAATTAATTTTTTGTTAACAAATAGGTACTATTGTCATTTGCCTAGAGAGATAAAGAAAAGTGGAGCTACAATATCATTTTCTAATTTATATTATTAAAATATGTAAAAATAAAAAAACACATTTTTCAGTTCAGTTCTATTAATCTTGCTTAAAATTGAAAATTATAGCGAACTTTTCGTTGTGTTCAATTCAAACTCAACTCTTATCTTCGATTCAGTCGATTAGCCGAATTATGCGCACACCTAGGGGGCCCTACATCATATATAAATAGATGCAGTGGGAGCCCCTTTGTAGGGTTACTAAAGTGCAAGACTTTCTTTTAGAGTGTACTCTCGCCCTCTCCTTCATCCAAGATCTAGTCTTGAATTTTCCTTTAGGGCATTTAATCTTTTTAAAATTAGTTCTCAAGAACATTATGTTCTCCAATTGATCTTACCTTAAAAGGCTCATTGTGAATAGTTGTAGCTAGCATATTGATATTCACTTGGTGGGTTTTTGAGGTGTGCACTACTATAGAGATACTACACTTGGAATATTGAGGCAATTTCTTGGGTTTGAGGAGTTCTTGTTGTTAGGTGAGTGTCCTCCATCCCAACGAGGAACTAGATTGTAATAAGGCACTCTATTATGTTATGCAAACATTATTTCTAGTTATGAAAAAGGCAATCTTTATTTGTTCATATAATTCTTTATGACATTAATAAATGTTGAACATATAGTCTAAATAATCAAAAGAAACCTTCTACTCCTTATGGGATGAGGAGAAGGTCACTAAAAGAGTTAAGTTCTTGATCACTCAAATGAGTTTGCGGGTCAATGAGTCTTAATTGGGCATTAAGACTCAACTTGTATGACACATGCTTTAACAAGTAGTATCAGCCGGTCATTATGTAATAGTGGGAGCTTGTGTTGTAGATATGCCAATAGAATTGATCCATGGAACCACCGTCGACGGCGGACAAGCCAATTTCGGCCGCCGATAAAAACACCACTACACCTACCTCATATGCAGACAAACTAAAGGGTAATTCGAGACCCCAGGAATTAGCTGTGCTCGCTGCCAAAAAGGCCTTTGTACAAGGCGTGGATTCAAAAGTAATAGGTTCATCGGCAATAATTAATGGAAGAAAAACAATATTCCTATCGAAAGAAGAGGATGATTTCATGGCTGCACCATATCAATATTCGCTTGTAGGAAAATTCTCTCACGGATATTCTACGATGACACGGCTGCGTGCGAAGTTCGCTAGATTAGGTTTACTCAAAGGATTCAAAATAGGAGTCCTTGATCATAAACACGTTTGGATACGGTTATTCGATCCAAACGATTAAGCTAGGGTTTGGATGAAGCAGACTTGGTATTTTGATGGATTCCCTATGCGTGTTCTAAAATGGACATCGAATTTCGACCCCAAGGAAGAATCACCTATTATGCCAATTTGGGTAAAAGTTTTTGGATTAAGGCCACACCGGTTCCATCGTCAATTTTTATACCATATTGCGAGTTTGATTGGAAAACCGCTGAAATTAGATGAAGCGACGACTAAAATCGAAAATCCTGTGGTTGCAAGAATATGTGTGGAAATAAATGTTCTTGACAAATTGCCTCTAGATATACCAATCCAAATAGATGGTAAAACATATTTCTTCAAGGTACAATATGAGGGGATAACGGAGTATTGTCGAATTTGTCGACATAGGGGTCACTCAATGGCGGCGTGCTATACAACAAAGGAAAATCAAAAGGAGGGTAACGATATTGCTACTAATGAAGGGGGTGATACTCAAGATATATTTATACGAAAAGAAGAAGACCTTCGTGTTCGGTTGGAACGAAAAAGAGGTAAAATGCCTATGAAGGAGACACTGGACAACGAAGATTTTGGATCAGATGACACAATGTATTCTGAAGTCCGAATACTTACTAGAAATCATAAAAATGTTGCTTTAGAGGATGTAGCAACCGGAAAAACTAATCATGATAGCAATTTGAAATCGAGAAGTAATCAAAAATCGAATCAAGATGGGCGAGTACAACAAGATACGACGAGTCGGGTTCAAGAAATGCAAAGTGAAACACAAGATTATCAAGAAGAGGTTCAACAAGATAACAGGTGGGTTGTGAAGGATATGGTTCTAATTAATCAAGAACAACAACAAGACATGCAAGAAGTCTTGAAACAAAAACTCATGCACCCACACGTAACAAAGAAACATGGACAGGAGACTTTGAATGATTCAAGTTAGGAGAATATTTGTAAGATGCGGGGATACACGGATGATATGAGAATGAGACGGGAAATGGAGACGGTGGAGTCGTCAAAGGAATGTGATAGCAATCTAAAACTGTTAATCCTTGGAAATGAGGTGGATGTTCCAGATAATGATGGAACCTTTGTGGATTCGGGTGCGATAGAAATGAGTGATGAGTCGTGGAACGAAGTATCATATAAAAAGCATAGACGGGCAACCTCTTTGGATGATAATAGCGGAAACAAAAATGCTAACAATAAACATCTAGTATTGACTAGAATGGTTACAAGAAGTAAGAAAGCTAATACCCCCCACAAGTTTTAATGATGAACGCGCTTGTCTGGAATGTTCGGGGTATTGGAAATAAGAAGTCGGTAGCTCGCGTGCGTAAACTTTGTCGAAGGTATGATTTACGGTTTTTAGTTCTTATTCAACCGAAAATTCAGCTGGATAGCTTTCAAGTTACACGAGATTTTGGTTTCAACAATATTCTAAGTAATTCTAATAACCATATATGGTTTCTTTTTAATGATGATTATAATGTTGAAGTTTTGGCTAACCATGAGCAATTCTTACATGTTTGCATTCGATCTATTCTCCTGCCGAGGAATATTTATTGCTCATGGGTGCATGCAAAGTGTACGAGGGAAGAACGACAATATCTCTGGGATGGTCTTCGCGAGATTACACCGGTGGGTGAGCCTTGGATCGTCGGAGGGGATTTTAATATTATTATGCATGCTACTGAAAAACGAGGTGATGCAGCCCCAAAACGCCGTTCCATGGAGGAATTCGGTAATATGGCTTTGGACTGTGAACTTATTGATGCGGGTTACGAAGGCAGCCCCTTTGCGTGGTACGCAAAATGCGGAATTTTTGAAAGGCTGGATCGAGCATTCTATTCGAGAACATGGCAGGAACTTTTCCCGATTACTCAAGTCCGACACTTGCTTCGTTCAAAGTATTCGGATCACAACCCACTCCTAATATCGATAAAGGATAACTCACAATCTAAGCCATCCTCATTTCGGTTTTTGAATGTGTGGGCGTGGCATGACAATTTTTTGGTTGTGGTGAATCAGTCATGGAAAGAGCCAATTTTCTGTAGGGGTTTGGAAAAGTTTCATAGAAAGTTGGTCCATCTTAAAGGGGAGCTGAAAAAATGGAACAAAGAGGTTTTCGGTAATGTTTTTGAGGCGGTGAAATCGGCGGAAGATGAGGCGAGAAAATGTGAACATGAATTTGATATGAATCCTTCTACAGAAAATTTGTGTGCAATGAATAAAGCGGCAGCAGTTTTTGCACAAAAACTCTCGTGTGAGGAGGATTTTTAGCGCCAAAAGTCAGCTTGTAATTGGTTAAAAAACGGGGATAGAAATACAAAATTTTACCATGCTTGGGTAAAGCGGAAAAGAAGTAAGGGACGGATTCATCAGATTAAGGAGGGTGACAATCTTCTTACTGAGCCGGAACATATTCGAAATTCAGCCGCTACATACTTTGAACAAGTTTTCTCCGGATCGCAAATGGAGTTGGAAGATCTGGATTTATCATGTATTCCGAATATTGTGACTGAATCAGATCAACAAGAGCTTTGTTTACCGCCAACTGAGCATGAATTGAAGATGGCAATATGGAGCATTGATCCTTATAGTGTGGCGGGTCCGGATGGTTTCTCATTGTTATTCTACCAAAAGTGTTGGGAGATAATACGAGAGGATTTGATGGAGGCTTGTTTAGATTTTTTCTCGGGAACCCCTCTAACTAAGGGATATACGTCAACTTCTATTTCGTTGATCCCGAAGATGGACTCACCTCAAACTTGGAAAGATTTTAGGCCAATAAGTCTTTGTAACGTGAGTAATAAGGCAATTACAAAGATTATGGCCAACAGACTCTCGGGACTTATGAATAAAATCATCTCCCCTTACCAAACGAGATTTATAAGGGGAAGAAATATTTCAGATAATATTATGTTGGCTCACGAATTGTGTCATGAAATTGAAAATAAAAGAGGTGGCGGAAATATCATGTTAAAGCTAGATATGGCTAAAGCTTATGACCGTGTCCAATGGAAGTTCCTATATTTGGTGTTAGCCAAGTTAGGGTTTCCTAATACTTGGCTATCATGGGTAAAGAATGTGGTGGAAAACTGTGGGTTTACAGTGTTGATTAACGGTGAAGGGGTTGGTTTTTTTAAATCAACACGGGGCTGCGTCAGGGTGATTCACTATCTCCGGCTCTTTTCTTATTAGCAGCTGAGTTTTTATCACGAGGATTGGAGCAACTATTCGAGCATCAATCTTGCATGCAATATGATACGGAAGGTAACTTCAAGGTTAGTCATCTTGCTTATGCTGATGACATAATTATATTTACTAAGGGTACAAAAAGAGCTCTTTCATACTTAATGCAATTTATAACATATTATGAGAAAGTGTCGGGTCAGCTAGTGAATCAGGATAAGTCTGCTTTCATCTTGGGGAAATCTGCTTCACGAATGCGTAGTAGAAATGTGAAGCATATAACGGGCTTTGATCAAGAGACTTTACCATTTATATATTTAGGGGCGCCTCTGTATAAAGGTCGTAAAAGGGGGTCGATTTTTGAGTCGATTATCAGTAAGATTATTAAACGAATTGGTGGATGGGAAAAATCAGTACTTTCGCAAGGAGGTCGTCTTGCTCTTATCAAAAGTGTATTGTTCTCAATGCCTCTTTATCTCATGCAAATTCTTGAGCCGCCAAAAAATGTTATGCAACGGATTGAAAGATTATTCAATAGATTCTTTTGGGGTACAACTTTGAATTCCAAAAGAATGCATTGGTTTGCATGGGATAGTGCCTGCTATCCTCTTGAAGAAGGAGGTTTAGGTGTGAGAAGTTTGATTGATATGGTGGAGGCATTCGGATATAAGTTTAGTGAAGGTAAGTCTCTTTGGGCTCGATTTATGAGCGAAAAATACTGTCACACAGCTCATCTAGTGATAGCACCTATAAAATACTCGGCATCCATGATTTGGAAAAGGTTAGGAAGGGTTCGGGACACGGTCGAACGACAAATTGGTTGGAAATTAGGAAATGGGACTGCCTCATTTTGGTTCGATAATTGGATAGGGGAAGGGGCGCTTTTTTAATTAACTCTAGATCCACATAATTCTGGGGATAATGTTTCGGAATTCTGGAGAGACGGGGAATGGGATTCCGAGAAGATACGTCGATGTTTACCTGATAATTGGATTGCACGGATAATTTCAAATCCTATTGTTTGCACATCTACGGACGAGCCGATATGGACTCTAATGAAATGTGGTAATTTCACGATGACGAGTGCTTGGAACCTGGTACAAGATAAAGCTATAGTCCATCGTATATTTGGATATATTTGGAGTAAGTCAATCCGTCAATCCATGTCTGTATTTGCATGGCGAATCTTACATAGTTGGCTTCCTGTAGATAGCTCCATGAAGAGAAAAGGACTCTTAATGGCTTCAAAGTGCTACTCATGTTGCCCAAGTGGAGGGATTGAATCATTACATCATTTATTTATTACTAGTGTCGTTGCTAGGAACATTGGATGGTGTTTTGCCAAGTTATGTAATTTTAATCTCCCAATAACAGAAAACATTATCCATTGGTGGCATGCATAGCGAGTTGGGGTCAGCCCGTGTAGTGCGCGGGCTTTAATGCCTATCTTGATCACTTGGTTTATTTGGCTTGAACGCAACAAATTAAAACATGAGGGTGTTAAATTTAGTTAGTTACGTGTTAGAATGTGTGTGGAACATTATCTCTGACTCCTTTATAGATATGGGATTATCTCGTCGAAGAATTTCAAAGAAGATGAAATGTTGGCTGCTCATCTGGACATTCCGAAGAGAAGAAAGGTTAACCTTATTGCAACCAAGGTACAGTGGACAACCCCACTAGGGGAATGGATTAAATTGAATACTGATGGGGCATCGAGAGGTAATCTGGGGGAGGCGGGATCAAGTGGGCTAGTTCGAGATAATCTAGGTTTATTAATTCTGTCTTTTATGCAATACATTGGTGTGGCAACAAACACGTATGCTGAGCTTCATGGCGTGTGTAAGGGGATCGAGTTGTGCTACGAGTATGGTTTTCGCCAGGTTTGGGTCGAGATAGATTCTCAGGTGGTCCTCCAACTTATTATCCGAGATTCTCCTGGAAGTTGGGAGCTACAAAACTTGCTTCAACGGATTGGTATTATGCAATCAAAGATGTCCATCAGGTTCACTCACATTTTTCGTGAAGGGAATGGGGCTGCCGACCTACTTGCGAACAAAGCTTGTGATGAAAGAGGTGCAATGGTGTGGATGGGAAATGAGGCACCAAATTTTCTATTGGCTTGGATTAAGATGGACCTCAACTTTCCAAATTTCAGATTTAGAATGTCTTAATATATGTTAATTTTTAAAGTTCTTTGTAAGAGAGTATTACTCATTTTTTATGCTTTCTTCTTGATAGTGTCTGTAAGAGAGTTAGTACTCCTAATTTACAGGGTTTTTTTAGATATGCTTGTGAGGGAGTTAGAACTCCTCGTTTATTGCTTTATTTTTTATGATATAAAGAAGGGATGAGGGGCCCGACAACACCCTCCCCCCGATAGGGCGGTTCTAATAAAAAAAAAATCCAATCACATGAGTATTTATACGGTGACTTTCAATGATTGGATTACTAGTCACTATAGTATGTGTGAGCCTTAGACACTGGATTTTCCATCAGAGTAGTCAGACCCAATTCACCCGTTGGTTGGGTCGACCTCGAAGTGTAATCTCAGTGGGCAAGTAGCAGTTGTGAGATGACTGCCAAAATGAAATTCACTGCCTCAAGAGGTAAACGAGAATGTATCATGTGTAGTTATAGGCAAATGAAATGACAAGTCTTTAGCCAAAGCAAATAAACTAACTTGTGTAAGACTCAATGGTAGTTTGGTAATTTCATCTTACTATGGTTTATAGTACAACATCGAGTCCTGTGGGCTTAACATGTTTCATGACTCTCACTCGATCTGGATACGTCGATGAGGGCTTATACTCATACAGTATTTATGACCTAGGGTTCGTAATGATACAATCATTCCGTTCTCGATTAGGTTGCAACGTGGTGACACCCATGTCCATTGGTGACCTCCCATTTTCTAATCGAAATAAACCTAGAGAGTTGCGGTTTTAAGAAAATAAGCGGGAAAAATTCTAAGTATTATTTAAGGTCTTTTTGATAATTTGTCCTTTGATAGACAAATTAAATATATGGGCATAGATTAAATTATTTAATTAATTAGATTAAACAAAATAAAATAATTTATAATAAGTAGTTAATTATTTATCTTATGTTTAATTAATTTAAATTAACTAATTAGTCTTTGATTAATTTAATCATATATATTAATTAAATTAATTGTATGATGTAATTAATTAAAGCAGACTAAATTGACTGGATCAACTTAGCCCACTTATGAAGCTCATAAGCGTGTGGTGTGTGTTAGATGGGTTGAGGATTTATTTAATTCTCAACTTGTTCACTTACAATGACAATTGACTGCTAACCTAAAATTACACGAGAGAAAAACTATCCCCCTCTAAACGCACCCTAGCCGTCAGCTCAAGGAGGAAATAGAAGGTGGATTTTTCCTTTACTTATTCTCCGGCATGATATCTAGAGGCAGGAGTCCTTGGTTGATGTCGTAGACAGTAGATCAAGAAACGAACACGCTTCAAGAAAAGTAAATCGGATTTAATAGGTTAATCACCCCCCCTGTATTCCTAAAAAGTGTGCAAAAAAGCCAAATTTTGTTAAAATAATAGAAGAAAATATGCGTTTTTTGGGTGAATTAACACTATCTACCTTTACCGGCTATCAACTACTTTTCTTTTAGGCGGGAAATATGGTGTGCAAAGAGGCGACAGACAACTAGTCGAAAGGAAGGCTAGAAGCGGAAACCAATAGCTATATGACGTAGCAGGGACCAATCATACCCAAATCCGGCCCGCTTTTTCCCTTTCAGTATGCGCGAGTTACAGGGCTTCAAGTTGTTTTGACGTATCGGGTGCAAGATGTGCTTCTATCCCCTTACCGAATTCTCTGTAATATTAATTGTTGTAAGATGTAGAGCACATAATCAAGGAAGGAGTCCCAAAGCTGGGGATCAAGAAGAGACAATTCAATCTACCCTGAATCCTTAATTCTCTTCTCCATCCATCATCCTGTATTCTCCTCTATCCCGACGACAGGCGTATTAGCAGAAATCAGAAATGTCCTTTTACCTTGTTTTGTACTGAAATTTAGACCTGGAATTAGCCTCAAGTATAACAAACATGTGGATTGTAGAGGTAACTTTGTTGTATGCATAATCACATTCTTGAGGTGCAGGTAAAAAGATTTGTTTTCAGCTGCTCCAAGCCCCAGGGGTGTAACAATCCAAACGTTATATGAAAAAAATGATAAAATAATATACTTGAAATAATATAAAAAAGTTTCCCAACTATAGAAAGAATTTAAACTGATCATTAATGTGCTCGACATTCTTAATCAATTAAATTTAAAGTTAAAAATAATGAACGGCTTCCTTTTGAAATCTAAGTCACTCCAAATATTTATCAAAAAAAAAAAAGTCACTCTAAATGTCACTAGTGGTAAAATAGTGAAAAGCCGGTTGACAAATTATGATCAGTTACATTTAACTATCACAATAATTGAAGTGCATTCTTAGAAAGATAGTAGCAAAGTAAGGGTGGGATTAAGAATTTAGAACAAAAGTCATCGAATTTATATGAATTGAAATTTGTATTTACTTGGAGATTACTATAGTGGCGTCTCTCCATTTTGTGTGCGAGGGGTCTCAAGTTCGAATTTATTTTGCTACACTATGTGAGTTTTGAAAAAATTCAAGGAATCTATCACGTTTCATAGTCAAGTATCAAGTACTCGAGTTAAACGATTTGTTTGATCGGTTTTTCAAAATAGAGTAATTTTCAGAATTTTCAAGTTTCGTGGTTAGATTTGAGTCGTTTCAACTGACAGTTCAAGCAATCGGACTGACTGGTCCTAGTTTCTATAACACTAGCCATAACTAAGTTTGATACAGAGACTTCATCTAAATTTGCACAACCAAAAAATAAAATGGATAATGACATTTATGTTTCTAATGTATAAGTTTTGAGACAGAATAGACCCTCATGTATAAAAATGAACCTTATCGTCCTAGTATTGAAATTTGTGTATTGCTTAGGTCCCTCCGTTCAAATTCCAACCATATTTTCTTGGAAAAATAGGCATGTGCAGTGCACATGCCTATTTATCAAGGGTAATTTGGTCTCTTTGTGTCAATTTAGTCCCATTTCCAGTATTGGCTCCAAAAAGAAGCGAGAAATGCACTTTTTGCCTATAAAATCTGTTTCGGGGTAATTTTTGTGTCAAACCAACATTAAAAATCTTCTTGCGCACCAAATTATAGTAGCAAAATATTCGATTTTCCTTCTGTATGTTTATTTCTTGAATTAGCTACAAAATACATAGTATAATACAGAAAATTGTCAAAATAAAGATGAAATATATACTCAATGTGCAAAAGTAATTGCAGATAGATAGTGGCGGATTTACATGGTGTCAAGGGGGCAGTGCCCCCACTCAAAAAAAAAATTAATATATACAAATTTTTTAATTTTAATTTATAAATTACTTTAATGCTCCCACTCAAATTATTAAATGTCTTCCTCAATTTTGAAAATATTTTTTCACCTTACAAAAATTTTTATATTTGAATTTCACCCCCCTCAAGATTGAAAAATATCACGTTTTCTCCCTTTACTTTGAGTTCGCCCCCCTTAAAAATCTGTTTCGGGGTAATTTTTGTGTCAAACCAACATTAAAAATCTTCTTGCGCACCAAATTATAGTAGCAAAATATTCGATTTTCCTTCTGTATATTTATTTCTTGAATTAGCTACAAAATACATAGTATAATACAGAAAATTGTCAGAATAAAGATGAAATATATACTCAATGTGCAAAAGTAATTGCAGATAGACAGTGGCGGATTTACATGGTGCCAAGGGGGCAGTGCCCCCACTCAAAAAAAAATTTAATATATACAAATTTTTTAATTTTAATTTATAAATTACTTTAATGCCCCCATTCAAATTATTAAATGCCCCCTCAATTTTGAAAATATTTTTTCACCTTACAAAATTTTTTATATTTGAATTCCACCCCCCTCAAGATTGAAAAATATCACGTTTTCTCCCTTTACTTTGAGTTCGCCCCCCCTAAAATCCAAAATCCTGGCTATAACAAAAGAGGTATAAAAGTATAAATTATGTCAAAAGTTGTAATTGAACCTAATTCCTTATTATATTTCCCCCCAAAAATATACCGTACCCTACCGTGGGGGGCAAGCCCCCCGCACCCCCCTTAACATATTGTATAGCTATATCACAATAATTTCGCCCCCCTCGATAAAATTTCAGGTGCCCCGACTAACCAAAAATTCTAAATCCGCCACTGCAGATAGAGTTGACTATTGATTACAATGCAACTTACATTCTTGTAGTTTCTAACTCCCTTTTTTTTTTTTTTTTTATAAGTAATGTAGTTTCGAGCTTAGCTCTAACTGTTCTACCACAATTTGGTGTCCAAGATGTTTTTTTTGTTGTTGTTGGTTTACACAAAAAATAACCTAAAATTGATTTTATACCAAAAAGTGCATTTTCCACTTTTTTTTTTGGACGAGGGGGCAGGGGTTTGAAGGGTAATAATGGAATTGTGTACTGAATTGACACAAAGAGACCAAACTACCTCTCAAATTGGCATGTGCGTTGCACGTGTCAATTTTTCCGGCCAATATTGACAGGAATGTGAATGAAGGGGTCTACATTAAGCTCAAATTTTAACATTAGGGACGATAAGGTTAATATTTGTATATGAAATATTACTTTTTTACAAAAGTTAAACATTAGGGACTATAAATGTCATTACACCAAAATAAAAATAAGAAGTTGCTTATTTTATTGATGTTGAATTAATGTAAAAAAGTTTATATAAGAGTGCAAAAACACTAGAAATTATAGTTCAATTTATAGTGCATCTAAAATAATTAGGATAGCTCCGTGTTCCATCTTAAGTAGACAATTACCAGTAATACAACTCTAACAACCTCGGAAGTGTTCATCTTCAGTTTCGATTTATTTTTTTAATATAAAAAGGTTACATATATCAAAATATTAGTTATTGTTCAATATTTCGCAATTAGTTTTAATTTAGAATTAACTAACAACTAGTACAATCTATTAACAATTACTAAAAAAGTATAGAAAGACTTACAAGTTGGTGTAGAGTCTAATAACTCTAATTAATATGTTAGGACATTAACTTCGCCAACAAAATTATCATACATCCACATGTTGTTGCTCGTCCTTAATTTCATCTATTTATAGCCAATTTTTTTTCTTTCTTTGTTCAATATCCACAAACTATACACAATTAAAGGGAAAATTGCATAAGACCCCCCTGTGATATGCGAAACCTGCGCCAAACTCTCTGTGTTAATTTTTTTGCGAATCACTCCATTGTGTTATTCTTTATTCTGTATATTTCCCCTTTTTTGGCTTTTTTTGGTATTTTTTCCATCATAAATGTCAATCCAAATGCATTTTTGCCCCAAACATGTTTACAATAGTTAAATAATTTAATTTGGGTTGGACCTAGAACATTTTTGATAGAAAAAGACACCAAAAAAAATTAAAAAAGGGGAAATATGCAGAATAAAAAATAACACAAGGGGGTGATTCGCAAAAAAATTAACACAGGAGGGTTTGGCGCAAGTTTCGCATATCACAGGGGGTCTTATGCAATTTTCCCACAATTAAATTCTCACATCTACGCCTCATGTTCACTAACCTTACAATGGTAATTGTTAGTAATACTATTGAGATCACATGTCGATATAATCGTAGTTATCCAAATATAAAGGGTTATGCATGAATTTTAATTTTCATCATATAAACTAAGTGATTAAGTTGAGATTTATTTAAAGTCAAAGCCAGTGCCTTTTGGTGTAGAAGGAGACAAGTATTATTATATAATTGGTTATTATAAAACGAAAAGAAAGAAATGGTAACGCAAGATGACATGTTTGAACCGCCCAATTTTTGTCCAATGCGCAATGCATCATCATTAAGTAATTTTCTAAACAAAATTATTAAAGCACTCCGATTCCAAAATGACGTGTACGGTTAAGAGGAAGCCACGTTTGCTAATCCAATGGCCTCTCTTTTCTTTTGTTTAATAACATCAAAATTAAAGGTGATTTGACTTGTGTCGCTGATAGTAATAATTAGTGTATTTTATTACATAAAATCAACCACAGGTTAAGTTGTGCGTGCCGACCTTTCATGACTTTTTCAAGAATTCATTTATTTCTTCTTTCCTTTAATTACTTTTTTATTTTAAAGTGATGGAGACATTTCTTTTAGATATATATATATATATATATATATATATATATATATCCATCTCTTTTAAAATAGTTATATTTTATCCTGTACTAATTCTATATTATACAGGATGGCTAGTTAAATTTGGGACGAAAAAAATTAATCATTTAATACACTTGAGTATATTATGAAATTTTATTGAAAGTTACAGTGAAAATCAACTAAAAATGGACGAGCGAGAAATAAACGGATTCATAAATGTATGAATATAATACAAATACAGATGAATTATTCGGGAGTGAAAATACGATTTAGTTTTATATAAATTTGTAAGATATATTGTTAACTTATATAAATATGTTTTAGATGAGTCATAAGTTTTACAATAACTAATATTTTGAAAGATTATTGATGTTCGTAGTTTTTAATTGTATAATACTCAATTAGTATGTTAGTATTTATAAAAATTAATGACAATTTTAAGTATTTAACAAAAAAAATAATCTTTTTTGCAAAAATTAGTGTATTATTCTTTAAGTATAATATGAAATACATAAAGTACGTATTCTGAATGGTTCAACTCAAACTATGAGTATTATTCGTTAAGTTCATAATGCATATGCAAAATGAAATTATATTTTAATTATACTTACGTACGTGTATATACATGAATAATGCGAGTTTTAACCGACCTCTGTACAGATATTTTCAAAAATAATAATATATGTCAAGTTCATAGTTTAAAAAATATTTTACTTAATATATATATATATGTATACATGTATGTATGTGTAAAGTAGAAATACAATATGAATTGCCTAAGAACCCAAAAGATGTAAAGGAGGAAAAAAAGGAAGTATAAGACATGAACATGCGTGGAGTATGGCATGACATTCATGTATGTAGGAAACAATACCAAGGGCCACCATAGAACGGGACCCACTTGCCAGTGGAAATTAATCAGATCACACAAGAGAAGATATAAAACTTGAATCTTGTTTAGCCACGTATGTGTGTTAGGTTTATATATATATATATGTTTATATATATATATATAGAGAGAGAGAGTATGGGAATATTTTGGTAATATCAAAAGCTTTGAAACTATTGGGCACAAGTAGGGGAGAAAATATCTATGAGATCTGAGATATTTATGCCTTCGGCTGCCCGTGAATCCTGCCCATCCATTCTCGGCCACTGAATTTTATACTTTGTTCGGGTGGGGATGCCGATCGGGCAGCTGTTGCCCGTTACCTTTTAGTTTTGAAATTATTGAAATAGAAATGAAGAAAAGGAAAAGATTCAAAAATAGTGTGATGCATTACTACTATTAGTTTTGTTTTTTAACTACTACTTTTAGCTCATTGCTTGAAAATTATAATCCAAAATTGATTTAGACAAGTCAACCACAAGCTCAAAAATTAGTTTTCATTTTTATTGTAAGTACAAGCGCAACAAATTCGGCCTGTTGCATTTCATGATCTGTTTAATTTTCATCACTCTCTTTTTTCATATAATATCCATAGATTGATCGAATGTGTGATATTTGATCCATCAAGAAAAGTGATCAATCAATCACACAATATGAGAAGTCAACTCTTGGCGATGAGTATAAATTCCTTGCACCATTGGGCATTTTCATTGTTCTCTTTTCACTTAAGAGTCTGATCTGATTTGATTAAAGTTTGTTGCAGCATAATTAAGCATTAATTCGTTTGAAAAGAAAAATTAAATCCACTTGTCCTAACTTGATCTCAACAAAACTCAACATGGACTCAATCTTTCATATGTTACATTACATACAAATGCAAGTTTATAAAACAAAGTGTCTCTTTGGCATACTCTATGATGATGGTAAAAAATGTCAGTCAATGAATATCACATGATTGACTACATGGGGTACGTAGGCAACTCACTTAAACAACAAGTGCAGTCTATATATTTATCAACCCCCAACCTAGTTTATCGTGAGTTGAATTGGATTCTCCACCCCACGTGGTCAATCATGTGATATTCATTGACTGACAATTTTTACCATCATAAGAAATAAACTCTTAGAGAGAGAATTTTCTAAGAGAAGAATTTTGAAAGAGTATGAGAGTATGGATGAGAGTTGTGAGTTATATGTCATTCCATGATAGCGGGTTTAGGCCCTAGGGGTGCCTAGGGTCCTAAGTTGGGGCGAAATCTAAGGGTGTAACAAACGCGATCACGCTCTTCAGGGCAAAGCGCGGAGGTGCTGGTGGATCGACCCTATCACCATGGTTGAGTGGGGCAAAAGGAGTCACAGGGGCGGTAGAGCTAACTTTGCCACCCTTGGGCACCCTAATGCCTGCATGAAATACATAAAATCACCAAGTGTTAGTATATAAGAGCATGAGGCCAGTCATCACTTAAAAGTTACAACTTGAAATATGAAAAGTTAAAGGCATGTATACCATGAGTATATAGCTGACTAACGTCGAACATATGGTCAAATAAATCCGCCTTTCTAAAGATAGCTCTAAGTTGTCTTTGGGTACAGGTGACCTTATGAAGGGGAACACCCCCATTCCAACGCAGGGGTGTCGATATGCCGAAGTGTCCAATAGGAAAATAAAAGAACTTAGTTTTCCACCCTTGGGACTAATGTTATTCTCCAAGAACCTAGCGGTCGGTGAGGGGCAAAAATACACGAAAGGCGCGGCAGAACACATTTTGACTGCAAACAAAGCCTGGAAGGCATCCAAATTTATCTCGAGGTTTAGCTCGGTAAATCGACGAATAAAACCCTTGAAAAAGGCGAAACAATTGGGAGTCAACTGGCTTATACAAATTCGATAGTGGGCCAAGATTTCCTCAAAAAGCCTATTATAGGGGATGATGAACCCCGAGCGAAAATACTCTAAATAAAGAGTCAGGTGCCCTTTTGGAGAGTCAAAAATTCGACAACCCCCTATAGTATTGGCAGCTTGAAGTCCACCGCGGTATCCTCGAAGCGTGTTAAAATTAAAGCTCGACTTCGGTAATGACAATAAATTCAAATTTCAAAAAATTGATTTGTTTAGTATTTCTCATTAATATATTCCTCGTTTATTGTATCTTTAGTGCAAAGTTTTAACTTTCTTTCATCCAATATGGAAATAGAGTATTCATTGAAATACCAAGAAACATAAATAGGCCAATTAGTAGGCATATGATCGGACATTTCCAATTTTTTTAAAAATAATATCCTCCCCGCGTAATTGCCTCCTTTTGATTGATCTACACAACATTCGGGTATAGGTTGTTGCATTTATATTTCTTTTTAAAGTAATGCTATATATACCATTTTTTATAAATCATCGATTTTTCACCTCTCTTAATTTTGGTAAGAAATCACTTGCAATTACTTTCTAAATCAATGTGCGGTATAAAAACGGTGGTATACAGCATTTTCCTTATTTTTATCATTTTATTCAGTTGTTCTAAGATAGGTCAAAGATTCTTTCTTAAGGTTTCGTAAAATTTTCATATTTAAATCTACTTGGTATGAATTGAAGATGTTGATTGTTGAAAATGTATAAACACTAATCCTGGTGATTATTCTCTTCAGGTTTTCTCCTTCAATTTTGAGTTGGTGTACATAATGGTGTACAACTTTTGAAGTTTTGTCGAAATTATGGGCTGCTATCCTTTTGAAGCAGAGGTGAATGTTCAACTGTTTTAGGTATATATTTGTACCATGAAAGGAATTTAGACCATAGTTAGTAAAATACGGGACGGGAAAAGTTCATCATTTAATACGTATGTATATATATTATAGAATTTTATTGAAAGTTACGGTGAAAAAATCGGCTAAAAAGTAACGGGAAATAAAAGGATTCGTAAACATATGAGTATAATACGAATATAAATTAATTATTCAGGAATAAAAATACGGCTCAGTTCTATATAAATTCGTAAGATTTATTGTTTGTACTCGCTTTTATTTATAAAATGATATTTTATACGAGTCACTAATTAACAATATTTAATATTTTGGTAAATTATTAATGTTCTGAGTTTTTACTTGTATAATACTCAATTAATATTTATAAAAATTAATAATAATTTTCAAGTTTTAAATTTAAAAAATATTTTTTTCTCTAATATTAGAGTTTTATTCGTCGAGTATTATACAAAATACATAAAATATATGTACTAAACGATTCAACTCATAAGTACGAGTATTATTCATTACGTTCAGAATGCATACGGGAAACAAGAGTATTTTTCAATAATACGTACATACGTGTATTATACGGATATAATACGAATTTTTACTAAAAGAGATTTAGACTATGACTTACGAATTCTTATAGGTATCCTGTAGATAATCAAGGAAGAGCGACACTAAAGTATGCAAAGCAGGAAGTAGATATGACAATTTCCTTCCCCATATAGTTAAGTGAAATTCCTCCTTTTTCATTGTAATATTTGCTTTTAAATATTTTCTTTAATTCTTATATTTTTTGGTTCACCGTATCCTCTTTATTTAATTAGTGGGTTCAAAAGATTGATAGAAACCACTAATGTTTTTAGATTATATTTTATTTCTTTTAAAATCTGTAAACTTATTAAAATTCACACCTTTTTTTATGTGTTTCATCTGTTTCAGTAACTGCAATATGCATGAGAAAAAATGCAACTATATTCTTTATATATACATATTGAATTTGCTTGATATTGAAAGGTTACAGGTTTAATTTGTTAAAAAGGGTGGTTGATACTTGATATAGTTAGATAATTAACAATTAGTTGCTTTATTTAAAAAAATATATGAATTGTCGTGCAAAACCTTAATTTAGTATTTGTTTTTATGTACTAAATGAAGTGAAAAGATGGTTATCTATGTTATTATATAATCAAACAACATAACACATGTATAGTGTTTTTTGGTGAGCTTTTAAATAATTCTTGCTAATTCACTTTGTTAGTTTTCAATTTCTTTGGGGGATGGGTGGGTGAGTACGTTACTAATTTTTCTTTTATTGTATTTTTAATAGGAAAAAAAAAACATTTTTGTTATAATCACTTTTGAATGGTTATTCTTTCCTTTTCTATAGTTACATTCCAAAACAAACTATACTGAGTCTAAAATTAAAAAACATGTGCAATAATGTTACTCTACTAGGTGAAGTTAAAACACAAGGTGCACTTATTTCAATATATTTGTCTTGAAAGATATTCGTGCACAGATACGAAGAAAGAATCATGCGTAGTCGTTTGCCTTGATTTTTCAGGTGATTCTCTTATTAATCATTGTAAGATCATAAAGTAGATACTTCTTTTTTTATCTAACTATTTTCGGAAATGAGTCCTGTATACTGCATTTAAAAATTTATTTGAAATATAAATTAGCATATGTACATTTCTTCATTGTTCAAACATGAAGGTATTTACGAAAATCGAAATCATGGATTATGGATTTATTTTTTTGGAAATCCCAGGATAAATCTCCGCCGGTCACCCAACAGAGCAAACCTGTCCATACGCAATAGCCCGCAAACCACGTATGGAGGCAAGCCGCCCTAGGTAACCCATAGGCGACGGGCTCGATAAGCGCAAGGCCCCCCAGGGCAGGACGGAGGAGTAAACTCCCCAGACCAAGCATCACCTGGGTTTTGAAACCACCCCTCAAGGCAGGATTGGGGAGAAAAACTCTCCTTACCAAACATCACCTGGAGTTTGAACCTGGGTGGATTCTCACGGCCAAAGGCCTTGTGACCGCTAGGCCACACCCCCTTGCTTGGATTATGGATTTTAGGTATAAAGGATCAATGGTTTTAGTGATTTCATTTTTTTTTATATATATAATCAGTTCATATCCAAAACTTTTCATGATCAAATTTTTTTGTTTCATTTTATTTAGTTTTTCATAACAGTCAAATTAAATTTATAATACGGTTCTAACCAATATTACCAGTAACAAGTATTAATGGTATAATATTTTGCTAAAATCAAGATTTAGACTTTAGACATTTCTTCATGCTTGTTTGTATTGTTAGAAATCTCAAGTTTTTGTAATTCATAGCGCATTTTTAAATGGTTATTCGTGACTCAGTTTCTTAGTTAATTTTTCATCAAAGACGACCAATCAAATTCATACCAAAAGCCAATGGTAATATAGTTTTAACTTTTAACGTATCCGAGTATATAATACATAGCCTCATTATTTAAATTTAGTTGTATAGACATTTAAATAACAAGGCCCTTAATTGTATCTCAGCCTTATTTGAATTTTACATGAAATTCTATTTTCTTTTTTTATAGTGGACTTAAATTCTAAAAGTTTGTACAAAGGTGAAAGGGTTTAAGTGGTGCAAACTAAAATATGGTTGGTGAACGAAATGGTGATGAAAACTTTATGCAATCTATCGGACAAGCAACACAGGAGGGTTACTTCGTGATGATCAAGGCAAGTAGTGCTGAAGATTTAGCTGCATTATTACAGCACATATCATCACAGAAGTAGAATTTCTTGGCTCTTCATGATGGTTTGAAGATTGCATGGCAAAATAAACAATTTATCTCATTAAGACAATGTTTTTCGTTCTTTCATTGTCATAAAAAGCGTATACATATTCAATATATATATATATATATATATATATATATATTAGTTTTTCTTTATATGTTCAATCAAATGAATATATTTTGCAATAAACTATGGTATTCTTTATTTTTATGGGGGTAACTAATTAAACTTTAATTAATTCTTATAAAATTTCTGAAATATATTCTTGATTTTATGCTTTAATGTACACTAATTCTGTGTATAGCACGGGTTAAACGCTACTTATTATAATATAATAATACAATAATTAGGGAGATTAATTGTCACATCCGAAGAGCGCGTTTCCCACATTATTACTAAATAATAATTAAGGATAAGGTGATAGAGATGAAGTGTAATCGCACCCAAGTAAGAACTTTAATGATGAATTTTAGTTGCACTAAGTAATATCAACCATTTTTAAGTGGGTTGACCAAATTGACTATCCCAATTCTTTTGACTTTTAAAAGTAAAACTGCATTAGTATTTAGTGGTTCTCAAGTCAACGGAAGATCACTACTTAGTGAAAGATTTTTAAATATTATTATAAGAGAAAAAAGTATCTTTAGTCATGAAGTTATATTATTTTCCAACCCACATGAACTTTGAAAAGAAACTTAAAACGGGTTGTAAGTTAGTGTAATTGTCTCTTTTAACAATTTGAGTTAATTATTTTTATTAAATTATAACGATTGAGAGTTATTAACAGAACTCATTTAAACGAGAGTCTCGCTTACAACCATTCGTCTGTTGACTAACATTCAATATCAAGTTAAATTTTTTGCCAAATATATTTCAAAAATCTCATATCTATCACTGTCAATTCACCAATTGTACTTTTATTCTCAATGTTCAAAGTTTAAACTGAACACGTTGATAAACTATGTCTGACATTATATAAAGAGAAAGAAGAATACAAAGTCTGTACATTAATCATTATGCACAAGCTAACATGAAATTTAAGGTATTATATTTATACAGAAATATGATTGTCAATTGAATTTATAAAGGATGAAATGATAGAATGAAATGGAGAGATGATAGTGTAATACACTTATGTATAGAAAAATTGACAAATATGACTAGTATGGCATAACTTTATTTACAACCTAAACTATATTATTATTTAGAAAGGAGATCCTTTGGTTCATATTGTACAATTTGAATCGAACTTTGGATTCTCTTAGTTTTGAAATTTTTTTATGGGAAATTTTTATTTTTCGTCCACCACTTGTGTACCAAAATCAATTTTGGTCCACCTGATCGTGGACTCATCAAATTGACCCTTAAATTACCAGGATTTCATCAATTTTGGTCCTAACTTCTCCATCCAATTATTATTAACGGGGAGTCAATTTTTCATCCAATTTAGACACGATTTTGGTGCCAAGAAACCAAATTTCAGCCAATTTTGCATTTACATTAAAAAAATTAGAAAATATTAAAATTATATATTGCAAAACAAAAAGTTATTTCTATTTGACATAAATAAGATAATCTAATATTTACATAATAACTAAATTTTGTATATCTAAAGAATACAATAAAACATTAAAAATCTACAAACTTTAAATTTTAAAATTTTCTATTCGAATAAAAATTTATAAAATTTATTTTTGTTGAAAACAAGAATAAGTCAATATTAAATTGATTTAATATATTTAATATTTAAGTTATTCAATAAATTTACAAAAATTTATAGATTGTTATAAAGAATTCTAAAAATATTAGAAATGTCCAAAGAATAGAAAATGTCAAAAATCATATAATATAAAGTTATTTCCAATCCAAATGAACTTATCCTCATTCACAAAATAAAATAATTCAATATTTAAATTTAAATTATTTTTCAAGAAGTATTCAAATTTATATAAATTAAAAAAAATTCATGTAATATTTTAACCTTGACTGTGTATTCTAACAAAAGTATTTTCTATTGATAAAAATATGTTAATCAAATATTAAATTACTTAAATTAATCTAATGAACTTAAAAAAAAAATCATGAGGCAAAATTTGAAAAAATATACCAAATTAAACTTTAATTATTCACATAGAAAAAATATACCTTTAAATTTGGGTTTTTTTAATATTTTTTAAAATTAATTTATTAATTGAAATGAATTGATTTGAAATTGTTTAAAATATATATGTCGCTGTGTGGCATACACATCAAGTCCACATCAAATGTAAAATTGGCTAAAACCTATTTTTTTGGCGCCAAAAGTGTGCCAATTGGAGGGAAATTGACTCACCTTAACGATTGGACGGAGAAATTGACGGATGGACCAAAATTTATGAAATCATGTTAGTTTAAGGATCACTTGAATGAACCCACAATCTTGATGGACAAAATCGATATTGGTGTATAAATAGTGGTGAAAAATGAAATTATCCCTTGTCTTATTCTTAAGAAATAATCTCATTGGCTAACTCTAATTTACTCTACATATATTTGTGTCTTTCCCTTGTTATCTCAATCATACATTTGACACAAATTCTTCAAGTCTTTTTTTTTAATATGTTAAACGTTATTCAAATCAATTATTGAATCACTGTCTTCCAATAACTTTCTTTGATATCATTTTCGTAAACTATAGGTTTTGTAAGTGTTTTTTTGGAAGTTTCCACATATATATCCTCCAATTAAGTATATGATAATTATTTTACAGTTTCTCTAAAATGAACATATGTTAGTTAAAGTCTCATCTTACATGTGGTTTACATCTGGAACTCATAATATTTTTTTTTTCTAAATATTTATTTACATAATTATTAGATGAAAAATAATGCTTACTTTTTATTTATTGTGTTTTATAGTATCATATTATATGGATATGTATATATTGACTTTAGTGATGTCCATTTTTTAAAAGTTAAATAATGATTAACCTTTTCAAATACATGCTATACCAAAGATATAACTCAATTATTCACGCTTGACTTAAGAACGTTCCAATTAAGTAGCTTTATTAATGCCATAAATTAGCAATAATTTCAAATAGCAATATAATATATTAGAATAATTTAAGCATTATATTACCACATGTTTTACTTTTTCAACTTGTACTAAAGATACATAATAAAAAACAGGTGAAAGACAAGGCGCAACGAGATTTCATATTATGAATATCTACGATCATTGGTATGGTCTTTTTTATTAGGTACCAACTAGCTTTAGGAGATGTATAATTTTTTGAATAATGTCATTTTTGTGATGTGATTTTGGTTTTATGTGGCAATTTTATTGAACGTTCTAAAATGTGATGAAGCAGTCTTCTATGTTCATTTTTTTTCCATTGATACCTTTTCTTCTTAATAAAATATCATATTTTGTATATTATGTTTTACAGTCTATTCTCATTGCTTTTGGAAAAAAATAAATTATTCTTAACTTTCGTTATATTTGTGTAGTTTTTTGTTTGTTTAGTTATTGAATTTTCTTGCACTATATTTTGTCCTTCAAATGATGTTGGAGACTCTTGGTTTCTTCCACCTATACAATTTTCTTCTTTTTTAAATAGGGGGGCATTTTGCTCGCACAATTATTGAGTTAAATCATTTCTATAAGATTGTGTATATACTCACTTTATTTAGTTCATGCATGCATCTAGTATTTTTCCTCACAAAAATTTGTAACTTTTTTTTTAATCCCAAACTTATATGGTTATGATAATAGAACACAATTGGAATTGTTGCAAGCAGTATTGCCAAGTTTGTTCTTTATTTTGTTCAGGAAAAGATTGACTAATTTGTTCTGATCTTTTTCATTCTTTAGGTGTAGAGGAATATAATTTTCAATGACAATTGTTTGATGTTAAGTTACAGTTTGTGTATTTTCACTATTTTTTACGATGGAAGTTTCTAAGTTACTAATTGAATTTTCATATTTTTCTTTTTAAGTTTCACTTTTAAAGAGCTTTGTTAACACGATTTCATTTTTGTAAGATATTTTTCTAATACTGCTCAAGACCTTTTTTGCCCTTTTTTTTTTTGGTTTGAGAGACTTTTGATTTTTGAGGCCTTTTACTATCAATTGAAGTTAACATTTATTCATTTGATAATTTTGTAAGTTCATGAATTGATCTAACTTTAGTTTTCAGAAATACTTCAACAACGCCAATGAATAACATAAATGTTGGATAACTCACAGATTACTTAGTGTACTTTTATATACCTATATTACATGCTAAATTTTGTTAAGTTCATTTGTCAGTAATCGGTATTTCTTCAATTATAAAGAAAATAAATTTAAAAATAAAGGCACTATACATCAAGGACTTGAAATCACTTTAGTAGCCACTTACATAATATGATGACTACTTGAAGACATAAATGTAGATTTCTAGAATTATTAATTAGGAAAAAATATTATGTATTCATTCCCAATTGTTTTCCCTAAACAAGTCTATGTTCTTGTCTTCAAGTAATCGTCAAATTATGGAAGTTGCTACTGAAGCGATTTCAAGTACGTAGTTGACATATAGTGTCTTTCTTTTAAATAAATTGATTTTCTTTATGAATTATCGTCTTTTTGAATACTAACATTTTTCTCTACAAGTTAAATCAACAATAGATACTCATATATTTTGGATTTTAGGTCTTTCTTTTTCTTTTTCATTTTTCTTTAATTACTTACCAAAATTCACAAGATATTTTCAGTTTATTTTTTGAAAATCTTTGCTATCAATTGTGTGAATATCTGCAGGGATGGAGACAAAATGGTGATAGGTAGAGATAAATTTGATAATTGATAAGTAACTAAATTGATAATATCGTAATAGAAAATTCTTCAAAATAGATTACTTATGATAACTGATAAGTAACTAAAAATTGATAATCCCGAAATTGAAAATCCTTAAAATTTTCGTTTATAACATTTTTATTCTTCTTTTTATAGCACTTGAATTTAATCTTATACTTTATGAATTTATTTTCTTAAAAGTTAAATAAGGATAATCAATCATTATATAATAATTACATCTAACTTTTCTTGCATATTTCAACATGTACACTTTCAATATTTTTTTAAAAAGTTACTTTTGATTTTACAATCTTTTGATGTATAATAGATGTTAATTATCTTCATTTATGCTTTAAAAAGAATATTGATGTTGCTAGCATATAATCTAATATTTCAAATATCTAACAAACTACAAAATAAAAAGGTACACAATATATTTATTAAAAAAAATAAAAAAATATAATTTTATAATCTGTTAAAGATATTAGATTCATGCAATTACCTAATCTTTTACGTCTTTCTCTATTTTGTCTTTTTCAAATACGAAGCAACAAGAAAGTTTTATTTTTTCACTTTTATTTAGTTTGAATTAAATTTAAGAACTTGAATTAATAACACACATTGTACGACATAGTTTCTCCATAAGAAATGAATGATGAATAAAAGAAGTGAATGTTTATAGTTGTAAAATTTGTTAATTTTAATTAATAAATTATATAGTAACATTCCATGATTGTAACAAATTGAAAATAATTTGTGATTTTTGGTAAGAAAGTGAAGAGAAATGAGGAAAAAGTAAAGGTATTTTTGGGTTTACAAAGGAAACAAATGCACTTGTAAAAAATATTGTAACTCGTTAGGTAAAACACCATCACTAATGGTATTAAAACGAAGGGTGTAATTAATCATCACCCTAAATTGTTGATGTTTCAATAGTTTAGGGTGGAAAAATGATGTGTAGGGCATAGTTTAAGGGAGTATATTGATTTTTATCCTAGATACACACCCATAAATAGGTGAAATTGTAACCCTTGCCCTCTTTATTGTTAAGGTTTGGAACATCAGTCTTATCACTTGGGCAAATCTAAGGATAGTTTAAGAACTTGCCACCACATTATATATAAAAAAGGATTTATAATTAATCATAAGAAACAAATGATTTGGTTAGGTCAGAAGTGAGGACTCAAAATGGAATATATTTTTTAAAATTATTTTTCTTTGTATATTGCATCCAAGATACTTGTGAAAGTAAAAACCAACTCAATCTAAAACTTAAGTTGTTTTTGTTTCTTGAGTTGTTTGGTAACACGTTAAAGGATTATTCACCTACTTTCTTCTATCACTTGTTTTAAAATTTAGGAGCAAAAAATATAGTTGTGATAGCTCCAATAAGTCAAACAAGTGTATGCTTATATCCTTTTAATATACAAATTTGAAAAAAAAAATTAAATGCAAACACAATAATTATTATTCATATAGTAATATGATCAATTAATAAATAATCAATTTGCTATTAATTTCAAACCACCATGCCAAACTTTGCTTAGGTCCAGGAAACATACAATCATATCATATTATAATTATTATTTTTTTGAATAGCACGAGGTACACGCACAATAGTGAATTATAAGCTCGATGGATTATAACTCAAAACTACAGAGTATCCATGGTTTAGTTTATCTCATTGAATTTAAACTAAAACATCTATAAAGCACATTATTTTGTTCTTTAAATAGTAGAGAATATTTTATTAATCTTAATTGCGCGTGTCACATTGTGGTGAAGAGATTTTCGTATGATAATTTATACATCTCATAAATGATATCAACGAACTTTACAATTCAAAAGCTCTTTTCATTTTTATGTCACACTTAAACTTAAAGGAAAAATGAATAAATTAGAATATTCACTAAGGATTATTTACTCCACAATCCAAATGTTGAGTATTTGCGTTTTCTTCTCTTCTCAAGCATATATTCCAGGAATCCTAAAGTAGGGTTATCAAGTCATAGGTTTATTTATTTTGACCCAAAAACTATTGGATTTTTAAATGCATGAAATTGTAACAATTGCAACTGTTAGCTTTTCCTTTTTTTTGGATAATTGGCAAATGTTAAGATTTATTGTTTAAATGTATTGATAATTCTTCTGTCCACAATCAAAAAATCTTTTTCGGCTATGATGATGTTAATAATATTTACCATATTTAATTGTAACAATTGATGAGAACTTCACATCATCTATGTTTCTAGTCTTTGAAAATCTATATGAATTTAAATTTTGAATTGAAACATAGCAAACAAATTTTAGAATAATTAAGCATTCAATGATGAATGAGAAAGTAACTTCACCTTCTACTACTATAAATATATATGCATTTATCTAAAAAGGTTGAAAAAGTCATGGCAAAATCCTAATTACTTGCCCTCTCTCAATAAAAAATCTATATATAAATTCAGACATACTAATCTAAGTTTGAAGGTCATATAAGAGAAGTTGGCATTATATCTTTAGTTTTTATCTTAACTTAGCGTTATCGATGGATTCACCAAAAATATCTAGGCAAAAATTAATTATTCCAATATAACATTTCCAAATATGACTATTACAAACAAAATTGAACCCAACATTTTAACATCACTCGTCCCTCAATTACTTTTGCTCATGTCCAACTTTTTTGTTTAAAACACAAGTTGATTAGCTTGAACACAAGTGCGCGCACACACAAACACTTCATGCCATGTTATGAGAAAGTTCATAATTGCATGAAAATTGGTGATTTTGTATTTTGTGCTCCTCATGATTATTATTGTAACATTTTAAAGGCTTAATATAAGAGATAGAAACATGAAATAATTATTTTAGTTACACAACAAGAACACCATTTAAATAATAAGTGGATTGGTTGACATTTAAGTATACAATAAAACTCATATTATCAAGTAAATATATGAACTAAAATGAACCAAAAGAACATAATATATTAATAATAATAATAGTTAACAATGTCTCATCCTGTAACAGTGATAATATCGTATTTAAACTCCATTTATTTTACAGGAATAGAATCCGACAATAGATCAATAGCGGTAAGAAGTTATATTGACCGATCAAATGTCATCATAGGATCTCGATAATACAAGAAATTTAAGTGAATAAAATCAAATGTATTTTCAAATGTTGGAATATTATATACATAGATGAACAAAATTCATATTTGGACAGGTAGACGAGACTTGCCATGTCGCATATATACACACACATATTAAAAAGTATTAAAGATAATTTATAACATATGCATTTTTATTTAAACATATATGTTATACATATTTACATAATCAATTAATATATGATAAATAAATATATATGAATGATGTGCACCAAAAACGTTTTATGACATTACGGTGATTAAAATACCCCCGGCTCGAGCCGACACGCCATCCGTAGATCAAGTCCGCGGTTAATATACTAGTCATGCACAAAAGGCTGATGACCCATTGGAAATTAGGGCCCGTTACGTTGTTAATGCCCTAAAGCTAATTAGGCTATTTTAATAATCTAAGGGCTAAGTAATGAATATATTAATAAGTTTGGTGGGCTTCTGCTAATTACGAGCCCACGACTCATAGCCCACTACCAGCTCCATATAAATACCTTAGAGGAGCTGGTAAATGCTCATTATTTACTCTTTCACAAAAATCCACTGGCTACTTCTGAGAGTAATTTCAATATAGAAATACGAACTGATTTGATCCCATTTCATTGGGTACGTAGGCAGCTCATTTCAAACGAGTGCAGTCAATAAATTCATCAACTCTCAACCAAATTTGTCATAAGTTGGATCGGATTTTCCACCCCACGTGGTAATTCACGCTATAATCTCTGACCGAAGAATTTTACCATCATCAATGAAGGAAGTTCAAATATTGTAATTCTGTACACACACACACACACACACATATATATATATATAAAAATATATAATACAAATATACTTGTATAGACATATATACATGCATACATATATATATATATATATAGGCACGTAAACACTTGATATCCTTTTCTACTCATGTAATTGTATATATAGTAATCTATGTATGTCTTTTCATGACAAAAACACGCATGATATAAAGGACAATACTGTCTTATAACTTTTGTTAAATTATTTACGGGAATGAAATAAAAATCCTGAAAATTTGTTTATGTTAATGTAATTTGTTTGTTTAATTATGTTTTTGAGATAAAATCTTGAAATTTGTTTGTTTAATTTTTTCGAGAAATGCGTATCACTTCGATTCGTGTGAAAATAACTGTGCTGTATATTGTGTTTGTTTGTATTTTAAAAAATGGTTGAAATTTATAAATGTGTCAAATCAATAATAATATATGATAGATTAAATGATTGAGTTGGTTATTTGTATAATAATTATGTGAATAAATAAAAGAATAAGATTGATATGTAATGTTAACTTATTATTAATATATAGAAAATTATTGGAGTAAATAATTCTGATTGATGAAAATGTGAAATAATTGATATAATGAGTGATAGGTAGAGTTATGTAGGAGATTGAAAAAGTTATGTTAAAAAAATGTGAATTTAGATGAAAATAGTTTATATTGTGGTTTTTTAAAATTTTGTGATGCAGAAATTGAAAATGAAATTTGAAAACGTAAACAAACAAGGCCATAATTGATTTCGATACCTAAAGTTTTAGCTATAATATTCTTAAATGATTTTGAGAAATACGTTTTCTTACCAAAAACTTGAAAACTATTTTCAATACAGAGTTAGACAATCAGAATTTCCAATTGGATGCCACTCCCGACCAGCAAGGGAGTTTTTAATCGGCCCAATTAAATTTGTTTTTAGTAAGTCGTACAACAAAATGATGCTATATATCACTTTTTAATTTACAATGTCTTTTTTTTTGTCCCTCACTTTCTTCTAATTTTGGTAATAAATGAATGTAATACATACAAATGATTGAATATTCGTAATAAATATTTACCTTAATATACTCATATCTGCAATATTTTTCATACAACAAAATAACAATTACAGTATTTTCTAGAAACTTAAGTATGGAAAGAGTAAGAATAAATAATTCATGAAAAGGCCTCCACATGACGTACATAAGAAATTAAGAATGATGCATGACCATAGTGTGTATATAGGGTATGGCCATACATAGCTATGATGGTCATTGCCACATGGACTATTGTGGCATGAGGAAAATATCATTGCCACGTATGCATGTAAGAGAGACCAGTTAAAGATCTCATTCTCTTTCTTTCTTCTCACACTACAATTGATTCTCTCTCTCTCTCTAATCTCTCTCCACCCAAAATCTAATCCCCAAAAACATTTTTACTTGCCAAAACTGAGAATTTTTTATCTCTCAGTTAACTCCAACGGAATCTCGACCAGAAAATTTACTTTGCTCTGGTTATTTGAAATTCTCCGCAAAAACTGAATTCAGGTGCGAATTTTTCTCGCCCTGCTTTAACTTAATGTGTGTAATTAATCTTGTTTTTCAATTTGAGCGGTTAATTATTTGGTGAATTCTATTTTGTGAATCTAGATGTGGAAAATGTAGTGATAATTAGCGTGCTGCAAGTAATATTTTTCTTTTTTTATTATTGAGATATAAGGAAACTATGCTTAAATAAAGTCTGTATCTAATTATTTGAATTTGGCTGTATATATATTTACATTTGGACATGATAATTGGATAATTTTTGTGTTTGATGCAATATATATTACAAGGACTGTAGTTTTACTTGATTTTTTTTTCTTTGTTTTTTCATGATCTCTAAAATGACTTCTTAGAAGTGTATACTTTCTAGATCTAATATACTTTTTTGTTTGGTGTTTGATGCTATTTTCTTTTTTTCATTTTCTATATAAGAAAATTGAAAACCGTGAATATCTCCGCGTTATTTATGTAAAGCTTAGCTGCTATAATCAGTAGATTGTCTTGTGCTAATTCTCGTTTTCTTCAAATTTTATTTATTAGAGTTTGATCTTATCGAAACATAATAACTAAATTAATTTACTTGAAATCTTATGTTTCTGTTTTTTTTCCATTCATTAGATTAAATTGTATTGCCATTTGATCTAATTAAGTTAATTATATAATTCTAAATAATCGTTGTTATATACTAACCATACAGAGTGTTATTGTGAGACTCTGGTAATTGTTTGCAATGGTTTTGCAGGGCTCCTGGCACAATATGTAACACATCAATTATCTTGTGTGGGAAGTTTGCATGCAGTAAAATTTGTGTTTAGATATATGATTGTAACAGCTTGTTGCATTCACTGATGAAAAACCAGACAAGTTTTCCGCTGGGTTTGAAAAATGCTGAATTACAGTCTTTTGATCCTGGATTGGTAGAAACTGTTATGGAGTTTGATGGCTTTTCTTGTTCTTCCTACTTGCTTAGATAGAAAAGCTTTATGGCAACTTCAAACAAAAGGTGGATCGATAGTCTGCAGTTTTCCTCATTGTTTTGGCCACCTCCACAAGATGCAGAGCAACGAAAGGTGTGATTTGTTCGCAATATAACTCAGAATTTTGATTTACCGTAAAATTTTGTTCTTCTTTCTGTCCAAAAGAAGAAATTGGCTTGTAATAGCATGTGCTCTCTTCTAGTTTACTTTACTCATGCTAAATGCCAAAACTAATGTTTAAGCATGCAACTTATTTTGTCCAGAAATGGTTTTTTTACTGTTCCTTTACACGCAATTTTGAAGTTGAATATAAATTCCCAAGTAAGCTTGTCAAAGTCAATTCTTATAGGATCACTTTCATAGAAATTACTCCTTTTGAACCAATTTTTCGTCTTCTGACCGGTAAATTGATTCTATAAGCCTTACATATTGAATGTAAAAATGTTTTCTTCTGTTGATCATCTTGCTGATTGACACAGGAAATAAACCATATTATTTGTGTATATTTCTCTTAAAACTCTTGCAATGTTTTTTAGAAATTAGAACCATTCTTGGTAAGAACTTAGCAACTGCCCAAAAACAATATTCTAGGAGAACGTAACAACTAAACACCCAGATCAGATATTTGATGTGAGGAATAAAACCAAAAAACATCACAGTATCAGCGAATTTTTGCAAAATAAATAAAAGTTATAACATGTGCTAATTAGCACTAACAAGTGTCAATGGTTGCTTAATCAAGGATCGATAAAATATCATTACTTTTTTCTTGGGCTATAAGTAGGGCATACTATCCTCTTTGTTACCATGTCATTTGCTGTCTGATGATCTCAGTACACATCACTTCAGATTTTTCACTTTTCCCCTGGCTATCTGTTTTCCAGATTCTCACTATTTCTAAGCGATCCGTATTTTCTCTTGTTTTAGGCTCAAACTACTGCTTATGTTGAGTATTTCGGTCAGTTCACCTCTGAACAATTTCCTGAAGATATAGCCGAGGTATTTTCTGTTTCTGTGTCCTACTATCTCCGAACTGTCTTTTGTAATAGAATCATTTATGATATCAAACTTTTTGTCTCATGCCCTTTGAATGCCTACCTTGTTGCTTGTTGAACAGCCAAATGTGTCATGATAATTTTTTCTAACATGTATATATACTGATTTTGCAGCTGATCCGTACCCGATATCCATCCAAGGAGAGCAGACTTTTTGATGATGTTTTAGGTACTTCTCGTTATATCATAATTGAGTTGTTCTAAACCATTACTTCAAAGTATAATGTTTCTATCCTAGTGTGTGCTGTTAAATGACTTTTGTGTTTGCCTCATTTTCCAGCAACATTCGTACTTCACCATCCAGAGCATGGTCACACTGTTCTTCTTCCCATTATTTCATGTATTATTGATGGTACGCTGGATTATGATAGGAGTGGTCCACCATTTGCTTCTTTCATTTCCTTGGTTTGCCCCAATAGCGAGGTAATCAAGACACTATCAAATTTATGCTTGTGTTCATACTGTCGATTTTTTTCCTCCACAGGATGCCATAGGTTAACGTGTTTGCAGCATCTTTCTTTCACTATTATATTCTCATTTCACTTTTAGTTCTATCAAATATACCAATTGCATTTGGTTATGGTGTAGTGACTTCATCTTTAATTACAGAATGAGTATTCTGAGCAGTGGGCCCTTGCATGTGGGGAGATCTTAAGAATTTTGACTCACTACAACAGACCAATTTACAAAAAAGATCATCCAGAAAATGAAGCAGATAGAAGTATCAGTGGAACCCATGCTTCAACTAGTAAGTCAACAGATGAGGCATCGTCTTTGCCTTCCACACATCTGGAGAGGAAACCGCTGAGGCCATTGTCTCCCTGGATTACTGATATATTACTTGCAGCACCCCTTGGTATTAGAAGTGATTATTTTCGCTGGTAAGTTAGTGAAACCATTGTAGCATGGTGAATTTATGTTATGTTGGAAGTTGCACATATAGGACTAGAATAAACGTGCAGGCCTAAACTGAAACATATAATTGTCGTCAACAATAATATTCCTCTAAAATGCTTGAAAGGACAGAAATATACTCATTTGACATAGATGAAAAATAATACCACCATAAAGATTTTTTCTGCGTCTTTCTCAAGTTGCTCTAAGTCACTTTGGAAAAAGCAGTGCGTCTCATTCAGTTAGCTGCTGTGTTTTCAACCCAACCTCTTTTTCATCTGCATGTTCATTTGAGCTAGAATTTAATCCGGTCCATTTCCTATCCATCCCAGCGCAACCCACCCATTTTAATCTTTACACCTTACCTTCGTTGCTATTGTCAATGATTGTTAGTTCATTTATATAATTAAAATTCTTGAGTCTGGGAAAAAATGGGATTTCCTGAACTTTCATTGCCTATTGAAAAGTGTGGGTGTATTTAGGATGAAATCTTTGCTAATATGATACATTCACTATATATGGGTTATTGGATCAGAAATTTATGACCAATCCCATAGCTAGTACTTGTTTGTACTATGTAACTTTGAATTTTCAACTGGACGTCAACCTGTTGGCATCTAGGACACATTTTGGCTGGGCAAATAAAATGTTAAATGCATTGTAGGTGTGGAGGTGTCATGGGAAAATATGCAGCTGGAGAACTGAAACCACCTTCTACTGGTCAGTCGAGTTCCTATTTTAACATACATACAGTTCATACATGCTTTAGTACATCTGTGTTATAATTTTGAAAATGCTACCTGATATATTGTTCTTGGCCAATATTCTTTCTGAGTACAAATGCACTTAATTTACATATATTTTAGTCGTGATTGCCTCTATTACTGCTGTTTTCTGCTAGTTATGGGTATCTATCCATTCCTTTCGTTGTTTGGGTCAAGATTCAGTTAACGATATACTGTCGAAACACTCGCCGTGGCCGTAAAAAGACATCTCATAGAAGGCAAGGGGGGAGAGAGGAACTGAAGTAGAGAAGACAACCACTGACCAGTTGGATGGGTTTCATTTTGCACTCAAAATGACAACCAAACACTACCTGGCCAGAAATATTTATATTGGCCAAACAAGCTGTATACTTCTAAAAACTAAACCACCAATTGACTTTCTATTCCTTCCACTCCCCGAACTCCACACAGCCTTCCTGCAAAAATAATCTTTATCTCCATAGTATTTCTATTAGCAAAAAGATCGTAAATCCATACACACTATTAGTCCACGTTATCCCATGATCAGGATCTTGATGAGAAGTGCAAATTCTCATTTCAATTCTCTCTATCCAAAATATTCTCAAAGTACTAATCTACTGCAGTGGCATCTACTCTGTGATTATTTTGATACTAAAAATGCTGTAACTGCTAGAGGATTGCCTCGTCTGGTTTGCATCTTATGAGCTCTTTTAACATCTTCCCATATTCACATAGATCTTACAGTAATTACGGTGGAGATCTGTCTTTTTATTGTTTTTTTAATTCTAAGTGTAGCAACTGTCCTTTTCTCTAATTAACTATAACTGGAAATGGTTTCTGTCCGCAACATACTGAAGGTCTATACAAGGTTCGGCTGTCAAACTACCTAATGTAACCCTTAATATGTTTTCTACACAGAACTAGTTATACAGCTGGTTCACATATGATAAAACCAGAAAAGATTAAAAATGAATATAGAGAAATGAATATAGTCTGAGTTAATAAAGGTAATCAAATGGAAAAAAAAATGTTGCATGTTTGGAAGGGTTTGTGATATTAAGCATATATTATAAATGAACTGGTAAGGAAAATTGTTGCGATAAATCTTTTAGCATATAAGGGGAGGTCAATATAAGATCACTTGAAATCTATACCTCTATGGTTGAACTGAAAGGACACTAGTGAAAGAACAAGATCCATGAGCTAAAACCAAGATAAGTTTGGAGGAAGGTTTGCTGACTCATGTTCTAGAAATAGAACCTCATACTGAAGATTCAGTTGTATTGTTTATTGTCGTTATGAGGTCCACTTGGTTAATGGTCAGTGATGTTATACATCAAATCCTGAAAGATGTTGATTAAAAACGAATCCATTTGGTTTCTGACCAAATGCTATCTACTGCTAGTGTTTACAATGCAGATATGTGTTGTTACTTGTTCCATTTAATTTTGTCTTCACATGTTTGAGATTGTGAAAATTGCATGAAAGAATGTTTAGTTTTGGGTCGACGGTGCTTCTTATTTTAAATATTATATCAGCTTCTTCTCGTGGATCTGGAAAGCACCCTCAGCTTATTCCATCAACTCCAAGGTGGGCTGTTGCTAACGGTGCTGGAGTTATACTAAGTGTATGTGATGAGGAAGTGGCTCGTTATGAGACTGCTACCCTGACAGCAGCTGCTGTCCCTGCACTTTTGCTTCCTCCCCCAACGACGTCTATGGATGAGCATCTAGTTGCTGGTCTACCAGCTCTTGAGCCATATGCACGCCTGTTTCATCGGTAAGATTTCTGGAAATGTTTTCAGAAGCTACAGTAATTCCATCTTTTAGCTCATTCGGTCGTCTGGTTCAGATATTATGCAATAGCAAGTCCAAGTGCCACACAAAGGCTGCTTCTTGGACTGCTAGAAGCTCCACCATCCTGGGCTCCAGATGCACTTGACGCTGCTGTGCAACTAGTGGAGCTCCTTCGAGCAGGAGAAGACTATGCCTCAGGCATGAGGGTGAGTTGGATATTTCTTCTCATTTTTATACATTTCTGTAAAAACGATTAAATATATCCTGGAAAAAGTATAGCAAGTTATTTGATGACAATATGCTAATCTAAGAAATAGTGTTATACCTTTTTCAGTGCCGTATCTTGCATAGAACTACTTGTTTGCACGTGAAAAGCATTTTAATGTGTAATTTTATGTTTTTTTAATCCAATTTACACTTGGTTGCATCCAAAAGGGAAGTTTGATTTTAAATACAAAATTAAAAATGAATCAGTGATTCTCACTATTTTCGTTACTTGATTTCAATTTTTTTTCTCATAACGAGAAACTTCGGGTATGGTCATGCTACTGTTTTCTTTTTCCCTTTATCTCTTGATAGTGTTATACTATATTCTTAGGCAGATTAGTTTCTATATTCCGATTCTTCACCATAGTGTAGAAAATTTTGGTTTAGTGGCAATTATATTTTGTGATAGCGATGGCTGCTGCATGGGCCTTTAAGGTATCCATCTCTTCATTCTAATTCTTAGTTTTTGACTGGATTTCCAGCTTGCATAAATAACCTGTCATTTCAATCTGTGATCTATTTGTAATACACTAGCAGAACATATTTTACCTAAAAAATATGTCACTTCCATGGAGTAATTTGCTAGACATTTTTTTGGAGTATTTGCTAAATGTAAATAATTATGATTAACCGTATCAAAGTCCTGATTGTTGCAATAATTTGTGAAGCTCCCAAGAAACTGGATGCACTTGCATTTCTTGCGTGCAATAGGGATTGCGATGTCGATGAGAGCTGGAATCGCTGCAGATGCAGCAGCTGCTTTGCTTTTTCGAATACTTTCTCAACCAGCTTTACTTTTTCCTCCACTTAGACAAGTTGACGATGTAGAAGCTCAACAGGAACCTCTAGGTGGTTACCTACCATCTGCAGGAAAGCAGGTACCTTATCTGCCACAGTCTGAATGCTTTGCTCCGTACCATTTCGTTTCTCAAATAATTAATGCATTTAATTGCCAAAATAATATTAATAGTAATAAATAATGCAATTTACCTTCCATCTACTTATTATTTCAGCAAAGAGAAGTGCCTGCAGCAGAAGCTACAGTAGAAGCTACTGCCCAAGGGATCGCATCAATGCTTTGTGCCCATGGCCCAGAAGTTGAATGGAGAATATGTACGATATGGGAAGCTGCTTACGGATTGGTTCCTTTAAGTTCATCCGTGGTTGATCTTCCTGAAATTGTAGTTGCAACTCCTTTGCAGCCTCCTATGTTATCATGGAACTTGTTCATTCCTCTTCTTAAAGTACTTGAGTATCTTCCTCGTGGAAGTCCATCTGAAACCTGTCTAATGAAGATATTTGTTGCTACCGTTGAAGCAATTCTTCAGAGGACATTTCCACCTGAGTCCTCTAGAGAACAGATTAGAAAAACAAGATATGCTTTTGGGTCTGCAGCCAAGAATATTGCTGTGGCTGAGCTCCGAACGATGGTGCACTCATTATTCTTAGAGTCATGTGCCTCTGTAGAGCTCGCCTCTCGCCTTCTTTTTGTAGTTTTAACTGTCTGTGTAAGTCATGAAGCACAGCTCAATGGTAAACGGCCAAAAGGTGAAGATTCTTATACTGAAGAATTAGGTGAAGAGTTGCAAGGAACCAATGGGAAGCGTTCAGGAAGTAAGCAGGGGAAGGCACAGGGGCCTGTAGCAGCGTTTGATTCTTATGTTATTGCTGCTGTTTGTGCTCTATCATGTGAACTGCAGCTATTTCCCTTTATCTCAAAAGGAAGTAAACGCTTAGGTGCCCGAAAACTTACCGATGTAGCTAAACCCGCAAAAGTAAATGAAGGATCCAGTGAGTTACAAAATGGCATTAATTCGGCCGTGTACCATACTTGTAGAATACTAACAATTCTAGAGGCACTTTTTTCCTTGAAGCCATCTTCTGTTGGCACATCATGGAGCTATAGCTCAAATGAAATAGTGGCTGCTGCAATGGTTGCAGCTCATGTTTCTGATCTGTTTAGACGTTCAAACGCTTGCATGCGGGCTCTTTCAATCTTGATAAGATGCAAGTGGGAAAATGAAATTCATTCAAGGGCATCTTCCCTTTTCAATCTTATTGATATTCATAGCAAGGTTGTTGCGTCCATAGTAAACAAAGCCGAGCCATTGGAAGCCCACCTACTGCATGTGCCATCTTCAAAGGAGACATCTTCTTCTTTTGGTGGAAAAAAACCTAATGCATGTGCCAGCTGTCGATCATTGCCATGTGAAAACTTGCCTGGTTCAGAATCTTTGATCAATTGTGAGAAGTCTGATTCTGGTGAACTGGAAAGGTGTAGAACTGGCAAAGGAATCACTAGTTTTCCAACAGATGCTTCAGATTTGGCCAACTTTTTGACAGTGGACAGGCGTATAGGCTGTAGTTGCAGCGCACAAGTTCTTCTTGGGTCTGTCCTTGCAGCAAAACAAGAATTATGTTTCTCTGTTGTTTCATTTCTCTGGCACAAATTGATTGTATCACCTGAAACACAACCGAGCGCAGAAAGCACTTCTGCCCAGCAAGGATGGAGGCAGGTAATATGATACAATTCAGTCTGTGAAGTTAATAATTATACTTTATGTTGTGTAACGTATGAACTACTAGATACTGGCCTGCATGCTTACCATTTTATTGTTGGACACCATTTAGACATACAGGTATATTAAGATTAGCATACCCTAGGATGTATCGACTCAAAAAAGTAACATTGTCCAATTCAGCACATTTTGTTACATTTCATTAAGCATCCTTGACTTGTTTGACTTAGAGGGAAACTGTTCTCCCTGAAAATGCCAATAACGAGAGCCTGAGCAAGAAGAGTTGAATCATTTGAAAGTTTTGGTTTTCTGAAGGTACTTTTTGTGTATGTTTGTGCAAACGAGACCATTATTTTCTACTTGGATTGGCGTTCCCTCAGCACATTTATTGTATTTGAGTTCCTTAGCTCATCAAAGCCATTCATTGCTTCTGCGCGTAACAAGTACTTTCAAGGGTTTCATCATTTTCCTCGTGAGAGAACTGCCGAGTGCAGTGACATGCATGATATAAAGTCTTCACTGAGCAGATCTCAACAAAAGCTTCAGAAATGTCTTCTAGAATTAGTTATTAGAATAGAGTTGTGATTGGCATCAAGTATGCAAGTTCAAGAGTCATCTAGTTGCTAATGTGTCAATGTATATATAGCTGGAATCAGGTCAAACATTCCTGGATGCATCTCTAATTCTATTATTGCCGCGCCCATGATCCGTGTGACAACTCAAAATTTAATCTCCTAAGTACACACTGCAAAGATGAAAATTACCCTGCTAAGACTGCTATTGGATTTCTAAGGTGCAGGCGAGAGGACTGACTTTGCTGTTATACTGCAAGTATTATTGAAATCATTAACTGTTGCTTTTATAACAGTAAGAGGATTGAGGAGTGTGAAACAAAGTCCTTTCTCTGTCTTTGTTGATATGTAAATCTTAGGTGAGAACATTGATAAGGAATTATAGAAGATATTTGGATGTCCTGTACTGGGACCTCTTGAATATTGACCAACCTCTAAGTACCGTCGTTAAGATTCTTTGGATGGGCGACGCATATGCCAAAGGACTAAAAGCCACGGGGATGTTTTCCATTTTTTTTAAGATTCAGCCCCTTCCCTTCTCCTCAACTCTTTTACTAGAAACTGATTCTGTGTCGAATTTCCATTTTATGAATATAACAAACTTGAGTTGAAGAAAAGAGTACGGGCAGCATGAATTTTCCTTCATGAAAGAACACTTCTTTGGGAAATCATGTTTTCTGTCCTGTCACTGAATGCCTCTGATGCTGTTCTAAGACATCAACAGAAAAACGCTCCTCCATTTAAAACTACTGGCGTATTGACTACAAGTTCTCCTCCTCGTCATTCTTCTTGTAAATGTTGTCTCACTTGTTTATTGAGAGTTCTGGTTTTTGCAATTAACAGTATGCTTGGTAGTATCTGAAGTTTATTATGGATTACTGGATGAGAAACCTAAATGGATGAAATTGATGATGAATTGATGATTAAACTTTTCACCACTGCTACTAAAATATGCTAGAGTTTTATAAGCTTTCCAATTTGGGATTTGGTACTGTAGAATATAACCTCACAAGAGCAGCCACTCATATATGCAACTCTGGGGCTGTGTATGAGGATATTTTACTAAGAGAAAATTTAGGGATTCGTGTTTTGCATTTAGCACTATTGTAAACTCTCCTCAAAGTCAGTTACTGTTGGGACGAGAGAATTTGGTCATAGGGGAGACTGGATATTTAATTTTTCATTATAAGTCTACTACAGTTGGGGAAATTTCAGGATGGGGCCTAGATCTATCAATAGAAATGCAGTTTTTTGAGGATTTTCCAGTATTTTCTTGCATAGGTGCATGACTAAACCATGAATATTTACCATCATTGCTTTATTAAATGTTAAGATGGGAAATCTTTTATTATCTGGAAGCAGCAATATTTTCTTGTTGTGCTTTTCTATTTCTCACGACTTTTAGTTGTGAATCTGATGACATCGTATGCCTGCTCATATCATTTATGTGCATGTCATTTTCATGCTTTTTGCTATATTGACAAAGTCATTGATGAGTATATGCTATGTAGTCTCCAATGTATTAAAAGATGTATGACCCTTGGGTTTTAATAATACAGGTGGTTGATGCACTCTGCAATGTAGTCTCAGCATCACCGGCAAAAGCTGCAACAGCTATTGTTCTTCAGGTCCGGATTTTTGGTTTTTCTTGAATTCCACATTGAGACAGCTCTGAATATTCTATCCGTACATGCTAATAGGGTGCTGTAAGGCGCTGATAAACCAATGTTCCATATTTTGTTTTTGTGTATTAAATTTAAATTAAGTCTTTCTTCTCATTAAATGATTTTGAGGGGGTGTGATTAAAGCTTGTTGTAAAATATCTTGCATCATATGAGATGTTTGTTCTTATTTAAAAATAAATAACTCTTAAAGTATTTAGATAAAATAAGATAGTTGGGGCTTATAAGATGTTAGTAATAACATATTTGTAATTGAAATAATCAAACAAAATTGGTTTGTTTAAAAAGTAAGTTATGGTCCTTTTATTATTTTAAGGAGTTTTATTTCTTTAATATTTTTACTAGATACTATGTGACATCTTATAGCGTAAAAGTTATAAGCGCAAGAGCTTATAAACCCACTCCCAAACACCCTCCTAATTTAAAGCCCACATTTGAATTCGGCTTTATTTTTGTCTAATTTGCTATCATTTGTCACATTATTTTCCTGTCTCTGTTTGTTTGTTAGGCGGAGAGGGAATTGAAGCCTTGGATTGCTAAAGATGATGATCTTGGTCAAAGAATGTGGAGAATTAACCAGAGAATTGTGAAAGTGATTGTCGAGTTAATGAGAAACCACGAGGCTCCGGAATCGTTGGTAATTCTGGCTAGTGCATCAGACCTCCTCCTTCGCGCCACTGATGGGATGCTTGTTGATGGTGAAGCATGCACGTTGCCTCAGCTGGAGGTAACTTATTCTGTTCTTTGCTAGTATATATTCCTTTCTTCCACTCCTGTATTTGTCTTGAAATCTATTTCACCAACTGTAATCTTTTTCTTGCAACTTCTCTTCTATGATAAATTTCTTGGAGATATGGCACAAGATTTATTTAGCCATTAGAACTCTCAAAGTTGTGTCATTTTAGTCCCTATATTCTCAAATATTTCATTCGCTCCTAAACGTTGAAGTTTGGACAAGTTTATACCTTGAAAAATTGAAGGAAAAGTTGTTCAGGTGAGTAAAGTGAGGGTAAAATGGATATTTTCTAATTTCATTTCTGCGAAATGATTCTTATATGTGAAGTTTTAAGAGTTCATAGACTAATTTAGGTTTTCATCTTTTGAGTGCGTACTGCATGTACTGGAAGAAATCTTGGTTATATTGCTTGTCTGACTGTTTTGAACTCAAAATATTGGTCAGTTGTTGGAAGTAACAGCTAGAGCAGTTCAACCAGTGCTTGAATGGGGAGAGTCAGGATTGGCAGTGGCAGATGGCCTTTCTAGCCTCTTGAAGGTACAAAACCTTCCATGACGTGTTGGATTGTATTGGTTCTTGAAATTCTAGGAATGAGAACTGAATAATCCCTTTTGTGGCACATGGTATATGCTTTTATATTAACTAGATGATACACACACACATACATACACATATGTGGTAGGCTTGGCATTTTATTTCCCCACTAGAAGGTGATCAGAGTCAGTCGTATGAAGACTTAAAGAGTTGTAAGGGTATTATTCAAGTTTGGGCCTGAATTGATTGTCAAAAGACTCGAGCATGAACAAGCTTTACTTGAGCTGATTCACTCGTCAAGCTCGAAACATGTTTACACATACTCATCATTCTTAGCTAATTGAGTAGAGTTCGAGCAGAGTTTCAGATTTTGTCGATTGGAAAAATGTGTTCAAACTTGGTTTGTTATGCTCAATGAATCAGGCTCATACGATCTTTTAGTGACTTATCTCGAGTTCAAATATCAACTAGCTTAACTTTTTTAGCCCTAAACTCCTCTCATGCACCCAGCAACAAATCATTACTAACAGTTTGCTTTGGTTTATGATATATGTAGTGCCGCCTCCCTGCTACAGTCCGTTGTGTTTCTCACCCCAGCGCTCACGTTCGTGCCCTCAGCACTTCAGTTCTTCGTGCTGTTCTAAATGCTGGTTTCGTAAAATCAAGTTGCAAACAAGTGGAAGTTAATGGCATTAGTAGCCCATACTATAGGTACTTGAATATAGGCGTGATTGATTGGCAAGCCAATGTGGAGAAATGTTTGACATGGGAAGCACATAGCCGAATTGCAACTGGTCTACCTATTCAGTTTGTTGATACTACTGCTAAGGAGTTAGGCTGTACTATATCCATTTGAAACGCTACAAAGTAACACGAATAGTAGAAAACGACCAATTGGATTGAAGGATGCAGTGAGGTCAGTATCGCCTTTTTAGTCGTCCTTCAGTTTGATGTACAGTGGAATGTCGAGATATTCACCTTCCGTTTCGTTGCTGCCATTTATATATATATATATCAAAGTAAGTATTTATCTTTTTTTGAGCTAGCGCTTCAACTGAATAACTAATAGATTGTTGTACAATGATTTTGAACTTAGTTCACCTCTAACAGTCAATAAGCTTCAAACAGAGATTGTTTTGAGTGCCCTTTTCATGTAATAATACTTTTTCTTTTTTACCACGCTTCTTGATCTCTTGGTACAGTACCTAATTTTGAGAGTTTTTTTTCCTTTCATTTTGTCGTCTGATTCAAGTGATCAATAATAGCGAAGAGCGTGCTAAAACGGAGAGATTGATAGGAATGAAGGTATTTATATATAATTTCACTCAAATATTCCCTTACAAAAATCCAATCAATAATAAATTGAAGTAATTCGAATAATCCAGCTGCAACCGAGCTCGATCTGCAATGGATAAATGGAAGTTAGGATATATTGGATAACTTGGGGAAGAAGTGAGAAAATAGAGAGAGAGAATTACATGTGAGATAAAAGCCAAGATGCCAAAATTTGATTATTCTCTAACTGATTCTGAATAAAAGGCAGAATTTCTCCACTAGCACTCGAGCCACGTGTCTTGTTTTCATTGGCTCTGCAATAACTAATTCCCCATCTCACAATCGTAGCCCTAATCAGCTTAATTAGCCCTAAAAATCCAATTGCCCACAAATTAATCAAAACGGCACCGTAACAAGCAAAAACTTAGGCCTTGTTTGTTTATGTTTTCAAATCCCATTTTCAGTATTCTGGATCACAAAATCCTAAAAATTCACACTTCAAACTATTTTCAACCAAATTTATCATTTTTCAAATTTACTTTCTCATTCTCCAATATAACTACCTATCAATCACCACATCCATCATTTCACACAATCATCAATCAATATTCATTTACTTTACACTACTTTTCTCTTTCTCTTTCATACTTTTTATTCAATCAACCCATTACACATCAACTAATCATTATTGATTAGACACATTTTACAAATTTCAACCAAATTCTAAGAATATAAACAAAAACACCAACATATCACATCAAACTCACACAAATATTCATAGTACGCATTCCCCGAAAAAATTTCAAGATTTAAACTCAAAAACATAAACAAACAAAGCCTTACTTATAAAAACATCTTTCACTTTATTACTTTTTTCCCTTGTTTCATAATCCTGATAGGAGATTTTGTTGGGATGATTACTTATTGCTCTTAGGTTGTAAACAAGACCTGGCAAGCCGAACAATTTCAAATTGAATTATTATTGAGCTTCAAAATTTGTGTTTGAGCTGTTAATTGGACCGAGCTCAAACATACTTTAATCGAACAAACACGAGCCGACCTCGAGTAGTTTGATTTTTTTGCATATATATTTTACCATCTTTTACTAATAGAGTCGAACTTCAAAATTTATTAAACACAAATAATTGTTTAAATTTGGTTTGACATATGATTGAACGTTTTTTTAAGGATCTAGCCTCCAAGTTCTTTACCTTTGTCTTTTTCAAAGTAGGTTGGGCAAATCCATATCCTCACATGTTTAAGAGTAAGTTTCCTATTATGTCATATCTTATATGGTGTCTCATGAATGAATTTGGATGAATATTTATTCAAGATCTACTTATGGGTAGTGCATGATCCACATTGAATTGGCAACTCTATGTAGCTGAGCATAGAATGAGTCATGATATAATCATAATATCCTTGCCGTGATTACCTTCCAACATGCAGGTTCTGACAGCTGATCACGACTCCAAAATAAAAATCTATTAGCTCACAACGGTATCTCATCCTACGTGCAAGACCACAAGGAGACTAGAAACTAATCCTTAGTCATGTTCCCAAAACACTGAACTTGTGGGCAGCATAAAATAGTCTCAACAAACAAGAGTCTACCTCGAGTAGTATTTTTTTTGGCATATATATCTTGACATCTTTTACTAATAGAGTCGAACATCAATATTTATTGAACGCAAATAGCTGTTCAAGTTTACCGAATTGAGCTCAAACACACTTCTATCTATTACTCTCAGATCGAGTAACTTGATTTGTCTATCAGCTCCAAATGTAAACATGAATATGAGCTTGGCACTTGGAAGAGCATTGTATCAATTTACAAACCATTCTAAATTTGTCCTCGCAGTCCATATGGATATCAATCATTCATTTACTATATAAACATGTAATGTACTGATTTTCTTTAACATCAACCACTCATACAAAGTGCAAAAGCAGTATTCAGTGACCATTTATAGGGTGATTCTATCATGGATCTAAGACCCATTGGGATGAAGTGATTTAAGTTTTTTGTTTAACTATTACACCTGTACATCCAACGGGTAGACCGGGACTATCAGAGATTTCCCCCTATTTAAGAGCACAAATTAACAAATTCATCTCTAGGAAGAAAAAAGGAACAAAACATCAATTTCCCTTTGTTTCAAAAACAAAGCAAAAATCATTGGCCAAACATAAGATGCATCAATAATCGTAAAGAAGAAAAAATGAAAGTGCAGTATGCAAACAAAAAACAATTTCTCGTATAAATTATAAGCAAAAGCCGAGCAAAAATGAATGTCACTATAAATTACGATCAAGGGGCTAAAACCGGATGATTTAAACCCTTTTCCTAAGTATCCATCCAAATCAAGTTACAAAAAATTATATAAGAATTACAAAAAATCATAAAACTCCAACAATATTTGATTTCGGAACTGCACTACATCTGGAGAGAGCCAGACCACTACAAAAAATAATTCTGGCATTAGCTATCTGTTTGTATGGTAAAGCTTTAATTAATTTCCAGAAGCGCTTAAACCTTTTCGTCAATTTCAGAAGATTCCTGTCCTCCATTCTTTTGCTGACTGCTTCTGGAGCTGCGTCGTTCTTTCCCCCCGGGTTTTGATGAGGCATTGCCATACCACATCATTCCAAAAACAGCAATAATCATGCCAACAACAACGTGCATATTAAGACCCTCTTTTCCGAAAAATAAGAATCCTAGGATGAGTACAAGGATAGTCTTCATGTGGCCAAGGACTTGGAAAGAAACAGCAGTGAATCTGCCTATGCAGATGAACTGACTGAGATTTGTTCCCACTGCAATAGTACATGAGAGTATCATGAACACCTGCAGAATCAAAGATAAGGGTGATCATAAATAGACAATTTTATGACTTCATAACAAGGTAAGAAATTCTAATCCGGACTGAATTTGGCCAAATGAAAGCAGACCACATGGAAAGTGTAGTACACATGTCATGTAATTAATGTACATTCCAAAGAGAGCACTCACGTGTTATGGCACTTGTCATGTAATTAATTGGATGTGGCTGAACCTCATCTAGTTAGAAAACTTTTGAAATTCAAATTTACAACAATATCAAATGCATGCATCCGGGTGGTGAACCATATTTGACTACATTTAAGAGAATATTACTAACCAATTAACTTAAAGTCATATGACTAAACTGTGGTAAATGGATTGCAAAGCCCTGTATAGTCAACCGCAAATCTTTTTGATAGCAAAATCTAATGGTCATTGTATAAAATCACTCACATTCAATGGTTTCATTCTTCCATGCCAGTTCTCTTGGACCCAATATAGAACGCAAACACATAGGAAAATATGGAAAGATGCTTTAGTGATGTAATTAGCCAGGATCAGAGGCCTGAACTAGACACATGAGAGTAATTTCTGTATGCACTTACCATAGATGGTGTGCTAAAGCCATACGCATCAATTCTTTTGTTTGTCAACCAGTAATCTAGAAAGGGGCCTAACAGCAATAATGACGCGCCCTGAGCTGGTGCAGTGTGGCCCAGTAGATTGAAAGAACTAAGGGAGTACTTCCTCTGAAGGAAATGAACATACTGCAAATGCATATCCAAAAATATTTAATTGCCTCAAATATTGCAGACACAAATATCCACAAAACGTGATAAAAGATATGATCTGGAATATCCATTCTAGTTAAAAGCAAACAAAATATTAAAGCAAAACACGGCACTAACTAATTCTCCACAACTCAAGCTCATACAAAATATACACAGAAATATCATATTAGAGTTAGGTCAAAAATACCAAGTAGAACTTACATACTGTTGCAGAGATGTACTCCAGACTGCGATAAATGCAGCAACAAACCCTTTGGTGTTAACACTAACATCAGTAACTGTGCAGACAGCAACACCAAGGAGAACAACTAAGATACTAAGCTTTGTGTCTCTCGAATATCGGATCTTGTCAAACACTACTTCCAGTAAGCAGGATACTGGTATCATACTCAGCTTTGCAATCTGATATTGATAAAAGACATAAGATTATCTATTGAAGTGTAGTGATAAAATTGAATGAACATAGCAAATGTTCTGTCTCATCTTCCTTTCTTTTAAGATGGAAGAATGCATCATTGCTTACCTGGTAGAATCCCACTGAGTTCCACATTAAACTGACATTCATCCCGACAATAGAGAAGTTGGCAAACAAAACAAATTTCAGAAGCTCTGAAAAGGGTAGATGAGAAGATTGGATATACCCCAGCCATCTAAGAACAGCCGTCATCAAGGTAGTTGTAGCAAAATGCAAACCGGTTAATGTTGTAGCTGCAAGGGTCGTACCAATAAAAAAGATAAGAAAACCTCACATTACAATGAAATTTCAAAACAGAAGAATGGAAATTAAAAATACAACATAAGGTGCACAATTAACAACTAATAAGAAGATCATCGTTGTTGACTTAGGCTTCTCCTTGCACAATGATCCAATCTCCGAAATGGTCAGCTTCTATATATATTAACTATGTGACTTTTACTCTCACGCATTTCACAAGTACCACTTTCAATCTAAGCCCTCATATGTTGTGTGAATCAACCATATAATTTATGTTCCCCCAGATGTAATTAATTGCCAAAGTAAACAAGCACACGAGAAAAACATCCCACTTAACCACGTTTATCTTATATATAGCGAAGACATCTGATCTGTTATCAGCCAATGCAAAGATAATGCTTGTTTTGCTCTCAATCTAAAGCTCAATATTATATTCTGCAGAAATATCTGTTAGGCCCTCTTTCTAGTATGTGCACCCTCGTGCGAATTTCCACTTGAGATTAATCATAGTACCCATACCCATACCACACACTCTACCTAGAACATAATGAATTAGTGAGGATCATGTCTGATCAATCCCCCCCCCACCACACACACACACCAGGGTTCTTGAGGTTTTATGAGCTTTTCATGATACTCGTTTATAATAAATACATTATTGTATCGCTTTGAAAGAAGAAACCACACGCCAGGGAAGCAGGGGATATTGTCCCATCTCAGTATCTCTATGGAATATTCTCCCTGTTGATACCCAAATAATTGTCACTAATCCATAATAACTAGTTCTTGCTTAGTGCAAAATGTTGTATCCTAAAAATGTTGACAAGTACACAAGGTCATCAACAAAATGTTTGTAGTATAAATGTTTCAAACCGAACCCAATACTAGTTTAACTGGGATCATAAATAATCGGTTCAGTATCCAAGTAAGAAAAACTCTGGGGATTCTGTTAAAAATCAGTATAAAACTTACCAAAGCTGAAGCCGTATGTAGCCATTAAAGCTTTATTGACAATGATTATCCCAACTGAAGTAATTACGTTGAACATCCATGCAGCCGCATCCAATGCAGCCTTCTTATCAGCTTTGCTTGCAGGTGCCATTTTACTTTTTTACCTATTCCAGTTATAACTGTCCAAGGGGCCAAAAAAATTACCCAGCTAGGACCATAAAGCTACAATCCTATCGTCACATCCAATTGAAGCTTTTTCCTCTATCCTGCCCAAGCAAACTTGAATCAGAACAAATAATCGAACTAGCAATATTCTTCATTTACTAAATTATGAACAATGCAAAAATTTTCATAAAAGTATTTCTGGTATAGCACGTTGTTATTTAGAAAAGATCTTTAATTTTAGGAAATAGAGAAAGATTCTTCTGCTACAGGAAAACACTTATCTTTCTGCAGCAGGAAAGTATGTGCGTGTGTGTGTATATATATATACCATTTCAAACAGTGTCACTTGATCACATTATCAAGAACAATTATTGGCATAATAGATTGTAAAACCCCGAAACACTACAATCTTAAGTTTACAATGAACATCAATCCAACAAATTAAATCCACCAAATTTAATAGCACAGTGATAATGTACTAAAAATTGCACCCCAATTAATTCAGGAATCTGGAAAAGAACATATGTAATAACTAAAAGAATAGATCGTAACATAAGTTTTCTAAATCAACAGCACTTAACACATCCAAGTTCCATAATTCAAACTCAATTAAATCAACCGCTATCAGATCTAAAATCTCGAAACCCCTAATATGTCCAGATCGCACTCAAATAACCAAACCCTCAATAATTAGTCACCAAATTATAGATCTAAATCATCAATGCAACTGAAAATCAAAGCAATTCAAACTCATAAAAAATAACTAAAACTATATTGATGGGAGAAGAGTTCGCATAAAGAACGTGCCTTTGCGAAGTTTGTAACGGATCGAAGGGGACCTTTGGCGTGATTTGCAGTCTCCTTCAGATCCTCCTCACACTCTTCAGTTGATAATAAAGCCGGTTAAACGTGCTTGCATGTGATGTGTGTGTATGTGTGTGTATATATATATATATATATATCACTGTATTTTTATACGGTGTGGAATTGAGTGCACTGTACTTTTGAATGTTTGTTGATGATAGGAAAATGAGATTTGTGTTTTAGGGTTTGACCAAAACTAAAATTACAGTTTTCTTGTGTTTGATTTTCTTGTTTCTTTCTTCATCTACTTGTATAATTAGCAGTAGTAATTTGTTTTTGTTTTTTCCTAGTTTTAAATTAATGAAAAATAAGTAATTAACAGTATTAATTTGTGTCTTTACCTAGTTTTAAATTAATAAAAAATAATTTCTTTAAATTTATGTACAACCATTTGAAAATTATTTTCATAAATCAAACGATTAAACTAGTTCAATGTAATGAATCATTCGTGTTTATTGTTATTTTTCTTTAGGATAATGATATTGACACTCCAAAAATTACTCTAGGAGCTCCAACTTTAATTTTTGCACTTGAATATGACAAAATTATCCTTGGATTTTAAAGCTACACTTATGCAATTTTAAAAAAATAACTATAAATGTTATAGGTTTTTTTCACTACTTTAAATCAAAGCCAATTAATAAAATCATATTCAACAAAAATGAAACAAGTGATTAAAATGTAGAGCATCATCGACAAAACAAAGTAATAATGTGTAAAATCCGAGAATGACAACTATTATATGAATCAAAAAGTAAAAATAAAATTGAATATCAACTTCAATTAATTCACTCTACTTTGCATTCATATTAGAGTCTAGTATATCAATTTTATATTTTTTTTCAAGCAATAAGTTTAGTTTTTTCAAACAATAATACATAAAAGTAACATAAATCATTGTCTTCTATTAAAAGTAATTAGTGACTTTTCATACAATACAAAAGATTTTTTTAAAAAAAAACATGAAATTTTTTGTTCTTTAATGAGTTTTGATGAATAATTTTATGCTTTCAGATAATTATATATTTTATGCTTTTAAAGATTAAAAAAATATTGTTCTGCGTTATTATTTTATTTAGAAATGGGTATTCTTGTCATTTTTCTAGAGATTATAATATAAGTGGAGCTCAAATAATAATTTTTGGAGCTCCAATATTATTCCCCTTTCTTTATTGTTATTTTTCTTTGAGGGAGACTCCAACTTGAGTCGCCGTCGGGAAAAACATATTTTTTACCAAAGGGTAGGGAAAGCCAATTGGTCTCCAATTTTATTGTGAATAAATGTTAACTCGGTTCACTCTTGTTTATTATCAATTCGATATTAGATTTTGTCACACTTTATTTATTCATTTTTATTACAAAGGCAAATCGGGAAGACAAAAGAGGAAACAAAACAAGAAGCATGAGTAGCTTCAATAGTTAAGTTTAGAGCTCCACAGGCACGCTACTAATGTTTTGGACTAGTGGTAAGATTGAAGTTCCATGACTTGGAGATTATAGATTTGATTCTACTAGACGTGTGAGTTATTTATCTATTTATAAAGTAGTTTATTCTTTGTAGTTTATAATAGAAAATTGCTAATTAATGGTAATTGATCCAATATTTAATTTAATGATGTAACCGTCTCATTAAAAAAAGAGTTCGACCGGCAAATGCTCTTAGAAGAGGAAGGGGGGAGAGAATGGATGTTGGCGAGTTCATTAGCTCATGCTTTCCTGTCTCATTTGGTGTGTTGGAGTTTGTTCTTCCATGACACTCGAAGAAGCTTCCTACAACCTCTATTAAACCTCCCAAAGGGTGAAATGAAGTAGGGGTGGGCATCGGCCAGGTTTTTGGGTTTCGGTAGTTCAGGTACCCGAAAATGTAGGGTAATTGGAATGTCTGTTTTGAGTACCCAAAATGCAATTTACTTCTTAGCATCAACAGACTATCGGGCAATAGGCAAAGATGTTTAGCAACAGAAAAGTGATTCTCTTCTATATTTTCCTCTATTTCTTTTTTTCTCATCTCTCTACGGGGTTGAGAAATATAATCTCTTAAAATAACTCCTATTTTCCCAAAAAAAGATCTTATGAAAAGAGTCTTTTTCACTTTGTTTTGATAAGATAAGCAAATAATCATTTATGCTAATTTTCTAATCAGATCTTATTCTTTTTTCCCATTAATATTTCTTGTTGGAAATATATTTATCAAATTACCTCTGTTTCCGTCAGACTAAGGCGGAATAAGGCTGAATAGGATGAAAAAGAAGAGCAACACTTTCCTACAATTTTTTCTTCTTTCTTCTTCTTTTGATTGTTTGATGCTAAGAGAAGAGGCTATCCTACAACGTTATCCCGAAAAACTTGGGATACTAGTTATGCGTTTAGGCCAAGTTGTGCCTCCTTTGTCATCTTCTTGTAAGTTGCCAATGTCCATAATTGGGACTTCAAGCAACATCAAGTGTTTATGAAAACCGAGCTTAACTAATTTGTCTACGGGTTTGTTCGCTTCTCGCCATGTGTGAGCAAGGGACACCTGCCACATTCGGCTCATAAGGGAAAGAATCTGAGCAATCATCTGAAAGTGGCTATGTGAGAAGATCCCATCCCAAATGCTCGTCAAGACCTTGTAACTATCCATCTCAACCTCAACCTTTTTCAAACCTATATCCCACTTTAGCTCCAAGACTTCGCAAATAGCTCTCAATTCGACCTCAAGTATGGTGACAACCCCAATCTTGCCATGAAACCCATGAACCCGTGAACCATTATCATCATGAACTAAACCACTAATACTCACGTTAGTAGCCGGGATATTGACATAATTCGTCCTAGCTGCATCTACGTTAACTTTGTAGACACTATGATCAAGGGTTTTTCACCCGACACCCACCATTTCAATTTTTGGATATGAGGCCAACGCATAGTGGAATTCTCTAACACGTCTGTGGATATCCTCTATAGTAACGAGCAGGGATGTCTCCTCCTTGTCATGCAGTACGTGGTTCCTGGCCTACCACGATAAAAACACAATCCCAAAAAAAAAGTAGACCATTTCACCCCCCAATCATACCTGCATGCGGCCTTGGCAATGTTCCACTCTAACGAATCTTTGAGATCAAAGAAAATCGAGTCAAGGTGGTGAGACACAATTTGTCTCTAAGCCCTGGATGCCCAATCGGAATCCCGAAGGGCGTGCAGCGTGGTTTCTCCTGAGCAGCCGCATAAAAGGCATTGGAGTCTAGACGAGACCCCCGACGATGAAGATTGGTTCTCTTGAGTATCTTGTTATGAAGAGCAAGCCAAATGAAGAATTTAGGACGATGTGCAATTTGGTGTTGGTGTTGGTGAGTTGCTCGTATCCACTCTTACAACTATACAACACAGATGCGGTGTGCCTCCACACAAGAGTTTCTTCCGTATCGATATAGACATCTAGATTGAAGGTGGCCAGATAGTGTTTAACATCCTCTGAAAAGGCTGCAAGTTCATCCTAATGCCACCCATAACTAGTCGTCCAATAGCTCGTAATGGTCCTATCAATGTCCTTAACAGTTGGATTAAGCCCTGTACGACAAATCAAATTAATATCACCTATCCAATTGTCCTTCCAAAAATGATTCCTGTTACCGTTGCCCACTTTCCACCTCATCCCCTCCTCAAGGAAAGGAAGGGCAGATTGGATACTCCTCCAAGTATGCGAAGTGGCGTTAGGAGCTCGGGCCCTGGCACAATACATGTAATGATGTCTCAAAACTTGAGCTCAAAGCTTGTTATCATCCAATAGAAGTTGCCATCCGAGTTTACTCAAAAAGGAGAGGTTAACCGCTCGGGTAGAACGTATACCGAGACCACCGTGATCTTTATCCCGACACACCGTATCCCAAGCCGCCAAACACATCTTCCAGCCTTCTCGGAACCTTCTCATAAGAAGTGGCGATTTTCCTTGACCATGACATCACAAATCCTGACATGAATCTTACTGGTTTGTATATAATAGGCCGGAATAGTAACCCTCACCATGTTGATCAAAGTAGCTCTCTTTGCGAAAGCAAGTTGCTTCCTTTTCTACCCTGTTAACTTTCTTTTTACTTTATCGACAATGAACCCTTAATCTTTCTTCAACACCCGAGAGTGATGTAATGTAACCCCCCAAGTATCGACCCATAACTTGAGTTTATTGAGAAGTGTATTAGGTGTATTACTTGTACACCTCATATCTTAGATGGCTTTTATATATTGGTGTGTAAGTGCCACATAGGCTGTTAGGTGGCTGTCTTTTAGTAGTTAGTATAAATACCCTAAGTCTGCTTTGTAATTAAACTAACATTCTTTTTCCAGAAATAGTACCGTTGAAATTTCTTCTTCCATGTTCTCTCTCTCTCTCACCTTGTTCATCTGATTTCTTCATCACCAACAATGGTGATTTCAATTTCTTAACATGGTACCAGAGCGGTACATCAATTCTCTTTGAAATCACCATCGATCTAATCGATAAGTAACTCATTATCAATCGATCAATTCCTCGATCGCTTGATTCTTTCTTTTTTTCATTTTCTTGATGAATCGATCCATCAAAACCTAGGGCTTCTTGTTCGCTGCGCTGCGTATCTTCTCTACAATGGCGGAAACATCAATTACTGCAAAGAATACATCTCCTGCGATCAATTTTCAAAGTCCTTTGTACCTTCATCCCTCTGATACGCCCAATTTAGACTTGGTGACAAAAGTATTGAGAGGATCCGACAACTACAAAGTATGGAGTAGAGAGATGATTGTTGCTTTAGAAGCAAAAAATAAAATCGGTTTCGTTGATGGTTCTTGTGTAGCGCTAGGAGAAGATTTTGATCAACTTACACAGTGGAGAAGGTGTAATGCCTTGGTTAAGGATTGGATTCATAGATCATTGAGTAGAGATTTGATACACGGTGTTGTTTACTGTGAATCAGCACACCTAATTTGGAGAGACCTAAAAGAACGATTTAATCGCATTAATGGAGCTCGGTTGTATGCACTTTACAGAGAGATAAACACAATCACTCAAGGAACTCACTCTGTGACTGAGTATTACTCAAGGCTGAGGCAGCTTTGGGATGAGTATGACTCATTAACACCATCCCCTGCAAAAGAGGTTACAAAGGAATACTCAGATTTTACATCACAATTGAAGATGATGCAGTTCTTGATGAGATTGAATGAGTGTTATTCAATCATAAGCTCTCAAATCTTAATGATGACACCTCTTCCAACACATGGACAAGTATATTCTATGGTGTCTAATGAAGAGACTCAAAGAGGCATTAACACTCAATTTTCAGCATCTGAGACTTCTATTTGTGAATCCTTCCCCAATTTGTGAACATTGTAATTTTACAGGCCATGCCAAAGAGACTTGTTTCAAACTTGTTGGTTATCCCCCTGGCTGGGAAAGAGGAAAAAGGGGAAGAGGCAGTGGCAGAAATATTAACAGAGGTGGCAATAGAGGAGGAACTAGTGTTAATCCTGGCAGGGGGTTCAGTGTTAATTCTGCTGTGAACACTCAAGACACCACAACTGTATCAAATGACACTGAACAACCTACCTTCACTCAGGAACAGTATAGATAAATAATCCAGTTTCTTGGAACCTCTTCACAAGATACTACTCAGTATAATGCATCCAATGTTGTCACTACAAGTGCCAACAATACAGGTATCTCTAAAACCTATAATATGAAGTTTCATGATTGGATTATTGATACAAGTGCAAATCAGCATATGATCTCTGATTTTAGGTTATATGATTTTTATGATCATGAGCATAATGTGATATCTACTGTTAAATTGCCTAATGGTATAGAAAGTAGAGTTATGTACTTAGGAACTATTAAACTGAACAACGAATTGATTTTATCCAATGTGTTATATGTACCTTAGTTTAGACATAACTTACTCTCTGTATCTAAGCTCACTAAAGATGCTCAAATGTTCATAAGTTTCTACCCTGATTTATGTGTGATACAGGAAATGAAGAATGGCATGAGCAAGGGGATTGGTAGACTCAAGAATGGTCTATACTTTCTACAACCAGTCCCTAATGATTCCATTTCTGATTTTTTTCACAATTTTCATGTTGATTGTAATTCTGTCATTAATCAGCATCATGTTGTTAATAATAAAGCCACTTTGTGGCACCTAAGATTTGGACATATGTCCTTCTCTAGATTCAGTTTTCTCCCTGATTTGGGTATAAAGGTAGAGAACGATGTTAGATATTGTCCAACCTGTCCTTTAGCTAAGCATAGCAGGACTGTGTTTCCAAATAAAACCAATTTCATTTCTTCTGTTTTTGAACTCCTTCACATTGATGTATGGGGTCCTTACAGTGTTAATATCTATAATAATGAGAAGTATTTTCTTACTATTGTAGATGACTTCTCTAGGAGTACTTGGATTTTCTTGATGAAAGCAAAGGATGAGGTTTATGATCTGTTAAAGAAATTTTTCATTTACACTGAAAATCAATTCTCTGTTAAAGTAAAGAAAGTGAGAACTGATAATGCTTTAGAGTTTTTCAGTAAAGATTGTAGTAATTTGTTTGATTCTTTGGGGATTTTACATCAAAACTCTTGTGTATATACACCACAACAAAATGGTGTGGTAGAAAGAAAACATAGACACATTTTAAATGTGGCAAGGGCTTTAAAGTTTCAATCCCAAGTGCCAATGAAGTATTGGGGAGATTGTGTTAAGACTGCAATCTACATTATAAATAGGACTCCTACTCCTATATTAAAAGGGAAAAACCCTTTTCACATATTGTATGGAAAGAAACCCCAATTTAGACATTTAAAGGTTTTTGGATGTTTATGCTATGCTAAAATCCTTCCTCATGGTGATAAATTCCAGATTAGATCTAGACCTTGTATAATAATGGGGGTATTCTAACACTCAAAAGGGTTATAAACTCCTTGATTTGGGAACCAAATCCTTCATTATATCTAGAGATGTTATCTTCTATGAGCATATTTTTTCCTTATGTGTTCTCTGCAAAAAATTCTGTTAATAAATCTCTGCCTATGCAAATGTCTCAAGATCACTGTGATGATATAATTCTGCCCTATAATGATTTAGAACATGATGATTCATTAACTCTTAATGATGATGCTATTGAGACTCAACAGAATATAAATGAAAATCATGCACATCAAGATGTGATGTTAAGAAGGTCAAATAGAGTTACTAAACCTCCTGTTTAGAGTAAAGATTATATATCTTCTTATCTTCCTGAAACTAGTAATGCTATTTTTTCCACTAAACATCCAATGACAAAATATCTGCAATATGATAGGATTAAACCTAAGTATAGATCATATTTGGCTGCTTTAACTAGTGAAAGGATTCCTAATCATTACTCTGAAGCAAAGAATGATAAAAAATGGCTTGATGCAATGGGTCTTGAGCTTAAAGCTCTAGAGTTTAATAAAACTTGGAGTATTGTTGATTTACCTCCTGGAAAAAAACCTGTAGGATGTAGATGGGTATATGCTATTAAACATAAGTCTGATGGAAGTGTGGAAAGATACAAAGCTAGACTAGTTGCTAAGGGGTATACACAACAAGAAAGGATTGATTACACAGATACTTTTTCACCAGTTGCTAAGCATGTCACTGTTAGAATTGTTGTGTCTTTAGCAGCTATGCAGGGCTGGAATCTTTGGCAAAATGGATGTGACAAATGCCTTTCTACAAGGTGATTTGGAAGAAGAAGTTTAAATGACTTTGCCCCCTGGATTTGATTATAATGGTAAGACTTTACAGAACAAGGTATGTAAATTGAACAAATCCCTTTATGGTTTGAAACAAGCCTTAAGGCAATGGAATCACAAGTTTACTAAGGCTGTGCATGAGTATGGTTTTGTGCAATCAAGAAATGATTATTCTCTATTTACATACTCAAGGGGGAGTAGTCTTGTAATTCTTTTACTTTATGTTGATGACATCTTGATCACTGGTAATGATGAGATATTAATTGTTGACTGTAAACAATTTTTGAATTCTGTTTTTCACATGAAAAATTTGGGTGAATTAAAATTCTTTTTAGGCATAGAGATTGCCAGATCATCCAAAGACATTTGTATGAACCAAAGGAAGTACACTTTGGATTTGTTGACTGAAACTGGTATGACAGGCTACAAACCAGTTAGTACCCCTGTTGAGCTTAATGTAAAATTACATGATATAGGTGACACTCAGTTTCAAAGAATTGTTGGTAAATTGATTTATTTGTGCATTACTAGGCCAGATACTAGTTATGGTGTTTAATTACTAAGCCAATTCATGCATAGACATCTGAATTCTCATGTTATTGCTATGAATAGAATTTTGAGATATCTAAAGTCTATACCTGGGCTTAGCATATTTTTTCCTGCTGATAAATCTTTTATGTTGAAAGCATATTGTGACAGTGACTGGGCATCTTGTCCAGTCTCCAGAAAATCCATAACAGGATATGCAGTGTTCATTGGTGATTCACTTATATCATGGAAGTCAAAGAAGCAGTCTACAGTCTCAAGGAGCTCAGCAGAGGCTGAGTATAGAGCAATGGGTGCTGTGATAGCAGAGGTGTTATGGATTCTTGGTATATATAAAGATCTTGGAATTCAACGTTTACAACCAGTCAAGCATCTAAGTGACAGCAAGTCTGCCATTCAAATAGCTGCAAATCCAATGTTCCATGAGAGGACTAAACACATTGAGGTGGATTTGCATTTCATAAGGGACAAAATTTAACAAGGAGTGATTTGTACAGAGTATCAACCAACTACTGATCAGCCTGCAGATGTGTTGACAAAACCCCTGAGTAGAATGCAATTTGAGTACTTATTAGTCAAGTTTGGCGTCCTTGATTTGTATGGACAACAAACTTGAGTGGGAGTATTGAGAGGTGTATTAGGTGTATTACTTGTACACCTCATATCTTAGATGGCTTTTATATATTGGTGTGTAAGTGCCACATAAGCTGTTAGGTGGCTGTATTTTAGTAGTTAACTAACATTTTTTTTTCCAGAAATAGTACCGTTGAAATTTCTTCTTCCATGTTCTCTCTCTCTCTCTCACCTTGTTCATCTGATTTCTTCATCACCAACAATGGTGATTTTAGTTTCTTAACAGAGTTATCCCTACGCTAGCATACAAGCATCATATGTGATCAAAATATCAAGGAAACTATCAAAACCAAGTTGATAAACTGGGGAAAAAACTCGTGTAAAATAAGATATATCACCTATAAAGGGGGAGAATATAGAGAGAGTTGTGGTTCAATCTATGGTTGGACAAAAGGCTGAAAGTATAAGAAGCCGAACGAGAAAACTAGGAGATATGGCGAAAAGGACTGTTGAAAAAGAAGGATCATCGGAGACTGAATTTAACTCTTTACCAGAAGAGTTAAGGGTCTATTGCGTTTGAGGGACCTGAGACGGAGATGGTTCATATTATGTATTGGATTGATCCAAGCATTACGTGTAGAATCTTGTTATTAATATTGCATCAACTTTTTACAGCAAAAAATGAGCTATTACAAATAACACAAATTCAAGAAGCAAATTGTATTGTGTGAAAAACTAATTGAACATCATGTAAAATGTGTGGGAAGATCATGTATCTAATATGAGACTACGTACTTGTGCTTTCTAATATGAGACTACGTACTTGTGGTAAACGCTGTATATTATAAAGGGATAATTACACTCACATCCTCTCAATGATGGGGTGATTATACAAACCTCCCCTCACTAATTGATAATTACAAACACACCCCTTCATGTTAAAGATTTCTTACAATTGCACCCCCTGTGTGTAACAATTTTTACAATTGCACCCGCTGTAAACCTTACAATTACAAATAGACCCCCTGAGGGGGGTGTGTTTGCAATTATTAATTAGTAAGGGGAGGTTTGTGTAATTACCCTATCATTGAGGGGGTGTGAGTGCAATTATCCCTATTATAAATTACTATCTGTTAGGATAGTTATTTAATATTTGATATATATAACATGATATATGTAACATGCGGCTGGGCCAACATACATGCTTGTGATCATAACTGGAACGAGGGCCTGTTACAATGATCAGAGTTCATTACAGGAAGAATTAACACTGAAACTCAATAAAGATATAACACAGTTAAAAACTGAACAAAAATCGAATCCTTTAAGTGCATCAATTCAACTCCTTCATTTGTTTTTATTTTTATTGTTACTAGTATAAAGCACGTGCGTTGCACGTAAACTCCGATTTTTTAAATAATTATTACTAAAATTAATTTTTGAGAACAATAATAATTTATAAATGTGATATGACCAAAATAATATTAATGTTTAAGTATCAGAATTGGTAATCGTGATGATTAGTAAGAGATACTCAAAGAAGTGAATATAATTGATCTACTAACAACTTCAAGCCAATGTTGCAAGTTTTTGAGTTTTGCCATTTTTCCATGACCCCTTTTCACAATTGCAGTACACAAGGTAAAATATAACAATAATTAACCAAACTCATCAACAAAAAATATTTGAAGAACTGGTTTGGCAGCGCTTGTTCTTGCTCTTGGTTGGTATGAAATGGCCATCTAGTGTCACTCAATATCAAAGAAAGAAATAGAGCTACGAGTTTTGTAAATTTCTACCAACTATGCACAATGAGAGTTGTAAAATGTGTGCAAATTTGGGGTCGGAAAAATGAATGTGAACCCCATATTGTTGTCTTCTCAAATCGACTATCTAACAATGAATGCTCCATTACATTAATGAAACCATTTGTTTCCTCTTGAATATTCAAGTTCCCTTGTGAACTGGAAATCGAATTCTCCTCTAGCAGCTTCTGGTCAAAATTGAAGATGAAACCAGGAATGTTGCCCGTAAGTCTTTCCACTCTTTACAAGACAATAGTGAATTCCTCCTTTCAGGATTAAATCTCTTCCTTTCATGATATCTTTCCAAATACAAGAAACACGATCGTAAATGATATCCTACAATTGAAGTACAAAAACATCATGCCACACACATATAAAAAAATAGTACAAAAATATATTGCAATAGAAGAACAAAGCAAATTCATAGAAGTCAAGCTTACCTACATCTCTCTTGTGGAAGGAAAAGAAGTTGAAAAGTTGTTAGCACAAATAATTAGAAATGAAAAGTTATATAAAAAGTTGTTGATGGGTAATATAGATTAGTTGATGGATTCAGGCGTTACTTAATTTAATATGGGCTATTTAGCTAAAATGTTAAGTGAACAAAAATAAATAATTGGAGACGAAAAGTTGGAACAAAATTAAATAATTGGAGATGAAAAGTTGGATACAAAAGTTGATGATGATGGATATAATAATTAATAATTTAGTTGTAAATTTAGTTTTAATTGCCATAAATCATAATGTTAATTGAATAAGGGTTGTTAAGTAATATAACAATTGGAACAAACACTTTGAAAATACACACTTTTAGTATAGTACTAGTAAAGTACACGTGCATTCGCACGTGGAGATCGTATTACATAACAAAAATATTAGAAACATTTAATACAATTTAAGCAATTTATACTTGTTCCAGTATGATCTTTTAAATGAAAGGTTTAATGCATAAAACCCCATGTGTTATATCGAAAATGCAAGAAACTCCATGTGTTAACGAAATAGCCCAATCACTCCCTGTGTTCTTAAAAAGTCTACGAAAAAGTCAAATTTTGTTAAAAAGATAGAAAGAAATAGGGATAATTGCAAATAACCCCCTGTGTTAACATTAAAGTGTAAGAAATCCCCTCTGTTAGCGAAATAGCCAAACCCCCCCTCCTTTCCGCCCGCGTAAAATGTAAAAACTCTGCACACTCTCCCAAACCGTAAGATAGGCCTTAACTCCGTTAAATTTTGTTTAAAATATCCATGATGCCCCTAAATTACTAACAGTTGGATCTAAATCCATACAATCAAAGGGTTTTTGGTTCATTTTTTTGAGTTAATAGAAAAAGAAAAAAATTAAAATAAAACAATTAAATAAAAGAAAAAGAAAAAATTGGAAGAAAAACTCTTCTTCTTTCTTCTCCCCCCCCCCCCCCCCCCCCCCCCCCCAAAAAAAACCCCATTATTCCCAATCCCATAATTTCAAAAATGAAAATAAATTATTGATCTCCAGATCTAAATTTTTGACAAATCTGTGGTGTTTTGGTGGTGCTGTGGAGAACAAGGAGACAGAAATGGTGGTTTTTGGTTGTGGGTGTGCTAGTTCGTGTCGTGTGTGTGTGTGAAATGGGGGGTTTTGCTGTTGACGATTTTGGACAAAGGGGGATGTGCTTGGTGGCGACGGTTTTAATGGTGGTGGCGGCGGCGGCAACGAATTGGTGCGGAGCAGCTATGTTGATGACTGGTGGCGGCATGGTGACACTCGGTTTTGGTGGTGGTGGTGGTTTCATCGGTAGTGGTTATGGTGGAAGAAATTAGATGAAGAAGAAGAAGGAAAAGAAAAAGAAAAAGAAAAGGAAAAAGGGAAAAATTGGGTTTTGGGTCGGGTTTGGGTCTACCCGACCCAAACCCAAACCCAAACCCGCCAACTTAATTCAAATTGAATTTTAAGCCTAAAAACCAATTTATACAAAAGAATTAAAATTTGAGGGGTATAACTGACTTTTAACATGTGAAAATCGATATAAATTTTCCCCTACTCTCACCTCACACGGGTGAAGCTCAAACGCAATTAAATTTGACGGAACGGGGGTTTCTTGCAAAGTTTTTACATTTTACGGGGGGATTCTCGGCTATTTCATTAACAGAGGGGGGTTTCTTGCACTTTAGCGATAACACAGGGGGTTATTTACAATTATCCCAACGAAATATGTGTTTTTTTGGGTGAAATAACACTATTTACCTTTTATATTGTATGGAGAGTGTATAAATAACAAATAAGTATGTCAATAAAGGTAAAAAACACGTTCACTTTCTAATGGAATTTGACTTTTTCGTAGACTTTTTAAGAATACAGGGAGTGGTTAGGTTATTTCATAACGCGGGGGATTTCTTGCATTCTCGATAAAACACAAGGGGTTTTTATGCATTTAACCCTTAAATGAATTAACTTATCAATATTACATTTAGTCTATGAACACATTACAAAGATTATCAACGTTCTTATTTTATTTAACCTTACTTTTCTCAAAGAATGATGTAAGATATCTTACCTTATATATTTTATGAAATTTATAACATCTTCATAAATTTTTTTTAAGTCCTATAACTAAGACCACGCAAAAAAGTTAATTTTAGATAAATTAATTTATTTTTGTGGGTAAACAGCATTTCTCCTAACCTATTTGCACTGAGCAAAGAGAGCAAAGCCAGAGGGCATTCTACAACAAAAATCTAAAGTTGAGGTGTCTAAGTGCAATTTTTTTTAAAATATGGGACAAAGTGCAACACATATAATACGTTGAAGGATCTTTCTTCCAATGATAGGAAATTTCATGTTAAGATTTTGATGATGACAATTAGGAATTTTGTTAGACCTCAAAGTTATGTACGCTTAAATTTCATAGATATTTGTATAAGCGTTTGAACATTAGAAATGTATAGGTTCTATTTTATCTTTTACTTTTGACATTTTTAGATCAAGAAGTCGGTTAGATTAAGCGTTTGATACTTTCTGAGTAAGCTTATCAAGACGGCAAAATCTGAAGACTTCAAGCGTCCAAGAAATCAATAGTGAATGAAGTTTGAAGAAGTTTACTCTAAGCGCTGACATGTTCTGAGTGAGGTGTCAAGTAACGAAGACTGAAGTCTCAAGCGTCTACACTTCTAAATGAAGTCTGAAGACTTTTCCAAGCGTCCAAACATTAAATAGTCCTCCAGATTAAATGGAACTTTCAGCTCATGAATGAAGCGTCTATCAAATGACAAACACTCTCCTAAAGCGTCAGATCGGAAGGAGTTTAATGCAAATATTCTCAGAGCATTAAAATCCAACGGGCATTTATTTCAAATGCATTAAATGCTGATAAGAGCATTAAATGTGATAAGCACTTTCAGACATACGGAGAAACCACCCTATTGGACTGTCAACTATTCAAAGACTGCAGCACCAACTTTTGTGCAGCAGATTTTCAGGAAAAAAGACAAAAGTTGTTCACTCGCGGAAGTGAGAGACACGCGCCCTTGCATGTGTCAAATGGACACTTTTTTCAAGAATGCCTATAAATAGAACTTCAACAACAAGCCAAATACAGAGATAACAATTATCAAGTCAAATTGTTGTTGCATTGAAGTCTCATTCCTTAAACTCTCAGAAAAACCAGAATACTCAAGAAAATATTCTCTTTGCTTTTCATCAAATCCTGAGACAGTCAACCCAATATCTCAAACATTCTTTTCGGAGAAACTACACAACTACTGAGATATTTCCAGTTGTTTGAACTTCATCAAAATCAAACAAACCCTTTTAGAAAAACCCCTATCCAAGCCTCGCGATCTTTGTGAAGTCGAAGTTGGATACTTGCCATATTTCTGGGTGAAAAAATTAAGGGGATTGAAGTGATTTGGAGCAGAAATCTGTGTGATCAAGGAGCTCAAGTCATCGACATCCATCTCTCCCTAATTTGTAGAAGATTCTGTGTGATTCTTTGAGAATCATTTTAGTGGATTGCCTCCAAGTGTTCAAGGAGAAGAAGGACGTAGTTGGGATTACACCACCCAACGAACCTCACAAATATTGTGTCATTTACTTTTCAGTCAATTCTTTTATCTATCATATCATTGCATAAACTGATTAAGTAAAACACAATCGAACGCTAAGCACTAAGAAACTTTCTGTGACGCTAAAGCTTTTAAAAGAAGGCTACAAAATCATTCCGTTGTGCTAACACTGATCAAAGAAGTGAACGCTCAAACCTACTCGGTTAAAGTATTCAATTTTTGAAATCTAAGTTAACTTTATACAAGCAGTTTTCGTTAGACGCTTCACCAAAGCGCCTATATTTTAAGTGAACGCTTAAGTCAAGCGTTAGACTCTTCAAACGTCTACTTTTTCAAGCGTCCAAAAACAATTTCAGTACGAAATTTTTTGAAATCGAAAAAGACTTTAGGGTCTATTCAAACCCCCCCTTCTAGACCCTTTCGTATGCCACTTGGGACCTACATTAAAGCTATTTTTAATAATTACTAAATGCTTCTGAAAAAGTATTCTACATAACCTCACTATATACCTCTCAATTTGCCATTCACAATATATTAAATAAGAGTTTACAGATGCTTCCACACTCAAAATTCTTGCAAATCACCATTATTTGAGGAGGTCTATCAATTGAAACTAAAACAACTTACCATGTCATAAAGACTAAATTGAACACTTGCATAAACTACAATGGTAGCTTTTGACCAACTATAATATCATAGTATCATTTCTTTCATAAGTACTTCTACAAGGATTTGCGTACTTCTACAAGGATTTGCTCTAGCAATTTTCATATAGTTGTACCAAGCTTATTCTAAATGTGGTCACTTTCTATCTAATTGTTATTTTCTACCTATCAGCGATGATTCAATACATTTTTGTATGGAAAACAACTCGGCTTCCATAATTTTTTTACATGAAAAGTAATAAAAAAAAAACAATTAGTTCAGTTCCATTCTTATAACTTAAATTAGACACTCCAAGAGTTTTTAAACAATGTATCACAGTACGTATGAAATATAATTTAAGATATATAAATATAAATATAGTTACTATATATTGAAGATATTGATCCTTTAATCTCAAATTCTCTTTTTCAAAAAAAAGCACTTCAATTTTTCTAAAGCAATCTAGCATTTCTCATTAAAATAATATAAGATATATTATTATTCTATCAAAATTATTGTTCCCATTGGGACAAAACGTGAATCTGATGGCATTCATTTTTCTGTTCCCATTGGGATAAATCTTCAACTTCATTGGGGCCATGGTATCTAACAAAAAAAATAAAATTTGGAGGCCATCGTAAAAGAAAAATGAAGAAAACTGAACATTTTCAGATTAGTCTGCAAAACAACTAATTAATAAGTATATTTTTCTTTAACCTCTAATCTCATATAAATTTTCCTTTGCCCAAAGTATTTCTTAGTAGTAGTTGCGCGCGTAATTGAAAAGGATTGATGCAACACTACAGTAAAATTGGAGCAAGAATGCAACTTCTCACTGTGTTGATCTCTATTTAAAGGAGTAGTGAACCGTAACTTCCAAATTGGAGTTATCTTTCAGAAAGTCATAGTATTGAATTATTTCTATTGATTTTATATTAATCTCATTTAATGATACTTTGACAATATTTTTATTATCCAACAAATTGTTAAGTATAATTCAATATTTTTTAGTTCAATTATAAGGGGTATTTTAGTCTTTAAATAGAAAATCTAATAGAACATTTGAAGAAAGGGAGATTTATGCCAATAAATTAAAAGTGAGGGGTGTGAATGCCAATAGTCCATAGCTCAGGGGAGGTCGATGCAGTTATCCCCTTTGATAACCTTCCGGTGGAAAGTTGCTTCATTTGTATGGAAGATCAAAAGTTGTTGATTTTTTTTTTCCTATTATTATTAATGGGGACTAAATGTTAGGATTAGTGGGGATTAAATGTTAGGCGGGGACTAAATGTTAGGATTAGTGGGGATTAAATGTTAGGCGGGGACTAAATGTTAGGATTAGTGGGATTAAATGTTAGGCTGCACAATTATTAATTTGAATTCATTTTTAGTTAAGGGATAAATCGTCTTTTCACAATTGGAAGAAACACGGAAGATCCACACTTTTATAATAGTATATATATATATATATATATATATATATATATAGATTATAAGTTTACTAGATTGGTGAATCAATGAATAGAAGTTTCCATATCTTCGAGCAACTGATACAGAGCCCAATACGAACCATAAGAGCTTCAGTAATATAGAACACAACTGATAAAAGCATGGAAATACCTACACTACAACGCTTAAATCACATTAAAAACAATGCCATTGCAAACAAGAGAAAATTATCTACAGACTCCCTCACCCTCACTTTAGTGCTAATTACGGAAACCCCCTGACCTACTCAAAATTACATAAAATCCCCCTCATTTAAAATATTCTTACAATTACACCCCATGTGTATATAAAAATTCTAACAATTTCACCCCTGTAAACCTTTTAATTAGGGGGTCTCATTGTAATTAATCAAAAGTCAGGAGTTTTAGTAATTAGCACTAAAGTGGGGGGCGGGGTACATGTATTTCACCCTGCAAACAGTTAAACCAACCAAAATTACGACTTCATTTTCAAATTTGAAACTAATTTTGATTAAACATTATAGGTCTGTCCTTGTCCTTGGTTTAGTATAAAACAGGGGTAGATTGCATTCAGCAACTCAGAGCACTGAAAATTAGAGTAATACCCTCAATTATACACTTCTCTGGACGTTTTAAGTTCCTAGGATTTGACAAAGATGAAGTGTCCATCACCGTCGTTAGAGAAGAGTAACTCCAAGAAACAAAAGCATTCTACATCAGCTGTCCTTTCTTTACCCGTAGAAGTTCTAACTGATCCATTTCATGTTGGAGAAAAATTTGCTAGGAGATTTAACAAAGGTTTTTCACTTTGAGGAATGCAGTTAGCACTCCTCGACTTTCTCCGAATATTTCACATTCTCCTCTCAAAGAAACAATCCTGTTCTCTATTAGACCCAATGGTACGTTATTGGTTCATAGTTAAAAAAACAAAGAAAAGGCACAAAAAATCTGCATTTCAATACAACAAAATATGCCAACTGTAAAGATTTTAATTTGGCAAGAAAATTTTAAGGCAAACAGGAAAATAATCCAGTGCCTAGCAGCAAATGCAAGTTCACAAACAAATCTGATGAATTAAACATGAAATCAAATTCTCTTAATAATTAGGGGGTAAAGACGTTTCTTACTCGTGGATACTATAGTTTGCTGGTTCTGCAAAGGCTGCCCATAGCTTTAGCTTTTTCCCTGAGAACAAATTTTTGTGTCTTTCCTGTTGAAGTTTTAGGCAAATCCTCAAAAACTACGGTCCGCGGGGCCATATAATGTGGCAACCGGGCCCTACAGTGCTTGATAATATCATCACCAGTTGCACTAAAACCATCCTTCAGTTTCACAAATGCACAAGGCGTTTCGCCCCAGTGGTCATCAGGTCTTCCCACAACAGCAGCCTCGAGAACCGCCGGATGACTGAAAATTACGGATTCAACCTCAATTGTACTTATATTCTCCCCTCCCGAGATGATTATATCCTTGGATCGATCCTTTAATTCTATGTAACCATCCGGATGTTTAACAGCCAAGTCTCCACTTCGAAACCACCCCCCTCTAAAAGCGTCCTGTGTTGCTTCAGTATCTTTCAAATAACCGTTCATTACGGTGTTTCCTCTAAACATCACCTCTCCCATTGTTTTTGAATCAGGCGGTACGCTCTGCATCGTGGATGGGTCCTTCACATCGACTTCTTCCATCCCCAGATGTTGTAATCCTTGGCGGGACTTGATTTTGGCTTGTGCATCGGCCGGTAAAGAATCCCATTCAGGTTTCCAAGCGCAAACCGTTCCGGGACCATATGTCTCCGTCAAACCATATGAGTGAGTCACATTGAAGCCTAGCTCCTCCATCTTAAATAGCACATGAGGCGGCGGTGGCGCGCCACCTGTCATCACCGAGACTCTCCCGGGAAGCGGCCTTTGTTTGGTAGCCTGTGCATTTATTATCATGTTTAAGATCGTGGGGGCGCCACCCATATGTGTCACCTGGTGAGTGGATATATTATCGAAGATTACCTCAGCCGTGACATTTCTTAGACATATATTCGTCCCGCCTTGGGCCGCCACGGCCCACGTGAGGCACCACCCGTTGCAATGAAACATTGGCACAGTCCACAAATACACGGGCATAGATAGCATCTCATTGAGAAGAATAGCTGCCAAAGAATTGAGATAGGCTCCTCTATGACTATAAACAACACCTTTGGGGCTCGATGTTGTGCCCGAAGTGTAATTGAGAGAAATGGGATCACATTCGTCGTTTGGCCTTACTATTGAAAAATCAAGTCTTCCAGTTGCTACAAAAGACTCGTATTCTAAGACTTTATGGTTAGCTTCGGGATATGAAGTATAGGATTCTTGAATTAGAACTACGTGAGGTAATTTGATTCCTTTGTCTGACAAAAGTTTAAGTGCACCATTGGCAGTGCCGAGAAGCTGGTAATCCACGAATATAATTTTGGCTTCTGAATGCTTTAGCAACACTGAAACCATAGCTGAATCGTGACGCACATTAAGTGTACAAAGGACCGCCCCGGCCATTGGAACAGCAAAGTGTAGTTCATACATTGCTGGGATATTTGGGGCCAACACGGAAACCTGTTCATAGTATTAGTCAGCAAGGAGAACAAGTAGAACGACGGGGGATAAAATATAAACTCAAAAACGCACTCCAAACACCAAAAAAACTATGAAATCACTACCGTAACATTTGGGCATATCCACCAGTCAAATTAGAAAAGAGGACAAATTTGTTTTGGCCAGAAAATGTAAATCCAAACATAAATATATATATATATATATATATATATATAATTTTTTTATCAAAACATAGAGCATAGATAATGTTATATGTTATAGTGTACACATTAAAAATAAAATAAAATCAGGGAAAAATCCATCGAACAGAAACGAAAAGTGGTCATGGTCTCTCTGCCAAAGAATAAAAAATTCGAAACACAAATATGTGATCACAAAAAACTGGAACAGATAAAGAAAGAAAGCCCAGAACAGTTACAATCCGAAGAACATCAAATATTAAGCATTTAAAATCCCAAAAGAATAATTAAAAAGAAGAAGAATTAGAAGACTCACAACATGACCGCGAGAGATGCCGAGATTACTGAGAGCAGAAGCGAGCTTGACACACCTATCATGAGTCTGTTTCCATGTGAACTTTAAATCTCCATAAACAATTGAAACTCTGTCTCTGTAAACAACTGCTGATCTTTCCAAGAAACTTATGGGGGTCAATGGAATATAGTTTGCTGAGCATTTCATCTCCATCATGTATTGATTATTTTCCGAAATTTGATCAGAATATGGGAATGAAATGGTTGGAGAAGACTTGGGCTATGTATACTTAGGAATCTTAAAAATATTTTTATATAATAAAAATTTCTATTCGATTTTCCAAAAATTCCAATTATTATTATTAAATAAATATTTAATAATATATAATTTCCACTATCCACTATTCCTCCCCTGCACCGTTTCAATTCTTGCCCCCTATATCTTACTTTAAAGTTATTGTACATGTGCTTTACACAAAACACTGTGCTCAGCTTCTGAAGCAACCTTGTTAATGGCCCCTTTTTGTCTATCAAAAATGAAAGTCCAACCCCTCTGATCATGTGACCCAATATCCCTTAGCAGCAAGTGTAAAAACCATTCCCATATTTCATACTTTTCAATGTCCACATAAGGCATGACAATTGGGTACATATTGTCATTGCCATCTTTGCTATTGGCTGCCAACAACTGACCCTTAAATATGCCTTTTAGAAAACAACCATCCAGTCATATGATTGGTCTACACCCATCCAATAACCCTTCCTTCATCCCTGATATGTAGAAATACATCCTCTCCCGTAAAGGTGGACTTAGTGATCTGTCCACCTTCAAAATCATACTGCTGTTTAGATTGTGTTTTACCATTGTTTCACAATAATCATACAATCTGTTGTATTCTTGTTTTATCTCCCCTTTCACTAGTTGAAGAGCATATCTTTTTGCTCTATATATTTTGTGCATACTGCACTCAATTTCCAATTCTCTCCTAATTTTGGCGTTCAGTGCCACCAAAGTCTCCTCAGGATTGTCCCTGATTATATGTTTGTGTTGGGTTGTATTGCATAAAAACGCAACGGAAGATAAATATTTGAAAGCGCAAGTGGTTCATCTCGATTTCACATATTCAAATTGTGTTTCGAATTTATGTACCTTTTTTCGCGTATGTTGAATTCTGAACCAGCTTTTACAATCCTTTCTTGAATAACAAATTTGTCGTTGTCTCTAAATTGCTACACCAGAGTCAAAAGCGAAAAATCCCTTCTTCTTCTTCTTGAGAGACGGCTAGAGAGAGATAGAGAGAGAGAGTTTAGAGAGTTTTGGCTTGGAGAGAAAGTTATGATTCTTGATTTGTTATTATTTTCACTAAGTAGTATATTTATACTACTCTCGAAAATAATAACCCTAGGCAATTTAACCATTATGGACGCCCACTTTAGGCCATATGAAGCCTTCGGGCTTTAGTCCACTTAATTCGTTTTAATTAATTAAATAATTAATGTTATTTATTCAATAAATAAATTAATTAAATAACTAATTAAATACATGTTAATTCTATAATTAATATCCTCTAAGAAATTAATTAATTCATTAACTTAATTACTTAATATAATCATCTAATGATTAATTAATTTATTAATTTCGATATCCAATACCGAAAAATTCTCTCAAATCTTTTCTATGATTTTTCCTTTTGCAATTCCTTTAAGCGCGACTTTTCAGGTTTGTCTCAAAAGACAATTGGGAGGAAACCAATAAGATGTGAGTAATACCTAGCCAGTCAAGTGGCTCACATCGTATCTCAATTAAGAACGAATGAATAAGATCATTCCAAACTTTTTACGCTGTGAATACCGTACGAGTATAAACGTTTTATTCATATATCCCAGTCAAGTGAGAGTCATGGTTTTGTCAAACTCACAGGACTTGACCATATGCTTAGCTCATCATGAATCGAGGTCATTGAGTATATCTTCATGCCTAACATGAGTATCTCTTTTTGCTTTGGCCAAAGACTTTTGACTTCATTCATTCATGACTGCATAGGGTATCTAGCTCATTCACTTATGAGAGAATAAATCCCATTTTGCCGATCCGTTAAGACTGTCACTTGCCCATCAAGTTGCACTTCGAGGTCGACCCCACCAACGGGTGAATTGGATCTAACTACTCTAATGACAGACTTGATGTCACAAGTACATCTTCATGAGAACTTTGTTAAAATAAAATGTATCAAGATTTAAGTAAAAATTACTACTCAATACCATATCGAGTTTCTGGGAGGATCGAAATCGCTACCACTAATACATGTCCTACCTCTACTTTCATATTGCAAGTGAAAATTATTAGTTACATGTTGACAATATTCTGCCCATGACATGGAATGTTGGTAGTACTGCATATAATGATGATGGTGACATCCTTCTGGTGTTGAATATTGAAGAACCCCAATGGAGTACAATTTCTTCAATCATATTCATTTTTTAGTTTTTTGCTTTACTGCTTCTTGTGGTTGGGGGGTAAGTGGTAGGTGTGGTCCTTACCAAGTATAAATATAATTTTCTAATTATACAATATTTAAAAAAATATAAAAAAATATTTAAAAATATATAAAAAAAAATTGGCCGAAATTTCGGTTTCGGCGAAAATTTCTGGAAATATTAGGTTTCGGCCGAAATTTCGATGGCGATTCGACAAAAATATTTTAAATTTCGGGAAACTTAAGGGCTTGTATGGTATTGTTTTCATTTTCAATTCTCAATTCTCAATTCCCAATTGAAAATTGTAGAAAAGTGAATTTTCAAACTTTCATTGGTTTTTGTGTTAAAAATGAAAATATGTTTGGATGAATTATTTTGAGTTGTTATTTTATAAATTGAAAATGAAAATATGTTTGGATGAATGTAATTTTGTGTGAATTTTTTTACGAAAAGACATGATGAGAATAAAAATATATTTGGATGAATAGTTTTTTTAGATATAAATATAATAAAAAATTATAAGATTGATTTGACATAAAGTAAATTTGATTTGTAGTTAGTGATATAGTTATATATATATATATATGCATAGGTATATGTATGTATAAAAGTTGTATGAATATATATAGTCATCCAAATTAAATAGATATATAGATAGGAGAATAGGAGTGATTGAAGAATTGAATTGATGGGATGAAAGTAGGAATACATTGGAAACATGAATTGAGAAATAAATTCACCAAATTTCATGGAAAAAGGAAGCCAATTTCAAATTTGTGCATGTGGATTTTTGATTTGTTTCCCAAGTTTTGGGCTTAGGTTCTTAAAATATTGAGAATTAAGAATCAAGACTAGGGGACAATAAGTTGGGACAATCATGTTTTGGGTTTCAAAATAATTGAGAATTGGGATTGGGGTTTTGAAAACAAAACCATACAAGCCCTTAGAGTTTCGGCAAAATTTTTTGGGAAATTCCAGGTTTCGGTCGAAATTTCGGAAGATATTCTGCAAAATTGGATCGAAGGTTCAATTTCGCTTTGGGATCCCCCAAATCAAAAATTTCGGTGTTTCGACCGAAATTTAAGACCATGGGTGTGGAAAGGAACCTCTTTCTCGTATCCTGGGAGTGACTCGAGTGGTGACAGAATCAGTTAACTCATATTATCTTGGGGGTTAATGGAATCTTCGTCGCTTACGTCGATTGCTTCCGCAATCTTTGCTTCAACTAATTTCCAACATCTCTTTTGATCCTTCTCAAAGAGATGTGATAACTTGGAAACCTTCTGCTCATGGAAACTTCTCTATCAAAACAGCATGGGATCACATTCGTGATAAAGGTGTTGCTCGTCAACTGTTAGGGGATATTTGGAATCCATGTCTCATCCCAACCATGTCTACTTTCCTTTGGCGGTTAGTGAACAATTGGATCCCCGTTGACAAGAGAATGCAATCGAAAGGATTTCAATTGACTTCTCGATGTCAGTGTTGCGCTAATGTGGAGAGTATCCAATTCAACATATCTTTCTGGACAGCCCTCAAATTAATTAGGTGTAGAATTTTTTTGGTAACATGTTTAATTTGAAAAATATTCATTCTGAAAATATTGTTAACTTCATTCTTTATTGGAAGAATTCTACTTGCTTGTCTTCCCCGTATCACATCCGTTTTCTTTTGCCTCTCATTATTCTATTGTTTTTGTGGTGCGAGAGAAATAACTCCAAGAATAGGAATTTGGGTTTCTACAGGACAAGAGTGGTTTGGCATGTGAAAGCTTATTTGCACGATCTATTCAAATGTCAGAAACTCTCTTGGAATTATTGGCAAGGTGATACTTCAGTGACATCTTCTTTTTTGGGGATTAGCTTATCTCCCCCTTTACCCCGGCGTCCGGTTATGGTCTCGTGGAAAAAGCCACCTTGTGGAACTTGGAAGTTAAATACGGATGGGGCAGCAAAAGGTCAGAATGGAGTTGCTGGAGGAGGTGGTGTTATTCGTGACCATAATGGCGATGTCGTCTTAGCTTTCCAAGACTTTATCGGTTTTGCCACCAACAACTTTGCTGAATTGCATGCGTTTGTTAAAGGTCTTGAGCTTGCTGCCGAGAATGGGTTAACTAAATTGTGGGTTGAAATTGATGCCAAATTAGTGCTTAATTTGATTTCCTCTCATGAAAAGTGCCACTAGAAGCTTTTTTTGTTGAAGGAGAAGGTCAAATATTTCATGTCGGTTTTGGAGATCAATTTTACCCACGTCTTTAGAGAAGGGAATCATGTAGCTGATTTGTTTGCTAACAGGGCGTGCAAACTACCATCTCTCGTGTGCTACTGCCTCATCAGATCCACGGGATTGTTCGAGGATTGGTTAGGATGGATAAATCTAACTTCCCAAATTTTAAATTTTTTTGAAAGATGTAAAGGGAGTAGTACTCTTAGTTTCAGTTACGTGTCTCTTGCAATTAGTGGTACTTCTTGTAAGCTCTTATCATGTAAATAGTTTTTGCTCTTCTTATATATAAGAGCGGAGAACCTGAAAACTCCCCACCATGACATAGTCTGTTTTTTTTAAAAAAAATAAAAATTTGGGTCACTTGGCGTTCTTTCTTTCACATTTTCTTAATTGTTATTTATGTCGCACTTTTCATCAGCTATGATTCAAACATTCTTTATCAACTAATATTACAAGCACTACATCTTCAAGTTCCAGTGTTAAATTGGGAACGAGCGGTACCGGTTAGAGCTTGGAATCCTCATATAGTTGACACGACTTGGTGCTTTGAAAAATTTAAATTTTTTTCTCTCATCGCGTTTTCAATTTTGCAAAGAAACCTCGCAACTAGATAACAAATTACTTTTACTAGCTTCCAATCTACCTCCTAAACACCACATAGGTAACATTCACACGCATTAAATACACACGGTTGAACACCATACGTTTAAAATGTCATTAAAATCATTCTTTCATAAGCTTTTAACATGCAAGATAGTACACTAATCACCCAACCAACCTACAAATTGCCTTCTCATATCAAATGATATTTGACATGATCACGGGCTCTGCACATTATTGAAAAGCCAATACTTACACGGGTTCTGCACGTTACTGAAAAGCCAATAATTACACGAACTCTGTTAGCGGAAGAAACCGTAAAGCTCAAAGAAGCATATGCAAAAGCTCCAAGGGTTAGTTGTATCAGTAGTAGGAGATGTCAGAACGACTCGAAAGAATCTGAATGCAAGAAGACCGTTGGGACCCATGATGGGCCAAGATGCAAATTGACCGGGATTGCACATCGTTTCATCGTTCTCGTGTATCCTCAAGTTTGTCCAATTATTTCCATCCATTGATCCCTATAATGTGGATCACAACTCTTGAAAATTTCTGTATAAGTTTGAAATCGTTAAGTTTGCATCTACGATTTAGAAATCCATACCTGGAAACTCCAATTTCTGATGAATGCCCTTGATCCGTCTTGCCTTAGTGTGTAATAGTTGCACATCAACTGTCAAGAAAACAATATATTGTGTGTAAGAATATCATTGGATTGAAACGAGTGATTCTTAGGATGTCTCGAAACTCTATAATTTCATATATAGTGGAGCCCACGTGGATCTACCTATACGGACGCAGAGACGGAGGCCGGGGGAGCTTAGTTTTGGCCCATAAATTTTTTATATACGAAATCATTCCCCCCCCCCCCCCCCCCAACCAAAAACAAAAAAACCCCCAAAGTATCAAGCTTTGTCAGTTCCTTTTGGAATTTGCCCGGTCAAAACTCCTGGCTCCATCCCAGTATGAGCGGTCGTGATTGTACCGGAGCTGAGACCTAACAATATTCCACATTCATGGAAAGTAATCAAACCTGATGCCCGTGACCAATGTCGACCATCCACCATGCAGTGTCTCTCCCGTTTTCCATCCGAGGCCCCGCAAAAGATGTGCCCTAATGCGCAACAAATTTGAACTTGTGTTTTACTAAGAAAATATTGCACACCTAAATTCTTATTATTTGTGAATAAACTCAGTACCTGGTAAGTCCGGGAGACCAAAACTTTAGGATCTGTGAATCTGGAAAGTGGACTGCTCGCTGTAATAGTTACTTTCTGAAACAAAAAGTTGTAGGGCAGCCAACAAATGAATTTATATACATCCCACCACGACGCCAAGTCAAAAAAGGTAATAGGCGTCTTAAAAGTTTACCTTTGATAAAACGGGATTTACCCACTGATGTTCCCCGTAGGATGTGCCTGCAAAGTATAATACTCCATTGCTATCTCCATCGCATATGTATTGGAGTTCCTTAAAACTTGATCTCCTATGTTGGAATTTACTAAAAAATAATGAAACCTCATCAGCATAAGTTTGCAGACACGAGGAGTTTACTACACGATTATTAAGATTCTCATAAAAGGTGAGCAGAAGGGAACAACCACTCCTGAAAAGTAGATGACAGAAATTTATGTATAGGGCCCGAAACATGATAAATGCATCTATTCCAAGACTCTTTCACTCCATCGAAACTGAAAAATTCAATAATAACGTATACGGAGCTGGAATAAACTCAGTATAATTAGTAGAGATTGGAAAAGCAGAATGGTAAAAGATGTAGGCCAAGGAAACAAAAACAAAAATGTTTAGATGATGAGACTTTCTATTCACCATTATGGTCTGGTATGGTAATAGAAACACCATCAAACAAGGGGTCAAATAAGGCAGTGAGGCGTCGAGAGAGAGGTTATTTTCAGTTCAGTGTTCAAAATATATCAACTCCCTTTAAGTAAAGAAAACTTTTTAACAATGGAGTGGAGTCATTTAACAGTAGGAAAGTCGAATATGCACGAAATTGAATGAAATTTTACTTGATTTCATACATAGCTTTAATTTATTCAAAACCAGACCTTGCATGAAGATATTAGAGAATAAATTGGACTGAAAAGTAAGAAGATAAATACTTCACAATTTGCATTCATAAATTTCTTAAGTACTACTTACTTCAAATCTTTCTGGGGTCCAGAAAATCCAATTTCAAGAAAAGCAATGGCTTCTTTCACCTGTTGAAATATATTAATATCACTTATTTTTCGAAGGGATTCTCCGGCCAGAGATTAAGTATTTTCACATACCAAATGATTGAAGTTATGAACGCGCCTGCTAAGGTTGCTTCTCTCCAACTGCAATTTATGAACAATTTGACTTTTACGAGATACTTCAATAAATTTTAATGGACATACTTGAAAGCTTGGAGGAGACAATATAGGTTCGAACCCATGGGCTCAACTCAACCCATATAGTTACGGGTTGGGTTGGGTTGGGTCCACTCTGGATTGGGTTATATTAGATCCATATACTTGGACAGTTGGACCCAATCCGTTTTCAACCCGACCCAATTGCACGTGATATCCATTTGCCTCCCATATTAAAAACTACAGATTATTATAATATACCTTTTGAAGCACCGAATAAGGAAGCAAAGGGAACCTCACAAAACTTAAAAATTCTTCAAGCGAGCTAAGCCTTTCACCAAAAACAAGTTCAGGTGTCAAATTCAGCATTATTTCATCAAATCTTTCCCATCCAAATAACTCCTCTGCTTTAAAGGACCAAAGTAAGATTGCATTAAGAACTCTTTCTTCAGAAGTTACTGTCAAATCTGGATGCTGCAAGACATTTTTCGAAATGAGATGCTATTTCTACTATATCACATCTATCACATCTATGCGGTACCTCAATATGTAAGGGTATACATGGTCATGAAATCAAACTGGACGAGGGCACGCTCATCTAAGTATTATATTCTAATACCTCCCAATAGGGATAGGCTTGCAAGATGCAACCTAATACCGACTAAAAAAAATCAAATTAGTCTTTCTCCTTATTTATGGAGAATGACGGAAAGCAGGGGGTTGAAAAGAGGAAATTCTATATTGAATTGAAAATACCCTGTAGTTTATTACTCATAGTTTCACTAAGGTTGTGTACGTATTGAGAGGGTTGAATTTGAGGGAAGGATTTGAAGCTAATATTTTCAAATTACTTCAATATTGAAAGGATTTCAAATGCATCATGATGACTGAAAAAGTAATTCAAAATGATTACTGAGGAATTTGAAATTCATTGTGACAAAAAAAATACCCAAACAAACTCAATGGATTTGCCATTATAGATTAAAAATCATTAGCTTCAAATCCATCATTTCAATTTCATCCAAAAATGAACATTATTTTTCACAAATTTCAAGCTAATTTGATTTGACTTACAGAAGAATATATATTAAAATGTGTACTTAATCTATGAAAATTCTAAATGGAATAGCCAACTTCTAACTCACCCTCCACCCCACCACCCCACCACCCCAAAAAAAAAAAAAAAAAAAGATTAAATATTATCACCAGAGTATATGCTCAACACAAACAAAAGCAAGAATCACCTGAAGAATGTTCTGGAATGTTGCTTCGTCTAACATGACAAAGTCGGTGCTTGCGGTTGTACAATAATCAAAATGCATAGCGAATTTCCTCTCACATGTTTCTTCAATAAGTCTACACGAAGGAATGGATGAAATCACTTGCAAAATGGGGCATACTGAGTCCTGCAAAAAAATTCAAAAGTTAACCACACGAACAAGAACCTAAACACAGTGCCAAAATTGTCTGCTTCCTCGTCCGTTAAACTTGGCATAATAAATCTTCTGCCACTAGAACTCCACGCCTGCATATAATATATAGATGAGATGTATCAATATTTTAAAATTTATTTGTCATAAATTGTCTCTGTTTGTTTTCAAGCCCGATACTGCACCATTTTCTCCATTCTTTAAATTCTACTAGTCCTGAATAAAGGGCTTTAGTTCAATGTTATATAAAAGGACTAGATAAAACATAAAAATAAGGGTAAATTACATAGGCACCCCTGCTTAAGACCCTAATTACAAAATACACCCCAAGAATTGAGAAATTATCATAATCTCCTCTATCAGCAAAAACTTATTACCATTTCACCCCATCAATAGAAAGCAGATTACAATTTGACTCCCTATTTTTCTAGTTGTCAGATCTAACGGGGTGTCTTCATAATTAGAAATTAGCAAAATCTCAGAGGCCTCGTGGTAAGTACCCAATAAGTGAAGGGGTATGCATGTAATTATCCCTAAAAAGAAAACTGTTACCATATTACCTCAGAAAGGTGTTCTAGAAGTCTTTTGCAACATTCTTGATGAAGAGGAGAAACTCCAAATTGATCCGCCAATAAAAGAAGCTGAAGTAGCACTGTGTCGATGTCCATGGTGTCTTCCTTGCTAACTTCTCCACTATACATGAAGTCAAGCATAATCCTGAATGCTTCATAGCATACATCTTTCAAGCAAATCTTTGAGGAAACACTTTCAGTCATTCCATTTGTGAACATCTGCAAATGCACTTTTTCTCCCACATTAACATCCCACTTTAGATAAATATAATGCAGAAACCCTTCTGAGGGTAAGTTGATCATTTGGCTACTTCTCTTTGGGTTTTGTAATGGTGGAATGTTGGAAGATATTGGTAATTTTACAAGAGAGAGGGAGGACATTGTAATTAACCCTTATTTTTATATTGCTACATAGATATTAAATCATTTAATCTATTTTTTCACCCCACCAACGGAAACTGTTACCTAGCATTGAGTACCATCGTTACTTCATCGAAATACCAGCACCAAAAGTCTTCACATTATTGAAGGAAAGAAGTATCTTTTTTCTGCCCATTATACCCTTTCGGCACCTCTTCATTAGGAAAAAGTAACAATAAGAAACAAAAAAGTACTCTCAAATATAACATTTAATTTCTATGGAATACTTTTGCTGCCCATTGTACCCTTTAATACCTCTTTTATTAGGAAAAAGTAACAATAAAAACTAAAAGATACTCTCTCATATATCACATTTAACTTCTGTAATCGAAAACTCGACGTACCTTTGTAAAGGGGAAACTCCATAAGCCAAGGATGATTTTATGTGACTGTGCAATTTGACTTTGGCCTTCAACATAAATGTCTACATCACTATATTCACCAGTCAACCGAAAATTATTAAGTCTCTTAACATCAATGGGTAACTTGTTCAGAAACATAGTACAGCAATGCATCCGGGAACTTGGATATGATATCTCTACGCTTTTGCCTGAGTCAAAAAGTTTCTTATTGAGTTTAAAGCGTTCCATCATTTCGTCGCACTGCTTCGTCAATGTACTTACTTCAAATTGTAAGCTCAGAGCCTTTAGAGAACTGAGATGCGACTCTGGAACCTACATGAATAAAAAGCTGTCAGAAATTGGAAAAAAAAAACCTTTAGAGACGAACTTTTCAATGTCATAAAAAATCTATGATTAAAAAATTATTTTAAGAAACTCTCACTTTTAATTAGGATTTTCCATCTTCTTCTACAATACTTATAATTTATAAACTCAAGTGAAAGTGGATACTTAAATAAAATGCCATCTAAAAGTTAAAAAGGTAAACCTTGGATTTTAGCCTGGGAAGTTGCACAGCTGAGCATAACAAATTTCAGAACCACTAAACAAGGAATAGACTGCATGCAATATCTCCTTCATGATGACAACTAATATAATTTATTTTTCTTCAATGATGTAAGTTTCAGCAAACGATAATGAATGAGGTTTTGCAGTATTTTATGCAATTTCATTCATTTCCTTCAAAATTTGCCCTTCGTATTGAATAAACTATCATATTGCATCCAGCCATATTGTGAACCCAAATTCACCAAGTTTTAGGTGAGAGTTGAAAAGATAAAATTTTGAGTATCTTAACAGTATTGCTCTCAAATTGCTCATTTAGGAGCTAGTGGTATCACATCATCAATCGCAGTTAAGTAAGAAACTTGGGAAGAATTAAAGATTCCCATTTTAAGAAATTGAGCCTTATTTTGGGACGTCCCGAAAAGGAACATGAGTCCCAACTGTGGGAAGGAGGAACTAACAATGTTCAATTAACTGTGACTTCAAAAGAAGAAAAAATAGAATGATAATCAACAAATATACGACATATAAAATACAACCGACCTTAGTTTTGCCCGTATAGATATATTCAAGAAGTGCATGGAGTATAGGATAGCAAACATCTTGGAGATGAATAAAATCTTCTCCCAAAGAACTCAAACTAAAATTCCCCGAAGCAGCCAATATGACCTTATGTGCCGGGACGGTCCTTTCCTCTCCTCCAACGATAAAAAACACATCCGACAATTCCCAACTCTCAAGAAAATTTTCAAGTCCCCAATTTTCATAATCTCCACTATCTTCTTCCAACTCCTCATCACCATCCGAGCCATTAAATTCACCGCAATCGACGTGCTTCCACAAGGATATATGGTTTTGTGTCAAAGGCAAAACATTAATATTCCTATACCCAACATGTCTATCCCAGCTGCTAAGTCCAACATACTGAACACTACAATTCGGGTTCGAGTCAAGCCACTGAAAAACAAGATTTTGAAAAGGGTACCTGCCTTTGCCAATGCTTATTAGCCCATCATATATACTAATCCAATAACTCTGAAAAGTCGAAGAACAGTAAAGATCGACCCCAGTAACATCCACTACTGTTTTCCCATCGACCTCGATATTTAGCCTCTTATTTCTGTGACTACCAATAATTACAGTGTAATGTGGGCTATTATCCCTTTTGTAATGGTAATGTTGGCTGCCCGCGTTTTCCCTGAAGACAATGGTGACATCATTGTGTGCAAACGCGTCGAAAGCTACACAGCCTCTTCCGGCTTCCCTAAACCTCAAATCATCATGCCAAGCACACTCAAATGGTGCCACGGTAAGGAACTTCTTCTGCTTCATCTCCATTATACTTGAGCACAGGGAAATAATTTCTTCAATCACTTGGCGGTTTCACTGAAGAATCTACCAAGTTTAAGAATAAAATATGCATCAATGAAAACCATTGTGATCAACAAGCTAATCTCGAAATTGGATAAGATATCCAGAGTGCATAGAATTTTACACATTGAGAAGCAAATATAGCAAGGAACGATGTAACTAACAGGGAAAATGATGGAATTGGTAATAATTTCTCAAAATGAAGGAATTGAAACTTCGCTATCAACTGGAAAAAGAAAAAGGACAGTCAGATGTTTAATACGGATGGTCACAATATAATATAACTCCGGAAATTGTCAATAGAATCCATCTAATAAATAAGTATTAAGCCCCACCAATTCATTCAAATATTAATTTGTGCAAACTCGTAAATTAATTTAATTTAAGCACGAATGCCAAAAAAGAAAGAAATCCAATCGCAGGCGCACATGAAAGCAACCAAAACACCAGATACTAAAGAATAAGCGACTCATGAATATTATAATTAGTATAGAATGTGAGGTTTGACTATACTGCAATGCGTCCTAATGAAACCATCTATGCTAATTGAATGCATATGAACAACCAACAAACTAACCTATCGGAGAGAAAATGAAAAAACATACAAAACCCGCAGCAAATTACCGGCCGAGGAGTACGTAAAAGTAGGACCAAATAGCACGTTATAGTAGAAGATTTCATGAACAGAAAGTCACAGAAAGAGGGGGTATTTGAGTTGAGATTTGACTTTCAATTATTTGTGGATAAATTAAAATCTGAATTTAGAACAATTAGCCTATGGGAGAACTTAAATTTATAGGAGTTGGCAGCAGCAGCTAAAATATCAGATAGCACAGCCACTACTGAAATTTCACTATCACCTGAAAGGAAAAATGGGGCATAAAAATCTTCTTCAACCATTACAGGTTGTCAGTTGTCACAATCTGAGATCAGCCCAGAAATTGCCAGAAGCCATCAAACAAAAAAAAAAAATAATAATAATAATAATAAGCCCCACAAAATTAATGAAAATATGTATTCAAGCACAAGTTGCAAAAATTCTACACCACATTCTAAACCCCAGTAGCAAAATTATCTTCGAATACATATATACAGGGAAAAATAAAATCCAATCAAGAAAAAACAAAAAATTCCCATGTAAAAAAACAAGAAACCAGCAAGAGGGCACGAGTGAAAACAAGAGATAAACACCTCAGAATTCATGGAAATAAAAAGAAAAACTTGCAAGTACCTGATTTCGATCATAATCTCAAGAAAGGAACCCCTTAATTACAAGACAACATATTTCCACCTATACATACAAGATTTGTACAAACAGATATATCTATTCCTCTGTGTGTGGGGGGTGATGAATTTATTGCTTGATTAAGTAACGAAAGATAAAAGAAGCAAAGGCTGGCAAAGAGTCGAGACAACATGGGAATTTGGATATTTTTGGAGGTTCATATCATGTAGCTACGTGGCATTTAGTCCCGGCATTTTGTCGAGCAGGTGGTTGTGTAATCTGTTTTTTTTCATCTTTTTGGGAATCAGTGTTACGGACCAAATTGAGAAGTCGTATTAGTTTTGCTTCTCTAAGCAATCAATGTGCAATTAATTAGCTTAATAATTGAATGAGTTAGTTAGTTAATGAGTACAAGGATCTCGGGTGATTCTCTGGTGGACCGAGACCATTGGTCCCGATCCACTTTTCACCATAAAATTTGGGGTAATTTAGTAAATTACCCCCTATTGAGGGATTCTATGGTGAAAAGTGGACCGGAACCAATGGTTTCGGTCCACCATAGAATTACACCAAGGGTCTCTTAGTCATTTGTTGTGTTAGCCAGGAGTACAAATGTCATTTCATACCTTTTCTGTCTTTATCGGCTAACTCGCGAGGTTCTTCTCAAAATGAGCATTATATATAAGCACGTTCTTAGCTTTGTAATTGGCACCCATTGTTATTGAACTAAAATCAAGTTTCTCTTCCTATCAATGTTTTGAAAATTGGACCGGACCGGTCGGTCCGACCGGTTAAAACCGGAACCGGCTATCAAACCGGTCTGGTTATGCGAAAAAACCGTTCGGGGGTCAAAATCGGTCAGAACCGCGGTTCAACCGGACAATTTTGAAATTTAACTTTTTAAACTCTAAAAATTTGAAATTGACCCCTTTAAAATCTAAAAATATGCAATTGGCCCCCAAAAGTATAGGAAATACATATTTTTTTTCATATTTTCATATATATATAGGAAATACATATTTTTTTCATATTTTCATATTTTATATATTTAATAGTATATTAATTATTATTTATTGCATAATTATGACGTCACCGGTTCGACCCCGGTTGAACCGATGACCCGTGATCCGATCACTTTTCCAGTTCGCTGTCCGGTCCGATTTTCAGAACACTGCTTCCTATGCGGTGTATGGCAGCTTAATCTTCGAAATGGATTCAATCCATTCAATTTCCAAATTAGTTGTTGCCATTAATTCGGATGATGTTAAATATTCCTCCCATTAATCGGAACGGGTCATATCATATTGGAGTAGATAGATTATCATGTTTGAGATTGAAATGCGAGCGAGAACTATAAGGCTCCCATTGGATGCCACGCCATTTCCCATTCATCGATTTTCCAAAGATTTTTTTATCAAAAATTCATTTGTTTGACATCTCCTAGAAATATCTCAAAAAAAATGTTATACTCAATTACTATATATATAAAAGAATAAATTAAATTTCCTTGAAAGAATGGATTAAACGTGTATTAAAGTCGGAATTTTTACTATTCATAATTAGTCATCTCATCCAACAACTAAAAGACCTTTATCCGCCGATATCTTAACATAGTTATCAAAATAATAACATATCTTGATTCGAAATGATGCAATATACAAAATAAAATCCATTTGAATATTTTTGGATGTCTTATTCGATGAGTTTAACTTAAATATGTCTAAATTTTATTAAAAAATAAAAATCCATCTATACCAATTTTTCACAAAAATAATTTTTTAAAAAATATATATATTCACATCACACCTAATCATTACATTTTTTTTTTATGAACAAAAAATTCATTCAAATACACTTCATCCACTATATCTCTACTCCTTTAAAAATAAACTCTCTTATTTATTCTAAGAAAAATGAGAATGGAGAAATAATATCACATCCAATCCGTGCCTAAATATCAATTTTTAAATAGATGGATTGCTCCGATGAGTATTTATGAACAATTTTGCATATAAAACATTGATTAAAATGAGAGTATTTTTCAATACAAATGGAAAGTCGAAACTGGAATAAGGTTGATATACATACATATATATATATATATACACACACATATATATATATATATATATAAAGAACTATAAATCAACTTATTTTTGAAAATATGATATTAATATTAAATTAAAAAGTGCTTTTCTTAGCCAAATAAGTGTTCTGGGATTAAGGATATTTTAGAATTATTGAAATATAATTGGGGATAAGTATGTGTTCAAGATGTATAAACTCCGTAGGAAATTTTGTATTACACTGAGACATAAAAATAGATACAAGAGTTTTGATGGACAAGTAAACCCTAGCTAGAAATATGAAAAGAAATATACATAAAGATATAATATAAAATACTATCTAACACTCCCCTGCAGTCGAAGCAGGAGGTTCGCCAATGCTGAGACTGGACCGAAACTCTAAAAACAACTGTGACGGGGAGACCTTTGGTGAAGATATCTGCAAACTGATGAGAGGAAGGGACGTGTAACACACAAACTTCACCCAAGGCAACACATTCAAGTACAAAATGTATATCTATTTCAATGTGTTTAGTTCGTTGGTGCTGTATAGGATTAGAGGCTATAAAAATGGAACTAATGTTATCACAATAAACAACAATGGCACGAGAAAGGAGACAACATAACTCAAACAAAAGATTACGGAGCCAAGAAGTTTCAGCAACTGCATTAGCGACACCACGATATTCAGCTTCAGACCGAGTGATCACGTGCTGACGCTTGGAGGACCAAGAAGTAAGATTATCACCTAAAAAGACACAATAACTGGAGGTAGTGTTGGGATCGGTACAACCCGCGGGGACGCCGACACAGCGGAAAACATATAATTTAGAAATTAAAGCGGCATCCCCGAAATTAGGGTTAGGTTGAAATGGTACCATCAGATTCAAAACTATCCTAGAAGATGGTTTACTCGTGTTTGCCTATTCTAGACCTTAAAGCAGCAACGTCTTTTTAAACAATTTCCTGCTACAGTCTTCGAATTGGATTTGCCCTAGCGCCCCAAGTGTTGCGCCTCTGAGATGTATCCACACCCTAGCTCGTACCCTCGATTATCTCCACCAGTGCTAGCCAAGAGAATATCAAATTTTGGCTTTTTTAGAAATTAATTTTAGTGTTCTTCGCACTCAACACATAAGTTTGAAGAATTCTTGTGAAAGAAAAATTGGGAGAGAATAAAAGAAAAGAACTTGTATAAATTTTTATCAATCCTTCATTAAGTTTAAAAGAGGTGGAACACACACACACACATATATATATATAGTCCACCAAGGGGAAACAACATATACACGCACGCCTCTCTCCCTAAAAATTAGGAAGGCGTGTGTGTGTGTATATATATATATTGCTTTTTCCTTTTCTTTTATTCTCCTTCCTTAGTTAGTTGGGCTCTTTCCAACTAATTAGATATTACCATATCTATTAATATCCTAACATATATCGTATAAGATCTTCCCTTTTTAATTAGTTACCTTAACCAATTAAAAGATCCTACTAAATCCATATATAAGATATTAATCAATATATATATATACAAACTTGGTGAGCAAGATAAATTTTTCCACCAAATCATCACATTACACATACACATATCCGCACGTAACACGTGCAAAGATGTATATATATATATATATATATTATTTTCTTTCTTTTATTAATTATTTAGTCCTTTCCAATTTAACATTTTAATATAAATTATATTACCATTAATTAATACCAAACAATTAATTCCTTTTCTTGATTAATTAAATTCAATTAATTAATCCCTCCGTTAATTCACAATGAATTAATTAGCCAATAGGTACTACACTAAGTTATGTGTGTGACCCCTCAGGCTCGTTGACAAGCTAGCAATAAGTCCTTATAGCAATAATTAACTAGATCTTGGATTAATTTCACCAAATTAACCTATGGCACATATTGGTCGTGGTTCGATGTCTAGCAACGTCGCGACGACTTCCTAGATGTTAACGATGAAAAGAAAACCTATCCGAGTAACGATCGTCATGTGAGTAGAATCTCTTCATCAGTTTCCCGTCTATGGTCTAGGGTATGGCGACGGTCGAATCCTAATAACCTTAGAAACTATGACTGTGTTATGACATCTAATGATCCAGTCTTCTAAGTCGGGACCACCAATCCCTCTTAGAAGACAATTGCTTTGATCAAAGACTTTATCGATCATTTAGATTCTAGCAACAACATAGGAAATACCGTGTACTCGTGACCCTGGATGAATCCCTCTCCGACTACCACTTGTTCCGCTGTACTATCAGACTATACCCAACATACACGCCTTATTACTCTCCTGGAGTGCACGTGCATATCAAAGCATAGTGGATAGTACCCTTTCCAATGACATCTCAGGTCTAAGGACTAATCTCACACTACGAAATCCAAGGACTCCATGTTCGACAGCACCAACTAGGAGTCCTTTAGCGGGGCCGTTCAATTCCATAATCAAAGAATGAATCTTCATACATGTATTGCCATAAAAGTCATCTACAAGGGAACACGTCGACCTCTTGCGAGAGTTACATGCACGAACAAGTCTTGACGTGGCTAGTGATATCCCAAATCTCACATCCTCTATGACTTGGAATATTATTTAGGATTACGGTATTTGAGAGCATTCAATAGGTATCTCGACCACTCCCCTAACCATATGTTATCCATGGAATCTTTATCTATACTAACACTAGTTATAGGCAAAATTCTAATTTTAGTTCCATAGGATCTCGTGATTCTAGTTTTAATCCCACAGTTTACAAAATTCTAAAAAAGGTCCCAAAATATTTCACTTTTTCCAAACTTGGTGCCAATTTAACCTAAAATTAGTCCCACAAGATTTTTCCCGTTAGTTTTACATGGAATCTAGCGCGTGCACGTCACCTCCCCATTAAATCCTGAGCTTTAATCGAAGTGTGTAATTTTAGTCCCATAGGATCTCGTGATTCTAGTTTTAGTCTCACAGTTTACAAAATTCTAAAAAGGTCCTAAAATATTTCACTTTTTCCAAACTTGGTCCCAAAGTATTTGGGCTCACCATTTTATGACAAACCCCACAAAAGTATGAGCCTAATATTAACTTAGATCGTGATATATTGTATAGGCCGAGTTATGGCCCACATCCTGCAAACTTATAATTGTATTTTGGAAAGAGGGAGGATAAATACCCAATGGATTACGTTTGGGAAGGGGAAAGGAGAGATTCAGAAAATACATGTTGCAGAATTTATGCACATATATATATATATATATATATATGATGTATGGTGTTAAATATGAGCCATTGATCTTTATCAAGATCTATGGTTAGTAGTATTTTGATTAATAAATATCTAAAATTTAATATTGACCATCAATTTTTGAGATATTTGATTGAATGGTTGGTAGATTAACCTCAAATAAATTTCAAGCTAGTTTGAAAGAAACCTATGATGCACGGGTATGGACACGGGACACGTCAATTCTTAAAAATATTAGTACACAGATATGTCAGACACGACTTCACATGTGTATTTTTTCATTTATCTCAATAGCTGAACACGAACATGGCGCATGTCCGACACTGCACGAGATGGTTTTTCAAAGTGTCCGTGCATCATAGAAAGAAACAAAAGTGTACAACAGCGACTAATGTCTAGCGTCTAGTTACTGAGTGAACAAAAGTTCTAAAACTACAACCATTTCATTAAGAATGAATAATGATAAAGAGTTCTAAGAAGGGTGAAATACTTTTGGGACCTTTTTTAGAATTCCGTAAATTGTGGGACTAAAACTAAAATCACGAGATCCTATGGGACTAAAATTAGACACTTCAATTTGAGCCTAAGGATTTAACGGGAGGTGAAGTGCACGCGCTAGATTCCGTGTAAAATTAACTGAAAAAATCTTGTGGGACTAATTTTAGGTTAAATTGGGATCAAGTTTGGAAAAAGTGAAATATTTTGGAACCTTTTTTAGAATTTCGTAAATTGTGGGACTAAAACTAGAATCACGAGATCTTGTGGGACTAAAATTAAAATTTTACCCTAGTTATAACAATAAAGAAGCATACCATAAAGATTTCAATATATTTAAAAGAAGACTGTCATAGTATTTTACATTTAAGATGACAGAGCCCAAAACAAATGGCTCATCGGGCACCTAACACTATTAATCTCCCACTTGCCCTAGAGCCAATTGCCCTTGTACTTTAATCCCATCATTTCTAGATGTTTTTCAATTACACTTTGACTCAGAGCTTTGGTGAAGGGGTTTGCTACGTTTTTCTCCGAGTCGACTCATTCTACTCGAACGTAGCCTATTTCCACTATCTCTCTGATGAGATGATATCGTCTAAGAATATGTTTGGATCTTTGGTGAGACCTAGGCTCTTTCGACAGAGCTATAGCTCCATTATTATCACAGTACAGAAGCACTAGATTAATAATGGAGGGAACTACCTCCAATTCATGGACAAAGTTCCTCATCCAAATAGCTTCTTTTGCTGCTTCAGCAACAGCTATATACTCAACTTCCGTGGTGGAGTTAGCCGTCATCTCCTTCTTGGAGCTCTTCTAGCTTATAGCTCCTCCATTGAGTATAAACGCATATCCGGATATCGATTTAAGATCATCTACGTCTTGTTGAAAACTAGAGTCCGTATAGTACTCTAATTCTAATTTTCCTCCGCCGTATACCATTGAGTACGCTTTAAGTACTTTAAGATCGCTTTCATGGCAGTCCAGTGGTCTTTCCTTGGATTCGAATGGAACCGGCTTGCTACACTAAGTGCATAAGCCACATTCGGTCTACTACACAACATAGCATACATAATGCTTCCTATTGCCGAAGCATAGGGAATGATTAACATTTTCTTTCTCTCTTCGGGTGTCCTAGGGGACATAGATTTAGAGAGAGAGAGATTTCATGTCTAGCTGGAAGGAATCATTTCTTTGAATCTCCCATACTGAATCTATTAAAGACCCGTTCTATGTACTTAGATTGGGAGAGTCCTAGCAATCTACTTTCCCTTTCTCGGTGTATCATCATATCAAGAACGTAGGATGCTTCTCCCATATCTTTCATTGAAAATTGGTTCGACAACCAAACTTTCATTGATTGTAACATTCCTACATCATATCCAACGAGAAGAATGTCATTAACGTAGAGTACCAAAAAGCTTATGGCTCTCCCACTAATTTTCTTATATCCAACTTCGGGAAGCTTGCTTCAAGCCATAAATGGGTTTTTGTAGCTTCCACATCTTGTGCTCGCTCCCACTGGATGTGAAACCCTCTGGCTGTTCTATGTAGATTTCCTCATCAATGTTTCCATTGAGGAAAGCCGTTTTCACATCCATCTGCCAAATCTCATAATCGAGATAGACAGATAAGGCCAATAGAATCCTAATTGACTTTGTCATTGCGACTGGCGAAAAAGTCTCCTCGTAGTCAATTCCTTGCCTTTGAGTATACCCTTCGCCACTAAGCGAGCCTTGAAGGTGGTAACCTTTCTATCTACTCCTAACTTGCGTTTGCATACCCACTTACAACCAATGGCCTTAATGCCCAATGGTGGGTCTATCAAGGTCCAAACCTTGTTGGAGTACATGGATTCAATTTGAATTCCTTGGCTTCAAACCATTTTCCTGAGTCCTTGTCGAACATTGCCTCATCATAGCATGTTGGATCTTCATCCAATAGGAGGCCCTTCATTTTGCTTTTCAGCAAGAAACCATAGTATCTGTCAGGCTGTCTCGGGATCCTTTTGGATCTCCTTAGAGGTGGAGTTTGTGTACTTACAGTTTGTGGTTCATTGTGCTCTTCATTCACTGCAAATGGTGTTTGTGTTTCTTGAGTTTTCTCAATTTCTATTGCTCTATCTATGCTACCACTGAAGAGTTGCTTCTCTAGAAACACAGTGTTTTTGAAACAATCACCTTTTGTTTGAAGGTGTGGTAGAAATAGTACCCATAAGATTCTTTAGGGTAACCCACAAACCTACATAAGATAGATCTCGAATTTAACTTATCTCCCTCTAGCTTCTTGATGTAAGCAGCACACCCCCATACTCTAAGGTACTTGTGGTGATTTGCCGTGTCACATCTTATACGACACTTTCGAAACACTCTTTGACGATAATCTATTTAATAGATAAGCCGTTGTCTCCAGGGAATAGCCCTAGAGGAACGTAGATAAATCAATGGACATCATCATTGATCCAACCATGTCCATCAACGTGCAATTTCTTCGCTTAAACACGCCATTTAATTGTGGCATTCTACGCGGCATCCACCGAGAGAGAATCTCATTCTCTTTCAAATAATCCAAGAACTCACCGGACAAGTATTCTCCTCCTCGATCAGATCGAAGAGTTTTAATACTTTTATCAGTTTGTTTCTCCACTTCATTTCTGAATTCTTTGAACGTATTAAAGGTCTCAAATTTGAATCTAATAAGATACAAATAGCCATACCTAGAATAATCATCGGTAAAGATTATGAAGTAAAAAAAGTTCCCTAATGCTTTGTCACTGAGCGGTCCACACACATCTGTGTGAACTAACTCAAGCAAATCCTTAGCACGTTCCATTTGGCCTCCAAATGGTGACTTTGTCATTTTACCTTTCAGACAAGGTTCACAAGTCGGTAGTTCCTCTTCTTCATCAAGCTTGATGAAACTTGATAACTTGTGAATCCTATCTTTAAATGCATGACCAAGTCTAGCATGCCAGATTTATTGGTTGAATTGCAAGAAAATTAGTGCGCGGGTAAACATAAAGGTTGTTATACATACATGCTCTAATGATTAATTTAGAACCCAAAAAGATTAAACAAAAACCATTATTTATATTAAAAGAAAAACCTTCCTTGTCCAACACTAAAACAGAAATTAAGTTCTTAATCAATCTGGGAACATAATAAACATCCTTTAAAGTAAACCTACGACTATCCTCAAGAACTAAAATGACATTTCCAATAGCCTTGCAGCAACAGATGCTCCATTAGCCATTCTCAGGACCATGCCCCCGTCATCCAGTTCTCTGCTTCTAGACAGCACCTGCAAATCATTGCAAAGGTGAGTACCACAGCCGGTGTCAAACACCTAAGAAGCATGGTTAATTGACAAATTAACCTCAACAATAAACACACCTTCATTGTGGCTTTTGAAGGCAGCAGGACAATCCTTGTTTGAGTGTTCCATCCCATGGAAATGAGGGCAATCTCCCTTTGGCATTTTGTCTCCAAACATCCTCTCCAACTAGTCAATGATATCCTTGGTTAGTTTGATCTTTCCATATGTCTCAATCATTCGCTCAGACATCATAGACAATATGAAACATCGAACATAAGCCTCATCATTGATTTGCTTTGTCCATTACTCCAAAATACGAGCACGAGTTGCAAGCTTGGGCCTAGGGTGGGACTTTCCCTTTGATTATGTAATCAAGTTCCTTTACCCTGAGATATACATCTAAATCCAAACGCCAATAGGTGTACTTCGAGCCATCAAACTTGTTGCGTTTGAGAATCCATAGACAAGTATAAATGATTTTCATGATATTACTATGTGAGATGCGATAAAGCGAAAAATGATCATTAGCATTCAGTTCTAATATATATTCACATGAAATTAGGGAATTTTAAATATACATGTGTGCTCCCACAAACGTTTCGAAATCCATCACCCCAATTGACAGAAGACGGGAAACTCGACCATTTCCAGTGGGCTCGAGCGTCAAATGTCCCAACCTCATTCCACGACTTGTGAGACAATGGGCGGTAACATTTGAACAGGCACGACGACCCTATCCACATCCAGATGGCTCTCAAGATGTTTGCCTCACATTTCATGTACATCTCGAGAACATGATGCAACCATACACTAGTCTGTATTTTAGTCCGACACATCAAATTCTCACAGCATAACAGTAGCCAGGTGGTCCCACGACTCATGGACGACTCCTTAGCAAAACTGAGACCAGTGTGCACTTCTAGTATGACCGCCTGTCATATAGAAGGCCTAGTTTTGAGATTAGTATACTTAACTTGCCACCATTCCATGACTCTTGAGACAATGATGATAAGGTGCGCTATTCCCTTTCACATCTAATGATGGAAGGCACTGGACCTAATCAAGGGGCTTTCGGGCCCCCGATTTATCCATTTAGGGACGTAATATGGATAAAGGGGTTTTTCAAAAATAAGGTTTTACACTTTCAATTACTTATCTTTCTTAGGTGATTATGCAAACATGCATAACATAAGAAAATAAGCAATCATACATAAAGCGGTAAATGTGATCTTACTCAAGCCAATACCTAAACACCCCGAGTCATCAAGGTGTTGACCAATCTAATCTAAGCACCTGGACCCTAAACTAAGGTCTTCAAATCTCCATAAGCTTGAAAGTCTTCATCTTCATCTTAAAAAATACATTTAAAGAAACCTTTCTCTCTCATTTACAATAAAAGAAAAATATGGCACGCGGGCCTCAAATCAAAATAACGACTAGTCTAAGGCTTGACCCGGATCACCACATAATCACATAAACATACTATCATGCAAATATGAATTAATATTCACCGTCTTTAATTGAGGATAATCAAATTAACTAATAGATCCAAAGACTCTGATTTCTAAAAACCAATTTTGCAAACTCACATGAAAAAGTCATACTTTTTCAATTAATCTAAAATAATTTTCCAAAAACCTAATTTTATTCAATTCCGAAAATTAATAAAAATCCATCTTATTTCAATTTTCAAATTAAATAAAACCCTCAATTTTGAAATATCCAATTTTAGAACAAACATAAAATAATTTTTCATTCGAGATTAAAAAAACCTTAATTTTATAAAATCACAAATTAGGGTTGCGCTTTTAATTTAATTGCAAAAATGACCCAAGGCCTAAAACACAATTATAACGAAAAACATTTGGAAATTAGGGGAAATTACATCTCGAACCCTAGGTCAAAATGCGGGTCGCCTTCGGCAGCCCGACCTTCGCCATCATGCATCTTCATCTGCGACAGTGCGTGCGCTCACCGCACTGGCTGCACACACGCTACCAAACAACGCTGTTTCTATTCACGGTAACTGACTGTCGCGGTCGTGCAGCGGCGGTGCTACCCGTGCGACGGCGACCTCCCCCCCCCCCCCCTTTTTTAAAACAAAACATAAAAGCCATATTTATTATATCCATGACACTAGCTCCCACTATCTAATCAGTGTAGGACTAGCACTTCTTGTCAATGCAAGTGTCATATGAGTTGAATCTTAATGCCCAAATAAGATTCCTTAACACGTAAACCATATTTATTAGATCAAACAATTAACTCCATCAGTGTCTCCACACTATCAAATAAGTCATGGTGAGTACACCTCAATCTTAGGGACTTGTTTGTTCAATACAGTTAATGCCATATAGTTTTACATGAACAAAACTCATTTCCTTTATGAATGTTCATACAATATAAGTCAGTGCCCTATTCAAATCTAATTCCTCATTGGCTTTGAAGGCACACACTTAACAGCAATAAGACTGGACGAGGAAGATGGGCGAAGATGAAGAAAGTGAGATAAAGTACCTTGAAGATATCCAAGAATACGTTTGAGAGCATTGAGATGTGGTATGCGAGGGTCATGCATAAAGAGACAAACTTGTTGAACGACATATGTGCTATCGGGACGGGTAATAGTGACATATTGAAGGACGTCAGCAAGACTGCGATAGAGAGAAGAATCGGGAATGGGAGGACCAGAAGAAGAGACTTTTGATTTAGTATCGACGGGAGTGGCGCATGGGTTGCAAGAAGACATGGTAGCATTCTTGAGAATTTCTTGAGAGAGATGGAAACCAAACGAGGAACACAAGACAGAGATGCTGAGAAAATAATGAAGGGAGCCAAGGTCAGTCATTGAGCACTCGAAGGAGAGAAGACAAGTGATGGAGGAGAGAACATCATCAAAAAAAACAGTGAGAATGATATCGTCGACATAGAGAAGAAGATAAGCAGTGTGAGATGAACTATGAAGGATAAAGAGAGACGTGTTAGCTTTTTTACTTACAAAACCTAAGGAAGAGATGAAGGAGGCAAAATGTTGATACCAAGAATGAGGAGCTTGCTTAAGACCATAAAGTGATTTCTTAAGACGACAGACATGATTAGGACAAGAGAGATAAGTGTAACTGGGAGGTTTGTTGCATAAAACTACTTCAGATAGGTGACTGTGGAGAAATGCATTTTTGGCATCTAATTAGTAAATAGGCTAGGAACGAGAAAAGGCGAGGCTGAGTACAGTACGAATAGTAGCCGTTGACGGGACTAAATGTTTCATCATAGTCGAAACCAGGCTACTGAGAGAAACCTTGAGCAACGAGACGAGCTTTATAGCGCTCAAGGGTACCATCAGAGCGAAACTAATGACGAAAAATCCATTTGGATCCGAAGATATTGACGTTAGGAGGACAAGGAACAAGATCCCAAGTGCCATTAGAATGCTAGGCAGAGAGCTCAGCATCCATGTCATGTTTCCAAGAGGAGTTTTAAAAAGCTTGAGTGTAGGATCGAGGGATCGGAGAGATTGGGGAAGAGATGAAGAGATTGAGAATTTGATGAGGGCAAAAGATTCCAGATTTAGAATGAGTGACCCTGGGGTTCAGAGTGGGGTCTGGTGGAGGTGGAGATGCCGTAGGGGTAGTGGGTGGAGGCTCCGAAAGAGTCAGAGGGTCGGGGACAGCCGAGTTTACCGAGGGTCCATGGAGGATTGCATGCCGGATGGAGTGAGGGGGATCGTCATCATTGGGAGAGAGGAAACGGTAGTCCTTAGGAGCAGCAGAAAGATGGAAGGAAGAGTAGGGGAAGATAGATTCATCAAAAATGACGTGACGAGATAAAATAATTATGTTTCACAAAAGATCATGACAACGATAGGAACGATTATGAGATGGTTAGCCTAAGAATATACATGCAGATGAGGAAAGAGCGAGTTTGTGAGGTGATGTGGCAGTGAGATTAGAATAACACAAACACCCAAAAGCACGGAGGTAGGAAAAGTGCTGTAAAGGAATTCGAAGGAAATGTGAAATGAAAGAATGGTTGTGGAAAGAATATTGAGCAGATGAGAGCCCATGTGGAGTGCCTCAACCCAAAAAGTAGAAGGGAGGTGAGGTTGGAAAAACAGAGTTCAAACAATATTGTTGATAGAGCGAAGGGTACGTTCAACTTTCCCATTTTTTTGAGAGGTGTGTGGATAAGAAAAACGAAATTGAATGCGGTTTTTATTAAAGAAAATGTGAAAATTATGATTGTCGAATTTGCGACCATGATCACTTCGAAAAGCCTTTATATTTGTATTGAATTAAGTCTTAACATAAGAGTGAAAAGTTTGAAAAACATGAAAAACCTCAGATTTATTATGAAGAGGAAAAACCCATAAAAAATGAGAGAAATCATCTAAGAAAATAATATAATAACAAAAACAATTTGAATTAATAACTGAAGATGTCCACAAATCAGAATGAATTATTTCAAAAATAGAAGAAGTACTAGTAACAGAAATGCTAAACAAAAGACGACTGTGCTTGCCCAATTTACAAGCATGACATAAGGAAGTAACATTGTTTTTGACGGCTAATAAAATTTCTAGAACTTAAAAATTTAAAAACAGAATCTCCAGGATGACCGAGACGACAATGTCTTATGAGGGGTGAGAAAGTAGCAAAGGAGACGGCGGTAGAAGAGAGGTTGATAGCGGAAGGAAGAACATGATAAAGCTCACCACTACTATCACTATGAATGCCCGTTTGTAGGTCCTTCCCAGAGAAACTAAAAAGATCAAATTCAATTGTACAGTGATTATCACGAGTAAGTTGATGCACATAAATAAGATTTTTAACGATATGGGGAGATATGAGAATATTATTCAGATTAAGAGAGGAAGAACTAGAGGGAAAATGAGTATCACCAATATGAGAGACAGGTAGTACATCACCATTACCGACCATAATGTATCTAGATAAATCACAAGGTACAAAAAATTTAAGATTACCTTGAGTAGAGGTCATGTGTGAACTTGCCCCAGAATCCATGTACCAACTGTCATCAAGGGGGTGTATATTCATAGTAGAAAATAAAGTGGAAAGATCTGTGTCTGGGCGGGTGAAGTTGTTGGACCCGCGTGCGGAATTGGGCCATGTGAAGAGGTTGCTGAGAAGTTGGAGTGTTGATAGGTTGGCCTAGATGAAAGAGACTACCCATGTGCGTAAGAGAATGAGGAAACCGCTGTCCATTTGGAGTGTGCAGATAATGAGCTGGAGGTGCTGATTTGCTGAAGGTGGCAGACCTAATATACCTAGGTCACCAGACTGAAATGGGACGCTGTAAAAGGCCTGTGGAGCTGGAGCAAAAGGGAAGTTGAATTGCTGATTGTGGGCTGCTATATTGAGGACGAAATTGACTATGACCAGGTTGTTGGGCCTGATTTGAAGAATAGAAATAATTGTTCCGGTTGCCATAGGAATAATTGCCACCCGAATTACTACCACCACGAGAAGAACCGCGACCATGATTACGACCATGTCCTCTACCTCGACCTCGACCATTATCATTACGATTAGTGGATTGGAATATAGAAGGACAGAGGAATCTGTGGAATTGGAGATGGGGGTGGATTGAATTTCACGAGCTTCGTGCAGAAGGAGACTATTACGTGCTTGAGAAAAATTGGGAAAGGGAATTTTGTTTGTGATGACATCGATTATACTATTGTATGAGTCGGGGAGATTATTAGAATTTGTAACATGAGTTCTTGGTCAAAAATAGGATTATCGACATCTTTCAAATTATTAGCTATACGTTTCATGTCACGATAGAAATCCGAGATAGATAAATTACCCTTTTTGAAATTTTGGAATTTTTCTTGAAGTTGTATACAACGAGATGGTTCATTGTTGGTGAAAAAAGATTTGAGATTATCCCAAATTTGTTTAGCAGTGAAACCATTAGAATTAACTATAACTAGAAGACTGACATCAACAGAATTATAAATCCATGTTTTTTTTTGGAGTCAAGGGAGTACCAGTCTTCATCATACCGTGATGGAGCAAACGATCGGCTGTAGGAGGCCATGTAGTGAGAAGAGGCTAGGATGCACCACGGGGTCGCCAGTGATTGGGAAGGAGGGAGGCGGAAGACTATGTGGATCAAGAGGGTTAATAGATTAACCCTAGAAACACTACAAGAAAATATGGTTTTCACTATAATTTTTTTAACTACATTGAAAATAATGTAGTGAAAACAAACTTTTAACCATGATGTTCAAGTCATAGTAAAAACTCTTAAATCACATTGTATAAATACTACACCTATTGATTTCATAGTAAAAGCTTAACTATTTCCTATGATTTTCTCACGTAGTATATACTAGAATACAATTTCTACAATTTTGCTTAAATCATAGTAAAAGTAGATACAATTACTATGCCATCTCCTTCAAAGCAAAAGAATAAAACTAGCAGCAAAAACCAATTCCCATCTCCCTCCAATTTTTTTGGATAAAAATTGAGTTTTTATAATAGAAAATAAAATAAAAATAGTGAATGGGGCGGCAAAACCCAATTCCCATCTCCCTCCAATTTTTGTGATAAAAATTTAATATTATTTTTAATTTTTTTTCTAAGTAATACTATTTCTAGGTTTATACTTAGTAGACCACAATTTTGCTTCAAAAGAAAATTAAAAAAAAAAGAAACAGGTTCCCACAAAGACCACGTTCTTCGGTCAATCGCCGGTTGTGCCTCTCCTCACAGGTAAAGCTCTTTCAGCCCTCTCTTTTGTGGTTTGCTCTCTTTTTCTATTATAGACTAACCTTCAATTAATGGTATTAGGTAGACGGCAAAAGAGGGAAAAGTGAAATTCCCGTTTCGTCACTCGGACAAGAATTAGGAAAATAGCCATAAAAGTTGCAAGGTATTTTTTATCACACTTGTTAGATTTGTGTTTGTGTACTTTTCTCTGCTATTGATTATTGAGTGTGTGTATTAATCGCTATTTCTATTGATTTTCTCTGCTGATTTCTATTGATTTTCTTTTCTGTATATTAATTGCTGATTTTTGGTTGTGGTGTTTATCTGATTATTGAATTCTGGATTGCAATTATTGGTTTTTTTTTGTTTTTTTTTTCCGTTTTCGGTTTAGTATTGAAACTCATAATGGAAATGATGTCATATAGGAAAAGGTCTGAGCAGGAAGCAACAATGGCTGCTAATATATATATATATGTGTGTATTCTATTGTTAGTTGCAAAATGGAAGAGGCTTTATAATGTACCTTGTTTAAGTAATTAGGAAACTTAGATTGCTAACCAGTGAAACAATTTTAATTTGTGGTTTCTGTTGTATGTGGGTGCACGAGCGTGTATCACTCACTCTGCTCATTCTTAAAGCAATAATGATCTCTTTTTTCATAACCTTTATTTACACTTTACTTTCATTCTTAAAGCAATAATGCCACGGCAGAGACTTGGTTCCTTACATTGCTTTTACTTTTTAGATGGATAGTGATTAGGGAAAAAAGCATTGAACTCTTTAAAGACTTAGCCCTACATTTATTGAGCTGCCATTTTGCTTCCTGCATTGATCAAACCTTCATGCTGATCCTCTGAGTCGACTCTATTCCTCGTTAATTTGCGGGTATTGTTAATATTGTTCCTTTGTAATGTATATAACTTTTTGGTCAGCTAATCAGGAGCTTCTATGATCCTTTGCTTGTGTTAAGAGCCCTTTTGCTTCGCTGATTGGTTCTTCGATTTTGATGTGTGTTTATGTGCATATTTTGTATCAAAAATGCAAAAGGGAGTCATGTGGTTCATTGTTTTCGTTTCATCTTGTGGTTTTACAGGTGTGTTTGTTATATAAGGGAAGAGTTTTATTCTTGTTCTAGCTTGCTTAACACAATTTATAAAGTACACCACACTCCACGTACATCATTGCATCAAAATGGTTATTATCAAAAGAAAAAAGTAATGAAGTACATAAATGACTAGATAAAATAGATATATGTTAAATACTTTTGACATTTAAAAAAGAAAAAGTTTATGATGTGTTTCTTTAAGCTTTAGAGAAATGAAACATAAGTGAGTATGGCTAAATGTATATAAATCTTTATGTTTTGACTTTTTAGATTGATAAATTGTATAGTATGAATTTTATTGTTTCTGTAAATGGTTTTGAGTTACCTTTTAGTTATCTCAAAAATATCTTATTTTTTATTTTTGTAGAAGATGAAAGAGTTTAATATTAAGACAATTGAACACAAAAACAATTAAAAATTGCTGAACAATTATAATTAGAAATGCAGAAGTAAATGAATGAGAAGGAAAGGGGCGTACCTGGCTGTAGAGGAAATGGATTAACTTGGGTGTATATATAGTGTTATGTATAGTGTATATATATTAGTAGGTTGCAGGAGGTGGCAATGAATTGGGTGGCTAATTTTATACAAGACACGTCCACCTCCAACTCTCTTTCTTTTCTTATTTGCCCAACATTAACATCAACTACAATTTAACCCCCAAAATTCTAAGATGGTACAGTAAAACCCATATACACTTCCAAGAATTTATAGAGCACTCCCTCATGTATATAATTTGTTACATTCTAGCCCAAGAACATTTTCTAATCACTATCTATAATTTTAAATGGATAATCCTTTAAATTTAAATCGACAAAGATTACAGATGACTAAACTTACCACTTTGAAATGAGGGGCGTCACATAGTTGATCTTTATTTTAAAATTTAAGGGCAATTGAGTCCATAAAATTACTAACCATACTATTGATTTTTTCTAATGAAAATTTGATAAATAAGTCTTTTGGATTGAAAAAGTTATTATTATTTTTATGATATAAAAATTTATTGAAGGGGGACTTTAGGAATTTCCCCTATATTATATATTAATTCTCGAAAACTTCTTTTAAATATTTCAAATGCTTATGCTTATTTTCTAGGACATTATCATGGATAAGAGTTGGATTTGTTCATCAGACACTTTTAGTTTAATAAGGATACTCATCCTTTTTTTTTTGGTTATTGAAAAAGCAAGAATATAGATTACAAAAACTTTTTGTTCACCTAAGAATTCTGCACAAAGTTTCTACGCAAATAGAAATTCTTTGTCCTTGCTGAAAATTCTACCAAGGAAATTCTACCTGAGCAAAATTCCAGCACAGAGTTCCGTGCAGGGTTGTACTCCTTAAAGGTAGTCTTAAATAATGATTTATATTGCACTAATGCAGTTTGTTGCTGAAAATATATTGAGGGATACTAGCATAGATGATTATATTCCAGACCAGGTTTGTTAATTTTAAGATCTTATGTACCAAATTCTAGTATGCTCAAGTATATACTAAAATCAGACATGAATAATGTCCAAAAGTGAGTATTGAAATTTAATAATAATATTGATGTTCCTTGTCACATTTGTCTCTATCTTTTTGTTAAATTCCTTGAAATTTTATGTTTCATTAATTCAGGTTACAACTGGAAATATGAATGAAAACGACATCTATGATTGCAGTCCTGTCGAGGATTGCTAGTTTTACAAACTTTCATATCAAAATTTGAGTTTTTAGTTTGAATGGATTGAGTATAAAATTAGATTAAATCATTAAATTAATATGTTATGCTTATAGGTTGGAAGCAATGTGATTTTATTTTGTTCAGAAATACCGAAAGAAATTGTTGTAGAGGGTGTGTTACTAAGCATGGATCCGAATGAAAAAATTAATGAAATTGCTTTAGGACATGAATTCATCAAGGTTGTCATTGAAAGGCAATTCAACCAACTTATTTTCTAATGCGGCCTCGTAGAGGTGTAAGTACAGTTCGAGAAGCAATCGGGAAAAGCATGGCATGGGAGTATGTTAATATAAGTTGACTAACCGCATTATATAGGATTGTGTCCTCATATTTATAGTGTCAAACTTTTATTATGTTTGTACAAGTAATTTATTAGATTCATTTTCTTCACCAATACTTGTTCACGATACTTTTAGGTCATGGAGAAGTAAAATGGATCATTGGGATATCACCTCCGTTGCTATAGTTTTGGTGGCTGCCATGGTCAATGCACGCGCCTTAATTATTAAAAATTATTTTGTAACACAATGAAATTTGAACCAGGAGGTATTTGTTATTTATAAAACCTTTTTTTTATTATTCGTACATAAATGTTTGCTGTTATTGACAAATGATCCAAATTAATTAAATTGTCATATGAAGACCTTATTGATGTTATACATTAGTGATTTAAGTGTGATAGTTCTTGTTATAACAGGTGATATATATATATATATATATATATATATATATAATTAATGATGTAGTTGTTGATGGATATTTGTTGATGAATGTGATTGTTGGAAAAAAGTTATAGCAAGACTGTGGTAATAGTATCTTATGGAAAAAAATTATTACGATGCCAGAATTTGTGGTAATACAAAAAATGCACAAAAGATTTAAAAAATACAAAATAATACAATCTTTTTCCTACAACCATAAGTTGTAGTAAGAAAAATTATTTACTACTCGAGCTTGTTGTAGCAACTAGTTTGAACATTCACTGCAATGTTAATCGTGTAGTATGTACGTAATATATGCTACAATTTAGTAATTGTAGGAAAAGAAATTGTTGTACTAGACTTTTTTTAACTATGCATGAAATTCATAGTGAATGAGGAAAATATTCGTAGTAAAACGTTTTTCCTACGCCAAAAAAGTTTTTACTGCAGCTGCAATGCTTACGCCCAAAAAGCGTAGCAGAGGTGTAGCAAATGAGGTTTTTACTACGATTTTTCATTTTTTACTATAGTTTTTTCAGTGTAGTAAAATGTATAGTGAAAGTTGATACCATGTTAGAGATGTATAAACCCCGTAGGGAACCTTGTATTACACTGAGACATATAAATAGATAGAAGAGTCTTGATGGGCAAGTAAACCCTAAACTAGAAATATGAAAAGAGATATACATAAAAATATAATATAAAATACTATCTAACAGTATGTACAAATATATCTTTTTATTTAATTACTAAAGTACTAGACTCAATTTGAAGCAATCATTTACAAACGTAGCAATACGAAGACTTGCCACAGTACGCCTAACTTCGGAGTTTTGATAGGATCCGAGTCATTTAACAACTTAAAGACTATAGATTATTATCACATAGGCGGCCTAGAAAATTGTAAATATAAGTTGAGTTTGCAAACACTCTAGCAAACTTATTTTACTAAAAGTGAACAATCACTTAAAATTAGAGTTTACAAACATGTCTTTAAGAAAATATCTGCCCAAAAATTATAAATAACTCATCAGTTAATTTAATTAACTTTTTAATGTAACAAAAATTAACTTGCTCGTTTCACATCATTATGAATAAAATGAAATAGGATAGTTGAATTCTGAAACTTCAAGATTACAACAAATAAATTGACAAACTAGTTTAATAATAAAATAATAGCTTATAAAGGAATTTCTTTCCGGTTTTCCCTATAAACAAAGTAATAGCTTTTATATTTAATAGTGAAAATTATTATAACTGCCGTTAAATAATTTTTTATATCTAAAAAATCATGAAAATATTTTTCGACCTCAAAAACTCATTATAATTTTTTTTTTCATATGAGTACACCCAAAAAGTAGGATTAAGAACTTTTGGACTAAATTATCCTCCTTGTCTTAAGTTCATAATTGATCTATTGATTTTGTTTGTCGAAATCTTTTATTTTGAATTTTTCAAACTAACCAATTATATATTAGGAATTTTATTTATCAATATTAAAATTTTAAATATCTTTATATAATTTAATTTCACTTTAACATGATAATTATCTAAAAATATTTTTTAATTTTTTTTAGATGATTAAAATATCTACAGATTTTAAAGTAAAATCATAATTAATAATACCTATTAATATAAAAGTTTTATATACATTAATTGCTATGCAAAAGTGCAATTCATTCAGTTTTAATCTAGAAGACTAAGGTCAATTAGGTTCATAAATTTATTAGTCTCAGATGAGTTTCTTTTTGAGTGAAAAGTTGTTGAAATGTGTTTTTCAATTTGAACAATATTAGCATGAGTTATTTGGATACAAAATATATTTTAGGATTTTTTAATAAAATTTTCCCTACTTAATAATAGGTAGATAATAGTTTTTATTTTATTAAACTAAAAAATATTCAGTTAAACGACATTAATGTTTCACTAATAAGTGACTTCGTTTTTGTGTTTAGTCCTCTATCATTAAACCGACTAAAATCATAATTTTGGTACAACGAATAAGAGGGTCAACACTAGTCAACACTTTTTGTCCAAATCGGTTCTACACATTTAGCCCATATTGTAAAAATGATTTCTCGCTGTAGACAAAGCAAATTTAAGTCCAATTAAATTAGGACAAGTGGAAAATATGATATTAATTAACAATTTAAGTCTTTAATTTATATTTTGGGATTTGCCAAATTTTAATTCCAAAATTACATAATTGATTTAATTGATATTTTAATATTTATTTTATTGGCAAATCAAATCGCGCCACATGTCAAATTGAAGTGGTCTAGCCAATCAAATTATGTCTTGCAGTAGAAAAGTCAACGACCAATCACACTGCGCCAAATGGATATGATAGCCAATCAAATGGCTCCAAAATAATTGGTAGTTATCTCTTTAATTAAATAAAGATATTAAAGAGATAATATCTATTAAATTTATTCTCATCAAATATTAGCCAATCAAATTGCTCAAAAGTAATTGATATTTATCTCTTAATAAATACAAAATTAAAGAGATAATTATCAAAGGTGTTTAAAGCATTTGTGACTTCTCCATCCTACACCTATAAATAGGGTCCTTGGGAGCTCACAATAAATACACAAATTCAATTGGAGCTAGAGAAGACAAGAGAAGTTCTCAAATTGTCTCTACAAGTTCTTCAAATTCAAGAAGGCGTTTTTGGCAAAATTCATCAAATTATAACATTTGATTCGAGACTAATGTGCTAAACCTTCGAATAAACGTTATAGAAGTCCAAATCAAGTTGAAGGAAGATCAAAGCGACGGTCGACCTTGAAGCTTTCAAATTTTCCAAATCATTTGCATCGTTTGGTCAGAGGTTAAGCTGTCCAGCCCTCGTATCAACGTTATAAGTATTCAAGTCAACATTGGAGAAGATCAAATAAGCGATTTCTACTCCATTATTCAAATCAAAGTTCTTGAAGGAAAAATCAGAGGATTAGATTAGGGATTTGTACTCCAATTCTTTATTTTAATCAATATAAATTCATTTGTCACTATTTTTTTGTGTTTTTGTTTACAGACATAAAAAATTGTTGTGTACAAATTTTTGGCACGCCTAGTGGGACAATATCTACCTCTCATCTCTTCCCTTCACCAAATATCAAATGGATACTCAAGCAAAAGCTTTGAAGGCAGCGAGAACCAAACAAGTTGTCTCAAAATCTTCAAATTTTGCATGCAATAGTTCTGGAGTAGTAACAAGAAATATGTCCAAGAAGTTGCAAGCATCTGGTGGAGAAGCTCCTCCACCTAAGGCTGTTGAGAAAAATTCACTCCATCTTGGGAGCAAAACCGAAGATGATGAAAATGAGTCTTTACCATGCTGTCCTCGCTCTACATCAAGTTGCTCAAGTGTGGCGCCTGTCATGATGACGAAGGCTATCGAGGGGCTTTCGAAACATGTTCAAGAGCAAGACTCTCAAATTGAAAAATTGTTGAACAAGGCGGATAACATTGACAATAGCCATATAAGAGGCAAGCAAGTTGAAGTTCATGATGAAGGTGAAACGTCTGCCGAGCAAAATCCGACTGAGAAGGAAAAATCTCATGACAAAGAGTTCCACCTTTCAAATGATGGAATGATTCCAGTCGATCAACTGAAGAAGTTTATAATGGGAACTATCAAAGACAAGTTTGATGGAAACTCTAATTCATCTTTGACTTATACCAAGCCATATACCCAAAGGATTGACAACTTGAAGATGCCGAATGGTTATCAACCTCCAAAATTCCAGCAATTTGATGGCAAAGGCAACCCTAAGCAACACATAGCCCACTTCGTTGAAACATGCAACAACGCTGGAACTTATGGGGATCACTTGGTCAAGAAATTTGTCCGATCATTAAAAGGCAATGCATTCGACTGGTACACTGATCTTGAGGCTGGCTCGATTGACTACTAGGACCATATGGAGCAAGAATTCCTCAATCACTTTTATAGCACTCGTTGCACTGTGAGCATGATTGAACTCACCAATTCTCGCCAATGGAAGGATGAACCTGTCATTGACTACATCAACCGTTGGAGAAACTTGAGCCTCAACTGCAAAGATAGACTGTCTGAGGCCTCCGCGATCGAGATGTGCATTCAAGGGATGCATTGGGGCCTCCGATACATCCTTCAAGGGATTCAACCAAGAACATTTGAAGAATTGGCCACCCGAGCACATGACATGGAATTAAGCATGGCCGCAAATGGGAGCAATGGGCCACTTATTTAAGAACCGCAGCGACCTAAAGAAAAATAAGAGGAAGAAATGGGTCAAGCCTTATTCAAAAGCTCCAAATAAAGAATCCATGGCAGTGAATGTGACACCTATCAAGTTCCGTAGCAAGACAAGTGATACCAGCACTGAGAAGAATAATGTCTCTCAAGACAAAAGGCAGAAAAGGTTGACTCTCAAGGAGATGCAATCAAAAGAATACCCATTTCTGGACTCTGATGTTTCTGGGATATTTGATGACTTACTCAATGCGAATCTCATCGAGTTGCCCGAGATGAAGTGCCCTAATGAAGCCAATCGTGTTGATGATCCTAAGTATTGCAAATATCATCGCCTGGTAGGACACCCAATCCATGATTGTTTTATATTCAAGGACAAAGTCATACAACTTGCCCGTGAAGGAAAAATCTCGCTAGATGAAGAGAATGTCGCCATGAACCTTGTCACTTTGTGTTATGAAGAAGTTAATACGATGCATGAGGATGAGACGGCTAATGATGAAGCATGTCTAACTGAGAAAGAGGCATTTTGTACTGCTGATCACTGTACGTCTTCAATCGCCTTTACTGATGAAGATCTAGTACTGGGTTCCAAGCCTCACAACCGTCCATTGTTCATAACTTGCTATACTCACGAGCAGAAAGTAAATTGAGTACTCATTGATGGAGGTTCTGCAGTCAATATATTACCACTGCGCACGTTGAAAGAGTTGGGAGTCGCCATAGATGAACTTTCTAATAGTCGCCTAATGATCCAAGGTTTTAATCAAGGAGGGCAAAAGGCCGTCGGCATCATAAGGATGGAGTTGATGATGGACGACATGACACCCACGACACTATTTCATGTTATAGATGCCAAAACGTCTTATAACATGCTCCTCGACTGACCATGGCTACATGAGAACAACGTAGTCCCTTCAACTTGGCACCAATGCTTCAAATATTGTCGTGAAGACGTAGTGAAAACAATACTTGGTGATAGAAAACCATTTACTGAAGTTGAGGCCTATTTCGCTGATGCAAATTACTATTTTGATGACTCAAAATGATCACAAGGGAGTTTATCACCTGAAAAGCCCAAACCGCAAAATGAGGATAAGAGTCCCTTAGCCAAGAAAGAAAAGAAGATCAAAAACTCCTCACCAAGTCTGGGTCATTGAAAGGGTTGATATTGCCATTAACTCAACTTGATACGAAAAGGCCCTCTCGTCCGCCGCTGAAAAGGCTTGCTCATCCAACTCAAGGGCCTGGAAAGGAACATGAAGATGCATTACTAAGTCAAAATAAAGGAAGTTTTGATCCAAAAGCTGACAAGCTTCTCATTAAAGCTGGATATAACCCTCAAGAAAGTGCTAGTCTAGGAGAACTTCCTCCTGAGGTTGCTGGCGAGATATCTCATGGACTCAATGCTACTTAAAAGATGTTGAAAGAAAAAGGGCATGTAGTTCAAAATCCTCTAATGGATCTTGGGTTTGTCCCACCAAAGCCTATTCGTATTACCATAAAGAGAGCGAGTAGAAACCATATAGTTGAAGAAGAGCTTTCATCAACTGATGATGTGTTTAACGAAAAAGGAGTGAAGATACCACGTGAGTCTGTCTTTGATAGACTTGGCACATGTTCCATCTTTGATAGACTTAGCACATGTTCTGTCTTTAATAGACTTGGCACATGTTCTGTCTTTGGTAGACTTGGTCCAATTAAAAGAATGAGGCATCAAAAGATTCAAAGGTGATGTGTTGTTAGAGTGTCGAGAAATTCGAGGAAAATTAGTGAACAACACACCAGTCAAAAACTCCGAAGTTTGGTTCTATCTCGCATGAAGCGTTGCACTAACTTGATCATATCATGCGAAGAAGTTTTAAAGGATAAGCTGCAAACCACGATCTTCACGCATACCCCACATGATGAAGACGATCGAGAAAGTGTAGCATCTTCCAATCACATCGCTCTTATGGAACTTCCGGGTGATTTGCATAGGCATATGTTTGAGCTAACAAGAAAAGAGTGTGTTGAAGTTGCTGCAAGAACCATCTATATGGTCCATGCAAGAGACGAGAATAGACAAAAAGGGGCATGTGTGGATTTGGAAGAGGTCGAACACGCGGAAGACGAAGTCGCTCAAGTCCTTTATATTACTCTAAATGAAGGGGATGTAGAGGTAGAAGAAGATGCTGAAGATGCTCCTCCCGAACTTGAAGTAGGTGTTAGAGCCACCGTGGATGAGTTGAAAGAGATCAATTTAGGTGATGAACATGATCCACAACCAACTTACTTAAATGCGTCATTGACCCTTGATGAGGAAGATGCGTATGTCCAACTCCTACAAGAGTTCAAAGATATATTTGCGTGGTCATACAGAAAAAAATGTCTGGCTTGGACCCAAAAGTTGTTGTCCACCATCTGGCAGTGAAGAGAGGAGCTCGTCCAGTCAAACAAGCTCAACGAAGGTTTCGACCTGAGTTAATCCCACTGCTTGAAGCTGAAGTAAACAAACTTATCGAAGTGGGCTTTATTCGAGAAGTGAAGTACCCGACGTGAATATCTAGCATTGTCCATGTGAAAAAGAAAAATGGGCAAATTCGAGTTTGTGTTGACTTTAGAGACTTGAATGGCGCATGCCCCAAATATGATTTCCCATTGCCCATTGCTGAATTGGCCACGAAGCTTTGTCTTTTATGGATGGATCTTCCGGATACAACCAAATACGAATGTCGCCAAAGGATGAATAACTGACGGTATTTCGCACTCCTAAAGGCATATACTGTTACAAGGTGATACCATTTGGTCTGAAGAATGCAGGTGCTACGTATCAAAGGGCCATGCAAAGGATTTTTGACGACATGCTCCACAAAAATGTAGAATGTTATGTCGAAAACTTGGTCGTGAAGTCTAGAAAGCGAGAAAACCACTTCATAGACTTAAGAAAAGTGTTTAAGCACTTGAGAAGATATCAACTCCGCATTAATTCTTTGAAATGTGCCTTTGGTGTTTCGTCTGGAAAGTTTCTTGGGTTCATCGTCCGTTATAGAGGCATAGAAATCGAGCAAGCAAAGATTGACGCAATTCTCAAAATGCCTGAACCACGGAATATCCATGATCTCAAAAGCTTATAGGGAAAGTTGGCATATCTTCGGAGGTTCATCTCAAACTTGGCTGGTAGATGTCAACCTTTTAGTCGTATAATGAAGAAGGGAATCCCATTCGAATGGGACGAAACATGCTCAAATGCTTTCAAGAGCATCAAGTCATACCTAATGAAGCCTCCCGTGTTGGTTGCTCCTACACCTGGTCGTCTATTAACCCTTTATATCGCTGCTCAAGAGCGTTCTGTTGGAGCATTGCTAGCTCAAGAAAACGATAATGGGAAAGAAAGTGCTTTATACTATCTAAGTAGGATGATGACGCCAAATGAGTTGAAATAGTCACCAATTGAGAAGTTATGCTTGGCTTTCATCTTTGCGATGCAAAAATTGAAACATTACTTTCAAGCCCACAGTGTGCGTCTTATCTCGAAAGCAAACCCGTTGAAGTATGTCATGTCAAAGACAATGCTTTCAGATAGACTTGCAAGGTGGTACCTTCAGCTACAACAATTCGAGATTATATATGTTCCTCAAAAGGCCGTGAAGGGACAAGTGTTGGCTGACTTCCTTGCTGATCATCCCATCCCTGCTGAGTGAGAATTATCTGATGACTTGCCAGATGAAGATGTCCTTGTAATCGAAGTAACCCCACCATGGAAGATGTACTTTGATGGAGCCGCTCATCGAGAAAGAGCTGGTGCTGGAGTTATCTTCGTAACATCTGATGGAGATGTGTTGCCATATTCCTTCACTTTAACCCAAAATTGTTCAAATAATGTTGTTGAGTACCAAGCTCTTATCCTGGGATTGGAGATGGCGGTTGATATAAAGCAATTGCATCTTAAAGTGTATGGAGATTCTAAGTTGGTGGTCAATCAAACTCTTGGGGATTATGAAGTCAAGAAGCCTGAGTTGCTTCCATATTGCAACTATGTTAGACGATTGATTGGATGGCTTGGAGATGTGGTGATTGAACACGTGCCAATGAAGGAAAATAAACAAGCTGATGCATTAGCTAAGCTTGCTTACACGTTTTCCAAGCCAGATAAAGAGACTCGGATACCGATATGCAATAGTTGGGTCATACCACCGATCTTTAGTGATGACGATGAGGATGATGGTGATGAGGAGGCGACACAAGAAGAAGAAAATCATGTTGTCGAAGTTTTTGAAATTGAAAAGGAGGATTGGTGACAACCACTTGTTGATTACCTGAAGTATGAGAAATTGCCAGACGATCCACGAGGGAGAGTCGACATTCGACGGCGTGCTCCTCGCTTCATCTATTACAAAAACACGCTCTATAGACGTTCATTTGATGGAGTTTTCCTGTGTTGTTTAGGTGATGCTGAAGCTATCCAAGCTATGGAAGAAGCTCACTCTGGAGTTTGTGATGCTCACCAATCGGGCCCCAAGTTACACTTTTGAATAAAGAGGATGGGTTACTATTAGCCCACAATGGTTAAAGATTGCATGGATTATGCACGACGATGTCAAGCCTGTCAATTTCGTGCCAATCTTACCCATCAGTCGCCCGAACCATTACATCCAACTGTTGCTTCATGGCCTTTTGATGCCTGGGGTTTAGACGTTGTTGGCCCAATGACAAAGTCTTCTTCCGGTCATTTGTATATCTTGGCAGCAACTGATTATTTTTCCAAATGGACTGAGGCAGTGCCTTTGAAAGAAGTGAAGAAAAAAAATGTTGCGGACTTCATCCGTACCAATATCATCTACCGCCATGGAATTCCTCGCCATATAATCACTGACAATGGGAAACCCTTTTGCAATAGTGTGATTGATAAGCTATGTCAAAAATTTGGGTTCAAGCAAAGAAAGTCTTCTATGTATTATGTTGCCGCCAATGGTCTTGTTGAAGCATTCAATAAAACCTTATGCAACTTGCTGAAGAAGGTGATTGCAAAATCAAAGCGATATTGGCATGAAAGAATGGGGGAAGCTCTATGGGCATATCGAACCACTTATAGAACCCCTACTCAAGCAACTCCTTATGCGCTGGTGTATGGAGTGGAAGCAGTCCTCCCTCTTGAGCAACAAATCCCATCACTAAGGATAGCTATACAAGAAGGACTCACTGAGAAAGAGAATGCTCGTTTGTGACTTGAAGAGTTGGAAGCTCTCGATGAGAAAATATTGGAAGCACAACAAAGACTCGAGTGTTACCAAGCTCGAATTTCCAAAGCCTTTAACAAGAAAGTTCGCATGCGCTCCTTTCAAGTCGGCGACTTTGTACTTGCAGTACGAAGACCCATCATTACCACTCATCGAACGGGAAATAAATTTAAATCGAAGTGGGACGGACCTTATGTCGTCAAAGAAGTCTACACAAATGGTGCATACAAGTTGATAGCTGAAGATGGCTTAAGAATTGGCCCCATAAATGGGAAATTCTTGAAGCGATACTATGCATGAAGTTGGGAGATAGCTCCATGACGCACGAGCCTAAACTGCATGTTACTCCTGGCCCACATGAGTTAAAACTGTGTACGGTACCCACCAATGGTAGTGTATGTGGTTAAATTGCTATCTTACTCCACTGAAAGTATTTCATGTGGCTAAAATGTAGAAATACTTCACCTCGTCCAAGGTGGCTAAGCTATGGACACTCCTGGCCCGCATGAGTGTAAACTGTGTATGACACCCCCCCTAAAAAAAACAAAAAAATCTTTTTGAACTACGTTATGACTTGATCCCTTTTATTTGGGTACGTAGGCAGCTTAGATTCCCTCTAAGTTCAGTTATAAAAAATAAAACAATCATGTTTCCCATATAGAGTGATGTTATTCATTCAAAATGAGTTATGAAAAAAATTGCACAAGTTGATGAACTTAAATATACTTGAAAGGTTGCAAGATAGAAAAGAAAATACTTCTATTACGTAATCTCGAAAGTAAATGTTCATGACATGGGGGCAACTAAAAAAAAAGGGACAAGTTCCTAAACAAAAACTTCAAAGAAGAATATCTATGTTCTTCAACTCTTCTTGGACGGATGATAGTTGTGCCATCGAAGTACTCAAAATCTTTGCTGCTTCATCACTCAATAGGGCAGTCTTCCCAAGAGCAACAATCTCATTCTCAATATCATGAAAATCAACCTCGGCACTCTTAAGAAGTTCATCCTGACTCTTTAAGGATGAAGATAATTTTTTCTTGCAGCGCTTCAAAACCTTAAGCTCTTTCTTAACACGTATCATCTCGTCCTTAGTAGATTTGATGTGATCAACCTCTTTACTTGCTCTAGTTTCGGCTTTACCTAGACAGTCCTTGGCCTCGTTGAGCTCTTGTTCAAGAAATTCCTTAGATAGTCTTTCTGAAGATGAGAATCTCGCGGCATCATAAGCAGCTGCTTTATAAAACAATGATTGCAATAGCCCGTCAATGTGAGAAACATCTATGTCTTTGAAGACCTTCATTGAGTCATAAACAACTTGAACTTCGTCCTTCAAAGATGAAATGTCATCGAATTTTGCTTTTGTGATCTTGTCCCGGATAATACGCCATAAGCTCTGAACATGAATGCGTTGCTGCTCAAGTACATATTTCATCCTCACAAATACTGAAGCCTCACGAGAAAGTGATCTCTGTTCAATACTAGCGCGTTTTGATGTCTCTTCTCGGCTTTTCTGGCAAGCTATAGGAGCCACATCCGGTGAAGTGGATTCATCTTGAGATTCCTCATCGACATCAACATCTAAAATTTCTTTATGTAATTGAAATAAAAAAAGGCTACATTAGAGAAAGTTCTGCAAGAATTTCAAATGAAAGAGTAATAAACCAAGAAAAGAAAGGGGAAGAAAACCTGTTTGGAAAAATCCAATAACGATGGATTGCTCAAAACATCGGCATCGGTATGTCGCGGTGGATATAGATCTTTCTTTTGCCTCTTCCAGTGTCGGTCCGCATTGTTACTATTGCTCTCCTCCAAGTTACATGAAACACTTCTCTTCTTACTCCCCTCAAGAGCTTCAGTAGCTGGTGCACTGCACTTGATGACAAGGGATGGCAGACGAGGATGTGAAGGATTAGGAGCAATGTCTTCAAGCCTACAATCTTCTTCGATATGTGCCATGAGTATTTACCCACCATTCTTTATACTCCTTTGAAAAGAGCTTCTTAGCATTTGGAGGGACAGAAAGAAGCATCGCCTTAGAAAGGGACTTGGTGAAAGTGAACAAACGCCAATAATGAAGAGCCTCATCTGATGTGACTGTTCGAACATCATGCTTGATAATGCCGGGAACCTCCTGGTAATACTCAAATTGGCGTCCAAATCTATATGGACTATAAGGTTCAACAATGGACTTTTCACCTTGCCTCAAAGAAAGATAGTGCGAGCGAATGGATGTGAAAAGATTCGCCTTTGACTCTCCGGATTCGCCATCATCAACAAACATGAGATCCTTGCTTGTCGTGATCATTAGGCAGGTCCAAGAAGCAGTCTCTCCCTTATAGATGCGTCGTCGAGCGTCTATCGGATCAAAGTATCTTGCACCCCCTTCGCCAAAGAATTTCACCATCTTAGGACCATGCAATTCTCGCCCGACTGGATAATGAGTCTTGAAGTAGTAAGCCAACCAAGCATATACGAAATGAATGGGAAACGAAGGACTCGTTTTAGTTGGTCTCACAGAAGTTGAAACTTCGTTCAAACCCTTGTAAATGCTTGCCAAAACAGGAATCGTCAAACTAACTTGTCGACCACTAGCCACGATTGCAGCCATCTTGAAAGTACTTAGCCATATGATGTTGACATCTCTCCCGGGAAGAACAAAGGTACAAAGCCAGCAAGCTAAATGAGCTGCCAAGTAGGTCTCTTCCTTCAAAGTTTCTCTAATGCCGAGTTTGGAAAATATTGTCTCCTCAGTAGTCGACCATTTCTTGTGAACACCAAAATCTCCAAGGGGATTGTGAGTAGATGCTAGGCGGGTGGATTTTTTCTCCTTACGGATAGGAGTTTGGCTGTATTTCACCCTTTTCTTGGACCAGAATCTCACCCATTGGTCAACAGACACTTGGGAATATTGATTCACCTTGGAGCCTCCTAGAAGTAAATGGTAGGCGCGGAATAAGTATTCATATGAGCGATGGAGAAATAGGTGCCCCTTTTCATTGACACCGGTGAGCTCTGAGGCATTGGGAATTACCTCATCATAGAAAAGTCCGGTCATGGGAAGACCTGCAAGGGCGTATAAATCCCACAGGGAAATCAAAAACTCGCCGATGGAGGTCAGCAATGTATTCGTAGTGGGACACCAAACCTCGAAAAAGGCTTTCATGATGTTCGTGTTTCGGTCTTAAGTATACATCGAGGCATACACTGCGTCGTAGATCCTGGCGGACAGTAACTTGTCTTTGCACCGGCTAAAGATGTCCTCTGTCCACTCCTAGTAGCCTTTGATGTAGTGGAATTCATCAAGGAATTTGATGTCGTCGCCAATCCACTTCGTCTTGCCGTCGATGATGTTGCGCCCCAGTGTTGGCAAAATGAGTGGCTCCTTCGATAGTTGGTGGTGAGCAGCGCGCAGACTCCATGTCTTAGTTGTTTTGTTCGAATTACCTTCGTGACACCATTCCCCCATGGACAATGAGTTCATCAAGCTTGGCCATCGTTTCGCGTTTCGACCGACAAGAGGAGTATGAATTGGGAGATGTACTCCTTCCTCTATAGGTTGGTTCTCGTTGTCAAGTATAACCAAATAGGTTTCCCCAAAAGAATACAAAACATCCTTGAAATAAACCATTGTAGATCTGGAAATAAAAAATAGGTCAAAATTTTGAAGATATAATTAAAAAAAAAAGAAAAAAGAAGAGAGAGATAAATATGTTATTGTACACAAGCAGCTTGCAAGAAATCTCCAAATTTTCACGGTGTGTTATCCCCAAGGTCTTAAATATCGATTTCGGTATATATACCGGTGTAGTAAATTTACGGAAATTTCGATGAAAATTTCGGGGATATTCAAAATCTCGGTTTCGATTTTAAAGAAACCATGGAAATTTATAAAAAAAAAATTGGAAATTTGCAATAAAATTTTGGGTAACTTTAATTATCATTCTTATGCCTCTTTTACATCAATAATATTCTATATATAATATATGGATAATGAATTTGTTAAATAATATCACTAAAAACTGTTGCGAAAAATATGAAATAAATATAATTTGATAGTAAGATAATAACCAATTTTTATAGGAACTTTATTAAAATAAAATGTACTAAGATTTAAGTAAAATACTCAATACCACATCGAGTTTCTAGGAGGATCGAATCATTATCACTAGTATCGGTCCTACCTCTATTTTCATATTGCAAGTGAAAATTATTAGTTACATGTTGACAATATTCCACCCATGACATGAAATGTTGGTAGTACTGCATATAATGATGATAATGATATCTTTCTGGTATTGAATCTTGAAGAACTCCAATGAGTACAACATACTCGACAGGAGTAGTAACATAAACCTATGGCAAAAAATATGAGTAGAATTGGTGTGGCTTTGTATCCACTATATGTGTATAAATATAATTTTATAATTTATATGATATTTAAAAGAAAAAAAATTAAAAATGTAAAAAAAAAAAAATTCGGCCGAAATTTCGGTTTCGGTTAATATTTTGGGAAATATCGGGTTTCGGCCAAAATTGATATTTGACAAAAATACTTTAAATTTCAATTTCAGGTTTCGGTTGAAATTTTGGAAGATATGCTGCAAATTGAATCGAATGTTCGATTTCACTTCGGAACCCCCGAAATTCGAAATTTCGGTGTTTCGGTCGAAATTTTAGACCGTGGTTATCCCCAAGCAGCTTGCAAGAAATTTCCGAATCTTCACGATGTGCTATCGCACCGAAGAATTGAGAACTCAAATCAGCAGAAACTCCTCAGTCATAAAGCTACTGGAGATTGATATGAAAGAGAATGGAATGTATTTTCCCCCACCTTAAAATTCTCTGTTGGTGGCTCGAAGGAGGGAAACAATGAAATTAAACTCTTGAAGTTTTCAGGATATGTGAAGAAAGTGAGGAAATATTTCAGAATTCTCTACCCGAATTCTCCAAGCTGAAATTACTCTCAAAAGATGAAGAAGAAAGTGCCTCAATCTCTCAAACCAGATTTATTTCAGATGAGGAGATGGATTGAAACCAAGTGGGTTTCAACTTCTTGTTGAGTTTGAATAGGACTCGGGAGTTGTATCCTGATCTCCAATCCTCTAAAGCCAATGAAATAATAGATACTCTCCAAAATTGATAGAGATCAGAAGTCGATAATCCGTATCCTATTCGGTTTCCATAGTCGAGATCAAATCAAAGAAGAATTTATTGATTGGAAGAGTTCTTACCAAGATCAAAGTGAAGATTCTTGCTTTTTCTGTAATAAATATGTCGAATTTGAGCTGAAGAAGAAGACTTAGAGTGCGATCATGTGTGCCAAGACCACCTAACCCACAAGTGGGGTCCACTATGTAAAAAGAGAGTTGAAGTCTACGGATGGGCATACAATTAGGGGTATAAGCCCAACTAAAGTCTCTCTTTACCTTGAATTAGGGAGTCATTCTTGATTAATAATTATAAGGCCCATTTCTCATAATTCCATCCATGTCGGTCCAAGAGAAAAAAAAAAAAAAAAAAAGGGATGATAAAATTGGCATGGTCCAATTAGATTCTTAAATATTATGTGGGCTTACAAAAATAAAAATAAATTATGTGTTGCCTATTCAAATTGTTCACATAAAATTATTTGGTCCTATAATGCGATAATCGCGACTCATCCACTTTGAAGCACACTTTCATGACAAAAGTTTCGTGAACGAGTCGCGAGGGGGCATTTGTAGACAAAGCAAATTTAAGTCCAATTAGATTAGGACAAGTGGAAAATATGATATTAATTAACAATTTAAGTCTTTAATTTATATTTTGGGATTTGCCAAATTTTAATTCCAAAATTACATAATTGATTTAATTGATATTTTAATATTTATTTTATTGGCAAATCAAATCGCGCCACATGTCAAATTGAAGTGGTCTAGCCAATCAAATTATGTCTTGCAGTAGAAAAGTCAACGACCAATCACACTGCGCCAAATGGATATGATAGCCAATCAAATGGCTCCAAAATAATTGGTATTTATCTCTTTAATTAAATAAAGATATTAAAGAGATAATATCTATTAAATTTATCTTCATCAAATATTAGCCAATCAAATGAGTCAAAAGTAATTGATATTTATCTCTTAATAAATACAAAATTAAAGAGATAATTATCAAAGGTGTTTAAAGCATTTGTGAGTTCTCCATCCTACACCTATAAATAGGGTCCTTGGGAGCTCACAATAAATACACAAATTCAATTGGAGCTAGAGAAGACAAGAGAAGTTCCCAAATTCTCTCTACAAGTTTTTCAAATTCAAGAAGGCGTTCTTGGCAAAATTCATCAAATTATAACATTTGATTCGAGACTAATGTGCTAAACCTTCGAATAAACGTTATAGAAGTGCAAATTAAGTTGAAGGAAGATCAAAGCGACGAGTCGACCTTGAAGCTTTCAAATTTTCCAAATCATTTGCATCGTTTGATCCGAGATTAAGCTGTCCAGCCCTCGTATCAACGTTATAAATATTCAAGTCAACATTGGAGAAGATCAAATAAGCGATTTCTACTCCAATATTCAAATCAAAGTTCTTGAAGGAAGAATCAGAGGATGAGATTAGGGATTTGTACTCCAATTCTTTATTTTAATCAATATAAATTCATTTGTCACTATTTTTTTGTGTTTTTGTTTACAGATATAAAATTTGTTGTGTACACTTGCCGTTGTTTATGGAGTATGTATTCGTTAGTTCTATTAATTTAATGGGACACACTCATGTGAAATGCACACAAAGACTTAGAGCTTTTACCACAAACTAAGGGTATTTTATCTAAATTGATATGAAACATAACTCTGATAAGTTCGAATTGTTTTGAAAAAGAAAGTGACACCAAGTATAATCACTGAACTCCTAAACCATCTCAGTGCCCCTGAAGAACAATAATAGTAGAACATAATAGTATAGTCGCGTTACTTTGGGATATTATTGTATTTTTATTTTTATTTTTTTGGTTAGAGATATTATTGTATGTGTAATTCACGAACTTGATTAAATTTCGCAAACCTATCAGCTACAACCTAGGTCGATAGCATGAAATAAACCGGTAAGTTTGGCCAAAATTTTGCATAATTGATTGTTGGATAATTGATTCGTGCAGAATTGATTATGCTAAAAGTTATTGTAACTTTTAGATTTGTCAAAATGTGATTTTGTAACTAAAAAATGTTCAAATGATATTATAGATGAGGGGTCAAACAATCATCAAAATAATTTTTGAACTTCAAACATAAATTTTAACTTTTCAACTTCCGAGCAAAACACATCCTATATCCTTACTAATAAATCACAATAATGAATAAATCTCGTTCAAATTTCATCAGCATTCCAGAATAGAAAGTCATATATGAAGCTTTTGAGAGATTGTGATTGGCTTCTAAATTGACTTTTTTGTTGTTGTTGCTTGCTTCTAAATAGAATTCATAATACACAAAGCAAAGAGATGTGGAAGTTTTGTTGTATAGTGGTGATATCTTTGGGTGTCCCAATCCGCCACATCAGATTGAGGTGTGCTGTCTCATATCTCAAAGCCTTCGTTTTGGACTACGCTTGGCAATAAATTTGGTCCACTAATAATCACGTTATTTGCAGAGACTTTTAAGTCATCCCAATCTTGCATTTAATGATTGAATCTTTTTGAATAAAAATAAATCTAGTGATTTTATTGTTTCTGCATAAAACGAAGTAAGGGAATACACGTGGCCCACGTGGCTAAGCTGAGCGCGGGCTAAAATTTTCCAAAAAGCAAATAGGTTATGATCATGCTTCATACGATGGATAATGCCGGATGATTCAGTATATGACATATGACTAAAAATATTTATGTGCATGTTTTCATGTATCCACGGAGAATTCTGAATATTGTTATATTTGCTGTTCTTAAGAATAGTAGTGAATTCTTGAGATGAATTCACTGAACGTTGGGGTATGATTCTAAAAATCATCAAGCAATGCAAGACAATTTTTCGTCTTTGATGTGCCATGAACTTAGTGGGCAATTTTACAAAAGGACTCGTAATAGAGTAGGGATGGCCCAAATGGGACATCCCGGGCCAAAGGAGCCCAAGTAATCAATTGGGCCATAATATGTGGTTGAAAGTAATTATTTAAGTAAAAATATTTACTTATTTTTATTTACCACCAGGTGGGCCGTTTATGAGGCCTTCGCCCATAGCCTACCTTCAGCTCTATGAATACCACAAAGAGCTAAGGAAACTTCATTATCTGCTCTCCCCACCAAAAAGTGTGCTAGAGAGAAAGCAGCTAGCAATCACAGAGAATAATCAAACCGTTGAAAGACGAAAAGACTTGATCCCACCAAAGTGGGTACGTAGTCAGCTTGCCTATAGCGAGTGTAGTCTAAACGTAAACCAAGTTAGTGCCTAGTTTGTCATATGTTGGGTCAAGAATTCCCTCCCCATGTGGCCTTCACGTGACACGTTTACACATTTATATTTTGATCCTGCATCATTTTGGCGCCGTCTGTGGGAGCAGCGGTCCAACCACTGAGTATATAGACTAGGTCTCAAGCACGTACCACTGGTGATAGGATGACTAGCAACAATGTGCTAGCAGCAAGTGACGAGGTCCCTAATCCCACACTGCTAGAAGGTCTGCGAGACGCTCAAGTCGGTGGAGGAGGCCTAAATCCACCGCCTCCCTTGAATGAGCAGAATGTGCCCCTCATGACACCATCAGTGGTTTCGCCTCTACCACTAGGGTGATTGAGATCACCCTAGGGGCCCTCTTTGCTCCTGTTGAGGATGCCTTGGTGCGGGTAGCGGCTCGAGCTGTCTAACAGTACTCCAGGGCACAATCATCTCGCGAGACGCCCGCTCCATCAACAGTTAAGGGATAAGACCCTCAAGTTGCACCCCCACCTCAAGAGGGCCTCGAATTGTACCCCCTCAGTTAGCACATAGGGGTTAGGAACCTCAGGAGAGGGAGCGCACACCGCGAGTTGAGCTTATACAATCCCCCCATATAGGTAAGCAATCCTTGACCCTTGGCGGGATTAGGTCAAGGCGGTCCAACTCCCCGGTCAAAGGAGTTGTGCATGAAAAGGAAGAGAGCAGCGTGGCTTCACCTCATGAGAGGCCACCACGAGGAAGAGATAGAAGTCCAGCGCCCCTAGGTCTCTACGTAGAGGTCAAGCTTCCTTGACCCTTGTAGAGACCTTGCCGAGGCGGGAAGGCTAGCGTAGACATGCGCCTCACTAAGATGAGAGCTTAGAGAATAAGGGGAGATATGAGGACATGCAACTGGTCCCCATAGCAGTATCACCCCCCAAGAGAAGTCCTTTTTACCTAGCTATCTTGGCAGAGTCCTTACCACAAGGGTTGAACATACCGCATCTTAGCGAGTATGAGGGAGCTGGAGATCCTCAAGAACATGTTGATAAGTTTAATGCGAAGGTTGACATGTACGGCGTCAGCGACGCGGCCTATTGCAAGATCTTTTGAACTACTTTGTCTGGTCAAGCCCTTAGTTGGTTTAATCAGCTTCCTGCTGATACTATTGCCAGCTTTGAGAGCTGACACGATGTTTCCTCAACTATTTTTATATAAACAAGAAATATCCGAAGACAGCTTCCTACTTATCCACTATGGTCTAGCGAGATGGAAAGTCTCTAAGAGAATACGTACAACGCTTCTCAACGGCAATGTCGAAAGTATCTCACATTAACCACAAGTTGTTGTCAGGAATTATGCAAAGGAACTTGCGTAATAGCAGGTTCAAGGAATCCATTGCAGGGAAACCACCCTTCACTATGGACGAATTGTTAGCTAGGGTGGAGAAATACATCAGGATTGAGGAGGTAATGAGGCTAACTAGGCAAAAAAGTGGTGACAATAAGAGAAAGGCTAGAGAAGATGATATGGTACCGGAGCCCAAGAAATGCAAACACTTGCCTCCCTCTGGGTTCTCAAAGTAAACCCTGCTCACACTTTCGCGGGAGCAGATTTTGGCTATAGCTGAGCAACAGGGCATAATCCAATAGCTTGAGAAGATGAAAGATAATCCCAATCGTTTGAAATCCAAGAAGTATGTAGGTTCCACTGAGACAAGGGTCATACTACTGAAGAATGCCACCATCTATAGGTGGAGATAGAGAAGCTTATCAAGAGGGTCTACCTACAAGAGGTTATAGCACCACCATCTGGGTCAACCCCTCGGGACCGCATGGCAGAAGAAGGGGGAGGTAAAGATAATCCCCTCAGGACGGACATGGATATGGAGAACCCCTGGTTGAATGGAATAATAAGAGTGATTTTAGGAGGCCTCACGGGGAGAGACTCGGCAAACTCTAGGAAAACCTTGCTGAGCTGCCAGAGGGTTGCATGCGGTCAACACCCACGAGTTGAACAAGTTAATAGTGTTATGTGCCCGATGAGCCATTGTTTAGGCTCAGCCATCTTATATGTAAAACACTATGTCAGTCTTGTTTTAAATATATTGAATGTTTCTTTTATGGTATGCTTCTTTATTGTTGATTACTATAGATAAAGATCCTATGGATTATATATGGTTAAGGGAGCGGTCGGATACCTATGAAACACTCTCAAAGACCGTAATTCTGAAACGTGTTCTAAGTCATAGAGGCTGTGAGATGTGAGATATTATGGGCCTCGTCAAGACTTGCTCATGTGTGTAACTGTTTGTTAGAGGTTGACGTGTTCCATTGTCAATGGCCGGTTAGTCAATATATACACGAAGATTCATACTTAATAGAAGGATGGAATTGAACAACCCCGCAAGGTGTTGGGAATCTTGTTGGCATGCGTAGCGGAAACGTAAAACAAATCTAGATTCCTAGACCAAGATCAATTTTTGGCTTTCGTCGATTTAAACATGAAAAAGATGAGCACGAAAACTTACCTTTTGCGTATTCAATCTTTAATCCTCGCGAATCTTCAATCTCCAACGGTTCAAGTGTACTCTCTAGATCATCATGCAGGAACGAGCTTCGGGAAATCTCCTTCTTCATCTCCCATAGGCGGCTAGCAGAGAGAAAAGGATCTTGTTCCATCTTGTATTTTCTGGTGGAGGATTTCACGTTAAGTGAATTATGTTGAATTAATTGACTTTATAGCTTGTGTTGGAAGATTAAATAAATCCTCCAACTTTAGCCCATGTCACATGCCCACTATGGGCTTTTGGACTTTAGTTGGGCTAAGGTGACTTAGTCCAATTAATTTAATCATGTAAGATTTAATCCAATTAAATATACACATAGATTAAACTAATATTCTAATTAAATAATTAAATAAATAATTAATTGATATTTTTAGTTGACTAAGTCAACATAATTAATTTAATCATCCATGGTTAATTATATTAAACAATCAATTAAATTAATTAGTCTAATTAATTAATTTGTCCTTCCCAAGGACAAATTATCAAAACACCCTCCAAATACAAAACTCAATTTCCCCGTCTATTCCTTTATAGTGCGACTCTCTAGGTTTGTCTCGATTGGAAATGGGAGGATACCAAAGGATGTGGGTGACACCTAGCCAGAACCGTGGACCCATATCGTAGCCTAACAGAATACGAAATGACTATGTCATTATGAACCTCTAGATTATGAATACCGTATGAGTATAAGCCCTTCATTGATGTATCCCGATTGAGTGAGAGTCATGGAATATGTCAAACTCATAGGACTCGATGCGATGCTAAGATTCATAGTAAGATGAGATTACTGAACTACCCTTCATGTCAAACACGAGTTAGTTTATCAGTTCTGGCCAGAGACTTTCAATCTCTTTTACCTATGATCGCATAGGATACTTTTCGTTTACTTTCGAGACAGTGAATTCCCTCTTGGCAATAACCTTACATGCTACTTGCCCATTGGAATGCACTTCGAGTCGGCCCCACCAATGGGTGAATTGGGCTTAACTACTCTGATGACAATATCCAATGTCACAAGCACACTATGACGGTGATTCCTCAGGTCTAAGGCTCAAGCATACTATAATAATCAGTAATTCAATCATTGACAGTCACTAAGTAAAAACCCATGTGATAGGATTACTACAAGCCGTGTTCAAATACACAAATCACATCAATATAGCTATGACACAAACTCCCAATATCCCGTAGTATTCGACTGACACTCCTTGTCATAGCATGTGTCATACAAGTCCACATGAATCTTAATGCCTAATTGAGATTCTCCGACTTGAGAACTATTTAAGTGATCAAGAATCAAACCTTTCCAGTGCCCATCTCCTTAACTACTATAAGGAGTGGAAGGTTTTTCTTGACAAACATAGATTAGTTGTTCATTTAAGACTTATAGATGCCATTAAGAATTATATGCCTCTTTATTAACTATAGGTTGTACAATATAAAGCAGTGCCTTATATTCTTACTCTTCGTTAGCATCGAGGGCACATTCCCAACAATCTCCCACTTGCACTCAATGCCAATCACTATAGTATCTAAAATCCATCTTCTAAAGATGTCATTCTAGCACCGCCTGTGATAGTGGCCCAGTGAGTGGGTCAGCCGTTTAATCGGCTGAGTTTATTTTCTACAAGGCTACATCGCCTTTTCCAACGATCTCTTAACAGATGTTGTATCTCTCATCAATTTGTCTGGACTTGTGCTACCTCGATTCCTTTCATATGCATCAACATCATTTCATCACATTAAAGTGATAATGCAAGCTCCATGCTAGGGATCAATAGAAGTTCCACCACGAGCTTCAGATCCAAACTGTTTCCTTGACAGGCTCCAAGGAAATTACATATTCATTCTTAGTAGTGGAGTACTTTACTTGGAGCTCTTCCAAGTCATTACTCCATAGTTGAGGGTGAATACTATCCCAAAGTGGAATTTTAATCTTCTTTGTTGGACTTAAGGTCCGAGTAAGTATAAAAACTTCCCTATCAGTTCTCCATAGGCATAGACGAAGAATATATCCTAAATTCCTCTCAAGTACTTTATGATATATTTTATGTCTACCCATTGCTCTTCCTCTCAGATCTTCTATCCTAAAGTGCTTTAATATTTATTCTAAACAAAGGGCTTGGGAGAGCTCCATCATTCTATTTACTCTATCTCTATAGATACGAATTATAAGATGGCTTCTCCCAAGTATTTTGTTGAGAATATGCTCGATGTTTATGTCTTGACCCAGTCAATGAGCCTACATTATTTCCCATAAGTAGAGCACTCTCTACATTTATTACTAGAAATGATATCTCGCTCCCACTGACCTTATTGCACACAGATGGTCCTTTTTAATTTTGATGATATCATAGTTCTAAATTATATCATCAAAGTGAAGATTCTAACTATGAGAGATCCGATTAAATCCATAAGTGGATTCATAAAGCATGTAGACCTTACGAGAATCAACCTTAGATGTGAAACCCTTGGGTTGTTCAAAGTGGGTGTCCTTCTAGAGGAATCCATTTATGAACGAGTCTTCATATCCACGTGCTAGATTTTCATAATATTGGTGTGTTGTTATCAAAAGTAATATTCTAATGGATTTGATTATAGTTGTGGCAAAGGGGCTTCCTCATAGTCAATGCCCTTCTTTTGACTATACCCTTTCGCCATCAGCCTGGCCTTGCCATCTGAATCAATCTTTCTCTTGTAGATGTATTCACCTCTGACGGGTACAATACTCTCGGGTGATCTACTAGTGTCTGGGTTTGATTTAGATATATGTAATCCATCTTCACTCTCATAACCTTTACACCCTTCTCGTAGAGTCTATATCCACCATCAATATGTCATGCGTAGAGGGATTATATCCATGGTTTCCCTGTACTACAACATACAACTTATGCTTCCCTTGTAGCAGACAACCATATTTCTCAGGCGGTTGAGATACTCTATGGTGGTCCCAAGTGGCATACGAAAGGGTCTAGAAGGGGGGGGGGGGGTTGAATAGACCTTGAAGTCTTTTTTGACTTCAAAAATTTCGTATTAAAATTGATTTGGACGCTTGAAAATGTAAACACTTAGTTGAGCGTCTACTTTGAAAACTGTTTGAAAAGATTAACTTAGACTTAAGATTTGAATACTATAACTACTCAGGTTTAAGCGTTCAGTTCTTTAATCAGGGTTAGCATAGCGAAATGATTTTATAAGTCTTCACTTTGAAAGTATTTAGCGTCACAAAGTTTTCCTTAGTTGCTTTTGGTTAAAACGTTTTGAATGCTTAGAATGCTTAGCGCTTGGTCAAGCGCTTAAGACTGATTTGAAAGCTTAGCGTTCTCTTTTTCCAAATATAGTTGCTTAACTGTTTTTAATGCCTTTTCAAAGATTAATATGCAAGAGTAAGGTAAAGCAATAAAGTAGTAAGTGACACAAGATATTGTAAGGTTCACTGGGTGGTGTAATCCCATCTACGTCCTTCTTCTCCTATGCACTTGGAGGCAATCCACTAAATTGATTCTCGAAGAGTCACACTGAGACTTCTACAAAATAGGGAAATAGGAAGAGATGGATATGGATGACTTGAGCTCCTTGGTCGCACAGATTTCTGCTGTAAGCCACTTCAATCCTCTTCTCCTGGAAAGACGATCTCGAGCTCCTTGATCACACAGATTTTAGCTCCAATAAAGACCTTCCTCAACAAGCTTCTCTTACTAAAAAATACTGCTTGTGAAGTCAACAAACTTTCTCACTCAAATGAAAGGTGTTGAGAGTTTTTTTGTAACAGGTTTGTTTGATATTGGGAAGTTCAAACAACTTGGGATGTCTCAATAATAGTGTAGGGTTCTTCTATGAAGATGCTTGAGATATCGGTGACTGTCTTTCGAATGTATTTGAGAAGCTTGATGGATTTTGGCTATGGAGTTTGCAAGCTTTTCTGTCAAATTATTTCAGCAAAGTTTCTTTCTCTTCACACTCTCTAAGGTTTTGCTGGAGGGTACTATTTATAGAGATTCTTGGGATTTGTCCGTTGGACACAATCAGGCGCGTGTCTCTCACGCAGCGCGTCAAATAGTCCCTTTCTGACATTCCTGAAATTCTGCTGGTTTCGATTAGACAGGAGCAGACTTGAAATTTGAAAAGCTGACAGTCTAGTCAAAAGGTGGCTTGTCTACAAGTCATACTGTCTTGTTACATTTAATGCACTTATCAAGCATTTAATGCATTTTGAATTTATTTCCCGTTAGAAACAAATGACCGTTGGTGATTGCATTTAAGTCTTTGATAACTTGGGTTTTATCCTTCAGGTGAATCTGAAAGCTGGACGCTTGAGTCGCTCAGACGCTTGAGTCGAACGCTTGAGTCAGACGCTTGAAATCACTGAGCGCTTGAAATCAGCTGAGCGCTTGATTCACAAATCCTAAAACAGTTTTTTAGCGTTTGACAGACGCTTGGAACAAATCTTCATCTTCTCTTGACTTCAGACGCTTGAATCTTCAACTTCATCTTTGATAGACTCACCTAGAATTCTATCAGCGACTCGGTATCTAATCCTAAGTCTAAAATCTACAAAGATAAAAATTACAAGCCTAACAAAATAATCAATTTTCAAAAGCTTATACATATATTCTATGAAAGTACAAACTTACATTCTTTTGGGATCTAACATAAAATCCTATCTTGTCATCATCAAAAAATCTAACATGAAATTCCTAACACTCTACCAGGCCAACTCGTTGGTGGTTGTGTTATAAGGGGGTCACTTTGGTTCCTTGAATAGTAGTGTCTTAAGGTGTTTTGTTTTATTCTCTCAGGATAATCTTTTCACCTTTTTCCAATTTCTCGAACGATCTTATCTTTAAGAAAACAAACCTCTAAGGCCATAATGATCCTCTAATCATACAGTAGGTAAAAAGTGTTCTCCCACTGAATCCTTGGGATAACTAACAAAACATTCTTTTAAGGATCTAGCCTCCAGATTCTTTACCTTCATTTTTTTATGTAGGTTGGTAATCCCATACCGTCACGCATTTAAAATCAGGTTTCCACTTGCGCCACATCTGATATGATGTCTTAGGAATGAATTTGGAGGAACATCTATTCAAGATGCACTTATGAATAGCGCATGAGTCACTATAAAATGGGCAATTCCATGCAGCTTAGCATAAAATGAATCATGTCCAACAATGTCTCGTTCTTGCATACTACACGCTATTCAACTGTAGAGTCGTTGGAAGTATTGGCTCTGAAACTTTGCTACGTACTCTTATGAACGAGTCAAATTAAACAATCATATAATTGTCATTACTATCCATTAGTAGTGACCTAATATGATACCACATTTCCACCATATACATTAGTATGCACCAAACTTTAAAACTTGAGTATCCCTTTAATATTTTCCCTGTGAAGGGAGATTCGGTCGTCTTGCCTATGAGATAAGATTCTTAAGCTTAAATAGGAATTCAATCCCAATGGGCTTTTACCTCGTTGTGTCTCCTAACTCGTGAATCTTATGCTCCTAAGGCATAACCTAATCTTAGGTGCCAAACAATTCTTCTAGTTTGTTTCTAGCATACTACGTTCTTTAGTCTCTGTGTTCATAGTATACTAATTCCAAACTTCTAAATTGTGTTAACAACTTTAGCAAGAATGTATTTTTCCCACATTTATTTCCACAATAAATGCCATGTAAGTTATTACCGGACTTAAAGAAGCATCATTTCTTGAGCAAGTCAGAAAATGATAACATTCTTAATGCCATTTGGTAAAACTAATCAATCATCCGAAAGTGTTCAGATTTTTAAAAAAAATAAAGGTGGATCATATGTGGATACACCCGACACCATGTCTGGTTCCAGTATTGATCACCTCTTGTTTTTCCAGCTTTTGTACTTCTTTCTAATTCTTCAAACATGAGCACTAGCTCTAGAATGTAGAATACAAGAAATTGGGAAAATTGTTATAAAACACTTAGTTTTATTGAAAAACATAATTCTATACCCAATGCGTCTCACATTTAAGCCCTACTCATCATCCTATACTTAAACTTGAGTAATGCTTGCTTCAAAAATACAGTTCAATGACTCTAAACTGAGAACCTTCCTCAAGTTCCAAATCAGTTGATTTAGTTAGGCCAATTCAGACAAAATTCTCGAGCATAATATTAAACGGGTTTTATTTCTAAGAGAGATGTAAATTAAACGAAGAAAATAAACAAAATTCAATTAGGGTGTTTATATTGTACTCAAGTAAAACTAGGACTCTAATTTTACTTGGCTCCCATTACATTTTTCAAAACATCGCACTCCCACTGCAATTTTCAAAAATCTCATTGGATAGATTTCATATTGAGTTCTTCAAATAATTCAGTGGGTTGTTAACCTAACTGATTTCTGGACTACTGATTTATTCAAAGTGGTGTCTTACATCAATTTATCCAATAAATGATTCAATACGTTTTCCCATAATTCATAAAGCCGCAACCTAACCGATTTCTAAGCCCAGGAACTACTCGAGTTTATTCCCACTAACTCCCTTTAGTCTAACATTTGAATTTCATCTTGCAACCTAATTGATTTTTGGGATGAAATATGCTTCGACTATGGCATCTTATGCGCTTAACAAAAAATTATTTTCGCATAACCTCCATAATTGGGAAGCATTATACATTGGTTGTAATTTTAATTTCATTAATCTTAGTGGAGGGAGAGGACATCCCACATCCTTTACTAACTAGGTATCATTTAATTGGGAGAATTTAAATATTTTAATTAAGACCTCACTTTGCACATTAATTTATAACATACATATAAAGCGTAGAAAAACCTAGCAATTCTACTATTATACATTTTCATGGACAATCTAGATTGGCTCAAGCCAATGGGCTAATCAACATATCTTTATATATATATATATATATTAAGCATGCATTATAAAACATAAAACCTAAGTCCATGAAAGTATATCTTATCACATATAACAAGCATTTATCATAAAAACACATATGTGAAATAGATATAAAATAAATTTAATTAATTTTTTAATCAAATCCAATTTGATTATTGCAGAACTAAATCCCATTTAACTTTGTCACTAAGACTAAATCCTATTTAATTGAAGTGAAATTAAATCCAATTTAATTTTATGCGATCGAAAAATCTAACTTATAAATAATTAAATCTAATTTAATTATCATGATAAGACTAAGTATAATTTAATCAAAATTAAATTAAATCCAATATAATTTAATCAAAATGAAACTAAATCCAATTTAATTTCATTGAGAAGATTAAGCTTAATTAAATCCAAGTGATATTAAATCCAAATTAAATTTCATAACTAGACTAAATCTAATTTAATCCAAATGAAAATAAATCTATTCCAATTTAATTTTCATGGATGACTAGATATTATTTAATCAAAGCTAAATTAAATCTAAATTGATTTTCTTAGATAGACAAAATCCAATTTAATCTAAATAAAAATAAACTCAATTTAACTTTCACGGGTAGATTAAATCCTAATTTAATAAAGAGAAAGTAAATCCAATTTAATTTCCATGGGCTTACAAATCCAATGATTAAATCTAATTTAATCAATTACAAAAATAAAAATTATTTAATTAAGTACATGATTAAAACCAATTCAATTTTGTTAGGTGACTAAATCCAATTTAATCTTTTAATAAATTCATTAAAACTAATTTAATTTTTATAGGTAAACTAAATCGAATTTAATTTAAAATAAATAAAATCCAATTTCATTTATTATAAAATTCAATTTCATTTATTATAAAATTAAAACCAATTTAGTTTATTACAAAGTCAAACCCAAATTAATTTTGATAGGAAAGATTAAATCCAATTTAATTAATAACAAAATTAAATCCCATTTGATTTTGATGAGTAAATTAAATCCAATTTAATTCATAATATTAAATCCTATTTAATTTAATTGAAGACTTTAATTTAGAAGAAGAATGAATGATCCAATTAAAATTGGGTATTGGGTCTTTACTCAATTTAAATGAATTGGGTATTGTTGGGTCATACCTAAATTAACCCATTTGCATTGAAATACCAAGCCCAACACCTTTTTTATTTAACCGGGCTATTTCCTTCATAACCCACCGATGGGTCGCCCAATAAATCAACTAATCTTGCGCCGGGCCAAGCCCAATTCTAGATTAATTAATTATTGGTTAGGCCAAGACAATTTTAATTAATTCTAAGTTGGGCCAAGCCCAGCTCTCTATTAATCAATTGGATGGGCCAAGACAATTTTAATTAATTCTAAGTTGGCCAAACCCAACTCTTTATTAATTAATTATGCATTGGACCAAGCCCAACATTGGCCCGTCATCTCCTTCTTCATAATGCCGTCAGTGCCGGCGATTTCGCCGGTCATCTTTGCGGCGAAAATCGTCAAGTTTTAGTGGCCAACCTCCATGGCCGTCTTCCATGCGATTTCTGACTGCTCCAACGCCATTAACAGCCACATGCCCAACGATATTCAAGCCCCGTTATCAACAACAGACATTTGCAATTATGGTGATGTGATCGGCGGCCCATTGCAGTGCATCCACGGTGCTTCGAGTGTCGCCAAAAATTTCTCGTTGTCAAACAACGATTGACCGCTCCTTCGCGGGAAAAGCGGCGCTAATTATTGCAACATAGTCAGCAACGCACGGCAAAAATTCCGGCGGTGGTTTTTGTTGCGACAAGTGCTGCTATCTCCGATACAGCGGTAGAGATCCAATCGCCATTACTGTCGTTGCGTAGGCTCAATGGAAGAATTGATTTACAGCAGCATGTTCATATCTTTCAATTTTCCAGTAATCATTATCTTTAACTTTTCAGATTTCACCCAAAATCAAAACTAATATGAAACTGATCGTTCAGATCATGCAGCCCCATACAATCAAAAATCGATTAATAACATCAATTTTTAGATTTAATTTATTTCAGAATTTTTGATCCAATCTGAAAAATTTCAAACAACATCAGCAGATTTTTCTATTGATGATTGTTGATTCTAAATCAACAAGAACGCGATAAACATAATCATCATATAGACAAGTAAATTACGCATACAATCAATGAAGCCAACACATTTGACTTTGATACCACTATTGAGAATCCTGTAGCGGAAACGTAAAATAGATCCGGATTCCCAAACCAAGATCACGTTGTAGCTTTTGTCAATTTAAACATGAAAAAGATGAACACGAAAACTTACCTTTTGCGTATTCAATCTTTAATCTCCAACGGTTCAAGTGTGTAATCTCTAGATCATCGCGCAGGAACGGACTTCAGAAAATCTCCTTCTTCATCTCCCATAGGCGGCTAGCAGAGAGAAAAGGATCTTGTTCCGTCTTGTATTTTCTGGTGGAAGATTTCACGTTATATGAATTGTGTTGAATTAATTGACTTTAGAGCTTGTGTTAGAGGATTAAATAAATCCTCCAACTTAAGCCCATGTCACACGTCCACTATGGGCTTTTGAACTTTAGTTGGGCTAAGTTGACCCAGTCAACTTAGTCCAATTAATTTAATCATCTAATATTTAATTCAATTAAATATACATATAGAATAAATTAATATTCTAATTAATTAAATAAATAGTTAATTAATATTCTTAGTTGACCAAGTCAACATAATTAATTTAATCATCCATGTTTAATCCTATTAAATAACCAATTAAATTAATTAGTCCAATTAATTAATTCGTCCTTCCCAATGACAAATTACCAAAACACCCTCCAAATACAAGACTCGATTTTCCCGTCTATTTCTTTATAGCACGACTCTCTAGGTTTGTCTCGATTGGCAATGGAAGAATATCAAAGGATGTAGGTGACACCTAGCCAGCATCATGGCCCCATATCATAGCCCAACTGAATACGAATTGACTATGGCATTACGAACCTCTAGATTATGAATATCGTATGAGCATAAGCCCTTTCACTGACGTATCCCGATCGAGTGAGAGTCATGAAATATGTGAAACAAATAGGACTCGATAAGATGCTAAAAATCATAGTAAGATGAGATTATCGAACTATCCTCCGTGTCAAACACGAATTAGTTTATCATCTTTTGCCAGAGTCTTTCAATCTCATTTACTTATGATCGCATAGGATACTTATCGTTTACTTTCGAGACAATGAATTCTCACATGCTACTTGCCCATTGGAACGCACTTCGAGGTCGGCCCCACCAACGGGTGAATTGGGCCTAACTACTCTGGTGACAAAATCCAACGTCGCAAGCACACTATGACCGTGACTCCTCAAGTCTAAGGCTCACGCATACTATCATAATCAGTAATCCAATCATTGACAGTCATTGAGTAAAAACCCATACGATCGGATCACTACGAGCCGTGTTCGAATACATTAATCACATCAATGTATCTTTGACACAAACTCCCACTATCCCATAGTATTCGACTGGCTCTCCTTGTCAGAGCATGTGTCGTACAACTCCACACGAATCTTAATGTCCAATTGGGATTCTCTGACTTCCGAACCATTTAAGTGATCAAGTATCAAACCTTTCCAGTGCCCATCTCATTAACTACCATAAGGATTGGAAGGTTTTTCTTGACACACATGAACTAGTTGTTCATTTAAGACTCATAGATGTCATTAAGAATTATATAAACAACATACTAATGCCTTTTTATTAATTATAGGTTGTACAATATAAAGCAGTGCCTTATATTCTGACTCCTCGTTGGCATCGACGGCACATTCCCAACACAAGGATTACTCGGTGGTGCTATCGAACATGGAGCCCTTAGGTTTCGTAGTGTGAGATTAGTCCTTAGACCGAAGATGTCATTGGAAAGGGTACTATCCACTGTGCTTTGATATGCACATGCACTCTAGGAGAGTCACACGGCGTGTATATTGGGTATAGTCTGATAGTATAGCATAACAGATGACAATCGTCAAGGGATTCATCTAAGATCAAGTACCCGGCATTTCTTATGCTGTTGTGAGAATCTAAATGATTGATGAAAGCCTTTATTTAAAGCATTTGTCTTATAACAGGGATTAGTGGTTCCAGCTTAGAAGACTGGATCATTAGATGTCACAACACAGTCATAGTTGATAGGTTATGAATTCACGTATTTTAGAGCCTCATATTCATGTTATTTACATTAGTTTATGCATGATTTATGCTACATATGCGTTTAATTATTGTGCTTATTGAGTAAAGGTGGAAAATCATTTCAATCGAGGAAAACTGGACGAAAATGCAGAATTTCAGAATACTTAGCATTCGAATTTGAAGAGGTTTCCTTTCACAAAGTTGTAGATCTCTGTCTTAGCTTCACGTGGCAACTTGAATCACCAAAATCGTAGATCTGTAGAAGAAGTTATGAAGAAAAGAAGATTACTGCACAGACAGAAAACATTGCTGAAATTTACGTCCGAGAAACATAACAGCACGCCCGAACATGGGAAACCTGGTGTTCGGACGTGAGTTCAATGGGAAAGGAGCAGATTTTTATGCGTTTTTCAACTCTAAATTCAAGTTGGAGTCTTCCCCTTCCACCCTTATATATAGTAGATCAGTTCTTTAAGGTTTATAACACGAAATACACATAGAATAGAGCCCTATTAGGGTTTAGATTTAGGTTTTACACATTCATGAAGATCTACACAAACCCTTGAAGGTGAAGAAATCAAGAAGTATAGAAGGGATGAAGATCAAAGTTCAACCATCAAATTTAATAGGGAGTTTTCTTCGATTAGATTTATATTTGTCTATGAATATGAATCTTTCTTTGTTTTTCTATCTTTTATATTTGTTGATGAATTAGATTCTTCGAAATAAGTCCATATTTAGGATAATTTATGAGATTTGAGTTATAAATCACATTTTTCATATTAATTTCATTGTTGCTTTGTGTTTTAATCTTGTGCTTGATGTTCATGTGTTTGGCCAACATATGTAAGATGTCATGCTTAAATTATCTGTCCGGGAGAAAGTAATTTAAGGTTGGTGGTCCTAAGTGGCATATGAAAGGGTCTAAGCGGCCGGGGGGGGGGGGGGGGTTGAATAGACCCTGAATTCTTTTTCGACTTCAAAAATTTCATTTCACTTTTAAGAGTTTGAACGCTTGGTGAGCAAAGCGCTAGGTCAGGCGCTAAAAGATAACATAACTTAGACTAAGTGATTTCGGCAATTACCAAAGTAGGGCAATGCTTAAATCGCTTAATTAGGGTTAGCACAGCGAAAATGATTTTTAAGCTTCGCGTTCTTTTAGTCAAATAGTTGCTTAACCAATTTTTAAAACCTTTTCAAAGATATGATGTGAATAGTAAAGTAATAAAACAGTAAAATGACACAAGATATTTAGGGTTCATTGGGTGATGTAATCCCAACTACGTCCTTCTTCTCCTTTACACTCGGAGGAAATCCACTAAGATGATAATCGAAGGATCACACAGAGGCTTCTACAAAATACAGGATAAAGAAGATGATCTTGAGCTCCTTAATCATACAGACTTCAGCTCTAATGAAGATCTTCTTCAACAAGCTTCTCTCACACAAAAATGCTGCTTGTACATCAACAACTTTCTCACTCAGATGAAAGAGGTTGAGGGTTTTTGTCACATATTTGTTCGATTTGAGAAATTCAAACAATTTGGGATATCTCAATAAAAGTGTAGAGTTCTTCTATGAAGATGTTTGAGATATCGGTGACTGTTTTTGGAATGTATGTAAGAAGGTTGAAAGATTTTTGGCTATGCAGTTTGTAAGGTTTTCTTAAGAATATTTTCAGCAAAGCTTGAACCTTTTCTTGTGCATGTACATTTTTTTTAGGGTTTGCTAAAAGGTACTATTTATAGAGATTTGTTCGTTGAACACATGCAGGTGCGTGTCTCTCACGTATTGCGTAAATAGCCCTTTTTCTGACATTCCTGAATTTCTGTTGTTACCGATTGGACATAAGCAGACTTTGAACTCTGAATTTTGACAATCTAGTCAAAAAGTGGCTTGTCCACAAGTCATAATGCCTTTCACATTTAATGCACTTATCAGGCATTTAATGCGTTTTGAATTTATTTCCCGTTGAAAATAAATGTTCCCTGATGATTGCATTTAAGTCCTTCATGACTTGAGAATTTATTTCAGGTGAATCTATCCTTGATCGCTCGAGTGTTTTGAGCACTTGATTCAATATCTCTGAAAAAGTCTTTTAGCGTTTGACAGACGCTTAAGACAAATCTTCATTTTCATTTGACTTCAGATGCTGATCTTCAACTTCATCTTTGATAGGCTCACCTAGAATTCTATCATCGGCTTGGTATCTAATACTTAGTCTAAAATCTATAAAGATAAAAATTACAAGCCTGAAAAATTAATAATAAATACTTTCAAACGCTAATACAAATGTTCTATGAAAGCATAAACTTACATTCTTTTGGGGTCTAATAGAAAATCCTATTCTTTTCATCATCTAAACATCCAACATGAAATTTTCTAATAATTTCCCCCTTTTTGATAGTGTCAAGACCTTAACTCTTTTATAGTTCAATAGTTTGAAGAAAAGCTAAAATATACAAGTAAGCATTAAAAAATTAGTCGAGTTAGCTAATGTTAGATTAGCTTCAACAAGATGTTTCAGCGTTTAATCATTCATTCATGTATAAAATTTGAAGCGTACAATGATTACATTGAAAAATAACAAAACAAACATAAAGTAACAGAAGATAAAAAAAAGATAAAGCAGGATAAGTGATCATCTTGTCTGTCGCTTCTTCGACATCTCTTCCTGGAAGATCTCAATCTCTAGATCTAGGAGAACTTTGTCAATGTCAATCATTGTTGTATGATAGACCTATTTGTAGTCCTCACGATGTTCTTGAGCACTTACATTGAGCTTTAACATCTTTTCAACCCAATCTCTTGGAGGAATTCCAAGCGCCCGGATAAGATCATGATAAAGATCATGGACTCGATCATTGGAAGGCTTCCAGTTAAGAGGTCTCCTCAAGGGTTCATCGTAAGCATCAAAACCCATACCTTCAAGAAACTCTACATCCAGATTGGGAAGCCTATGTCTGCCTCTAAAATAGCTTAGCTTTATTTTCTTTGTGAGCATCTTTTTCAAACTCACAATCTCTTCAAACATGGAGCGCCAAATTTTGTTATCTTTTTTAGACATTGGCTCCTAGGCTTTTCCTTTGGCTTTCGGATCTTTTGGATTTTCTTTTTCTTCCCCCTTCTTGACTTCATCAAGAGAAGAGCTTAGCTCAGTGATATCTTATCGGAGTAATCCGACTTCATCAACGAGGAGGACTACTTGCTCGGCCATACTTTGCCCTATTGAGTTGGAAATATTGTGTCTTTTAGTATCCGCTGAAGCATTCTGAGCTAGCGAGCGATTAAACTCTTCAGATAGGCCGGTGATTAAGGGAACCATGTGATCCAGTACTCTTGGTTGAAGCATTTAAAATATCTCGGCTTCTTGTATCTGAGGCAAGCCTAATGTGCATCTCATCATTGGCTATCATCTTTGAGCAGGAACCCTCAATATTGTGGAGCGAGTTCCTTACTGCCTTTCTGAAATATTTTGCCTCTTGGACGCTATCTGAATCTGAGTCTGAGGAAGAAGAACGCTCAGGAGATGGAATAAGTCCATATGAACTTGAAACTGCTGCCCTTACCTTTGATTTGTCTCTGATGAAAGGTTCCTCTGGGTCTTCAGCAATTTTGTCCTGTACTTCCTGAATCGCTTGATCAAAAGATTGAGTTGCAGCTTCTATCTGCCCAACTTGATCGAAAAGTGGAATCTCATCTACTAGAATGCTGGGGGTTTCTGCCATTTAGATATCAGCGTCTAGAATCAGAGCGTCTTCAACAGTAGGACGCTAGTCCACTTGTAACTCTGTTATTTCCACAGACGACGGTCCTTAAATAGGGATGACCCAGATTGGGCCAATCGCTTCTAGAATATGCCTTGGGCTCAGGTAGAATAATCGCAGGATAAAAAACAAATCGTCTTCGCGCTCTTCAGTACTAAACGCTAGATCAACGTCTTTCAGGATCACTACACCAGATGTATAAGAATTGATTAAGTCCATTAACAAAGGCATCAACGCTTGAGCTAGCGCCTGATCCACTGGCCGAATAAGAGAAAGTATTTGGGCCACTCAGATTTCTGCTCACACATCAAAATAGGATGGTTGTATCCACGGAAGTCACTAAAGCCAAAGATATGGTTAAAAGTGATATCCAGCGATTGAGCATTCTCAACAATCGCTCTTCTGTCTAGATAAAACTCTGCATTATCATCAGTTAAACGCATATGCTGTTCACTGGGACTTGGAAGGGCATCTCGCTTGCTGATGGAGGCATCTTCATTCAGATCTAATTGGATACGCTGAGCAAAATTTTGTTGCGGATGATAAACGTAGCGTTCTCCCTGATTGAGAGTCATGGAAAATGTCAAACTCACTAAACTTGATACTGTGCCTTAGATTATAGCATAATGAAATTACTAAACTACCCTCAGTGTCCCACATGAGTTAGTTGTTATGCTTTGGCCAAAGACTTTATAATTTCATTAGCCTATAATCGCATAGGATACTTACTCATTTACTATCGAGACAGTGAATCCCATCTTGGCGATCATTGATCAACTGCTACTTATCTCATTGATATGTTACCAAAGTAGTTAGGCTCATATCACCCGTCGATGGGGTCGACCTCGAAGTGCGATATCAATGAGACAAGTAGCAGTTGATCAATGATCGCCAAGATGGGATTCACTATCTCGATAGTAAATGAGTAAGTATCCTGTGCGATTATAGGCTAATGAAATTATAAAGTCTTTGGCCAAAGCATAGCAACTAACTCATGTGGGACACTGAGGGTAGTTTAGTAATTTCATTATGCTATAATCTAATGCACAGTATCAAGTTTAGTGAGTTTAACATTTTCCATGACTCTCACTTGATCGGGATACGTCAGTGAAGGGCTTATACTCATACAACATTTATGATCAAGAGGTTCGTAAAATGATTCAATCATTTCGTACTCAATTGGGTTATAATGTGAGTCCATGAGACTGGCTAGGTGACACTCACATCCTTAGTAATTCCCCCCTTTGCCAATTGAGACGAACCTAAAGAGTCGCGCTATAAGAACGAACGAGATGTATCTTTTTGTGTAAATCTTTTAGAAAGAATTAAATGGACTGATTGATTTAATTAGACCAAATCAATTAATTAAATATTTAATTTAATTAGATTAAATTAAATTATTTAATTAGTATATTAATTAAAAGCCCACCCAGTCCAAGGAAGCCCTAGGAGGGGCGGCCACTTAGGGTTGGAGTAGCCTCCAACTTGTTCCACAAGCTAGTTGAGTTTAAAAGGACTCCTACAGTGGAACAAACCCTAAGACAAGAAAGAAACACAACACAAAAGGAAAAGAACTCTCTCCCCTCTCTCATCTCTAGCCGTCCACTACTGCAAAGAAGGAGGAGTTTCGGGATCTTTGGAAGACTCGTTTTGCATGAAGCTTTAGAGACAGGAGCCCTTGGAGGATTGTTGTTCTGCAGAATCAGTAAACGAATCAAAAAGGTATTTTTATTCGTTTTATTTTTTCGCGAAACCCATTAAAAATCATCAGATCTATTTTTTGTGATCTGCCGGTAGGAATCCTCAAATCTTCCACTGCAATTCTCTGTTTTCATGTATAGGATTCCTAACAACGGATACTTGGGCATCTTTTCAATCGTATGGAAATGTAGTACAAAACCACATGGATGTGTCCAATATCCAGCGTCTTCCGAGTTTCTCAGCCAATTCTTTGTCTTTCTTGGCTTCAAGTAGCTTCTTGAATCTTTCTTTTTCAACTTCAAATCTATCGGCCCAAACTCTGGTAAGAAATTCTCGGGCTTCATCTTCAACCCAGACATTAATTGGATTGGGCTGTTCTCTAAACATTTCTCCCTTTCCTTTCCATAAGTGGAGGGGTTTTGGTGAAGACTTATTAGCGGCTGAATGGATGAATTTTGGCAGGGCAGAATAACCCATTTAATTCAACTGTTCTTCATCGGCGTTCTTCTCCCAATTGTCCATGTGAGGATTTCGGATTTGAACATGAGTGAGGTGCAACGGATAATTGCGTTCAAAATTGCGGCTGACTTCTTGAAAACGGTTGCTTTCAAACTCTGCCAAATCGCTGAGAGAAGTCTCCAAATACTCAAGACGAGTAATAATCTCTTTCTTGGACTTCAGACCTAGCGTTGCAAGCTCTTCAAAAATTTCTGATTTTTCAGCGTCTGAAAGAGCAGGATTGTGGAAAGACGTTTGAAAAGTAAGCTCCATCTCAATCATTTGTCGAAGGGTCATTTCTCTCCAGGAATAGTAGTACTCAAAATTTTCATCATAGTCTCTTGGAAAGAAATTCATCAAAGGAGGAGGAGGACTAGTTGCAGTGGGGACAATTGGGGCCACTTCTATCGACTGCTCAGCATCCACAGTTGTTTCGGTGGCTGAAGAGATCTCAGCGTCTGGAAGGACTGTTTTTATTTCTTTAGTGATTTCCACCACTGTTGGCATATCAATATCCAACTCTACGGCCACCTCGGGAGGAGGAGGTGTATTAGCTTTTGGCACACTTTGAGTGTTTGAGAACAAAGAGACATAAGAGACATAAACGCTTACCCTGAGGACTATCTTCGACTATATCAGTTGCTTGCTCTGTAGAAACATTTGTTTCCATAGCCTCAGGCTCCAAAACTTCTTCAACATCATCATGAATGGGTAAAGAAGTGAGGGGATCAGCACGAATGGGAATATTACATGCATCTAAAGTATTCAGAACATACTGAATATTATATTCTCTTCGAGCTGAAAGAAGATTTATCCTAGCATTAAAGAAAATAACAAATAATTAAAGGATAATGTACATTGTTTATCACAAGTACTTACCCTGATCGGTAGCAAAATCTTGTGAGAGAGGATTAGCTTCAGGCTCTAAAACTGGCGAAGGAGGAGGAGGAAGAGGGGCACTTGCTGGTTACTCAAGTGCTGGCTCTACTGGAGCGCTTGTTGATCCCTTTGGAGTAGACCATAGTGTGCGCTTACGAACAAGTAGCACTTCTTCTTCTTTTGCTTCTTCTTTTGTCTACAGGGACACACCAGTTGTTGGAGAAGGAGAAGGAGTTTTTGGAGGAGGAGAGGGAGACTGCTTCTTCTTTTTTGTCTCCTTCTTCTATTTCTTAGCTTCTAAAGGGCTCAGCGACTTTCAACAATATCTTTCTTTTTGGTTGCTTGACCACCACTTCTTCTGGTTCATCTGATGAGGAAGTCGCTATTTCCTCATCATCACCACGAACTTTGCCTGCAGCAAGAAGTCACTTACGCTCCTCCTTGGGAACAGCTGCACCACCCACTCTCTTTGGGTTGAGCAATTCTCCAATCATCTTCTTTCCATAGAATTTAGTCGCTGGCACTTTAGATTCTTTGGCAATAACATATCCACTAGCGCTAAGAATGAAACTAAGTAAAATCCCATACAGCTTAGGACTCACAGACTTCTGCATTGTTGCCTTAAAGTGATTGAAAATGTACAAGGCACAATTGATCTTCAGCTTGGTCAAAATGGCGATCATCATCATGTACTGAATTATAGAGACCTTATCAAATGAACTTTTACGTCACTCGATCATCTTTGGACATATGTTAGCCAGAATGACATATTCGCATTTCATGTCATTCTTCTTGAAGTTTGATTTGTATGCAACATCAACATCATCTAACCTAACTTGTTCCCAAACTTTAGCAGCAGCACCCATGACAACTTCTTCAACTTCACACCGCGAAGTGGGTAGTTTCAGTAAATCAGCAAGCAATTGTGAAGAAAGAACAAATGAGGATTCAGCAGAAGGAAAAGAGCAAGAAATAGAGTTGCCATCGTCAGAAATGGCAGCATGGTCAAAAAGGTATTTAACTTCATCCTCATGAATTAGAGAATGAGAGGTGAGAAGGGTTCTTAAACCAGATTCTTCAATGAGAAGAAGGATTTGTCTTGTTGGAAGTTTTAATTCTCAAAGAGGTATTCCCAGTTAACTAGGAAACCTGGATTAAAACCCATGGTCTTTTCAGTTTTGGAGGATTTTCCGGCATCAGATTTGGAAGACTTTGGTGGCGCCATTGATGAAAAAGATAAACTTTTTGAACAGGAAGAAGAAAACCTTTTTGCCTTAGAGAATTATTTTTACAGCAATGAGCATGTGAGATTGATAAAGTTTTTCTGTAAAAATTTGAAAGGTTTAAATAGATGGCAAAAAGTAACTCCTCAATTGCTTTGATAAATGCCACGTGTGAATGCAGTTAATCAAAAATGAAAAACATTGAATTTGAGCCATTTAATCATAAAGACGAATGTAAAAGGGGTGGTAAATTAAGATAACTGCTGTAAAATATAGAATTTGGAGTCCGCAGTTACTTTTCAAAAATGTTTGAGATTTTTGAAAATATTCAGCGTGAATTGCACGCGCCTGTTGGTACACTGACACGTACCTAGGCAAGTACAAATACTGAACCGCCTATTTTGAGATAGGTATCATAAACCATCAGTTTGATTTGATAGGAGCGCATGGGCAGTTGGCAAATCTTATCTTTTGGACTTATCCACACGCTACCTTTAGCGATAAAAACAATGCATGATTTTCAGATAAAGTTACTTAGCATTAAAGTGGAAATATTCTTAACGCTAAAGTCTTATTTTAATAAGGAACTTTTAATCACTGTTGAGAAATAACACTTATATTTTGTTAGCGATCAAATTGTCATGCATAAAGGTAAACGCTAATGATCAATGCAAAAAAATTTCAAAATCATTTTTAATCATTGTCGCTTACTAATTGGAATAAGTACAATTTAAAAGTTCCCTCTAAAATTGATAACTCATTTCAATTTTGAAATTTCTTTAGATATTATAATAAAGTGGATTCCTCCTAAATTATATGCGTATAAAAATATGATCCTTCACGATTAAGCGTTTAAATTAATCATACCTAATTTAATTCTCAAAGTGAGAAAACTTTGTTCGTTGAGCGCTTGGTAAAGATATCTGCCAATTGTTTGTCAGTTCCAATGAAATCCAGGGAGATATCTTTCTTTTGAACATGGTCACACAAGAAATGGTAGCGACTATCAATGTGTATAGTTCTAGAATGAAGGACTGGGTTTTGGGTCATACCTAAAGCGTTTTGGTTATCACAATGGATTGGGGTAAGACCTAAGAGGATTCCATAATCTCTAAATTGTTGCTTCATCCAAAGGATTTGTGCACAATAGCTTCCAGTGCTATATACTCGGCTTCAGCGATAGAAGTCGCTATGGATTGTTGTTTCTTACTATGCCACGAAACCAATCTATCACCTAGAAATTGACATGTACCACTTGTACTTTTTATATCTATTTTGCATCCTGCAAAATTTGCGTCTAAATAACCAATTAGTTCAAAAGGAGAGTCCCTTGGATACCACAAGCCCATATTTTGTGTGCCTTTTAGGTATTTAAGGATTCTCTTGGCAGCAATGAAGTGTAACTCTCTAGGATTAGCTTGAAAGCGTGCACACATGCATACTGAAAATATAATATAAGGTCTACTAGCGGTAATGGTGGTCCCAAGTGGCATACGAAAGGGTCTAGAAGGGGGGGGGTTGAATAGACCCTGAAGTCTTTTTCGACATCAAAAATTTCGTATCACTTTAAAGGTTTGAACGCTTGGATAACTGAGCACTTGGGTCAGACGTTTCAGGAAAATTAAGTTAGACTTAGTGATTTTAGCTGTTTACCAAAGTAGGGCAACGCTTAGATCGCTTAATCAGGGTTAGCACAGCGGAAATGAGTTTTAGCGTTCTTTTAGTTAATTTAATCGCTTTGCACTTTAACTTGTCTCTTTCAAAGATAAATGATGTAATAATAATAATAAAACAGTAAAGATAAATAACACAAGATATATAAGGTTCACTGGGTGGTGTAATCCCAGCTACGTCCTTCTTCTCCTTTTCACTCGGAGGAATTTACTAGGTTGATTTTCAAAGAATCACACAGAATCTTCTACAAGATAGTAAAGGGTGAAAATGATCTTGGGCTCCTTGATCACACAGACTTCAGCACCAATGAAGATCATCTTCTTCAAGCTTCTCTCACTCAGAAATACTGCCTGAAAGGGTTCAACAACTTTTCTCACTCAGATGAAAGGTTGAGGTTTGTCATTAGGGTTTTTTTTGTTTTTGAAAAGATCAAACAACTTGGAATATCTCAGTTGGAATTTGGGTTTCTTCTTTGGAAGATTTTTGAGATATTTGTGACTATCTGGAATGTAGATAAAAAGCTTGAAAGATTTGGCTATGGAGTTTCTAAGCTTTTTCCCAGAAAATGTACGTAAGATTTTTGGCAATAATTTCTCTTCTCTTTTTCGTACGTATCTTGTGTATCTTGTATATTTTTTTGGGTTTGTTGGGGTAAGGTATTTATAGACAATTCTTGGGATCTGTCCGTTGGACACATGTAGGAGCGTGCCTTTCACGCAGTACGTGAGTTTACCTAAAGTCTGACATTCCTGAAAATTCGCTGAAACCGATTGGACGGGAGCAGCTGAAACTCTGAAATTTCTGACAGTCTGGTCAAAAGGTGGCTTGTCTACAAGTCATAGTGGCTTATCACATTTAATGCTCTTATCAAACATTTAATGCAATTTGAATTTATTTCTCGTTGGAAATAAATGTCCGTTGAATGATTGCATTTGACTTGAGGATTTATTTCAGGTGAATCTAACATAAGTCGCTTGAGAGATTTTGAGCGCTTGATCCATAGATCCTGAAATGAAGTCTTTTAGAGTTTGACAGATGCTAAGAAGAAAATCTTTATCTTTGGTTGACTTCAGACGCTGGTCTTCAACTTCTTCTCTAATAGACTCACCTAGAATTCTACTAGCGATTCAGTCACAAAGACTTAGTCTAAATTCTATAAAGAAAAATTACAAGCCTAAAAAATAAATTACAACTTTCAAACGCTTATACATCAATCTATGAAAAACAAAAACTTACATTGTATTTTTGGGGTCTAACATTAAATCCTATCTTGTCATCATCAAAACATCTAACATGAAATTTCCTAACAATTTTCCCCTTTTTGATGATCTTAAGAGTTACTTTAAAAAGAAAAGGCCCAAAGGAATATAAGTTAGCGTTTGAAAAGTTAGTAAAGTTAGCTAAAGTTAGATTAGCTTCAACAAGATGTTTCAGCTTTAAAACATTCATTCATTGAAAGAATTAAAGCATACATGTTTTACACTGAAAGAATATCATAAAAGGAATCCAGTCACTTTTTTTGTCGCTTCGCTCTTTCTTCGCCTTGTAGAACTTCTAACACTAAGTCCTTCAAGAGTCGATCGATGTCAATCATCGTTGTATGTTGAATTTCATCATAATCATGCATACAAAGTCTGGCGCTTTCATTTAGCTCTAACAACCTTTCCGTCCATTCCCTTGGTAGAATACCAAGTTCACGAATTAAATTATGATAGATATCTCTTTGTCGATCATTTGACGGTCTCCAATTGATAGGTTGTTGTAGCGGTCCAGCATATGCAGGAAATCCCATACTTTCTAAGAACTCGGGGTCCAACTCTGGAAGCTCGTACTTTCCGAGATAATACCTTGGCTATCTTTTCTTGGATAGCATTTTCTTAATGCTTACTAATTCTTCGACCATTGAACGCCAATGTTTATTATCTATCTTGGAAATCGCTTTGGACTTTTCTTTATCTTCCCCCTTCTTGACATTATCAAGGGAGGTCTTGAGTTCAGCGACATCTCGGCGCAAGAGTCTAACTTCTTCGACGAGAAGAGCAACTTGATGAGCGACACTCTGAGTGGTGGCATCGGATGAAGCGTGTCTTTCAGTATCGTCCAAAGCGCTCTGAGCTAAGTGACGGTTGAATTCAGATGAGAGATCAGCGATAAGAGGTGATATGCTCTTCATGATAGCAATAGTGCTTTTATTTGCAGCGTTTCCAATATCACGACTCCGCGTATCCGACACTATGCGGATATGTCTATCAGCAGCCTCAAAGATCTTGGAGCAGGAACCCTCAATGTTGGTTAGCGAGTTCCGGACTGCCTGTTTGAAGTCTCTGGCTTCTGAATCGCTCTCGGAATCTGAATCAGAAGAAGGATGCTCTGGGGACGGGAGAAGTCCGTAAGAACTTGAAACTGCAGCCTTACCTTTGGATTTATCTCTGATAAAAGGTTCTTTAGGCTCTTGAGCAATTTCAGCATGCACTTCTTCAATCGCTTGATCCATGATAGGATCTGCAATTGCTGGGGGCTAGACTACCGGGGCACTAGAAGAATCTGGCAAAGAAGCCTCAGGATGTGCAGCGACTTCCGCAGTAGGAGCAATGTCTTCTTCTATAATTTGGATTGGGGAAGAAGGTTCTCTAATACCAATGACCCAGAGGGGGCCAAGGGCTTCCATCACATGCCTTGGACTGATCAGGCTAGATTGCGGGATAAAGAACATAGCGTCTTCGCACTCTTCGGTACTTAGTGCAAGTTGCACACCTTCCGGTAAAGCAATCCCTGAAGTATAACAGTTGAAGAAGTCCAAAATCAAAGGCATGAGCGAGATCATCTTGGCCACTGGCCTAATAAGCGGGATCATCTTGGCCACTTGAATATTTAATTCACTAAAGAGCACAGGGTGAAGAGTATATCCTCTGAAATTGTAACACCCAGAATAGTGATTGAAACTGATGTCCAGCGCTTGGGCATTTTCAAACACTGCTCTCATTTCTCTGTGGAATTTAGCGAACTCAGCGTGTTCATTCAAAACATCCACATGAATCTGACTCTGGCCTGGAAGAATTGGTCGTTTACTTGATGAAGCGTCTTCATTTAGGTCAGGAAAGACTCGTTGAACAAACCCTGCATGAGGATGCAAAACGTAGCGTCCGCCTTGGCTGTATAAGGCAAGTTGCTGGCGAATGTAACTCTCAATTGGTTGTCTGTATCGTGGCAAAGCGCTAACATTCCCTGCAATAATCTGAAGCAAAAAGGTTGCATAACCTCGGCGTCTGTACTCTATCCCGAATTCGAACAAAAAGGGATATCTGATCAGTTCTTCAATGGTGTAAAAGTGAAGAACAAATTCTTCAGCCCACCTGGCTGTATTCATCATCCAACGTTTTCCAAGTTTGTCCGCTTTTTTTTGCTCTTTATTAGCGGCAAGGAACTTCTCAAAATGTTCTGTCTCTTCATCATAGTCGTCACCCCATAATCTGGCTAGATATTCACGAGCCTCATCTTCTATCCACGAGTTAACCGGATTTGGGCGCTCCGCAACAAGCGATCCTTTACCTTTCCATAACTTAAGTGGATTAGGAGAGAGAGCGTTCTGGGGAGACTTGACAACGGAGGGGAGAGCCGAATAGCCTATCTTGTTGAGATCTTCCTCATCTGGATTTTTGTTCCAATCACCCATGTGGGGGTTCTTGAAAACAATCTTGCTTTGGCGCAGAGGATAAAAGGACTCGTCCGAGCGACCGTTTAAATTGAAACGCTGAAGTTCAAAGTCAGCTCTGTTGAAAACTGAACGACGAATATACTCAAAGTGTGATTGAAGGCGCTCCAAGTTATATAGTCTTAGATTGGCAATACACTCGAAAATTTCAAACTTGTGAGAGTTGGACATATCAGGCCGATGGAGAGTTGTTTGAAATTGTATTTCCAACTCGGCAAGCATTTGAGTGTCTCGTTCTCTGGCGGCATAATAGAATTCAACATCTGGAGTATATCCGCGTGGGAAGAAATCGATGACACGAGGAGAAGGTCCCGTTGGCGTGGGAACAATGGCAATCGCTTCTGTTGGGATTGGGGCCACTTCTATCGACCGCTCAGCATTTAAAGTCGCTTCACTGGCTGATGATGTTTCAGCATCAGGAAGGGCTTGAGATGCTTCCTTAGCGATATCCACAACAGTTGCCATATCCACATCCACTTCAACTGGAATCTCGGATGAATGAGGGGCATCAGCGATTGGTGCCTCTTGAGGTACATCTTGAGCTGATACATGTAAGCGATTGAGAAAAGCAAGCAAAATTTCCACTAAGTAGAAATTTAGAAAAGAAAAGACTAAATCACTTACCCTGAGGAATATCATCGACTATTTCAGTCGCTTGATCTGTTTCTTGGACAGGTTCCTCAGGCTCCGGGACTACTTCGTTTGGATCTAAGTCGAGAAAAGAAGTTATAGGATCAGCACGAATGGGAATATCTAATTCTTCAAGAGTGTTGAGAACATATTGAATATCTGCCTCACATTGCGCTAAAATAGTTTTTATCCTAGCATTAGATACTTAGAAACTAACGAGGAAAGGATAGACTAATTTGCTTAGAAAATACTTACCCTGGACACTAGAAAGCCTCTCAGATTGAGTAGCGGCTTGAGGATCTGAGCTGATTTCGGGAACAGCGTCAGAGGGAGGAACGCTTACTGACTCTCTAAGCGCTGGTTTTGCTGAAGCGCTAGAGGATGCTGCGGGAGTAGAAAGAGGAGTACGTCTTCGTGCAAGCGGTACTTCTTCTTCCTCGGGAACGGAAAAGATAAATGCCGGAGGAGGCGATGGAGATTTAGGAGAGGGAGAAGGAGAAGGAAACTTTTGCTTCTTTTTGGGCTCATGCTTCTTCTTCTTGGGCTCAGGCTTCTGTTTCTTTGCTGGCTTGGATGGCTCAGCGACTTTGAGAACTATCTTTCTCTTAGGTCGCTTGACCACCACTTCTTCTTCGGATGAAGAGGATGATGATGAAGAGGAAGACGCTTGATCTTCATCATCACTACGAACAACTCCTAAAGCACGAAGTCGCTCACGCTCTTCTTTTGGAACAGCTACACCACCTATCTTCCTTGGCTTTTGCAGCTCACCGATCATTTTCTTTCCGTAGAATTTTGTCGCTGGAATCTTTTTGCCAAAAGATTTTGCATAACCGCAAGAGCTAAGAATACAACTTAACACAATCCCATAAGGCTTGGGATTCACCGACTTGGCCATCGCTGCCTTGAAGCGATTAAAAACGTAGAGAGACCAATTTACCTTTAATTTGGTCAGAATGGCCACCATCATTTTATATTAGATATTCGTGACTTTATCGAATGACCCTTTTCTGCATTCCATCATCTTTGAGCATATATCTGCGAGAATAACGTATTCGCCCTTCATATCGTTCTTCTTAAAGTTTGGCTCATACGCAGTATCAACATCTTCTTTCTTGACCAATTCCCAGACTTTTGTAGCATCTCCGAGAGTGACGTGTTCCACCTCAGTGTCATCATTGGGTAGAACCAACAATGAAGAAATCAAGGAAGGGGTGAGAACAAAGTCTCTTTAGCAAAAGGGAAGACGCAGGAAATGGAGTTTCCGTCGTCAGAGATTTTAGCATTGTTGAAAAGTGTAGACACTCTTCTTCAAAATAGTTGAAAAATGTAGTAATCATGTCTCTCAAACCAGACTCTTGGACGAGTGGAAGAATCATCCGGAGAGGGAAGCTCTGGTTGTCGAACAAGAAATCCCAATTCATTAGAAATCTGGCGTTCAAAGTAACTTGTTTTTCTGCTCGGGAAGATTTTTCGGCAGCAGACTTGGAAGATTTGGGAGATTTTGAAGCTTTGGGTGCCATTGCTGAAAGTTTGAAAGCTTTTTGAGAGAGAGAGAAGTATTTGCCTTGAGAGAGATGAAGAGTTTTACAGTAGAGAGAATTTGGGAAAGTGATAAAGTCTGACTGTAAAAACCTTGAAGGGTTTAAATAGACGCAAAAAGTAACTTCTCAATGGCTACAATTTTGACACGTGGACAGTCAAAGAGTTTGAATTGTGAATGGATTCAAATCTGATACGTTTTAAGGAAAATATGGATGCAAAAAGTGCGGTAAAATAGTTTATCAGTTACCAAAAAGAGCGAATTTTGGGATCCGCAGTTACCAAATTAATTGAAAAACGTTTGAAAAATTTTGAAATTTTCAGTGTGAAGTACACACGCCTGATTGTACATTGACATGTAATCAGACTTGTGCAGTCACTGAACCGCCTAGGTTTAGATAGGAATCATAACCGTCAGTTTGATTTGATAGGCACGTGTGGGTAGTTATCAAATCTAGTCTTTTGGACTTATCCGCACGTTACCTTTAGCGATGAAAACTATGTATGATTTTTAAAATAATTTTCTTAGCGTTAACGTGGGAATCTCTTCAACGCTTAAGACTTTTGGAGAACAAAATTTAATTTTGTAAAGTTTGAGATAAAGTCAATCGCTTGAATTTATAAATGACATTTTTATTTAGAGATTGACTTTGTCATGCATAAAGATAAGCGCTAGTGATTGGTGCATATATTTTTAAAGTCATTTTTGATCACAGTCGCTTATAAATTGTTATAAGTACAATTTTAAAGTTCCCCCTAAAATTGATGACTTATTTCAGATTTTTGTCAAACGCTTTAGACATAAACATAAGGTGGATTCCCCCTAAATGGTATGCCTATTAAGATATGATGCTTTTATGATTTAAGCGTTTAGATCAATCATACCTAATTCACTTCTCAAAGTGAGAAAGCGTTGTTTGTTGAGCGCTTTGGTGAAGATATCTGCCAATTGTTTGTCAGTTCCAATGAAGTGCATGGAGATATCTTTCTTTTGAACATGGTCACGCAAGAAATGGTATCTAATGTCAATATGTTTGGTTTTAGAATGAAGGACAGGATTTTGGGTCAGAGCTAAAGCGCTTTGGTTATCACAATGGATTGGGGTAGGACCTAGGATTGTTCCATAATCTCTAAGTTGTTGCCTCATCCAAAGGATTTGTGCACAACAGCTCCCAGCGGCTACATATTCTGCTTCAGCGGTAGAAGTTGCTATGGATTGTTGTTTCTTACTATGTCACGAAACTAGTCTATCACCTAGAAATTTACATGTACCACTAGTACTTTTTCTATCTATTTTGCATCCTGCAAAATCTGCGTCTGAATAACCAATTAGTTCAAAAGGAGAGTCCCGTGGATACCATAAGCCCACATTTTGTGTGCTTTTTAGGTATTTAAGGATTCTCTTGGCAGCATTTAAGTGTGATTCTCTAGGATCAGCTTGAAAGCGTGCACACATGCATACCGAAAACATAATATCCGGTCTACTAGCGGTAAGATAAAGAAGTGATCCAATGATACCTCTATAGTTAGTGATATCAATTTTCTTCCCACTTTCATCTTTATCTAACTTAAGCGTTTGGCTCATTGGAATTTTTGAAGATGATGCATTTTCCATACCAAATTTCTTAATCATATCTTTTGTATATTTAACTTGGTTGATAAATATTCCATTAGGGAGTTGTTTAACTTGTAATCCTAAGAAGAAAGTTAATTCACCCATCATGCTCATTTCAAATTGATCTTACATCATTTTCGAAAATTTCTCACACAATCGCTTATTTGTAGAACCAAATATAATATCATCAACATAAATTTTGGACTAAGAAAATATCTTCATTATGGGTAATTTTAAATAACGTTGTGTCAACGCTGCCTTTTGAAAAGCCTTTACCTATAAGAAAGATAGAGAGAGTGTCATACCATGCTCTTGGTGCTTGTTTAAGGCCATAGAGTGCCGTATCTAGTTTGTAGACCATACTTTTGCCATGGTTGTTGATGAATCCTGGAGGTTGCTCCACATAGACTTCTTCTTGGAGTTTACCATTCAAGAATGCACTCTTTACGTCCATTTGATATACTGTGAATTTGTTAAATGCGGCAAATGCTAGGAACATCCTAATTGCTTCAAAATGGGCTACTGGGGCATATGTCTCATCAAAATCAATACCCTCCTCTTGACAATAACCCTGAGCGACTAATCTAGCTTTGTTTCTTATAATAACGCCATCTTCGTCCATTTTGTTCCTAAAAACCCATCTAGTCCCAATAACTCCTTGGTGAGTTGGCCTTGGTACTAGCGTCCAAACCTTACTTCTTTCAAATTGGTTAAGATCTTCTTGCATCGCTTCTACCCAACTTGAATCACTGAGCGCTTCATCCACTTTCTTTGGTTCCATTTGAGATAGAAAACTTGCGAACATGGCCCCATTAATTGTACCTGAACTAGTTCTAACAGGTGCTTCCATATCTCCAATTACTAGCTCTGGTGGGATGGTCTCTAAGCCATTTACGGTCTGGTTGGAAAGGGTTGAGAGACTCTTGGTTATCAATCGCTTGATCCATATTTGTCTCTTGCGCAGTCGCTTCATCATTCACAGTTCCAATTTGCTCTTGATGATCATTCTCTTCATGATCATCAGCGATTCTGACTTTATCATCATTTGTAACCTCACGAGTAACCATAGGAATAGGCACAAAGATCTCATCATCCTCATTATCACTATTATCATCAAGATTAATTTGTGACGCTTGTTGGGCAAGATCTTCAATTCCTACATCATCAGGATTAACCTTACTCGGTTCTTGGTTAGCATCATCAAACACAACATGAATGGATTCTTCAACCTTCGATTTGATCTTATTTAGGATGCGAAAACTCTTTCCATTCTTGGCATAGCCTAGAAAGATTCCCTCATCCGCTTTAGGATCAAAAGTCTTTAGGCTGTGGGATCCATTATTATGAATGAAACATTTTGAACCAAATACATGAAAATATGAAATGTTAGGCTTACGTCCCTTCCACAACTCATATGGAGTCTTCTCATGTTGTTTGTTGATCATACACTGGTTCTGAGTGTAGCAAGCGGTGTTGATGGCTTCGGCCCAAAACCTTTGAGGCAGCTTAAACTCTGCAGGCATCATCCTAGCGGCTTCTTTAAGCGTTCTGTTCTGTCGCTCAGCAACTCCATTTTGTTGAGGTTGTCTAGGAGCAGAATACTCATGAAGTATTCCAAAATCTGTACAAAATTTCTTTACAAATTGGTTAGTAAACTCAGTTCCTCTATCGCTTCTAATTCTTGTCACCTTTAGATCTTTTAAGGTTTGTAATTGACGAATTAGCGATGTGAGCTTGACACTAGTTTCATCTTTGGTCGCTAGAAATTCTACCCATGTATAGCGAGAGAAATCATCAACTATTACTAGCGAGACATGGTTTCTTCTTGAAAGATGATTTAACTTGTTTACCCATTTGACATGCATCACATAAGCGATTCTTTTGAAAGGAACCCTTAGGTAATCCCTCTACTAGATTTAGTGATATTAACTGAGAGATTGCCTTAAAGTTGAGGTGATTCATTTTTCTATGCCATAACCAACCCAATTCATTTTGACTTTTAGCAACAAAGCATGTGGGGTTGTTATCAAATGTAGAATCCCAATCTACTAAATACACATTATTTGTTATTTTTTCTCTTAGTTTAGTAGACTTAGTCTTAGCGTCGTTGACATAGCAGAAGTCGCTTGAAAATTTAACATCAAAGCCTTTATCACAAAATTGACTAATGCTCAACAGATTATGCTTAAGACCCTCAACATAATATACATCACTGATGATGATGTTCCCCCTATGCATGATACCTATACCTTTGGTTTTACCTTTAGAGTTATCACCGAATATAACTTGAGGACCATTGGTAGATCGATAGTTGACTAGGAGATCTTTTGATCCAGTCATGTGCCTTGATGACCCGCTATCGAAATACCAAACTGAAGTATCGGCGCTGGCTCTAGGTACCTGCATTAAGGATAGTTCTAATTCTTCTTACGTACCCATGTGCTCTTGGGTCCTTCGATGTTAGTAACCTTGTTTTGAATTAAAACTTTAGGAACCCATATCTGCCGAGTCTTCATTGTAGGAATACTGGCCTTTTTGGGTTTCACATAGTGTTGTGTGTGCTTTTTGTTCACCTTCTTTTGGGTGTGCTTTTTGGTTGTATAGTAATATCCTCGATTATTGTAGTAATCATAGTCATAATCATAATCATAATCATCATAGTATTGATAATATGATCTTGACTACCTTGGATATTGACGTTGGTATTTCCTTGGCGCTGACTTGGGTTGCACTTTTGGTGCTTGACGCTTGATTCACAATGTTCAGGCTTACCTTTAGCCTTTTGAGCGTTTGGAGGAGCCTATTTTTGTGAAACATTTGCTTTAGCCATACCCTTGTCTGAGTCAGCTTTGGCTTTCTCATTTGGCCTCGTACCATTGTCGCTAGGTTCATTTAGCGTTTGGCTTTGTGAACTTTTCTTAACAAAGGTAACACCCATTCCTTTGTTGTTCTCCGTAACATTAGATTTATTAGGTTGTTTACCAAATTTATCACATCCTAAACCGGTCTTTTCACCAAATAATCTAGTTACCTCAGTCATATTATCCAACTTTCTGGAAGCTTTTGATAATGATGAGATGAGCTACTCTGATTTAGCAAGTCTAGCGATCAGATAAGCTTCTCTCTTGACTATTATATCAAGATCGCTTTTTAATTGAATAATTTCACTTTTAAGCGATTGGTTCCTCTCAATGCATTGTTGCTAAACTTGCAACTCTGCTTTGAGTGTTACTTTATCTCTTGTTAGTGATGAGATAATAGCGAGATCGTTTTGATATATTTTGGCGGCCTCTTGACAATCTTTATAATATTCATTAACTTTGTCAAGTAATTCATCATACGAATGAGGATGAGATAATTTATTGGTTACCTCTGGTAGCGATTCATCAGACGCTTCATCATCTCTTTTCATGAGACAAATCAACGCTGGGTCACTTGTAGGCTCCTCATCACTGCTTTCATCTGATGATTCCAAATCCTTTTCAGGTGCGAAGAATGGTTCAGATTCCGCTAGCAAACCTTGCTGGCGAAGGTTGCTCCTGAATTGGTTTCTATCCACATAGTCTTGCCTTGTGGGCTTAGACACATTTGGATAAGGGCAATTTACCTGGTAGTGCCCTGGTTTCCTGCAATTATAACACAGATTAGTTTTCATTTTCTGTTCAGTGGATAGTCGCTTTGATCCAACTGGCGCTGAGAGATTCTGAGTAGGCGATGGAGGCGCTTCATATGGAACTGGCGCTACTGGTTGAGGTGCGGAGTACACTGGCGCTTGATACTGAGGCGCTGATGCTGGGGGAGGAGTTTGAAATGAAGTTTGTCCAATAGGATTTCTCTTTTCATATCTTAGAAATTTCTTGAATTTCTTGACTAATAAGGCCATTTCCTTTTCTTCATTTGATTCCATCGGTTTAACCTCACTAACCGCTTTACCCTTATTTTTGGTGGTAGTGATTAATGCTCCTGATTCAGTCACTGAAGTTGTTGTGTTGCTGACTTCACCTAACTCGAATTCGAATGCCTTTAACTTTGAAAGCACATGTTCTGGAGTGAGAGTCTCCAAAGATTGTGATTCTCTCATAGCAACTGTCTTGATCAAGTATTTACTTGGAAGACTTCTGAATATCTTATTGACCATTTCCTTATTGGTCAATTCTTTATCTAATGATGCTAACTCGGTAATGAGCAAAGTGAATCTTGCGTCCAATTGTTCTAGCGTCTCATTGGGCTGCATTTTGAAATGCTCGAATCTTTGCATAGCTATGGAGAGCTTTTTCTCCTTCATTTGTACTGAACCTTCGCACACAATGGCCAACTTATCCCATATTTCTTTGGAAGTCTTACATTGCTTGATCTTGTTGAACAATGCATCGTTATCTCCTAACGCTGAGTAAAGTGCACTTCGTCCAACATTATCCAGATTAGCTCTTTTTCTATCCTCTGGCGTCCATTCTAACTTAGGTTTCTCGACATAACCATCTGGAGTAGCCTCGGTCGCTCCAGGGGCTCAAGTTACAACTTTCATAATCTGAATGGGGCCATCTGTAATCACATCACACATTTCATTATCGCATGAACATAAATATGCGACTGCACTAAGTTTCCAAGAATCATAATTTGATTCTACCAACTTAGGCATTTTGTTAAAAGCCATAATGAGATGTAAGAGAAAATAAAAGCGATTAGTTTTTTTTTTTTTAAATGGATCTAAACAAGCAGTTATGCTCGGAAACGCTTAGGTTTCTACTTCAACCGCTCTGATACCACTTGGTGGTCCCAAGTGGCATATGAAAGGGTCTAGAAGGGAGGGGGGTTGAATAGACCCTGAAGTCTTTTTCGACTTCAAAAATTTCGTATCACTTTAAAGGTTTGAACGCTTGGATAACTGAGCGCTTGGGTCAGACGCTTCAGGAAAGTTAACTTAGACTTAGTGATTTTAGCAGTTTACCAAAGTAGGGCAACGCTTAGATCGCTTAATCAGGGTTAGCACAGCGGAAATGAGTTTTAGCGTTCTTTTAGTTAATTTAATTGCTTTGCACTTTAACTTGTCTCTTTCAAAGATAAATGATGTAATAATAATAATAAGACAGTAAAGATAAATAACACAAGATATATAAGGTTCACTGAGTGGTGTAATCCCAGGTAAGTTCTTCTTCTCCTTTTCACTCGGAGGAATTTACTAGGTTGATTTTTAAAGAATCACACAGAATCTTCTACAAAATAGTAAAGGGTGAAAATGATCTTGGGCTCCTTGATCACACAGACTTCAGCACCAATGAAGATCGTCTTCTTCAAGATTCTCTCACTCAGAAATACTGCCTGAAAAGGTTCAACAACTTTTCTCACTCAGATGAAAGGTTGAGGTTTGTCACTAGGGTTTTGTTTGTTTTTGAAAAGATCAAACAACTTGGAATATCTCAGTTGGAATTTGGGTTTCTTCTTCATAAGATGTTTGAGATATTTGTGACTGTCTAGAATGTAGATAAAAAGCTTGAAAGATTTGGCTATGGAGTTTCTAAGCTTTTTCCCAGAAAATGTACGTAAGATTTTTGGCAATAATCTCTCCTCTCTTTTTCGTACGTATCTTGTGTATCTTGTATATTTTTTTGGGTTTGCTGGGGTAAGGTATTTATAGACAATTTCTTGGGATCTGTCCGTTGGACACATGTAGGAGCGTGCCTTTCACGCAGCACGTGAGTTTACCTAAAGTCTGACATTCCTGAAAATTTGCTGAAGCCGATTGGACGGGAGCAGCTGAAACTCTGAAATTTCTGACAGTCTGGTTAAAAGGTGGCTTGTCCACAAGTCATAGTGACTTATCACATTTAATGCTCTTATCAAGCATTTAATGCAATTTGAATTTATTTCCCGATGGAAATAAATGTCCATTGAATGATTGCATTTGACTTGAGGATTTATTTCATGTGAATCTAACATAAGTCGCTTGAGAGATTTTGAGCGCTTGATCCATAGATCCTGAAATGAGGTCTTTTAGCGTTTGACAGATGCTATGAAGAAAATCTTTATCTTTGATTGACTTCAGACGCTGGTCTTCAACTTCTTCTCTAATAGACTCACCTAGAATTCTACTAGTGATTCAGTCACTAAGACTTAGTCTAAATTCTATAAAGATAAAAATTACAAGCCTAAAAAATAAATTACAACTTTCAAACGCTTATACATCAATCTATGAAAAACGAAAACTTACATTGTATTTTTGGGGTCTAACATTAAATCCTATCTTGTCATCATCAAAACATCTAACATGAAATTTCCTAACAGGTAAGATAGAGAAGTGATCCAATGATATCTCTATAGTTATTGATATTAATTTTCTTCCCACTTTCATCTTTATCTAACTTAAGCGTTTGGCGCATTGGAATTTTTGAAGATGATACATTTTCCATACCAAATTTCTTAATCATATCTCTTGTGTATTTAGCTTGGTTTATAAATGTGCCATTAGGGAGTTGTTTAACTTGTAATCCTAAGAAGAAAGTTAATTCACCCATCATGCTTATTTCAAATTGATCTTGCATCATTTTCGAAAATTTCTCACACAGTTGCTTATTAGTAGATCCAAAAATAATATCATCAACATAAATTTGGACTAAGAGAATATCTTCATTATAGGTAATTTTAAATAACGTTGTGTCAACGCTTCCTTTTAAAAAGCCTTTACCTATAAGAAAGATAGAGAGAGTGTCATACCATGCTATTGGTGCTTCTTTAAGGCCATAGAGTGCCTTATCCAATTTGTAGACCATACTTTTGTTGGGTTTCATTTGAAAAAGCATATACGCAACGAAAGGGATTTCAAAAATTAAAACGAAAATCCAATTGGTACTCTAATTTGCATAATTGAATCTAAAAATGTATAACGGATAAAATTTACTCGTTAATATGAATATGATGATGGAGAAAAACTTCTTCTTCTCCAAACTCAAAATATTTAAGCTTCCAAATCTTCAATCTTGTGATTTGATTCTTCAAACTTGAACTTGATCCGAACAACAAAAATACATCGTCTCTAAATCGTCACGCACGGACCAACAAACAAAAAACCCCCTTTTTTCTTTCTCTATGGTCGACGACTAGGTATAGAGGAGGGGAGGAATATTTTTCTTTCTTTTCGAGAGTTATGAGAGTTATGTACTCTCTTTCTTTTTCTTGTTCTAAGTCAAAGAGTCCTTATATACCTCTTAAAGATGCCACATTGAGGCCTAGTAGGCATCCAATTGGACTCTTTATTTAGCCCCGGGATTTGTTTTGTTTAATTAATTTTTTATTTCAATTAATAATTTATTATATCCAATAAATAAATAAATTAATTAAATAACTAAATTAATTAGATAAATTAATTCATTAATATATTTCACAAGGAAATTAATTAATAATTAATCTTATCATTATAATTAATTATTTCATCTAATGAATAGTTAATTATTTAATTTATCCAATAAATTGGATAAATTAAATCTCCTAGAAGAAATAACAGAAATTCCTTTTTCTTCATTTTTCTTTGTCAATCCTTTAGCGCGACTCTTTAGGTTCGTTTTGTTTGGCAATGAGAGGAAACCAAAGGAAGTGGGTAACACCTAGCCAGTCACGTGGCCCACTTCGTAACCCAAACGAAAACAAATGATAGGATCATTCCGAAACCTTCCAATCGTAAATACCGTATATGTATAAACCCTTTGTTCACGTTTCCCGGTCAAGTGAGATTCATGGTTATGTCAAACTCACTGGACTTGACCATATGTATAAATCATAATAAATACGAGATCATTGAGATCGATTTAGTGCCAAACACAATTGTCTCGTTTGCTTTGGCCAAAGACTTTGATCTCTATTTATCTATAATTACATAGGGTACATACTCATTCACTTATGAGAGAACAAATCCTATATTAAATATCTACTAAGATTACCACTTGCCCATCAAGTCCGCATTTAGGTTGACCCCACCAAAGGGTGAATTGGGTTTAACTACTCTAGTGAAAGACTTGACGTCACAAGTGCATCTTCAGGCTGATACTTCAGGTCAAAGGTTCACATATACCTATTAAGCATAATCAGTTCCGTCATTGACAGTCACAGAGTGAAAACCCATGTGATAGAACCGATGCGAGTCGTGTTCGAACATATCAGTTCCACTGACGTGTCTACAATCTTAATCTCCTATCATCCCATGATACCAGACAGACACTCCCATATTGGAGCTAAGATTGTACAAGTATTCAAAGTCTTTATTTGTCCATTAAAGACTTCATATTACTTGCGAACTTATTTTAGTAATCAAGGTCGATCTCTCTAGTGCCAATCTTCCTATCCCATAGGAAGTAGAGGGTTCGCACTGAAAACATGGACAAAACGTTTTACACAACTTTTAGATGCAGATAGAATTAAGTGAAAACTCAATAATGCCTTTTATTTAAGAAGAGTTTAAGTTCAATACAAGATATATGCCCTATACATTCTATCCTCTATGGCATCTGAGGGTATAATGCTAACAACTTTTGTCATGGTTGTTGATGAATCCTGGGGGTTGCTCTACATAACCTCTTCTTGAAGTTTACCATTCAGGAAAGCACTCTTCATGTCCATTTGATACACTGTGAAATTGTTGAATGCGGAAAATGCTAGGAACATCCGAATCGCTTTAAGACGGGCTACTGGGCCATAAGTTTCATCAAAGTCAACCCTCTTTTTGGCAATACCCCTGAGCGACTAATCTGGCTTTGTTTCTTATAACAATACCATCTTCGTCCATCTTGTTCCTGAAAACCCATCTAGTCCCGGTAACTCCTTGATGAGTTGGTCTGGGAACTATGCTCAAATTGGTTAAGCTCATCTTGCATCGCTTCTACTTAACTTGAATCACTAAGCACTTCATCCACTTTCTTCGGTTCCATTTGAGATAGGAAACTTGCGAACATGGCCTCATTAAGTGTAGCAGGCCCAGTTCCTTACAGGTGCTCCAATATCTCCAATTACTAGTTCTGGTGGATGCCCTGTAAGCCATTTTCGATCTAGTTGGAACGGGTTGAGAGACTCTTGATCATCAATCGCTTGACCCTCATTTGTCTCTCACACAGTCGCTTTATCATTCACGGTTCCAATTTGCTCTTGATGATCATTAATAACCTCACGAGTAACCTTAGGATTGGGCACAAAGATCTCATCATCATCACTATCATCACCAAGATTGATTTGTGACGCTTGTTGGGAAATATCTTAAACTCCTACATCATCAATATTAACCTTATTCCGTTCTTGGTTAGCATCATCAAACACAACATAAATGGATTCCTCAACTTTGATTTGATCTTATTTAGGATGCGAAAACTCTTTCCATTTTTGGCATAGCCTAAAAAGATTCCCTCATCCGCTTTAGGATCAAATGTCTTTAGGTTGTGAGATCCATTTTTATGAATAAAACATTTTGAACCAAATACATGAAAATAAGAAACTTTAGGCTTACGTCATTTTTATAACTCATATGGATTCTTTTCATGTTGCTTGTTGATCATACACTGGTTCTGAGTGTAGCAAGCGGTATTGATTGCTTGGGCCCTAAACCTTTGAGGCAGCTTGGACTGGGCTAACATTGCCTTAGCGGCTTCTTTAAGCATTATGTTCTGTCGCTCGACAACTCCATTCTTTTTAGGTGTTCTAGGCGCAGAATATATATGTAGTATTCCAAAATCTATACGAAACTTCTCAACAATATGGATAGTAAATTCAGTTCCTCTATCGCTTCTAATTCTTGTCACCTTTAGATCTTTCGAAGTTTGTAGTTGACGAATTAGCACTGTGAGCTTGACACTAGTTTGATTTTTGGACGCTAAAATTTTTACCCATGTATAGCGTGAGAAATCATCAGCTATCACTAGCGAATACTTTTTACTACTAACACCCATGATTTAAATATGACCAAACAAATCCAAATGTAATAGTTAAGAATTCTAGAAATAGATAGATGCGGTTTCTTCTTAAATGATTATTTAACTTGTTCACACATTTGACATGTAGCACATAAGCGATTTTTCTGAAAGGAATCCTTAGGTAATCCCTCTACAAGATTTAGCGATATTAATTGAGAAATTGCTTTAAGTTGAGGTGGCGCATTTTTCTATGCCATAACCAACCCAATTCATTTTGACTCTTCGCAACAAAGCATGTAGGGTTGTTATCGATTGTTGAACCCCAATCTACCAAACATTATGTGTTCTTTTTCTTTTCAATTTAGTAGATCTAATCTTAGCGTCGTTAATAAACCAAAAGTCACTAGAAAATTTAACTTCAAAGCCTTTATCATAAAATTGACTAATGCTTAATAAATTATGCTTAAGACCCTCAACATAATATACGTCACTTATCATGATGTTCCCCCTATGCATGACACCTATACCTTTGGTTTTACCTTTGGAGTTATCACCGAATATAACTTCAGGACCATTGGTTGCACGATAGTTGATCAAGAGATTCTTTGAGCCTGTCATGTGCCTTGACGACCCACTATCAATGTACCAAATTGATGTATCGGTGCTGGCTCTAGGTACCTGCATTTAAAGGGTAGTTCTAATTCTTTTTAGGTACCTATTTTGATTTCAGTCCTTCAACATTAGTAGCATTAATCTGAATTAAAACTTTTGGAACCCATATTTGCCTTGTCTTCATTACAGGAGGATTGGCCTTTTAGGGTTTCAGTTTGTGATGTGTGTGCTTCTTAGGTGTATAATAATAATCATAGTCATAATCATAATAATCATAGTATCAATAATATTATCTAGGTCTCTGAGGATATTGACGCTAATATTTCCTTGGCACTGTCTTAGGAGTCATTTTTGCTGATTGACGCTTAGCGTTTGATTCACTTGTAGAATATTTTTCCTTAGCCTTTTGAGCATTTGGATAGAGATTCTTTTGTGAATCATTCACTTTTGTTTTCTCCTTATTGCCTGAGTTGGCTTTGACCTTCTCATTTGGCCTCTTACCATTGTCTCTTGGTTCATTCAGTGTTTGACTGTTTGAACTCTTCTCAATAAAGGCTACACCTTTTCCTTTGTTGGTTGCCATAACCGTAGACGCTTTTGATTTATGACCAAATTTATCACAACCTAAATCGGTATTTTCAACAAAAAGTCTGGTTACCTCAGACACATTATCTAACTTTCTTGAAGCTTTTGATAATGATGAGAGGAGCTGTTCTGATTTGGCAAATCTAGTGATCAACTCAGCTTCTTTCTTGACTATCATATCAAGATCTCTTTTCAACTGAGTGATCTCTGCCTCAAGCGATTTGTTTTTCTCAGTGCACAGTTGCTGAACTAGCAACTCGGCTTTGAGCGTCACATTATCACTTTTAATCGCTGCGATCTCATCAGCTTGTTCTTGATATAGTTTGGCAGCACCTTGACAATCTTTATAATATTTATAAACTTTGTCAAGTAATTCTTCATAAGAAAGAGGATGATATAGTTCAGTGGATACCTCAGATAGTGAGTTATCAGACACTTCTTCATCTCTCACCATGAGATAAATTAGCGCTAAGTCACTAGATGACTCATCATCGCTACTTTCATCTGAAGATTCCAAATCCTCTTCAAGTGCGGAGAATGGTTCAGATTCCGGTAGCAAACTTTGTTGACAAAGATTGCTCTTGAATTGGTTTCTATTCGCATGATCTTGCCTTGCGGGCTTAGATACATTTGGATAAAGGCAATTTACCCGGTAGTGCCTTGGTTTCCTGCAATTGTTACAAAGATGAGTTCTCATTTTTTGTTTAGTTGTTAATCTTTTGGAAATTACTGACGCTGAGATATTCTGATTCTGATTTGGAGATGGAAGCACTTGATATTGAGCTGGCGCTAGAGGCTGAGATACAGAATACACTGGCGCTGGTGCAAGGGGAGGGGTTTGAAATGAGGTCTGTCCATTAGGATTTCTCGTTTCATATCTTAGAAATTTCTTGAATTTCTTGACCAGTAAAGCCAATTCATTTTCCTCATTTGATTCTGTCGCTTTCATCTCACTCACTCACTACCTTTCCTTTACTTTTGGTAGTTGCAATTAAAGCTCCTGATTTAGTCGCTGAAGTCGACGTATCACTGACTTCACCCAATTCAAATTCAAAAGCGCTTAACTCCGAAAACACATATTCTGGAGTTATACTATTCAACATTTGGGATTCTCTCATTGCTACAGTCTTTATCAAATACTTGCTTGGAAATCTTCTAAAAATCTTATTGACCATTTCCTTATTGGTCAACTCCTTTTCCAATGACGCTAACTCTGTAATAAGCAAAGTAAACCTCACATCCAATCTCCCTAACCCATAGGGAATATAAGATTCACCTTAATATTAAGGACTTAATGTTGTTTATGAAAACTTACAAATGCCTATAAGAAAACAACATAAAATGCCTTTTATTAAATCGGAATGTTTAATTACAAATTAATGCCCTATAAGTTTATCTTCTATGGAATTTGAGGGCATAACACTAACAAGCCACATGCATGAGCCTCGTGCTTAGCTGATTGTCGCCTTATTCGACAATTGTTTTAGTAGGAGACTCACGAGGTGTTCTATGTGCTTCGTCATTAGATTAATGACTTGCTTAAATCGTCCTTTGTTTAACAACACTTTCTTCAGCCTTCTCGTGAGCATTCTCTCGAGGCCTTGTACTTTGATAAATAATAATAATAATAATAATAATAATAGTAATAGTAATAGTAATCATAATAATAATAATAATAATAATAATAATAATAATAATAATAATAATAATAATAATAATAATAATAAAGGAAGTATAGGTAATTGCCTCAAGTAAAATTCTTTATGAATTTGTTTTATTACACAATTAGTAGCACTGCAAGAAAACTGAGCATTAGCATTGAAAAATATACATCATGGACTGAAGACATGGTCCATTGCAATCTAGAACCATGAATATATTGGTCATGGTAGATGTTTCATATAGCCATGCTAACGTTAGTCCTGATGAAAAAGGAATGCTTATTATTTTAAGTTCTAACTAGCCATGGTTGAAGAAATGTTAACCGAGCAATTTTAACAATGACTAAAAACCATGGTCTTTGCAATGAACAAAACATTGACCATGCTTGAAAATACCACGGCTGAAGCCAAGGCAAAGCCGTGGTGAGTTGATTTTGACCTTGGCAAATGGGCTTTTCACCATGGGCAAAAATTAATTTTTTTTAGTGTAAGTTGTAAAATTTCTCTTCATTAAATTTGCCCCTATTAGATTGGATTAATTCACTTAAGTTCAGTTGTATAATAATCCTTTTTGGACTTTAGTACTTCTTTTTTCAGAAAAAAAATTAGACGAAGAGGGGTATTCTGACCCGACAAACTCGAGCTGATAGTTTTCAATCATAGGTCACACAGACCCTATAAGACTCCAAATAAGGTGAGAAAAGTCACAACTTGTGACCGCCTGGAATTGAACCCTGGACCTTTATGAGCTAAATTTGCACTTCAAAGAGGTTAATAGAAAAGTTTTCCTGCCACTAATTTTGGATACCCACTAATTTCTTCTCTTTCTCTTTTAATTTTTGAAAAAGCATAAAAACGATTACTAGGACATGTTCAACACATTATTTATAATACATTGTTGGTCTCAAGTGGCATACGAAAAAGTTCTAGAAGGAGGGGGTGTGTTGAATAGACCCTGAAGTTTTCTTTGACTTCAAAATTTTCGTGCCTCTTAAATATTTTGAACGCTTGGAAAGCAAAGCGCTAGGTTAAGCGCTAGAACTTAGATAACTTAGACCAAGTGATTTAGAAATTACCAAAGTAGGGCAAAGCTTAGATCGCTTAATCAGGGTTAGCACAGCGAAAATAATTTTAGTTACTTAGTGTTCGGTTTTCCAATTAGCCGCTTACTGATTTTAAAGATTTTGGAAGATAATATGCAAATGGTAAATAAAGCAATGAAACAGTAAAGTAAGTGAGATAAGATATGAAAGATTCACTGGGTGGTGTAATCTCAGCTATGTCCTTCTTCTCCTTTGTACTCAGATGAAATTCACTAAATGATGATCAAAGTCTTCACACAGAGGACTTCTATAAATGATGAAAAAAACAAAGATGATCTTGAACTCCTTGATCACACAGATTTCAGCTCCACTGAGATCTTCTTCAACAAGCTTCTCCACTCAGAAATACTGCTTGAACACAACTTCTTCTTCACATAGATGAAAGAGGTTGGAGGGTTTTGTCACTAGGGTTTGTTTGATTTTGGAAGTTCAAACAACTTGGAATATCTCAATAATAGTGAGGGTTCTTCTATAGAAGATGTTTGAGATATTTGTGACTGTCTTTGGAATATATAAAAAGCTTGAAGGATTTGGATATGGAGATTTGAAAGCTTTTCTTGGAAGGATAGCACAGTTTGAACTTATTTTCTTATGTATCTATATGTGTAATTTGGTTTTGTTGAAAGATACTATTTATAGACATTTTTTGGGATTTTTGCGTTGGGCCCATGCTGGCGCGTGTCTATCACTCATCGAGTGGGTAGCTCTTTTTTCTGACATTCCTGAATTTCTATTGTACATATTGGATGTGGTAGACTTTGAACTCTGACTATCTAGTCAATGGTGGCTTGTCCGTATGCATTAGTCTTTATCACATTTAATGCTCTTATCACGCAGTTAATGCATTTCAATTTATTTCTCGTTGGAAATAAATGCCCGTTATTGATTGCATTTAGGTCCCTCATGATTTTAAAATTTATTTCAGGTGAATTTGATCTCTTAATTGCTTAGTAGCTTAGTCGGTTATTCATAACTCCTGAAATGTTTTTAGCATTTCACAGATGCTTAAGACAATCTTTATCTTTACTTGACTTCAGAAGCTAATCTTCAATTTTATCTTTGACAGACTCACCTAGAATTCTATCAGCGACTTTGTATCCAATACTTAGTCTAAAATCTATAAAGATAAAAATTCAAGTCTAACAAAATAAACCTTTCAAACGCTTATCCAAATTTTCTATGAAAGTGTAAACTTACATTCTTTTGGGATCTAACATAAAATCCTATCTTGTCATCATCAAAACATCTAACATGAAATTTCCTAACAATTTCCCATAATCTGGAGTAAAAGGATTCGCGTATTTTTGAATGAAAAGACCTTTCTGCACCTCCCCCTGCACCCCCACCGGTGGTGGACATCCGAACAAAAAAAGGAAGAGAACTGGGTCAAGACTTTAACTCTTTTATAATTTCAGAGTTAGACAAATTCCAAAAGATTGTTTATAAGTTAGTGCTAGAAAGTTAGTTGAGTCAGCTAAGTTAAATTAGCTTCAACAAGATGTTTCAGCGTTCAATCATTCATTCATATATAAAGCTTTGAAGATATACAATGATTACACTGAAATATGGAAAGCGAAAGAAGATACAAAAATTAAAACATAGATAAGAGTCTATCTTCTTTGTCTCTTAGAAGCTTCATGATGTTCTCATTAATAGATCTCATTTGCTAAGTCAAGGGGGACTTTATCGATGTCAATCATAGTTGTATGATATTCTTCGATGTAGTCATCTCGATTTTCCTTGGCACTTTTGTTGAGCTCAAGCAACCTCTCAACCCAATCTTTAGGTTGTATGCCAAGCGTCCGAATAAGATCATGGTATAGATCTTGGACCTTGTTATTTGAAGAATTCCAGCCGAGCGGCCTTTTTAGAGGATAGCATATGGGTGAAAACCTATGCCTTCCAGAAAATCGATGTCGAGGTTGGGAAGCCTATGCCTCTACTTGAAATATCTTGGCCTACGCTTCTTGGTAACCTTTTGTTTAAGGTCTTTGATTTCTTGAAACATTGGGCGCCAATTTTTATTGTCTATTTTTAACTCGGAGGCTTTGGCTTCTTTGGCTTTTGGTTCTTCCCCATTCTTGACATCAACTCGATGATCGAATAGCGGCCATGTGGGAGTTCATCACCTTTTTAGTTCTTCCACCAGGGCAACAACCTAAGTCGCTATGACTGATGAGGTTGTATCCAATCTGAGATGTCACTTAGCATCTGCGATTGCATTTTGAGCCAACAACTGATTGAAAAAGACGGACAAGCCTTAAATAAAAGTCATCATACTATCAAACACGGTTGCATTGCATTTGAGCGCTGAATTGGCAATGTCCCGACTTTTGGTTTCTGAAGTAAGTTTGATGTGATGAACATCATTTGATAATTGGATAGCAAGAACCCTGAATCTGTGTAAGAGATTTCCTAATCGCTTGATTGAAGTCTATGTCCTCTTGATCTCTTTCAGAATCTGAGTCGGAAGAAGAGGAGAAACGCTCAGAAGATGGAATAAATCCATAAGAGCTCGAGACCGTGGCTTTTCCTTTGGTCGGATCAAGATTAAAAGGTTCCTCAGGATCCTCGGCAGTGACTTCTTCTATGGTTTGGTCCATTGATTGAGTTGCAGCTTCTGTTTGCGCAACTTGAGTTACAAGTGGTGCCTCTTCTATTGGAGCGCTTGGAGCATCTGGCATTTGAGCGTCTTCCATAGTAGGAATTTTGTCCACTTGCATTTTTGTGATCACCATAGAAGGAGATGGTTTCTAAATAGGGATGACCCAAAGTGGGCCAATCGCTTCCATGATGTGCGTTGGACTTAGGTAGTGCATCCTCAGAATGTAGAATAAAGCGTCTTCGTGTTGTTCATTACATAACGCTAAGTCAGCGTCTTTTGGGATAGTCACTCCTGGAATCTAAGAGTTGAAAAAGTCCATGATAAAAGGTAGCAAGGCCTGAGGTAGCGCTTGATCCACTGGCTAAATGAGAAAAATATATGGAGCCACACGGATATTCTATTCAAATCAAGACAGGAAAAATATTATAGCCTCTGAACTAACTGAAACCAAAGTAATGGTTGAAGGTGATGTCTAACGACTGCGTATTCTCAACTATTGCTCTTCTATCTCTGTGAAACTCTGCATGCTCAAAAGTTAGGTGCATCTGCGCTTCATTTGGCCTAGGGCTTCGTCTCGCTTGCTTGTGAGGCATCTTTATTTTAAGTCAAATTGACCACCTTACATTATTTGAAGAAGCTGATGCCGAATGTATCACCCGATGACCTATCTGTAATAAGGCAACTTGCTGACATTTCCCATAAGCACTTTCTGCCGCTGGAGCAGAAACAAAGCGAATTCTCGTGCTGGTACTCAATTCCAAACTCGAAAAAGAGAGGGACATTTGAGCATCTCTTCAAGAGAGTGAAAGTGAAGTACGAAATCCTCAACCCATCTGGATGTGTCCATCATCGAGTGTCTTCCTAGCTTTTCAGCCAAAAGTCTGTCTTTCTTGGCCTCGACTAACTTTTTTGAATTTCTCTTTTTCGGTGTCAAATTAGTTTGCCTAGACTCTCTCTAGGTACTCTCGGGCTTCATCTTCAACTCATTTATTGATAGGATTGGGTCCTTCTCCAAACATCTGACCCTTTTCTTTCCATAAGCGCAGGGGCCTGGAAGAAGATTTATTGGCGAAGGAATTGACGATCTTTGGCAAGACGTAGTAACCCATTGGATTGAGCATTTCTTCATCGGGGTTCTTCAGCCAATTGCCCATATGAGGATTTCGGATGCTGACATGAGTGTATCTGTATGGAAAGTTAAGCTCTTCACTCTTGCGAACTTCTTGAAATCGATTTCTATCAAACTAAGGAATGTCTCATTTGGGAATATTCAAGCACTCCAAGCGAGCCATCATCTTCTTTTTAGATTTGAGCCCTAGAGATGCTAGCAACTTGAACATTGTTGTTTTCTAAGTACTTGACAGAAGAGGATTGTGGTGCGTCGTTTGAAAGGTGAGCTTCATGTCAATCAATTGACGAGTAGTGAGTTCTCTCCAGGCATAATAATGTTCTCTGTCATCTTCATATCTTCTGGAAAGAAGTTCACCACTAGAGGAGGAGAGTTGGGGTGGGGACAATCGGGACACTTCTATCGACCGCTCAACGGCCATTGTCGCTTCCCTGACTGGATATATTTTAGCGTCCGATAGGACTTGGTTAATTTCTTTAGCGATTTCCACCACTGACGTCAGATCGACGTCCAACTTAATAGCAACATCGGAAGGGGGAGGAGAAGCTTCAACATCTGAGAAAATTGGAGCTAAAACAAGAAAGCATTTGAGAAAAGAGAATTTCTACTTAGTATAAATTATACCGAAAAGGTAAAACGCTTACCCTGAGGACTTTCATCGACTAAAGTCTCTTTAGCTTCTAGAACAAATCTTTCTGCAGCCTCAAGCTCCAAGGGCTCATCATCATCCAGAGGGATAAGAGTAGTTATGGGGGTAGCAAAAATGGGTAGATTTCTAGCAGTGAGTGAGTCAATAACCACTTGCATTCCCGCTACACTACAAGCTAAAAATTAATCCTAGCATTAGATAAATAATTAACAAAGGAAGGATAATGTACTTTGTAAGCTCACAAGTACTTACCCTAATCGCTAAACTCGTTAGCGTCTGAAGACAAATTAGCTTCAGGCTTTGCGATTTCTTCTGAAGAAGGGGCATTTGAGGTTTCTTCAAGCGTTGGTTTTGCTGGAACGCTTGTCGATTCATTTTGTACGGAAGATGGTGTCCGCCTTCGTGCTAGCGGCACAACGTCTTCTACTTCTTCTTCTTCTTCCTCGACGTCCTCTGAGTGGATATATTGAGAATCGAATGCAGCAAGAAGAGAAGGGGATTTCTGAGGAGAGGGAGACTTGGGCTTTTCCTCTTTCTTAGACTTCTTGGACGGCTCAGCATCAGTCTTGGAAGCCTTCCTCTTAGGTCGCTTGATGACCTCTTCTTCAAGTTCATTCGATGAGGAAATCGTTGTTCCTCATCATCACCATAAAGTCTCGCTAAAGTAGAGAGTCGCTCTTTTTCTTCTTTCGGAACCGCTGCACCACCCCGATGCTTAGGGTTTAGTAGCTCAGCGACCATCTTCGTACCGTATAATTTGAATGTTGAGACCTTAGTTCCTGCGAAGTAGACGAATCTGCAAGCGTTTAAAAAGAAACTAAAGAGGATTTTGTAAGGCTTTGAATTAACGGACTCCTTCAACGCAGCCTTAAAGAAATTGAAGACATACAAGGCCCAGTTAATCTTCATCTTCATGATGATAGCAATCATCATCCTATACTGAAGATGGGATATTTTATCGAACGATCCTTTTCAGCACTCCACTATCGTGGCGTAGAGATTTGCAAGGATGGTGTATTCACCCTCTAAGTCACCTTTCTTGAAGTTTGCCTCATAATCTGCTTCAACAATCTCTTTCTTGATGATTTCCCAGACTTTTGTAACATCACCCATATTAACTTCTTCAACTTAGTAGCCTTCAGTTGGCAATTTCAAGAATATCATCCAGAAGTTGAGGAGTAAGAATGAAAGGTTTTGAATAAAAGGGAAAAGTGCAAGAAATGGAACTGCCATCATCAGAAATGATGGCATTCTCAAAGAAGAATTTGAGTTCTTCTGCGTGAATTTTGGGATGGGAAGTGAGAAGGGTTCTGAGTCCAGAATCCTCAAGGAGAGGAAAAATTTCTCACATTGGAAAGTTTTGGTTGTCAAATAGATACTCCCAGTTGGCCAAGAAACCTGAGTTCAAGATCATTGGTTTATCTTTTCTAGATTTTGCGGAAACAGAGTTGGAGGATTTTGGTGGTGCCATTATTGAAAGTTGAAGAAAGGTTTGAGCTTTTTGAGAGAGAGAAATGAGTTATTTTTTCCTTAGAATATTTTTGCAGAGAGAAAATATGAAAGTGATGAATTTTCTATAAAATTTGAGGTGTTTAAATGAAATGGCAAAAAGTAACCTTTCATATGCTCGAAAAATGGCTACGCGTAAATACATTTAATCTGCAATTAAAAATATTTTATCCTAGCCGTTTATTCATAAAGACGGATGTGAAAAGAGACGATATTTTGGGTAACTGCATGTGGTAAAAACATAAAATAAAAAATTTGAAATCCGCATTTACATTTTCAAAAACGTTTAAGATTTTAAAATTTTAAGACGAACTATACGCCCCTGTTAGTACACTGACACGTACCCAGGCATGCACATACTCTGAACCAACTATTTAGATAGGTATAATTACCCACCAGTTTGATTTCATAGGAGTGTGTGGGAAGTGATCAAAATGGAATCTTTTGCATTTATCTACACGTCACCTTTTTAGCGCTGAAAATAATGCATGGATTTTAGAAATATTTACTCAACATCAAAAGGGAATAATTTTAATGCTTATTGAGTTTTCTTTTGAAAGTGAAACAATTGAATCGCTTGGGAAAGAATACTTTGAGTTATTTTAGCGATCAATTTTGCATGAATAAAAGTAAACACTGATGATCAATGCATAACAATTTAAAAATTAATTTTTGATCATTAATCCTTACTACCTGAACCAAGTACAATTTTAACGTTCCCTCTAAAATTGAGAACTCATTTCAATTTTGGAAATCGCTTAGACATAATAATAAGGTGGATTTCCCCTAAATTATATGCCTATGAAAAATATGATGCTTCATGATTTAAGCATTTAAATCGATCATACCTAATTCATTCTTCAAAGTGAGAAAACATTGTTCATTTAGCAGTTTTGTGAAGATATCTGCCAATTGTTTGTCAATTCCAATAAAATGTAAGGAGATATCTTTCTTTTGAACATGGTCACGCAAGAAATGGTAGCGAATGTCAATATGTTTGGTTCTAGAATGAAGAACTGGGTTTTGAGCCATAGCTAAGACATTTTGTTTATCACAATGAATAGGGGTAGGACCTAAGATTACTTTATAATCTCTAAGTTATTGCCTCATCCAAAGGATTTGTGCAAAACAATTGCCAGCGGCTACATATTTTGCCTCGGCGGTAGAAGTCGCTATGGATTGTTGTTTCTTACTATGACATGAAATTAACCTATCACCAAGAAATTGACATGTACTACTTGTACTTTTTCTATCAATTTTGCATCCTGCAAAATCTCTGAATAACCAATTAGTTAAAAAGGAGAGTCCCTTAGATACCATAAGCCCACATTTTGTGTGCCATTTAGGTATTTAATGATTCTCTTGGTAGCGATTAATTGTGACTCTTTAGGATCAGCTTGAAAGCGTGCACACATGCATACCAAAAATATAATATCAGGTCTACTAGCGGTTAGATAAAGAAGTGATCCAATAAAACCTCTATAATTAGTGATATCAATTTTTTTTCCACTTTCATTTTTATCTAGTTTAAGCGTTTGGCTCATAAGAATTTTTAAAGATGATGCATTTTTCATACCAAATTTCTTAGTCATATCTCTTGTATATTTAGCTTGGTTTATAAATATACTATTATGGAGTTGTTTAACTTGTAATCCTATGAAGAAAGTTAATTCACCCATCATGCTCATTTCAAATTGATCTTGCATCATTTTCGAAAATTTATCACACAATCGCTTATTAGTAGATCTAAATATAATATCATCAACATAGATTTGGACTAAGAGAATATCTTTGTCATAGGAAATTTTAAATAACGTTATATCAACACTGCCTTTTGAAAAGCCTTTACCAATTGGGAAGATAGAGAGAGTGTCATACCATGCTTTTGGTGCTTGCTTAAGGCCATAAAGTGCCTTACCCAATATGTAGACCATACTTTTGTCATGGTTGTTGATGAATCCTGGGGGTTGCTCCACATATACTTCTTCTTGGAGTTTACCATTTAGGAAAGCACTCTTCACGTCCATTTGATATACTATAAATTTGTTGAATGCGACAAACGGTAGGAATATCCGAATTGGTTCAAGACGGGATACAGGGGCATAAGTTTGATCAAGGTCAATAACCTCTTCTTGACAATAACGCTGAGCCACTAATCTGGATTTGTTTCTTATAAAAATACCATTCTCGTTCATTTTGTTTCTAAATACCCATCTAGTCCCAATAACTCCTTGGTGAGTTGGCCTAGGAATTAGTGTCCAAACCTTGATACGCTCAAATTGGTTAAGCTCCTCTTTCATTGCTTCAATCTAAGTTGAATCACTAAGTGCTTCATCCACTTTCTTTGATTCCATTTGAGATAGGAAGCTAGAGAACATGTCCTCATTAAATGTAGCGGCTCTAGTCCTAACTGGTGCTCCCATATTTCGAATTACTAGATCTGGTGGATGATCTCTAAGACATTTTTGGTCTGGTTGGAATAGGTTAAGAGACTCTTGATTATCAATTGCTTGACCTTCACTTATCTCTTGTACAGTCGCTTCACCATTCACAGTTCCAATTTGCTCTTGATGATCATTCTCTTCGTGATCATTAGCATTTCTAACAATATCATTATTGATAACCTCACGAGTAACCTTACGAGGGGACACAAGGATGTCACCATCCTCATCATCGTCACTATCATCATCAAGATTGATCTGAGACACTTGTTGAGAAAGATCTTCAACTCCTACATCATTAACATTAACCTTAATCGACTCTTAGTTAGCATCATCAAACACAACATGAATAGATTCCTTAACCGTAGACCTTTTCATATTTAGGATACGAGAATTCTTTCCATTTTTAGCATAGGCTAGAAAGATTTTTTCATCCGCTTTAGGATCAAATGTCTTTAGGTTGTGGGATATATTGTCATGAATGAAACATTTTGAACCAAATGCATGAAATAAGAAATGTTAGACTTACGTCCCTTCCATAACTCATATGGAGTTTTTCCATGTTGCTTGTTGATCATACACTAGTTCTAAGTGTAGCAAGTGATGCTGATTGCTTCGGCCCAAAACCTTTGAGGAAGTCTGGACTCAGCTAACATAGTCCTTGCAGCCTCTTTAAGCATTCTGTTCCATTGCTCAGCGACTCCATTCTGTTTAGGCGTTCTAGGCGCAAAATACTCATAAAGTATTCTATTCTCTATACAAAACTTCTCAATAATATGGTTAGTAAATTCAATTCCTCTGTCGCTTCTAAACCTCATCACCTTTAGATCTTTTAAGGTTTGTAATTGATGGATTAAAGCTGTGAGTTTGCTATTAGTTTCATCTTTAGACGCTAGGAATTCTACCCATGTATAGCGTGAGAAATCATCAACTATCACTAATGAATACTTTTTACCACTTACACTTATGATTTGAATTGGACCAAAAAAATCCATATGCAATAGTTCAAGAATCCTAGAAGTAGATAGATGAGGTTTCTTCTTAAAAGATTATTTAATTTGTTTACCCATTTGAAATATATCACATAAGTGATTTTTCTGGAAAAAAAAACTCTTAGGTAATCCCTCTACAAGATTTAGCGATATTAATTGAGAGATTGCCTTAAAGTTGATGTGATTCATTTTTCTATGTCATAACCAATCAATTTCACTTTGGTTTTTAGCCACAAAACGTGTAGGGTTGTTGTCAATTGTTGAACCCCAATCCACTAAATAAACGTTATGTGTTTTTTTTTCTTTCAATTTAGTAGATCCAATCTTAGCGTTGTTAATATAGCAATAGTCACTTGAAAATTTAACTTCAAAACTTTTATCGCAAAATTGACTAATGTTTAATAAATTATGCTTAATACCCTCAGCATAATATACGTCACTTATCATGACATTACTTCTATGCACGGTACCTATACCTTTGATTTTACCTTTAGAGTTATCACCGAATATGACTTAAGCACCATTGATTGCACGATAGTTGATCAAAAGATTCTTTAAGTCAGTCATGTGCCTTGAAGACCCACTATCAATGTACCAAATAGGTGTATCGGCGTTGACTCTAGGTATCTGCATAAAAAGGCAGTTCTAATTCGGTTTAGGTACCCATTGTGACTTGAGTCACTACTACAAAAAAGGCCTATTACAGCGATTTTTTTTGGACCTATTACAACGGTTTTAACCACTGTAATAGGTACCGCTGTAATAGGTTCAATGCCTATTACAGCATTTAAAAATCGCTGTAATAAATACCTATTACAGCGGTTATTTTTATAACCCCTGTAATAGGGGTACGTACCTATTACAGCGGTTATTTTTATAACCGCTGTATAATATATATATATATATTTAATTGATTAGGCTGTTAATGTTGTTTTGAATATGGAGTGGTCCTCATAATTAACAAATCCTTTAGACAAACACACAAATGCATTGATGTGAATCTAAAAGCACTCTCCCAAATGCTTTAGGTTAGAAAATAAATATGGAGATGATCAAATCACAAAGCATGAAGTACCTCTATTCAAAGATACTGTAATAGTTTTTACACTGTTTTCTTACTAAATCCCAGCATCATGCTTGAGAGAGGGGGATTTTTAAACTGTAAAACAAAGACCTTATAAATACATATTTAGGACAGAAAATATACATATATAGCAATATGTCCAGTCCCAGATCAAAAATATGGGTTAATTTGGAATACAAGCACCATTATCCCATTTCAAGTTCACTTATGAGTGGGATACAGACATCAACCTGGTCTATTGCCTAAGCAGATGAACCTTCACTTGCTATTACTAGGTGATTCTTAGCTTAAGTTAACAAATTTGCATGTTGTTGAAAAGGTGAAAGATCACTTTATTTGGGGTGTCTCTTGATGAGAGAAAATATTGGCGCCTTGTCTTTAATAGTTCTCCTTCCATCACGGGAGATAGATTCGACTTCCCATGCAGGACCAAGAAGCCAAGACACTGTAGCTCCACCAACTAAACCTCCAACCTAAAATAAAAAAAATCACAAAAAACTATCAAATAGGACCGAGTGTGAGACGTAAGCAAAAAATCACTTATCCTATGTCAACCCACATCTCTAATATATTGTATTTATAAATGTCATCATGAGAAACACAAAAACAAAATATGCCTCACTAAAAACTGAAAATTAAGACTAATCAAGATTGACCTAGTAATGTATTTCAGCAAACATGATACATAAATCAAGAAATGCTAATTACATGTAAATGCGTCTCCAACTATAATTATTAGATGCACAAGAAATTGCATCTCGTAGATCAAGTAAAGGCACTTTGTTGTTATCCTTGAGTTATATGAAACCAACTCATAAGTGGGAATTCTTAAAAGTTGATAATTAGAATACAAATATGTTTAAGTAGTTAGGATTTAGGAATCAATTTACATGTCCCCAGTTATCAATGCCTTGAGATACCAAGCCAATAGTCTGCACCAAAGATGCTTATTTTCATTAGAGGAAAACTACAGTAGCTTATCAAAGAGACGGTACAATTTAGCATAACTTTTAGGTGTTAGATTTTGAAACCTTGAGAAAGATGAGGGCATACCATATTTAAAGCAATCACTTGAGCTATATGTTTCAGATCGCCGTCGGTGCCTTTGACCATATCCCTATGCCTCAGGACAAAGATAGCAAAAGATCCAACCTGATCATTCCACAAGTTAACCAATTAAAAGACACCTTGAGACTGAAGATGCAACAATGCAAGAAAAAAAAGTTTAGTTCGACTTTGTAAGCATGTTGGGTAGTGGATACATTGTAGAAATAGCAATTCATTGATGAACTGGTGGTCCTCTTATGGTAAAATGGAGTTGAGATGTTCCGATACATGATTTTGATTGTTATATGGAAAATACTGTATAAAAGGAAATTGAAATATGTATTCCTAAGCTTAATGGCAGTAAAAAAAAATAACAATTAATGGTAATGGTGCTGATATAAAGCATGAACATCAAGGAACTACTAGTACAAGCTTTGATTCAACCAAAATACAGTAGAAGATTTAGGCCAAAAGTTAAGATCATGGACAAGATTAGATATATATCCATATCTTGTTCATTATAACAAACATACATCACTATCTAAATAATCTCTCAAAGAAAAACAACAAAAAATGCTAGCATTCTATCATTGTCAACAAATTAAGCAAATATAAATCCGTATCATATGTTCTCCTCCATGACCACCAGTAGAGCAAATAGCAAATGTAAAATAAAGGTTCATTCATTGTTCTAACCCCACATTTTTCCAGAATGCTTCATCAACAAAATTCCCATTACAAATCACAAATCTATTTCACTCTACACACCCCAACTTTTGCAATCATTTCCCAAAATCATCACATACTACTACACACAATTTATATTGGGAAATCAAAATTTAAATCAAGGACAATAAAATTAGGCAGACTTATATAAATAATATATAATAAACTTATAAATATATATATATGTAAAACTTAAAACTATCACCTATGTCCATAGATGATCCGAGTGTATCTGTCTTTGAGCCATCTAAAACTTTTCTTAAAAGAGCCCTTCACTTTACCTTCAACGGTGTAAGCCTTATAGCTCGCAACCCTCTTATTCCGCTGCAACTCTGGATCGTTAAAACTCCAACTCATCGACAAACTCATGGATTTCCCTTTCTTGAACTTCCACTGCTCTCCCGCGACAAAGATGCTATACCAAGTTTGCTATTATTTTATTCAAGAATTGGTTTCAATGCAGGACAAGAAGTAATCCTCTACACAGAATGACATTTACTTTGTTTTCCAAAGACAAAGATGTGCTCAATAAGATCAAAAATTATATATATGTGTGCGTGTGTGTGTGAGTTTTATTTTTTAAAAGGTTCACAGGTAAAGAAATTTTCAAGACCAACGTCACATAAATATGACCTCCAAACAAATTATAGAAAATAAAAACAGAGCTAAAATAAAAAAAAAAACCCGATTCGTAAAAAAGCCCTAACCCTAGCTTCAGAAAATCCACATTAAAAAACCACAAAAAGCATGCCAAAATTCAATTCATGAACAAACGTACGTAAGCCCTAAATCAATTTACAGATCCAAAGCTCAAAATTTAAACAACCACCACGAATACGCAAACCCTAGATTTAAAAAGATCCCCAAATATAATTACCGCTTCAGAATCAATTAACAGGGGCGAAATCAAAAATAAAGATCGCAAATATCATAAACAAGAACAATAAATCAATTCAATGAACAATAAATCAATTCAATGAACAAATCGTACAGATCGAAGGATTCAAAGTGCAAACCTAGAAATATTTCGGAATCCACAAATTGGGTCGAAACAGGGATCAATCGAAAGTGAATGAATCGAATTGAAACGAAAAATCGTTGAATTTGAAGATTAATGCGTAAAATTGAAACGAATTTGGTGAATTTTGGGCGGCTGAAGAAAAAGAAGCGTACGAAGAAGAAGCATAAAAAGCGCTGTAGCACCTCAGATCTTGCATCCCAGCTGTGAGGGAGAGCTCGGCGGCGGTGGTGGAGAGAACTCGGCGGAGGGAGCGAGAAGGAAGAGATCAGGAGAGAGTAGAGAGAGAGAGATGAAATGGGGGGGGGGGGGGGGGGTTGGGTAGATAGATATTTTTAACCAGCTATTACAGCGATTCGTTTTAGAACCCCTCTAATAGGCCTAAGAACCCCTCTAATAAGTTTGATCTATTACGGCGGTTCATAAAAAAATCACTGTAATAAGTTTTCTATTACAGCGGTTCGCAACGAACCACTGTAATAGAGGCCTTCGTTCAACGGTTTTTCCAAAATCGCTGTAATAGTATATTTTTGTAGTAATGAGTCCTTTTTCATTAGTCATGTTAGTGTTATGAATTAAATTTTTAGTAACCCATATTTATCTAGTCTTTATTGCGGGAGGATTGACCGCTTTGGGTTTCACATTGTGTTGTGTGTGCTTTTTAGGTATATAATAATATCCTTGATCATAATCGTAATCATAATCATAATCATAATCATAATCAAAATCATCATAGTATTGATAATATGATCTTGATCTTTGTAGATATTGACATTGTTATTTCCTTGGCACTGGCTTGAGGTTCGCTTTGGGCGCTTGACGCTTAGTGTTTGATTCACATGTACAAGGTTTCTCCTTAACCTTTTGAGCGTTTGGATAACCTTTTCTCTGTGAATCATTCATTTTTGTGTTTCCTTAATTGCCCGAGTTAGTTTTAACTTTCTCATTTAGCCTCGTACCATTGTCCTTTGGTTCATTCAGTGTTTGACTGTTTATACTTTTCTCAACAAAGGCTATACTTTTCCTTTGTTGGTTTCCATAACCTTTGACATTTTTTATTTGTTACCAAATTTATCACAACCTAAACTGGTATTTTCACCAAAAAGTCTGGTTAACATCAGTCACTTTGTCTAGATTTCTTGAAGCTTTTGACAATGATGAGACAAGCTGCTCTGATTTAGCAAGTTTAGCGATCAACTCAACTTCTCTCTTGACTATCATATCAAGATCACTTTTCAACTGAGCGATTTCAGCTTCAAGTGATTGGTTCTTTTCAATGCATTGTTGCTAAACTTATAACTCTGCCTTGAGCATTACATTTTTACCTTTATGCGCTGAAATCTCTTCAGAGTGTTTTTGATTCAGGTGTTGAGAATAGTTCAGATTCCGCTAGCGACCCTCTTTGACGAAGGTTGCTCATGAATTAGTTTCTATCCACGTAATCTTACCTTTGGCAGTTGCAATTAGATCTCCTGATTCAATTGCTGAAGTCGGCATATCGCTGACTTCTCCTAACTCAAATTCGAAAGCGCTTATCTCCGAAAATACATATTGTGGTGTTAGAATCGATAACATTTGGGATTCTCTCATCGCAACAATCTTTATAAGATATTTGCTTGGAAGACTTCTAAAAATCTTGTTAACCATTTTCTTATTGATCAAGTCCTTGTATAATAGCTCTAACTCTGTAATAAGCTCATTAAATCTCGCATCCAGTTGATCTAGCATCTCATTGGGATGCATCTTGAAATGCTCAAATCTTTGCATGGCTATGAAGAGCTTGTTCTCCCACATCTGTGCAGATCCTTCACACACAGTAGCCAACTTATCCCATATATCCTTTGAGGTTTTGTATTGCTTAATCTTGTTGAATAATCCCTCATTATCAATCAACGTTGAGTAGAGAGCATTACGTCCAACATTATCCAAATTTGTTCTTCTATGATCCTCTGGCGTCCATTCTACATTGGGCTTCTCAATATAACCATTTGGAGTTGCTTCAATCGCTCTTAGGGCTCTAGTTATGACTTTCATAATCTGAATGGGGCCATCTGAAAGGATATCACACATTTCATTATCACATGAGCACGAATATGTAAATCCTCTAAGTTTCGATGAGTCATAGTTTGACTCAATCAACTTTGGCTTCTTTTCAAAAGCCATTATATGTTACAAAAGATATTTCAAAAGCGACTAAGTTTCAAAAAATGGATCTAAACAAGCAGTTACGCTCGAAAACGCTTAGGTTTCTACTTCAACCACTTTGATACCACTTGTTGGTCCCAAGTGGCATACGAAAAGGGTCTCGAAGGGGAGGTTGAATAGACTTTGAAGTTTTCTTCGACTTTAAATTTCGTGCCTCTTAAATATTTTGAACGCTTCGAAAGCAAAGCGCTAGGTTAAGCATTAGAACTTAGATAATTTAGACTTAGTGATTTAGCAATTACCAAAGTAGGGTAAAGCTTCGATCACTTAATCAGGGTTAGCACAGCGGAAATGATTTTGGTTACTTAGCGTTCTGTTTGCCAATTGGTCGCTTATTGTTTTTAAAGCTTTTGGAAGATAATATGCAAATGATAAATAAAGCAATGAAACAGTAAAGTAAATGACACAAGATATTAAAGGTTCACTGGGTGGTGTAATCCCTGCTCGTCGTTCTTCTCCTTTGTACCCAGAGGAAACCCACTAAATGATGATCAAAGTCTTTACACAGAGGACTTCTACAAATGATGAATAAAAGTTGATCTTAAGCTCTTTGGTCACACAGACTTCAGCTCCACTGAGATCTTCTTCAACAAGCTTCTCTCATTCAGAAATACTGCTTGAACATAATTTCTTCTTCACACAGATGAAAGAGGTTGGAGGGTTTCGTCACTAGGGTTTGTTTGATTTTGGAAGTTCAAACAATTTGGAATATCTCAATAATAGTGAGAGTTCTTCTATAGAAGATGTTTGAGATATTTGTTACTGTTTTTGGAATGTATGAAAAGTTTTAAGGATTTGGATATGGAGTTTTGAAAGCTTTTCTTGGAAGGATTTCAACAAAGTTTGAACGTATTTTCTTGTGTATCTATATGTGTTATTAGGGTTTACTCAAAGGTACTATTTATAGACATTTTTTGGGTGTCCATTGTACCCATGCCGGCGCGTGTCTATCACCTAGTGAGTGGGTAGCTCCTTTTTCTGACATTCCTGAATTTCTGCTGCACCAATTGAATGTGGCAGACTATGAACTCTGAGAGTCTAGTCAATGGTGGCATGTCCGTATGCAATAGCCTTTATCACATTTAATGCTCTTATCAGACATTTAATGCATTTGAATTTATGTCTCATTGGTAATAAATGCCCGTTATTGATTGCATTTAAGTCCTTCATGACTTTGGAATTTATTTCAGGTGAATCTGATCTCTTGATCGCTTGGACGTTTAGACGCTGATTTGGAATTCTTAAAACGTCTTTAGCATTTGACAGACGCTTAAGACAATCTTCATCTTCACTTGACTTCAGATGCTGATTTTCAACTTCATATTTGACAGACTTAACTAGAATTCTATCAGCGACTTGGTATCTAATACTTACCCTAAAATCTATAAAGATAAAAATTCAAGCCTAACAAAATAAACCTTTCAAACGCTTATACAAATTTTTTATTAAAGTGTAAACTTACATTATTTTGGGGTCTAACATAAAATCATATATTGTCATCATCAAAACATCTAACATGAAATTTTCTAACATATATATAAAATAAATGCATTCTAAATAAAATTCAAAAGTCTTCAAACATCTTTCTAGTTTGGTTTAGGGGTGTTCATTCGGTGAATTGGGTTGGATACAAATTTAAATTGATTGTAAATTCAACACCCTATTCCATTTCGAATGGGACGTTCTATGCCGGGCCGAGACCAATGATCTCGGCCCAGCTCGACCGTTGGATCCCTAACTAGGGGGCTGGGGGGTCATTTAGCAATTTAACCCCCCCCCCAATTGGGGATCCAACAACTGAGACTGGGCCGAGACCCAACATAGAATTTTCCAATTTCGAATCTATGTAAAAAGGCCCAGTTGGATAATTTAGTACATTTATACAAAATGTTAAAGAGGCACACTCAATCTTTGTTTGTCTATTAATTTTGACTTCTTTTCTTTAGCCGTGGGGTGATTTGATTTTTGGTATAACCTTATTCTATTTTTTTTTAAAATAGCATAGAATTGGCTTAACTTTTTCAACCATAGCCTTGTAAGAAATGACTAAGTCGCTCGTCTCGGATCTTGTTTGTTAACTCAAAGAAAAATATCAGTAGCTTTTAATTTTCACTGACTAATTCTTCATTATTTTGTCACTCATCTATGATAAGACAATATATAAATTTATCATATATAGTAAATATTGGTTATAGGAATAATACTACCAACTAAGGTATTGGTCCCAAAGTGATGTTCTATGGTGCCTCTTATCTCATATTTTGTTGCTGCTTCTTATAATCCTCGTAAGAAACAAATGGAGTACATGCAACTATTTTTTACAGAACTATATTAGTTGTGAGAAAGTTGAATTTCGATTTAAGTGTGTTAGATATTTACAAAACATATAACTCTTTTTTTTCTTTTCTTTTTTTTTTCTCTTCTCTTCTGAAATGTAGGTTTCCCTGCATGACCAAATTATTCATGAAAATAAGCAAAATAGCCACACAAGACAAGAATGGGCGCTTTCTACAAGTAAGTAAGTTGAATATCTTCTTTGAATTTCGGATTACATCTCAAACTGAATGGGATCTAGATCTCAGCAATCCCAACCTCAACTGATCTAAATTATTCTCATATAAAAATACAGTACTGTACTTTAGTATTGGCCTATTTTGTCATTTGAATGTGAGTCAAAAAAAAGACTACACAAGTTATTAAATTAATTTTTTTGACTCTATAAATTAATATATTTGCAAAAGACACCCAATCAATATCTCTATGGAATCTTTTTTGAATTCTTGAGTATGATCTAAAGTTTCTTCTTATCATATGGAATAATCCTCCTTTCACTTTTTTTGATTCTATTTGTTTTGAGCTAAAAGAATAGTTTATTGTTGGTCGTTCGAGATTTGATTTGAATAGAATTATCGTTTATTTTATAGCTGGTGATAATTCCAGAGCAATGATCCTAATGCCGGAGCAAAAGACTAGTAATTGACATATTTGTCCTTTATGACATTTTGATTAATAGATTATTCATTATTCTTTTTGGTAATTTAAGAGAATTATTTTCACAGCTCTCCCCCGCTCCGCTCCGCTCCGCTCCGCTCCGCTCCTGTTTTGGCAATTTCTCTCCTCCTCCGTTTTCATCCTAAGAATCACTTTCTTCACCTAATAAGTTTGCAATTTCTTATAAAGAAATCCGTAGCCCACAATTTGAATTTCACAAAACGGTGGAGGATGCAAGAAGTAAAGTAATGAAAATATGAAAAGGGGGTCTTCAATTTTTTTGAGGCAAATTATTATGTTATTACTCTTCCTAACCCAACAAATCCCATGATAAAAACAAAAGGAAAAAGATGATTAGTTAGTTCTTTACAGAATCCGCCGCCTTCAAATACGATGGCAGTGGTTGTGGCCTAATGCAATCCATTAAATTGATGCTCATTTATAGGTTAACAAATTACAAGCCGATGTCTGGGAGGCAAGACAACCAAATATGAGATTATCACAAAGAGAAACTAGAGAGTATGAAACGGTTTGGTATCTCTTTGTTTTTATGTTGTCATATTGAAGACCACGAGCAGAAGGGAAATAATAAAAAGATCTGTTAAAGTTTCTTTTCTATTTCCTTAAAATTTATTTTGGAGGGTAATTATGTCAATTACTAGTCTTTTGCTCTGGCATTAGGATAATCGCTCTGGAATTATCACCAACCTTATTTTATGAGTTATCTATATCTATATATAATAAAATACAACCCTTGAGGCTATCCAAATGAGCGTACATGTGGATAACCTAATTGAACTCAATTTTGTCAAGTAAGTAATTATATAATTTTTATTGAATTTAATAAATAGAGTTATCTAACTTTATCTAAAATAATCAAAATTTTTAAATTCCGATTATGTTAGTTCAAAAGATTTTCATGGTTGAAATTTAATTTAGAAAAGATTTCCTAAATCCCAACAAACCAACTGAATTAGCCAACTCAATGAACATTATGCATTTAACTCCTCAAAGTATGCCTTGGTATTAGGTGGAAGTTGAGGAAAAAGACAAAGATAAATGGGAACAAAATGCACGCTGCTTAGACGATCACATTCTTTCAACTGTTGAGTTTGTTGGAAATCGGATGTAAATAAAGTACGTGTGATGTACTTCCGGTAACAAATTCGAACAACACGTATGCATTTCGAATTTCTCTAATTCGAGTTCGAACGAATGAGAAATTAAATGCTGAAATTGTGGTTTGATATTTGTGGGTTTACCGTGAATTTCTTCTGATCCAACTGTGTAAAACAATGAGAAGTTAAAGATGCTACTTATTACGATCGATGGCCACGATCGTACGAGCTGTATTTTTAACACACATGTGATTGGTCGTATTTATGACGGACAAAACCGTTTCGACCGTTACATGTGAGTCATTCATTAAATTGGATTTAATGACATTTATGTGAGTCATTAAATTGGATTTAATGACATTTATGGCCACTCATGTTTCTAACACCTATATAAACCCCCCTCGGATGTTCATTCTTTCCAAGAGCAAATAACAATTCCTCTTCATTCATGTTCATTCTTTGAGTTTTGTTATTCCAAGAATAATGAAATCGAGAGTTGAATTATGTTGTTATTGAAAGTTCGAATTTTCGTTCGTGGGTCTCGGTTTTGAAGTGGTTCAATTCCGAGAAGAATCGTTGTATCTTGGGACACAAATTGCACAAACTCGTACCACCAATAGCAGGGCTATAGCAGAGCAATATTGTGTTAAGGATAGAGAATCCAACTCTCGCCTCGATTCAGATTTTGCTATCCATTTTATCACATTCAAATTTTTTTACCAGCAAACTTAACACAATATTATTAACGCTGGTAAATTGACGATTTCAATCAGAACGAAAGTTGGTGATTTGGAATCACAATCATGTTTTGATGTGAGTAAAATGGATCGAAAAATTCTGAAATTGGAATGATAAATCTGAAATCATTTTAACCAAATCGATAGTTTGAAAATTGAATTTGGAATTCATTTTGACTAAATCGAAAATATGATATCTTATGATTTGGAATCATAACTTCTTGTCAGAAACACGAAAATGAATCGGGTTTTGATGGAATGGGATCAAAATTTGAGATTGTGGAAATTTAATTTTGATTAGATTGAAATCTGAAATTTTGTTTGGACAAAATCTAGATAAATTTTGATGACAAAAATCTGAAATTTGATGATTTGGAATCACAATAATTTGAGCTAAAATTTGATTTTGATGTTCTTGGAATTTTCGATTGAATCGAAATTCTAGTTATGAAGAAATCTGAAAATCGAAATTTTGAACGGGTTTGACCCGAAGACTTGACGGAATCGCCGTAACCCGTCTCAGACGGTACTAGGGTGATGGTAGCGCCGCCAAAGATCGGATTTGGTCTGACGGGGATCTGCTCGGAGCAGATTTTTGAAGATGATGAATCGCGGCCGCCGTACGCCAAAGACGCCGTCATGCGAAGCTTTCGGCAGGGCTGGAAGCGCACCAGATGGCGGCGATGTAAGTAGCCGGAGATGGCGACTGAAACTGGTGATGTTGACGCTAAAAGTCGGCGTTGGTTTTTCAGGAGATTAAAAATCCACAGATCCCATCTTGAAGGTCGGATCTGGACGGAGATGGCTGCACTGAAATTATCGTCGCTGGTAGATTCGACGTTTGCCGCTGGACGGAGATGGCTGCACTGAAACTGGTGACGTTGACGCTAAAAGACGGTTGGACCCAATTGAATTAGAATAAATGGGATAGACCCGACAACTATTTTAAATTAAATTGGGTTGGACCTAACATATTTAAGTTTAAAATGAGAGTGGGCTTGGGCCAAGGGATATTAGTTGAATTAAATTGGGTTGGACTCAATTGACTAAATTAAATGGGATTTAATTTATAATAAGTTAAATTGGATTTAATTTATTTTGAATTAAATTGGAGTTGATTTGGTAATTGATTAAATTGGATTTAATCATTGGAATTGTTAGCCCATGCAAATTAAATTGGATTTAATTTCAGTAGACTTGGTCTTCTCATGGGAAATTAAATTGGATTTAGTTTCAATTTGATTTAATTGAATTTAATCTTTTCCATGGAATTAAATTGGATTTAATGGAATTAGATTTAATCTTGTCATGGAAATTAAATTGGATTTAATTTTAATTTGATTAAATTGGATTTAATCATCATATCAAAATTAAATTGGATTTAATTTTGTTGTAATCATTTTGGGTTTGATGATTAAATAAATTAGATTTATTTTAATATGACCAAAATGATGGCGCTTGGAGCGCTGTTGCTCATCGGGGATAGCAACGTTAGATGTCACAAATCGCATCGCCAGAAGTTGTTGGTATTATTTATCCCAAAAATAATCTCAAGAAGATAAGGGGATTTAATCAATTCTGGTGTATCGCAGAATTGTGGGGGAGGGAGACGATCCTCTCAGCGAACTATGTTTTCAAAAAGTAGTCATTGTTAGTTATAGTTGTAGTGTTATATTGTACTATTAAATTCGTCTAGTTAATTCTGTCGAGGAGATTGGGTTTTAAGCGCGGCCGTTTGACGCCTCCAATCTTTCCTGGGAATTAAATCTAGTGTGATTTTCTAGTACAATATTCACTCTCTATTTCTATATTTGGTGGAATATGACTCTGAGTTCCACAACAAATGGTATTAGAGCTCGGGTATTTTGAGTATGCTCTGTGGTTGCAGTTTAATCTGATCTTCCACATCAGAAAAGTTTCCCGGGATATTTGACTTTGAAAATGTGGAGGTTTTGGAATACCGAAAATCCAAACAAATTAAGATATGGTCAAGGACCGTTGAATGCATATTGGATATGCACTTCATAGCGTATCTCATACATAAAGTCAGAAAATTCTGATATTCATGAAGGCAAATCATGGAATATAGAATCGCTGTCTTTTTCGAGGATACAATGATGCTAACTGGATATCTGACACAAACGACTCTAAGTCCACGAGTGGTTCTGTTTTACCATCGGTGGATGAGCAGTGTTATTGAAATCATCTAAATGAACTTGTATAGATCATGTCCGAATTCATAGTTTTAGATAAAGTTGATGGAAAAGCTGAGTGACTACACAATATTTAGAAGAGAACCCAAGTTGGAATCTTGGACGTATAAGGGTAAAAACCAGATTTTAACCAAGTTCCAAACCAAGTGCACATCTTACACTCCGGCTGATGAGCGGATGATGTTTATGGAAAACTTGATCACATAACTTGTGGTTGGAATAGGTAAAGTGGTGTTGTGCATAAACTTGGACGTCGTCACTTTAAACTATACAGTTGTTGAGTGAGATCGGTCCTACTGTTTGTGGCACATATTCTCTAAAGAGAGAAACGTCTAGACGACCTGGTGTATGAGGTACACAACTTGGTCAATAATACGAAGGATTTGACCATTGGACTAAAATTGAGAAAGTCGATCAAACATCCGATGGTGCCTCGTTCAAAGAATTTGATGCAAGTGTGGTAGTATTCACCATGGTCTAATGATATTTCCGAACGCCAAAATCATGCTCTAAAGAAGATAATGATGCGTTGGATAAATTCAGAATTGTGGGGGACGTGGTCCTAGATAACTACATTTTGAACGAAGGTCCCACATAGTAGTAAGAGTAAGAATCTGCCTGAAAGATGACAAGATTTCCTACAGTTACGTACAAATGTGGGGGCTGTGGGTTAAGGTAAAAACACCCAAACCTTAACAAGGTTACAAGGCGTACTTGGTAGCCGAAGGGAACCTTCAAATAGGTAGACCTTGATTTCGTCTTTTCATGTTTTTGGGAATGGGAATTAAATCCATAAAATATTCATTGTTGTTGCTACTTTGCATAACCATGAGATATTGCAAATGGATATAAAGATTGCGTTCCTTAAACAAAGGATTAGATGAGGAAGTTCACATGGAACGAACCGAGGGGTATGTTGAGTCGGTATACAGACTCAAACATAGCTCCAAAGTAGTGACATGAAAGGTTTGACAAAATATTATGTTATCAAACGACTTCATAATCAACGAGCATGATACATGTGGTTTTTAAACAAAACACATAGCTCATAGTATGAAATTTCACTAAGGTTCAAAGCCAAAAACTACCTTTTCTGGTGTGAAAGTTTGATATGTTGATTATGTAAGTAATCATGACTACTGAAAGGATGTTGAAGAAGGATTTCGACATAAATGATATGGGTCAAGTAGACGTCATATTAGAAATTAAGATTTCTAACACGGTCAAAAGACTTGTCTTACTAAGACTGTAATTGGAAAATTTAGTTTCCATAACAGTGCTCTTGTAAGAAAGTGACTAAAGACTTGGTTGAGAACCATGGTGAACCCACATTGCAATATGCACATATGCCCAGTTTGATATATTGCGACAATAAGTCGGCAATAGCACGTGCATACAATTGCGACTGTTAGTCAGCAATAGCAAAGGCATATAGTAGCATAAGTAATGGTAAGTCTAGACATGCTTGTCGTAGGCACAATACCATTAAGCAGTTGATCTATGATGACATTATCTCCACTGATCATGGAGGATAAAGTAAATCCTTTGACGAAAGGATTTCCATAGAGATCAAATAGATTGCCTATCAAGAGGAATGGGGTTAAAGACTATAAATTAAGAATGGACACAGCGGTAACCCAACCATGTTGACTGGAGATCCCAAGATCATGGTTCAATGGGACAACTAAGTTGTGAAAATTCAGTGAGGCACTTAAGAGTTTAATATACTCTAAACCCATTGCCTAGGATAAAGAAGTGCAACCTGCAAGTTGTAGCAAAAGGTTAAGCCAGGCTTTTAATGATTCCTATACTGTCTAAATGAAGTGGAGTATGGCAGGATACTCTTAAATAGGAAGTCACCTATGTAAGTGTGAGGTGTAGGCCGCCTCAACATTGTGTAAAATGTAAACACTTATGAATCCAAGAGGGGGTGCCACGGCCAAAATGGACCCAACAGTGAGAACAAAATATGTTCGAGAGACTATGGTGTGAATATCATTGTCTTAGTTTACACGAACGGCTGAACAATTCAAGACATCGCGTTCATTGGGCAGCCTAGTAAATCCGATGACATTTCACTAAGAAAGGTTCAAAGCCAAAAGCTACCTCTTCTGATGCTATAGTTTTTCACCCGAACTCTCAATGTGTCTGCATCTGGTAATTTCATTTGTGTGGGGGATTGTTGGAAATCGGATGTAAATAAAGTACGTGTGACGTACTTCCGGTAACAAATTCGAACAACACGTATGCGTTTCGAATTTCTCTAATCCGAGTTCGGACGAATGAGAAATTAAATGCTGAAGTTGTGGTTTGATATTTGTGGGTTTACCGTGAATTTCTTCTGATCCAACTGTGTAAAACAATGAGGAGTTAAAGATACTACTTATTACGATCAATGGCCACGATCGTACGAGTTGTATTTTTAATACACATGTGATTGGTCGTATTTATGACGGACAAAACCGTTTCGACCGTTACATGTGAGTCATTAAATTGGATTTAATGACATTTATGTGAGTCATTAAATTGCATTTAATGACACTTATGGCCACTCATGTTTCTAACACCTATATAAACCCCCCTCGGATGTTCATTCTTTCCAAGAGCGAATAACAATTCTTCTTCATTCATGTTCACTCTTTGAGTTTTGTTATTCCAAGAATAATGAAATCGAGAGTTGAATTATGTTGTTATTGAGAGTTCGAAACAGGGTTTCGTTCGTGAGTCTCGGTTTTGAAGTAGTTCAATTCCGAGAAGAATCGTTGTATCTTGGGACACAAATTGCACAAACTCGTACCACCAATAGCAGGGCTATAGCGGAGCAATATTGTGTTAAGGATAGAGAGTCCAACTCTCGCCTCGATTCAGATTTTGCATATCCATTTTATCACATTCAAATTTTTTTACATTCCATTCTTCCCTCCGATCCGAAGTTTCTATTTTCAAGTGTATTTATATTTACATTTTGCTGTTGATGAAGTATGAACTGTAAACTATCATTATCTGATTCATGCTTTTGCTTTTTAGTTAGAAAACGAAGACACGATTGGAAAAAGTAGATGCTACAATTAAAATTTCAAAGCCACAGGTGTGGATGCATCTCATTCTACTGATTTTTATTTATTTTCTAGGTCCATTTATTCTAATTTTGCAATTAGAATTGATTTGCTCTTTTTCATTTTTAATATCTTTCCCTATTTGAATTTCTTACTATTGGTTTTTGTTTTTGGTGCTTATATAAATTGGGTTCTATTACTTACGATTCAGCATTGGAAATGTAAGTGAATATTTAAAAACTTTGCAATACTGACATAATAGTGAATTTTAACGAACAATCTTCACTTAATTTACTTAAGAACTGGATTTTGTGATTCATAATATCAACTTTGGAAAAGAACAACACTTATCAATCTCCCAGTTCATCTTCTTCAGTTATACATATACAAATTTACTATGTATTATATTAGTCCCAGCTAAATTATCCAATCATTTTCGAGTTACTTTTTTAAGGCTGTACTGATTTTTCATTTTCAAGTAGAGTGGTCATGTTTTTACTTCCCTATTATTGTGTCTTTCTTTTGTTTCCAATACATCCAAAAAAGTTACTTTATCTAAAAAGAATTCTTGATATGCATTTTTCTACATTTTTTTGTTGTTATTGGTTTAATAGGTCGAAATGGGTTAGTAGTAATTAACTTTCAATCGTATTCTTCCATTTGTATATTCTTATATAGTCACATATTTTTATTAAAATTGTCATTTGATTTCTGTATAAATTCTCATACTATATTCTGTACTTTGATCATTTGATGAAAATTACAATATATCAGTAATGGTTTTGTACCTACTAAATTATAGTAATTAGATTTCTTTGATATTCAAAAAATAAAGTTTTTCTCTTTATTTGGATTTGTCTTTTTTATTTTTGTAAAATTGACATGTAAGAATGTCCACGGTTTTCATTAATGATTTTCTTTCTGAATCCTCTTATCAAGATTTCATCATTAATATTTATATCTTGGTGTAATTAACATTTTATTCTTTCGTTTGAATACCTATTACAACTATCAGAAAGCTTGCAATCAATATCTGTTTTTTGATCATCAAGTTTTTATTTTTTATTTCCCAGCAATTTTTCATACATTATTTGCATTTTAATTTGATAAATTTTTGGATAAGATTTGACACGAATTTTTCTTTCACAAAATTAGGGACATCATGAGTGTGTACTGCTCTATGTATACGTATAGTATACAACATAAGAAGGCGTTGGGTTAATATAATGTTGAGTTTGGATAAATATTATTATAAATCTTTATCTAAAATAATTAAAAGTTTAAATTTAAATGGGATAGTCACCATTATAATTCAAACTCAAACTCAAATAAAAATAACCTTTTCTATATCTACTTTGCTTATCAAAAACAGTTATTGACCATTTTTTATAAGTTATTTAATTAAATTTATCAATCATGTATTACTTTTTTTTTATAAAAAATTAAATCATAAGATTTAACACTTATAGAAAAAATTTCAACAATAATCAGCAAAATAGAGTCGATTATTAATGAATAGTCACCTCTCATTTTATATTTTAGTATTTATTATTAAATTTACTAATAATGTATTATTATTTTTTAAACAAAAATAAATAAATTCTAACACTCATTTAAAAAAAATTCGAAGAGAATCATTAAAATCGAATCATCTTTTTTAATTTTTTTTGTAGATTATAATAAGTAAATTATATAATTCTATAAATATATTTTTAAATATACATCTTACACATTTTGTAGGCACGGGTTATATGTAGTATAATAATAAAATACAACCTCTGAGACTATCCAAATAAGCACATATATGGATGGCCTAATTGAGTTCAATTTTGTCACGTAAACAAAATTAAATATTTACATATCAAAAAAAAAAAATTAAAAATATCAATCTTTATCCAAATATATTAACAATTTCGTATCTTTTTTGGATAAAGCTAAACTAACTAACAGATTTTCTTTTTTTAAGCTTGTGCCTTTATTCAAAATTTGAATTTTGTGTGCAATATATCCAATTATATTGCATACATACATACATATATATATATATGTATATAATAAAATACAACTTTTGAGACCATCCAAGTAAGCGCATATGTGGATGGCCTAATTGAGCTCAATTTTGCCATGTAAGCAAAATTGAGTAAATCTAAATACATATTAGATTTAAATAAAAAATTAGCAATCTTAACCACTTCACATCTTTTTGGATAAAGATAATAACTAATACATTTTTTTTTTTAAACATGTGATGTATCAAATTTCAAATTATACCAAATTTTCAAATTTGAAAAATATGCATCTTATTATTTTTAAGGGTTAAGGAAATATGGTACAAAAATTCCACCAAAATTGAAAAAGAAAAATCCATTAAGCTAAACAGAGTCCATCAAATTTCAAATTCTACCAAATTTACAAATTTGAAAAACCTGCATCCTATTCTTTTCAATGGTTAAGAAATCCATTCGGCTCAAACAGATATTATATCTTCTTAGTACCCCATTTTGAGCCATATGTCATCATGGCTTTTTCTTAGTACCCTCATTTTAAGCCATATCTCATCAAATCTCATTTAAACAAAATTCATTTTTCAAATCTCAAAAAAAATTCAAAACAAGATTTGAGTTTATGAAATTTAGAGATTTATGATATTCAAATTTCAAATTGTGCCAAAGGCATTATTTATAGATGAAAAGTTCACTTCATATTCATAATCACCTTTCAAAAACATAAATAATGGATCACTCAACTCACAAGACGACTTATCAACCCTCAAAATATATCTCGGTGGCTTAAACGATGCACCATTATCGCATAATGGAAGTTTGTTAATTGAGTATATGGATGTGAGTATTATTATATTTACCAAGTTCATTTTGTATCAAATTTTGTTTTGATTTTATAAATTGTTGAACTTTTACTTCTTTTTTTCCTTCAAAAATCTAACAATACAACTCATGTTTATGTGGTGGTGCATCGTGATTCGAATACAAGACACAGTTGTCTGAGGTCGTCAATTGAAACTTTTTATGATGGCTAGAACATGAAAAATGAGTCATTCAAATACTTATATAATTATATTTATCAAGGTCCAAGAATATAAGGTATTGAAGAACCATAATATTCGTTTGTGGAAAGATCATTAAAAATTTATTTATTTATCTCCCATTATATAATTTTTTATTATTATTAATGCATTGTACTAATTTCTATTTTTTCTTCATATCCGCAGGTGTAGCAATTTTATTAAAGATTATGAGCCTGGGAATAAAGACTATTTGTGGAAGGTCTTCAAAATGATGCAGCAACAACTACTTTTGAAGTAATGAGAGCAATAGGATTTAGTTTATTGATGTAATTTTTATTTTCTAATTCAAATATTTAGATATTTGTGCTATTGGAGAATAAAAAAACTTGAAATTGCTTTTTTAATTTAAAGTTCACATCTTCCTTTTGTAATCTTTTACCAATTAATTCAGTGATAAAGAATGCATCTTTAAATCTTTATCTTTCTTTTCTTTCCATATAACACACACATATATCATATTCCAATTACAACTTTGTAGGTCAACTTGCCAAAAATGTGTTTTCTTTTTCTTCCTTATGCTCTTGGATTTCTCCCACTTATGAGCTTTACCAAGTTTTGAAACCTATATTCTTTTAATATGTGTTTTTTAATTATTTTATTGTTTATCATTCTCCAAGTTCATCTACTATGTTTGTATATTCAATTGTTGCCATCTTAGAAATTTACCCTGTTTTCACATCTATTTAATATGTGATTGTGTCAATTTTTTCATGTTGACTAATATATATTAGTTTCTCATTCATCATATTTATGAACTTTTTAATTTGTGTTTTTATTTTTATTTTTGTCACTTCAATTTATTTATCTTAGCTTTTCATTCAAAATATATAAGTTAGATTCTTTTTTATTGAGATTCTATATGTTTTGAAAGTGGTTTTTTAATGTGTGATTTTGATTTTCTTTTTCAATTGGATCAATTTATCTTAGTTTGTTTTCGTCATATTTGGTTTTGCTGAATAGTTTTGATACCCGTCAATTTTTTTTACTTGATATATTTGTATATATGTATATTTATTCTATACTTCTATTGATCTATATATATAGCAAAGCAGTGTTTGACCGCAATTGACTATTTATCAATTTCATTAATACTAATTTTTTAGAATTTTTAAATTTTAATTATCAAAAAAAAATTTGATTGTTGATTTCTTTGAAATTTCTTTAATTATTCAAATTTCGAATGGTATCCATTAGTCTATCCTCATTAGTTAGTTCACTATATAATCTCCAAATCATAAATCAAACTGATTGCCTAATAAAAATCAAGTTTTAAATATTTCACTATATGGTGGTCCCAAGTGGCATACGAAAGGGTCTAGAAGAGGGGGGGGGGGGGGGGTTGAATAGACCCTAAAGTCTTTTTCGACTTCAAAAATTTCGTCTCACTTTTAAAGGTTAGAACGCGTAGGAAGCTGAGCGCTAGGGTCAGGCGCTTCAGTAAAGATAACTTAGACTTAGTGATTTTAGCAATTTACCAAAGTAGGGTAAAGCTTGAATCACTTAATCAGGGTTAGTACAGCGGAAATGATTTTAAAGCTTTTGCGCTCGTTTTAATTAAATAGTCGCTTAGCAGATTAGCTTGTCTTTTTCAAAGTAAATAATATAATGTAAAGCGAGACAATAATTAAAGTAAATGACACAAGAAAGTGTAAGGTTCACTAGGTGATGTAATCCCAACTACGTCCTTCTTCTCCTTTTTCACTTGGAGGGAATTTACTAAAATTATTATCAATGAGTTACACAGAATCTTCTACAAGGTAGTAAATAGGTGAAAATGATCTCGGGCTCCTTGATCACACAGATTTCAGCACCAATGAAGATCTTCTTCTACAAGCTTCTCTCACTCAGAAATATTATCTGTAAGGGGTTTCAACAACTTTCTCACTCAGATGAAAGATTGAGGGTTTTATCACAAGGGTTTGTTTGTTTTTGGAAAGATCAAACAACTTGGAATATCTCAGTAAGAATTTAAGTTTCTTCTTTGGAAGATGTTTGAGATATTTGTGACTGTATGGAGTGTATGTAAAAATCTTGAAGAATTTTGGCTATGGAGTTTCTAAGCTTTTTCTTTGAACGTGAATTTCAGTAGAGTTTTCTTGTGCATGTACGTATCTCTATATTTAGGGTTTGCTGGAATGAGGTATTTATAGGCAATTCTTGGGATCTTTCCGTTGGACACATGTGAGAGCGTGCCTTTCACGAGGCGCGTGATTCTACCTTTTCCCTGACATTCTTGAAATCCTGTTGGTTCCGATTGGACGGGAGCAGCTATAAACTCTGAAATTCCGACAGTCTAGTAAAAAAGGTGGCTTATCCACAAGTCATACTAGCTTATCACATTTAATGCTATCAAACATTTAATGCATTTGAATTTATTTCCCGTTGGAAATAAATGTCCGTTGAATGATTGCATTTAAGTCCTTCATGACTTGAGGATTTATTTCAAGTGAATCTGATACTGATTGCTAGTAGTACTTTGAGCGCTTGATCCATAAATCCTGAAATAGTCCTTTAGCGTTTGACAGGCGCTAAGAACAAATCTTCATCTTCATTTGACTTCAGAAGCTGATTTTCAACTTCTTCTCTAATAGACTCACTCAGAATTCTATTAGCGATTCGGTATCTAATACTTAGTCTATAATCTATAAAGATAAAATTACAAGCCTAAACAAAAATTACCAACTTTCAAACGCTTATACATTTGATCTATGAAAGCCGAAACTTACATTATATATGGGGTCTAACATAAAATCCTATCTTGTCATCATCAAAGCATCTAACATGAAATTCCTAACAATTTCCCCCTTTTTGATGATGTCAAGACCTTAACTCTTATAACTCTTTTATAGTTCAAGAGTTTCTAAAGAAAAGCCCAAATGATTATAAGTTAGCGTTAGAAAGTTAGATAAGTTAGTTATTTGTTAGATTAGCCTCAACAAGGTGTTTCAGCGTTCAATCATTCATTCAAATAATTTCAAGTAAAGTATACAAATGATTGTGCTGAGAGCAAATAACAACAACATATAAAGATAAGAAAAAGTAAGGCATCATCTTCTTTGTCGCTTAGCCATTTCTTCTCCTTGATAGATTTCATTTGCTAGGTCCAATAAGAGTCGATCAACATCTATCATGGTAGTGTATTGAACTTCATCAAAATCATGTCTTCTCTATTTAGCACTTTCCTTTAACTCTAGAAGTCTTTCCACCCAATCCCTCAGAGGGATTCCAAGTTCTCTGATCAAGTCATGGTAAATGTCTTGTCTTCGATCATTGGTGGATTTCCAATTTAAAGGCCTTCTAAGCGGTCCGGCATAAGGATGAAATCCCATACCCTCCAAAAATTCGACGTCCAAGTCTGGAAGCAAGTACCTTCCTAGATAATATCTTGGCTTTCTCTTTTTAGTTAGCATCTTCTTTATGCTCACTATTTCATCAAACATTGATCGCCAGTGTTTATTATCTATTTTAGATATTACCTTGGACTTTTCTTTATCTTCCCCCTTCTTGACATCAACAAAGTATGTCTTCAAGTCAGTGATATCTCGGCGCATAAGCTTGACTTCTTCAATCAAAAGAGCAACTTGTTCAGCGATACTTTGAGAGGCTTGATCAGAAGTAGTGTGTCGCTCAGTATCAGCTGAAGCATTCTGCATAAGCATCCGGTTGAATTCTTCGGAAAGCGAAGTGATCAGCGGTGATATGGTATCCATGACTGCGATTGTGCTCTTTGTAGCAGCATTTGAAATGTCACAGCTTCGAGTGTCAGAAATAATTCGGATTTGCCTATCAGCTGTGTCCAAAATTTTTGAGCAAGAACCCTCAATGTTGTTAAGTGAGTTCCGCACTGCTTTTCTGAAATCTCGAGCGTCTGGATCACTGTCCGAGTCTGAGTCCGAGGAGAAACGCTTAGGAGACGGAATGAGTCCGTAAGAGCTAGAAACTGCAGCCTTGCCTTTGGTTTTATCTCTGATAAATGGCTCTTCAGCAATTTCAGCACGAACTTCTTCTATCGCTGAGACAAGAGATTGAGTAGCTGCCTCAATCTGAACTCTTTGTTCAACAAGAGGAACCTCGATTGCTGGATCGCTGGGTGCAACTTTTGTTTGTATTTTAGCGTCTTTGGGTTGAGCGATTTCCACAGAAGGAGTCTGATCCTCTTCTATTTCAACAATCTTGACGGAAGGAGAAGGGTTTTCAACAGCAATGACCCAGAGTGGGCCAATCGCTTCCATCACATGCCTTGGACTTATCAGGTTGGTCTGCGGAATAAAGAATATTGCGTCTTCAAGCTCTTCATTGTTTAGTGCAAATTGCACTCCTTCTGGCAGATCAACTCCTCAAGTATAAGAGTTGTAGAAGTCCAAAATAAATGGCATTAGCGCTTGATCTGCTTCTTGGTCCATTGGCCTGATCAGCGATATCATCTTGGCCGCTTGAATGTTCTGTTGACAAAAGAGCATAGGGTAAAGATTGTATCCTCGGAAGTCGCTTAGCCCTGAATAGTGGTTGAAAGTGATATCCAGGGCTTGTGCATTTTCTATCACTGCTCTTCTGTCTCGAAAGAATTCAGCAAACTCAGCGTGCTCATCTACAACATTGACACGAATTTCACTTTGTCATGGAAGAAACGGTTGTTTACTGGTAGAGGCTTCTTCGTTCAGATCTGGAAAGATGCGCTGAAGAAAAGCTTGAAGAGGGTGAAACACATATCGTCCGCTTTGACTGAATAAGGCAAGATGCAGGCGGATGTAGCTCTCGATAGGTTGCCTGTAAACTGGCAAATCGCTAACATTTCCGGCAATATGCTAACGCTGTTGAAGTAAAAAAGTAGCAAACCCTCGGCGTCTGTATTCGATTGCAAATTCAAATAAGAATGGATATCTCACAAGTTCTTCAAGAGTATAGAAGTGTAAAACTAACTCTTCAGCCCATCAGGCTGTATCCATCATCCATCGCTTGCCAAGCTTGTTAGCTTTCTTCTAATCTTTTCTGGCGGCAAGGAATTTCTCAAAACGTTCAATTTCTTCATCGTAATCCTCAGCCCATAATCTTGCAAGGTATCCACGGGCTTCATCTTCTATCCACGAGTTAATTGGATTTGGACGCTCAACAACAATCTGTCTTTTTCCTTTCCAAAGCTTGAGTGGATTAGGCGAGAGAGCATTCTAAGGAGATTTGATGACTGATGGAAGAGCCGAGTATCCAATCCTGTTGAGATCCTCTTCATCGGGGTTTTTAAGCCAAACGCCCATGTGGGGATTTTTGATAACAATTTTGTTTGACCGAAGAGGATAAAAGGACTCATCAGAGCGACCGGTTAAATTAAAACGTGCTTGGCCAAAATCTATTCTGTTGATCGCTGGTCTTCGAATATATTCCAATCGAGATTGAAGACGCTCCAGATTGTATAAACCCAGGTCAGCGAATCTCTCAAAAAATTCAAACTTAGCAGAATTAGAAACATTAGTCCGTTGGATAGTGTTTTGAAAGTTGATCTCCATATCAACCCAAGGTTTTGGTGTCATGTTCTTTAGCGGCATAGTAGAACTCAACTTCTTCATTGTATCCATGAGGAAAGAAGTCTATGACACGGGGAGGAGATCCGATTGGAGTGGGAATGAAAGTAATAGATTATGTTGGGATAGAGGCCACGTCTATTGACCGCTCAGCTTGCTCGGTCTTTTGACCTACTTGAGATGTTTCAGCGTCAGGAAGGACTTGGACGATTTCCTTAGCGATATCCACAACTGCTTCCACGTCCACATCCAATTCAACAGGAAACTCAAAAGGTGCAGGTGCATCAGCGTCTGGTGCATTTTGAGCTGATACATGCAAGCGTTTGAGAAAAGCAAGCAAATTTTCTACTAAGTAGAAATTGGAAATAAAATACTACAACGCTTACCCTGAGGGGGTTCATCGAGTGTTTCAGTAGCTTGTTCTTCAACAATTTGAACAGTTTCCTCAGGCTCAGGGACAACTTCTTCTGGATCTAAATCGAGAAAAGAAGTGTTTGGATTAGCACGGATGGGAATATGCAAATCTTCAAGAGTGTTTAAGAACTGTCTGAATATTTGCTTCACACTCAGCTGAAAGGATTTTATCCTAGCGTTAGAGACTTTAAAAACTAACGAGGAAAGGATAAACTACTTTGCGTAGCATAAGTACTTACCTCGAACACGGGAAAGCCTCTCAGATTGAGGAGCGGCTTTAGGATCTGAGCTGATTTCAGGAACAACGTCAGATGGAGGTGGAACACTCGCTGGTTCTTCAAGCGCTGGCTCAGCTGGAGCGCTTGTTGATGCAGCTGGAGTGGATGAAGGAGTATGCCTTCGGGCAAGCGGTACTTCTTCTACCTCTTCTTTATCTTCTGGAGAGATAATGAAGACAGGTGGAGGAGATGGTGATTTGGGAGAAGAAAAAGGAGATCTCTATTTCTTCTTGGGCTCCGGCTTCTTCTTCTGCTTCTTCGCTGGCTTGACTGGCTCAGCGACCTTAATAGTGATCTTGTGTTTTGGTCGCTTAACCACCACCGCCTCTTCCGATGAAGATGATGATAAAGACGAAGACGCTTGCTCTTCATCATCGCTGCGAACAACTCCTTCAGCAAGAATTCGCTCACGCTCTTCTTTGGGAACCGTTGCACCACCACGTTTCCTTGGCTTGAGCAGCCCCCTGATCATCTTATTTCCATAAAACTTTAGCGCTGGGACCTTTTTTCCAGCGGTGTTGGTGAAATTGCTAGCGCTAAGAATGCGACTCAAAACAATCCCGTAAGGCTTGGGATTAGCCGACTTGGCCATCGCTGCCTTGAAGCGATTGAAAACATAAAGCGACCAATTTATCTTTAGTTTGGTCAGAATGGCCACCATCATCTTGTACTGGATGTTTGAAACTTTATCGAAGCTTCCCTTTCTGCATTCGATCATCTTTGCGCATATGTCATCAAGAATGACATATTTGCCTTTCATGTCATTTTTCTTGAAATTGGGTTAGTAGGCAGCTTCAACTTCATCCTTCTTGATCAACGCCCAGACCTTGGTGGCATCACCAAGAGTGACACTCTCGACTTCGACACCTTCATTTGGAAAGTTTAGTAGAGATGATATCAGAGAAGGAGTGAGGATGAAGGTCTCACCGGCGAAGGGAAAGACGCAAGAAATGGAGTTTCCGTCGTTGGAGATTTTTGCATTTTTGAAAAAGAAAAGGGCTTCTTCTTCATAGATGTTGAAAATGGTAGTTATCATATCACACAAACCAGACTCCTGGACGAGTGGGAGAACAGTCCTAAGAGGGAAGTTCTGGTTATAAAAAAGATAGTCCCAGTTAACAAGAAAACCGGCGTTAAAATTGACTGGTTTCTCAAATTTGGAAGATTTTCCGACAGCAGATTTTGAAGATTTGGGTACCATTGATGAACTGAAAAAAGCTTCGGTTGAGGATAGAAAATATATGATGTTGCCTTTAGAGAGAAAGAACTTTTACAGTAGAGAAATTTGGGAGTGATAAAAATTTACTGTAAAGGTTGTGAAGGGTTTGAATAGGAGGCAAAAATAACTCCTCAACTAGTAGATGGATTACACGTGCACAAAAATTAATTTTGAAAAGAACAAAAATTAAATCTGAGCCGTTTACACATAAATACGGATGTCAAAAGGTGCGGTAAATATGGTAACAACTGTGAAATATAAAATTTTGAAATCCACAGTTACTTTTTCAAAACATTTGAAAAATTTTGAAATTTTCAGCGTGAAATACACGCGCCTGATAGTATATTGACACGTACTCAGACAAGTGCAGTTACTGAACCGTCTACTTTTTAGATAGGAATCATTAACCGTCAGTTTGATTTGATAAGCACGTGTGGGCAGTTGTCAAATCTAATCTTTTGGACTTATCCACACGCTACTTTTTAGCGATGAAAACTGTGCATGAATTTTAGAAAGGATAACTTAGCGTTGAAGCGGGAATCTTTAACGCTGAAGTCTTTTTGATAAAGTCAATCACTTTTGATAAGATACTCTTATTTAATTTTATTAGAGATTGATTTTATCCTGCATAAAAGATAAGCGCTAGTGATCAATGCATAAGATTTTTAAAGTCATTTTTGATCACAGTCGCTCATAGATTGAAACAAGTACAATTTTAAAATTCCCCCTAAAATTGATAACTCATTTCAATTCTGAAAGACACTTTGAACATAATTTAAAGTGGATTCCCCCTAAATTGTATGCCTATAAAATATGATGCTTTATGATTTAAGTGTTTAAATCAATCATACCTAATTCACTTCTCCAAGTGAGAAAGCGTTGTTCGTTGAGCGCTTTGGTGAAGACATCTGCCAATTGTTTGTCGGTTCCAATGAAGTGCATGGAGATATCTTTCTTTTGAACATGGTCACGCAAGAAATGGTAGCGAATGTCAATGTGTTTGGTTCTAGAATGAAGGACAGGATTTTGGGTCATAGCTAAAGCGCTTTGGTTATCACAATGGATTGGGGTAGGGCCTAGGATTGTTCCATAATCTCCAAGTTGTTGCCTCATCCAAAGGATTTGTGCACAACAGCTTCTAGCGGCTATGTACTCTGCTTCAGCGGTAGAAGTCGCTATGGATTGTTGTTTCTTACTATACCACGAAATTAGTCTATCACCTAGAAATTGACATGTACCACTAGTACTCTTTCTATCTATTTTGCCTCCTACAAAATCTGCTTCTGAATAACCAATTAGTTCAAAAGGAGAGTCCCTTGGATACCATAAGCCGACATTTTGTGTGCCTTTTAGGTATTTAAGGATTCTCTTGGCAGCATTTAAGTGTGATTCTCTAGGATCAGCTTGAAAGCGTGCACACATACATACCAAAAACATAATATCAGGTCTACTAGCAATAAGATAAAGAAGTGATCCAATGATACCTCTATAGTTAGTGATATCAATTTTCTTCCCACTTTCATCTTTATCGAGCTTAAGCATTTGACTCATTGGAATTTTGGAAGATGGTGCATTTTCCATACCAAATTTCTTAATCATATCTCTTGTATATTTAGCTTGGTTTATAAATATTCCATTAGGGAGTTGTTTAACTTGTAATCCTAAGAAGGAAGTTAATTCACCCATTATGCTCATTTCAAATTGATCTTGCATCATTTTCGAAAATTTCTCACACAATCGCTTATTAGTAGAACCAAATATAATATCATCAACATAAATTTGGACTAAGAGAATATCTTCATTATGGGTAATTTTAAATAACGTTGTGTCAACACTGCCTTTTGAAAAGCCTTTACCTATAAGGAAGATAGAGAGAGTGTCATACCATGCTCTTGGTGTTTGTTTAAGGTGATAGAGTGCCTTATCCAATTTATAGACCATACTTTTGTCATGGTTGTTGATGAATCCTAGTGGTTGCTCTACATAAACTTCTTCTTGGAGTTTACCATTTAGGAATGCACTCTTCACGTCCATTTGGTATACTGTAAACTTGTTGAATGCGGCAAACGCTAGGAACATCCTAATCGCTTCAAGACGGGCTACTGGGGCATACGTCTCATCAAAATCAATACCCTCTTCTTGGCAATAACCCTGAGCGACTAATCTGGCTTTGTTTCTTTTAACAATGCCATATTCATCCATCTTGTTCCTAAAAACCCATCTAGTCCCAATAACTCCTTGGTGAGTTGGTCTTGGTACTAGCGGTCAAACCTTGCTTCTCTCAAATTGGTTAAGCTCTTCTTGCATTGCTTCTACCCAACTTGAATCACTGAGCGCTTCATCCACTTTCTTTGGTTCCATTTGAGATAAGAAACTTGCGAACATGGCCTCATTGATTGTAGCGGACCTAGTTCTAACAGGTGCTTCAATATCTCCAATTATTAACTCTGGTGGATGGTCTCTAAGCCATTTATGGTCTGGTTGGAGCGGGTTGAGGGACTCTTGATTATCAATTGCTTAACTTTCATTAGTCTCTGGCGTTGTCGCTGCATCATTCACAGTTCCAATTTACTCTTGATGATCATTCTCTTCATGATCATCAGCGATTCTGATAATATCTTCATTTGTAACCTCACGAGTAACTTTAGGAATAGGCATGGAGATCTCATCATCCTTCTCATCATCACTATCATTACCAAGATTGATTTGTGACGCTTGTTGGGCAAGATCTTCATTTCCTACATCATCAGGATTAACCTTACTCGGTTCTTGGTTAGCATCATCAAACACAACATGAATGGATTCTTCAACCTTCGATTTGATCTTATTTAGGAAGGGAAAACTCTTTTCATTCTTGGCATAGCCTAGAAAGATTCCCTCATCCACTTTAGGATCAAATGTCTTTAGGCTTTGGGATCCATTGTTATGAATGAAACATTTTGAACCAAATACATGAAAATATGTTAGGCTTACATCCTTTCCAAAACTCATATGGAGTCTTCTCATGTTGCTTGTTGATCATACACCGGTTCTGAGTGTAGAAAGCGGTATTGATAGCTTCGGCCCAAAACCTTTGAGGCAGCTTAGACTCTGCAAGCATCGTCCTAGCGGATTCTTTAAGCGTTCTGTTCCGTCGCTCAGCTACTCCATTATGTTGAGGTGTTCTAGGGGCAGAATACTCATGAAGTATTCCAAAGTCTGTACAAAACTTCTTGTTGGTCCCAAGTGGCATACGAAAGGGTCTAGAAAGGGGGGGGGGGGTTGAGTAGACCCTGAAGTCTTTTTGGACTCCAAAAAGGTTTCATATTAAAAAGGTTTTTGACGCTTGAAATGTGAACGCTTGACTGAGCGTTTACTTAGAAATATAGATGCTTAGGTTAAGCGTCTGATGAATACTGTTTTTAGAGAGTTAACTTAGACTTCAAGATTTGAATACTTTAACCGAGTGGGTTTAAGCGTTCAGTTCTTTAATCAGTGTTAGCACAGCGGAATGATTTTTCTAGTCTTCTTTTGAAAGCTTTAGCGTCACCAGAAGTTTCTTAGTTGCTTGGCGTTTGATTGTATTTTACTTAATCAATTTATGCAATGATATGATATGACAGAATTGACTGAAAAGTAAATAACACAATATTTGTAAGGTTCGTTGGGTGATGTAATCCCAACTACGTCCTTCTTCTCCTTGAACACTTGGAGGCAATCCACTAAAGTGATTCTCAAAGAATCACACAAAATGTTCTACACAATAGGGAGAGATAGATGTCGATGACTTGAGCTCCTTGATCACACAGATTTCTGCTCCAAATCACTTCAATCTCCTTGCTTCTTTCACCCAGAAATGATGCAAGTATCCAACTTCGACTTCACACAGATCGCGAGGCTTGGATGGGTTTTTCTAAAATGGTTTGTTTGATTTTGATGAAGTTCAAACAACTTGGAAATATCTCAGTAGGAAAGTGGTTTCTTCGAAAAGAATGTTTGAGATATTTGTTGACTGTCTCAGGATTGAAGAAAAGTAGAGGAAATGTTTTCTTGAATATTCTGGCTTTTCTGAGAGTTTAAGGAATGAGACTTCAATGCAACAGCAATTCGACTTGAAGATTAATTGTTCTCACTATTTGGCTTGTTGTTGAAGTCCTATTTATAGGAATTCTTGGAGAAAGTGTCCGTTTGACACATGCACAGGCGCGTGTCTCTCACTTCCGCGAGTGAACAACTTTTGTCCTTTTTCCTGAAAATCTGCTGCACAAAAGTTGGTGCTGCAGTCTGAGATAGTTGACAGTCCAATAGGGTGGCTTCTCCGTACATCTGAAAGTGCTTATCACATTTAATGCTCTTCAGCATTTAATGCATTTCAATTAAATACCCGTTGGTACTTAATGCTTTTAGAATATTTGCATTAAACTCCTTCTGGACTTAGAAATAAATTCAAGTGAAATTACTTCTGTCCCATAAGGAAACGCTTGATGTAGTTGGTCATTTGGACGCTTGGAGACTTTTATCTTCTTTCAGAAATCAGGCGCTTGAGTCTTCGAACTTTACTACTGATAAACTCACTCAGAAATTATCAGACGCTCAGCCTAAGACTACTTAGCCTAACAATCTAAAGTAAAATAAAACAAAGCCTAATAGGCCTATTACAAAACTAACGCTTCAAAACTTATACAAATTTTCTACTAAAATCAAACTTACATATTTTGGGGTCTAACACAAAGTCCTAATTGTCATCATCAAAACATCTAACATGAAATTCCTAACAATTTCCCCCTTTTTGATGATGACAATACTTACTCTTTTATAGTTCAAGAGTTAGACAACCAAAAGTAAAAGTTAGCTTGATTACATAACGTTAGTTAAAGTTAGTTACGCTTCAACGAGATGTTTCAGCTGAAAAAATGCATTTTATATATATCGAGAATTACAGGCATTTTACAACTGAACAAGTGAAGAAATAAGAGACAAGAATATAGATCATGTAATCGGAAAGCTTTAATGTCTTGGTCTGACTCTGTATCGCTTGGGCATTTCAGCTCGGATAGCTTCAGTCAGATTGTCTTCCAAGGTCATCATTGCTTCATGATCTTTGTTGATTATGAGCTTGTTTTCTTTTTGTTGTCTCTTCTTCAAGGCAGTAAAATGATTGTCCCAGTCAGTTGGGTCAATACCGATATACCTTAGGCAGATTCGAAAAGCTTGGATAAAGTCAGTTATCTTCCTCTCTTCAGCTAAGATTCTTGGATCTGTAGGCTCTGGAATGGACGTTCTTTGAAGAGGGATGTCAAACTGTTCAAGCAGTGCTCTTGTAGGTATTGGTAGATTTGGATATAACGCTCTAGGAGGATCCCTTAGCGTACTACTGGGCGCTCCAGATGTACTTTGAGCAGTTATCCAAGACGGAAGACTAAGCGCAGAAGTAGAAGTAAGCACTTGACGCTTAGGAGACGGAGGCTCTTCAGCTCTTGAACTAGACGCTTTCCTCTTTTCCCCTTTCTTCTTTTCCCCCTTATTGCCATCATCAGACTTTAAGAAATGATCTGTGAGTAAACTGACCTGATGAGCAATCTGAGACATAGAATCTGTGATGTCATCCAGACGATTGTTGAAGCGTTCCTGCAGAGCGAGAAGCTTGGCGCTGGTAGCATCATTTAGAGAGGTCTCAAGGGTTTCAAGGCGCTTCTCAAGCTCTTCTTTCATGGCAAGTTGGGTTGCTTGAGTGGCATCATGCATTTCTTGAAAATCTTGCTTGCACTCACCAACATCCGTTTGAGCTGAACTACGCATATGAGCAATTTGGGCGCTCATTACGTGAGTTTCAATCTTTGCCAGATCGTCTTTAATCCAATGGAGAGATTCTTCGTTCTGAGTAGCGTGGGCGCTAATATTCTCCAAGACGGATTTGAGCAAAGGACCAAAAGATTGACTCTCATCTGAAGGAACCGTTTGAGGAGCCGGTCGCTTGAACCTTGATGAGTGTTTGAGAGAGTCAAAAGAAACTTGATGGGCTGGATCAAAAACAGTACCTCGAATGTTAAGAGACAGATCCTCATCACCATCAACATTAACAGATTCAGAAGCGTCAGGAATATCCTCTGGTAGAGACGCTTGAACGAGTTCTTCAGCAGACGCTGGAATACTTGTAACTGCAGACTTGAACGCTTCAGCTGATTTAGCAGGCGCTTCCTCAAGCGTTGACTCTGGTTGACGAAAGTCATCGAATTGGAAGTTCCAGCGTGGTAGATCGGCATAAGAAGTGGATGCAGAGTCCAAGAGTTTAGTGAGTCTGGTTTGGGAAATACAAGTACCGGAGATGTATGTGCGAAGGGGACTGTCAATAGCCCTGATGTGCATTGGACCAATGATATCAAACACATGATTTGGGAAGACTTTGGACGGCGCTTGAGCGATGGAGAAGAATGAATCTGGAAAGTATTGTCTGGAAAATCCAATCAAGCAGTCAGAGGGAAGAGACGTAGGACGCCGATGTGCAGGTACACAATCAGCATAGTACTCTTCAAGATATGAATAAAGTGCTTGAGCCAGCTCTTGATTCCTTTCAAGCAGGGAGAGGACGAACTCATAGTGATCAAGTACCTCGCTGCGGATTGAAGGGAGCAGTGGATATCTTTTGAATGGACTGATTACTGAGCCGTTCCCAGATCTAAGATTGGCAGTGAAGATCTTATCGAATAGAGAAACAGGAGTCAAAATCTTCACCATCAGATTGAAGTTTTCTTCACAGTGGCTTGGGGCAAAATTCAAGCACAATACACCAGATGTACCACTGGAAGAGGTTTGAGCGTTGAACAGAAGAGGAGTGGTGGAAAATTTGTGAAGCTCTTGACATAGACACTGTTCGATTTGATGTCTAACAATTGGGAGCTTGAGAACAGGTCCGACTCTCTGTTGACGCTGCTTGAGGCAATACTTGGCGAACTGACGCTTCTTGTCATGCATGCCTATGCCGAAAAGATGGGGAGCTTGGACTAGCTCTGAGAAGGTATATTTGTGTCCCACATACGCTTCAACCCAGTTAACTTCATTTATGCAGAAGTCTGTGCCAGCAGTCACCATAGCGCGAATGCCTTCAAGATGAATATCTCTGATAGCTTCAAAACGATATCTATCAGGCTGATAGTTAGCATTCCAGACGCTGTCAAAATAGGCATCAGCTTCAGTCTGAAGCAAGTCTGTCAACGATTCGAGATGCTCACCGGCATGAGCAGCCTTATTCTTCCACAGACGAAGTGGACGGACTGATGCAAGATTTTCAGGGCTATGAGCAGTCTGAGGGAAATGTGTGTAGCCTTCTCTGTTCAAGACTGACTCTGAAGGATTGAGAAAGCTAGGACGCAGAGGCTCATACATACGAATGCTGTAATCCTTTAGGGCGAACCCGGTTGGCTTGCAGTGCCCATAATCCAGATAGTATGCTAAGTCCATGTCACATCTAGGAGTTCGGCCTCCTCGTCTGCCTTGTATGATGACTTTGATTTGACTGTCAAAATCAATCAGTCGAGCAACATCATTTCTGCAGCAATATATGACTGGGGGCATATAATTGATTGAATGATCAATCGTCTTCAGCGGGTCGAGTTGGAAGAAGTGTCTAGGCGCTGGAACGTCTTCAGCATCGCTCTGACCTTCTGAGCGTGCCTCTGTTATAGCCTGAACAGGAGATGAAGTCTGAACCTCTGTAGCAGCAGGTTCCTCAGCTTCAATTGCAGCAACTTCTGCGGCAGCATCTTTAGCGATAGTAACGACTTCGGTCAAGTCAACATCCAGGATGATATCAGTTGACCCTTCAGCAGCAGCTGGAACTATAGCCTGAGAACTTGTCTCAACAGCAATACTTTGAGCGCTTGGCTCAACAGTAACTTGAGCGCTTGGCTCGTCAGTCTCAGGCTCTTCAGGAACGGGAGCAGCTCGACGCTTGCTAGTCCTGGAACGCTTGAAGATTTTCTTCACGTTGACTCCTTCAACGAGTTTAGGCGGTGGAGCGGGAGGATTAGCAGCTGGTTCTTCAAAGTCTATTTGTTTAATGATCCCTTCCAGCTTTCGTCTTTTGAGAGGTAACTTGTCCTCTGCATCCTCATCGGTTTCCTCATCAACCTTTTGAGAGAAGGCGACAAATTTAACTTTGTGTTTTCTGGGAGCCCTCTTCTTGGTTGCAGCCGGACGATTCACAGCTTGTTCTGGCACTGGACTCTCTGCTTCTTTATCGGACGCTTGACGTACTTCCAGACGCTCAGATAGTGGTTTGGCAGCACCACCAATTTTGGGAGGATTGAAGAGAATGTTCAAAATCCTTTTTCCCAGCAACTTAGTCTTATTCAACGGAAGACCAGAAGAATATACACATTGTGATTTGTATAAAAGGTCACTCAGGACAAGCCCATACAGTTTATTCGAGCCGCTTAAACAGTTTCGAAATCTTCCAAAAACGTACTCACTCTAGTTGATTTTGATGTTCAAGAGTATGGCAGTCATCATCTGGAATTGTACTGGGTTCACCTTATCAAAGGTTCCCACTCTGCATTCTATGATCTTGCTGCAGAAATCAGCCAATAGCCGATATTTGGACACCAGGTCTTTCTTTTCGAAATATTGAGTGTAGGGTACATCGTCGTACGCACTCATGGTTGTCCATGCTTCCTTGATCTGTTTTAAGGTAATAGAATCCAGTGCCTCACCCTCATTTGGGAGTTTGAAGTTCTCGGCAATGGAGGCAGCAGTCAGAGTGAATTCCTTGGGAGACTCCTTCGAGGATAGAGAAATTAGACAAGAGATAGACTTCTTCTCCTCTGAAAGTTTGGCAGTCCTCCAGAAGGTATCCACTTCAGTTGGAAACAGATACGAGTATTGAGTCAAGAATGACTTGAGCCCAGCTTTGACGACCATATCCATCATATCTGTTAGATTGATCTGAGGTTGCTCATACAAAAATTTCCAGTCGACAAAAAGGCCTTCAGTAACCTTGATGGTAGCTTCGGCAGAAGTAGATGAGGATTTCTTTGGTGCCATTTTTAGTGAAAGAGATGAACTGAGATTTGCTTTTGCTTTTGAGAGAGAGAAAGTAAATTTGCAGAGATTTTTGAGTATGAGTAAATGAATTTTCTGCAAATTGTGTTTTAAATGACAGAGGTTAATTTTTGAAACTTGTGTTCTCTTATCTCTGTAGGATTGACACACGTGTAAAGAGTTTTAATCTCAGCCATGAATTCATTAACCGCGGACGCGATTTTTGTGTAATAGAGAGAAGTTACATTTGGTAATTCTCATATAAAGATTTGACATCCGAGTTAAAGTTTTAGAAACGTTTGGCATTTTCAGAGTGTAACGCACGCGCCCGTTTGTACACTGACACGTACACAAACACGTGCTATCTCTGAACCGTCATTTTGAAAAGGTTTTTAATTACCCGCCAGTTTGATGTGATAGAAGTGTGTGGATAGAGTACACAATAGACTGTTGAGTCTATCCACTACTTCAAGGAGCGTGGAAAAAGTTTTATGCATGAATTTTTAAAATCATTTTTATATTAAGTGTTGAATGGAATAGTTTTAACGCTTAATACCACTTATTGGAGACAATATGGACGCTTAAAGCTAAATTCCTTTTATGGTTTAGCGTCCAACATATTACACAAAAGAATACTGAGCGTTGATGATCATGCATCTGAAAGTTTTTGATCATTGACGCTTAGTTATGTTCAAGTATAGTTTTAAGGTTCCCCCTAAATTTGATAACTTGTACCATTTGTTTTGTTTTGCAAAGAAAACTTTTAGATATAAACCAAGTGGATTCCTCCTAAATTGTATGTCTAATAAAGTATGATGTTTGATCATTAGGCGTTTAAATCAATCATACCTAGTTCACTTCTCAAAGTGAGAAAGCGTTGTTCGTTGAGCGCTTTGGTGAAGACATCTGCCAATTGTTTGTCGGTTCCAATGAAGTGCATGGAGATATCTTTCTTTTGAACATGGTCACACAAGAAATGGTAGCGAATGTCAATGTGTTTGGTTCTAGAATGAAGGACAGGATTTTGGGTCATAGCTAAAGCGCTTTGGTTATCACAATGGATTGGGGTAGGGCCTAGGATTGTTCCATAATCTCCAAGTTGTTGCCTCATCCAAAGGATTTGTGCACAACAGCTTCTAGCGGCTATGTACTCTGCTTCAGCGGTAGAATTCGCTATGGATTGTTGTTTCTTACTATGCCACGAAATTAGTCTATCACCTAGAAATTGACATGTACCACTAGTACTCTTTCTAACTATTTTGCCTCCTACAAAATCTGCTTCTGAATAACCAATTAGTTCAAAAGGAGAGTCCCTTGGATACCATAAGCCGACATTTTGTGTGCCTTTTAGGTATTTAAGGATTCTCTTGGCAGCATTTAAGTGTGATTCTCTAGGATCAGCTTGAAAGCATGCACACATACATACCAAAAACATAATATCAGGTCTACTAGCAATAAGATAAAGAAGTGATCTAATGATACCTCTATAGTTAGTGATATCAATTTTCTTCCCACTTTCATCTTTATCGAGCTTAAGCATTTGACTCATTGGAATTTTGGAAGATGGTGCATTTTCCATACCAAATTTCTTAATCATGCCTCTCGTATATTTAGCTTGGTTAATAAATATTCCATTAGGGAGTTGTTTAACTTGTAATCCTAAGAAGAAAGTTAACTCACCCATCATGCTCATTTCAAATTGTTCATGCATCATTTTCGAAAATTTCTCACACAGACGCTTGTTAGTAGAGCCAAATATGATATCATCAACATAAATTTGGACTAAGAGAATATCTTCGTTATTGGTAATTTTAAATAACGTTGTATCAACGCTGCCTTTTGAAAAGCCTTTACCAATAAGAAAGATAGAGAGAGTGTCATACCATGCTCGGGGTGCTTGCTTAAGCCCATAAAGTGCTTTATCTAGCTTGTACACCATACCCTTACCATGGTAGTTGAAGAATCCCGGTGGTTGCTCCACATATACTTCTTCTTGGAGTTTACCATTCAGGAAGGCACTCTTCACGTCCATTTGATATACTGTAAACTTGTTAAACGCTGCATACGCTAGAAACATGCGGATTGCTTCAAGGCGGGCGACATGAGCGTATGTCTCATCAAAGTCAATGCCCTCTTCTTGGCAATATCCTTGAGCTACGAGTCGGGCCTTGTTTCTTATTACAATGCCATTCTCATCCATCTTGTTTCTATAAACCCATCTAGTTCCAATGACTCCTTGGTGAGTTGGTCTTGGTACTAGTGTCCAAACCTTACTACGCTCAAATTGATTAAGTTCTTCTTGCATGGCTTCAATCCAACTTGGATCACTGATAAGAGGTGTTTTTACGTGTTTTTAAGACCGTAATTCTTATGATTTGGATTCACTTATTGCTTAAATCATGTCACATTTGCATTTAATAGGTGTGTTAAGTGAATACAGGTAATAAATGAGAATACATCAAGAAAAGGGAAGAAAAACGATGTACAAAACAAGTTCAAGCATGTTTTTCAACACCTAGGCGGTTTATGCATCTCCTACCACATTCGAGCGATAATTCCGTACATTTTGAGACTGACTTAGACAAAGTTTCCTTCTACAAAGTTTTAGATGTATGTCTTAGCTTCAAATGGGAACTTGAAACATCCAAATGGGAGGTCTATAGAGATAATTGTGAAGGAAATACGATTGCTGCGCCGAACAGAGAAGTACATGTGCGAAGATACGCCCCAACGCCCTCCTAGTCATGCCTAGGCATGGATAGTCCGAATGTTACTCCTTTTTCAGCCTAAATTCCAGTCTTATATGATGGGTAAGAATCACTTTTGGCCATAATTCAGCACATGTGTTGAGGGGTTGTCATAAGTGTGTTTCTTGGTAGATTTACTTTATGGGCGCCAAATCAGAAACAACCTCCATGTTGAGACGTAATTTAGGTATACTTAGAGACCGAATTGGACAAAATGTCCATCTGCAAAGTTGTAGATCTATGTGTTAGCTTCACATGGGGACTTGAATCATCCACTTTGGAGATCGGTGGAGAAGTTTATGAGGAAAATACTAAGACTGCGCTGGAAAGCAAGAAAATGGCAGCATGCATGTGTTTTGTTGAAGTTTTCACATGGTTATGCTTGGTGGAATTCTTAATGGCCGAAATTTCAGCATCACACATCTTTAGCATGGTGCAAAGCGAACCCTTCTATGGAGAGCCCCATGAATCACCTCATGAGCATTTGGAGACTTTAGACGATACTCTCATGACTACCCAATTTCATCCACGGGATCTCGATGCAATTCGTCTAAGAGTCTTCCACTTCTCTTTAAAGGAAAGGGCGACCATGTGGTACAAATCTCTACCACCCCAATCCATCACAACATGGGGACAATTGGTCGATGCCTTTTTGAGCAAATTCTTTCCACCCTCCAAAATCAATGAGCTAAGGAGCAACATTAAGGAGTTTAAGCAGGGGAATCATGAGTCCTTAGCCGAGGCATGGGCTAGATATAAAAACATGCTCCGAAAATGTCCGGATCACAACCTAAGATTGAGCGAGCAAGTATTACGATTCCATGATGGAGTCCGTTCGCGCATCCGAAATAGGCTCAATGCCGGCGCCGGTGGTGATCTCCTTGGGCTCGATTGCCAAAGTGTGTGGGACAAGATTGAGCAATTAGCCCGGGAAGATGAACTCTATCCCGATGATGAAGAAATCACACCCACTAAAAAGATTGCTTGTGTTCAAGAGTTGGGCGAAGAAGTTGCTTTGGAAACAATGGTTGGCAATGTAAACTATGTTGGAAATGCCAATCGACCTCAATTGAACTTCCATGTGCCCGAAAATTTTCCAAGGAGGCCCAATCCGGCACAAAATGCCCATCCCGGCGTCTATCAAGCACCAAGGCCCCCATTCAACAATAACCAAGCTCAAAGGCAAGGTAATCCTCATGTACAAAGGCAAGTTAGGCCTCCTACAACCGATGAACGTCTTGATGAGGAAATAAAGAAATCGGATTCAGCAATCAACGAACTCCGTACTATGATGAAGGATTTAATGATGGATGTGAAGGATTTGAAGACACAAATGGGTCAAATGGCAAAGACAATCAGCGAGAGAGCCCCGGGAACTTTACCAAGTGACACGGAAAAGAACCCGAAAGAGCAATGCTATGGAATTACCTTGAGAAGTGGCGAACAGGTAAAAGGTGATAATGTTCGCACTGATGCGCCCGAGGGCCCATCCATCCATGCCCAGGCGCCCTTGTCGTTGCGCCAAGGCGCCGATTGTCACGCCCAAGCGCCACATTCTGTATCCTCCACAGCTGGCCCTTCAACTCCAACGCATCATCCCATCGAGGTTCGTCTTCCATTTCCAAATGCACAAAAAATGAAAAAGAAGGATATGGATCAAATTTTCTGTAGGATTGTGGCGACTCTTTGTGAGGACCCGGGGAGGCTCACCATTCCGTGCACCATTGGCCCTCTTACTTTTGAAAAGGTTATTTGCGATACGGGAGCAAGTATCAATCTCCTCCCGTATTCTCTCTTCAAGAAGTTGGGCCTTGGAAATCCCAAACCGACATCAATGAGCCTCCAACTCGCCGATGGATCAATTAAGAGATCAAAGGGGATAATAGAAGATGTTATTGTACAAGTTGACAAATTCTTTTTCCGGGTTGACTTTGTGGTCCTTGATATGGAGGAAGATGTTGAGATGCCCTTGATTCTAGGAAGACCTTTCCTAGTCACTAGCAATGCCAAGATCGACATGGGAAAAGGTAAGTTATCATTGAGGGTAGGAGATGTAAAAGTGATATTTGATGCTTCTAATAACAGGAAACCATCTATGGATGATCTTACTTGTTCCAATATCGATGTTATTAACCCTTCTCTTGATGAGAAATGTGCAAATGGCAAGGCTAAGGGCACACTCGAGTTGGAGGATGAGATTCCCTATGATAAACACAACAAAGAGGGAAAAGAAGATTTATGCATGAAATACATTCCACCCCATCGCCGTGCTCGTAAGATTGAAAAGACTCATCCAATACAAAGGGCTTATTGCAAAATCCCGCAATATGAGTGGAAGCAAGTAGACCATGGAGCTAAAAGGAGGCATGACAAGGATTTGGTCGTGTTAAATGGACCACCTATTTGAACCTCAAAGAGCACAAAGTCGAGCTACCGACTCTAAACTAGCGCTTCTTGGGAGGCAACCCAAGTTTGTAAGTTTTCTTTTCTTTTTGCTTTCGTTTTTGTTTTGTTTAGTTTGTTTCTTTTTATTGTGTTCAAGCATGCACTTTGGGCATGTATGTTTTTCTTATGCTTGATGGTTTAAAAAGTTGAAGTGTTAGATATGATGCACATTTGGACCCCACCTTTAGAGATTCTTATTTTACTCGATAAGAGGAGAAACTTTGTAAGGATGCATTGGAAGCTTAAGGATGTTCTTCAATATCCTTGGTTGTAAGTGTTCTTTTACCTTTGTGTATGCATGTTGTAACAACATTGGGGACAATGTTGGATTTAAGTTTGGGGGTAGAAGAGTATCTATTTTGAATATTGAAAATGCAATCCTAATTTTTAACTTGAATTTGGGGAAAGTTTGTTTGATATCATGTTTATATGCTTCTTTGTTGAGAAAATTTTTTTAGTCCTTCCAATTGATGCATTGAAATTGATTGACTTGAAAAAATGGCATGAATTCTTGAAATAATCTGAATTTAATGGAATATATATATATATCTTTGAAATTGCTCGTGGAGACCTTAGACTAGAATTGATTCCTTAGATGATTCACAATGCACTTAAATCGAAGGTAGAGGAGTTGAGAGGATAACCATCTTGAGACACTTAAGGAATTATTCCCAGAAATATTAACTTAGATTTCTCATAAGGTTATAAGTTGAGTAGTAATTTTATATGCTAACAATGAATTGGAAAGGTTGAATTTTGGTATGACCAAAAGTGGTCAGGCTAATACGTACCGGAGGTGAAAAGTTTCATGCCTATATACTGTACTATTATGCTAATTTGAGCTATGCTCAAGCCAAAAGAAGTGAATTGTTTAAAAGATCTAGTTTTATTTCGTGGCCTTTGATACTCAAGTGATTAAATCCTTAGGAGTGTCTCTACACTTAATGCCCTAAAACTATCTAGTTTGGGAGTCATTGGTCTAAAACTTGTTACATGGGTGTCATAGAAAGCCTAATGGAATAAAACATTGCACATGATCTAGCCTTAATGAAGTTTAATGGAAATTCCATATGAATTGAATGTTGAATATTTGAGATAATGAAATTTAAATGGCTATGAGATTTTCTATAATTCTTGTGCCTTGTGTTTGATCAAAAGTTGATAGATATGGGATTAATGTCCAAAATTTGGTAAGGATGCCTCTCGACTATAATACCCTAGATTTATTTTTCACTATACCCTAGGGAGTCGTTTCAAGTATTGGTGTCACATGAGCAAAAGTAGTTGATATGTATATATATATATTTGTGAACTTTAAAAGGTTGATTTTATGCCATTCATTCTTGTTGATCATATTGAGATGTGTTGATTCGGTTGGGATTGAAAATTTGCTAGATTTTGTGGGTATATTTTATGCAAACCCTCACGAGACTATAACTCGTCCTTTGAGGTAACTCAAAGGTTTAAAGGCTTGTTGCACCCGCTAAGTGCAATCGTTTACTCCACGAAAGTGAGTTAGTTAGTTGTTTTGTTTTCTCCCATTGAATGATGTTGGTCTTGCCTTATAGCTCTTATTGCTCGAGGTCGAGCAATTGATAAGTTTGGGGGTGTTGATAAGAGGTGTTTTTACGTGTTTTTAAGACCGAAATTCTTATGATTTGGATTCACTTATTGCTTAAATCATGTCACATTTGCATTTAATAGGTGTGTTAAGTGAATGCAGGTAATAAATGAGAATACATGAAGAAAAGGGAAGAAAAACGATGTACAAAACAAGTTCAAGCACGTTTTTCAACACCTAGGCGGTTTATGCATCTCCTACCACATTCGAGCGATAATTCCGTACATTTTGAGACCGACTTAGACAAAGTTTCCTTCTACAAAGTTTTAGATGTATGTCTTAGCTTCAAATGGGAACTTGAAACATCCAAATCGGAGGTCTATAGAGATAATTGTGAAGGAAATACGATTGCTGCGCCGAACAGAGAAGTACATGTGCGAAGATACGCCCCAACGCCCTCCTAGTCATGCCTAGGCATGGATCGTCCGAATGTTACTCCTTTTTCAGCCTAAATTCCAGTCTTATATGATGGGTAAGAATCACTTTTGGCCATAATTCAGCACATGTGTTGAGGGGTTGTCATAAGTGTGTTTCTTGGTAGATTTACTTTATGGGCGCCAAATCAGAAACCACCTCCATGTTGAAACGTAATTTAGGTATACTTAGAGACCGAATTTGACAAAATGTCCTTCTGCAAAGTTGTAGATCTATGTGTTAGCTTCACATGGGGACTTGAATCATCCAATGTGGAGAGCTTTGGAGAAGTTTATGAGGAAAATACTAAGACTGCGCTGGAAAGCAAGAAAATGGCAGCATGCATGTGTTTTGTTGAAGTTTTCACATGGTTATGCTTGGTGGAATTCTTAATGGCCGAAATTTCAGCATTTTTTAGCTGGTTGGAATCTTAAAAGCCAAACTTTAAGCATCACCTTAGGTGGAATTCTCATTGGGGAACTTTAATGGGAATTTTTAATGCATACTTTAGTGGAATTTTGGCTATAAAAGGAGGGGGAACCCATACTCTTCATCATTCACTATCAATTTCAGATTCTTAGAGGAGAGGGGGGCAGCCCCTAATCTGATTTCTCCACCATTCATCACCATTCTTCATCACTCTTGGAGGGGAAAACTAGAGGAAGGAAAAGAGCTTGGGGATTGAAGGCTCAACTTCAAGATCCATCATTATTCACTTTTGAGGGAGTTCTTATAGCTTTTCATTTCAATTATGTCTATGAACATGTGTATTAATTCATTTATGTTTTTCATATTATCCATTATGAACTAAATTCATAAGACTAGGGCCATGTAAGGCCAAATTGTGATATATGCTTATAATAGATGATTGTTGAGGTTGTTCTTATATTGTTATGTGATGTGAATTTGTGTTTTTGCCTATCTTGCATATACTTGATCACTATATGTTAGAATCTTATGCCTAGGTTAATATTTCGGGAGAAAATTGACTTAGGGTGCAAGAAATTCACATCATGACCCGTAACTAATGAGGAATTGCCCTAGACATAGGTAAAGATTCCCGGGTGAAGTTGTTCGATACAAATCGAGTGAACTCTAGTACGTTAATGCATGTTTAGTGGTTAGATTTCCGGATAGGAATATTTGGGAAATCACGATCTAAGCATAGGAGTTTATACGCGAGACATCGGTTATTCTCTACCCTCGGAGTTCTCACCATAACAATATAAGCGTAATCCTTCAACTAGAATCTTTATAAGTATAATTGATCAATTTGAACCTAGCATGTGCCTTAGTCTCCCTTTATACTTTGTGTAAAATCAATTGTGTAATCTTGTTCTTATTGTATGCATTTTACCTATAATTTACTTTAATTATATTTGTTCTTTTTTTCGTTAAAATCATAAACTAAAATTCAAGTCTCTGTGGTTCGACAATCCGGACTTTTAGTCCACTTATTACTACACACGACTAGTGCACTTGCTATCATAGCACTTCGGCTTTTAGCGTGTCAATCACTTAGCGCTTCATCCACTTTCTTAGGTTCCATCTGAGATAAAAAGCTTGCGAACATAGCCTTATTGAATGTAGCGGCTCTCGTTCTAACAGGCGCTCCAATATCTCCAATAATTTGCTCTGGTGGATGATCTCGCAGCCATAGTCTATCTGGCTGGAAGGGGTTAAGAGATTGAACAGGCGCTTGGGGATCAGACGCTTGACTACCTTTTTGCGTAGGCGCTTCAAATTCACAATTCCTTGTTTGCTCTTGATGATCACTCTCTTCATGATCATCAGCATTTCTTATATAATAATCCAGAGTAATCTCACCAATAATCTTAGGAGGTGGCACTGAGATCTCATCATCATCGTCAGTATCTTCATCAATAGTAATTTTAGACGCTTGATGACAAAGATCTTCAACTCCTACATCATTTATATGAACCTTACTCGGTTCTTGGTTAGCATTATCAAAAACAACATGAATAGATTCCTCAACCTTCGATTTGCCCTTGTTTAGGATGCGAAAATTCTTCCCATTCTTGGCGTAGCCTAGAAAGATTCCCTCATCCGCTTTAGGATCAAATGTCTTTAGGCTTTGGGATCCATTATTATGAATAAAGCACTTAGAACTAAAGACGTGAAAATATGAGACATCTGGCTTACGTCCCTTCCATAGTTCATATGGAGTTTTTCCATGCTGTTTGTTGATCATGCAGCGATTTTGAGTGTAACACGCAGTGTTGATCGCTTCGGCCCAAAACCTAGGAGCAAGCTTGGATTCTGCTAACATTGTCCTAGCGGCTTCCTTAAGCGTTCGGTTCCGGCGCTCAGCAACACCATTTTGTTGGGGAGTTCTGGGAGCTGAATACTCATGATGTATTCCATTTTCTGCACAAAACTTCTCAACAATCTTGTTAGAAAACTCAGTACCGTGATCACTTCTTATTCTTGCAACTTTAAGATCTTTCAATGTTTGAAGTTGTCGAATAAGCGTTGTTAACTTGTCACATGTTTCATCTTTGGATGACAAAAATTCTACCCAAGTAAATCGAGAGAAATCATCTACTATCACCAAAGTATACTTTTTACCGCTTACACTGGTTGTTTGAACAGGTCTAAACAGATCCATGTGAAGTAGTTCAAGTATTCTAGAGGTAGATAGATGAGATTTTCTCTTGAACGATGACTTAACTTGTTTACCCATTTGACAAGCGTCACAAAGGCGATCCTTGTGAAATGGTCCGTTTGGTAATCCCTCTACAAGATTTTGACTTATAAGCTGAGAGATTGTTTTAAAGTTGAGGTGGTTCATTTTTCTATGCCATAACCAACCCTTTTTAGATTCATTTTTAGCAACAAAGCTTGTTGGGTTGTTATCAAGTGTTGAACACCAATCTACCAAATATAGGTTATTAGTTCTTTTTCCTTTCAATTTAGTAGACTTAGTCTTAGCGTCGTTTATATAGCAGCAGTCACTTGAGAATATGACTTCAAAGCCTTTATCACAGAATTGACTTATGCTTAATAAATTGTGCTTCAGACCCTCAACAAAATAAACATCACTTATCATGATGTTCCCCCTATGCACAGTACCTATACCTTTGGTTTTACCTTTGGAGTTGTCACCAAATACAACTTGAGGACCATTGGCAGCTCGATAGTTGATCAGAAGATCCTTGGAACCAGTCATGTGCCTTGACGATCCACTATCGAAGTACCAAACAGATGTATCGACTCTAGCTCTAGGCACCTGCACTCAAGCAGGGAAGTTCTATTTCTGTTTAGATACCCATTGTTGCTTGGGTCCTTTAACATTAGTAACATTGTCAGTTTGAATTAGAACTTTAGGAACCCATATTTGCCTAGTCTTCATTGTAGGAATATTGGCCTTTTTGGGTTTCACATTGTGATGTGTGTGCTTTTTGGATGTATAATGATATCCTTGATTATAATAACAATCATGATCATAGTCATAATCATAATCATCATAGTATCGATAATATGATCTTGACTGTCGTGGATATTGACGCTGATATTTCCTTGGCACTGGCTTGGGTTGCACTTTTGGTGCTGGACGCTTAGCGCTTGATTCACAGTTGTCAGTCTTATCTTTAGCTTTTTGAGCGTTTGGATAAACCCGTCTTTGTGAATCATTTACCTTAGTTTTGCCCTTGCCTGAGTTAGTTTTGACTTTCTCATTTGGCCTCTTACCATTGTCACTTGGTTCATTTTGAGTTTGACCTTGTGAACCTTTTTCAACAAAGATAACATTCCCTTTCCTTTGTTGTTTGTTGTAACATTAGATTGATTGGATTGTTTACCGAGTTTATCGCATCCTAAACCGGTGTTCTCACCAAATAATCTGGTTACTTCAGTCACATTATCCAGCTGTCTAGAGGCTTTTGATCATGATGAGATGAGCTGCTCTGATTTGGCAAGTCTAGCGATCAAATCAGCTTCTCTCTTGACTATTATATCAAGATCACCTTTTAATTGAATAACTTCACTCTCAAGCGATTGGTTTTTCTCAATGCACTGTTGTTGAATTCGCAACTCTGCTCTGAGCGTTACTTTATCTTTAGTGAGTGATGAAATAATAGTGAGATCATTTTGATATATTTTGGCAGCTTCTTGACATTCATTATAGTATTCTCTGACTTTGTCAAGTAATTCATCATAAGAAAGAGGAATTGATAATTCATTGATTACCTCAGGAGACGCTTCATCATCTCTGGCCATGAGACATATGAGCGCTGAGTCATCTAATAGCTCATCATCATCACTACTTTCGTCTGATGATTTTAAATCTTCAGGTACGGATGCTGGTTCTGATTCCGCTAGCAAACCTTGTTGCCGAAGGTTGCTCCTGAATTGGTTTCTATCCAAGTAATCCTGCCTTGAGGGCTTGGATAGGTTTGGATAAGGGCAATTTACCTGGTAGTGCCCTGATTTCCTGCAATTATAACAAAGATTAGTTTTCATCTTTTGTTCATTTGATAACCTTGCAGTGTGTGGCTTTGAGACCACGGGTGCTGAGAGATTTTGAGTAGACGCTTGATATTGAACAGGCGCTTGGGGTGAAGGAGCAGAATACTGAGGCGCTTGGTACTGTTGTTGTACTGGAGTGGGCGCTTGATATGAACTTTGTCCTTGATTATTGAAAACTTTTCCTTTCTTTTCATATCTAAAGAACTTCCTGAATCTATTCAGCAAAGCTAACTCTTCTTCCTCATTGATATCTGAATTCTTTCCTTTATTACCTGATTTGCCCTTGATTGATGCAATAAGCGCTCCAGATTCAATCACTGGACTACTCACAATATCACTGGCAGAATTCAACTCGAACTCAAATGCTTTTAGTTCTGAAAAGGCGTCTTCTGGAGTTAGAAGGTCCAACATATTTGATTTTCTCATAGCGGTTGTCTTCATCAAAAATTTACTTGGTAAGCTTCTAAAGATTTTGACCACCATTTCTCGGTTATGTAAATCCATTCCCAACGATGTAAGTTCTGTAACTAGAGCTGTAAATCTTATATCCAATTGCTCTAACGTTTCATTGGGTAGCATCTTAAATCCATTAAACTTTTCCTTGGCAATGGAAAGTTTGTTTTCTTTGATTTGGGCTGAGCCACCACAAATCGTAGCCAACTTATCCCATATTTCTTTAGTAGTTTTGCAAGATTTGATTTTGTTAAATAAGTTGTCATTATCACCAATAGCCGTATATAGAGCGTTACGTCCAACATTGTCCAAGTTAGCTCTTCGACGCTCATCTGGAGTCCATTCTTGTTTTGGTTTTTCAACGTAACCATCGGGAGTTTCTTCTGTGGCTCCAGGTGCTCTTGTGATAACTTTATATATTTTGATTGGCCCATCTGAAATGATATCGCACATGTCATCATCACATGAACAGAGATATGTAAATGCTTTGACTTTCCATGTGTCATAATTTGATTCGTTCAGCTTGGGAACTTTAGCAAATGCCATTTCTAAATTTTAAAAAGCAACTAAATTTTTGAAAGAAAAGGATCTAAACAAGCAGTTATGCTTGGAAATTTTAAAATTTCAATTTTAACCGCTCTGATACCACTTGTTGGTCCCAAGTGGCATACGAAAGAGTCTACAAATGGGGGGGGGGGGTTGAATAGACCCTGGAATCTTTTTCGACTCCAAAAAGGTTTCGTATTAAAAAGGTTTTGGACGCTTGAAATGTGAACGCTTGACTGAGCGTTTACTTAGAAATATAGACGCTTAGGTTAAGCGTCTGATGAATACTGTTTTTAGAGAGTTAACTTAGACTTCAAGATTTGAATACTTTAACCGAGTGGGTTTAAGCGTTCAGTTCTTTAATCAGTGTTAGCACAGCGGAATGATTTTTCTAGTCTTCTTTTGAAAGCTTTAGCGTCACCAGAAGTTTCTTAGTTGCTTGGCGTTTGATTGTATTTTACTTAATCAATTTATGCAATGATATGATATGACAGAATTGATTGAAAAGTAAATAATACAATATTTGTAAGGTTCGTTGGGTGATGTAATCCCAACTACGTCCTTCTTCTCCTTGAACACTTGGAGGCAATCCACTAAAGTGATTCTCAAAGAATCACACAGAATCTTCTACACAATAGGGAGAGATAGATGTCGATGACTTGAGCTCCTTGATCACACAGATTTCTGCTCCAAATCACTTCAATCTCCTTGCTTCTTTCACCCAGAAATGATGCAAGTATCCAACTTCGACTTCACACAGATCGCGAGGCTTGGATGGGTTTTTCTAAAACGGTTTGTTTGATTTTGATGAAGTTCAAACAACTTGGAAATATCTCAGTAGGAAAGTGGTTTCTTCGAAAAGAATGTTTGAGATATTTGTTGACTGTCTCAGGATTGAAGAAAAGCAGAGAAAATGTTTTCTTGAATATTCTGGCTTTTCTGAGAGTTTAAGGAATGAGACTTCAATGCAACATCAATTCGACTTGAAGATTAATTGTTCTCACTATTTGGCTTGTTGTTGAAGTCCTATTTATAGGCATTCTTGGAGAAAGTGTCCGTTTGACACATGCACAGGCGCGTGTCTCTCACTTCCGCGAGTGAACAACTTTTGTCCTTTTTCCTGAAAATCTGCCACACAAAAGTTGGTGCTGCAGTCTGAGATAGTTGACAGTCCAATAGGGTGGCTTCTCCGTACGTCTGAAAGTGCTTATCACATTTAATGCTCTTATCAGCATTTAATACATTTGAATTAAATACCCGTTGGTACTTAATGCTTTGAGAATATTTGCATTAAACTCCTTCTGGACTTAGAAATAAATTCAGGTGAAATTACTTCTGTCCCACAAGGAAACGCTTGATGTAACTGGTCAATTGGACGCTTGGAGACTTTTATCTTCTTTTAGAAATCAGGCGCTTGAGTCTTCGAACTTTACTACTGATAAACTCACTCAGAAATTATCAGATGCTCAGCCTAAGACTACTTAGCCTAACAATCTAAAGTAAAATAAAACAAAGCCTAATAGGCCTATTACAAAACTAACGCTTCAAAACTTATACAAATTTTCTACTAAAATCAAACTTACATATTTTGGGGTCTAACACAAAGTCCTAATTGTCATCATCAAAACATCTAACATGAAATTCCTAACACTTCTCAACAAATTGGTTAGCAAATTCAGTTCCTCTATCGCTTCTAATTCTTGTCACCTTGAGATCTTTATAAGTTTGCAATTAACGAATTAGCGATGTGAGCTTGACACTAGTTTCATCTTTGGTCGCTAGGAATTCTACCCATGTATAGCGAGAGAAATCCTCAACTATTACTAGCGAGTACTTTTTACCACTAAAACTCATGATTTGAATAGGACCAAACAAATCTAGATGCAATAGTTCAAGAACTCTAGAAGTAGATAGGCATGGTTTCTTCTTAAAAGATGATTTAACTTGTTTACCCATTTGACATGCATCACATAAGCGATTTTTTTGAAAGGAACCCTTAGGTAATCCCTCTACTAGATTTAGCGATATTAACTTAGAGATTGCCTTAATGTTGAGGTGATTCATTTTTCTATGCCATAACCAACCCAATTCATTTTGACTTTTAGCAACAAAACATGTGGGGTTGTTATCAATTGTAGAATCCCAATCTACTAAATACAGATTGTTTGTTCTTTTTCCTCTTAATTTAGTAGACTTAGTCTTAGCGTCGTTAACATAGTAGTAGTCACTTGAAAATTTTACTTCAAAGCCTTTATCACAAAATTGACTAATACTCAACAAATTATGCTTAAGACCCTCAACATAATATACATCACTAATCATGATGTTCCCCTTATGCATAATACCTATACCTTTGGTTTTACCTTTGGAGTTATCACCGAATATAACTTGAGGTATCTGTCATGTGTCTTGACGATCCACTATCAAAGTACCAAATTGAAGTATCGGTGTTGGCTCTAGGTATCTGCATTTAAGGACAGTTCTAATTCTTCTTAGGTACCCATGTTGTTTTGGGTCCTTCATTGTTAGTGCCTTTAGTTTGAATTAAAACTTTTGGAACCCATATTTGCCTAGTTTTCATTGTAGGAATACTGGCCTTCTTGGGTTTCACATTGTGTTGTGAGTGCTTTTTTGGTGTATAATAATATCCTCAATTATAATAGTAATCATAATCATAGTCATAATCATAATCATCATAGTATCGATAATATGATCTTGACTGTCTTGGATATTGACGCTGGTATTTTTTGGGCGCTGGCTTGGGTTGCACTTTTGGTGCTTGACGTTTAGCGCTTGATTCACAGTGGTCAGATTTATCCTTAGCTTTTTGAGCGTTTGGACAAACCCGTCTTTGTGAATCATTTGCTTTTGCCTTTCCCTTGCCTGAGTCAGTTTTAGCTTTCTCATTTGACCTCGTACCATTGTCGCTAGGTTCATTCAGTGTTTGACTTTGTGAACTTTTCTCAACAAAGAAAAAACCCTTTCCTTTGTTGTTCGTCGTAACATTTGATTGATTTGGTTGCTTACCGAATTTATTGCATCCTAAACCGGTCTTTTCACCAAATATTCTTGTTACCTCAGTCACGTTATCTAACTTTCTTAAAGCTTTTGATAATGATGAGATGAGCTGCTCTGATTTGGAAATTTTAGCGATCAGATCAGCTTCTCTCCTGACTATTATATCAAGATCGCTTTTTATTTGAATAATCTCACTCTCAAGCGATTGGTTCTTCTCAATGCATTTTTGCTGGACTTGCAACTTTGCTTTGAGCGTTACTTTATCACTTGTGAGCGATGAAATAATAAAGAAGTGATTTTGATATATCTTAGCGGCATCTTGACAATCTTTATAATATTCATTAAATTTGTCAAGCAATTCGTCATAAGAAAGAGGATGAGATAATTCAGTGGTTACCTCTGGTAGTGAATTATCAGACGCTTCATCATCTCTTGTCATGAGACAGATCAACGCTGAGTCGCTTGTTGGCTCATCATCACTACTTTCATCTGATGATTCCAAATCCTCTTCAAGTGCGGAGAATGGTTCAGATTCCGCTTGCAAACCTTGTTGACGAAGGTTGCTCCTGAATTGGTTTCTATCCGCATAGTCTTGCCTTATGGGCTTAGACACATTTGGATAAGGACAATTTACATGGTAGTGCCCTGGTTTTCTGCAATTATAACATAAATTAGTTTTCATTCTCTATTCAGTGGTTAATCGCTTTGAACAAACTGGCGCTGAGAGATTTTGATTGGGAGTTGTAGGCGCTTGATAAGGAACTGGCGCTACTGGTTGAGGTGCAGAATATACTGACGCTTGATACTGAGGCGCTGGTGCTGGGGGAGGAGCTTGAAATGAAGTTTGTCCAATAGGATTTCTTTTTTCATATCTTAGAAATTTCTTGAATTTCTTGACCAATAAAGCCATCTCTTTTTCCTCGTTTGATTCTGTTACTTTCACCTCACTGATCGTTTTGCCCTTACTTTTGGTGGTAGCGATCAATGTTACTGATTCAGTTGCTGAAGTCGATGTATCGCTGACTTTACCTATTTCGAATTCAAATGCCTTCAATTCTGAAAACACATGTTCTGGAGTAAGAGTCTCCAAGTTTTGTAATTCTCTCATAGCAACAGTCTTAATCAAATACTTTCTTGGAAGACTTCTAAAAATCTTATTGACCATTTCCTTGTTGGTCAACTCTTTGTCTAATGACGCTAACTCTGTAATGAGCAAAGTAAACCACGCGTCCAATTGTTCTAGCGTCTCATTGGTCTACATCTTAAAATGCTCAAATCTTTGCATGGCTATGGAGAGCTTGTTCTCCTTCATTTGTGTTTAACCTTCACATACTATAGCCAGCTTATCCATTTTTCTTTGGAAGTCTTACATTGCTTGATCTTTGTTGAACAATGCATCATTGTCTCCTAACGCTGAGTAAAGTGCACTTCGTCTAACATTATCTAGATTCGCTCTTTTTCGATGATCCGGCGTCCATTCTAACTTGGGTTTCTCGATATATCCATCTGGAGTTGTTTCATCAGCTCCAGGTCCTCGAGTTATCACTTTCATGATCTTAATGGGGCCATCTGAAATTACATCACACATTTCATTATCGCAAGACATAAATACGCGAATGCTCTAAGTTTCCAAGAATCATAGTTTGACTCTACCAACTTAGGCATTTTTTTAAAAGCCATAATGAGATGTTTTAAGAGAGGATTTTAAAGCGACTAAGTTTAGAAAAATGGATCTAAACAAGCAGTTACGCGCGAAAATGCTTAGGTTTCCACTTCAACCTCTCTGATACCATTTTGGTGGTCCCAAGTGGCATACGAAAGGGTCTAGAAGGGGGGGGGGGTTGAATAGACCCTGAAGTTTTTTTCGACTTCAAAAATTTTGTATCACTTTTAAAGGTTAGAACGCTTAGGAAGTTGAGCGCTTGGGTCAGGCGCTTCAGTAAAGATAACTTAGACTTAGTGATTTTAGCAATTTACCAAAGTAGAGTAAAGCTTGAATCGCATAATTAGGGTTAGCACAGCGGAAATGATTTTAAAGTTTTTGCATTCGTTTTAATTAAATAGTCGCTTAGCAGATTAGCTTGTCTTTTTCAAAGTAAATAATATAATGTAAAGTAAGACAATAATTAAAGTAAATGACACAAGAAATTGTAAGGTTCACTGGGTGATGTAATCCCAGCTACGTCCTTCTTCTCCTTTTTCACTTGGAAGGAATTTACTAAGATAATTATCAAAGAGTCACACAGAATCTTTTACAAGGTAGTAAATAGGTGAAAATGATCTCGGGCTCCTTGATCACACAGATTTCAGCACCAATGAAGATCTTCTTCTACGAGCTTCTCTCACTCAGAAATACTGCCTGTAAGGGGTTTCAACAACTTTCTCACTCAGATGAAAGGTTGAGGGTTTTATCACAAGGGTTTGTTTGTTTTTGGAAAGATTAAACAACTTGGAATATCTCAGTAAGAATTTAAGTTTCTTCTTTGGAAGATGTTTGAGATATTTGTGACTGTATGGAGTGTATGTAAAAAGCTTGAAGAATTTTGGCTATGGAGTTTCTAGCTTTTTCTTTGAACGTGAATTTCAGCAGAGTTTTCTTGTGCATGTACGTATCTCTATATTTAGAGTTTGCTGGAATGAGGTATTTATAGGCAATTCTTGGGATCTGTCCGTTGGACACATGTGAGAGCGGCGCGTGATTCTACCTTTTCCCTGACATTCCTGAAATCCTGCTGGTTCCAATTGGATGGGAGCAACTATAAACTCTAAAATTCTGACAGTCTAGTAAAAAAAGTGGCTTGTCCACAAGTCATACTAGCTTATCACATTTAATGCACTTATCAGGCATTTAATGCATTTGAATTTATTTCCCGTTGGAAATAAATGTCCGTTGAATGATTGCATTTAAGTCCTTCATGACTTGAGGATTTATTTCAGGTGAATCTGATACTGATCGTTGGTAGTACTTTGAGCGCTTGATCCATAAATCCTGAAATAGTCCTTTAGCGCTTGACAGGCGCTAAGAATAAATCTTCATCTTCATTTAACTTCAGACGCTGATTTTCAACTTCTTCTCTAATAGACTCACTCAAAATTCTATTAGCGGTTTAAAATCTATAAAGATAAAATTACAAGCCTAAACAAAAATTACAAACTTTCAAACGCTTATACATTTGATCTATGAAAGCCGAAACTTACATTATATTTGGTGTCTAACATAAAATCCTATCTTGTCATCATCAAAACATCTAACATGAAATTCCTAACAATTTCCCCCTTTTCGATGATTTCAAGACCTTAACTCTTATAACTCTTTTATAGTTTAAGAGTTTCTAAAGAAAAGCCCAAATGATTATAAGTTAGCTATTTCCCCCTTTTTGATGATGGCAATACTTACTCTTTTATAGTTCAAGAGTTAGACAGCCAAAAGTAAAAGTTAGCTTTGATCAGTAGACGTTAGTTAAAGTTAGTTACGCTTCAACGAGATGTTTCAGCAAGAGAAAAATGCATTTCATATTTATCGAGAATTACAAGCATTTTTACAGCTGAATATTTAACGATATAAGAGACAAGAATATAGATAATGTAAAATCAGAAAGCTTTAATGACTTGGTCTAACTCTGTATCGCTTGGGCATTTCAGCTCAGATAGCTTCAGTCAGATTGTCTTCCAAGATCATCATTGCTTCATGATCTTTGTTGATGATAAGCTTGTTTTCTTCTTGTTGTCTCTTCTTGAATATTGTAAAATGATTATCCCAGTCAGTTGGGTCGATACCAATGTACCTTAGGCAGATTCGAAAAGCTTGGCTAAAATCAGTCATCTTCCTTTCTTCAGCTAAGATCTGTGGATCTGTAGGTTCTGAAATGGATGTTCTCTGAAGAGGAATGTCAAACTGTTCAAGCAGTGCTCTTGTAGGAATTGGTAGGTTTGGATATAACGCTCTAGGAGGTTCCCTTAGCGTACTACTGGGCGCTCCGGATGAACTTTGTTTCAGAGCAGTTATCCAAGACGGGAGATTAAGCGCAGACAGAGAAGGAGGCACGTGACGCTTAGGAGACGAAGGATCTTCAACTTTTGAACTGGACGCTTTCCGCTTTTCTCCTTTCTTCTTCTCTTCCTCCTTATTGCCATCATCAGATTTTAAGAAGTGGTTTGTGAGTACACTTACCTGATGAGCAATCTGAGATAAGGAATCTGTGATGTCATCCAGACGCTTGTCGAAGCGTTCCTGCATAACAAGAAGCTTAGCGCTGGTGGCGTCATTCACAGAGATCTCAAGGGTTGCAAGGCGCTTTTCAAGTTCTTCTTTCATGGCAAGTTGGGTTGCGTGGGCAGCATCCTGCATTTCTTGAAAGTCTTGTTTGCACTCACCAACTGCCGCTTGAGCTGAACTACGCATATGAGCAATCTGAGCGCTCATTACGTGAGTTTCAATCTTTGCCAGGTCTTCCTTAATCCAATGGAGAGATTCTTCACTCTGAGTAGCTTGAGCGCTAATTGTCTCCAAAACAGATTTAAGCAGGGGACCGAAGGCTTGACTCTCATCTGATTGAACCGCTTGAGGAGCTGGTCGCTTGAACCGTGATGAGTGTTTGAGAGAGTCAAAAGGAACTTGATAGGCTGGATCAAAAATAGTACCTCGAATATCCAGGGAAGGATCTTCAGCACTATCAATGGTAGCATGTTCAGGAGCGTCAGGAATACTGGTATCTGCAGACTTGAACGCTTCAGATGTCTCAGCAGGCGCTTCCTCAAGCGTTGACTCAGGTTGGCGAAAGTCAGTGAATTGGAAGTTCCAGCTTGCTGAGTCGGCATAAGAGGTGGATGTAGAATCCAAGAGTTCAATGAGTCTGGTCCTGGACATACAAGTACCGGAGATAAATGTGCGAAGAGGACTATCAATGGCCCTGATGTACATTGGACCAATGATATCCAGCACATGATCTGGGAAAACTTTGGACGGCGCTTGAGCGATGGAGAATAGTGAATCTGTGCAGTGAGTTCTGGAAAATCCAATCAAGCAATCTGAGGGAAGAGATGCAGGACGTCGATGTGTAGGCACACAGTCCGCATAGTACTCTTCAAGATACGGATAAATGGCTTGAGCGAGCTCTTGATTCCTTTCAAGCAGAGAGAAAACATACTCATAGTGATTGAGTACCTCACTGCGAATGGAAGGGAGCAGTGGATATCCTTTGAATGAATTGATCACTGAGCCGTTCCAAGATCTGAGATTGGCAGTGAAGATTTTATCAAAGAGAGATACTGGAGATAGAATCTTCACCATCAGATTGAAGTTTTCTTCACAGTGGCTTGGAGCAAGATTTAAGCACCGTTCACCAACTGTACCACTGGAAGACGCTTGAGCATTAAACCGAAGAGGGGTGAGGGATACTCTCTGAAGTTCTTGACGTAGAGATTGTTCTATTTGATGTCTAATAATTGGGAGCTTGAGAACAGGTCCGAGTCTTTGTTGACGCTTCAGGAGGCAATACTTGGCGAATTGACGCTTCTTGTCATGCATGCCTATGCCGAAAAGATGGGGAGCTTGGACTAACTCTGGGAAGGTGTATTTATGTCCCATGTACGCTTCAACCCAATTTACTTCATTTATACAGAAGTCTGTGCCAGCAGTCACCATAGCACGGATGCCTTCAAGATGAATATCTCTTATGGCTTCAAAGCGGTGCTTATCAGGCTGATAGTTGGCATTCCAGACGCTGTCAAAGCAAGCATCAGCTTCAGTCTGGAGCAGATCGGTCAACGATTCAAGGCGCTCACCAGCATGAATCTCTTTATTTTTCCATAGACTAAGAGGATGGACCGATGCAAGATTTTCAGCGCTGTGAGCCGTCTGTGGGAAATGTGTGTAACTTTCTCTGTTCAAGACTGACTCTGAGGGATTGAGAAAGCTAGGACGGAGAGGATCATACACACGAATAGTGTAATCCCTTAGCGCGAACCCAGTTGGTCTGCTGTGGCCATTATCAAGATAGTAGGCCACATCCACGGCACATCTAGGAGATCTGTCTCCTGGTCTGTCTAGAACGGTTGCTTTGATTTCGCTGTCAAAGTCAATCAATCTTGCAGCGTCAGCTTCTGCAGCAATATATTTTTCTTTATTATATCCTGCAGGAATGAAATCTTTGTCGAGCGCTGGGGGCATATAGTTAATTGAATGATCAATTGTCTTCAGCGGATCGAGTTGAAAGAAGTGACGAGGAGCTGTAACGTCTTCAGCAGCGCTCTGACCTTCTGAACGTGCCTCTGTTAAAGTAGCAGGTTCCTCAGGTTCAATTGCAGCTACTTCAGCGGCAACATCTTGAGCGATAGCTACGACTCCAGTCAGGTCAACATCCAACAGAACATCTGTGGATACTTCAGCAGCAGCTGGAACTATAGCTGAAAAACAAGAGCCATCCTCTATAAGAGCAGGATCTTCTACAGATGTAGGAATAGAAATGCTGTGGGAAGAAATAAACTTACCCTGAGAACTAAGCTCAACAGTAGTTTCTGGAGCGCTTGGCTCAACAGCAACATCTTGAGCGCTTGGCTCAACGACAACTTGAGCGCTTGGCTCAACGGCAACTTGAGCGCTTGGCTCAACTGTCTCAGGCTCTTCAGGAGTAGCTTGACGCTTGCTAGTCCTGGAACGCTTAAAGATTTTCTTAATGTTGACTCCTTCAACTAGTTTAGCCGGAGGAGCGGGAGGATCAGCAGCTGGTTCTTCCAAGTCTATTTGCTTAATGATCCCTTCCAGCTTTCGTCTTTTGAGAGGCAACTTGTCCTCGGCATCCTCATCAGTTTCCTCATCAATCTTTTGAGAGGGGACGGCAATTTTAACTTTTGGTTTTCTGGGGGCTCTCTTCTTCGTTGCTGCTGGACACTTCACAGCTTCCTCTGGCACTGGTCTCTCCGCCTTTTGAGCAAGCAGTTGGCGTTCTTCCAGCCGCTCAGATAGGGGTCTAGCCGCACCACTAACTTTTGGAGGATTGAACATATTGTTCAGAATCCTTTTTCCCAACAACTTGGACTTATTCAACGGAAGTCCAGAAAAGTACACACAATTCGATTTAAACAAGATGTCGCTCAGGATGAGTCCATAAGGCTTATTTAAAGCGCTTAGACTGTCCCGAAACCGTCCAAAGATGTACTCACTCCAGTTGATTTTGATGTTGAAGAGTATAGCAACCATCATCTGAAATTGAACAGGATTTACCTTATCAAAGGTTCCCACGCGGCATTCTATGATCTTGCTGCAGAAATCAGCCAATAACCGGTATTTGGACACCAGGTCTTTCTTCTCGAAGTACTGAGTGTAAGGAACATCGTCGTACGCACTCATGATTGCCCATGCTTCCTTAATTTGTTTCAACGTAACAGAATCCAATGCCTCACCCTCATTAGGCAAATTGAAGTTCTTGGCAATGGTGGAAGCAGATAGGATGAATTCCTGTGGAGACTCCTTCTTGGAGAAGGGAATTTGACAAGAGATGGACTTCTTGTCCTCTGAAAGTGTAGCAGTCTTCCAGAAAGTTTCAACTTCAGTGGGAAACATATAAGAGTATTGGGTTAAGAAGGGTTTGAGCCCAGCTTTGACGACCATGTCCATTATGTCCGTCAGGTTGATCTGAGTTTGTTCATATAGAAATTTCCAGTCGATAACAAGACCTTCAGTTACCTTGATGGTAATTTCAGCAGAAGTAGATGATGATTTCTTTGGTGCCATTTTTTAAAAGAAGAAGATGGACCGAGATTTTTCTGTTGTTTTGAGAGAGAGATAAAGAGAGATTTGCAGATATGCTTGAGTAGAAAGTAAATTACTTTTTCTGCAGAGTTTGTGTTTTAAATGACACAGTAAAGAGTTTTGAAACTTGTGTTATGTAGTCTTAGTAGGATTTAAACACGTGTAATAACTGTTGAATCTTAGCCATAAATTTATTAACTGCGGACGCGAGTTTTGTGTAAAAGAGAGAAGTTACATTTGGTAATTCTCACATATAAAGATTTGACATCCGAGTTAAAAAAAAAATTAACGTTTGGTATTTTCAAAGTGTAACACACGCGCATGTTTGTACACTGACACGTACACAAATACGGGCTATCTCTGAACCGTCATTTTTAAAAAATTTGAGTACCCGCCAGTTTGATGTGATAGAGGCGTGTGAGTAGAGTACAAAATAGACCTTTGAGTCTACCCACGACCTTGAAAGAAGTTTGAAAACTTTATGCATGGCTTGTAACGAAAATATTTTATAAATTTTTGATAAACTATTCAGCGCTTAGCTGATATAATGGACGCTTGAAGTCAAAAGTCTTTTCAATATTTTGAGCATTCAATATTTTATGCAAACATAGAACTGAGCGTTGATGATTATGCATCTGAAAATTTTTATCATTGACGCTTACAGTTATGATCAAGTATAATTTTTTTTTTTTTTTTAAAGAATATTGTGAGATATAACTTAAGTGGATTCCCCCTAAATTATATGCCTAATAAAATATGATGCTTCATGATCAAGCGTTTAAATCAATCATACCTAGTTCACTTCTCAAAGTGAGAAAACGTTGTTCATTGAGTGCTTTGGTGAAGATATCTGCCAGTTGTTTGTCAGTTCCAATGAAGTGCATGGAGATATCTTTCTTTTGAACGTGGTCACGAAGGAAATGGTATCTAATGTCAATGTGTTTGGTTCTTGAATGAAGAACAGGGTTTTGAGTCATGGCTAAAGCGCTTTGGTTATCACAATGAATGGGAGTTGGTCCTAAGATTGTTCCGTAATCTCTAAGTTGTTGCCTCATCCATAGAACTTGTGCACAACAACTTCCTGCAGCTACATACTCAGCTTCGGCTGTGGAGGTAGCTATGGATTGTTGTTTCTTGCTATGCCATGAAACTAACCTATCACCTAAGAATTGACAAGTACCACTAGTACTTTTACGATCTATTTTGCAACCTGCAAAATCTGCATCTGAGTAACCGATTAGTTCAAAAGGAGAATCCCTGGGATACCATAAGCCCACATGTTGTGTGCCTTTTAGGTATTTAAGGATTTTCTTGGCAGCAGTCAAGTGTGACTCTTTAGGATCAGCTTGGAATCGTGCACACATACATACCGAAAACATAATATCAGGTCTACTGGCAGTGAGATAAAGAAGTGATCCTATGATACCTCTATAATTAGTGATAACAACTTTCTTTCCACTTTCATCTTTATCTAACTTAAGCGTTTGGCTCATTGGAATTTTTGAATATGATGCATTCTCCATACCAAATTTCTTAATCATATCTCGTGTATATTTAGCTTGGTTGATAAATATGCCATTAGGGAGTTGTTTAACTTGTAGTCCTAAGAAGAAAGTTAATTCACCCATCATGCTCATTTCAAATTGTTCTTGCATCATTTTCGAAAATTTCTCACACAGACGCTTATTAGTAGAACCAAATATAATGTCATCAACGTAAATTTGAACTAAGAGAATATCTTCATCATTGGTAATTTTAAATAACGTTGTGTCAACGCTGCCTTTTGAAAAACCTTTACCAATAAGAAAGATAGAGAGAGTGTCATACCATGCTCGAGGTGCTTGCTTAAGCCCATAAAGTGCTTTTTCTAGCTTGTAAACCATACCCTTACCATGATTGTTGATGAATCCTGGTGGTTGCTCCACATACACTTCTTCTTGGAGTTTACCATTCAGGAAGGCACTCTTTACGTCCATTTGAAATACTGTAAACTTGTTAAACGCTGCGTACGCTAGAAACATGCGGATTGCTTCAAGACGAGCAACAGGAGCGTATGTCTCATCAAAGTCAATGCCCTCCTCTTAGCAGTATCCTTGAGCTACGAGTCTGGCCTTGTTTCTTACAACAATGTCGTCCTCATCCATCTTGTTTCTATATACCCATCTAGTTCCAATAACTCCTTGATGAGTTGGTCTTGGTACTAGCATCCAAACTTTATTTCGCTCAAACTGATTGAGCTCTTCTTGCATAGCTTCAATCCAACTTGGATCACTTAACGCTTCATCCACTTTCTTAGGTTCCATTTGAGATAGAAAACTTGCGAACATAGCCTCATTTAATGTAGCGGCTCTAGTTCTAACTGGTGCTTCAATATCTCCAATGATTTGCTCAAGTGGATGGTCACGTAACCATAGTCTATCTGTTTGGAAGGGGTTTTGAGAATGAACAGGCGCTTGAGAATCATTCGCTTGACCATTCTCCTGCGTTGGCGCTTCAAGTTCACGATTCCTTCTTTGCTCTTGATGATCATTCTCTTCATGATCATCCGTATTTCTTACATGATAATTTAGATTGATTTCACGAGTATTCTTAGGAGGAGGCACTGAGATCTCATCATCATCGTCAGTATCTTCATCAATAGTAATTTTGGACGCTTGATGACATAGATCTTCAACTCCTACATCATTTAAATTTACCTTACTCGGCTCTTGGTTAGCATCATCAAACACAACATGAATAGATTCCTCAACCTTCGATTTGATCTTATTGAGAATGCGAAAATTCTTTCCATTTTTGGCGTAGCCTAGAAAGATTCCTTCATCCGCTTTAGGATCAAAAGTCTTTAGGCTTTGGGATCCATTATTATGGATAAAACATTTAGAACCAAAGACGTGAAAGTATGAAATATTTGGCTTACGTCCCTTCCACAGTTCATATGGAGTTTTTCCATGCTGTTTGTTGATCATGCATCGATTTTGAGTGTAACAAGCAGTGTTGATCGCTTCGGCCCAAAATCTAGGAGCAAGCTTGGATTCAGCTAACATAGTCCTAGCGGCTTCCTTAAGCGTTCGGTTCCGGCGCTCAGCAACACCATTTTGTTGGGGAGTTCTGGGAGCTGAATACTCATGATGTATTCCATTTTCTGCACAAAACTTCTCAACAACCTTGTTAGTAAACTCAGTACCGTGATCGCTTCTTATTCTTACAACCTTAAGATTTTTCAATGTTTGAAGTTGCCGAATAAGCGCTGTTAACTTGTCACATGTTTCATCTTTGGATGAAAGAAATTCCACCCAAGTAAATCTAGAGAAATCGTCTACTACCACTAAAGTATACTTTTTACCGCTTACACTGATTGTTTGAACAGGTCCAAACAAATCCATGTGAAGTAGTTCAAGTATTCTAGAAGTAGATAGATGAGGTTTTCTCTTGAAAGATGATTTAACTTGTTTACCCATTTGACAAGCGTCACAGAGGCGATCCTTATGAAATGGTCCATTTGGCAATCCCTCTACAAGATTTTGACTTATAAGCTGAGAGATTGTCTTAAAGTTGAGGTGATTCATTTTTCTATGCCATAACCAACCCATTTTAGATTCATTTTTAGCAACAAAGCATGTTGGGTTGTTATCAAGTGTTGAACCCCAATCTACCAAATATACGTTGTTATTCCTTTTTCCTTTTAGTTTAGTAGATTTAGTCTTAGCGTCGTTTATATAGCAATAGTCACTTGAGAATATGACTTCAAATCCTTTATCGCAGAATTGACTTATGCTTAATAAATTGTGCTTTAGACCCTCAACAAAATAAACATCACTTATCATGATGTTCCCCCTATGCACAGTACCTATACCTTTGGTTTTTCCTTTGGAGTTATCACCAAATACAACCTGAGGACCATTGGCAGCTTGATAGTTGATCAGAAGATCTTTGGAACCTGTCATGTGCCTTGACGATCCACTATCAAAATACCAAACAGATGTATTGACTTTAGCTCTAGGTACCTGCAATCAAAAGGGAAGTTCTATTTCTGTTTAGGTACCCATTGTTGCTTGGGTCCTTCAACATTAGTATCCTTGTTAGTGTTAAGTAGAACTTTAGGAACCCAAATTTGCCTTGTCTTCATAGTAGGAATATTGGCCTTTTTGGGTTTCACCTTGTGCTGTGTGTAATTTTTGGATGTATAATAATATCCACGATTTTAATAATAGTCATAATCATAATTATCATAGTATCGATAATATGATCTTGACTGTCTTGGATATCGACGCTGGTATTTCCTTGGCTCTGGCTTGGGTTGCACGTTTGGTGCTGGACGCATAGCGCTTGATTCACAGTGACTAGATTTATCCTTAGCTTTTTGAGCATTTGGATGAGTCTGTCTTTGTGGATCATTTGCTTTAGCCTTACCCTTGTCTGAGTTAGTTTTGACTTTCTCATTTGGCCTCTTACCATTGTCCCTTGGTTCATTTTGAGTTTGACCTTGTGAACCTTTCTCAACAAAGAAAACACCCTTTCCTTTGTTGTTTGCCGTAACATTAGGTTTGTTTGGTTGTTTACCGAATTCATTGCATCCTAAACCGGTCTTTTCTCCAAACAACCTTGTTATTTCAGTCACATTGTCGAGCTTTCTGGATGCTTTGGACAACGATGAGACGAGCTGTTCTGACTTGGCAAGTCTAGCCATCAGATCAGCTTCTCTCTTGACTATTATATCAAGATCACCTTTCAATTGAATAACTTCACTCTCAAGCGATTGGTTTTTCTCAATGCACTGTTGCTGAATTTGCAACTCTGCTCTGAGCGTTACTTTATCGTTTGTGAGTGATGAAATAATAGCGAGATCATTTTGATATATTTTGGCATCTTCTTGACATTCATTGTAATATTCTCTGACTTTGTCAAGTAATTCATCATAAGAAAGAGGAATTGATAATTCATTGATTACCTCAGGGGACGCTTCATCATCTCTGGCCATGAGACATATGAGCGCTGAGTCATCTAACGGCTCATCATCATCACTACTTTCGTCTGATGATTCTAAATCTTCAGGTGCTGATGCTGGTTCTGATTCCGCAAGCAAACCTTGTTGTCGAAGGTTGCTCCTGAATTGGTTTCTATCCAAGTAATCCTGCCTTGAGGGCTTGGATACATTTGGATAGGGACAATTTACCTGGTAGTGCCCCGGTTTCCTGCAATTATAACAAAGATTGGTTTTCATTTTTTGTTCACTTGTTAGCCTTGCAGTGTGTGGTTTTGAAACCACTGGAGCTGGGAGACTTTGAGTAGACGCTCGATATTGAGCAGGCGCTTGAGGTAAAGGAACAGAATATTGAGGCGCTTGAAACTGTTGTTGTAGGGGAGAAGGCGCTTGATATGAACTTTGTCCTTGATTATTAGGACCTTTTCCTTTCTTTTCATATCTCAAGAACTTCCTGAATCTATTCAGCAAAGCCAACTCTTCTTCCTCATTAATGTCCGAATTCTTTCCTTTGTTACCCGATTTGCCTTTGATTGATGCAATGAGCGCTCCAGATTCAATCACTGGATTACTCACAATGTCACTAGCAGAGTTCAACTCGAACTCAAAAACTTTTAGCTCTGAAAAGGCGTCTTCTAGAGTTAAGAGATCCAGCATGTTTGATTCTCTCATAGCTGTTGTCTTCATCAAGAATTTACTTGGTAGACTTCTAAAGATCTTAACCACCATTTCTCGATTCTGTAAGTCCATTCCCAACGACGTAAGTTCTGTAACAAGAGCTGTGAATCTTATATCCAATTGCTCTAGCGTTTCATTGGGTAGCATCTTAAATCCGTTAAACTTTTCCTTAGCAATGGAAAGTTTGTTTTCTTTGATTTGAGCTGAACCACCACAGATTGTAGCCAGCTTATCCCATATTTCTTTAGTCTTTTTGCAGGATTTGATTTTATTGAATAAGTTATCATTATCACCAATAGCCGTATACAGAGCGTTGCGACCAACATTGTCCAAGTTAGCTCTTCGACGCTCATCTGGAGACCATTCTTGTTTTGGTTTTTCAACGTAACCATCAGGGGTTTCTTCTGTGGCTCCAGGCGCTCTTGTGATAACTTTGTATATTTTGATTGGCCCATCTGAAATAATATCGCACATGTCATCATCGCATGAACATAAATACGTAAATGCTTTGACTTTCCATGTGTCAAAATTTGATTCTGTCAATTTGGGAACTTTAGCAAATGCCATATCTAAGCTTTAAAAAGCAACTAGATTTTGAAAGAAAAGGATCTAAACAAGCAGTTATGCTTGGAAATTTTAAAATTTCAAAACTAACCGCTCTGATACCACTTGTTGGTCCCAAGTGGCATACGAAAGGGTCTAGAAGGGGGGGGGTTGAATAGACCCTTAAGTCTTTTTCGACTTCAAAAAGATTTCGTATTAAACGTATTTGGACGCTTGAAATGATAGGCGCTTGAAGTGTCTAACGCTTCACTTTAGCGTTCATATAAGATATTTGAGACTTTGTGAAGCGTCTAATGAAGACTGTTTTATAAAGTTAACTTAGACTTCAGGAATTGAATACTTTGACCTTGTAGGTTAAGCGTTCAGTTCTTTTAATCAGGGTTAGCACAGCGGAATGATTTTGGAGTCTTCTCTTTGAAAGTTTTAGCGTCACAAGATGTTTCTTAGTTGCTTAGCTTTTGATTGTGTTTTACTTATGCAATGATATGATAGATGAATGAAATGACTGAAAAGTAAATAACACAATATTTGTAAGGTTCGTTGGGTGGTGTAATCCCAACTACGTCCTTCTTCTCCTTTGCACTTGGAGGCAATCCACTAAAATGATTCTCAAAGAATCACACAGAATCTTCTACAAATTAGGGAGAGATGGATGTCGATGACTTGAGCTCCTTGATCACACAGATTTCTGCTTCAAATCACTTCAACCCTCTTGCTTCTTTCACCCAGAAATGATGCAAGTATCCAACTTCGACTTCACACAGATCGCGAGGCTTGGATGGGATTTTCTAAAAGGTTTGTTTGATTTTGATGAAGTTCAAACAACTTGGTAATATCTCAGTAGGAATCTGGTTTCTTCAAAAAGAATGTTTGAGATATTTGTTGACTGTCTCAGGAATATAAGAAAAGCAAGTAGGATGTTTCTTGAATTTTCTGGCTTTTCTGAGAGTTTAAGGAATGAGATTTTAATGCAACAGCAATTTGGCTTGATAAAATTGTTCTTGCATATTTTTTGTTTGTTGTTGAAGTCCTATTTATAGGTATTCTTGGAGAAAGTGTCCGTTTGACACATGCACTGGCGCGTGTCTCTCACTTTCGCGAGTGAACAGCTTTTGTCCTTTTTCCTGAAAATCTGCTGCACGAAAGTTGGTGCTGCAATCTGAGATAGTTGACAGTCCAATAGGGTGGCTTCTCCGTACGTCTGACATTACTTATCATATTAAATGCTCTTATCAACATTTAATGCATTTGAAATTAATACCCGTTGGTATTTAATGCTTTGAGAATATTTGCATTAAACTCCTTCTGGACTTAGAAGTAAATTCAGGTGAAATCACTTCTGTCCCATAAGGTAACGCTTGATATAGCTGGCCAAAGTGGACGCTTGGAGACTGTATCTGTCTTCTGAGATCAGGCGCTTGAGTCTTCGAACTTTACCACTGATAAACTCACTCAGAAATCATCAGACGCTCAGCCTAAGACTATTTTGCCTAACACTCTAAAGTAAGATAACAAAGCCTAATAAATCTATTACAAGTCTAACGCTTCAAAGCCTATACAAGTTTTCTACGAAAATAAACTTACAACTTTTTTGGGGTCTAACAAAAACTTAATTGTCATCATCAAAACTTCTAACATGAAATTCCTAACAGTTAGCGTTAGAAAGTTAGATAAGTTAGTTATTTGTTAGATTAGCCTCAACAAGGTGTTTCAGCGTTCAATCATTCATTCAAATAATTTTAAGTAAAGTATACAAATGATTGTGCTGAGAGAAAATAACAACAACATATAAAGATAAGAAAAAGTAAGGCATCATCTTCTTTGTCGCTTAGCCATTTCTTCTCATTGATAGATTTCATTTGCTAGGTCCAACAAGAGTCGATCAATATCTATCATGGTAGTGTACTGAACTTCATCAAAATCATGTCTTCTCTGTTTAGCACTTTCCTTTAACTCTAGAAGTCTTTCCACCCAAACCCTCGGAGGGATTCTAAGTCTATGTCAGGATTTGGCTGACGCCTTGGAAGATTATTCTTTCCTCCTCGGTGAGAGAGGGCAGTAGATGAAAAAAAAAAGATCTTTCCAAACTGCCCCAAAGTAATGTTCGCAGGAAATGATTCTCTTTGGACTTACCTGTAAGCCGCACTACTAGAAAGGGGAATCTGTAATTTATAAAAGTCATGAAGAGGGTCAATATTGAAATCTTTCTATTTTATTAAACCAGTAAAGCGCACGTGCATTCGCACGTGAAAATCATTTTTATATCGTAAAAGATCTATTTAGAAATATTCAAAAGTAATAATATAAAACGTATAAATATTTTATTTAGTTATTTCAAGTGATGTCAATCTTTTTAAATTTATTTGCTATAAGTAGCATAGTTAAGACCATGCAAGAAATTGATTTTTATGTTCAATTAATCTACATGCATTTAGTCAATATTGCTTTTAAGACATGTTAAATTTCATTCACATTTCAAATAGTATATTAATAGTAATAATAACAGTGGTACATTAGTGATGATGGTAAAAATCGTCAGAGTGTGAATATCACGTGATTGACCACGTGGAGTGAAGAAACCGATCCTACAGTGATCAAGTCTATTCGTACTTTGATGATGGGGTTACTCTCTATTGCCAGTGTATTTTTTATTGGAAGAGTAGATAATGAGCTACCCCCAGCTCCTTTGAGGTATTTATACGGAGCTGGTGATGGGCTAAGAGCTTTTGGGCCCTATCTTGTCATAATGCCCAATAGGCTTGACCTAATTATTACTATTATTATGCTAGAGGAATAACTTTATTATGCTTAATGGGCTCCAAGCCCTTTTTGGGCTTAGCCAATCCTTTCACCGTGGGCTTTGACCCGTGGTGGGCACCTCGACCAGACTCTGGTACGGGTAAATTACTAAAATACCCCTAGATATTTTTGGCCCATATCAATTGCCCCCCGCTCCCGGGTTTGAGAGACACTCGGGAGCAGAAGTGATCCTGCTCAGGCAGGGCCAATTAACTTTAATTTATGGTGGGCAGTGAGTATAAAAGCCCCTTACCTACTTCTTATTTAAGTGAGGGAAGGAGGTAGGTCTCACCCTCACCCCTCATTCATACTCACACTTATTCAACTTCTCTTTCCAAGAATTTCTCTATCTAGGAGCCTCCTTTTCTCAATCATGGGCAAGACTCAAGGTGATCAAGGTAATGACAATATTTGTAATTTTGCTTTCTCCTTTTTGTTTAAGGTGTCGCGATTATAACCTGGGAGATAGATTATTTATCCGACCTTATCTTAGATGGTCGAGTGTGAAACCTCCCCACTCTCGAGAATCCATTCGTCTGGGGTATTGCGTGATTCTTCCGGGGGGAGTGCGTTGGCGAGGCCTGACCTGCTCCCGGGGGTGTCGCGTCTAGGCATGGCGCCTTGCGGATTGCCAGCGAGGCATCTAGCCTCACGGTCACGACCACGAGGCGCGGTGCCTTGCGGCGGCCACTCGACCGGCTTGCGGTCATGTGACCGCGAGGCATTGTGCCTCTCGGTCTCGGCCGTGAGGCGATGTTATGGGCCTCGCGGTCTTGCCACGAGGTCTTTTTATTGAGCGGCTTAGCCGTTAGATGTTTAGTTTGCCCTTGGCTTAGATCTCCTTAATACATGTGCTATCTCTTTAGATAATTTTTAGTAGGGACTTGTTATTGATAGAGCCTATTTATGTTCATAGGGCGATGGGGCCAACCTTCCCTAGATGAGGTGGATCTGACCTCTCCTTGCGGTCATGCTTTTGACTCTCGTGACTTTACCATTACTCAGACCAAACTTCTAACTCTTTTTGGTGACACCATAGTGGAATTCGAGTTACTCGTACCTATACCGGGCTATCGGATCTTAGATCCTCCGGTGGGGTACGTGACCCTCTACGTAGAGTATTTTCACTCGGGGCTGACAATTCCCTACCATAAGGTCTTTGGAGAAGTCTTAGCTTACTACAATATTTGTATAAGTTAGCTAACTCCAACTTGTTTCACCTTCTTTGAGGGTTTTGTCTCTCGGTTTACCGAGCTAGGCCTTGACGTTAGCTTGGATGCTTTTTAGGCCTTGTTCACTATTAAGATGAGTAGATCCATATCCTACGTGTATTTTTACCCCTCCCTGACTTTTAGGTTTTTAAAGGGCAATATTAAGACCAAGAGTGATTGGAAGTTATAATTCATCTACTTTCCGACCCCCGACATGGGGATACCTACTCCCTTGTGTTGGGTTGGGAGCATTGCCTCTCAACGCGTCACCTGAACGTAACAAAAACTTAGAGCTAAGTATAACGAAGTGGGTTTGTTTGATAGCGACTTTGATCTCCAACAGTTTTATACTGTCGGTATCTTCGCGCTTTTACTTTCTTGCACTGCTCGTGATTTTTTAGCACTGATTGCTTTTATGCCTTCTTTTACTCATACTTGGTGAATTTTGTGTGTTTTGTGTAGGTATGAGAGCATCCAGAGGTGGTAAGGCGCCCTCTACCACTCTTCCCGCCCCACACGTCTCGCCCGGCCCCACTGAGAGGGCCGACCAGTTGGAACCTTCGCACTTTGCCCGGAGGGGTGCATCAGGGGTTGTTTCCCCCTTGGCCTCTACCCCTGCAATGCAGGTCCCCTGTACCCTGGATTTTGATTGTCTGATGGCGGACCTTGATTCTAAGGGCTTTCATGGTCCCAAGCGGGGCGCTCACGCCAGTCCCCTAGGCACTGTGATGTTGGAGGCGAGTGATGGTTATTATATTAAAGGGGAGTTTGCCCACTTATCTCCCAGAGTTAGTCACAGTAAGGGAGCGACCCCTGTGGAGGAGCATTTGCCTGCGTATCCTTTAACCCCGTCGGCTCCTATGGCAAAGCGTGCTCGCAGTCGTTCCCCGAGAACCTCCAGTTCCAACGACCCGAGCACTGGTTTGTTCAGCCTGGGGGTAAACTTGGGCCCTGATGTCACCTCCTTTTGGGATGCTACAGATCCTGTGACCCTTTGGTCTCTGACCAGGATGGTCGTGACGGATTATAACGTTACGCGTTTATCATCCCTACCAGTCGAGCGACTTAATCAGGAGATCTGCACCAGTGCCGGTCAAGTGAGTATTTACTCGTATTTTTATGTAGGGGCTATTTGGTCATTTGTCTAAAGTCTTTTCCCCCCTTTTTGCCAGGTTATCCAGCTGTCTCACTGCCTCCGTCTCAAGTGTGAAGAGGTGGATAGAAAACATCAAGCAAGCCTTGAGCAGAACCGTAATCTTTTGTCCCAGTACTGGGGTGCTAGGAATGCAGCTGACCGCTGGGAGAAGACGTATATGAAAGCTAAGAAAGACCTTGAGGCGGAAAAGTTCGACGGTAGCCATTTTCTCAGCTCGGACGTGGGGAGAAAAACTTTTGGCGATGCCAAGAGGTCGGTGGTGGATAAGTTTCGCACGAGTACCGCCTTCATTGAGGAGTGTAATCGGCGAGCGTATAAGCTCGCTTAGGGCTTTATCACTAAGACGGTGAGCAAGTGCCTTAGGACTCTCCGCGACAGTGGTCGGTACCCCGACGATGATTTCACCTGGATGTTTGAGAATGTCCCCAACACTAGTGATGGTGAGACCGACGTTGGGGGCGGTGCAGATATGTGAGGCTGTGGTCGCCCTCTTAGCTGACAAACCCTTTCACGCTCTTACCCTTCGGGGTTTAGTTATCTTTCTTTTTTGAACTATTTTTATGTTATTCGCCACCAAACTTGTTGTTATTTGCCCGTGCTGGCGTACGTTGCTTTGTAGCCTTTTGAGGCATATCGGATATTTTCTATCTTTTGACATGTTCATCTTTTGATATTAGTTATCTTTGATTGCCTCTTTCTTATCTTAGCATATTGTGGGCGTATTTTTCTATGTGATAGATTACTTGTTCTATCCTTGCCACAGTACCTCGCTACTTCATGAGTGTTAACTTGGGTACTCTTCTAATTTTTATGATTTTTTTCTCCACAATGAGTTTTTTTCTTCTCAATGATTTGTGAAAAATTAGTCGTTAGCTAAAAAACTAGCCGTTAGCCTCACATGCCCCCTATTCCTTAATGTCAAAATCAAATTCAGGAGTAAGAGACCCTAGTGAGGGTTTATGATGAGAGCTATAGGCTTGACTAGCCAGTGGTGTTTTATCTTCAAGAATTGAACCCCGACCTTTGTTATGATGGCAGGAGGTGAGTTCTCTTTCTAGTTTTAATTGCGAGGTGATAGCTCACCCTTTGCCCTAACCGACGTAATGGAGTGAGTGTGGTACTCATCGTTCCATATTGGTGAAGGCTTATTTGCCTCTTTGATGTTTGTTTTATGTATAATCTCCTTCCAGAATCTTACTGGGAGTGGGGAGACCTACCATAGGTGACATGAAAAATCCTTACATATATTAAACAGCAAGTGCACCGGTCGTGTGTAGTAATAAAGTGGACAATAAAGTCCGGATTGTCGAACCTCAAGGACTTGTATTTTAGTTTATGATTTTAAAGCAATTGAAGAACTTAAACTAAAATAAAAATTAACTAAAATATTATGTAAGTAAGATATAAGAAACAAGATGTCGAAATCAAAATAGCTATGGAAAAGAGCAACTAAGACACATGTGTTGGCATAAATTAATCAATTTTCATTATAAACATGTTCTCATATTATTAGACTAATGTTGCTTTGGTGGAAAAAACCTTAAATAATTACTACCCGATGTCTCGGCTGTAATAATCCTATGATTAATTGAAGGTTCTCTAGATATGTCTATCCGAGAATCTAACCAACAATCATGCATCCAAGTTCTAGAATTTCCCCGGATTAATCCGGCTAACTGCACCCGGGAATCTCTACCTATCTCTTGGGGCAATTCCCTATTTTTTACGGATTATGTGATGATCCTCTTTGCACCTTAAATTACCTTCTCTCGAACGAATAATTTAAGCAATAAATCATGCATACGGTAGCTAAGCATATGATACATTCAAACAAGATCAAGACACAAAACAACAATAGAATTAATATGAAAAACACAATTTATAACTCAATTATCATAATTTAGCCTCAACATGGCCTTAGTTCGAAGAATCTATTTCATCATAAAAGATAAAAGATAGGAACTTAAATTAAGATTCATATTCATAGACAAAAACAAATCTAAATCTAAGAAACTCCCTCGTATTTTTGATGGTTGAACTTCGATCTTCATCTCTTCCATGCTTCTTGATTTCTTCACCTTCAAAGGTTCTTGATAATCTTCATAACTAATCTAAGGATGATGAAGATGATGATAGGATTTGTTTAGGCTCCCCCAATGGGGAATGTGTTTTCAAGTGTGTTTGTAGGATGGTCTTCAATCCTCCTTTTATAGCCAAAAAAGTCCACCTACCAAGAATGTGTGCTACCATTTTCTTTTCTTTCCACCTACCAAGAATGCGAGCTACCATTCTCTTTCTTTTTACCTACCAAGAATGTGAGCTACCATTCTCTTGTTTTCCACCTACTAAGAATGTGAGCGACCACTTTCGTGTTTTCCAGCGCAGGGATAGTGGTTTATTCATAACATTCTCCACAGACCTCAGAATTTGATGCTTCAAGTCCCCATGTGAAGATAATACATACATCTACAACTTTGTAGAAGGACGCTTCATCCAATTCTGTCTCTAAATATATCAAAATGACGTTCCAATGTGGAGGTTGTTTCTGGTTTGGCGCCCAGGTGTGCGGAAATGGTACTAAAATATGATTTTGGCTAACTCCAGCTTGTTTCTTGCTTGTTTGGTCATAGAGGTGTGAAACATCTTGGCCTAAACTTGTTTTATACGTCCTTTTTCCACCCTTTCTTCGATTGTATCCACTTAAGGCCTGGAATCACTTAATGCACGAATTAAACGCACAAGTGACAAAATCAAGCGATAAATGAACCTAAAACATAAACGCAAAGGGGCTTAATAACACGTAAAAATGACTCCTATGAACTCCCCTAAACTTATCAATTGCTCGACCTCGAGCAATAAAAGGTCCAGGGCACGAAAAACATCATCAAGCAAAAGGAGAAAACAAAAACAACTAATGAACTCACTTTCGTGGAGTAAACGATTGCACTTAGCATGTGCAACAAACCTTTAAACCTTTGAGTTACCTCAAAGGACGAGTTATAGTCTCATGAGGGTTTGCAGACGATATACCCACAAAATCTAACAAACTTTCAATCTCAACCAAATGAACACATCTCAACATAATTAACAAGAATAAATGGCACAAAATCATCCTTTTATAGCCCACAAATATATATACATATCAACTACTTTTGCTCACGTGACACCAATACTGGAAAAGACTCCATAGGGTGTAGTGAAAATAAATTTAAGGCATTATAGTTTAGAGGCATCCTTACCAAATTTTGGACATTAATCCCATATCTATCAACTTTATGATCAAACACAAATCATAAGAATCACAGAAAATCTCATAGTCATCGAAATTTCATTATCTCAAACATTCAAACTTTCAATTCATATGAAACTTTCCAATTAACTTCATTAAGGCTAGATCATGTGCAATGTTTTATTCCATTAGGCTTTCTATGGTACCCATGTAACAAGCTTTAGATCAATGACTCCCAAACTAGATAGTTTTGGGGCATTTAGTGTAAAGACACTCCTAAGGATTTAATCACTCGAGTGTCAATGGCCACGAAATAAAACTAGATCTTTTAAACAATTCACTCATTTTTGGCTTGAGCAAAGCTCAAATTAGCACAATAGTACAGTATATAGGCATGGATCTTTTCACCTCCAGTACATATTAGCCTGACCAATTTTGGTCATACCAAAATTTAACCTTTTTAATTCATTGTTTAGCATATCAAATTACTACTCAACTTATACTCTTATGAGAAATCTAAGTTAATATTTTCGGGAATAATTCCTTAAGTGTCTCAAGATGGTTATCCTCTCAACTCCTCTACCATCGATTTATGTGCATTGTGAATCATCTAAGAAATCAATCCTAGTATAGGATCTCCATGAGCAATTTCAAAAATATATATGTTCATTTAAATTCAAATTATTTCAAAAAAATCATGCCATTTTTACAAGTTAATCAATTTAAATGCATCAATTGGAAGGACTAAAAAAAAATCATGCTTGATTTTCTTAACATAAACACATATAAACATGATAGCATACAAATTCTCTCAAACTTGAGCTAAACGAGGAACACATGACATGACAAACATAGCAAACACATGGTGATCAATCATATGAATGTATTAAAACCACAAAGTACTACCCACATATACCCCCAAACTAAAACTCAACATTGTCCCCAATGTTGTCTCACATAAACGCATGCAAAAGGTATAAGAGTACTTATAATCAAGGATTGTTGAAAAACAATCCTTCATCACAAATATGTTCCAAATCAAACTCATCTCATCAAAATAGGCCTCTCAAAACAACGGGGAATTGCTACTATAACATGCTCAACATACTTATCAAACAAACCATCAAGCATATGAAAACATACATGCTAAAAGTGCATGCTAGAACACAACATAAAGAAACAAACTAAACAAAACAAAAACAAAAGGAAAAGGAAAAGAAAACTTACAAACTTGGGTTGCCTCCCAAGAAGCGCTTGTTTTAAAGTCACTAGCTTGACTTTATCGGGTCGGCTCAAGGAGGATGACGTATGAATGCTTTGTTTGTTCTCCACTCCACTCTCGGCTATCGATTCAATCTTTGGATATTGGTATTGAGGATTGGTCCATCGTGTGTGATAAATACCCTAGGTTGAGACCAAGCAATCATCCACTCACGAGTTTTTTTATGGTCCCTCAATACCTCTATTACCTTTTCTTGCCTATGCTTAGGATGGTATTGTGGGCTCTCTTCCAAGATAGAGACAATGTCTCGTCCTTCTTCACCCATCACTTTCACATAGATAAAATCCACGATGTAGGGATGTAAAAGATGATTGGTTCGTTTTTCCTGAAAGTGCTCAACACTAAAAGGATCAAAAACATCAATGTGTAAATTCAAATCAAAGTCAAGTGGATGCTCAAAAACCTCATAGTTATCGATATTAACCATATCATCTTCTATATTCATTGACAACTTACCATCATCGGTATCGAGTACCGATTTACTTGCGATTAGGGGAGACGGTAAACGAATGTCAACAACCTCAGAAAGGATTGGAGTCGAACGCTCATCGTTGGATGAATCTGCTTTCGAATTTTCCAACTTTCTCTCATTCAACGTCAAGGTGTTGCGTTCCTCCTTTTCATCTATCTCAGTGGTACCAAGCAATGCCCTCGGTACTTTCTCAGATATGTCGCTCGTTAGTTGCTTGAGTTGATGATTCATCTCCTTCATTTCCCGTCGTGCGTCCCTCATCATAAGGTGGAGCTCTCCAATGGTGTTATCAAGTTGTTCCTCCGGGGTAGGAATTCTTTCTTGGTAATGTTGTGGAAAGAACCCTTGTGCATAACACGCTTCAATGACGCTTTGCAGCCATAATTGATTCTCCGGTAGTGTCATATCAGGAAAATTGCTATCCTTTGCAAATTGAATGACGCTTTGCAGCCATAATTGATTCTCCGGAAGGGTCATATCTGGAAAATTGCTAGCCATTGCGAGCTAAGAGTGTAAGAATAAACTAAAAAAAAAAAAAAATTAATAAAAATAAAATAAATACTTAAAACTTGCAATAAAATCAAAAACTAAAATTAAACAAGTCCCCGACAACGGCGCCAAAAACTTGACACGAAAAATCCTTACGTGTATTAAACAGCAAGTGGACCGGTCGTGTGTAGTAATAAAGTGGACAATAAAGTCCGGGTTGTCGAACCTCAAGAACTTGTATTTTAGTTTATGATTTTAAAGCAATTGAAGAACATAAACTAAAATAAGAATTAACTAAAATATTATGGAAGTAAGATATAAGAAACAAGATGTCGAAATCAAGATAGTTATGGAAAAGAGCAACTAAGACACATGTGTTGGCATAAATTAATCAATTTTCGTTATAAACATGTTCTCATATTATTAGACTAATGTTGCTTTGGTGGAAAAAACCTTAAATAATTACTACCCGATGTCTCGGTTGTACTAATCCTATGATTAATTGAAGGTTCTCTAGATATGTCTATCCGAGAATCTAACCAACAATCATGCATTCAAGTTCTAGAATTTCCCCGGATTAATCCGGCTAACTGCACCCGGGAATCTCTACCTATCTCTAGTGGCAATTCCCTATTTTTTACGGATTATGTGATGATCCTCTTTGCACCTTAAATTACCTTCTCTCGAACGAATAATTTAAGCAATAAATCATGCATATGGTAGCTAAGCATATGATGCATTCAAACAAGATCAAGACACAAAACAATAATAGAATTAATATGAAAAACACAATTTATAACTCAATTATCATAATTTAGCCTCAACATGGCCTTAGTTTGAAGAATCTATTTCATCATAAAAGATAAAAGATAGGAACATAAATTAAGATTCATATTCATAGACAAAAACAAATCTAAATCTAAGAAACTCCCTCGTATTTTTTATGGTTGAACATCGATCTTCATCTCTTCCATGCTTCTTGATTTTTTCACCTTCAAAGGTTCTTGATAATCTTCATAACTAATATAAGGATGATGAAGATGATGATAGGATTTGTTTAGGCTCCCCCAATGGGGAATGTGTTTTCAAGTGTGTTTGTAGGATGGTCTTCAATCCTCCCTTTATAGCCAAAAAAGTCCACCTACCAAGAATGTGTGCTACCATTTTCTTTTCTTTCCACCTACCAAGAATGTGAGCTACCATTCTCTTTCTTTTTACCTACCAAGAATGTGAGCTACCATTCTCTTGTTTTCCACCTACTAAGAATGTGAGCGACCACTTTCGTGTTTTCCAGCGCAGGGTTAGTGTTTTATTCATAGATTTCTCCACAGACCTCAGAATTTAATGCTTCAAGTCCCCATGTGAAGATAATACATACATCTACAACTTTGTAGAAGGACGCTTCATCCAATTCGGTCTCTAAATATATCAAAATGACGTTCCAATGTGGATGTTGTTTCTGATTCGGCGCCCAGGTGTGCGGAAATGGTACTAAAATATGATTTTGGCTAACTCCAGCTTGTTTCTTGCTTGTTTGGTTGTAGAGGTGTGAAACATCTTGTCCTAAACTTGTTTTATACGTCCTTTTTCCACCCTTTCTTCGATTGTATCCACTTAAGGCCTGGAATCACTTAATGCACTAATTAAACGCACAAGTGACAAAATCAAGCGATAAATGAACCTAAAACATAAACGCAAAGGGGCTTAATAACACGTAAAAATGACTCCTATCAACTCCCCCAAACTTATCAATTGCTCGACCTCGAGCAATAAAAGGTCCAGGGCACGAAAAACATCATCAAGCAAAAGGAGAAAACAAAAACAACTAATAAACTCACTTTCGTGGAGTAAACGATTGCACTTAGCATGTGCAACAAACCTTTAAACCTTTGAGTTACCTCAAAGGACGAGTTATAGTCTCATGAGGGTTTGCAGACGATCTACCCACAAAATCTAACAAACTTTCAATCTCAACCAAATGAATACATCTCAACATAATTAACAAGAATAAATGGCACAAAATCATCCTTTTATAGCCCACAAATATATATACATATCAACTACTTTTGCTCACGTGACACCAATACTGGAAAAGACTCCATAGGGTGTAGTGAAAATAAATCTAAGGTATTATAGTTTAGAGGCATCCTTACCAAATTTTGGACATTAATCCCATATCTATCAACTTTATGATCAAACACAAAGCATAAGAATCACAGAAAATCTCATAGTCATTTAAATTTCATTATCTCAAACATTCAAACTTTCAATTCATATGAAACTTTCCAATTAACTTCATTAAGGCTAGATCATGTGCAATGTTTTATTCCATTAGGCTTTCTATGGCACCCATGTAACAAGCTTTAGATCAATGACTCCTAAACTAGATAGTTTTGGGGCATTTAGTATAAAGACACTCCTAAGGATTTAATCACTCGAGTGTCAAAGGCCACGAAATAAAACTAGATCTTTTAAACAATTCACTCATTTTTGGCTTGAGCAAAGCTCAAATTAGCACAATAGTACAGTATATAGGCATGGATCTTTTCACCTCCAGTACATATTAGCCTGACCAATTTTGGTCATACCAAAATTCAACCTTTTTAATTCATTGTTTAGCATATCAAATTACTACTCAACATATACTCTTATGAGAAATCTAAGTTAATATTTCCGGGAATAATTCCTTAAGTGTCTCAAGATGGTTATCCTCTCAACTCCTCTACCTTCGATTTATGTGCATTGTGAATCATCTAAGAAATCAATCCTAGAATAGGATCTCCATGAGCAATTTCAAAGATATATATGTTCATTTAAATTCAAATTATTTCAAAAAAATCATGCCATTTTTACAAGTTAATCAATTTAAATGCATCAATTGGAAAGACTAAAAAAAATCATGCTTGATTTTCTTAACATAAACACATATAAACATGATAGCATACAAATTCCCCCAAACTTGAGCTAAACGAGGAACACATGACATGACAAAAATAGCAAACACATGGTGATCAATCATATGAATGTATTAAAACCACAAAGTACTACCCACATATACCCCCAAACTAAAACTCAACATTGTCCCCAATGGTGTCTCACATAAACGCTTGCAAAAGGTATAAGAGTACTTATAATCAAGGATTGTTGAAAAACAATCCTTCATCACCAATATGTTCAAAATCAAACTCATCTCATCAAAATAGGCCTCTCAAAACAACGGGGAATTGCTACTATAACATGCTCAACATACTTATCAAACAAACCATCAAGCATATGAAAACATACATGCTAAAAGTGCATGCTAGAACACAACATAAAGAAACAAACTAAACAAAACAAAAACAAAAGCAAAAGGAAAAGAAAACTTACAAATTTGGGTTGCCTCCCAAGAAGCGCTTGTTTTAAAGTCACTAGCTTGACTTTATCGGGTCGGCTCAAGGAGGATGACGTATGAATGCTTTGTTTGTTCTCCACTCCACTCTCGGGTATCGATTCAATCTTTGGATATTGGTATTGAGGATTGGTCCATCGTGTGTGATAAATACCCTAGGTTGAGACCAAGCAATCATCCACTCACGAGTTTTTTTATGGTCCCTCAATACCTCTATTACCTTTTCTTGCCTATGCTTAGGATGGTATTGTGGGCTCTCTTCCAAGTTAGAGACAATGTCTCGTCGTTCTTCACCCATCACTTTCACATAGATAAAATCCACAATGTAGGGATGTAGAAGATGATTGGTTCGTTTTTCCTGAAAGTGCTCAACACTAAAAGGATCAAAAACATCAATGTGTAAATTCAAATCAAAGTTAAGTGGATGCTCAAAAACCTCATAGTTATCGATATTAACCATATCATCTTCTATATTCATTGACAACTTACCATCATCGGTATCGAGTACCGATTTACTTGAGGTTAGGGGAGACGGTAAAGGAATGTCAACAACCTCAGAAAGGATTGGAGTCGAACGCTCATCGTTGGATGAATCTGCTTTCGAATTTTCCAACTTTCTCTCATTCAACGTCAAGGTGTTGCATTCCTCCTTTTCATCTATCTCAGTGGTACCAAGCAATGCCCTCGGTACTTTCTCAGATATGTCGCTCGTTAGTTGCTTGAGTTGATGATTCATCTCCTTCATTTCCCGTCGTGCGTCCTTCATCATAAGGTGGAGCTCTCCAATGGTGTTATCAAGTTGTTCCTCCGGAGTAGGAATTCTTTCTTGGTAATGTTGTGGAAAGAACCCTTGTGCATAACACGCTTCAATGACGCTTTGCAGCCATAATTGATTCTCCGGTAGTGTCATATCAGGAAAATTGCTATCCTTTGCGAATTGAATGACGCTTTGCAGCCATAATTGATTCTCCGGAAGGGTCATATCTGGAAAATTGCTAGCCATTGCGAGCTAAGAGTGTAAGAATAAACTAAAAATAATAATAATAAAAAATTAATAAAAATAAAATAAATACTTAAAACTTGCAATAAAATCAAAAAATAAAATTAAACAAGTCCCCGACAACGGCGCCAAAAACTTGACACGAAAAATTCTTACGTGTATTAAACAGCAAGTGGACCGGTCGTGTGTAGTAATAAAGTGGACAATAAAGTCCGGGTTGTCGAACCTCAAGAACTTGTATTTTAGTTTATGATTTTAAAGCAATTGAAGAACTTAAACTAAAATAAGAATTAACTAAAATATTATGGAAGTAAGATATAAGAAACAAGATGTCGAAATCAAGATAGCTATGGAAAGAGCAACTAAGACACATGTGTTGGCATAAATTAATCAATTTTCATTATAAACATGTTCTCATATTATTAGACTAATGTTGCTTTGGTGGAAAAAACCTTAAATAATTACTACCCGATGTCTCGGCTGTAATAATCCTATGATTAATTGAAGGTTCTCTAGATATGTCTATCCGAGAATCTAACCAACAATCATGCATTCAAGTTCTAGAATTTCCCCGGATTAATCCGGCTAACTGCACCCGGGAATCTCTACCTATCTCTAGGGGCAATTCCCTATTTTTTACGGATTATGTGATGATCCTCTTTGCACCTTAAATTACCTTCTCTCGAACGAATAATTTAAGCAATAAATCATGCATATGGTAGCTAAGCATATGATGCATTCAAACAAGATCAAGACACAAAACAACAATAGAATTAATATGAAAAACACAATTTATAACTCAATTATCATAATTTAGCCTCAACATGGCCTTAGTTCGAAGAATCTATTTCATCATAAAAGATAAAAGATAGGAACTTAAATTAAGATTCATATTCATAGACAAAAACAAATCTAAATCTAAGAAACTCTCTCGTATTTTTGATCGTTGAACTTCAATTTTCATCTCTTTCATGCTTCTTGATTTCTTCACCTTCAAAGGTTCTTGATAATCTTCATAACTAATCTAAGGATGATGAAGATGATGATAGGATTTGTTTAGGCTCCCCCAATGGGGAATGTGTTTTCAAGTGTGTTTGTAGGATGGTCTTCAATCCTCCTTTTATAACAAAAAAAGTCCACCTACCAAGAATGTGTGCTACCATTTTCTTTTCTTTCCACCTACCAAGAATGTGAGCTACCATTCTCTTTCTTTTTACCTACCAAGAATGTGAGCTACCATTCTCTTGTTTTCCACCTACTAAGAATGTGAGCGACCACTTTCGTGTTTTCCAGCGCAGGGATAGTATTTTATTCATAAAATTCTCCACAGACCTCAGAATTTGATGCTTCAAGTCCCCATGTGAAGATAATACATACATCTACAACTTTGTAGAAGGACGCTGCATCCAATTCGGTCTCCAAATATATCAAAATGACGTTCCAATGTGGAGGTTGTTTCTGATTCGGCGCCCAGGTGTGCGGAAATGGTACTAAAATATGATTTTGGCTAACTCCAGCTTGTTTCTTGCTTGTTTGGTCGTAGAGGTGTGAAACATCTTGGCCTAAACTTGTTTTATACGTCCTTTTTCCACCCTTTCTTCGATTGTATCCACTTAAGGCATGGGATCACTTAATGCACGAATTAAACGCACAAGTGACAAAATCAAGCGATAAATGAACCTAAAACATAAACGCAAAGGGGCTTAATAACACGTTAAAATGACTCCTATCAATAGGTCCTTAGCCTCTCTCGATATTGCTGGAGGGATTGTGGGGTGACCCATCCTTGAACGAGCTTTTTACAGCTCGGGGGATTCTCAAAGTGTCACCCATTTTGACCTCAAATGGGGTCGCAAGTATATTTGGCACGCTTCTTAAGCGAATTTGGCTAAGTGTTGGGGGTGCGATAGGCACTCAAGTATATGTTTGGCGCATGGCCATTATTGTCAAACGTTAGCAACAATAGTCTAAGTTGTATATCTAACTGCTAAAATAAACTAAGTGATAGCATCTGTCGGATGAGATATCTCTGAGGGGCATTTGTTCTAGGCATTCTATAATCACCTAAGGGTAGTAGTCTACCAGCTAATCAAGTTCGCATGCTTTCAAGCCAAGGTAACATTCATCACAAAAAAAACGAAGGGGGGTGCTCGCCAGCACTTCAATAAAAATATTCAATCATCAAAGATCCGAAATAAACTAAGGGGATGTCTGTGGGCATCTCAAACATATATCGTTCTTGGGTGATCTTAGGCACCTCAAAACTTAAAATAAATAAAATTTCAACACTTGGCTTGTGGCCAACATGATATTGTCTTTTAATTTAATTAAGGGATATAGTAGAATTTTACCTTTCAATATCTCCCGAGGCTTATCCATTAGTCGGACCTTGGGAGTCACATACCATTACGTCTGGCTTGATTGTTGGGGCACTGCCGCCTCGTTGGAGTTCTTGGGCTGCTTGGATCACGGCCTCCGAGCGAGTCTCTTGGAGCAAGACTATGTTGATGGCGGCCAACTTTCCTTTGTTAGTGGGATCTTTGTCGTCTTACTTCCTCTTTGGCTTTTTTAGTGCGCTTGCGTAGCATTCCCGGGCAATTTTGATGTCTCCGATGGCTTCTCTAATACCCACAGCAGTGGGAAACTTGACCTTCAGGTGATAGGTTGAAACTACTGCTTGGAACAAGTTCAAGCTCGGCCTACCCAAGATAACATTATAGGTGGAGGGGGCTTTGACCACCAAAAATTTGACCATCTTTGTGGATCACGCGGGGTAGGGGCCCAATGAGATGGGGAGCGATACTTTTTCCAGTGCCTCCACTGGCTCTCCGGTGAACCCAGTAAGTGGGGTGTTGACGGGGTAAAGCTGGGCGTTGTCAATCCCTAGTTGGGTGAAAGCGTTGTGAAAGATTATATATGCCGAACTTCCGCTGTCCACCAGCACTTTCTTCACCCAGAAATTCGAGATGGTTGCTGATATCACCAAGGCATCATTCACTGATGGGATGCCTTCTCCCAAATCTTGCTGCCCGAACTCGATGGTATGAAAGTTGGGCTTTATCTAATGAACTTGCTCCCCATGTGGGGAACTCACTACATGCAGCCCTTTCGCTCCCTCAATGAGGCCTTCCTCGCATTCGGCGAATCTCCCCCTATAAGATCACCCTTATGCTTCCATTAACTAGGGGTTTTCCATTTCAGAGTTTGTCACCAGGGGGCCGTTTTTGCCTCCATCTCTACCCCTCGGTCTATGGGGTGTCTGAACGGTTACTTCGGATGGGGCAACTACCTCTTGAAGGTAACCTCTCTTGATCAACTTTTCTATCTCAACTTGCAAGTGGTGGCACTCCTCGGTTTTGTGGCCTTTGTCCCTATGAAATCTACAATACTAATTGGACTTGAGGCGGCTGGGGCTATCCCTCATCTTCTTAGGCCAGGAGACTATTCCTTGCTTCTCGGCGATAACTAGTACTTGCTCTCTTGAAAGTGTAAGAGGAGTATATTTCTCAAACCTCGAAGAGGGCATAGGCTTCTTCTGCTTTGCCTCTGGTGATTTGTCATTTTCTCTGGCCTTTCTCTTATTGCCACCGCCCTCGCTCTTGAGTGGGTCGACAGTCTCTTCAATTCTTATATACTTCTCAGCTCTTGCTAACAACTTTTCCATAGTTGACGGGGGCTTTCCCGCAGTTGACTCCTTGAACCTACCATTGCGTAGATTCCTCTGTATAATTCCAGATAATAGTTCATGATTCATGTGTGGTACTTCTGATACCGCGTTAGAGAAGCATTGCACATACTCTCTAAAGGACTCACCCTCCTTTTGAACTACTGTGAACAGGAAAGATGTTGTCTTAGGATACTTCTTGTTCATGGAGAAATGATTAAGGAAGTGCCCAGCTAGCTGCTCAAAGCCCGTGATGGTTCCGGCGGGCAGTCGATTGAACAAACTCAAGGCGCTTCCTGAGAGGGTGGTCCGAAAGATCTTACAGTAAGCCGCGTCACTGATGTCATACATATCAGCCTTTGTGTTGAACTTGTCAATGTGTTCTTGGGAGTCTCCCGCTCCCTCATACTCGCTCAGGTGGGGTATCTTCAACCCGGGCGGTAATGAAGATGCCAGAATTACCGAGCAGAACGGCCAGTGGCACCAACTGCATATCCTCGTATAGCCCCGTGTTCTCCGATCTCACTGTGGGATGAGGGGCGTGCCTGCGACGACCATCCTGCCTCGGCAAAGCCCTCTTAGGAGATAGAGAAGTTTACCCCTAGCGAGGAGACCGAGGAGGTGTTATCTTTCTATCCCTTCCTTTAGGTGGCCTCTCGTGCGATGAGACCACGCTGTTCTCTTCTCTCTCCCTTGCCACCCCGTTGATGGGTGAATTAGATCATCTCGAGCCAATCCCACCAGGGGTTAGGGATTCACGACCTTGGCGGGGAGATTGGTCAGGCGCTCCTCGATGGGGGCGACTCTTCTCTCGAGGCTCCGGATCCTGGCGACCAGATGGAGGGGGCAGATCTTGCGGCCTCTTCTTCTGAGGTAGGGGGCCTCATGATGGTTTCTTGCTTGGGAATCTTGCCCCCTGCTGGCTGATGTTCGCAACTGATGTTGTTGGGCGTATTGTTGTACCGCCCTTGCAGCCACACGAACAAAGGCATCCTCGACCAGAGCCAGCAAAGCCTCTTGGGTGATCTCGAATACCCTGGAAGCATGGGGTGGGATCACTGCTGGTGTTGCAGGTGGCACTTTTTGTTCGTTCACCAATGGAGGAGCAATTGAAGTCTCGCTGTTGGACGGCGCGTTAGGAGGGTTCTCTCAGCCTACTTGAGTGTTAAGATGGTCCTCAGGTGTTTGGTTCAGAACTTCATTGGCCATGGTCGGTTGACTGTTGTTCGTCATCCTATCTCCAGTAGTACGTGCTTGCGACCTAGTTTGCATGCTCAGTGGCTGGAACGCGGTTCCCACAAATGGCGCCAATCCGATGATGGTAAAAATCATAAGAGTATGAATATCACGTGATTGACCATGTGGAGTGAAGGAACCGATCCAACACACAACAAACTAGGTGGGGGTTGGTGGATTTATAGACTGCACTCGACTATGGTGAGCTGCCTACGTACCTGGATTGCTAGAATCAAATCCATTCGTAGTTCAATGATGGGGTTACTCTCTATTGCCAGTGTATTTTTTACTGGGGGAGTAGATAATGAGTCAACCCCAGCTCTTTTGAGATATTTATAGAGAGCTGGTGATGGGCTAAGTGCTATTGGGCCCTATCTTGTCACAATACCCAATAGGCTTGACCTAATTATTACTATTATTATGCTAGAGGAATAACTTAATTATGCTTAATGGGCTCCAAGCCCTTTTTGGGCTTGGACAATCCTTTCACCGTGGGCTTTGACTCGTGGTGGGCGCCTCGACCAGACTCTGGTACGGGTAAATTACTAAAATACTCCTAGACATTTTTTGCCCATATCAATTAGTAGCAATAACAATGTCTTTTCACATTTAGAAGAAACATTAATAAGTCCATATTTTTATAATATTATAATATAATATAATAATATATGGCCACTAAAATTATCATTGTGATCATTCACTAACAATCAATAATTAATGACCAATTCAAATAACCGGTCACCTTATTCCAGCTCAAAGGTCACAATACAAGTGGAAACTTTACCTTCATTTATTGCTCTCCCAAATTTCTGAAAGTTAAAAAAATTAGAAAAACAACCAGTTTCATTTCCAACCACAATCATCAAAATTGTTACTCTACCATTTTAATTATTTGCAATAAATATTGTTCACTCGTAACCTTTCAATACTCACCTTTGAACTAACAAGCTTTCCAATAAAAATAAATGGGTGCATGTATTCAGCAATTGTATCTTCTTTCATTTGTTTCACCAAATTGGAATTTTTGGGTAGAGGTGTGCATTTATCATGAAAAATAATTCTAACGAATAATTATTCTTAACTAAAAGTAGTTACAACACGTCATATATTCACTTATTTCAATTACATACATCCATTGGCACCTGCCTATAACATCTAGAGTCTAGAATCTAAACTTTATACTTCCTTTTTTTGTTATAATGAGAAAATAAAAGAAAAGAAACACCAAAAAGACAGGCACTGCTCCTCTTGCAATTGATCCAACAGCTTTCAGAGAGTATCAGATAATAAACTAAAGTGGGAATTAAACCATAACTTCCATGTTGTATGTTACGCTCCCGTAAAACTTTTATTTGACTTGAATTTGATAGTTACTTATGAGACCTTTAAATTTCCACTGAAGGGGTAAAATTGATTAATGTATGAATGTAAGGGTTGAATGAACATAACTATCTATGACTCTTCAACTTTCATTGACCAAATAATCAAGGACTCAAAAATTGTTATCAATCAAAATTACTTCATTGTTTGATATTAATATCAACCACTGAAACCAATTAGTAAATAACTCATCAACTTCTTTTAATTAATATCAATTTTCATTACATTTCTGAATCTGTCATATAACATAGTCATATCTGTTGGGTTGACTCATTCCCTCTGGTGGCTCGTGGCAGCGAAAATTAAAATTTTACAAAAATAAACGTACAACCACCCGAAAACAGGAATATGGAATTGGTTCGATCGAATTTGATAAGGAGGTAAACGAAATTATACCTTTTGAAAGTTTCGTTTCACCTCGTACTTTGGATCTCAGCAACCTTGTGGTGCATATCCACACAATTTCCCTTGGATGAGAAATTGCCCGTCGTTTTTCGTATCTCCCGGTTTAGAGTGCTCCAAGTGTCACACCTCTAAGATGTATCCACACCTCGTTGAAGTCACCAATCGTCTTGCCTCACGTGCTAGACAACAAAACGATTCTAAGCTTAACTTAGGCTTGATTATGTGAAAGGTAGGAATATTTTCTAAGTCGTTTAATTCAACACATGAATAGAACGACGTCTTGTTGGAAAGAGGAGAGAGGTGACCGATTTTAGGTCTAAGAGAGGGGGGCGGATTTTTCAATTTATTCATCATCTATTTTAGTCTCCTTCATCTCTTATTTATAGGTGAAGATTACCTAGAGTCCTATTAGGAAAAGGAAACTTCCTTTTTCCCAAACTCTCTAGTAATCCTTATCCTATGAAGACTTGGAGGAGGGGAAAACTCTTTTCCTCTTCCACCACACATAAAATTGCCCCCTCCCTTATTTACACTCGCAAATCGGTCAACGCCATTTAATTGGACTTTAGGATTTAATTTTGACTTCTCAATTTAATTATAGGTGCAACCCATCAATTAAATACAAGTCAAATTAAATCCAACCAACTAATTTCAACATTTATTTATTTAACTTGGGCTCCACCCAATTAAATAAAATACTTGGACTCAACTAGGTCCATTAATTTAATTAATTCTACAAGATTAATTAAAAGAGTAAAATGAATTGAATCCTTCAATTATTTTATATTCCATATTAGGAAAGTACTAAACTTTCCTAATTCCCTCAATTTCCTCAAAATTGATTAATCACATCTATTCAAGCAGTGACTCTCTCGAGTTAGTGTGTGACCCTTTAGGCTCGTCTCTATCTAGTAGTAAGTACACCTTCCCACAGTGCTAGTGTACCTTCCTAAAATGAAAGTAATAGTTTAAATCAATCCTTTGATTTAATCAATCCTCGAATTAGTCACCAAGCTAATTCTCGGCACTTACAAATCGCGGTTGCCCACCTAGCATAGGGTCCCGAAGACCTAGATAAAACGAAAGTAAAGATACGCCTTTTGCGATATTGATCCTCGCATAAGTAAGATCTCTCTATCTAATCTCCCGATTGAATCTAGAGCATTGGCTAAGGTCGAAGCTCTATTAATTCAATACTATGTTTCCCATGTTATGTGAAATCGACTTCGACTATCTAAACGAGGAAACCCTACGCCTCTTTAGATATCATACTTCGGCCAAAGATTCCTTAAGTCGATTCACTATGTAACCATAGGAGATTAACCGACTGGCTAATGTCAGAGATAGATTCCTCTTGATTCTCATGTACCTTACTACGTAAGACGTGCATGTCTGAGTTTGCCCATACTCGATCATCTAAAGTGATCATGTAACAAATCAAGAATATGCGCGGTTACGCATAAGACATCCAATGGAATCTTAGGTCCATAAGGATTACTCTTATACTACAAGACCACTGGAAGTTCCACATTCGACTGGGAATCCATTTCAGGAACTTCCATGGGGTTGTTCAGTTCGCCCATTACCACAATGGCAACCCTCATATATGCATTGGCTTTCACCGTGCCAATATCTATGGAACGAGATACACTTCTACCAAAGTATGCATCATATGAGCAAGTCTTTTGGGTTGCATCAATATCCCTTTATCTCAATGAACCCTTTCACGACTTGGAACAATGTTTAAAGATCACAGCCTTCGAGACATATTCCATCGTTGCCACACCCAATGTGCAATGATGTCCCATAGCTATGTGTGATCCCTCGGGACTTTATTCTAAGCCAAAGTAAAAACTAATTTAAGAATAAAGACATGCCACACATAAAAAAGAGATTGACTTTATTTATAAGAAAACGATTGTTCAACTCTAGAGTTACTATTACAAATATTGGCGCCCAATAATTGGTGCGCCGGGCACTAACTCTAACAATCTCCCACTTGCCCTAGCGCCAATTGCCCATGTACTTAAGGCCCATTCTGCCCAGATGTCCTTCAAATACTTTTTGGCTAAGGGGTATGGTGAGTGGGTCCGCTATGTTGTCCGCTGTATCCACGCGCTCCATTCGCACGTCGCCTCTTCCAATGATTTCTCGTATCAATCGGAATTTCCTCAGAACATGTTTGGGTTTCTGATGAGACCTCGGCTCTTTTTCTTGAGCAATGGCCTCATTGTTATCATAGTATACCGTTACTGGATCCCCAACGGATGGAACGACACCCAATTCTTGGATGAAGTTCCTCATCCAAACAGCTTCTTTTGCAGCCTCATTTGCTGCGATGAATTCTGCTTCAGTGGTGGAGTCGGCTATGGTTGCTTGCTTGGAACTCTTCCAGCTAACTGCTCCGCCATTAAGCAGAAATACAAACCCAGAGACCGACTTCGAGTCATCCTTGTCGGATTGGAAACTCGAATCAGTAAACTCCTCTAATTCCAATTCTCCTCGTCCGTATATCAAGAACAATTCCTTAGTTCTCCTTAGATATTTAAGGATTGTTTTCACCGAACTCTAGTGTGCCATGCCTGGATTCGCTTGTTATCGACTGCACGCACTCAATGCATAAGCTACATCGGGTCTTGTGCATATCATCGCGTACATTATACTACCTATCGCAGAAGCATAGGGAGTTTTGGACATTTTCACTCTTTCTTCCTCAGTCTTTGGGCACATAGACTTGGAAAGTGTGATGTCATGTCCTATTGGCAAGAATCCCTTCTTGGACTCTTCCATTTCAAATCTTTTGAGTACGCGATCAACATATGCAGATTGGGAGAGACCTAGCATCCTATTCGATCTATCCCTATAGATCTTCATACCGAGTATGTAAGACGCCTCTCCCATATCTTTCATGGAGAATTTATTAGAGAGCCATACTTTAGTTGACTGCATCATCCCTACATCATTTCCAATTAGTAGGATGTCATCGACATAAAGTATGATGAACGTGACTGCGTTCCCACTGTCTTTCTTATACACACATGCCTCTTCAATGTTTTGAACGTATCTATACTCTTGTATGACAGTGTCAAAACGTTTCTTCCAACTTTGAGAAGCTTGCTTAAGTCCATAGATGGGCCTTTGGAGTTTACACACTTTGTGTTCGCTTCCTTTGGATGTAAAGCCCTCTGGCTGTTGCATGTAAATCTCTTCCTCAATTTCTCCATTGAGGAATGCAGTCTTTACATTCATCTGCCATATTTCATAATCAAAATATGCAGATATTGCAAGCATAATCCTAATGGATTTCAGCATAGCCACTAGCGAGAAGGTTTCCTCATAGTCAATCCCTTGTCTTTGAGTAAATCCTTTTGCCACGAGGTGAGCCTTATAGGTTACTACCTCTCCATCGACTTCAAGCTTTCGCTTGTAGACCCACTTACAGCCAATGGGCTTGATGCCCTCAGGTGGGTCAACCAAGGTCCATACCTTGTTGGAGTACATGGAGTCCATTTCGGATGTCATGGCCTCTAGCCATTTTCTCGAATCAATATCAGACATTGCACTCTTAAAACTTTTCGGATCAGAGTCTAGAGGAGGATCTTGAGTACCCTACTCTTGAAATAGGCCTAGCCATCTTTCAGGCTCCTTTGGGATCCTCGTTGATCTCCTCAAAGGTTGTGTGTTTTCGGTGGGTGCCACTGATGTAGCCTCGTTGGTATCGGGTGGGTTAATTTGTATTTCTTGACTTGATCCATTCTCATGGACCTCATCAAGTTCTACAGCCTCGCCTTTTCTATCTAGAAGGTGACCCCTCTCTAAGAAATTGGCGTTTCTCGAAACAACAACCTTTTGTTCCGTTGGGCTGTAGAAGTAATATCCAACAGTTTCCTTTGGATATCTTACAAAATAGCACAAAGAGGACTTGGGGTCCAATTTGTCTCCCACTAAATGCTTTACATAAGATGGACACCCCCATATTCTCAAATGATTGTATGAGGGCGTCTTTCCACACCAACTTTCTTATGGGGTATTGGGCACCGTCTTGCTAAGTGATCTATTCAACAGATAGACAGCCGTTTCAAGAGCATAGCCCCACATGGACTTAGGAACTTTAGTAAAACACATCATGGATCGAACCATATCTAGCAATGTTTGATTCCTTCGCTCGGCTACCCCGTTATGTTGAGGTGTGCCGGGCGGTGTCCACTATGAGAGAATTCCATTCTCTCTAAGATAATCAAGAAACTCGGTAGACAAGTATTCTCCTCCTCGATTCGATCGAAGAGCCTTAATACTTCTACCAAGTTGTTTCTCTACTTCATTTCTGAACTCCTTAAACTTCTCAAAGGATTCAGATTTATATCTCATAAGATATAAGTAACCATACCGTGAATAATCATCGGTAAAAGTTATGAAGTAGCTTTGGCTACCATGAGTGCTCACACTCATTGGCCCACACACGTCCGTATAGACCAAGTCCAATGGTTTTGTGGCTCGTTCCGCTTTCCCCGAAAATGGTAACTTGGTCATTTTTCCTTTAAGACATGATTCGCAACTTGACAATTCATCTAAGTCATTTACACCTAAATGTTTTTCCATTGTTCGAATTCTTTCTTTGGAAATATGTCCAAGTCTTTCGTGCCACATTTGTGCGTTTACTTGATTATCTTGTTTACGTTTGTTCCTTTGTTGAATACTGAGATTGGAAAAGTATTGGGGATATAGTACACATTCCATCCTTCATTTTCGATTCCATAACAAGAGACGATTCATAAAACAAAAGCAAACTTTTATTACGAATCTCAAAACAATATCCTTCTCTATCCATAACCGGAATCGAGATAATATTTCTTATTATTTTCGGAACAAAATAAACAGAATGTAAAACTAATTTCCTATCTCCTAACTCTAAGTAAATTGTCCCCACGGCTTTGGCAGCAACCAATGCTCCATTCCCCATCCGCAGGGTCATATCTCTTCTACTTAGCTCCTTCGTTCTTTTCATCACCTGCAAATCATTGCAGATATGAACACCGCATCCAGTGTCAAAAACCCAAGAAGAATCGTTAACAGTGAAGTTAATTTCAACAAAGAACATACCTTGAGCCGGAGGCTCTTTGCAGTTCCTTTGCCAGTGCCCAACTTTTTCACATTTGAAGCACTCATCAGACTTTTTAGACTTGGACTTCTTACCCTTCTTCACACAACCATTACCTTTCAGCCTCTTAGTCTTATTCTTCTTCTTGTTGCCCTTCTTAGCTTTTGATGAAGAATTCTTAAGAAGCACTGGTTTATCCTTCTTGATGGTGCTTTCAGCAGTCTTCAACATGTTCAACAGCTCAGGAAGCTTTGTTTCAAGTTGGTTCATGTTGAAATTGACCACAAATTGATCATAAGAGTTATGTAATGACTGTAGGACCAAATCCATAGAAAGCTCATTGTCAAGTGCCACGCCCAGACTAGCCAATTTTTCAATTAGCCCGATCATTTTAAGTACGTGCGCACTTACATCAGAGTTTTCAATCATTCGAGCTTTGAAGAGCTCCTTGGAGGTAGCATATCTTTCTCGCCTAGTTCTAGTGCCATACAGCTCTTGCAAATGAAGAAGGATCAATGCAGCATTCTCGATCGTCTCATGGTGTCTCTGCAACTCGTTGCTCATAGAAGCCAACATGAGACATCACACTTGCATGTCATCTTCCTTCCATTGTTGGTACTGGAACTTTTCATCATCAGATAAATCCTCTTCCGGCTCATCTTGCACCCGTATGTCAAGCACATATTGTCTTCTTTCAGACGAAAGGATAATCTTAAGGTTACGAAGCCAATCTTCAAAGTTTGATCCATTTAGTTTGTTTGTTTCAATTAGGGTTTTGAAAGGATTATTGGCCATTTTCGTTTATCAACAAAAATTCATAATAGACAATCAATAACGAATTTTCAAATAAAGTCCTTTTACAATTTGGTCTTTAATTGTACAAGTCTCCCACTATTTTTCTCAAATCATACCACCCTCTTGACATGATTCGAAGAAACGTTAATTTCTTTAGTGGGCTTGAGATCCATTCTCACTTCATCATATGCCCCATTTTCCGAGCTAACATATGATGATTTTGAATAGTAGCCTTACCGGACCTTCTATCTTTTTTAGATAGTTCTCAAGATGGTTTTCCTCATCTCCCACATGTGCCCCATTTTCTGAGCTAACACATGAGGGACAATGTTAGGATTGACCCATCAAGTATCCCATGTATAACCATCAATTTCATTGCCCCCATTTTCTGAGCAAAAGCAATGAAACCAACCGATTTCCACGGGGCACCGTAGTGCTTAGTAAACACTCACAGCCTACCTCGGATCCAATCCACCCCATTTTTTTAGCAAAAGGATTGAACCTTTAGCAGCGTTTCACATGGTGTATACTTATGATGGAAGGCATGATAATAGAATTCCATTCTTAATATCATATAAGCCTAATATTTTCACAGGAGGGAATTATAACATGCTTATGGGGGGTCTCATCAGATTTAATTATCTTGTTCTAATTTATCTATCCTATGCATGCATTACATCACATAATCATCATAGACAGATAAGTAAAACATCCACAAAGCGGTAAAATTGAGGATGAACCACCTCGAGCCCTAACCTAGTAACCCACTCGAGCCAAAGTGGGTATGGACATTCTAGAAAGTAAAAACACAGCCTAGACTATTACAATGGTATCGTCTCAGCATACAAGTCAAGTCTTGGCTCCGTCTCCTTGGTCTGTCTTCGATTACATAGAATATCAAAAACTACTAATCTACTATACGAAAAGGAAAGAGCCAAACCGGCTATTATTTACAACTCTAGAATAATTACATACATAGAAAACCAACACTACGACTAGGCTCGTGGTTCATCCTTTTATCACATAAACATGCCAAGCAACAAACATACATGTGATAAAGTAAATTTTACCCATTCATCATTCAAACTAGATTGCAAATATCATTGGGATAAGTTCGATATTGATTTCTAAAACCTTTCTCAGAGTTTACAAGTCTAAAATATCATAGGTAAGGTCTTTGGGTCACCCACCTTCAGAAAGTACGAAGAAAGGAAAAAAAAATTGTTTTTTTAATTTAACTTTCTGTTGACCACGCCTGGGCGCTGTGTGCAGCGGCTGTTGCTGTTCGCGATTTTTAAATCAGTTTTTCGCACGTTCGTGATTCTTTTGAGTTTCGATTAACGAATCTGAATTCTCCTAAGGTTTGAGTTTTATTACTTGATGATTAAACTTTCGGTTCAACCATCTCGCAACACCCCACCAAAGGTGATTTCATAAAACTAGATCAAAACTTTCGAAAATAATCATATACCCAAATTTCAGATTTCATGATTTTTAAAACAAATGACTTTTAAACATTAAAATCATAAAAATCAAACAATATCCCAAATCAAAATCAATCCTAGTCTAACAATGAACATATTGATTATCATGCTTTCGATTTTACAATTAAAACGTAAAAACAAACATGCATAATCACATAAAAATTCGATCGAGCCAAACCATGGCTCTGATACCACTGTTGGGTTGACTCATTCCCTCGGGTGGCTCGTGGCAGCGGAAATTAAAATTTTAAAAAAGTAAACGTACAACCACCCGAAAACAGGAATATGAAATTTGTTCGATCGAATTTGATAAAGAGGTAAACGAAATTATACCTTTCGAAAGTTTCGTTTCACCTCGTACTTTGGATCTCAACAACCCTGTAGTGCAAATCCACACAATTTCTCTTGGATGAGAAATTACCCGTCGTTTTTCGTATCTCCCGGTTTAGAGTGTTCCAAGCGTCGCACCTCTAAGATGTATCCACACCTCGTTCAGGTCACCAATCGTCTTGCCTCGCGTGCTAGACAACAAATCGATTCTAAGCTTAAATTAGGCTTGATTATGTGAAAGGTAGGAATATTTTCTAAGTCGTTTAATTCAACACATGAATAGAATGACGTCTTATTGGAAAGAGAAGAGAGGTGGCCGATTTTAGGTCTAAGAGAGAGGGGCGGATTTTTCAATTTTTTCATCATCTATTTTAGTCTCCTTCATCTCTTATTTATAGGTGAAGATTACCTAGAGTCCTATTAGGAAAAGGAAACTTCCTTTCTTCCAAACTCTCTAGTAATCCTTATCCTATGAAGACTTGGAGGAGGGGAAAACTCTTTTCCTCTTCCACCACACATAAAATCGCCCTCTCCCTTATTTACACTCACAAATCGGTCAACGCCATTTAATTGGACTTTAGGATTTAATTTTGACTTCTCAATTTAATTATAGGTGCAACCCATCAATTAAATACAAGTCAAATTAAATCCAACCAACTAATTTCAATATTTATTTATTTAACTTGGGCTCCACCCAATTAAATAAAATACTTGGACTCTACTAGGTCCATTAATTTAATTAATTCTACAAGATTAATTAAAAGAGTAAAATGAATTGAATCCTTCAATTAGTTTATATTCCATATTAGGAAAGTACTAAACTTTCCTAATTCCCTCAATTTCCTCAAAATTGAATAATCACATCTATTCAAGCAGTGACTCTCTCAAGTTAGTGTGTGACCCCTTAGGCTCGTCTCTAGCTAGTAGTAAGTACACCTTCCCACAGTACTAGTGTACCTTCCTAAAATGGAAAGTACTAGATTAAATCAATCATTTGATTTAATCAATCCTCGAATTAGTCACCAAGCTAATTCTCGGCACTTACAAATCGCGGTTGCCCACCTAGCATAGGGTCTCGAAGACCTAGATAAAACGAAAGTAAAGATACGCCTTTTGCGATCTTGATCCTCGCATAAGTAAGATCTCTCTATCTAATCTCCCGATTGAATCTAGAGCATTGGCTAAGGTCGAAGCTCTATTAATTCAATACTATGTTTCCCACATTATGTGAAATCGACTTCGACTATCTAAACGAGGAAACCCTACGCCTCTTTAGATATCATACTTCGGCCGAAGATTCCTTAAGTCGATTCACTATGTAACCATAGGAGATTAACCGACTGGCTAATGTCAGAGATAGATTCCTCTTGATTCTCACGTGCCTTACTATGTAAGACGTGCATGTCTGAGTTTGCCCATATTCGATCATCTAAAGTGATCATGTAACAAATCAAGAACATGTGCGGTTACGCATAAGACATCTAATGGAATCTTAGGTCCATAAGGATTACTCTTATGCTACAAGACCACTGGAAGTTCCACATTCGACTGGGAATCCATTTCAGGAACTTCCATGGGGTTGTTCAGTTCGCCCATTACCACAATGGCAATCCTCATATATGCATTGGCTTTCACCGTGCCAATATCTATGGAACGAGATACACTTCTACCAGAGTATGCATTATATGAGCAAGTCTTTTGGGTTGCATCGATATCCCTTTATCTCAATGAACCCTTTCACGACTTGGAACAATGTTTAAAGATCACAGCCTTCGAGACATATTCCATCGTTGCCACACCCAACGTGCAATGATGTCCCATAGCTATGTGTGATCCTTCGGGACTTTATTCTAAGCCAAAGTAAAAACTAATTTAAGAATAAAGACATGCCACACATAAAAAAGAGATTGACTTTATTTATAAGAAAACGATTGTTCAACTCTAGAGTTACTATTACAAAGAATGGCGCCCAATAATTGGTGCGCCGGGTACTAACTCTAACAATATCTATAACACTTCCCCAATCCTACATTCTCAATTGATTTTCACCCAATATTTAAACAAATCCAACAACAAAACTTTAATTCAACAAAAAAAACAACAAATATTAAAATCAATACATCACATCACCAAAATATAAGAAGAATATGGTCAGGTTATTAATGTTTCTTCATATGAATTGAGCTAGCTATTGAAACAATACAAGCAGCTTAAAGATTTGGGGAATAAAGGCATCACTTGGAGGATCTTCTAATATAACAAAAGGAAGTCTTCCCCTGTCATAAAGATTTCAATGAGAATGCCGCCATCGAAGGGGTACAAATCCATATAAACAAAGATGCTCATTCCCATCAAATGATGAGCAGACATATTTAAATTCTTAGTAAAAAATTACGCTTAATACCAATAAAAAAATTGAATGAACAAATGGAGAAACTCTCACTTTTCTGCTGCATTGTCATCCTCTTTGTTCTGCTGCATTATTATTTTGTTCAAATGTAAGCACAACCTTCACAAAATTCAATCTTATATAGGAATTTTACCTAAGATCGGTTACAAGTGAATTAGACTTTTAGGCTCTCATACTACGCATTTGCCAACTTTTAATTGCTATTAGGGGACATCAATTTGCTAGGAAGTGGGGTACCCTTTTTATGACTAATAATTACTTCATTATTCATTATTCTTGTAGGAAAGTGGAGGTGGTATATTTTATTATTCATTAATTTTGTAGTTGAGGATAGAAGTGTAAAATCACAATTGGAACAAACAATAAGATATCCACACTTTTAATATAGTATAGATATAGATATAGATATAAATATAGATATAAATATAGATATAGATATAGATATAGATATAAATATAGATATAGATAAGATAACTTTTAGTTATTGTGAATATGTTATCTATGCAATCCTTACCTTAAAAACTTTTTTTTTTATTTATGTGCAATTCCTCTTTCTATTAATACTTACTTAGGTATCAAGATGATTTGAGAATAAGATCATCTTTCCATGAATATTTACCAAGTTATCATATGATAGATTGAGTATAAGAAACCCCTTTCCTTCAATACTTACTGAGTTGTCGTGATCAATAAAGAGCAGAATGTCATTTTGGCCTTTTCATTTAAATAGAATACAAATTCCTACATTTAAATATCTATATACATATATTAGATTATTAGCAGAATTTCTGACAAAATTGAATAGTGAGTCGGGTTAATTTTTCCATTTCTTTTCTCTTTTTTCCCCATTCTTCTTCTCCATTTTCCACCCTAGCCAACAACCTCATCCACCGCTTTAGCCTTTAGCATCCTACCCCTTTCGCTCCCACCACCACCCTCACCCTACCACGATCCCATTGCACCTCAAATCTTTCTTAAAAATACACAATTGCCGGTTAGCGAGTTTGACGTATATTTGTGATGTGAAATATAAGATATACACCAATTGAAATAGATGGTCCAAAATAATACTTATCATCATCTACACAATTAACATGAACAAACACCACAATCTCCCTAATATATATTCGCCTTTCAAAATTAGATTAATCCCTGATGTTAAACTTTGACCCTTTAGTCCCTTAAGTTGGAGTTTATTTTCACATTAGTTCACCAATTTTTGAGGTATAATTTCCAAAATGAGAAACTGACTTTCTTAAGTCCTTTTTTTATTACGATAAATTACATTTTGGCCCTCTAAGTTATACCCATTGTACCTAACACTCTGGACTTGGATAGTTAATGCACATAATAAAATTTTCCTACTTTTAGAGTCCAAACTCTAAGAAAAACCTTTGTAAGCTACGAAATTCATAGAAGTGCATTTTACTTCCATATTAGTGTGTTATATTTTTGTTTTAATTACAAATAACTAATTTACAAGTGATGGTCCCAAATGGCATACGAAAAGGATTGGAGGGGGGGTGTTTGAATAGACCTTGAAATCTTTTTCGACTTTTAAAATTTCGTATTACTTTTGAAGCTTTTGAATGCTTAGTAAGCTGATAGCTAGGTCAGGCGCTTAAAATAAGATAACTTAGACTTGGTGATTTAAACAATTACCAAAGTAGGGTGATATTTTTAATCGCTTAATCAGGGTTAGCACAGCGGAAATGATTTTAAAGCTTAGCGTTCTCTTTTGTCAAATTAGTCGCTTAACCGTTTTAATGCCTTTTCGAAGATATGATAAAGTAAAGTAATAAAGCAGTAAATAACACAAGATATTGTAAGGTTCACTGGCTGATGTAATCACAGCTATGTCCTTCTTCTCCTTTGCACTTGGAGGAATTTACTAGATTGATTATCGAAGGATCACACAATGGCTTCTACAAAATAGATGAAATGGAAGACGGTCTTGAGCTCCTTGATCACATAGATTTCAGCTCCAATGAAGACCTTTTTCAACAAGCTTCTCTCACACAGAAACACTGCTTGTAGAATCAATAACTTTCTCACTTAGATGAAAGAGGTTGAGGGTTTTGTCACAAGTTTGTTTGATTTTAGAAAGTTCAAACAACTTAGAATATCTCAATAGGAGTGCAAGGTTCTTCTTTAGAGAGATTTGAGATATCTTTGACTGTCTTTGGAATGTGTATGAAAAGTTTGAAAGATTTTTGGCTATGGAGTTTGTAAGCTTTTCTCTCAAATATTTTCAGCAAAGTTTTTGACCTTTTCTGTGCATGTACGTGTGTTAGGGTTTGCTGGAGGGTACTATTTATAGAGATTTCTTGGGATTTGTCTGTTGGACACATGCAGGCGCGTGTCTCTCACGCAGCGCGTTAAATAGTCCCTTTTCTGACATTCCTTAATTTCTGCTGTTACCGATTGGACAAGAGCAGACTTTGAACTTTGAATTCTGACAGTCTAGTCAAAAGGTGGCTTGTCCACAAGTCATAATAGCTTATCACATTTAATGCACTTATCAGGCATTCAATGCGTTTTGAATTTATTTCCCGTTTGAAATAAATGTCCGTTGATGATTGCATTTAAGTCCTTTATGACTTGAGAATTTATTTCAGGTGAATCTGATCCTTGATCTCTTGATTCAACAACCCTGAAACAATCCTTTAGCGTTTGACGGAGGCTAAGAACAAATATTCTTCTTCACTTGACTTCAGACGCTGATCTTCAACTTCATCTTTGATAGACTTACCTAGAATTCTATCTATCAGCGACTCGGTATCAAATACTTATTCTAAAATCTACAAAGATAAAAATTACAAGCCTAACAAACTAACAAACTTTCAAACGCTTATACAGATGTTCTTTGAAAGCATAAACTTATATTCTTTTGGGGTCTAACATAAAATCCTATTCTTGTCATCATCAAAATATCTAACATGAAATTTTCTAACAACAAGCATTTAGTTCTTTGGAAATCTCTTCTCAAGAACTCTTACATAACATTCCTAAGTTTAAAAATAAGGATATTTTTACTTTAAAATAAATTTTTATTAAAATATTTGACCAAATAATAGTAGGAGGGAGGCCTAGCTAACAATGATGCATGGAAAGTATATTTTAAATTAAATTTTCAAGAAGGTGGAAACAAATCACATGATCACTGATTAGTTTTGAAGTTTTATAAATAAACAAGAGCACTATTTTATTTTTTATTTTAAAACTTTTAGAATACAATGAATTAATAATAAATAATCATCAATTTATGATTACAACTTATTAGCTAATCAAATATTACATAAGTTAGACATATATCCACACATATAAAGGAAGTGAAATCAAGTCTTTATGGTCATCGAGCTTCAATCTTGACACGAAACAATAACAAGTGACTATTTATTCAAAGATTTTGGGAAGTTCTTAAATGAACTCGGTGTTCATACACCATACGTTCAGAATAAATCCACAGGATCAATGGATGTTAATAGATAAAGATATGACTCAGTTCTAACCCTTTGGTGATTAAACACCGAGTTTATTTAAGACTTTTCAAGATGATTGGTAGGATACTTCTAAAGGTGTAAAATCGGCCCTAATGGGCCAGCCTGGCCCGGCCTATTAGGGCCTTGCTCTATTAGCTACAGGTGTCTGGCCCCTTCAGCTAACTGACCGGCCTGTTAGCTTAACAGGCCTAGCTATTAAGGCTTTTTTGGCCCTTCAAATGAAGGGCCAAAATGGCCTGTCAAGGTAGGCCTTGATAGGCTTTTTTAAGGCCTATCAAGGACAACCTTGAAAGGTTTTTTTGTGGTTTGTTTTGTTATTTATTTACTTTTGTTAATTAATTATTTATGTTATTTAATCTAATATAAATTTATTTAGTACTTGTTAGTTCACAATTTATCACTACAATTAATTTTTCAATTTAGTTATTACTTATTAGTTTATTATTTTAGTGTTATTAAAATAATATTTTAATACAATATTATACAATGGGGGATAGTAGAATCAAAATTAAAAAACTTAATTGGTTAAAAAGAATGTTGTGACAACTGACAATATATGTTTAAAGGTGTTAAATACTTTAATTTTATTTAAATGGATAAATGAACTTAAAATTTAGTCAATACATTTGCCACTAATTACATGAATACTTCTAATAAGGAACCAATATTCTCAGACCCGGATCGGTCAGTGAACCGGAAAAGTGACCGGGTCACGACTCATCGGTTCAACCGCCGGGTCAACTGCAGTCTAACCGGTGATGTCATAATTATGCAATAAATAATAATTAATATAATACTAATATTACAAAACAAAAATATATATATATAAAAAAAATATATATATCATATATATTGTTACAAGACCCATTAGCATCCCTTTCTGTAATTGGGCTTCTTATTTATTTGTTAGTTTAACAATCAGTGGGTCTTATTGTTATATAGGCCCACCTGCTTTTGTGTTAGGCCCTTAAGGGTTTGTTTAGTCTTGTGTATTGGCTTTCACAGCATATATATCTAGTTGCTGAAACAGTGAAACCTTTTCTCTTAGATTAGACTTTTCTCTTCTCTCTCTTGCTCGAGTTCTCTGTTTTAGCAATATACAATTTCCTTAATTTCTTTAGCACAATCTTATCTGCCAGCTTCAATAAAGTTTTTCTTTACTGCATCTAGCATTCTCAGATCTCACACACGCCTTTCTTCTCGGATCTCACACATGCTGCTCTTCACTTCTTCACCTAATCTTCTTCTTCTTCTTCGAAGAACCCTCTGCGTTTCTGCATGGAGAGAGAGATGGGGCTAATTTCAGATTTTCGTTTAGGATTTTATATAATTTATGAACCGCCCGGTTCGTCAAATTCAGCAACGGTTCAACGAACCGGCGGGCTGAACGGTTTTCAGTCAAAACCGCCGGTTTTAGGCCCTAAACGGTTATTTGGTTTAACCCAATCGTATTTATGACCGATTCCGGTTCGAAGTGGTCCGACCTCAAGGTCGGTCCGGTTTTCATAACATTGTAAGGAACATTATTAATTCTCAATTGTTCATAGAATCTAGGAAATCGTTCTCGCTTATTAATTATCATGTATTTATGGGTAATAAAAATCCAATATAAATAAATAAAGAAAATCCAGAAAAAAAAAAGATGGGGTAAACGGCCTGAAAAAATCCGACCGTTGCACATTTCTTAATTTTATTTTTTTATATCAATTATTCTATAATTATATAATAACTATATATAAAAAAAATTAAGAGGGGGCCAAAAAAGCTTGGTCCTCTGACAAGTTGGTAGTATGGACCAGACTTTTTCAGCCTGGCAAGCCTTTAACAGGCCAGCCTTAATAGGCTCAGGCCTTTAAAGGGCCGGCCTTAATGATAGGCCGACCTGTTTACACCTTAATTTAGATACTACAATGCAGGAGATTTAAATTAGTAATAAGTAATAACTAACATTCAAATATCCCATTTTTGAAGACCGCGAAAAACTTGTTCCACCGAAAAACCTGCAGCAAACCATAGCAGAAAAATTTCAAGGCGTAGGTTTAGGGTTTTCTTGTCTCCTCACATTTCACATTCCTAGATCCTAATCCATTCGTCGTTCTTCATCCTCGGAACGAACACAAAAAGGAAAAACAAAAATTTGAAAGAAAAAAAAAATAGTTATCACATTTTGCATTCGAATAATTCTTCTAATCAGATGGTAGAAGAAGTGGATCGGGCAATGGAGGAAGATGAGCCATTATCAAATCCTTCAAGTCCACATGCCCGATCATCAGACGACAACAACAACAATGTCGTAGATGATATCATCGCCACTATTGAATCTGTGAAAGCCATTGGAGAATTTCGGAGGACTCAAAGGAAAGAGTGCCTTAATCTTGTTCGGAGATTGAAGCTCTTTTTGCCACTTCTGGAAGAGATTAGAGACGTCGAATGGACGACGATTCCTGATGCCGCCATTGTTTGCTTGAAGAAATTGAAGAGGGCGTTTCATTCTGCCAAGAAATTCTTGAAAATGTGTCACGCGGGCAGCAAACTTTACCTGGTTTGGGATTTTGATGATAATTTAGAATCCCTGTTTATGTATATAATTTTATATGCTTTTTTTTTTCTTTTTAATCAAAGAGGTTGTTGAAATGTCAGGCATTAGAAAGTGAGGCAATGAAGGTGAGATTTCACGCTGTATATGAAAAGATAAGTCAAGCTGTGGAAGGAATGCCATATGAAGAGCTTGGAATTTCTGAAGAAGAGAAAGAACAGGTCATTTGATTTTTATCTCATTCTCTGATTTTCTGAAATAAAAGTATCCCTTTTTTAAGGGCATCATTTTCTTGATACTAGGACACTAGTCAAGCTAATAGTGTCTTTTATAAATCTTCTTATCGAGTTTTTCAAATTGCATCTGAGTTCGACCTAATTGTTAAAAAGGTCTAGTCTGAACAAGTTTTAATTCAGCATAACACAAGTGAAGCTCGAGTAATCTGATATTTTACATAATTTATCATTTTCTAACTAATTGAGCTAGTACATTAAATAGAAAAAGGCCTTCCAGCTTTGTTTGTTGTACTTAAGGAAATGATTTTAAACGAGTTCTCAAGGATCAATCTTAAGATGCGTAACTAGTAGTTTAGATCATTTTTGGAGTTGTAATTGAGTTTGATTTTATCTTAAAAAAAAAGTCGATTTTTAATGAGCTTTCAATCGAGCTAAACACAAGACTCAAGTAACCTGATATTTTATACATACTTTATCATTTTTTAGCTAATCAATCTGAAGCTCGAGCCAACCTTCAAATCTCATCCAACAAAAAAATGCTTTCGAGCTTGGTTTGTTATACTTAAGAAACAGTTTCTAGCGAGTAGCGACCGATCTCAAGTTTAGCATTAGTACTTCAGTTCAGTTTTTAGCCCTACTCGTCGATCAAATTTGCATGTAACTAATATATGTATCTGAGGTTCAACACACTTAATTGCAGGTTGAGTTACTGAGAGTACAACTAAGAAGAGCCAAGAAAAGAACCGATACACAAGACATGGAACTAACAATGGATTTGATGGTGGCGTTGTCAACAAACAACGACAGAAACGCAGACAGTGCGAGCATAGAGAGGCTAGCCAACAAGCTATCTTTACGTACCGCAGAAGAACTCAAACAAGAAACTCTAGACATACGAAAACTAGTTAAAGAAAAACGGAGCCTCAATCCAGAGATCGCACAACAAATCATAGATCTTCTAAACAAATTCAAAAGATTAGCTGGTGTTGTCGAAAATGGCATAATGGAGGGTCCCGATGTGCCTAAATCACATGCGGAATGCATGTCCATTGTGATTCCTAACGATTTTCTTTGCCCAATTACATTAGAGCTGATGATGGATCCTGTTATTGTTGCAACAGGACAGGTATTCCCTTACCTGATATAGTCTTCTTTTGCATTCTTTTTGATGTTTCTACACCATGATAGTTAGGGATAATTGCTCACCCTTTATGTGTAATTACCACAAGTCTCGTTAGGTTTTGTAAATTACGAAGACACACATCCTGACAACTCAAAAAACAGCAGGGGAGAGGGATTGTAATGTGCTTTTATAGTAGAAATTATAGAAATTTCTCAAATTTGGGGTATTTTCGCAATTAGGGTCTCAAATAAAGGTGTTTACATAATTTATCCTATGTTAGTACGATGAAATTGGAAATGACAAAAAAGGACCAAATAGAATCCAAAACGCCTCCCCGAAACCTATTCACCTGAGTGTAAAGACAATTATGCCAATACATATTATTTCTGTGACCGTTTTACTTTGTTAAATTCTCGACTCAAATGTAGGTCATCTTTTTTTGAACAGCCTTAACTCTTTAGTGTCATACGTTAGAGAAATAAAAATACTAACCTTATCATTCACTTGCTGCACATTGTAGACATACGAAAGAGAAAGCATACAAAAATGGTTGGATTCGGGTCATCGGACGTGCCCAAAAACAGGGCAAAGTTTGACACATTTGTGTCTAGCCTCAAACTACGCTCTCAAGAACTTAATTCTACAATGGATTGAGAAAAACAATTTCCCACTTCCAAAGAAGGAGGTACCGACAAGCCCCTCCATGACGGATAATGAAGAAATCGTGGCCTTGGTTCGAAATCTATCGTCAAGTAAGTTAGACGAGCAAAGAGAGGCCGTGAAGAAGATTCGTATGATCTCTAAAGAGAGCCCCGAGAGTAGAACTTTGATAGCCAGTTGTGGAGGTATACCACTCCTTGTTCAACCTTTATCATATCCCGATTCAAGAATCCAAGAAGACGCTGTTACAGCCCTTCTGAATCTTTCCATTGATGAGGCCAACAAGAAACTTATATCTAAAGAAGAAGCTATCCCTCCTATAATAGAGATTTTACAGAAAGGCACAATTGGTGCTAAAGAAAATTCAGCTGCAGCATTGTTCAGCTTGTCTATGCTCAACGAAAACAAAGTAAAAATCGGTTCCTTAAATGGGATTCCACCATTGGTCGAGTTGTTAAGAACCGGGACAATAAGAGGTAAAAAGGATGCTGTTACTGCACTATTCAACCTCTGTCTCAACCATGCAAATAAAACTAGAGCTATTGAAGCTGGAATTGTGACGCCTTTATTGAAAGTACTCGATGATGAAAAATTAGAAATGGTGAATGAGACGTTATCGTTATTGCTACTTCTTGCATGTAGTGCAGAGGGGAGACAAGAACTAGGGCAGCTTCCGTTTATAGAACATCTTGTGAGTTATATCAGAGACGGTACTCCAAAGAACAAGGAATGTGCCATTGCTGTTCTTCTCGAGTTGGGATCTAATAATAGTAATCTCATTCTTGCTGCATTGCAGTATGGCGTGTACAATCATTTGGTCGAAGTTTTTAAAAATGGTACCGAAAGAGGCCAGAGAAAAGCCGAGGCCATGCTCAGGCTGATGAGTAAAGCTGAACAAATCCCATGAACACAACGAAATTGTAAAAATATTAACAAGTTTCAAAATGTAAATATGTGTTTCTTTGTGATGTGTTTCATCTAAAGGTAGTAGTATGTGTTCACATTTGTTTGATAGTTTAATTGGTGAAGAGTGGGGTTGTGATTCATCCCATGATTGTTAATGGGCTCTATTACGAATTTGTATTTATCATTGTTTTTGTGAAAATGATAATTTAGATAACTCAAAAAAATTTGTTACCCCTACTTTTATATACGACCAGATAGTGCTCATAGTTTTCTAAAACAATATGCTACTAGTAGAAAGTTTGGTGTTTTTTTTTTTTCTGAAAAAAAAAAAGTTATTTTGGTTTGGAACAAAATATTACCGTATATTAGTTGGAGATGACCAAATTTGATGTAATTCAGATCAAGAGTATTCCCCTTAATTGAAAGCTCCTATTGGAATTTAGATCAACATAAGCTGAAGCATCTAAATAAATAGGCACCCATAAAGAGTCGGAAACTATTTGACAATTTACTTTCTGAAAAAATTGCATAAGACCCCTGTGATATGTAAAACATGTGTCAAACTCCCCTGTGTTAATTTTTTGCGAATCACCCCTTGTGTTATTTTTTATTCTGCATATTCCCCCTTTTTCGATTTTTTTTATGTGTTTTTTTCCATCATAAATGTTCTAGATCCAATCCAAATTAAATTATTTAACTATTATAAACATGTTTGGGGCAAAAATGCATTTAGATTGACATTTATGATAAAAGAAAACACCAAAAAAAACCAAAAAAGAGGGAATATACAGAATAAAAAATAACACAAAGAGGTGATTCGCAAAAAAATTAACACAGGGGAGTTTAGCGCAGGTTTCGCATATCACAGGGGGGTCTTATGCAATTTTCCCGGGACTTTCTTCTATATACAAACAATAGGGAAAAATTTACTTTTGGTCCCGTAGGAGTCGACCCAAAATACTTTTTAGTCTCGTAGGATTTTTTGTGATATTTTTAGTCCCAAAGGAGTGAAAAAGTGACACTTTTGGTCCCATACATTAAAAAATAGACGGAAAATGGCGAATGAGTCACACGCGCCGATATTTTTAACGATAAAAAAAGAAAATTCAAAAAGAAATTAAAATAAATTCAAAATATTAATAAAATAATTGGAAAAAAAAACAAAAAAAAAGGGAGAAGACCCAACACCACCCCACACCATCATCAGCGCCCCCACTGCCACACTGACTCACCACCACCGCCACCTTCAAAAATTCAACCAACATCTTCATTCACCCTAACCCCCATCCCCATCGCCCCCTTCTACCTATCCAATCCCATTGTCTCCCCCACCACTATAGCCTCCGTCGTCGCCCTCCATCGTCACCGGTGAGGTTTTTCAATTGCGATGGTGATTAGCGGTTTGGCGGGTCGGGTTTTTGGGGGGTCGAGCTTTTGGAGGTGGCGGTGGAGGCGGCAGAGTAGATTAGAAAATGACTCAATCGCCATTTTCCGTTCATTTTTTAACGTTTGAGACCAAAAGTGTCACTTTTTCGCTCCTATGGGACTAAAAATGTCAAAACAAGTCCTGCGGGACTATAGGTGTTTTGGGCCGACTCCTACAGGACCAAAAGTGATTTTTTTTCACAAACCATATTACCCATCTCAAAACCGTACGTGTACCATCCTTTGAGATATACTATTACATTGCCCCAAATACGCAATACAATAAATTTTGTAGGATGATTAAATTAAATTTTGAGGGGTTTTCCAGTGGCACAGGCGTAATTTTGGTGGGGTAAAAATGTGAAAAATCTCGAAAATAGGCAAAATCTGCCCCGAGAGGCTAGTTTTATGCTCTATTTGAGATGATTCAATTTTTCCACTCTATTTGTGTCGAGGTTGTTTATAAGTTTTGGGTTCTGGAATGAATGTCACACAAAATTGGTAGTGCGTTCTTACAATATAGTTAAATGAATTATTCAGTCTTTAAATCTGTAGTTCATTTATGCAACTTAGTTCTAGAAATCATGTTATTCAAGAAGAAAATAAAACTCAAGGACTTAATTGCCTCATAATATTCACACTTTGATAAGGCTTACTTTTTCGGCCGAGAATGTTACAACAATGCACAATTGGGATAATCTAAATAGAACGTGTTATTGTGAACAATTTCATTCAAGTTTAATATAAATAAATAAATCATTATTCATTTTTGTACATTATAATGATCAATGCGCGAGATGAAACCCCTATAAGATCACACATAGCTATGAAACTAGGTCTTATAATGAATGACGAATATGAAATAAGTTGTCAGGTTTTGAGTTAAATCTAAAAAATTATGTAAGTTAGATTTTGTTAGAAATATGTATAGGAGTTGAAAATTAGACTTTGTATAGGCTTTTGTCTTTTTAGATTTTAGGCTAAGTGATTAAACGATTGTAGTGGTGATAAAATTAAAGGTGAGACTGTCATATTTAAGTAGAAGATCAGTGCCCAAAGTCTATTGAAGATGAGATTTGATTAGCATGGGGAAAGCGTCGAATCTGTGACCAAGCTGTGAAGATCATTCAGCATCGAATAAGCGTCCAAAAGACGAAATTCACATGATTCCTAAGTCCAGGGGGAGTATAATGCAATCACTAACGCGCATTTAATTCAACGGATATTTATTTCAAATGCATTTAACGCCTGATAAGAGCATTTTAATATAATAAGTACCTCAAACGTACGGCATGTTGGAAATCTATATATGCAGCGGAATAAATATAAAACAAGATTCCCGCCAAGATCAACCATGTTTAGTGCGTATATGAAAAGACGAATAGGATACGCTACCCTTGAAGAGTAGTAGTAGAAGAAATCCCGCAACTTTCGCCTTATTTGATTTTACCACCACCTTGCTCAACGATTCATCAACTTCTTGATCCTAGTGATAAAAGCACACCACCTCTCGCAGAAAACTCCGGAACAAAGCTCTTCTTTTTTTTCTCTTGGTCGACGGCTAGAGTGAGAGACGGGGAGGGGAATATTTTTCGTTTCAACACTTGTGTGTGTAAAGATTAACTGTAGGCAAGGTTTAAGTTAAGGTGATATATATATATATATATATATATATATATATATATATATATATATCACTTAACAAAAACAAAGCCTAAAAGGCTTCTTCATGAACGACCAAATGGACACCCAACTCAGCCCCTATACACTCACCCATGTCGGTGTATACAATTGAGTCCTACACTCATTTATTTATTTTAGTTATTTAATCAAATAAACAAATAAATATATAAGTACTTGGATAAATTAATTAATTTATTTCTCTTAGAAAATAATTAATTAATCTTACCAATGAATAAATTAAATTATTTGACAATTAATTAATTCATGTGTCTCTACTTATTTATCTAATAAATAAGTTCGGTATCAAATATCTAAAATGCCCTTTAACATAAACTTTGTAACTTTTATTGGTTTTCCTTTTCAAACCCGACTCTTTATGTTAGTCTCAATTGGCAATGGGGAGAAACCCAAATGACGTGGGTAACACTTAGTAAGTCAAGTGGCCCACATCGTAGCCCCAATGAGAAGTAATGATTGGATCATTCTTAAACAATTCTCGTTGTGAATACTGTATGAATATAAATCCTTCGTTCTTATATCGCAATCAACTAAGAGTCATGGTTTTTGTCAAAATTATAGACTTAGCCATATACTTGGATTATAATAAGTCAAGATCAATGAGCTTCCTCTTGTGTCTAACACAAGCAGCTCAATTGTTTTGGTCAAAAACTTTAGATGTTACTTACTTGTAATCGCATAAGACAATACTCGTTCACTTATGAGAGAATGAATCCCTTTTTAGATATCAGTTAAGACTACTACTTGCCCCATTAAGTTCGCACTTCGAGTTCGGCCCCCTCAAATGGTGAGTTGGACCTAACCACTCTAATGACATGCCTGATGTCACGAGTATATCTTCAACGTGACTCCTAAGGTTGAAGGTTCATGCATATCTATTACAGCTAATCAATTATATTTCTGATTGTCAATGTGTGAAATCCATGTGACAGAATTGGTGTGAGTCGAGTTCGAGTGCATTAATCCCATCAATGCATCTATGACATAAGCTCCCACTATCTCATAGTGTTCGACGGACACTTCCTTTGTCAAAGCTTACATTATACAAGTCTTGACGAACCTCAAAGCCCACTTGAAATTCTATGACTTGCGAACACATTAGGTGTACAAGTATTGAACCTTTCTAGTGCCATTTTTTTATCTCATAAGAAATAGAAAGTTCACTCTTGTGCACGCAGATTAGGTGTTGAATACTACTTACGAATGCCTATAAAATTTATATAACTCAACATAAAAGCCTTTTATTGATATAAAGAATTTACATTTACAAAATCAATGCCCTACTCTAAACAGTCTTCTACGGCATTCGAGGGCATATACCTGGCATGGAAGGCCTATTCCCATTGGACTATTAGATTTCACAGACTGAAACACTACCTTTTGCAGCAGAATTTAAAAAATAAAGGGACATAGTGTTGGACTAACCCAGTGATCTAGCACCCGTTTTCGAGCATGCGCAGCAGAAGCAAATTACATACTTTTTATATCAACCCACACAATGGGTAATTTTACATATCAAACTCAAATTAAAATTAATCACATACAAAGGGGGTTGTATAGCCATTATATCTTTTTGAGTTGTGTCGTAAACTAACTCGTGCAGATTCCTGCTACCTTTGTATTTTCTTCGCCTTCAAGGTTTTCCTCGTCTCTCCGAATAAATCCTTCAAGCACTCCATGTGTCTTGCATCTAAGTTTATCCACACTCCAAGTATTTCTTGAAACTTAGTATAACTTCGTGCTAGCTTAATTATACTAATTTTGACTTATGGAAAATTAGGGAGAAATAAGTGTGTTGGGATTGGCCCCGGGGAGGCGCGCGTAGCGAAAAAAACAATTTAAATTTTTTGTGGCGCTTCCCCCTAAAAAAGGCGAGGCAGACATGGTACCATTGGATTCAAAGAGGGTTTTCTCGTGTTTACCTCTTGTAGATTTTCCATTGGTTAAAATCTTCGCTGCTACTTCTTCTTTCTTGGATAGATCTTCTCTAGTGCCCTGACTATGAAAGCACCTCTATGCGTATCCATACCTTAGTACCCGAGATTCTCTTTTTCAGTGCTAGCCTAAAGAGATCGAATGTTTGGCTCATGGAGAAAAAAGATGGAATAGTGTATAGGCTCTAATGCAGAGTCATCAAGAGAAGAGAAGAGAAGAGAAAAACGAAAGAAGACTGAAGTCCTTCTTCTTATTATAGTGTGAGAGGACGGCTACACTTGGTATTCTTATACCCAGTGTGGCCGTCCAACACTAGGTCTTTATGACCTAGTGAACCTCTCTTCTTTTGCTTTGACTTTAAGCCCAAGGCAATTGTTTAATTAGCTAACTAATTGATTAATTGGTCTTGTACTTACTAATTAATTGGCCCACTAATTGATTAGTCTTTTCTTAATTTAATTGACCCGATTAAATCACAAAACTAAAATTAATTATGCCTACTTAATCAATTTTATTTCTCTACATTAAATGAATTAGATCATCAATTGATTAGTCTTATCCTAATTAAATATTTCAATATTAAATATAAGATTTTTATTAATTAAGACCACTTTATTAATTAATTTCTTGTGTCCGATTAATTAATTCTTATTAATTAATCTTTGTATTAATTCACAAAGAATTAATTTAGCCAATAGGTACTGCACTAAGTTAGTGTGTGACCCCTTAGGCTCATTAACAAGCTAGCAATAGGTCCTATCCTTAAAAGGATAGACAATCCACACATTGTCTCAATTAATTAAATAGGCAAATAATTAACTAGGCTTTGAATTAATTTCACCATATTAATTCAAGGCACCTATCGGTCGTGGTTCGGCGTGTAGCAATAGCGTCATGACTTCCTAAATGTTAATGATGAACGAAAAAACTCTCCAGGTTACGATCATTATGTGAGTCGAACCCTTCCATCTTTTTCCCGTCTACAGTACAGAGTTTAGCGCCGGTCGACACCCTAATAACTCAGATACTATAACTGTGTTGGAACACTAATAATCTGATCTTCTATGCAGGGACCCCATTTTCTCTTTTAAGACTCTGCTCGGACTGGAGTCTTTTGTCGATCATTCAGCTTACGCAACAACATAGGAAATACCGGGCTTTAAATCGTTGATGGATCCTACATCTAATGCCATTTGTACACCCAACATACACTACAGTATGATTCTCCTAGAATTCATATATATATATATATATCAAAGTGTACTGGGTAGCACACATCCCAGACATGACATCTCAGGTCAAAAGACTAATCTCACACTACAAAATCGAAGGACCCCAAGTTTGACACAAAACTAGTGAGAAATATTACAGAGTCATTCAATCTCATACTCACCCAAGTATGGATCTTTATGTGTTCAATGACCTTGGGGTCATTGCCCATGGAAGAAGGCACTCTTCCGAGAGATTGAAACACAAAAAACAATTCTTGGCGAGACTGTGATATCCCACACTTCACACTCTATGACTTAGAACAGGGTTTTAGGATTACAGTGATCAAGAGCGTTCCACAGTCACCACTCCCTGCGTGCGCAACTGCTCCCCTAGCTAATCTATGGGATCTTTATCTAGACTAGTTAAAGAATATTCGATAAAGATGGTAGGATTATGCCTTGAGATGCGATAGAGGATGGATTGTATAGGGTATTCGATTTGTAATAAACTTATTCTATTTATAATAAAAGGCATATTATTATTTTATACATAAATCTTATTAACATCTGTGAGTAGTGTAAAACATTTGTCCATATAATCAGTGCAATCTCTCTACTTCTTATGAGAAAGGAAGAAAGACATTAGAAAGATTGATCTTGATTACTTAAATTGTTCGCAAGTAATAAGAAGTCTTTAATGAGTAATATAGACTTTGTACACTTGTACAATCTGAGCTTGGACATGAAAGTGCCAGTCAGACACTATGTGATAGTGGGAGCTTATGATGTGGACACATCAGTGGAACTGATATCTTCGAACACGACTCGCATCGATTTTGTCACATAGGTTTTCACTCTGTGATTGTTAATGACAGAACTGATTATTCGCGATAGCTATGAATGAACCTTTGACCTGAAGTATCAGACTGAAGATGCACTCATGACATCAAGTCTGTCACTAGAGTAGTTAGATCCAATTCACCCATTAGTGGGGTCGACCTCGAATTGCAGCCTGATAGGCGAGTGGTAGTCTTAACTAATTACTAAGATGGGATTTGTTCTCTCATAAGTGAATGAGAAATTGTCCTACGTGATTATAGATAATAGAGATCAAATTCTTTGGTCAAAGCATAAGAGCTGCTTCTGCCGGGCATAAAAGCAAACTCAGTGATCTCGTATTATTATGCTTTATATATATGGTCAAGTTTAGTGAGTTTGACATAACCATGACTCACACTTGACTGGGACACGAGAACAAAAGGTTTATACGTATACGGAATTCATGATTGGAAAGGTTTTGGAATGATCTATTCATTCAACCTCGTTTGGGCTATGAAGTGGGCCATGTGACTGTCTAGGTGTTGCCCACTTCCTTGGGACTCTCATTTCCAAATGAGACGAACCTAATGAATCGCGCTAAAGGCTTTGCAAAAGAAACATAGGAAGGAATTACTTTGGGGACAATGTTGATATTTAATTAATCATTAGATGAAATAATTAAATAAATAGATGAGATTAATTATTAATTAATTTCTTGGAGAAATAAATTAATAAATTAATTTATCTATTTAATTAGATTAATTAATATATTTATTTATTGAATAAATAAATAATAAATTAAATACACTCGAGGACAACATGGGCCAAAAGTGGGCATCGAGAAGGACGCCCATGAGGCGGAGTTGGCGTCCTTTGTGTGACTTGGTTATCAAGTCATGTGATACACATACATATCAATTATCATCACTTGAAGACTTTTTGACCCAGTTGAAATTAGTTGTATTGTGAGCCTCCAGAGCACAAAAGAAGAAGAAAAGATTCAAGAAGGCTGGATATTCCATGGAGTGGTGTAGATAACTCCCAAGAACATTCGAAAAAATTCGAAGAGCCGGATTCTCCAACCACTTCACTACAATGGGTATGTTTTACCGCTTTTTCGATTTGAATATGTAAATCGCGATGGCCACTTGGGATTTTTATTGCTTTAATTGCTTCACTTGCGTTTTACATGCCATCCCAACAAACGACGAGGTTGCCAATGATTAATTCGATTTAATATCAAAGATAAGATTGTCATAGTGTTTTTTATCTAATGGTCAAACCAATAGATGGCTCGCTAGGGCATCCAATACTATCAAAGTGTATAGGCTTATGTGAGAGAGAAGATGAGAGGAGAGAATTTTTATCGCAAGAAAAAATTCCAAGCACCATAATCCTTGGGGGGGTGGGGGGGGGGGGGGCGCGGCTCTAGGCTTATTCAAAGGCCTAGTGGCCGCCCTTTCCTCTTCCTCACATAGGAATTTGACTTGTCAAACTCTTTTTCTTATTGGAGTTCCTTCCATGTATCCAACTCCTAGTACATCTAGGATATTTTTCTACACAAGAAAGATATATATACTACCATATATATATATATTATATTCTCCATATCTTAATATATATATATATATATATATTCTCCATATCTTAATATATATATTATTCTATTTTTTTCTACATAAGAAAAATACATATATATATATTATATAAACTATTTATTCCACTAAGGAATAAATATTGCTTGGATACTTTATTTAATCCACCTACGTAAGGTAATTAAATATTAGCCTCTATTAATTAATCTACACTTAATATTAATTAAATGAATTAATCTCTATTTAATTAATTTTACCAAAGAATTAATTTAATCCACTTAGGATTTATTCCACACAGTTAATTTGACACAAGAACTAACATTTCCCATAAGGAGGTTCACACTTAGGTTCATTTACATGCTAGAAATGACACCTTTCTCTTAGGATTAAATAATTATCACATAGACAATTAATTAAGGTCTCGAGTCTTATCACCAAACTCGACTCGAGGCCCCATCGATCATGATTCGATGACTAACAATGTCGTCATGAAGACCTAGATATAAATGATTGTCATGAAGGACCGCTCCAGGTTACGATCTTCGTATGAGCCACTCCTTCCATTGGTCATCTATGTCAAGTAACAAAATAGAAAATCTTCCAGTACTGTACCATGGATGGATCCCTCTTTCGATGTCATTTATTTTGGTCGGCCAGACTACACCCAACCTTATCCACTCTTGTAATTCTTTTGGAATTTGGAATAAGATCAAAGTGCAGTGACCAAACCCATCGCAACCATGACATCTCAGGTCTTAAGGATTATCTCAACCACGTAACCCTTAGGATTCCAAGTTCAACACAGAACCAACATGGAATACTGCAGGGTTGTTCAATCCTCACACTACACGAGTGCATACCCTTTGTACTTACACTGATCCTCGATCAATATCCATTGAAAAAGATACACCCATTACATGATGCAATACGAGCAAGCCTTTGCAAGAATATGATCTCCCTTTTATCATTTCTCTATGGCTTGGCACTAGTTCAGGATCATTGTTCTGAATCCTGTATTCATGCGTAGTGGAAATGATAAAAACAGATCTGGATTCACAATTGGATCACTTTTGGATTTTAATAATTTTTCATGTTATTTTTTAAAATTAAGTATGAAGATGAAATCTAATTTCATCCTTTTTACTAACCTTTTGATTTCGATGAAAGTCTTGATCTTCTGGATAGCAGCAATTCAAAACTCCTACCTATAGATATCATGCCGAAATGAGCGTCGAAGAAAAATCCTCCACCTTCAATACCACTATGGCCGACGGCTTATGCAAGGGGGGAGATAAAAAATTTCTCTTCTTTCTTTGTTGTCAAGTCTAATTGTGAGAGTTAGGTTTTGATTGAACTAGTGATAGGTATTTATAAGGAGTGATGGACTTGGAATTCACTAATTCCTTGTGCCCATCCAACTCCTCCAAATCGCCTACCACACTCCCCCTCATCCTTAGTTGGGGCTAAGTTGACTTTCAACTTAGTCCAATTATTAATTAGGTCCAATATATTTTAATTCAATTAAAATATAATACTTATAATTAATATTTCTCCAAATTAAATAATCTAATTATTTTATTAAGGATGAGTATAATAAATAAGTCTATGTATTTATTATAATTAATTTATTCTAATTAATCAAATAAATTAATGCGTTCACAATAAATACATTTAATTATTTATTATTAATTCATTTTCATCAATCCAATTAATCAAATAAATTAATTTGCTCATTAAATAGCAAATTACCTATTTTATGTTTTTGACAACGAAAGAATTCTCTTTGCTGAATTCCTTTTAAGCGCGACTCTCTAGGTTCGTTTCAATTGGTATTGGGAGGAAACCAAAGATGTGAGTGTCACTAAGCCAGTCACGTGGACTCATATTGAAACCCAATTGTAATGAATGTGGTGGTCCCAAGTGGCATACGAAGGGGTTTAGAAAGGGGGAGGGGGTTGAATAGACCCTGAAGTCCTTTTCGACTTCAAAAAAAATCGTATCACTTTTAAAGATTGGAATGCTTAGGAAGCTGAGCGCTTGGGTCAGGCGCTCCAGTAAAGATAACTTAGATTTAGTGATTTTAGCAAATTACCAAAGTAAGGTAATGCTTAGATCGCTTAATCAGGGTTAGCACAGCTGAAATGATTTTAAGGCTTTAGCGTTCGTTTTGGTTAAATAGTCGCTTAGCAGTTTAGTTTGTCTTTTTCAGAATAGATAAGAGAATATAAAGCAAGACAATAATAAGTAAATAACACAAGAAATTGTAAGGTTCACTGGGTGATGTAATCCCAGCTACGTCCTTCTTCTTCTTTTTCACTTGGAGGGAATTTACTAAGTTGATTATCAAAGAATCACACAGAATCTTCTACAACATAGTAAAGAGGTGAAAGATGATCTCGGGCTCCTTCATCACACAGATTTCAGCTCCAATGAAGATCTTCTTCTACAAGTTTCTCTCACTCAGAAATACTGCATATAAGGGGTTTCAACAACTTTCTCACTCAGATGAAAGGTTGAGAGTTTTGTCACACAGGTTTTGTTTGTTTATTGGAAAGATCAAACAACTTGGAATATCTCAGTAATAGTTTAGGTTTCTTCTTTGGAAGATGTTTGAGATATTTGCGACTATCTGGAATGTATGTAAAAAGCTTGAAAGATTTTTGGCTATGGAGTTTCTAAGCTTTTCTTGAGAAAATATTTCAGCAAAGTTTTTACTTTCTTGTGTATGTATGTATGTCTATATGTTTAGGGTTTGCTGGAAGTAAGGTATTTATAGATAATTCTTGGGATTTGTCCGTTGGACACATGTGAGCGCGTGAATCAGCCTTTTCTCTGACATTCCTGAAATCATGCTGGTTCCGATTGGACGGGAGCAGTCTTGAACTCTGAAAATCTGTCAGTCTAGTCAACAAGTCATAATAGCTTATCATGTTTAATGCTCTTATCAAGCATTTAATGCATTTAATATATTTCCTGTTAGAAATAAATGTCCGTTGAATGATTGCATTTAAGTGCTTCATGACTTGAGGAATTATTTCAGGTGAATCTGATAATGATCGCTGGAGTGCTTTAAGACCTTGATCCATAAATCCTGAAATAGTCCTTTAGCGTTTGACAGACGCTAAGAACAAATCTTCATTTTGATTTGACTTCAGACGCTGATCTTCAACTTTCTCTCGAATAGACTCACCTAGAATTCTATTAGCGATTCGGTATCTAATACTTAGTCTAAAATCTACAAAGACAAGAATTACAAGCCTAAATGATATTACAAACTTTCAAACGCTTATACATAAGTTCTATGAAAATATCAACTTGCATTATTTTTGGGGTCTAACATAAAATCCTATCTTGTTATCATCAAAACATCTAACATGAAATTTCCTAACAGAACGGATCAATACAAACCTTTAGGTCACAGATACCATGTGAGTATAAGCCCTTCACTGTAACATCCCGATCGAGTGAGAGTCAGGGAATATGTCAAACTCACAGGACTCGATGTTATGCTTCAGGGAATCATAGTAAGATGAAATTACTGAACTACCCTTATGTGTTATACATAAGTTAGTTCTCCTGCTTGAACAAAAACTTATAATTTCATTTACCCACGATCGCACAGGACGTTAACTCGTTACTACCTAAGACAGTGAATCCCCTACTCGCAATCACCGAACAATTGTGACTTATCCTTCTGAACCGCACTTCGAGGTTGATCCCACCAAAGGGTGAAATGGATCTAACTACTCTAATAACTCATTCAGTGCCACAAGTCCAATCTTTGTGAATCCTTAGGTCTAAGGCTCACACACACTACCGCGACCAGTAATTTAATCGTTGACTATCCAAGAGTAAATGCCCATGTGATTGAATTACGGTGAGCCGTGTTCGAATATGTCAATTCCATTGACATATCTATGACCAATGTACTGGGAAAAAGAGCTAGGGAGTGATTGCAGGATGAGATCAGTTTGAAGGTGGAAATCCATGAAGAAATCGTGAGCTTCCAATCTCTCAATCATAGAAATATTTTTGAGTAAATGATCTCCCACCTTCTCTCCTTCTGCCATCCTAGCTCTGAAGAGTTCTCTCGATATCTCATAACGAGCAGTCCTACTGTGCTCTCCATAAAACTCCTTGAGATGCATCATGATCGACCTCGAGTCATCCATGTTTTCGCGCGATCTTTGCAGTCATTTTTTATGGAGCCGAGCATGTAACCCTTCATGCGAATGTCATCTTTACATCAAGTGTTATATGTTCATCGTCCTTAGCTTCTTCAGCTAGGGCAGCGGGTTTGTCAGTCTCGAGTACATAGCTAAGGGACTCTAAACTTAGGACAATCTCAAATATCTGAGCCAGTCGGTATAATTTGGTCCAGTGAGGACGTTTTTCTCAAGCAATGTTGAAAGAGGGTTGTTAACCATTTTGAGAGAGAAAATAAAATAACTGCAGAGAATAAAGAAAGATTCAATTAGGTCTTTATGTTGTACACCAAGTAAAATTAGACAGAACTTTGAATTTTCACTTGGCCCCCACTAAATTTTTCGAATCATTGCACTCCCGCTGCAATATTCAGAAATCTTGTTGGAAAGACTTCGTAGTGAGTAATTGAGTTCTTTAATAAAGTTGGTGAGTTGCAACCCTTTAATGATATATGGCTCACTAATTTTATTAAAGTGGCAATCCTTGCCAACATCATCCAACATGCAATTCAATCATTAGTTTGGCTCATAAATCACGAGATCGCAACCCTTTAACGATATATAGGTTGTGATCTATCTGAACTTAGGCCCATCAACTTCCAATCAATCTAACAATTGAATTCCACCTTGCAACCCTCTGTCGCTATATGGGGTGGAATTTGTTTCTATTGATGGCATCTAATGCACTTAGAGATTTCAAATAAATGTCGCAATGCATAACCCCCATTTACTAGGAAGAAATTATGCATATTGACATTAATTCAATTTCTCCTAAGTTTGATGGAGAGCCGAGACATCCAATTCCCTTTTAATCTAAATTCAGTATCATTATCCAATGAGAGAATTTGGGATTAAATTGGTCTCACTTTGCACATTATCCATTTATAGTGCGCATACATGGATTATAATATAGAAAACGCCTAGCAATTCATCACACATACTTTCCATGGACTTATCTAGATTGAGTCATGCCAATGGCTCAATCGAGGGTTAGGGGACCTATAGGATCTAACCTATGTCTAACTTCAAGGTCTTCCAGCTCCAAGTAGATCCTTTTCCAAAAAGGGTCCTATTCTAATTACATAGAAATAAATGCATACTATACATTTTTCTATAAAAAGTAAAATATAAATTGGAGCGCTTCAAAAGACCCGGTACAACCCAGAAATAAAACCCATAAAGAAATCTAGTCCGTGGAAGCATCCCACAATATCAAACATCAAAAGATTAAAAGATAGCTAATATGTTGGAGTTCTTTCAAATAGAACTAAATTAAAATCCAATTTTATTTAGATGTGGTTTAAAAAACAATTGATTTAATTTAAATCCAATTTAAAAATTAATTCAACTCTAATCCTATTTGACAATAAATCCAATTTAGTTTCAAAAAATCAATTCCAAATTGATTTGACAAAGAATTTTGATTCAAAATAAATTTCTTTGTTGTAGGATTACTATAATTTTAAATCTAATTTAAAATTAGGCATAAAACTAATTTCTAAAATTATTTTATCCTTTAATAAAATTTAAAACCATTTTGAACTATTTTTTTAATTTAATTTTAAAAATTGGATTGACCCATGGGTCAAAATCGTGGTTTGACTCGCCGCGTCAAACCCAGTTTTATATATTTTTTAAAAAATAAAGTATCGGCGACCCGATTGCATGGATCGCCCCGCGCCCTGACGTGCTGGCCACACGGTAGCGCTGTCATTCGGGTGGCGAGTGTGAATCGTTGGGTTGCGCCGTCTCGACTCCCCAAGCCAAAATTTAGCATATTTCAAAACCACATATTCATGTTCATGCATAAGTTCATATCCAATACAAAAACATTGATTTACATTCAAAACATAAATCGCGAAATCAAATTCTCGGTTCAGATTCAACTTTCAAAAATTAAATTTAACAACGAAAAATATAAACCAATCATATTTTTCATCACAAATTCATATCCAATATAAATATTGATTCATATTCAAAACATGAATTACATAATCAAATTTATCGGTTAAGATTTAACTTTCACAAATAAATCTAACCAAGAAAAATATCAATCTAATTAAATTTTTCATCACAAACATGAAATCCAACATATTCATATCAAAAATGATAGTCACCAAGGATGTGAGTGTCACTAAGCTAGTCAAGTGGACTCACATCGAAACCCAATTGAAATGATTAGATCAATACGAACCTTTATGTCATAGATACCATGTGAGTATAAGCCCTTCACTGTAACATCTGATCGAGTGAGAGTCGAGGAATATGTCAAACTCACAGGACTCGATGCTGTGCTTCAGGGAATCATAGTAAGATGAAATTACTGAACTACCCTTATGTACTATACATAAGTTAGTTCTCATGCTTGAACAAAAACTTATAATTTCATTTACCTACGATCGCACAGGATGTTAACTCGTTACTACCCGAGACAGTGAATCCCCTACTCGCAATCACCGAACAATTTTAACTTATTCTTCTGAACCGCACTTCGAGGTTGATCCCACCAAAGGGTGAAATGGATCTAACTACTCTAATAACTCATTCAGTGCCACAAGTCTAATCTTTGTGAATCCTTAGGTCTAAGGCTCACACACACTACCGCGACCAGTAATTCAATCATTGACTATCCAAGAGTAAATGCCCATGTGATTGAATTACGTGAGCCGTGTTTGAATATGTCAATTCCATTGACATATCTATGACCAAGCTCCCACCATCTAAAGTAACCGACTGACACTCCTTGTCAAAGCTTGCGTCACACAAGTTTGGTCTTAGTGCCTAATTAAAACTCGTCGACTTGCGAACTCTGGTCTAAGTGAACAACAAACCGATACTTCTAGTGTCCATATCCTCAGACCATTGAGGAGGAGAAGCTCCCTCTTGATTACCTTGAATTTATTTGTTCAATACTTATATGAATGCCATCAAGATTGATATGAACAAAAACTATGTCTTTATTAATAAATAAGAGTTTGTACAACATAAATGTAATGCCCTAATAATCTAATTTCTTTATGGTATGGAGGGCATAATCCTAACAGTCACGACCCGTGAGAGCATTTCCACAGTCGCTACCTACTTGTGCGCGACCGTTCCCTTAGTCAATTAATGATCCTTGGGACTCTATTTTATAAATAAAAACAAATTACATACATATAAAAGGTTTGATATATAAAAAAAACTGTATTCAAGTGTCATTACTGGTTTGGAAGTGCCATAAATGGCTAGCCCAAAATTTAACACTACCACATAGTTGGTTCACGTGCCTACTTTGTGTCAAACAAGCACATTGCCCTAAATTGCCTATAAATAGGACATCACAGCAACCTCAAAAAACTCTTGCATATCTGATCCAAGTCAAATATTTGTTGCATTGAACATACAAAAAGCTTTGCAAGAATTCTGAGTGAAAGAAGCTAATAGTTCAAGGACCTTGAAGCATAAATCTTAGTCACCAAGGAGCTCAAGTTATCCTGATTTTTACCATTGTATTGTAGAAGAGTCCTGTGTGAATCTTCAAAAATCAATTAGTGGATTCCTTTACAGATTGTTTGGTTTAAGGATTTTGGGGTGGAAAAGAAAAGAAAATAAAAGGTAAATCATTTTTCTTGTTTGGTTCCAAGGGAAAACTAGGGAAAAGAAAAAGAAAAAGAAAAAGATAGGAAAATGTTATACTAATTTAACGAATTTCCTTTTCCTCACCATTTGGTGAGGAAAAGGAAATCTGGACGCTACTTCACGATATTTTCATGACTTTCACTCCAGCTTCTTTCTCTCTTTCCCTCTCTCTATCTCGCTCAAATTTAACAATGATTTCTTGCATCTCTTTCTTCTTCACTCAATAGAAAAGCAAAACAAATCGAGATTATCTTCGAGTATGTCTCAATACAAAGGAAATTCATCGGGTACTTTTTGAAAATTTTCGCAGCCGAGCCTCAGCCGACGTTTGCCACCACAAAAAAATGTTGTTAAGAGATCTTCATCATCCATTCGTCCTTCAATCGGTTCAATTAGTGGTGGGTCAGATCAATTTTTGAATAACCCTATTGATTCATACACGGATTTGGAGCCCCAATATTCTCATGGTCTCGTTGATGAGGTAAAATTCTGAGTATATGTAATAAATTGTAGAATATTTTTATTTTTTAAAGTATATGTGATTTTGGAAATTTCTAGATATGGGTCAAATTAAATTGCTGAATATTTTTTGTATAGCTTGTACAATATATAGTGTGTGTTGTTTAGTGTGCTTTTTGATGGGTTTCGGTGATCGATATGAGAATGCTGACAAAGTGTTTGAAGAATTGCCTCAACTAAACTTGTTGGTTATCCTGTGAAAAATTGTTTAACTATTTGAAAGGTTTGAATTAATTGTATATAGAAGATTATTAACTACAATAGGAAAATAGGAAAAAGGTAAGTAGAAAGTTCCTGAAATAAGCTACTAGCAGCTTAAGCAATAAGCTGCTTTAGGCCATAAATAATTCGATATATGAGAAATCCTGTTTAGAAGAACCTAGCAACTTCTACTTTGAGATATTAAGTATTTCATCTTTTTGTTTGTTTCAATATATGAAGATCATTAGTATGTCTAATTTTCTACAATACTTTCATGCATTTTTCTGCTGCCAAAGATGGATGAGGTAGCGAGGATCAATGGGAAAAATTGAGAAAGTGGGCTGCTGCTTGTGTTGTTGCTTATGCAACTCATGTTATTTTTCTTGTTTCTTTAATTCGGTGATCAAATTACGTAGATGAGTATACCTTAATGGAGGGAGACTATGAAAGACAAAGTTTAATGAGACGTCTAGTAAAATTGAATGATGTAGATTGTCGTGATCAATTACGAATGAACAAAAATGCAATCGCAAATCTCGTATATATTCTTAAAGGAAGGGGTCTTATTAGTGATACTATTCATAGCAGTGTAGAAGAGTAGGTGGAAAGATTTCTCTATATTGTGGGTCATAATCTAAGGAATAGAAAAGTTAAGTTTCTATTCAGACGATCTGGTGAAACTGTTAGTCGACAGTTTAACATTGTGCTTAAAGCTATCATTTCATTAGAAGATTTGTTTTTAAAGCAACCAGATGGTAAAGAATGCCCTGCAGAGATCAAGAACAATTCCAAATACTATCCATACTTTAAGGTAAATTTATTTTGAATAATGCAAAACTTAAATAGAGTCTACTTTGTATATATATTAATAAGTCTACTATAGGATTGTGTAGGTGCAGTTGATGGGTCACACTTTCATGTCAAAGTGTCGAGTCGTGATGCACCACGGTATCGGGGCCGCAAGTCGGACCCAACTCAAAATGTTCTTGCTGCGTGTACTTTTGATCTAAAGTTCACCTATATTCTACCTGGTTGGGAAGGATCAGCCTCTGATTCTAGAATTCTGAAAGACGCTTTAACTAGAGAACATGATTGTTTATTTGTTCCCCAAGGTGATTAGTGTATAAATCATAAAGTTGTCTTATTCATTGTCTTGGGTATCTATTTTTTAATGTTTATTTTGATGAATAAATATTTATGATATAGGTAAATACTACTTGGTTGATGCGGGTTATCAACTAAAAACTGGGTTCCTTGCTCCTTTTTGGGGTACTCGTTATCACCTAAAGGAGTATAGTATTCATGAACCACAAAACCCCAGTGAACTTTTCAATCTACGACATGCTTCCTCGAGCAATTCAATTGAGCGAGCTTTTGGAGTCTTGAAGAAGAAATTCCCATTGTTAGAAAGTGGAACACAGGTTTATTTCAATATAGATACTCAAGCAGACATTGTCTTGGCGTGTTGCATTCTTCATAATTACCTAATGGGTATCGATCCCAATAAAAGATTTATTGCTTAAGTTGATGAGGAACTTATGAATAAGGAACCAGAAATTTATCCTAGGCTAATTGATGAATGTAGGGAGGGAGAGTGGTTGAGAGAAGCCATCTCAAATGATATGTGGAGAGATTATAATTTAAATCATTAATTGTATTACTTTTAGTTGTAAAACTTCTTGAAACTTCATTATTTGATATTGAAACTTGTTGGCTATTTTATGGATGATATTTTCTATGTTTTTCTATATATGAACTATTTTCATATCTTTGGATTTGGATCTGGTTTCTTGATGTTTCTTGTACTTTGGTAGAATTACTACGAAGTTGCCCGTTCAAAGGTTTGTAAAGGTAAGATTAAAATTGATTACAACTTGCTATTGAGACTTGTCATTTCTTTTGTCTATTGGATATGATGTAGTACGAAGATGATCAAGAGGATTCCACGGTTAATGACAAAAAAAATCTCAAATGGAGTGATGAAATGGATAAATGCCTTGTTGATTGTCTCATGGAGCAAAAGCTCAAAGGACAAAAGATTGTTGGTGGTTTTTCACAGTACGGCTTACAAAGATGCAGCTACAAGTGTATCTTCGAAGTCCCATTTCTTTTGTGATTTTAGCCATGTAAAGAATCGCGTTAAAACATTGAAGAAACATCTTGCCTCGGTTAAAGATATTTTGCAAAACGGTAGTGGATTTGGCTTTAATTATTCAACCAAAATGATTGAAGCTGAAGCAGAGGTGTGGGATGCTTATCTTGAGGTAATGTTGAAATCGTTTACTCTCTTTAACCATTTTCTAGTGTATGAGTTGAATTAAAAGATATGTTTGGAGGATAGCAAAATCACTCTCTCTTTTTGGCTTTATTTCTCTATGAACTTTGGTATTTTCATGCTTCTGTTGACCAGTGAAATGACATGTTTTGTCCAAAGCTGCTCATAGTGATTTATTTGAATAACACATAAATGAACTAATAGTATAATGTTGTTAGTATAGTTCTTACTCTGCCAAAAAATATTATATGTTATCTTATTCTATAGCTTTGACTAAAACATTTTTTCTTGTTTTTTCCATGACAGGCAAAGACAGCTACGTTGAATTTTCGATATACTCCAATTCCAAATTATGTAAACTTGAATGAAATTTTTGGAAGAGACCGTGCCACAAGGAGTCCAGCCATTGGTATGAAACAGAGGCGAATGGAGTGGGAAAAGGAACAAAAGCTTATGGAAGAACGTGGAGGAGATGCAATGAATGATGAAGATAATAATGAGAAGTCCTCTACATCAAAAGCTCCAACATGTTCCACAAAGACATGTGAAGATTCAAAGAAAAAGAAAACGAGATTAATAGATGTGGTAAGCGAAGAAATATCGACATTGACGGCTAGTACAGACGAAGTTGCTGCAGCTATTAAACTTGGGAACCAGCGCAATTACAATGAAGAAGAATTGTTTGATGAGATTGCTTTAGTTGGTGGAATGACAGAGATCTCCTAGATGATAGTGTACCAGAAACTTACAGCAGATGTAAGTGCTGCTCGTGCATTCCACAAATGCCCGGTTGAGCGAAAAAAATTGTGGTTGCAAGTAAAATTTGGCCAGGAGATATTTGATGACCGTTCGACATAGAAGTTGTCTTTTCTAATATGTTTCGTTTTGCCTTATAAGTTTACCGGATTGAATGTTGTCTTATAAAGATTTTTGTCAAAGTTTATGTACTGGTGAGTTTGGGAATTTCTGTCTGTTAAGTTGTTTACTTGGAATTTTGGTTGAAATAGACAAACTGTTGATTATACTGCTAATTAGATAATTACCTCGATTTACATCTACAAAAGACAATTACTTTACTGTTGTTAGGATTGGATTAATGGTTATATAGTGTATTATTTTGAGTAGAATTGTTGCTCTGCAAAAAAAATATATATATATATATTTTTGTGAAATGTTTCAGCCATAGTAAAGTACAAGACGGGAAAAGTTCGTTATGTAATACGTACAAGTATATTATGAAATTTTATTGAAGTTATAGTAAAAAAATCGGCTCAAAAGTACGATAACGGGAAATAACGGATTCATAGATATACGAGTATAATTTATTTTCATTTTCCTTGGAATTTTCCTTATAGCAACCAAACAAAGGAAAAGAAAACTCAAGGAAATCAATTTCCTCATTGTTTTCACTAGACAACCAAACAAACTCCAAAAATTTGAATTTCTTTGATTTTCTTTTCCTTTCCCCATCATTTTCTTTTCCACCCCAAAATCCTTGCACCAAACAAGCTGTTAGTGAAAAAGGAGAAGAAGGTCGTAGTTCGGATTACATCACTTAACAAACCTTGAAAAGTTCTTTGTATTCATTTACTTTAATGCTTACTATTTTATGTTAATCTAACGTTGTTGGGATTAACGCCCTCAAATGCCATAGATGATAGATTAGTGTAGGACTTTTATGATGTAATTGTGAACTCTTATAATTAATAAAAATGCTTTATTTTTGTTATACGTAAATCTTATAGGCATTCATAAGTAGTATTCAATTGTTACTCCATGTATACAAGATTAGACTTTTCATTCCTTGACAAGATAAGGAAATAGGCACTGGAAGAGTCCAATAATTGTATATTCAGACTCGTCAAGACTTGTATAATATAGGATTTGACATTGTCAGTCGAACACTATGGGATAGTGTGAGCTTATATTATAGGTGCATTGATGGGTTGAGTGCACTCGGACGCGACTCATATTAATTCTGTCTCATCGATTTTCACTCTTTCACAAACAATGGTAGAATTGATTAGTTGTGATAGCTACACGTGAACCTTTGACCTGCGGTGTCAAGTTGAAGATATGCTTGTAACATCAGGGCTGTCATTAGAGTAGTTAGGCCCAATTCAACCGTTGGTAGGGCCGACCTCGAAGTGAGACCTTGATGGTCAAGTAGTAGTCTTGACTATATCCAAGAGTGGATTCGTTCTCTCGTAAGTGAACAAGCTTATATCCTATGTGATAATAAATAAGTGAGATCATAAATCTTCAGTTTAAGCAATCGAGCTGCTTGTGCTAGACACGAGAGGAATCTCATTGGTCTCGACTTATTATTAATTAACCATATAGTTAAGTCTATGAGTTTGATGTCACCATGACTCTTACTTGACTAAGATATGGAACGAAGGGTTTATTCTCATATGGTATTCAGAACGGGAAAGGCTAAGAATGATCCAATCATTCGTTTCGATTTGTGTTTCGATGTGGGCCACATCACTGGCTAGGTGTTACCCACATCCTTAGTTTTCTCACTAATGCCAATTGAAATGAACCTAAAGAGTCGCACTTTGTGGAATCTAGATGGAATTAAGAGAATCCATGTTGAGGGATATTTTGGATACTTGATACCAAAATTAATTTATCAGACAAATTAATAAAGATAAATTAATTAATTAATCATTGGATGATTTTATTAATTTATTTAAAATATGGTTTAGTTAACTAGTTATTTTCTTAGAGGAGATAATAAATTAATTGGTTGATTTAATTAATTATTATTTAATTATATTAAATAATTAAAAAAATCAAAAAATGAAAAGTCATGGCTCGATTGAGTGCACTCGCCGAGTCAAGTAGACGCCCAACATGGACTTTTTATTAATCTTTGGTTTTGGCTTGTGATTTAAAATATCACTTTAGTCAAAACCTAGGTCATAACTTACTACACAATACACAAGCCTCCAAACATAATTCTCGCTCCTTCTCTCTCTCTCTATACTAGCCGTGTTCTACAGTAGAGAAAAAGGGAGATGGTAGCAATTTCACTACTCATATCACAATTTCAAGAAGGAGATTATTCCACAAGTGCGAAAAGTTGATATGAATTCTCCAACCACTTCCGTTACAATAGGTAATGTAGTTTGAAATCCCTCTCTTCATAATACGCATAAATCCTCAATTGATTCTTTCGTAGGGAAATTCAGAATTTTTTTGTACTTTATCTTCCGCTGCGTTTTCAGAGAGTTTCCCAACAAACGCTTATCACACATTTGAAAGCATAACATTCATAACGCTTTAACTTGCATTAAAACTAAGTAAATAAGTGAAAACCTTAACTCTTCCAAATTGTCCTTTAAACTTAAGAAGACTTAAATCTTTCACGGTGCAGCTCTTGAGATAAGCGCTAAAAACTTAATCATACTTTGATTAAGTGATCAAATCTTGTGCTATTGATTACTTTATAAAACAGTTTTTGACAACACTTGCTAGCGTCAAGCTTTTACGAAGAATCCAAAATTTGATACAAAAGTTTTTAAAGTTAGAAAAACTTCAGGGTCTATTCAACTCCCCTACCCTTCTAGACCCTTTTCATATGCCACTTGAGATCAACACAAGTCTTTGGTAGTTATCTTAAATCACTTTTCAAATCATAGACGACAAAATTACATTTTTGGTCCCATTGATAGGAGATTGAGCGCCTTTGATTCCGAACTTTATGGTCTCAATACATTTAGTTTGATAGTTTTAAAACTATTGCAGATTTAGTCTACAAGATCGACTTTCAACTTAATTGGCCATACGAGTTTTATGTGGTTTTTAGTTTTTGTTGATTAAATGAGTAAAACTCATTTGAAAGACACGAAGAATGCATGAATGCATTTTCACATGAGGTTTCCTTATCATATTAGCATAACTACTGGCTACACGACGCTCACATGACCATTTTAATCCAAAAACTAATGGCATGAACCAACGTGTAATAATTTTAAATTGTATGACTAAATATGCGGAGTTGGTAAAACTCAAGGCTAAGGTTGCTTAACTTGCTATTCAATGAGATCAAAAGCACAAGTTTTCTAATCATAGAATCATTTAGATGAAACGTTGATGATTTGGACCTATGATGCACGCTCGAGAAGAGAATTTATTGTTATATGAACACTAGTGTGACTAATTCTAACGCACATATGTTGATGCTTGTTATGAATAAGTTCAGTAAATACCTAGCATAGAATATTTATGTTTGAAAAATTACCAATGACCGATTAGCAATTTCAAAATTATGCTAGTGCAATATTAATCTTTAGAGTTGAGACATGATTTTAACCTTGTAGATGGATCATTGCACTTTGAGACATATGCTAGTTCTTTAAGAAACATGCTCAAAAAGAGGATTTCTTGTTTTATGAACACTAGTGTGGCTAATTCCAATGCACATACGTTAGTGCTTATTATGAATAAGTTCAGTGAATACCTAACATAGAATGTTTATGTCTGAAAAATTACCAATGACCGATTAGATTTCAAAATTGTGGAAGCGCAGAGTTGAGATATCATTTTAACCTCGTGGATGGATCATTGCACTTTGAGACATCTGCTAGTTCTTTTAGAACAAACATGGATAATCTTTTCACTTGAGATTATCCCCTTTGGCACCTATATGGTGGTTGTCAGCATAGGAATAAGGTTAATCCCCCAACATGTGATGATCTAAATGGTTCAAGCAACATCTTACCTTTGACTTTCCCGTGCAACCACACTCCTCAAATGCCATCATCGATGTACACATGTTGTGCGCTTGTACTTGGCCTCTCGCCGAACACTGAAGCCATAATTCGAGCTAACATCCTGCCAACTGTGCGTACATGGTCTAGCATCCGTTGGGGCTATCCAATCACGTCACGCCGTGCTTGAATTCCAAGTGCCTAAATAATACCAATGACCGATTCGATTTCAAAATTGTGGTAGCGCAGAGTTGAGATATCATTTTAACCTCGTGGATGGATCATTGCACTTTGAGACATCTGCTAGTTCTTTAAGAACAAACATGGATAATCTTTTCACTTGAGATTATCCCCTTTGGCACCTATATGGTGGTTGTCTGCATAGGAATAAGGTTAATCCTCCAACATGTGATGATCTAAATGGTTCAAGCAACATCTTACCTTTGACTTTCCCGTACAACCACACTCCTCAAATGCCATCATCGATGTACACATGTTGTGCGCTCGTACTTGGCCTCTCGCTGAACACTGAAGCCATAATTTGAGCTAATATCCTACCAACTGTGCGTACACGGTCTAGCATCCGTTGGGGCTATCCAATCACGTCACGCCGTGCTTGGATTCCAAGTGCCTAAATAATACCAATGATGCCTCAATTCAACGTACCATGTGTTGCCAAGTAGCCATGCCACAACATTAAATAGATCCAACCCCGAATATTATCCTTTGCCGGCACCTAAAACCGATTGCCGGACCAACATAATTAAATTATTATTATTATTATTCGTTTTCAAATAACAAATACGGACAAGTAAAATGAATAAAATTGAAATTTGAGAGTGATCCTTATTATGTATCTAATAGACCCACGCAGAGTTACTCTTACTAAAAATATAATAATAGTGATTTTGAAATTTTGGGTCTTAAAAATCCTTGAAAATCAATATATTTATGCATGAAAATACTAAAAAAAGAAATAAATTAAGAGTTGATATAAAAGGCACGCGAGCGCACTCTTTTTTGAAAACCTTCTCCCCTCTCGCGCCGTCTCTCTACCCTCTCCCCCTCTCCTCTCGGATCTGTTCCAAACCCCACTCCTACGGTGAGTCTCCTTCCACTTCCCTACAATTACAACTGCCGCTCTATAATTCTCCCTGACTTTGTATGCTTTAAGTTTCAGTCATGAATTTTTTTTATAATTCTTGATTTTTAGGGGGTAATTTTTGGGTTTTTGTATACGCTTCTAATTCAACTTTTAAATTAATTTGGGGCTTTTGGATTTCAACTCTTTTTCGAGTAATTAAGTTCTTTACCTTCGTTAGATAAGTTTAGCTTTTCGCAGTGTGTTAAGTACTTGCGGCTGTTCAATTTTATTTCATTTTTGTACTTTTCGTATTAATTATTTCCTAATCCTTGCTTATTAGGCTTATCTGGTGGAATTAATTATTACGATATAGGAAACATATGCTAGAAATGTCCTTTCTTTCCTTTTTTGGATTAGGTTGTTGAATTAGTCAGCTAGCCTCCCTAAATTTTCTAAGGATGGGATATTAAAAAATAATTAGTAATCAGCTTCGTGTTGCTTTTCGTGCATAGCTATATTCATTTTAAGGGATGGGATACTCGAAAGCTGGCTATATTTATGTTGGGGGGAAAAATCTTAAAAAATATCTTAAATATTTGGTGGTAAATGGAAGTTAGATGTTTGAATCTTTTTTTTATCATTCTTGATCCAAATCTCATATGTTGTGGTAATGCTTATTAATTATCTTTAGTAATTAAACCAAAAACCTTTGCTTGTTTTGAGAAATTCATGGTTGTAGGGCCAATCTCAATGTAGAAACTTATGTACTTGCATCCATTTTATATGAAAAATGTCTTACTTCTTAAGGAATATTATAAACTACTTTAGGCTTTGACCAGTGCTGAACTACTTTCAAGTCTGTTTACTTCTATTGACTTCCCAAATGATCAATACTGAGCGCAATGGTAACGGAGTGGGCAGTGGAGGGACTGGAGCTCCTGCTCACGATAAGCAACTACCTGGCCCTATAAAAAAGACTGCATTGAGAGATGTGCAGAACGAAAATGTAGGTTCAATTCCTAAGCAGCAAGAAAGTTTACTTCCTGGAGGGGGGAGATCAAGTGGTGACACAATTAAGGTTTGTGGGACAAAAAGACTTACACCTGAGCGTCCTTCGAGTTCTCAGGGTTTTCCGTCCATGGCCTATAATGGTACAAATGAGAATGTCATGAATGCACGTAGGAGATTTGAGTTAGAACTTGGGAGGGGAAGACTTCAGAACAGTGTAGAAAAATATTCAGATTGTCCAGAATCAAAGAATAAGGGCCAATTGCAGCATGGAATTGCTAAGAAGATAACTCCTATGAGGGATGGTATTGTTCATCATGTTCCCGTAATTACATCAAAAAATATAACACCAATCATGTCCTTTTCAAGTAGTGGCCCATCAATTCCCAGTTCTTTTGCTAAGCCTAATTACAGCACTCCGGCTACTAAGGTATCCCCAGAGATTCCTCATACTGTTGATTCTAAGGGTACAAATGATCAGTTAAGAACAGAACGCTTCATTCGCCTGCAGAAGTTTCTGAAGCAATGTGATGATGCGAACCAGAGAGATTACATTCAGAGTGAGTCCTTGTGTTCCATGATTTTTTTCTTCTTTTTTTGATGTTATATCTGCGTGCTATCATTTGACAGTCACAATTAACCTGTTTGTTTGGTGTGATTTGTATCAGTGCTTTTGCATTTACATCCTGATGAGCTGAGTAATCATGCTTATGAGTTGGAAAAGAGAGCGATCCAGTTGACAATAGAGGAAGGTATGGAAAACTTGATTTTTTTTCCATATGCCAATTACTATATCTTGTTTTGCGTCAGTCGCTACATTGTTTGAAACTTTTTACCACTTATTGGCATGCAAAGGAGGCTGAATTGGGGAATGAGTAATTCTTTAGATGGTAATCGAGCTTTACACATTCGGGTAGTCTTTTATTTATCACATAAATCATTTAAAAAGAATACTAAATTAAGAAAGACTTTTGCATTTACTTTCTGGTATATTGTGCTAGAATTGAATGGTATTATTAGTGGCAAGCAATACTTACAGTTGCTTTAATAACCCTTGTGCAGTAAGAATATGACCTTCGCTTTTGAGTTATAGTAGGAAGAAGCAAATTGACTTTTGCTTTCATGGAGATGTGCTGCTGAATAAAGAATTACAAATTTGTGTTGTCTGACCACAAATAATACAACCTCGGCATGATTAGCTCAACCTATGCTAATTGAGTGCATAGATAAATTAGTTGTCTACTGTCTGGGACCCCCATGGCTTACCTAGCTCACTATCTCTAGTGGGAATCTAAAATTTTGAATTATTTGTTTAGCAGAAGTTCAAATTGAGTTTTATATAACGATAATTGGGAGGTGATAAAGTCTGCAAATTCCCAGCCGAATTAATAATAGATTCCTTTTTTCACAGGATTTTTGTGCTCTATCTTGCCACTGGGCTTGAGATCTGAATTACCAAGTAAATAATTTGGAACCAAATCAGCTCAAATCCTAATATTACCATGCATGTACCTTTACATTTGCTGAAATGATGTTTATAAGTAACACATTTCATGACTTGAAATTGTAATTTTCTCCTCATTCTGGATTGTTCAGCGTTAAAGATAGCCAAACCATGTTTTCTAGTTCCTTTTTTGAGCTTTGTTGCCTTATTAATGTTAGGGTAAAATGCATTTTGACCCTAGCCTATGTCGGTCCGAGCATTTTGGTATCTAATTTATTAATTTTTACACTCGAGTACCCAACCTTTGTAAATTGTGACACTTACCACAGGAGGAATAATTTGGAATATTCTCTCCGAAAAATCTGTCATGTGCCTTGGGCATGACTTAAATTGTGTACCAAAATGCACATATCATGCAATGTATAGGTAGTCGGGTGCACAAAATGTTATGGGATAGGGTGCAAAGTGCACATATCATACAATATAAAGGTAGTTGAGTGCACCATCTAAGTCAAATTATTCCTCTGGTGGAATTAAGTGTCACAATTTACAAAAGTTGGGTACTCGAGTGTAAAAATTAATAGATTAGATACCAAAGTGCTCCCATCGATATAAGTTGGGGTTGAAAATGAATTTTACCCTTAATGTTATTGCCGACATAGTTAGTGAGTATTATACAGTAAAGTACGACCTTTGAGCATACTCATGATCCGCGTGTTATAAATTATATATTACACATTCTTGGCTAGTTGTGTCAATTCTTTTACCTAGATAATTAATGCCTATCTCTACTTTTTATTTATTGCAGGCAGTGAAATGAAACGGATGAGAGAGCTGAATATTTTGGCTAAATCTTCTCCTGTGAACAACTCATTACATTCTACTCTGTCATTGCAATCAAACAAACGGTAACTGGTGAGGTTAGTGGTATTTGTTTTCATCGTGCTAAAGGGGCCTGTACGGTTGTTTACTTTATTTGACAAAAACGTGAAAGGAGAGATCTATTGGCTTCTTTCGCTTTCATATTTCGATTAGTTCGATCTCTTGATGTACACTTTCTTGACTAGTTTATGGAAATTAATATCATTAGTTAGCTTGTAATCATGTACTGTATTTCATGATGTTCATTAGAAATAAGCCGTTAGTAGACTGTATATTGTCAGATTAAAATACTCTTACACTTTTTCCCTTTTAAGAATTTTGTTTCTTGTTTGCTATCTTTCCGATGAGCTAAATTTCTTCCGAGGATTATGGTGCACTGTATTTTTTTATAAAATGTTATTTTCTTTTTCTATGATAAAACTTTTTTAGGAGACTGATTATAGACTATTATCAGATGACTTTGAACTGAGTCTTCGAGAATTAGGAAAAAGTAAATACGTAATACGTGAAAAATGCTATATATTACCCTTCTTATACCATCGTTTTGATTTTGAAACTGTAGATATATTAAATTCATCAATTTGAATCAATTGAAATAATTTCTTGCCAAAATTTGGGGAGGTGAAAAAGCAATAGTTTGAAAACGGTGATATATAGCATGGCATGAGAAGCCATCTCTTTGTTTTTTTTTGGCTTGATCATTCATTTTTTTTCAAAGAACCCTCCTACCAGGGAGGGTGTTTTTGCCCCATCATCCCTTTTTTATATCATCATAAAAATAAAGCATTAAATAAAGAGTTCTAACTCCCTAACAATCTGGGAAGACTTGTAAATAAGGAGTGTAACCCCCATACTAGGGGTGTAAGGTGAGCCGAGCCGGCTCATGAGCATGGTGAGCCGGCTCGATTGGAGCTCAGCTCGAGTTCGAGCTATTTCGAGCTCGAGTCGAGCTATTTCGAGCTCGAGTCGAGCTTTCCGAGCTCGAGCTTTTTCGTGAGTCGAGCTCGAGCTCACTTATAGTTGTTCATATGCTCGTGAGCAGGCTCGTGAGCTTTTAATATTAATTTTTATTAATTTTTAATATATGTCTAAAAATACTCGTATTTCATAAAAATAATACTTGCAATTTTATATACAACATAGTTTAATAATATTTAAGCTTTTTTTCCTATTTTGTTTAAATCGTGCAAAACAATAACAACAACAATTATAAGATTATATATTTTAGTTGATATGATATACTTTTCTATAAATAATTTAATGAAATCATATTTTCACGACACCCTCCTCTATTTTCTAAATACTTATTGAATATAAGATATTTAATTATTATTTATCTTAATAATACTTATTGTATATGTGAATAATGTATGCTATACATTATTAATGTATTGTTATAAGCTAAAAAGCAGAATATATTTTATTTTATTTTCTAAAAAAAAATTAAATTATTTTTTACTTCAAGCTCGAGCTCGAACTCAAGCTCGGCTCATCTACTTCGAGCTTGAACTCGAGCCCTAGAAAATGAGGCTCGTCGAGTTTGAGCTCGAGCTCGAGCTCGCGCTCAAAAAAGTATAATCGAGCTCGAGCTCGAGCCTGAAAATTTCATCAAGCTCGGCTCGAACTCGGCTCGTTTACAGCCCTACCCCATACAAGCACAAAATAAGAAAACTAAAGCTAAAGCATAAAAAAGTACTACTCCCTTACCAAGGGACTTAAGCTTCGAAACAAAAACTATAATCAGATCCATGTAAAACAAAAGCTCGGAAATAACATATCCATGTTTGTAAATGCCAAGAGAGGACTTGGGAGTTCATTTTCCAAAAGAACGGATGAGACCCGATCATCACATGCTTTATTTGCCAAGAAATTCGCCGCTTTATTTCCTTCTCGGTAAATATGAGGGAATCGAAAGTCAATTCTTCTCCTCATCCCTCGAATCCGCTGCAACATGTGTTGCAAAACCCAACTTCATGTGTTGCTCTTGTAAATAATATTTATAACCACCTTCGCATCCAACTCAACCCAAACTTTCTTAAACCCATACAACCCTTACATGCTCCATGCAATTCAGCAAATACATTTGTATTAACATCAATAAAATCAATAAAAGCTAAAATAATCTTACCCATTTGGTCTCGAATCACTCCACCAGCGCTGGCTTCACCCGAATTTCCCCTGGATGCACCATCTGTGTTCAACCTAACCCAACCGTGATTAGGCAATAACCACTTGACACAAGAGACAACAATCTACCAGTCCTACCCCTCGGAACACCTATCCATTGATCCCAACCTCTTTATGATGAAGTAGACCAAATATATGTAACAAGTAGTACTCAATCTGCATAATCACCCTAATACCATTAAAATTCAGTCCCTCGTGTTTCGATTTATTTCACCCTACCCAAATAAACCACACAATCAAAATCGAAAGAAGCACCCTAACGCTAGAGCATGATGTAGCTCTTACTCGCCAATCCTGCCACCAAATTTTCAAATTCTTTGTATCTGGGAGCTGAAAGTTGCACAAAGTAGCAAAGTACAAACCAACTTTCCGAGCTAAATCACTCTTAATAAACAAATGAGGAACTGATTATGTACTTCCTTCCGTGCAACAATAGCATTTAGAAGCCATGGAGAAACCCTTAGATTGCATATTAATCTCCACAGGTATCTAACCATTTAATAAACGCAAGGAGAATACCGATATTGTAGGACGGACACACTTACCCCAAAGATGTCGGAACATGGAACTTTCTATAGCTAGTTCACGATCCCAATGCCAAGCCGACTGGATCGTGAATTTTCCATTCATAAAGTTTAATGTAGTAAAGTCGTTTCTTTAATGACCAATAGATATTGAATTATTAACTAATCATACATTGAAGTGAAAATCGATTATCTGAGTAGGTAAATAATTATTATGGCTTGTTAAAATTAATAAATTACTCGTAATTTGGTTATTATTTGTTAGTTTTTCTATTAGTTAGAATAGTAACGTGTAATTACATGATTTATTACAAACTATTCATTATTAGTCATTTGATTACTCAAAAAAAAAAAAAAACTAGTGCCTATTTATTTACCATATTGGTTACATTACATCTACACCGTTAAGAGTTTATCCTAATTGTTTGAAAAATAACACCCGTGACGGCACTGGCAAAATAGATTCTAATTTAGGTCGATTCCACGGATTGAACTAATTCAGTTTGGATGACCTCGTAATAGTACCAAAAGTAAACCAAACGTGATTATAGACTGCAATTGGGCTGACCAAACTACCTATGTACCTCTAATAGAATAAAGTCTAACGTAGTTCCAATGTAAAACATCCTCGTATCATCGTAATTATGGTTCGTATACGAACGTACCCAAATTTATGTTACAGAGTCGTACTGTTAAGTCTATAGCCTAATAATGAAGATGCGAAGACTCTTAAATGCTTAGATTTCGACCCCCTGCTCTTAATGAATGCTTGTTTGTATTTATAGTATTTCCACGTTGTATGGATACAAGTCTAACAGATGGGACATTTTAATAGGAGATAAATACCATTCACCCCCTTGTGATATACCTAATTATTCAAAAACCTCCCTATGATATGAAAATTATCAACAAACCCCCCTAAGAAAAAAATAAATATGAAACTAACCTCCCTACGCTCTCCACGCTTGAATATTGCGAGTATTTATAATTTTTTTTGACTTTATTGGACTATTTTACCCCTAATCTAACTCCATTGGATCTTACATGATTAATCGACGTTGAGGATTAAACCCATACATTTATTATTCAATAAAAATTATATATATATATATATATATAATAATATATAAAATATATTAATAATAATATATACAATATATATTAATATAATACACACACAAACACACCAGGAATCAGCCCCGCCCCCACCGTCCCAACTGCCGGCTACCACCAGTCACCACCGGTTGACCACCATCCCCACCGCCGACGACCGTTGCACAGACCTCCCTCACCTGAATCTCACTTTTCTCTCTCTACTCTCCTCTCTCACCTAAATCTGCAAATTTGCAGATTTGAAATCTGCAAATTTCAGATTTTGTGCAGATTTGAATATGCAAATTCAACTGTGAAGAAAAAACTTGAGCTCTACCAAGTCAATGATTTCCCGTGCAAGAAAATTGAAATGCCAGAGGGAATTCAAGTGTTCCCGTGCAACAACTTGAACTCTACCAGATTTGAAACCCTAAACCCAGATTTTGGAATGTCTGAGGGAATTTGGACATTAAATCTTTTCCATGACTTTGTCTTCACCGAATAAATTGCACTTCTCCAAGTTGTATAAAAACAGGGTGTATAACGGTGGGCCTACAATACATCCATTTTCCATCAAAGAAATGAAAGTGTAGTGGTGGCGGTGTGATGGTGTGAATTTTATGTGTATAGTTGGGTACTCAAGTCTTGTTCAATTTGAGGTGAAGGTGGAGGTGTGATTTACCGATGGCAGGTGGTGGTGGTTGTGTATAGGAGGTGGAGGTTTTGGGGAAAAAATTGGTTGGGGAAGAAAATGGTGAGAACAAAGAAAAAGAAAATAAAAAATAATTATAAAATAGAATAAATGTAATATAATGTAAATATTTTCAAAGTACAAGGGTATTTTTGTCTTCACATTAATATTTGTAGGCACAAAACTAGTCGAGGGGGCAGTGAGTGGCTTTACTTTTTTCTTAGGGGGGTGTTCTGCGAATTTTTTTATCACAGGGGGGCTTTTGAATAATTAGGTATATCACAGGGGGGTAAATGGTATTTATCTCCATTTTAATAGGATGATGCCACATGTATCCCTTGGAGGGTCTGGATGATAGTTCATTGGTTCGGTTCATGGATTGACTCGACTCGAGGTAATAAAAACATGCAGGTTTTGTAGTGTTGTGTAAATATAGCTTCTCTAGGGGCCCCGATCCATAAATATTGATATGACACAGCTAGGTTGTTTTCCTCGTATATCTGCTCAAAATATGTTTAAGTTCAGAGATACGAGCCATCGGCCGAGCCATATTACTAGCATGGTTCAACTGACTTATAGGGTATAAACGAGGGAACGAACCTCGATATGAATTTAGGTATATCATTAAGTCCCCCACTTCGTTAGTGATAAGGATAATGTTAGGTTTATGTCCTTGAATACCATTAGAGGAAAGGATAGAATAGGACATTTTGATCATGTAATTGTTAATCTCTTTATTAATAAAGGCGCATTAGTTGTTTACTTTATTATTGGCATCTATATATAGTAATCATCCATAAGTCTGTGTACACAAGAGTGAACTCTCTACGACACTGGAGAAGTTCAATACTTGTGTACTCAATTAGTTCGTAAGACAAGAATTCCCAATTGGGCCTTGGACATCACGAAGACTTGTTTAATATGAGTTATGACAAGAGAAGTGTCTGTCAATGACTATGGAGTTGTGAGAACTCATATTATAGATACACTGATGGAGGTTAATGCATTCGGACATGACTCGTATCAATTATGTCACATGGGTTTCACTCTTTGACAGTCAATGACAGAATTGATTAAATTGTAATAGGTGCGTCTGAACTTTTGAGCTGAAGAGTTAAGTTGGAGATATGCTTGTGATGTTAGATTTGTTCTTAGAATAGTTCGATCCAAATCACCCTTTGGTGGGGGATGGCCTCGAACTGCAACCTAATGGGCAAGTAGTAGTCTCAACTGATATCCAAGATGAGATTCGTTCCCTCGTAAGTGAATGAGTTATTGTCCTATGCATTTATAAGTAAGTAAGATCTAAAGTCTTTGTCCAAAACGTACGAGCTACCGAGTAAGACTCAAATAGGAAAGCTCAAGTGCTCAATGATCTAGACTTATTATAAATAAAACATAGAGTCAAGTCTATGAGTTTGACCTAAACCATGACTCTTACTTGACTGGGACATGGAAATGAAAAGGTTATATTCACATGGAAATTACAATAAGAAAGGTTAATAATGATCTAAATCATTTCATCTTATTTGGGATACGATGTGGGCCACATGACTGGCTAGGTGTTACCCACATTCATTGGATTTCTCCCAATGCACCAAATATAGATGGACCTAAAGAGTCACGCTTAGAAAAGAAAAATTAAGCGGAATTTATGGAGTATTTCTTGTAGCAATATTTTAAGTATTGGTTACTTGAATTATTTATTGGATAAATAAATAAAATTAATTATTTGGAGGAATAAGTTAATTCATCTATGGAAGTAATTAATGTATTATCTTGAAGAAATAAAATTAATTGAATATCTGATCAATTTCCTAATTAGTTTAATTAATTAGACTGAATTAAATAAGTAAATAAAAGAATTGATAGGACCAAAATTGATGCACCATGGGGGCACAACAATAGTGACTGGGTCGGCCACTAAAGGACGCCCAATATGGGCTTTTTAGTCCAAGGGTTTTGACTTAAATGATATAAATAAGTCACTTAATTAAAATCTTATATAACACAAGTCATTATGCCTTAAGCTACAAGAAAAAGAAAAACACTCAATATCTCTCTCTAGTAGTTGTCAGCCATAGTGGTCAAGATGAAGGAGTTTTTCATTCAAGTTTTTCGGTGAGATGATTTAGAAGCAGGACAATTGTACTACTCAGATCAAAAATCAAGTTGTCGGATCAATACACCAAAAGGTTGAAGAGCTCGATTTTTGAGGAAAGAGTTAGAACTCTCTAACGACTTTTCTATAACGGGTAAGGTATCAAAATCCCTCTTCCATTAATAACCCATGGTTGATCTTGTTATTGGGAAAAGTGAAAAAAAATTGTTATACCGTTTTCGCTGCGTTTATACATTTTATGTTTTTATTGTGTTGTGAATTTTATTTCCAAAAAGTGTGGTAAGCAAGGTTCTAACCAAAGCTTAATACAGCATCTTAGACTAGGCCATGCTGGCTAGCAAAAGATCCACAAAATGGAGAAAGATTGACTTATAGGCCCATTGGGATCGGATCCCTATCCAACTTGTGAATCTTGTCTCAAAGGCAAGATGGCCAGATCTCCCTTTACCAGGACTTTTGAAAGAGCCACTCAAGTTTTGGAACTAGTGCACACTGACTTATGGGGACCATTTGGAGAAATAGCTTGTGTAGGTTTCCACTACATTACTTTCATAGATGACCATTCAAGATATGGTCTATTGTATTTAATGAAACAAAAGTCTGAATCATTTGAAAATTTCAAAGAATTCAAAGCTTTGGTGGAAAATCAAACTGGACATCATATAAAAGCACTATGATCGGATCGTGGATTTGAATATATCAGTGATAAGTTTGATAAGTTCCTAAGAGAGCATGGAATAATATTACAACTCACACCACTAGCAACTCCACTATTAAATGGGGTGTCCGAATGTATAAACCGAACATTGTTGGACATGGTTCGATCTATGTTCAGCCACACTGATTTACCCATTTACTTGTGGGGACATGCACACCTTACTGCTATTCACATCTTGAATAGATGTCCTTCCGCATCCGTTCCTAGAACTCCATATGAGACATAGAGAAATAGGAAATCAAACTTTAAGTATATTAGGGTTTGGCAATGCCCTGCCTATATCAAGAAGATGAAGGTTGAGAAATTGGAAGATAGGTCCTTTAAACGGCGTTTAGTAGGTTATCCTGAGGTTTCCATGGGATACATCTTCTGCATGCAAGATGATCAAAAGATCATTGTTGCACTACAAACGCGCTTTCTTGAATATGAATTTATTCAAGAAGGTGGTGCAGGTAGAAAGATTATTCTAGATGAACAAATCAAAGCACCTAGGGAGACGCCTAATCAGGAAACACATACTGAACCTGATGAGATTGTTAGGTTTATGTCCTCGAATGCCATTAGAGGAAAGGATAGAATAAGACATTTTGATCATGTAATTGTTATTATCTTTATTAATAAAAGGCGCATTAGCTGTTTACTTTATTATTGGCATCTATATATAGTAATTATCTATAAGTCTGTGTATGCAAGAGTGAACTCTCTATGGTATTGGAGGAGTTTAATACTTGTGTGCTCAATTAGTTCGCAAGTCAAGAATTCCCAATTGGGCATTGGAAATCACCAAGACTTCTATAATATGAGTTATGAAAAGTGAAGTGTCTGTCAATCACCATGGAGTAGTGAGAACTCTTATTATAGGTACACTGATGGAGATTAGTGCACTTGGACCTGACTCACATTGATTTTGTCACATGAGTTTCACTTTTTGATAGTCAACAACAAAATTGATTAAATTATAATAGGTGTGTCTGAACTTTTTACTCGAGGAGTCTGACTAAATTTGGGGGAAATTCTAGTGTTTAACGCATCCAGTAGAGATTGCTACAACCAATCTAGTATAGGTTATCATGAGCGAGGGATCCGCGTGGTAATAATGTTATGGAATTTTCTACCTTTGCAATATTTATCTGAAATACGAAAATACTGATATAACAAAAATTGATTAATTTGTCTTAGTTGTTTTTATTCATTGGTTTTCATATACCTTTAATTATTATTTTTGATAGTTTATGACTTATTTCTCTTTAAGTTTACAATTGCTCGAGTTAATTTATTATTTTTGCTATGACACAAATCTCTATGGGTTCGACATCCCGAACTTTATTGTCCGCTCTATTACTACACATGATCAGTCCTTTTGCTGCTAAATACACGATTGGGTTTTCATGCATCAAGTTTTTAGGGAGTTGCCGGGGATTTGTTTGTTATAGCATAGCTATTTTAATTCAAGTTTTTCTTGTTTTTAGTTTAAATTCTATCTTTATTTTACCTTTTTGTTTGATATCTTTTTTAGGTTTATGACCCGATCTCGTGATGGAGATCTCGAGGAATTTGATCCAGAAATTGAACGAACAATTCGAGCAAATTGCATAAATTGAGTCATGGCAGCTGATTTTCCAGATCTGAACCTTTCGGAGAATCGTGAATGACTCCAAAATATTCTACAAGCAATGCAGCCGGCAGAACCAACTCAGTTACCATCTATTCAAGGTAGTCAACCGCCTAGGGTACACACTTTACCTGGTCCTGTTGTCATACTACCTTTTCACTCACCAAATTTTCATATCCCATCACACCTTTTTAGTATGGCACAAAACGACCCTTTTTATGGAGAAAACAGTGAGTCACCACATGATCACTTGGAAAACTTTGAAAACGTTTTGTTGGCCATGCAATTTAATTCCAGAGACCTAGATGCTATTCGACTTAGATTGTTTCATTTTACACTCAAAGATAAAGCCACTTCTTGGTATAAGTCCTTACCTTCACAGTCAATCACCACTTGGGGAGAGATCAATGAAGAATTTTTAAATAAATTTTTCCCACCTTCGAGAATAAATGAGCTTCAAAGCACTATCAAAGGGTTTAGGCAAAGAAAGAATGAGTCGTTAGCAAATGGGTGGGATAGGTACAAAGGAATGATTAGGAAGTGTCCTGACCAAAATTTTACTCAAGATGAATTAGTGCAACCCTTTTATAATGGAGTAAGGTCTAGGATTAGACACCGACTCAATGCTGGAGCCGGAGGCGACTTGTTGGGTCTTGATAATAAATCTATCTAGGAGAAAATAGAGAAATTAGCTTTGGAGGATGAGTTATACCCCGAGGAGGAAGATGAGATCACACCTGCACCAAAGAAGGTGGCAGCTGTTAAAGAGGTAGAGGAAGCCAGAGGTCACGACAAAGGTCAACTATGTGAATCATCACAGACTTCAAGCCATTTTTGGAGGAGCCGAGAATTTCCCTCGAAAGCCAAATAATCCATCATATAGAAATCCTGGAGCATACCAAGCACCTCGACCTTCGTTTCAATCCAACAAAAACCAATGAAAAGTGTAATTTCAGTAGCATAGTCAAGGAAGACCTATGAACATTGATGATAGGCTCGATGCACACATTCACAAGTTGAATAAGTCTTTTAAATAACTTCACCTGATGCTAAAAGATGTCGTTACGGGAATGAAGGAGATGCAACATCACATAGGGCAACTTTCGAACAGCCTTTCTGGGAGAAACACAGGTATATTACCGAGTGATACTGAGAAAAACCCAAAGGAACAATGCTTCGCAGTGACGCTCAAAAGTGAGAAGGAAGTGAAGAATGCATACAGGACACCCGAACGTGAATCATGTGACTTTCGAACGTCTTGTGATACTCCAGAGGCAGTGGATATCCCGCGTCAGATGTCCGAACGTGAAGGAGTTAATGTTCGAACGTTGCATCCTCCACATCTGAATGTGGACCCCCTAACGTTCAAACGTCCATGGCAGTGAATCCAGGTTATAAGTCTACTGTTACTGACCCCCTCTTCCTGTTGAAGTACATTGTCCCTTTCCCTTAGCTCAGAATATTAAAAAGAATGAACATGATAAGAGTTTTCTTTGCATTCTTAAGAGTTTGAGAGAAGTGCATTTTAATGTTCCTGTTGTAGATGCTATCTTGCAGATGCCAAACTTCGCAAAACTTTTCAAGGAAATTCTTTCAAAGAAACAGAAGTGGAAAGGTGGGTACTGTCTGCCTAACCAAAGCATGTTCAGCGGCTGTGATGAACAATATGCCAAAAAAAAATGCAAAGATCCGGGTAGTCTATCCATTCTAAGCACTATTGGGGATATGAAGTTCGACAGAGTTCTTTGTGATTTTGGGGCCGGGATCAATTTGATGCCTTATGGACTCTTTCAGAAGTTAGGACTTGGAGAGACAAAATCCACAACTATGTGGTTGCAGATCGCAAATAAATCTATCAAGAATCTCATTGGAGTGATAGAAGATGTCATAATCAAAGTTGACAAGTTCTACTTTCCAGTCAATTTTGTGGTCCTTGAATGGAGGAAGATTCTGATGTCCCACTGATCCTAGGAAGACCATTCCTAGCCATAGGTAAAGCTACACTAGACCTGGCATATGGTAAGCTTACAATGAATATTGGGGATAAGAAGGTAACTCTCAATACCTTTAGAAGCTTTAAGCATGAATTCCCTGAGAATACTTGTTCTATACTAGATGCTTTTGATCTCTTTGATGATGAAGAATCACAGGAACAATTGTCTGATGACCCGAGCAGTCGAGTAAGTAAGGAAGATACGAGTGCTAACGAGGTTGGAAACCTCGATACGATGGATCAAGTGGCTGTCACTAAATGCATGGAATTGCAACATGATGAACTAATTGATGGGAGATTGGACAAGGGTTCTAGTCCACTCCATGATCCAACAACTTAGGTCGACTCTGCAAAGTCAAGCTAATGGCTTTAAAGAAGCATTTCTCGGGAGGCAACCAGAACTGTTTCAGCTTATTTTCTTATTTTATTTTATTTAAGTTTAGTTTGGTTTTCTTCTACTTTGTTTGTTTTTTATCTTGTGTTTTATTTTTGTGCAGAAAAGAGGTAGAATGCAGAAGAAGTCTTCAGACAGCATGCCTGAACGTGGAAGAGTGAACGTTCAAATGTGTAGCATGTGACGTCCGAACATTAAGCATAGGACGTGGGGGTTTGTGAGAAAAACTATTTACGTCAACAGCAAGCCCGAACGTGTCCTCTTTCCACGTTCGAACGTGAAGCCCATCAGAAAAGAAAGAAAAAGCAGAGACACTGATTGAAATTTCTATCCTATTTCATTCAAAACACCCTCTTCTCCAAGATACTTGCGCCAAATATATCTTATCTGCTAAATAAAACTCTGAATCCCATCCATAAAATCCTTCCATTACCTAAAATCCTTCCATCTTTATCAATATTTATTCCATATCAAACTCTTTTCACAAAAGGAATTTTTCTATTTAAACACATCTACCATACACCATAAAAACTCATACTTGAAACAAACCCATTACATAATTTCACACAGAAAACAATTACACAACAGCTGTAGACCGAGGGTTTTTCATCCAGCATGACAAAATGAAGAAGATGAAGAAGTACACAGTACATCGCATGACTCACGCCCGAATGTGAGAAGTCCAATGTTCGAACATACGTCTCTGGACGTGAGTTCTGTTTTCTGTGCAACATACAATGTAAGTGATTGGCTTGATCCCTTCTTTGTTCGATACTTGTGATAGCCGTGTGGGGCTTTTTCGGTTGATATTGTGTATTATGGTATTGGTATTTGCTATTGTGGTGTGGTGATTGAGTTGAGCCGAGGAGAGATTTCATTGGACGAGTTTGGGGGAAATTTTTGAGTTATACTCGTTCTAATGGCAAGATTAAGATCCAAAAAATTGTGCCAAGAGGAGAGTTCGGGAGTGAAAAAGGATAAAGGTGTTAAACAAAAGGCAAACACTCCAAGAAAAGAAGGAAATATCCAACAATTTTGCAAGAGATTTGATGGGTATGAGCTACACAAAGAAAGATCCATAGAAGTGAAGAAGGTGTTAGTGCTCGCCACAAGGCAACACTTATTCTTATCATACTTTGCTACTACTCCGAGGATAATAGTGCGTGCTTGGATGAAGAAATTCTATGCAAATTGTGCAAGCATAGATTCGAGAGAAAATTTGCAAAACGGGGTGTACAAGGTTATGGTGAGAGGAGAAGAAGTGGATTTTTTGAAAAGAAAGATGAATGAGTACACGAACCTTCCCGTACCTTCAAAGTATGCCTATGAGACATTGGTGGAGCAAGAGGAGGCAAATACGTTGGATTGGGATATGGTCTTGAAAGAAATTGCAATAGAAGGAGCAAAGTTTTGTGATAACAAAAGAGAGATACTTCCTAGGGATTTGAAACCGGATGGATTCTTTTGGTTCGAGTTTATTAGGTATTGTGTTTTACCTACTAGTAACCGGTCTTTGGTTAACAAGGAGAGAGCCCTTCTTATTTATTACATTTTGACCTTGAAAAGGGTGGATTTGACTCAACTCATCTTTGATACTTTGTTGGTTCAAGTGAGAAAAATGAGGAGTGAGATGGCTAATCCGTGCCTTACCAAGAAGATTCCACTGATCTTTCCATCTTTGATTAGCACACTATGGCTTAAGCGAGGAGTGAGGCAGGAAAGTGATGAAGAATTCGAAAGACTAGGAGTGGATATCGCTTTTCGCGAAGAAAATAAAGACAAGGCCCCGATGCCTAGATTACCCGCGAGAGGGCTGAGAGTTCGAAGAGGACCTCCACACCTATTTCCCTTGCTACTATCGCACATGATCTTAAGCTAATGAGGAAAGCACAAAAGGGAATTAGGGAGACACAATCCATTATGATTACGACCATGAGGATGATGGCCCACTATCAAAGGGATTTAGCCCTTGCCACGGATCGTTCGTTGGGGAGGCCTTATTTCCCATATCCACCCGTCCTCGCCTTCCACCATTTGCTTGATGATGAATAGGATAATGATGTTGACACAACCGATGATGATGAGGATCCCGCATCCATCCCGACGGGGTGTGGTCTTGATGGCTTTGCATCCTACTTTTTATTTTATTTTATTTTTTTCCATTTTTTTTCTTTTTTTCTTTTTTTCTCTTTTCGGTTTTGGCTTTCTTTTTAGTTTTTAGTTAGGTTGTTTTTTGTGTTTTTATGTTGTTTTCTTGTGATACATGCATTTTTGGCATGTATGTTTCCTTATGCATGATGCTTAGTAGAGATGAAGTGTTAAATATGATGCAAAATTGGACCCCATGATTGGAGATGCTTATTTGACTCAAAAGGAGTAGGAGCTATATGAGGATGCATTGGAAGTTTAAAGATGTTTTTCAACATCCTTGGTTGTAAGTGTTCCTTTACCTTTGTGAATGCTTGTTTTATAACAACATTGGGGACAATGTTGGATTTAAGTTTGAGGGTAGAAAAGTACTTACTTTGAACTTTGATAAAATGTAATCGATTTTTAGCTTAAGTTTGGGGGAAAACTTCTATGCTATCATGTTTATATGCTTCTTTGTTGAGAAAAATTAAGAATGAAAAAAAATTTAGTCTTTCCAATTGATACATTGAAATTGATTAACTTGAAAAAATGGCATGATTTCTATGAATAATTTGAATTTAATGGAACATACATATCATTGAAATTGCTCGTGGAGACCCTAGACTAGAATTGATTTTCGTAGATGATTCACAATGCACATAAGTCGACGGTAGAGGAGTTGAGAGGATAACCATCTTGAGACACTTAAGGAATTTTTTCCGAAAATATTGGCTTAGATTTCTCATAAGGTTATAAGATGATTAGTTAATTTTGTATGCTAAATAATGAATGAAAAAGGTTCAATTTTGGTATGACAAAAAATGGTCAGACTAATATGTATTGGAGGTGAAAGTTTCATGCCTATATACTATACTATTATGCTAATTTGAGCTAAGCTCAAGCCAAAAGGAGTTTAATCGTTTAAAAGATCTTGTTTTATTTCATGGCCTTTGACACTCGAGTGATTAAATTCTTAGGAGTGTCTCTACACTTAATGCCCTAAAACTATCTAGCTTGGGAGTCATTGATCCAAAACTTGTTACATGGGTGTCATAGAAAGCCTAATGGAATAAAACATTGCACGTGATCTGGCCTTAATGAATTTAAATGCAATTTGGCCATGTGGGGCTATTTTGTAATTTTATATTTTGGGTCTAACTACTCTAGTGATAGAATCCAACGTCACAAGCACACTGTGACCGTAACTCCTTAGGTCTAAGGCTCACGCATACCTTCATAATCAGTAATCCAATCATTGACAGTCATTGAGTAAAAACCCATGTGATCAGATTACTACGAGCCGTGTTTGAATACACTAATCCCATCAATGTATCTATGACTCAAACTCCCACTATCCCATAGTGTTCGAATGACACTCTTTTGTCAGAGTATGTGTCATACAAGTCTATATGAATCTCAATGCCCAATTGAAATTTTTTGACTTGCGAACTATTTAAGTGATTAAGTACCAAACCCTTCCAGTGCCCATCTCCTTAAGGAATGCGAAGGTTTGCCTTGACAAACATGGACTAGTTGTTCATTTAAAACTTTATAGATGTCATCAAGAATTATACGAACAACATATTGTTGCCTTCATATTAATTAGAGGTTGCACAATATAAACTTGTGCCTTGTATTCTAACTCCTCGTTGGCATCGAGGGCACATTCCCAACAGGGATGTGTTGATTTAGTTGGGATTGAAAATTTATTAGATTTTATGGGTATATCGTCTACAAACCCTCACGAGACTATAACTCCTCCTTTTTGGGGAACTTAAAGATTTAAAGACTTGTTACACATGCTAAGTGTAATCATTTACTCCATGAAAGAGAGTTTATCTTTGTTTGTTTTGTTTTGTTTATCTTTGACTGTGTTGATATTTATCATTGCTCGAGGATGATCAATGTATAAGTTTGGGAGAGTTGACAGAGTCGAGAATTACGTGTTTTATAGTCCTTTAGTTGTATGATTTGTATAGATTTAAGTATAATTTTATACCACATATGCGTGTAATATATCTATTTTTGAGTATCCAGGTATAAATCATAGCATTTGAGACAAAAGGATGAAAGAAGCAGTAAGATGGAATTTCAGAGCAGAAAGTCAACGAAGTCGACGTTCGAATGTGGAACATCAAGACGTTCGAATGTGAAGAGGTATTACGCCCGAACGTGAAGAAGTGTTATGTACGAACACCAGGAAGTTAACGTTTGAATGTGCGTGTCGGCAGAACAGTTTTGGAAATTTCCAAACTCTACACTTACACGGACTCTTCTCAAACCACGCCTATAAATACAAAGTGATGCAGTAGGGTTAACGGAGCAGCGTTTTTAGAGTTCTTCTCCAGCAAAATTCCTTCTTCATATAGAGAGAGAGTCTGACTAGGGTTTTATTCTTTGTAATTCTCCATAGAAGTAGAGAAAGCTTGAAGGAAGAAGAATATCTTCTACACAGTCATAGAGAGTTTTTGTTATTATTTTTTTATTACTTTCATGAATTCTTTAGTTGTTTTTCATATTATTATGAGTAGCTAAATTTTTAGACTAAGGCCATGCTTAGGCCGAATTATGATTTTTGAGTTATAAAAGTATTTCTCGTATGAATGATTTATATTGCTTTGTGTTATAATCTTGTTCTCAATGCTTAGTGTGTCTGGCCAACATATGTAAGATTTTATGCTTAATTTATTTGTTCGATGAAAGTAAATTAAGGTGCAAAAGGGATTAATAACATTCATTGTACAACACCGGATGCTATTAGCCGTGTTTATTAGGAGGGATAAATCCGAATAAATTTGGAGACAATTCTAGTGTTTAATGCATGCAATAGATGTTGAGTTTCGTTCAAAAAAGCATAAACGCAGCGGAAGGGATTTCAAAAATAAAACGAAAGCCCAATTGGTACTCTAATTCGCATAATTGAATCTAAAAGCGTATAACGAATAAAACTTATTCTTTAATAAGAATATGATGATGGAGAAAAACTTCTTCTTCTCCAAACTCAAAATATTAAAGCTTCCAAATCTTCAATCCTTTGGTTTGATTCTTCAAACTTGAACTTGATCCGAACAACGAAAATACGTAGTCTCTAAATCGTCACGCACGGATCAACAAACAAAAAATCCCCTTTCTTATTTCTCTATGATCGACGGCTAGGTATAGAAGAGGGGAGGAATTTTTTTTTCTTTTGAGAGTTATGAGAGTTGTGTATTCTCTTCTTACTTGTTCTAAGTCAAAGAGTCCTTATATACCTCATGACTTATTGAACAAGTCAAAACAAAAGAGCCCTAATATGTGGCCTCTCAAAGACGCCACTTTGAGGCCTCATAGGCGTCCAATTGGACTCCTTATTTAGCCCCAGGATTTGTTTTGTCTAATTAATTTCTTATTTCAATTAATAATTTATTATATCCAATAAATAAATAAATTAATTAAATAGCCAATTAACTAGATAAATTAATTCATTAATATATCTCACAAAGAAATTAATTAATAATTAATTATTTAATTTATCCAATAAATTAAAACTCCCAGAAGACATAATAGAAATTCTTTTTTCTTCATTTTTCTTTGTCAATCCTTTAGCGTGACTCTTTAGGTTCGTTTCGTTTGACAATGAGAGGAAACCAAAAGAAGTGGGTAACAACTAGCCAGTCACGTGGCCCACTTCGTAACCCAAACGAAAACAAATGATAGGATCATTCCGAAATCTTCCAATCGTAAATATCATATATGTATAAACCCTTTGTTCACGTTCCCCGGTCAAGTGAGAGTCATGGTTATGTCAAACTCGCTGGACTTGACCATATGTATAAATCATAATAAATACGAGATCATTGAGATCGATTTAGTGTCAAGCACAATCGTTTCGTTTGCTTTGGCCAAAGACTTTGATCTCTATTTATTTATAATTACATAGGGTACATACTCATTCACTTATGAGAGAACAAATCCCATATTGACACGCGTTTATCCTAGCAAGTATACTAGGTCGTGCAAAGTAATAAAGTGGACTATTTAGCCCGGGGTGTATCGTCTCCACAGGGACAATTGGATTCAATGCTCGTAATTGCTATATTACCTATTTCTAAGCTAAATCAATTTATAAGATGATAGATGATTATACTTATGAAAATAAACTAAGGATAACTAAATGATAAACAAGGTAATAAATCAATGGAAAGAGATGATTGGGTTATGATCCTACTATGTTCTATCTTATGTTCATAAACTCTAAATTACCCGGATTTTGAGAACACTCTTGTTATGGCGAAACCCCCTAATGTATTCATTACTCAATCTCTTGAAATAACGATCCTATACTAGTTAACAACTTCCCATAGCTTTATAGCGAAGATTGAGTTAACTAACATGCATTAAGGTTCAAAGGGATTCCTTGCTTACGAAGATCCTACATTCACTTGGGTCATCTTATCACAAAAAGCCACACAATGCAATTGATTCTATCTCTAGTCAATTGTTACGTTATGATATTTGATTTTATGATCTACCTTTATCTATCTCCTCTCGGTCTCAAGACAAAGAATTAAATCAAACACATGGTGATCAAGCATGTGCAAGCATTAAGCATAAAAATCAAACATGCAACAAGAATGTAATAAATCCGGAAACTAGAAATTCATTAAACACAAAATATCACAAAGTATTCACATAACCCAACCACAAAGATACTTAGCTCATACTTGCAACAAAAGATAATCCAATATTTCCAAAAGACATAGTTGATATACTAATCTAAGAGAAAGAGTTGAATTACTCCCTATTACAAAGTGTGGTTCCAAGATTTTATGATGAAAAATGACTCTTCAAGATTCCTTGGGACTTGTCATGGCTTCCGTGGGACTTGGAGAGCAAGAATCCTCCTTTTGGTAGGTGAAAAGTGACACAAAAAGGGCAAAAAAGGCGGACTAAAACTAGGGCACGGGAAAATGGACCGCGGTCTGAAACGTGGCAGACCGCGGTCCACTGGCGTGCAGGACCGCGGTCCTGAAGGACAAATTTCAGCCTTTCATTTGCTTTGTGTCTTTTCTTCGGCCTTCTCACTCGATATTTGATCTATTCAACTTGAGTCCCTGCACACATGAAATGACAACAAATCAAAGCAACATGCGGGATTGTCATTACTAAACTATGACGAAAATACCTATATAAAGGGGATAAATAATTGTAAAATGTGAACTTATCAGATATCTGCTAAGATTAACACTTGCCCATCAAGTCCGCATTTTGAGGTTGACCCCTCCAAAGGGTGAATTGGGTCTAACTACTCTAGTGAAAGACTTGACGTCGCAAGTGCATCTTCAGCCTGATACTTCAGGTCAAAGGTTCACATATACCTATTACACATAATCAGTTCCGTCATTGACAGTCACAGAGTGAAAACCCATGTGACAGAACTGATGCGAGTCGTGTTCGAACATATCAGTTCCACTGACGTGTCTACAATCTTAATCTCCTATCATCCCATGATACCAGACAGGCACTCCCATGCCGGAGCTAAGATTGTACAAGTATTCAAAGTCTTTATTTTTCCATTAAAGACTTCATATTACTTGCGAACTTATTTTAGTAATCAAGATCGATCTCTCTAGTGCCAATCTTCCTATCCCATAGGAAGTAGAGGGATCGCACTGAAAATATGGACAAAATGTTTTACACAACTTATAGATGCAGATAAGAATTAAGTGAAAACTCAATAATGTCTTTTATTTAAGAAGAGTTTAAGTTCAATACAAGATATATGCCCTATACATTCTATCCTTTATGGCATCTGGGGGCATAATCCTAACAGTAGAGATTGCTACAACCAATCTACTATAGGTTATCATGAGCGAGGGATCTACGTGGTAATAATATTAAAGAATTTTCCACCTTAGCAATATTTATCTGAAATATGAAAATACTGATATAACAAGAATTGATTAATTTGTGTCAACGCGTGTGTCTTAGTTATTTTTATTCATTGGTTTTCACATACCTTTAATTATTGTTTATGATAGTTTAGATTTTTTTTTTAAGTTCACAATTGCTTAAGTTTATTTACTATTTTCCCTATAACGCAAATCATTGTGGGTTTGACATCCCGGATTTAATTGTCCATTCTAGTACTACACACGATCAGTCCTCTTGCTGTTAAATACACGATTGGGTTTTCGTACATCAAGCCTTCTAAGCGTGGCCTGTGCGATGTCTACCTGCTAAATATTTGGGTTAGTTGGCGTTTGTACCATGAACTTTTTCAGTATGTCGTCTACATGCACTTGCATATTTCTATTAATTTCTCCCCTCGTTAGGGTTATCTTATCACCACAAGTGCCACCTCCCTCCTTTCGAGGCGAATGCTCCCCTACATTTGACGATGATTCTTCAATTCCGACATGCTTCTCCCTCTGACTTGTTGTATCCATCATCAATATCAAAACCCAGCAACTCTCCTTTAAGATCCCCACAGACGGCCCCAACTGATTTAGGTTGATTCTACTGATTGAACTAACTCAGTCTGGGTAACCTTGCAATAGAATTAAAAGTAAACTAAACGTGATTATAGACTGCACTTGGGCTGACTAAGATGTCTACGTACCTCTAACATGATTAATTCTAATGTAGCTTAAATATAAAATATCCTTGTATCATCATAGTTATGATTCGTATACGAACATACCCAAATTTATGTTATAGGGTCGTACTGCTAAGTTTATAGCCTAAGAACGAAGATGTGATACTAGATACGAAGCCTCTTAAATGCTTAGATTTTGGCCCCCTGCTCTTAATAAATGCTTGTATTTATAGAATTTCCATGTTGTACCACACAAGATCCTCTATTGCAAAATGGTGTTGCATCTTCTATTGCATTTATTCTATGTATGACAAGTGTATAAATCTTTTCCTTAAATATATAAGTGATTTGAATTTTGTACACTTGTCATGTATAGAGATGAATGCAATAGAAGATGCAACACCATTTGCAATAGAGGATCCGGATTGATGCTGTACAAATATAAGTCTCATAGATGGGACATTATAATAGGATGATGCCATGTGTATCCCTTGGAGGGTCTGGATGATAGTTCATTGGTTTGGGTCAGGGGTTCACCCGAACCGAGGTAATAAAAACACGAGCATCTTGTAGTGTTTTGTAAATATAGCTACTCTAAGGGGCCCTTCCATAAATATTGATACAACACAGCTAAATCGTTTACCTCGTATATCTTCTAAGAATATGTTTAAGTTTGGGGATACGAGCCATCGACCGAGCCATATTACTGGCATGGTTCAATTGACTTATAGGGTATAAACGAAAAGCTGAACCTCGACGAATTTAGGTATATCAGATTCATATCAATAGTTGATCTCATTTTGGCTAAAATTTAATTAGGTTATTATTTTGAATAATCTTAGCCACTAGAGTTCTTTCCAAATCAATGATTGATATTTCTCTTCTTTCATTTTTTTTAAACAAAAGAAAAGAAAAAAATGGAAAATGACTTGTTGGAAGTTGACGGAGGTAGCAGAGCGTGGTTGCCGATTTTGGAGGGAGCTGAGGGCAGGGTTCGGTGGCAGAGGGGCGATGTTAGGCAAGTGGTGGTATGGCAGTGGTGGTTCGGCAGCGGAGGATGCTGATTTGCAAGGGTGATTGGCGGGAAAGAGAGGTACGGAATAAATGAATGTGAAGAAGAAAGAAAGAAAAATGAAAAGGAAAATGGAAAAGGGGTTGGGTCATTTAAATCAAATATATCCTATCCAAACTTATTATTTATCTATTATTCAAATTGTAGGGACTAACTAGTATTTTAATGCATACAAAAAAAAAAAAATCTAGTCTCACCAGGCACGTTTGTATATCAAACTCAATTTGTAATTATCGACAGAAAGGCTTTTTCGTGCAGGGTTTAATGAACTATGATATTTATTTTTTTGTTTTTTTTGTTTTTTTTAACACAGTGGGGTATTTGTATTTTCAAACTAATCTTATTTGATGTAATTGTTGGTTGTAATAGAATATTTGTTTAGCACCAACAAACATTGATATGTAATTAATTCACATGGCTTATACTCGATAATCCTATTTTACCAATGTTTGCGTTACTGATGAAGTAGTTGAAGAATAGGAATTGAAAATGACATTTATTAAGCTGGAGAATCCCAGTTTTCAGTTACTTCTATAATTGATGAATTAGTTTAAGGATTGGAATATATTTTGTCCGGCTATAAAAATATTATTCCTATTATGAAATAACCCAAATATTATAAAATAGAGAGATTAGAGAACTAAGTAGAGAGTTCTTTATTGATTTTGTTGTTGTCTCTACAATACAATAGCATAGCCTATTTATAGGCACAAAACAAAAACCTCGAGAATTTAAAAAAAATAATACAAAAATAAATCCAAATTAAGAAAATAATACACAAAAGAATGGGTATCAATAAATAATACATTCCGCGCTGACGTGGCGCGGAATCAATAAATTTTTTTTTTTTTTAAATTTACGGCCATTCCGCACTGACGTGGCGCGGAATGGCCGATTTTTTATTATTATTATTTTTGTCATTCCGCGCCACGTGGGCGCGGAATGACTGCCATTCCGCGCCTACGTGGCGCGGAATGGCAGGAAAAGCCTGCCACACGTGTCCAGTCAGGCTTGCAGGCGAATTTTTTTTTTTTCTTTCTCTTTTTTCCTTCTTTCTTTCCTTCCTCTCTCCTTTCTTTCCATTTTCACTCTCGGTTTTTCCTCCATCTTTACTTCACCATTTTCTTCATCTTCTTCAATATTTTTCAATCATTCTCAACAATTCAAGGTAAATTTTATATATTGTTACTATATAAAATATATAGAGCCATTATATTTTTAAATTTTTGTATGATTAATGAATTTAGGGTTTAAAAAATTCTCTTGTATGTTTGTAGTGTAATTTCGAATTTGCTTATGAATTTGGGCAATTTTATTGTGTAATTTCGAATTTATTGTGTAATTTCGGATTTGAGGTTTAGGTGTAATTTCGAAATTTTGTTGAATTTTATCAATTTAGTGTTTTAATTTGTGGAATTTTGTTGTGTAATTTTTCGAATTTGTTTGAAATTGATCAATTTAGGAATTAAACTTGTGGAATTTTGTAATATAATTTTGAATTTATGGTTTAGGTTTAATTTTTGAATTTTTATGGAATTTATCAATTTAGGTTTAAAATTGTGAAATTTTGTAGTGTAATTTCGAATTTATATGTATAATTTCAAATATTTAGGTGTAATTTGTACATCTAATTTGAATTTTTAGTTATACCTTGTATGTATGTATGATGAATTTAGTGTTTAGGTATGTTTTGGTTTGACTTTGATAGAAATTTTAGGTATAATTTTGGATTAAGTATATAATTTATATGTATGTAATTTCGGATATTTAGGTATAATTCGTATTTATAATTTTGAATTTTTAGTGATATTTTGTATGTATAATATTGAATTTAGCATTTATGGTTTGAACTTTGATATAATTGTTAGTTTGTTATATCATGTTTAATATAAAAATATAATTTCATTTTTTGAACTATAGTTTGTACGTATTATTTTGAATTTAGTGTTAATTTATGGTTTGAATTTTGATATTATATAGAAAATGTCGAGGGCGAACACAGTTAATGTTTTAATATACACGGATGGTGAAATTATTGAAGATTCAAATTCAGTGAGATATAGCACTCGTCCAAGCATTAACATGAAAGTACGTCGTACGATCACATACGCTAAATTGCTGGAGAAGTTATACGCGAGAACAGGAACTGATCCGAATCATTTTTCATTAAAAGTAATTTTAAAATTTGAATTTGAAAAGAGAAATGTGATGAGGGAGAGGACAATGGAGATCAAAGACGATCAGACTTTAGCATATTTCTTGGATCGTAATATTGTTGATGAATTCGTCGAGCTTTATATTGAGAAAGAACCAATTCAACATCAAGGTCAATACAGATCGTCGTTAACCCAAGTGACGTCATTACAACCACCTCAAGTCATGTCGTATTTTACACAGCCCACGGTTCCAGATTTAAATACGCAGACACAATCACATGTGTGGGAAAATCGTGAGTTTCAGGAATTTTTTTCAAGTGGTGTGGGGAGTTCTACAATTCACAATTTGCATCAAGGTAATTTATTCTTAAATTTACATTGTGTCATCATATTTATTACCAAATTTCATATTTGTATAGATTATTTTTCTTTTATTTACAGAATATAAAACAATTTAACTTTTTGTGATTTGCATTTTTAGGTGCTTCTACAATGGGTAATGTGTTTGGGCGTTTTGAAACTGTACAAAATTCTCCTTACGTAAATCCTAATTTGAGGAATTTTGACATGCAAGCAGGTAATTATGAATATTCTAATAAGTTTCATAATGGTTGAATTCCTTTGATTTGTGACTTGTTATTATTCTTATCTTTACATTTTGTGATAATATTTATATTTAATTGCAGGTCCGTCTACACAACATTCCCATTTGATAAATCCCCATTCGAGAAATTTTGATATGCAAGCAGGTAATTATGAATCTACTAATAAGTTTCATAATGGTTGTATTCCTTTAATTCGTGACTTGTTATTCTTGTTTTTTTACATTTTGTGATAATATTTATATTTAATTGCAGGTCCGTCTACACAATATTCTCATTTGATAAATCCCCATTCGAGGAATTTGGATATGCAAGCAGGTAATTATGAATCTGCTAATAAGTTTCATAATGGTTGTATTCTTTTGATTCGTGACTTGTTAGTCTTATTTTGATATGTTGTCATCATATTTATCCTTGTTTGCAGGTCCGTCTACACAAAGTCGTCATGAATTTGAGCATCCCAATTTTGGCTCTAGTGATAACATTGAGAATGATGATATTGGGAATGACAAGGACAATGATGATTCTGACTGTTCGATCCATATTCATACAGACGATGAGATGGAAGAACACGTCAGCAATGCAATGAGGGATGAGGATGAGGATGAGGATGAAGATGATGAGAGTAATGTACCAATAAACGAAGATTTCCCTCCCGCAAGAGCTGAAGAAAGACCTCATGAAGTGCTCCCATTCTACTCCGCCACATATCCAGAAGTAGAAGGTGATTCACTTCATCGAGAAAGTACAGGTTTGTCCCGGAGAATAATTTATGATCATGCGAAAGGTAATCTTCGCAAGGGCCAAGTTTTTGACAACAAACTCAGCTTGCAAGCAGCAGTGAAAAACTACCACGTGCAGCATGCACGACTCGAGTTTAAGGTGACAATTAGTAAGCCGACAGTGTATGCCGTAAAATGCAAACATGGATGTCCTTTTAGACTGCGTGGAAGTTTGTTGAAGAATACTAATTTCTGGAAAATTACAAGGTATGAAGGGTCACACACATGTTTTGCTGAAAATTGTTCCAATAACCACTTCAACTTGGACATAAACATGATCGCAAATGATCCGTCATATAAGGTCGGTCTAATTAGACTAATGGTGTCAAAAAAATGGCAATTCGAAATTCGTATGGGAAAGCTTGGTACAGTTTGCGACGTGAAAATGAGATTGTATACGGCACGTGGGAGGATTCAGTTACATGGTTGCCTAAACTTTTGGGAGCTATCCAGAAGTGGAATCCGGGTACGGTTGTTGAATGGCGGCACAAATATGAGGATCAAAACCCAAAAATGCTGAAATATTTGTTTTGGGCGTTCAAGCCATGTATAGATGGATTCCGATATTGTCGAAGGGTCATATGTGTTGACGGGACTCATTTGTACGCACGACACAAGGCTAAGTTGTTGGCCGCATCAACTTTGGATGGAAATCAGAACATTTTACCTCTAGCATTCGCCATCGTTGATAACGAGTCCAACGAGTCTTGGTTATGGTTTTTGCAATTGGTGTGCAAACATTTTTTGATTCCTGATGAAGGTGTTTGCCTTATTTCTGATCGTCATAAGGGCTTATTAAATGCTACTCGATATATGTCCGCGTTTACCCCTCCCCTGGGAGCTCATAGATATTGCCTACGACATGTCAGTTCAAACTTTAATTCTTACTTCAAAAGTAAAGCTTTGAAGGAACTCTGTTATGCAGCAGGTATGGCACATAATGTCCGAAAATTTGACAAAGAATGGAACTTATTGGTAATAAGGATCCAGCTGCGTTGAATTATTTGAAAGGTATCCCACAAGAAAAATGGACATTGGCGTATGATGGAGGGATGCGGGAAGGCATTATGACGACGAACATGGGAGAAAGCTTGAACAATGTGTTGAAAGGTACTCGACATCTTCCACCAACAACAATTGTTGAGTGCACATTTCATCGCATTGTGGAATATTTTGGTGATAGAGTGCGAATGGTTTTGGCAATGGGGGAACAGCCCCTGACGACATATGCATATAAAATGTACAATGAGTGGGCAAGAAAATCCTCGAACCACACAACAACAGTTTTTTCTTGGTTGGATTACACGGGTCAAGTTAAAACTCCCCGACAGATGGGGTCCAGAAATCATACTTACATGGTCGACATCAAAGGTAAATACTGCTCTTGTGGAAAATGGACTCTTCATCGAATTCCGTGCTCACATGCTATTAAATTATGTGAGAAATTACAGATTATGTCGTCCTCGTTTGTTGAAAAATATTACCTCGTCCATGAATATTTGAAAACATATCAAGGGAGGTTCTATCCGTTTCCTGAATCACATTATTGGGACACCCCCAATTTTGAGTTGGTCCATGACCCCGATCTGAGGAAGCCATCTACTGTGGGTCGACAGCGGAGTACTCGGATTCCCAATGAGATGGACTGGCCCGAGTTAGACTCAGATTATTTTTAGCGTGGTGTTGACAATTAGACGCAAGTTTGATTAAAAAACTATGTTCTTTTATTGATTTTGAAATGCTCGTATTTTGGCATGTTTCTGTGCATTTTTTGGGTATGACTTGAACATAGAAATTGCAGGTGGTGTTGTGAACTTTGTCATACAACAAGAATTGGGTCGTTTCATGCCCGAGTAAAGAAATATGGCGAGACGCATAAAAATAATAGCAGTTTTTTTTAAGGAATAATCACTTTTTATTTTTTTCCGTCTCATTTTTCTCCGTTTTTCGTGCATTTTCGGGTTTCGACTTGAACATGAACAATGTAGAGTTGAGCGTAAGCGACTTTTTGAAACAAGAATTGGGTCGTTTCGATGCCCGAGTAAAGAAATATGGCGAGACGAAAAAAAATAATAGCAATTTTTTTAACGAATAGACTTCTTAAAACATATACACAAATACGACATCGCAAATACATATACAAAACAGGTTTATTTTGGTAAAAAATAATGACTTCAACATAAACGAAACTAAACTACCCATGTGGCCTTGTGCCAAGATGTCCCCCTGTGCCACACTGTCGAGGGTGTCCTGTCCTAGTAGACCGTCTTGGCCTTACTGTAACTTCTTCACTCATTTCGTTGCTCATATCCAAAGGGAACGGAACAGGCGATATATTTCGTTGATGTTCCACTGGTAAAGATTGAATCAAAATTTGGGGAGGGGGATCATTAAAAATTGAGTCAACGAACGAACGCAAATACGACTGGTCATTAAACCCGGAATAGGAGGAAGGCCCGCTTCGGTACTCAGGTGCTAACCCAGAATAGGAGGAAGGCCCGCCTCGTAACTCAAGTGGAAATCCGGAATAGGAGGAAGGCCCGCCTCGGTACCCAGGTGGAAATCCGGAATAGGAAGAAGGGCCGCCTCGGTACTCAGGTGGAAATCCAGAATAGGAGGAAGGGCCGCCTCGGTACTCAGGTGGAAACCCGAAATAGGAGGAAGGCCCGCCTCGGTACTCAGGTGGAAACCCGAAATAGGAGGAAGGCCCGCCTCGGTACTCAGGTGGAAACGAGGAAGGTCCGGGTCGATACTCAGGTGGAAACCAGGACGGTCCGGCTCGATACTCAGGTGCTGAAGTCGGGGCTGAGGATGGTCCAGTTCGGTCCTCAGGTGCCGAAGTCAGGGCTGAGGATGGTCCAGTTCGGTCCTCAGGTGCTGAAGTCGGGGCTGAGGATGGTCCAACTCGGTTCACAGGTGCTGAAGTCAGGGCTGAGAATGGTCCAGCTTCATCGTCATCATCTTCTATACCTTCAGAGTCTTCCAATGTACTCCGGCTTCTCCTTTGTGGAATCATGGTTTCTCCTCCACGTCTATGACTGTGAGAACCAGATGCTACATCGCCATGACGTCCACATGTGACCAGATTTGCGAGGCCGGTGAGACCCAATCACACCTGTCCAAGTACCCTCCTAACTCCGTGGCTACTTTGAGGGGCTTTTTCAATAGTCGTTTGCAGGTCTTGAATGCGATTATACTGACAAGATAAAACAAAAGAGTTAAACAAAAAATCATAGAAAAAATAGCTATATTACAACAATAAGTATATTTACTAACCACATTCTGCAATAGAGGGGCCGACCCTGTTTGATATCTCACTGTTCTCCTAGTCAAGGTGGGTGAAATATAACGCCGAGTGATTCTATCATACCACTCGTCGTATCTCGGCTCTGTGTCATTTCTGCCTTGAATAGGTTGTCCAGTCACAGTTCTATTGGCCCGATCATTCCACATTGCAATAAATGTATCATTTTCGTTTGCCCAATTTATATTTCTCCCCCTACGGTCCCTTCTTCGCTCAGGGACAACATTGTGTGGAATATTTGTCGGAGTCCAAACTGTCGCAAAACACGCTCAGGACGATGATGTTCCACGACGTCGAAGAATATCATCGGAACTGATGCTTTCCACACAACAACGTCCAAGCATTCAGGTGGCAACTCGTCGATGTCTTCATCATTCAAATTGTATGGAGTCCAGACAAACTGAAGTATGAAAAACGTATGAAATTTTTTTTAATACAGAAGGATATAATAGAGATATAAAAACGTTATGAATTTTTTTTTTACTCACATGTCCTTCGGCCATCTGATCAAGTCCATCTCTAATTGCTCGGACACTGTGAGCGACAACAATGTCATTTGTAACAGGGCGATACCACCTTTAAACATCAATCACGCAATTAGTACAAAAATAAGATTTTTCCTAATTAATTTTTGTTAATTAATTAAAATTCATAAAAATATCAATAAATTACCGTGCACCATAAGGAGCTCGGGCAATACCATGCTCATCAATTCCTGTCACTGGATGGGGAACATTACTGGGTCTGACAACCAAAATTCTAGACCACGCCCATATCTGTTAATGAATATGTACGCATAATTAAAAATCACGAATTATCATAAAAAATAACATAACAATATTTAAATAATCAAGACTATACCCACCTGTAACAATGGCACACAAGCATCTACATTTCTCTGATCTATGATGCAGGCTTTGCTTAACCCTCGGTATAATAATGCCAACACACCACTCCCCCAGCTATAGGAGTTTGTTGCATTAACATCTTCAAATAATGACAACCATAGCACCGGGACAACATCTCCGGTGTTGTTGGGACACAATACGCCAAGCAACATAAGTGCCCAACAACGGGCTATCTGATCGACTTGCATTTCATGAGATTCGGGGGTGATTTGGCCAGCAGCCGAGGTCACATGGGCGACAATTTTTGCGATTTTTAGTTGAAACCCTTTTTTTTCAAAATCCTGCCTAGTCATTGGAAACCCTAAATATTCCAAAATATAGGCTGCACACTCATCATAACTATGTAAAACACGATTCGTTATTAGAGGTCGACCATCGACTGGAAGACCAAATATTATAGCAATATCCTGAAGAGTAATCGTAGCCTCTCCAGTTCTGAAATGAAATGTATTGGTCTCCGGTCGCCATCTCTCGACTAGCGCCGTTACAAGACTCATATCATTTGTCCATGGCCCTAACTTATATACCCTATATAACCCCATGTGTTGCAATTTTAACAAAACTCGGTTATGTGGGGTCCTTCCATAAGCACTCTTAAAATATGAACTGTCCGCCCGTCTAGCACGGAACACGAAATCGGGGGACTCACCAACCCGTTCGGACATATGAATTGATTGTCTGGTCAACACACTAACGTCTATCGGGCCATATATATGATCAATAAACTCCTCCGCCATCCTACATTGAAATAAAATAACAAATTATTTTCAATTAAAACGATACTTGAGCTAATTAGAATAATATAAATTAATATTTCATAAACTCAAACACATACATCACAAAAAAATAAAATTATGTGACAAAATTAATCCACACATCTATAATTTGAAATTATACCTAAAAGTTCAAGACTATACCTAAAAATTCAAGATTATACCTAAAATTTGATATTGAACGTACTAATTAAAAATTACACCTAAAATTGATATTATACCTCCTAAACCCTAAAGTATATATTGAACTTTTAGGTATAATTTGAAATTATACCTAAAAGTTCAAGACTATACCTAAAAATTCAAGATTATACCTAAAATTTGATATTGAACGTACTAATTAAAAATTACACCTAAAATTGATATTATACCTCCTAAACCCTAAAGTATACATAAAAAATTTAATATTATAACTAATAATTTGACATTATATTTTAAAATTCAAAATTAAACCTTATATTTCTACCAATTTAAAAATAACATGATAATTCAAAATTAGAGCTAAAAAATAAAAAATAAACAAATTAAATCAAAATTATACCAACAATTCGAAATTAGAGCTAAAGTATCAAAATTATACCAACAATTCAAAATTTAACTACAAAATTCCACAAATTTTAACCTCAATTGATGAATTCCACAACAATTCGAAATTAAACCTACACCCTAAATTCAAAATTACACTACAAAATTCCACAAATTTAAACCTAAACTGATAAATTTCCCAAAAATTCGAAATTACACCTAAAACATAAATTCAAAATTACATTGCAAAATTCCAAAAATTTAATTCCTAAATTGATCAATTTCACAAAAATTCGCAATTACAAAACAAAATTCCACAAACTAAAACACTAAATTGATAAAATTTAACAAAAATTCGAAATTACACCTAAAGCCCAAATCTGAAATTACACAACAAATTCGAAAAATTACACAACAAAATTTCACAAATTAAAACACTAAATTGATAAAATTCAACAAAAATTCGAAATTACACCTAAAGCCCAAATCCGAATATACATAACAAATTCAAATTCGAAAAATTACACAAATTAAAACACTAAATTGATAAAATTCAACAAAAATTTAAAATTACACCTAAAGCCCAAATCCGAAATTACACAATAAATTCGAAAAATTACACAAATTCATAAGCAAATTCGAAATTACTAAAATCAAATTCGAAATTTACATAAAAATTTCATACAATTTTTGAAACCCTAAATTTATTAATTACACAAAAATTCGAAAATATAATGGTTCTATATATTTTATAAAGTAACAATATAGAAAACTTACCTTGAATTGTTGAGAATGATGAAAATTAAGTTGAAGAAAATGGTGAAGATGAAGAAGTGAAGATGGTGAAGAAAAACCGAGAGAGATGAAAAGAAAGAAAGAAAGAAAGAAGGAAAGAAGAAAGAAGAAAGAAGAAAGAAGAAAGGAGAAAGGAAAAAGGAGTCTCGGGCCACGAGGAGGCATTACTGCCATTCCGCGCTCACGTGGCGCGGAATAGGATTAATTTTAAAAAAAAAAAAAATTTGGCCATTCCGCGCCACGTAAGCGCGGAATGGCCGTTAATTTGAAAAAAAAAAGTTTTTTGTATACCGCGCTGAAGTGGCGCGGAATCTGGCCGATTCGGCGCCACGTCAGCGCGGAATGTGCTATTTTCTATACTCTAATTTTTTGTGTATTATTTTCTTAATTTCTATTTATTTTTGTATTATTTTTTTAAAATTCTCCAAAAACCTCAAAGGTTGATTACATAATGAGGAGAGTAAATTACATTGACTCATATTAATGATGAAAAGTGGAAGGACATGGAGATGAAGAGGTTTTGGAGTTGTATGGACATCCACAAAATAATTATTCATAACACTCCCTCTTGGATGTCCATCACTAAAGAATATGTCTCGTTAAAACCTTACTAGGAAAAACCCAATGGGACAAAAACCTAGTGAAGGAAAAAGAGTACATATCAATATGCAATCAGATGCTGCCTTATTTTGATTTGCAAACTTCTAGTTTACAATAATATGTGTTTCAATAGTAGATATATGCGTGTAGTACAAACCGGAGGAAAATGCAGGCAACTTTTCCAATACACATCTGCTACCAGATATTGTATTAGTGATGTAAAGATACTCAATATTGCCATCACTTGTTGTCTCAATATGATCTCCATTTCGGCAGATATCTTTGAAATTTAGTAAATTTCTTTGACACTTGGTAGAATATAATGTTTCATCAATATAAAATTGCGTTCCTCCGGGTAACAATATATTAGCTCTGCCGGAGCCTTCAATTAACTTTGATCTACCCGATATAGTACTAACATAGGCTTCTTGCATTACTAAATAAGAGAAGTATTTTTTTTATTCTTGAGGATGGTGTGAGTTGTTGCACTATCAGTGAGACATATATCTTCATTATTGATGTTGCCGCTGATCGAGTAAATACTCATTCTTTATTGAAACATAAAAATAAATAAATCAATACCAAACAATATTATTTAATATGAGAAACGACAATCTTATGAATAAATTCATATATTGATCTTAAAAAGAAAATAACATGCTTAAATATTTATTTATAAATTACTAAAATTAAAACTTAACAAATTCAATTTTGAACATTTCCGTCTCCAATCAAATGATCAATTTTTCCATTAGGATTAGCAAAGAAATCAGCAACATCTAAATGAGTGTCATCAAAACGGCCATGATCAGAATCGCCTTCTTCAGAAACAAATTTGTTTCTATTATCATTCCTTTACCTTTCAGCGATTCTTGGTAACGGTCAACAAGATGCTTTGATGTACGACAGGTACGAGATCAATGACCTTTACCACCACAACAAGAGTATAAATTTTCCACAGTTTTACTATTTTGGACACCTTCATTTTTCTCCTCATTATATTTCCACTTCTGGAGGAAAGGTGTGTTCTTTGAATAACCATCATGATTTCCATGACCATATGCCACGTCCACATACTCAATTTTTTCATGATTAAAATGATTATATATTGCTACATTCACTTAAGGGAATGGAGCAGAACTATTATGTGTTGCTACATTCACTTCAGGGAATGAAGCAGAACCAATTGGACGAGACTCGTGATTTTTAATTTCATCTTGATTAGATGTTTTGTTTTCTTCTTTGGATGTGTCTTCAAGACCATTTGTATCTAAATGTATTTCAGCATCTAACACCCAACATAAATAATTCTTCTCCGTAATGTCAAGAGCCACAAAGTTAAGTTTTGCAAGATTTGTCATTATAATACTATCATCAAAGTAAAAGAAAAGTTAGATAACAATCAATCAATTTCGTAAAACATATACCACAGTATATTAATCCACATAAAATACAAGTTGCTAGGCGAATAGCGATGAAAATGACATATGAAATATAAGTATAAAATCATACTATTTCTCATAAAGCATTACGGTGGCTAAAGGTGTAGTCTACATATATTCATATTTTAATATGCAAATATATTCATGAACAAACTCTTGTATAAGGAATATAGAAAGTGCAAATCACTTTGGATTTTCTTAACGGACGGCTAAAAAATGCAAGCACTTATGAGGTGTTAACATATGAAACTTTTAGTTGCTATAAATTTATAGTAAACAGACACATAATATTTACCTAAAAAGTAGGAAATTGAGAACCTCACTTTCGTGCTAAATATTCCACCAACTCGCTATCGCAATTTTTCGGATTGAACACTCAACAACTTGAGACGGATCGTGCTGATAACGTATCATGAAATAACCCAAATATTATAAAGTAGAGAGATTAGAGAACTAAGTAGAAAGTTCTTTATTGATTTTGTTGTTGTCTCTACAATACAATGACATAGCCTATTTATAGGCACAAAACAAGAACTTCAAAGGTTGATTACATAATGAGGAGAGTAAATTACATTGACTCATATTAATGATGAAAAGTGGAAGGATATGGAGATGAAGAGGTTTTGGAGTTGTATGGACATCCACAAAATAATTATTCATAACAATTTCCCAATTTTTTTTATATTTTCACATGTTTTTCTCATTTTTTATCAAATCTTTAATTAAGTTCATTGTTGTTAAAATAATTTCAACAAAAATATGTTATTTGTTGGTCATGGAAATATTATTCTACAATTTCTTTTTTTCAAATATATTTTACTAATTTTTTTTTGTTATATATATGATATTTGGAAATCATAAATTATTGTATGCTGTGGGATTAAAATATTAGTTCTCTGTTGATTTTTAAAGAAAGTTTATTAGGTTGAGGATTATTTTGTTACAAGAAAATATAAGTTGAGTCCTAATCGTTTAGGAATAGTTAAATCCATTTTTATTTTGTTTTTGGATAGGAAAAAATGGTTAAACTCACGGGGTCCCCGTGAAATGTTCAGTAATTCACACTTTTGGGAATATATGTATGAAAAATGATATTGGAGCTTCACAAATTATTATAAGAGCTCCACTTTTCTTTCTCTCTATTAGAAAATGACATTAGTACTCATTGTTAAAAAAAAAAAAGTCAACTGCAAAAAATTTACAAGATAAATATGTCTTTTAATAAATAATTCAATATTTTTATATTTCTTAATTTTTTCAAATAATTGCTTTATGAATGTACATATAAATGTATTTTAATATAAAAATTGAAGTTGGAACTTCTATAGTAACTTATGGAGTGTCACTATCATTCCCTTATATGTATTTCTATAGGAATGAACATTTCTATTACTAAACTAAACCAAACATAAACTTAAGAATTAACTTGGGAATAATTATCAACATACCATTCGGCCCTTAATCTTCCTCCTCATACGCCTTGCCTTTTTAATCAGATCAAAGAGGCGGAAGTAAGCAAAACGTTATAAATTTTGAACTCCAAAATATAACCTATTTTTTACAGGAAAATAGTTCGTCTAATTTTCTTTTAAATAAGAATATGAATTAGTTATAGAAGCAACATGGAGAAGGGACAAAGTGAAGGTTTGGAGTTTATAGACATGAGTTTTTCAATGTTTTGGAGTTTATAGGGAGTTGATTGTCGGAAAAATCTCTCTTTCAAACAATAAGATGTATTGGGTATGATTTTCATACACACTTATTAGTTACATATATATTTGAATCATTGGACTTGATCTGATATAGAATTACCTGATGCTTGTGGTGGTAATTATTTGAACCAATATGATCTTGTTGGAAAAAATTCTAGTACGTAACGGGCGGTGTTTATGAAGGTGCAAAATGATAATGATATGTCGAGGCAAGGGTTACCCTATTTCCTTAAGACAATATTGCCCCGCACTTGGTGGTCACGTAATACGACAATTGTCTCTCAAGATACAATGACAAACGTCTCGAAAATAGTATCACTACAAATTTCTGAGCCTAGCGAACAAAATACTTGTTCCAAACTCTCTCGATAGATACGGATGAATTATAGCACATCTAAACATTTAATATGCAAACTTATTCTTACAATATTAAAATAATATTTAAGAATATTTAAAGTACTCAAATTAGTACTAAATAATTCTTATACAATATTTAAGAACTTCAAGAATATTTTAAATGCTCAATTTAGCATTTAATATTCAACATTGTTCTTAAAATATTAAAATTAATATTTAAGAATCAAAAGAATATTCAAAGTACTCAAAATTAGTACTAAGAATAAAAGAGAGACGAGAATATGATATTTGGTGTAAATAAATCCAAACAATGGGGGCTATTTATAGACAATGAAAGGTTTCAGGTCAAAAAGTGCAATTTTTTGAGTTTCTGCAGAAAGGCCCAAAAGTTGTGTCTTTTGGACAAAACGCCCCCTGATTGCACCTTTTTGGACTTTTCAAATTAGCCTCAAAAGTTGCATCTGTTCAAAACACCCCCTGAGCTAAAAGACAAAAGGCTGGCTATGATCCAGTGTGGCTGGTGCACCGTGTACCCGCCTCTCAACCAATAATAAGCCACCTTATCCGGGCAATGATTAGGTGTGGCCGGTTGCACTATTTGGCTGTGCAATTCAGCCCCTATCTTTCCACAAATTTTAATTTTGACCCCAAAACTTTGAATCTTGATTTATTAAATCCTTTCAAATTGGTCCCTCAATTTTTTGATTTGAACATTTTAGACCCCGAACTAAATGAAGTATTTCCTATACGACCACTGCCGTCGATCGTATACTTGTGATCATTTATTTGCCTTTGTTCATATCAATTTATTGATTCCAATTACACACTTTGTTAATTAATTTCTCATTCAACCGAAATCGGATTTGAGTAATTAAATACTCTAAATTTATCTACTCAAAACGTAGATTAATTTAAGCCAAAAACATTCCACTTTCAACATGTGGAATTCACTTAAATCTCCAATAAAATTGTGCTAAACACAATTTTCTCAATCAAGATTTCCAACATACCCACCATGAATGAAATTAATGCAAATGCAGATGCAATGCAGACTATGCAGACTCTGAGAGAGTTTGGGCAAAAAGTTATTACATCAGGAGAGGTAGTTTGTGGCTTTGAACCTCCCTTAGTGAAATACCATCAGATTTACTTGGCTACCAATGAACGTGATGTCTTGAATCGGCCAGCCATTTGTGTAAACCAAGACAATGATACTCACACAATAACTTCTCTAACAGATTCTGTTCTCAATTAGGTCCGTTTTGGCCATGGAACACCATTTTGGATTCATAAGTGTTTACTATATTGAAGCGGCCCTCACTTCTCACTTACATAGGTGATCTCCTATAAAGAATACCCTGTTGTACCCCACTTTGTTACGTCACACATTTAGACAATATAGGAATCATTAAAAGCTACTTACTTAGCCTCAGCTACGCTCTGCAAGTTGCACTTGTTTATCCTAGGAATGGGTAGGAGTTTTAAACTCTTCAAGTGCGTCACTGAATCTTCATAATTTTGTTCTCCCATTGAACCAAGATCTTGGGATCTTCAGTCAACAAGGTTGGGTTTCCACTATGTCGATTCTTAATTATGTAGGCTTTAGGCCCATCCCCATCGATATGCAGTTTATTTGATCGTTTAGGCGTACATTTGGATCTATACATTCTCATTTGATTTTACTCAATCAATAGAGACAATGTCACTAAAGATCACTGCTGATGGTTTTATATCTTCGACGTATGTATTGAGACTACCACTTTTACATGCTACTTTGTGCCCTTCGGACTATTTTGTACAATATATCGGAATAGGTGGCACAAAATCTAGCCAATAAAAATTATCTATTTTTCCTCAGCGTATTCTATTGGTACACTTGGATATATTGTACAGAGTAATCACAATTTATAGCATATTTCAGATATCTACAAACTCTGGTCAATGCCTTCAAAAGGTCATTACATCGATTACTCGTGATACTTAATACATCTGCCTTTCCAGCTAGGATGTATGTCTAGCACTGGTGTCGACCCACCATTTGCTGAGTTACCTCTCACTACAGTCAAGAGCGTAAGGTCTGACCACCCACCATTTGCCTAGCTTGGTTTTAGTGATTTAATCACCCACCATTTGCGTAGCTTGGTTTGTCTTGACGATCACCCACCGTTTGTGTGGTTCGGATTGTCTTAACAAACACCCACCAATTATATGGTTTAATTTGTCCTCGGCGGTCACCCATCATTTTCATGGTTCGGATTATTTATAATTAACCACTATTAGCGTGGTTTGTCTTGCCACATTTGTGGTTGTCCCCTCGAAATAATTTTTCCTTATCCTTATTTCGACTTTTGTCAGTACACCAACTATAATTTGGTTTTACCAAATTGTCTATATCCTTAAAGTCATTTTCTCGGATTTAATTTCAGACATTTAATTGACTTTCACGATCTTACTCCGACAATTAACATCCTTTAGTCTTGACCAAGTTGTGTACTTTGTACAATATGTCGTCCACATTTCTCTCTTCAGAGAGCACGTTTCATAATATGAAACATTTGGAAAAATTATCACTTAGAAACCTTACAGGTTCATAGTGACGACGTTCCACATTGTCTATTTTCATTTCTTAAAATTAGACTAGTTTTTCTTTCGCTTAAATGAAACCACGACTAGTTTAGTCTCAACAACTATTTCACTTTTACAATGAAAATTGTAGGCTACAACTCTAAATAATGCAATAAATTAACACAAAATTGACTTCTTTAAATAAACGTCACCATCACATAAAAATAGCATGCAAACAATTTAAAATTATTTAAATGATGCATTTCTTCATTCATTGTGATCAGACTTTATACTAAAGACTGTCAAACATAGTGAAGAGTCACATTTATTGCATTTATTCATAAGCCGAAAGAAAACTACTAAACAATTACTTCATATATGCGTTACCAAAATAAAGTAATCTTAAGCATGCACAATTATTTATTCTTCATCAAGAATAAATAACAAAGATAAAATATAATTAAATATTAAGTCAGATATATCTCATGCTCAAATTTACATAATAAAATATGTAGTGTTTTTAATACAATTAGTTAAAGGATAAACTTATCTCATAATCATCATATGTGCTCGGCAGTAATGAGCATTTCCTCATTCACATGAATCCGTGCCTCTCCCGAATTTATTCACTGGACCTTTATTCTTGCACTACCGGACGAGCAGCCAAGTCTCACCTTTTAATCAGTCAGTGACTATTGGTCTATTATTGCACCAATTCATCATATAGAATCACAAACTGAAAATGAAAACTTATCTTAAAGGGCATTATCAATTAACGAATTGGACTCCAATTCATTATCATAGAACTCCAATTCGTTCACAGCCTCGTAGTGCGTCAGACCAACAAAACTCGAATCCTCTTATGTTCGGTTTGAATTTTACAACAAAAATAAATTCAAATTTCAATTAGTCATAAAATTATTAGAATTATAAATTATGACAAAAAAATGAAAATTAAATAAAATTCCCTCTTGATTTCATCTCGATATTGTCTTAAGTTGTTGGAAAAAATTCTAGTACGTAACGGGTGGTGTTTATGAAGATGCAAAATGATAATGATATGTCGAGGCAAGGGTTACCCTATTTCCTTAAGACAATATTGCCCCGCACTTGGTGGTCACGTAATACGACAATTGTCTCCCAAGATGCAACAACAAACGTCTCGGAAATAGTACCACTACAAATTTTCGAGCTTAGCGAACAAAATACTCGATCCAAACTCTCTCGATGGACACGGATGAATTAAATGCACGTCTAAACATTTAATATGCAAACTTATTCTTACAATATTAAAATAATATTTAAAGTACTCAAATTATTACTAAATAATTCTTATACAATATTTAAGAACTTCAAGAATATTTTAAATGAACTATTTCCTATACGACTGCGGCCGTCGATCGTATAATTGTGATCATTTATTCGCCTTTGTTCATATCAATTTATTGATTCCAATTACGAGTCACGTTTTAAGTGACACACTTTTTTAATTAATTTCTCATTCACTCGAAATCGGATTTGATTAATTAAACACTCTAAATTTATCTACTCAAAATGTAGATTAATTTAAGCCAAAAACATTTCACTTTCAACACGTGGAATTCACTTAATCTCCAATAAAATCGTGTTAAACACAATTTACTCAATCAAGATTTCCAACAGATCTCGCCACATATGTGAGGATAACATAGAGATGTGTGACGGGGATACTTTGAACTCCAAAATAAAAACCTATTTTTTTCAGAAAAAGTAGTTTATCTAATTTTCTTTTAAACAAGAATATGAATTATTTATTGGAGCATTATGGAGAAGGGACAATGTGAAGGTTTGGAGTTTATAGACATGAATTTTCCAATGTTTTGGAGTTTATAGGGAGCTGCTTGTCAAAATATCTTTTTTACACAATAAGATGTATTGGGCGTGATTTCCATACTTACTTATGTAAAATATATATATATATATATATATATATATGTATATATATAGATATATATAATATATATATATTTGAAATATTGGATTCGATCGGATATAGAATTATCCAGTGTTTGTGGTGGTGATTATCTGAACCGATAAGATCTCGCCACATATGTGAGGATAACATAGAGATGTGTGATGGGGATACATTGGACTTATTTAGGAGGCAGTGTGAATGCATTTTCAGTGTTAAATATGCTGATTCAATAGATCACTATGGGCCGCAAATTATCTGATCCAACAAAAATACGACTTTAACTCTATAACCTTTAGGGTCTGTTTGTTTGATAGGGAATAGAATGCAAATTGGGAATCTGATTCCCTGACATCAGATTATTGTGCTTGATAATGTTGCTTAAAGTATGTCAAAGGAATCGGATTCCTCAAAACAGGAAATCCTGCACCGCAAAATAAGAAATCTAAATCCTTGTTTTTTTAGGGTTTCTTATTCCCTTTTTCAGAAAATCTGAAATTAAAACTTGCGAAACATTTTTACTATCCATATTAAATCTTTTGTCTATCAATAAAAATAATGTATACATATATTTATATAATTATTATATTACATTATATAAGAAAATATAACATATAAATCAACATGTATGTATATTTTTATACAATTTTACATATATATCATTTATATGTAGATATATTATTTACATGATAAGATATATATATATATATATATATATACATATATATATATATATGAACATGTAATCATTGTATTGAAAATTGTAGCAACTTGTTATAAAAATTGGTATAGTCGAGGCACGAGTAACCCGATTTCCTTAACACAATAATGCCCCGCTCTTGGTAGTGATGTGATACAGCAATTGTGTCCCAAGATACAACGACTATCGTCTCAGAAATAGAAAGTGTAACGAATACGTTTCTGCTAAAGCTCTCGATTTATGAATAAAGAATTATTTTATGTACTCAAATTAGTACTTAAAAAAAGAGGAGAGAAAGAGATGCAAGTTAATACTTTGTTGGTGTGAAAATCCGAAATAGGAGGACCCTATTTATTGACTTACAAAAGTTGGGGGCCGAAAAGATACAAATTTTTGGATTTACAAAACAGCCCCAAAATGGGTGAAAGGACGCCTTTCACCCCAGACAGGCATGGTTCTGGTGTCGGGATTGGTACAACCTCGGGGATGCCGGCGTAGCCAAAAATATAGATTTTAATAAAAATCCGACATCCTAAAATTTGGGTTTGGTAGATATGGCACCATCGGATTCGAAAACTAACTAAAAGAAAGTTTTCTCTTGTTTGCCTCTTGAAAAACTAATCAACAACTTTCTTTTTAAGCTACTCTGCTTCAAATTCCCAAACGAGCTTGCCCTAACGCCCCAAGTGTTGCGCCTTTGAGAAGTATCCACACCCTATCTTGTACCCTCGATTATCTCCATCACTGCTAGCCAAGAGAATATCAAATTTTGGTTCATGAGAAAAAGGGTAGGAATTTATTTAGTGTTCTTCGTACTCAACACATGAGTTGGAAGAATTGGAGTGAAATGTTTTGGAGAGAAAAAGAGAGAAAGACTTTTTGAGGAATTTAATGACTTCATTATCTTTTCAAAAGATAGAATACACATATATATTGAGTCCACCCAAGTGGAAACACACACAAACATACACGCCTACTTCCCTCACAGAGAGAGGCGCGTATATGCTTATGTGTGTGTGTGTGTGTGTGTATTTCCTTTATCTTTTATTCTCTTCCTTAATTCGTTGGATACATTTCCAACTAACAAGATATTTCCATATGTTTGAGATCATCTCAAATATACCATATCTATCCAATATCTTTACTAATATATTCATAAGATCTTTACGTATTAATTAGTAGCTAACTAATTAAAATGGATCTACGTGCACATGTATATATATATATATATATATTATTTTCTTTCACAAATTAATTAATTAGTCTTTCCCAATTTAATATTCCAATATTAAATTATAAGACTATTAATTAATACCATTTAACATATTCCTTCGCCGGATTAATTAAATTCATTTAATTAATCTCTCCATTAATTCACAAAGAATTAACTAGCCAATAAGTACTACACTAAATTATGTGTGTGACCCCTGAGGCTCATTAACAAGCTAGCAATAAGTCCTCACATAGGCTAGATTAATTATTCTCAATAATTAACTAGGCTTTGGATTAACTTCACCAATTAACCCAAAGCACCTATTGGTCATGATTCGATGTCTAGCAACATCGCCACGACTTCCTAGATGTCAACGATGAAAAGCAAACCTATCCAGGTTATGATCTTATCCAGGTTATGATCTTCATGTGAGTAAAATCTCTTCATCAATTTCCCGTCTATGGTCTAGTATATGGCGACGGTCGAACCCTAAAGACCTTAGCAAACTATGATTGTGATGTGACATCTAATGATCCAGTCTTCCAAGTTGGGACCATCAATCCCTCTTATAAGATAACCGCATTGATCAAAGGCTTTAATCAATCATTTAGATTCTCGCAATAGCATAGGAAATGTCGGGTACTTGACCCTAGATCAATCCCTTGACGACTATCATCTGTTTCGCTGTACTTTGAGACTATACTCAACATACACACCATATGACTCTCCTAGAGTGCACGTGCATATCAAAACATAGTGGATAGCACCCTTCCCAATGACATCTCAGGTAAGAACTAATCTCTCACTATGAAAACTAAGAACTCCATGTTCGACAGAACCAATAAGGAATCCTTGCAGGGTCGTTCAATTCCATACTTCTCCTAAATATGAATCTTCGTGCATATTTTGACTCGTCGGCCATTGATAATCGAACGCATCAATCTCTAACAAGAGTTACATACACAAATAAGTCTTAACGTGGCACGTGATATCCCACATCTCACAGCCTTTATGACTTGGAACACGTTTTAGGATTAAGGTCTTTGAGAGCGTTTCATAGGTATCCCAACTGCTCCCCTAACCATAATGTAATCCATGGGATGTTTTTCTATACTAACATAAGTAAATGACAATAAAGGAGCACACCATAAATAAAAGACATTTAATATATTTTAAAAGATTGTCATAGTGTTTACAAATGAAATGGCTGAGCCAAACAATGGCTACACGGACACATAACAATATTAATTTTATGCTTGCCTTAGATCCATTTGCCCATGTACTTAAGTCCTATCATTTCCAGATGTTTTTGAAATAAATTTTGACTCAGGGCTTGGTGAAGGGATCTGCTACGTTTTTCGCCGAGTCGATCCGTTCTACTATAACATCGCCTCTTTCTACTATCTATCTAACAAGATGATATCGCCTAAAGATGTGTTTGGATCTTTGGTGAGACCTAGGATCTTTTGATAGAGCTATGGATCCATTATTATCATAGTACATAAGTAAAAGATTAGTAATAGATGGAACTACTTCCAACTCATGGACAAAGTTCGTCATCCAAACAGCTTCCTTCACTACTACAAAAATATACTATTACAGCGCACCTATTATAGCAGTTTTGATAAAACCGCTGAACGGAGGTACCGATTACAGCAGTTTTTGCAAAACCGCTGTAATAGGGCTCCTCAGTTTGGACCTATTACAGCGGTTCAGAGGCGAATCACTATAATAGGTATAGTGATTCGCCTCTGAACCGCTGTAATAGGTCCAAACTGAGGAGCCCTATTACAGCGGTTTTGCAAAAACTGACCTATTATAGTGATTCGCCTCTGAACCGCTGTAATATGTCCGTTAAAAATATATATATATATATAAAAAAATCAGCCTATTACAGCGGTTCAGGGCAAACCACTGTAATAGGTTCAGACTATGACAGCGGTTCGACCTCGAATCGCTGTAACATAATTAAAAAAAATTAATTAAAAAACTGCCTATTACAGTATTACAGCGGTTCGTACCCGAACCGCTGTAATAGGCGGCGGGTTTATTAAACCTAAAAACCGGCCGCCTTTCCCCTAAATTCACTCTTTCAACTCTATCTCATCTCTCTCTATTACACCACCACTGTCGTCGCCGACCTCCTCCACCACCACCACCTCTCTTTCTCTCTCTCGCTCGCTTTCTCTCTCTCTCTCTCTCTCTACTCGGTCTCTCTCACTCTCGGTCGCCCCCCTCCCCCGCCGTCCACCGCCACCGTCCACCTCCGCCGTTCAGTATCTCTCTCTCTCACTCTTTTTCTCTATATATATGTGCATATATATATATATATGTATTCTATATATATATATATATTTAACTCTCTCTCTGTATATATATAAGCACCGCCGCCGCCGTTTAGTTTATGCAAATTTAGGGTAATTTTCTTAGATAAATATATATATATATATACACACACACACACACACACACATATAGAGTATAGAGTTTGAGTTAGATAAATATTTGTGTATGTGTGGGTGTATGTATATTATGTATATGTGGGTGTATGTATATATATTTGTGTATGTGTGGGTGTATGTATATTTGTGTATGTGTGGGTGTATGTATATATATTTGTGTATGTGTGGGTATATGTATATTTGTGTATTTGTGTATGTGTGGGTGTACGTATATTTGTGTATGTGTGGGTGTATGTATATTTGTGTATTTGTGTATGTGTGGGTGTATGTATATTTGTGTATTTGTGTATGTGTGGGTGTATGTATATTTGTGTGTATTCTTGAGATTTGCCTATTTTTGTGGAAAATTTAAGGGAAATAGGGACTTGGCCGAATTTAGTGTTAATTTGGGTTAGCCGGATGTTAATTACGTTTAATTTGTGATTAAATTGTGGTTATTTTGTGGTTTAGGGTACATTGATCCAACTGGTGATCTATATTTATACTTAGTTGTTGAAAATATGATGCTTTATTTGTAGTTTTATGTGATTTATGCGATCCAACTCGTGATCAATATTTGTAGTTGTTGAAAATATGATGTTTTATGTGATCCAACTGGTGATCAATATTTATAAAATGATGCTTTATTTTTAGTTTTATGTGATTTATGTGATCCAACTGGTGATCAATATTTGTAGTTGCTTGAAATATGACGCTTTATGTGATCCAACTGGTGATCAATATTTTCGTATAGTGAGATCGACATTTTGGGTTTGTTGTGGGTAAAAGATTAGAATGTTGGGTTTGTTGTGGTTGAAAGATACGAATTTTTTTGGTTGCAAGTTTGGGGGAAGATTAAGTTGAGAACTTGGTAGAAATTTTTGCGTTTTTACTCTGCCAAATTTTTTCTAGGATAATGAGAAATAAACTAAAATTAAAATAATTTAATAAATTCAACTCAACTGATGTTAAAGTTATTTAATTTAATTAATTAAGAATCAAGATGAATATATAGAAATTGGATTTTAGCTGATCGTAAGATCCGAATTTTGTTTGTTGCAACCCACCTGGGGGAAGATTAAGTCGAGAACTTGATAGAAATTTTTGCGTCGTTACTCTGCCGAATTTTTCTAGAATAATGGGAAATAAATTAAAATGAATTCAATTAATTCAACTATCAACTGATGTTAAAATTGTTTAATTTAATTAATTCAGAATCAAGATGGATCGAAGTTGGATTTTAGCTGATCGTATGTCGGAACAGTAAGAGAAAGGGGTGAAAGAGTTCATCAAGTTTGCGGTTGAGCATGCACCAGATCGAACTAGGATCACTTGCCCGTGTTTACGTTGTTGTTTTGGAAAGAGAATTAGTCCACGTGACTTGGAAGATCATCTGGTGTGTAATGGAATTGATAAAAGCTACACACGTTGGACAAGACACGGTGAAAACAATGTCACGTCAGATGATTTGGGTGGTACATCATATCCATCACAGGATTTCAACATGAGTGATTATGAGCCTAATTGTTTGGAGGAGATGACAAATGTGATTGAGGAGGATTTGCAAAATTGTCCTTAAATGTTTGACAATTTGACAAGTGATTCAAAGACACCACTGTATAGTGGTAGTAAATTCACAAGATTGAAAGCAGTCCTAAACCTATACAAGTTAAAAGCCAACAATGGGTGGAGTGATAAGAGTTTCACAGACTTACTTGGTCTATTAAAAAGCATGCTACCCGAGGATATTGTGTTACCTAATCGTACTTATGAGGCTAAACGGATGTTAACCTCAATTGGCATGGGATATGAGAGGATACATGCCTGTCTCAATGATTGCATATTGTTTAGAACTGACTATGCATCAATGAAGGCCTGTTCGAAATGTGGCCCCTCACGGTACAAGAAGAATGGATCTGCTCCTGTTAAAACCATGTGGTATTTGCCCATAATTCCACGATTTAAGCGCTTGTATAGTAGTAAAGAGTTAGCCAAGGACTTGACATGGCATGTTGATAGAAGGCTTGAAGTAAGGAATGAAGATGACAAGATTCGACATCCCTCAGATTCTCCTCAATGGAAAAAGATTGATGATGATTTCCCTGAATTTGGTGAAGAATCAAGAAATCTGCGCCTTTTATTGTCTACAGATGACATGAACCCACATGGCTTGCAAAGTAGCTCACATAGTACATGGCCGGTGATTTTGATGATCTACAACCTTCCCCCATCGTGATGCATGAAGCGAGAGCATATAATGATGCCTATACTCATTTTTGGGCAAAACAACCTGGAAATGATATAGATGTCTACTTGGCTCCTTTAATTGAGGATTCGAAGGTGTTGTGGGAGACCGGTATTCAAGTATATGACGGGTTCAGAGAAGAAAATGTCAATCTCAGAGTCATGTTATTTGGAACAATCAATGATTTTCCAGCAAGAGCAAACCTCGAGGGATATGGTGTACATGGCCAATGTGGATGCCCCATATGTGTCAAGAGTACAGATCAATATCGATGGACACACTCTCAAAAATATACATTCCAAGGGCATCGGAGATTGCTAAATCGGAACCATCGATATCATCGGTGGAAGAAAGCTTTCAATGGTAATATAGAAGAAGGCCGAGCTCCTAAGTGCTTGCCTGGTGAAGAAGTGTTTGAGAATGTAAAAGACTTGGAGGTCAAATTTGGAAAGACTTTTGCAGGTGGCCTTGCAAAAACTGGGTGGAAAAAAAGGTCAATTTTCTTTGAGTTGCCGTATTGGACGTCCTTACATGTTAGACATTTTCTTGATATTATGCATATTGAGAAAAAAATGTATTTGATAGTGTCATTGGTACACTTCTAAATGTGCCCAGAAAGATAAAAGATGGCGTAAAGGCAAGGTTAGACTTGGTTGAAATGAAGATAAGAGGTAAATTGGCACCAACAAATAAGGGCAAACGTACTTATTTGCCTCCAGCAGCTCACACTCTATCCAGGAAAGAAAAAATTGCATTATGTGAGTTTCTTAATTGAGTGAAATTTCCAGAAGGGTATTCTTCAAATATTAGCAGTCTTGTATTAATGAAGGACTTGAAGCTAAAGCACATGATGACTCACTATTGTCATGTAATCATGGGTAATTTGCTACCAATTGCTATACGGGCCATTTTGCCATAAAAGGTGAGAGACACGATAACTAGATTGTGTTTCTTCTTCAAAGCAATGTGGAGCAAGGTGTTTGATCCTGAACAATTTCCTGCACTTCAGAAACAAATTGTCATCACTTTGTGTGAGCTTGAGATGTATTTTCCACCTACTTTTTTTTATGTAATGACTCACCTACCTATTCACTTAGTTAGAGATAGATACACAACTATTTGGACCGGCTTTTATGAGATCTATGTATCCGGCTGAGCATTATATGAAGGTATTGAAAGGCTACGCGAAAAATCGTAGTCGACCGGAAGGTTGCATTGTTGAACGGTACATAGTTGATGAAGCCATTACATTTTGCACAGAGTATCTGGCAGATTTTAATGTTGCAGAGCTTCCAAAGTCTCATGTTGTGGGAGGGAGAACAGAAGAAAAAAGCGTAATTGGAAAGCAATTAGTTAGTGTTCCTATTACACAAAGGGAGTAGGCACACCTATATGTGCTCCACAACACCGATGAGGTTGACCCATATGTTGAAGAGCATAAGAACCAACTTAGGAGATTCAATCCAATTAAAAATGAGAGCTGGATTTCAAGAGAGCATAACAAGAGTTTCATCGATTGGTTCCGAAAGCATATTGAAGAGAAACAGAAAGAGAATCCACTTTCAGTTTCAGATAAATTGACACGGCTGTCGATGGGTCCGGACAGATTAGTATTTTTTTATTCAGGTTATCGTACAAATGGTCACACATTCTATACAAAAGACCAAGATGAACGAAGTACAATGCAGAATAGTGGGGTGAGTCTTGTAGCTCAAACAATGCATATCTCAAGTGCGAAAGATAATAACCCTATCTATGTCAATTTATCATATTATGGGGTGATTGAACGTATATGGGAGCTTGATTATAGTTGGTTTCGAGTGCCTGTATTTGGGTGTATGTGGGTTGACAATAAAAATGGTGTCGATAATAGTGAAATAGGCTTCACTCGAGTAAATCTTGAAAGGGTGGGATACAAAAATAAACCTTTCATTTTGGCATCACAAGCTAAGCAAGTGTTTTTTGTCACCAATCCTATTAATAAGAGGTGGTCCATTGTTTTATCGGCAAACAAAACTACTTGTATTGATGATGATTATGAAGAAAGTGAAGATGATGGAGAAAATCCTATCTTAGGTGATTCACAATCAATTGATAGTGAAGATTACTTGGATATAAGTGATGATAAATTGTATATGCGACAAGATCACCAAGAGGGAATATGGATTAATCCATCAGTTCGCCGGCGTACTAAAAAAAATGGTCGTACCGATGGGAAGCAAAAGACTGCTAAGCCAACGACAAAAAGAAAACGATGAAAGGTATTTGAACTAATTTCATAATTGTATGATAGACTTATTTTTTAATCAATATTTATACTTAGTTGCTAGAAAATTTATTTTCTTGAGATTTGCCTATTTTTGTGGAAAATTTAAGAGAAATAAGGACTTGACTGAATTTATGGTTAATTTGGGTTAGCTGGGGGTTAATTACGTTTAATTTGGGATTAAATTGTGGTTATTTTGTGGTTTAGGGTACATTGATCCAACTGGTGATCAATATTTGTAGTTGCTGGAAATATGATTCTTTATGTGATCCAAGTGGTGATCAATATTTATAAAATGATGTTTTATTTGTAGTTTTATGTGATTTATGTGATCCAACTAGTAATCAATATTTGTAATTGTTGGGTTTGTTGGGCTTGCTGTAGTTGCCAGTTTGGGGGAAGATTAAGTCGAGAACTTGGTACAAATTTTTACGCCGCTACTCTACCAAATTTTTTCTAGAATAACGGGAATGAATCTAACTTCTGTATTTATTACTTCTATTCTAAAATTATTATTGCTAAATGAATCTGCCAAATATATATGAATCTAACTTCTGTATTTTTTGGCTTTTGTAGGTCGATGACTTTTGATCCTGCTTGCAGTTTTCTTGAGGATGATGTATATGGATCAGATAGCCGTCATGAAAAGGAGATACGGAGAGGTGTCACGGCTATGAAAAAAGTTATCAATGCCAGAAATAAAGGCATAAGGCTACCTGTCGACTGGAATGACAGAGGCCAAGCAGTTGACCCAAACAAATCAACATTTGTTGGTTATATAGGAGTCTTCGATCGGCAGAAGGTGCCGATTACCATCAGTGATTGGCAAAAAGTCCTGTCACCAATAAAAAGAAACATTTGGGGTGAAATAAAGGTAATTTGGATATTATCATATTTCTAAGTGTTGATGTATTTTTTTTTATTTAATTTTCTCTAAATTATAATTTCAGATATACTTTGTTGTTTGTTTTTTGTAGTTGGCATTTGATATTGAAGAAAGTAGACAAAAGTACGTACTAGAAGAAGCTGGGAAGCTAGCACGTAACTTCAGGAGCTACTTGAGTAGAGTGTGGGTGCGAGATGATGATAGAAACATTAATTACAACCCACCCTCACAATATGAGATACCTCAAGCCGATTGGACGGCATTTGTAGATCTTCGCCTAAGTGAAGATTTTCAAATAGCTAGTCATTTTCATTTACGGTTTCATTTGTTGGTTATTGCGTTTATATTTAAATAATAATTTGATTATGTAATAAACAGAAACTAAGTAGGGAAAACAAGGAAAGACCAAAGGAACCTGAATATCCTTACCGGAGATCACGTCTTGGACATGCTCTTGTGGAGCAAATTGAGGTACGTAGTTCATTTAGCAGTGAATCCTTACAATTTTTTTAATAAAAATTCCTTGTTAATAAATATATATATATTTTAATCAAAATATAGATGAATAGAAGAAGGGATGCGGGGTCCGATTGCACAGAGGTGACACGAGCACTCGTGTGGAGGATTGCGCGTTCCGATAAAACAAATGAAATTGATAAGGACAATGTTAGAAGAGTAGTGAATGAAATGGTGAGTTATTTGCAATTTTAACTCTATAATGTGTTGTATATTTGTTTTGAAATACTATTGAAAGAACAAAGTTCACTAATTTTTTATATTTTTTAAATGTATTATTACAGGAGAGCATTTCACAAGCGAGTACTAGCTATAGTGGAAATGAGAAGAGTCTAGATGATCTATTGGCTAAAGCTCTTAAAAAGAAGGAGCATTCGGGTCGCGTTAGGGGTGTTGGCTTTGGGGTCTCACAAAGAGAGTACTTTACGGATCCAAAGCCTTCTAAAGAAATGGAGATGGAAAGCTTGAGAAACATGGTGAAATACCTCTCTGAAACTATGTTTGCCATGCAACGCCGGATTGATGATTTGGAAACGCCTAAATCGCGTCAGCCACATGAAGATGAGGTGATTTCGTTGAAAGATAGCTACCCAGAACCAGTTAAGATGTTTCCTGAGGTAATGATTTGAAGTTGTTTATTGATCATGTAACTTACAACTCTCTATTTCTGTAAATCACACAAAACTTTCTAATATAATGTTGTGTGTATATATATATATATATAGGTTATCGCTCCATGTCAATTAGCACTTTCATCACCGTCATATCGTGTGGTGGCTAAAGGACAGATGTACAATCGAGTGGTGATTGATAGAATACTTTACAACCGTCCATTAGCCACCAACTTTGTGAAAGTGCGCATTGACACTGCAGTTGAGGCGGATACACCCCTAGCCGTGCCTCTCAATGATGAAGTGCTCACCATTTCTAGTGCTTTGGGTACCTTTGTTGCTTGGCCAACGAATTTTGTCATTATCACTGATGCACCGGTATGTAATTAATAGTTAGTCATTAATAAATTATAACAATTATTTAAGGTTACTAAATATACTTTGGTGTGTAACATTCATGTTTTATTTTCTTTGCTTAAACGTAACAGTCTCTTGGACCATCCAAATCATCTTGAAACCAGAAATCAGGGATGTCGAAGCAGTCAGCTGTCAAACCAAAACCTCCAGTGGGCCAAGCCTGCACGTGAAGGTGACAGATTTGCAGACCTTGTACTAGATGGACTCCCTAATGACCTTTTATTTCTGGGAAAGTAAATGAACAAGATGTCTATTAATGACCACATCATTATAGACATCGAGGAAAGAATTATGAATTTTCATTTCCCAAAGTATATTGGGAAAGAGGAGATCTGTCACCTTCTGCGTCAAGAAGAGATAGGAGCCTCTCTCATTACAGCGTACATAAAGTAAGTTTTTTAATTATTTTATTGCATCTAACTATGATTATTTTGGTTACTCGAAATTTATTTTTTATGCTCAATTTAGATTTTTGTGGGTTAATTACGTGGTCCCCCAAGGGAAAGAAGTTTTTTTTCGGGTTCCTTAGCCCACATTCCATATCTGCTGGAACAGGCAAGCAAACTGAACAAGTGCATTACATAGGACGTGCTATGATACAGAGTGCACAAATAAATAAGTTAACTCTTGCACCTTACAACACCGAGTGAGCTATTAAAGACTCAACTTTAATTTGTAAATCTAGTTACGCAAAATAAATTTTGAACTTATCTTTTGAATGCTTTTTAGGGGACAATGGTTGTTGCTTGCGATTGATCCAATTTCAGAGGTCGTTTACTATCTGGATTCTTTGCATGGTGAGCTGATTACCGAGATGAGATGACAGAAAAAATCAATCAGTAAGTTTGTCATTCAATCAATGTATCCATTATATTTTATATTTTTTTAAAGTGTATATATCTTCCTAGATTTCACATAATTGCTTGTTTTTGACATATTTTCTTATTTTTTGAATTTTTTTACAGGGCTGTGCTCATATTTCGTGCAAATCGCAACAACCATTTCAAGAAATCCAAAAACAAGGCCTGTACTTGGATTAAAATAAAGGTTAGCGTTTTCTAGTTTCAAGAGATTAATTATTCGTATAGAAGTTAGTGTTTAAATACAACTTTTATTACTTTTGTAGTGCCCCCGGCAGACAAACGAGGTGGATTGTGGCTACTTCGTTATGAGATTCATGAAGGAGGTTATTAGCCACGGACAATCCATAATCCCAACAGCGGTATGTATAATCCTAATTAGTACTTAATTTCTTTCCCTTTCGAAGTTATTAAACCTTTGGTAGGTAACTGAAACGTCATTTGGGTTTTGCAATCTCTATTTATATCTTGCAGTACTTTCATGATTCTCAATCCTTCTATACTCAAGAACAAATTCATGAAGTACGCTGCGAAGTGGCACGATACATTTTCTTAGCAGCTCCTTAGAAATTAGGTAATGTATTTTTTGTACATTGTGACTTGTTGTAAATTGTGATTTGATTTGTTGTATTTAAATTGTGAGTAATTTAATTAGTTTATTGTAAATTAACACGTGATCTTATTTGTTGGAGGAAAGAATTGGTTATATTGAAATTTTGGGTTTTTGTTGTTTATGTTGAATTTGTTTTACTGTGCAGAGATACGGTTTGTTTTGGTTTATTGAATATATAATGTACAGGAAGGTTCTAAATGGGGGAAGAAAAAAAATATATCAATTACAGCGGTTCACATCAGAACCACTGTAATAGGTCAAAAATAAATTAAATAAAAAACTCGTAAAACCTATTACAGCGGTTCTGTCCAAAACCACTATAATTGGATTTGAAAAAAAAAAAATTGACCCTATTACAGCATTCTGTAATAGGTAAAAAAAAAACCCGCTATAATAGGTCTAAGCCTATTATAGCGGTTACAACTGCTGTAATAGGTAAAAAAAAACCGATGTAATAGGTTTAAGCCAATTACAGCGGTTACAACCGCTGTAGTAGGTAAAAAAACCCGCTGTAATAGGCCTTTTCTATAGTAGTGCTTCGCCGTTTCAGCAACCGCTATATACTCAGCTTTTAGATGTTGTCTCCTGCTTAGAGCTTTTCTAGCTTACTGCTCCTTCAGTGAGTATAAACACATATCCTGATATCGACTTAAGATCATCTATGTCTAACTGAAAACTAGAGCCTGAATAGCACTCCAATTTTTCCTCCGCCGTATACAGAAAGAGATCTTTAGTATGCCTCGGGTACTTTAGAATCACTTTCTCGGCAGTCCAGTGGCCCTCCTCTGGATTCGACTGGAAGTGGCTCGTCACGCTAAGCGCATAAGCCACATCCGGTCTAGTACATAGCATAACATACATAATGCTTCCTATAGGCAAGGCATAGGGAACGATTGACATTTTCTCTCTTTCCTTGGGCGTCTTAGGGGACATAGACTTGGAAAGAGAGATTCCATGTCTTTCTGGAATGAATCCTTTCTTAGAATCATCCATATTGAATCTTTTCCATACTAGTTCTATGTACTTAGATTGGGAGAGTCCCAGCAACCTATTTTTCCTATCTCGGTGTATTCTCATACCACGAACATAGGATGCTTCTCCCATATCTTTCATTGAAAATTGGATCGACAACTAACCCTTTATTGATTGCAACATTCTACATCGTTTACAATAAGAAGAATGTCATCAACGTAGAGTACCAGAAAGCTGGTGGCTCTCCCACTAACTAACTTGTACACACATAGTTCATAACCGTTCTTGATATAGCCGTATTCCTTTACAGCTTCATCAAATCTCAAATTCCAGCTTCAGGAAGCTTGTTTTAGACCATAAATGGATCTTTGCAGATTGTACACCTTGTGCTTACTCCCACTTGATGTAGAACCCTCCGGCTATTCCATATAAATTTCCTCATCAATGTTTCCTTTGAGGAAAGACGTTTTCACATCCATCTGCAAAATCTCATAATCAAGATAGGCAGATATAGCCAAAAGAATCCTAATGGACTTGGTCATCGCAACTGGCGAAAAATTCCCCTTATAGTCAATTCCTTGCCTTTGAGTATAACCTTTCTCCACCAAGCGAGCCTTGAAGGTGGTAACCTTTCCATCTACTTCTAATTTGCATTTGTATACCCACTTGCAACCAATGGCCTTAATGCCCGGTGGTGGGTCTACCAAGGTCCAAATCTTATTGGAGTACATGGATCTTATTTCAGATTTCATGGCTTCAAAACATTTTCCCAAGTCCTTGTCGAACGTTACCTCCTTATATGACCTTGGATCTTTATCCAACGGGAGGCCCTCCGCATTATTTTTCACCAAGAGACCATAATACCTCTCAGGTTGTCTCGGGACCCTTTTGGATCTTCATCGAGGTGGAATTTGTGTACTTACAGTTTGTGGTTCATTTTGCCTATCTTCCATTGCTAATGGTGTTTGTGTTTCTTGAATTTCCTCAAGTTCTATCTCTCTATCTATATTTTTGCTGGAGAGCTGCTTCTCCAGGAACACAACGTTCCTTGAAACAATGACCTTTTGTTCCAAGGTGTGATAGAAGTACTACCCATAGGATTCCTTAGGGTAACCCACAGACCTACATAAGATATATCTAGAATCTAACTTATCTCCCACTAGTTGTTTGACATGAGAAACACATGCCATACTCTATGGTACTTATATGAGGGTGACTTACCGTGCCACATCTTCTATGGCACTTCAGCAACACTCCTTGTTGGCAACCTATTCAATAGGTAAGTTGTCGTCTCCAGGGAGTAACCCCAGAAGAACATAGGTAAATCCATGGACATCATCATTGATCGAACCATGTCCATCAATGTTCGATTTCTTCGTTCAGATACACCATTTAATTCTGGTGTTCCAAGTGGCGTCCACTGAGAGAGAATCCTGTTCTCTTTCAAATAATCCAAGAACTCACCGCATAAGTATTCTCCTCCTCGATTAGATCGAAGAGCCTTAATACTTTTACCAGTTTGTTTCTCTACTTCATTTTTGAATTCTTTGAACTTATCAAAAGCCTCAGATATATATCTCATAAGATATAAATAACCATACCTAGAATAATCGTCCGTAAAGGTTATGAAGTAAGAAAATTTCCCTAATGCACTAACACTGAGCAGTCCACACACATCTGTGTGAACTAACTCAAGTACATCCTTGGCACGTTCCATTTGGCCTCCAAATGCTGACTTTATCATTTTACCCTTCAGACAAGATTCGCAAGTCGGTGGTTCCTCTTCTTCATCAATCGCGAGAAAACTTGACACTTGCGAATCCTATCTTTAGATGCATGACCAAGTCTAGCATTCCACATTTGTGCATTAGGTGGATCATTAGATTTAGGTTTCCCTTTGTTTATTTGTTCAATTGCAAGAGAATTAGAATGCAGGTAAATATAAAGGTTGTTATACATACATGCCCTAATGATCAATTTAAAACCTAAAAACATTTGAACAAATACCATCATTTATTTTAAAATAAAAATCTTCTTTGGCCAAAACAGAAACCGAAATTACGTTCTTAATCAATTCAGGAACATAATAAACATCCTTCAAAATAAGCCTACTACTATCCTCAAGAACTAATACGACATTTCCAAAAACCTTCGCAGCAACAGATACTTCATTAGCCATTCTCAGGATCATGTCCCCGTCATTTAGTTCTTTGCTTTTAGACAGCACCTGCATCATTGCAAAGGTGAGTAGCACAACTCGTGTCAAACAACCAAGAAGCATGGTTAATTGACAAATTAACCTCAACAATAAACACACCTTCATTATGGCAATTGAAGGTAGCATGACAATCCTTGCTCAAGTGTTCCATCTCGTGGCAATGAGGGCATTCACGTTTTGGCGTGTTGTCTCCAAATGTTCTCTTTAACTCATCGATGAGATCCTTGGATATTTTGATCTTTCCATATAGCTCAATCATGCGATCAGACATCATAGACATTATGAAACGTCGAACATAATTCTCATCATCGATTTGCTTTGTCCAGTGCTCCAAAGTACGAGCACAAATTGCCGATTTGGGCCAAGGTGGGACTTCCTCTTTGATTATGTAATCAAGATTCTTAGCCTTGAGGTACACATCTGGAAACGGGCGTAATTCAAGCCACTAAACTTGTCTATTTCAAAAATTCTTAAACTTGCACTAACGATATCCATGATATTACTGTTTATAAGTGAATAAGCGAAACAATTAGCAATCAGTTTTAACATATATTCATATGCAATTAAGGAATTATAAATTTACATGTGTGCTCCCACTATCTTTTCGAATTCCATCACCCTAATTTACAGAAAACATGAAACATGACAATTTTCAGTGGGCTCGAGCTGCCATGTATCCCATACCTCATTCCACTACTCATGAGACAATGGGCAGTAATACATGACTGGGCACGACGGCCCCATCCACTTCCTTGTGGTCCTCGAGATGTTTTGCCTCACTTTTCATGTATGTCCCGAGAACACGATGCAACCGTACACTAGTCTGTGGTTAAGTCCGACCCATCAAATTCTCACAACATAATAGTAGCCAGGTGATCCCACGACTCATGGACGACTCCTTAGCAAAACTGAAACCCGTGTGGACTTCTAGTATAACCACCTTGCCACATAGAAGGTCTAGTTGCGAGATTAGTACACTTAACTTGCCACCATTCAAAAAGTGACTTTTTGCAAACTTTTGAATAACACATGGTGATATTTAGTCTATTTCGTTAACATGAGTGTTTTTTTTGCAATTTCGCATTAACACAAGGGAGTTTTTTGCAATTATCCCAAAAATATTCTCAACATGTCAATGAAACTAATTCATAGAAATAAAAGGGTTAAAAAAGATACAATTAATGTTAGAAGGGATAGAACCATGTGGGAAGGTAAAATAATTGATCAAATTTTTATTTTTTTTAAGTTTTGTATTTTTGGCATAAAGTAAGCTTCCAAACAGCCCTTAAGCCGAGCCACCAGCTCCAGTCAGCTAGCTCACAAGCCGAACTATTTCAACTGATGAGCTAAGCCATATACACCCACTAAGCCACTAGTAAGGGAATAATCAGGTGCATCACACTATAGTGCACCCTATTTTTGTTGAGTAACACCCACTTAGGTGCCGCCACGTATCCGAGCATGCAACCCCACTTCCAAGTGCGAAGCAGCGAATCATTCCCTCCAGCATCTTCCTCACCAGGTAGCCAGCGCCGCTGCCGGTGCGTATTTCCGGCGAATATACATTGACCGGCGAGATTTTCAAAAAATCATAATAAATTCGTTCCTTATTCGTTTTTTTATGAAATTTACACCATTTTTATCGTATTTTCAAGATCTTTCTAATGGTATAAAAAATACTCAGCAAAAAAATGAAAGACTGGTTCGAATTTCTACTTCAATTTTCGAGGTTTTTTTTAATAAAGAAATATATCCCTCATTTCAACTCCGATTTCCATGCATAATATATGATTCCGAACCTGTTTTCATGCTCTACAATTAATCTAGCATAAGATTTACTCAAAAAAACAAAACAAAAAAAAAAATTCTATTTCTCAGCCAGAAAAAATTCGAATTTCTTGAACTAGGGTTCTTATATCTCCCTAATTACTCCTCCAAATTTCACCAAATTTTAAACACGTAATCCACACATATAAGACCACACATGGTGAAAATTTTATGGCCTGATTTCACATATTTTCAATAAAAATGAATTTATCATATTTTTAAGCATAACAAATATACATGCTTATATTCAATAGATCAAAGCGGCGAGAACGAGCCTTAAGAGCTCTGATACCACTGTAGGAAATTAAATTCAAATCACACATAAAGAAGATTGGATCGAATTATCTATAAACGCAGCGGAAATTCGTCGATCCATATGTTCCGAATCTGACTCATCTACAAGCCATCTTGATTAAATCACGATCATGTTTTTACTTTCCTCGCCGTGGTGGATCAATTACCAGAGCAATCCACTTGTATTTGCACACCTTAAACTCGTGGAGACTTGGTGATTCTCCATAGAGGGAGTGAGAGGGAACAGAGAACGTGGGAGAGTAGAGAGAGAGAATTTCTGGGAGAGAATTCGTGATATCAATTATTATCCTAAGATGAAAGGGATTTGATATAAATATCAGATTTCCTACATAAGGAAGAGTCTCATCTATTAAGGATTTCAATGCCACCAAATATGACATCAAGTCCAACTAAAATATTGATGTCAATTGGGTCAAGGGTCTAAACTTGACCCAATTGCCTACATATTCAAAAGATGATTGTAACATTTGCTTCAAACAATCTCAACTAATTGTTCATTCACTATTTCTTAATAATGAAGGTTGAACAACTGTGACATTCAAATGTTGTACTTTTGTCAAATTAATCAACAAATTTTCTTCAAAAAGAAAAAGAAAACTCACTTAGAGAGAATAGATCTAGACAAGTAATGACGTCACCAATTCCATATTAATTTGTTAGTATTATTATTATTTATTTGTGGAAAGCTCAGAAGGAAAGACACTAGACTAATATTAAATTTTGAGAGAAAGGAAACGTTAATTTAAATTTTAGTGTGAAATTTTAACTAAAAACATCTTACTCGATTTTATTTAAGAGAATAAATTTGTAGAAATATTTTTGATGATGTGAGGTTACGTTGAAAAATATTAGTGTTTATGATTAGTTCGTAATATATCATAATAATAAATTGCACTTGATATATTTTTAATTATCCTTTCTTTCACTAAAGTTCTTTTTTTTTTTTAACTAAAGTTTTAGATCTATACATACAAAGTATAAATAACTATCAATCTTTGTTCAAGTATCGACCATTCTTTGTGTCCGGCCGATTCACGTGTTCTTTTGACCCAAGCGATCTAGAACCACTTGCTCGCAATGCTCCGCTCACACTAGACTAGAGTCGTGTTAAAACTTTTAATCAACTAAAAAGAATACATTTCGCTTTTTCTAAAAAAAAACTAAGAAGAATACACCACTCCAATGCGGATATAACTATACAGATATGATATGAAATACGACTTTTTTTTTTCAATTCAAGGATACGGTACATTGAACATATATATATATATGTATATGTTTGAAAAATAAATCTGACTTAAGTTTAATGACATAATCAAACTACAATATTATGCATATTATAATTCATTGTTTATAAGTTAAATAAAATTTCAAAGGTAACCAAAAATATTTCATCATATGAACGTCAATTTATTGATACCAACAATTGCTTTCTCCCATATATTATTATTGAAAATCTTGATTGAGTAAATTGTGTTTAGCACGATTTTATTAGAGATTTAAGTGAATTTCACATGTCGAAAGTGGAATGTCTTTGACTTAAATTAATCTGTGTTTCGTGTAGATAAATTTAGAGTATTTAATTACTCAAATCCGATTTCGAGCAAATGAGAAATTAATTAACAAAGTGTGTCACTTAAAATATAATTGGAATCAATGGATCGATATGAATGTACACGATTAAATGATCACAATCATATGATCTACGGCCGCGGTCGTATGGAAAATAGTTCATTTAGTCCGAGGATTAAAATGTTCAAACCAAAAAATTGAGGGACCAAATTGAAAGGACTTAATTAATCAAGATTCAAAGTTTTGGGGTCAATTTGCAAGTTCTAAAAAGCTGGGTGCTGAATTGCACAGCAGCGGGTGCAATCGTCCACACTGGATTAGTGCCCACTCAAGGAGCGAATCCATTGACTGATGAGCGGGTGCACCGAGCACCCGCCCACACCCGATTCTCGCCTGCCCAGGGGGCTTTTCACTCAAGGTGTAACTGTTGGGGCTAAAATGAAAAACTGCTTCAGGGGGCTTTTCGCCCAAAAGCACAACTTTTGGGCTCTTCTGCAGATGTCCCAAAAGTTGCCTCTTTTGGCCCAATACCTTTCATTCTCTATAAATAGACCCCCATAGTTTGGAATGAATTACACCAATATCATATTCTCTTCTCTCTTTTATCCTTAGTACTAATTTGAGTACTTTGAATATTCTTCTGTTTCTTACATATTAATTTTAATATTTTAAGAATAGTGCTAAATATTAAATGTTAAATTGAGCATTTAAAATATTCTTGAAGTTCTTAAATATTATTTTAAGAATTATTTAGTACCAATTTGAGTACTTCAAATATTCTTAAATATTATTTTAATATTTTAAGAATAAGTTTGCATATTAAATGTTTAGATGTGCTATAATTCATCCGTGTCCATCGAGAGAGTTTGGAACAAGTGTTTTGTTCGCTAGGCTCGAAAATTTGTAGTGGTACTATTTCCGAGACGTTTGTCGTTGTATCTTGGGAGACAATTGCCGTATTCCGTGACCACCAAATGCAAGGCAATATTGTCTTAAGGAAATAGGGTAACCCTTGCCTCGGCATATCATTATCATTTTGCATCTTCATAAACACCGCCCGTTACGTACTAGAATTATTCCCAACAACTTAAGACTATATCTGAGTGTTTATTGAAGATGATCTTATTGACTATTCTCGTGGACGGTATTATGACTTCATGGCTTGCCGAATAAACTTCAACCTTGAAAAATATTATACCCAATAGGGAAGTTAATTTCCATTTTTCTTGTTTCAAACTGAAATGGTTTTTTACTTACATAATGTACGTTTTCCTGCATAGGAAACATACTGTCACTTATTGGTAAAGTAAGAGTGGTCTCGTTCTCTGTCTTGTGATGAAACTACCTCAACAAAATTGGGAAGCACCTCTTCAAACTTGTCAACAGAGGACTTGGTTGTCATGCAACTCGATCGGAAATCTCTGAACGGAGGATTGTTACGTCCAATTGATAATGGATTTTGAGATAAGTTTTATATTTCAATTTGTGGTATTAATAAACCAATAGTGACTGTTTGAAAATTGGCTGTTTCGTGCCATAGTGACACGAAGTCACTATGATTATTGCCTAATGTCTTAGTCACTGTTTACATATAAGAAAAATTGGATTTGGGCCAGTAATTCATATAGAGCCCAAAAAAAAGGTGCAATCCTAATGAGGGCAGATGAGCTAAAAATTGGGCCTGTCAACTGTAGGGTCCAGAATTCGAACACGAGGAATAAAGGGCGAATCTTTAAAAGCCCAATGATCACGAAGGAAGGAAAAAACAAATGAAGTATAAGGAAGCGTGACCCAGTCGGGAAAACAGGCGCCAAGCAAAGTGAATTCAAAAAGGAAGTTGCGAGCGGTTTCCGAGAGGTGGCGAACGTGGAGGTTACAAGAAAACCAAGATAGAAGGTCGGGAGTATATATGCGAAAAAGGAAAGACAATGAAGAGGAGAACAATCACTGCAAAAGAATTTCTTTCTTTCTTTCTGTCATTAGACTAGCTTAGATTTAGTTAGATTTAGCATAATTAGATTCTAGAATAATTAGTCGGTAGCGTCAATTGATTCGTTAGCAGCGTTACGTTCGAGCACTTCATTTTCGTGTAAAGAAGAATTCACCGAAGAATTCATGGAGGTATATCCACATTTAAACTTTAAGTGTTGATTAATTGCTTAAATTTCAGTGTATCTTCCTTAGCCGTTGAGATATATTTTTATTTATGCGTTTAAGTGTTGATTAAATTGCTTGAATATTAGTGTATATTCTTTATTGTTCACATCAAGAAAGTTATTTGCAAGACTCAAACCACCATTAGCTCATATAAGCAGGGGTTATTAGATAATTTTAGGTTGTGAATTATCACGGGGCTTGGATCGAACATTCAAAATCCTTCCCTAGGCTTGTTTGTTCGAAAACACGAAATAAATTTTTGGCGACCACAGTGGGAGTCTAGTTGAATTTGATTTCCGTAAAACCATTATAAGATGTCAGAAAGTTCTTCAAGAGAAGAACCAAATGACGATCCGCAGACACAACCTGTATCGCGATACAGGATCAGGGCGGATAAAATGTATGAGCAATTTGCCAAAGTCATGAAACAGATTTTGATAGTTGCTCGAGATGATCAACGAAGGGAATTCAACGATCAGTATCGAGCACTAGCTCAAGAATCTGCTCGAATATTTACTGCAATAGTACAAGATATTGCTATAAACACCCAAGAGGGTTTGGCTCGAGAGATGACCGAATTAGGAGAAATTTTTAACCAGACCTGTGATGTTTTCTCGAAGATGGTAAACACCTAGGTAGTTAATGCGTTAGAACCATTAATCGAAAGACATAACGTACTAATAGAAAAATTGTCGCAGTTAATAGCAGTAGAGCCAATAGTTCGAACAAGGCACGTAAACATAGGAGAACCTCCGCCTGGTTACCCTCGAGAAACCAAAAATAGGAACAGTCGTTTCGAAGTTAGACAAACTTCGAACAACTTACCCATAAACGAACATAATTTTGTAAACCCGTTTATGTCTGGGGGCAGGCAGGAATAGAACAACAAAATTTCGGTCAAAACATTCGTACTCCGCCGGATCTTCCTCAAAACATTAATTCGAATCAGTTTTAACCACAGTCCGCGAGACCCAGCATCTCGATTCCGTCAGTTGGTTATGGGCAAGTACCCGTGGGATACCACGCTAATAACCGCTTTAACAATTTCGAAATACCTCCAACATTTACCCAAGGGCAATACCCTAGGGGGCAGGGCAAAGTGCCAACTTATTCAGGAATATCGAACACCCCTTTTTCGAGGGGAAACCATAGGTTTTCGAATCCCTCAATGGGTCAAGGAATTCCTACGTTTCCGAACAAAATTCAAACACCATACATGGGAGGGCAGGCATTGCCCGATGCCTCTGTGGGAGAGAATATTGGGGGGCAGTTCCCTGATCCTATGCAGAATCAGATCGAAATGATCATTGAGAGGATGTATGGGCCAGGGTTTCGAAGAAACCATCGGTTAATACCAGGGAAACCTTATCCGGATTGGATAGACAGGAACTTCCCTTATCCCCAAAATTATAAAATTCCCGATTTCACCCTGTTTTCTGGAGACAACCATGTCTCAGCTCTCGAACATTTATCCAGATTCACATGTCAATGTCGAGAAGCAGCAAATCAGGATTTTCTCAAGTTAAGGTTATTCCCTAGTTCCCTAATGGGACCGGCCTTTAATTGGTACATAAGCCTAACCCCGAATTCCATAACTAATTGGGACGAAATGCAATTCCAATTCCAAAACCATTTCGCTCGAACTGATCCGGGGATATCAATGAGTGACCTTGCTAAGATAAGGCAGAATACAGGAGAGTCAGTTGAAGAATTCCTAACATGTTTTAAGAGAGCGATGGTTAAATGTCACCTTAATTTGCCCGAGACTGAGTTTGTACAATTGGCCCAACAAAACATGACCTTCGAATATAGGTTAAGATTTGATGGCATGCCTTTCGCCGATTTTAGAAGGCTAGCGGAAAGTGCCAAAGATACGAGAACATGCTAAAAGAGGAAAATAATAAGAAACACCAAGGCTTCAATGCCTTCGAAATTGGGGCCCCGTGGGTATTCGAAGAAGCCTATGAAGTTGATCTGGCAGAGTTCATAAAGGGACCTCCCTACCAATGTGGAGCCCTCGAACAAAAAGATTGCATGGCCGCTGGGTCGTTACAAACGAAAAAAGAGAGAAATTATACTTTTGATGTAACAAAAACTGAACAAATATTCGATTGGCTACTAGCCAACAAGAAGTTAAAATTTAAAGGAAAACATAAGATACGTTCAAAAGCCGAAATAAAAGGCAAATCATACTGTCAGTGGCATAATGCTTTCTCTCATGATACCAATGAATGTATTTTATTTCGAAATTTAATACAGGAGAAGATAGATTCAAAAGACCTCATTTTCCCTGACACTCAGAAAACCAACATAGACGAAGATCCATTTCCCATTTTGAATCACGAAATTAATACCCTTGAATGTTTCGATTTGCAGGTCACCATAGAAACCAAAGTGGCCATAAGAACGTTCAACAGATTGATTGACGAAGGAATTTTGACCTTCCCTAAGGTCAAGATGAAGGCCTAGAGGAGATGTGCCGCTGGCACATGAACACCCTCCATACCACGGACCAGTGCCAGATTTTCAGACGCTTCGTGGCTAAATAGCTCGAGAGGGGTCTGATCACTCTATCCTCGATAGAAAAGAGAATCCTGGGCCTGACCCCGGAAGGCAAATTGAAGGAGAAATAGGAGGAAATCGAACCTCCTAAGGAGAAATCGAAAGCTGAAGAAAAAACTTATAAGCAGGCACTCGAGATGCCCATATGCGAAACTAAGTATGAGACACCCGCTCGAGTGGTGAACAATTTAACCAAACTACAGAAGGCCTTGTGCCATCACTGCGCCGATACCCTCCACTACGAATTGGTGAGGTTACAGGTAATCGAAAATGACCCCAATTGGGTCCCCGCCTATCAAAGAATCGAGAACTGGAACAAGAGGATGAGGCAAGAGTTCGGCTACAGATTACCAGGACCAATGCCTTCACAAAGGCATTTCAGAGGAAGAGGGGGCCGAGGATTGCCTTACAACCACGCTCGAGGTCAGATTCGGGGAGATGAATACCGAGAGAGTTTCGAGATCAACAGGATTAACAGGGCTAAATCGATGGCCCAACAAGTGGCGTACTCGAGAGCAGCCATCGTGATGGAAATGCAACAGGAGGCAGTGATTGCCAACCTAAGAATCGAGGAAGAGGCGTTCGCCAAAGGAATTTTGAAATTAAAGGTAGTCAAGGGGTCGAGCTATGAAGACCTCGAGAAGGAGATAGATAATTTAAGTGACCAAATGAAGGACTCGAACCTTCAGGATAAGGCGGCCACAGGTGGTGAAGATGACTTGGCCGATTTCGAATCCGGCGATGATCTGGAAATTTTATTGGACGGAATACCAGAAGATGACACGATAGGCGAAATCGAGAGAAGCGAGAAACAAGCCTCTGTTCGAAGAGCTTTAAACCTCGAAGGAGAAAGGGACTGCAACGTGGAAACAGTACTCCCGGCAGAATTTACCTCAAAAATAGGGGAAGCAGATGAGGAAGAGAATGCTTTGGAAGTTTTGACAACCCCAAAGGAAGGTAATCAACCTCATTTTGAGTTTATTGATTATGCAAATAAGAAAAAAGATAATGAACATGAATATTTCCTCGAGTTGTTATTTTCCAAAGAAACCATAAATAACAATCACATGAAACCACTGTATGTACAGGACGAAATCGAAGGGTGTAGAATTAACCGAGTTTTAATAGATAATGGTGCAACTGTTAATGTTTTACCCGAAAAAACTTTAACTAAAATAAACAAATCCATAAAAAGCTTAGTAGCTGCTGATGTAGCAGTCTATGGGTTTTCAGGATAGGCCACGAAAGTCCTAGGTGTGTTACCATGTAGGGTCAAAGTAGGGTCGATGATTTCTTACTCCGCATTTTTTGTGATAAAAACAAGTTCATCCTATAACGCCCTACTCGGAAGGGATTGGATCCATCAAAACTATTGTTTACCTTCAACATTACATCAGCTTCTAATATGTTGGAATGGGGAAAAATTCGAAGTAGTTAAGGTCGAAAATAATTCCTATTTTGTGGACGCTCAAATTGTGAATGCCAGGTACAACATCGAAAAACTCGAAGTAAAAGACCAGAAGGGGATGTCTGACTCGGTATTCGAAAAGACCATGGGGGAGGACGCAGGAGGAACAGAAGACAAAACCCAACTCGAAGAAGAAAGGGAAAAGATGGTCCAAATCGAAGTGGGACGATCTTGAGTAGGATTTTCGAAATGTAATAGTTGAAATATTTTCTTGTGTTTTTTTATGGATTTAGTTGAACAAAATGTCATCGAAGGAGTTTTTAAGCAATTAGCTATAGGGAGACTTGATTCGAAATTACTCTCTTATTCGTATTATTTATCTGATAAAATTGACTCGAATTCTATTACATATGATCCTGTCAGACCAATAGGTCGCGAAATAGAAAACGTGATCGAAGAAGTGATCTTGGAACCTGATGAGGATATCAGGCAAAATATGCAAGATCCTTTAGAAGAAATTAATTTGGGCACGCTCGAAAATCCAAGAATGACTTACATTAGTTCAAAAATAGAGCCTAATGAAAAAGAAGAATTGATCAAAATTCTACATGATTATAAGGACTGCTTCGCCTGGGCTCACCATGAGATGCTCGGAATAGATATGTCCGTAGCCAAACATGAATTGCTTATAAAATCCGGGTTCAAACCAATAATTTAGGCTCCGAGAAGATTCTCACCAGATCTAATAGATTCAATCAAAGATGAAATTGAAAAGTTAGGCGAAGCTAACTTCATTAGACCAACTAAGTACGTAGAGTGGTTGGCCAATGTGGTACCAGTTATCAAGAAAAATGGCAAAGTCCGGGTGTGCATTGATTTTAGGGACTTGAACAAGGCCACCCCGAAAGATGAATATACGATGCTTATGGCTGATGTTTTAATTGATGCAGCGGATCGATTTCGATACATGTCATTTATGGATGGATATTCAGGCTATTACCAGATAAAAATAGCCGAGAGTGATAGGAATAAAATAGCTTTTCGATGTCCAGGTGCCGTAGGTACCTTCGAATGGACAGCAATGCCTTTTGGCCTAAAAAACGCCGGGGCCACTTATCAAAGGACCATGAACTATATGTTTCATGATCTCATAGGAAAATCAATGGAGATTTACATTGATGACATAGTGATCAAAGCACAAACGCATCAGGAGCATGTTAAATCATTGATCGAGGCTTTCGAACGAATGAGACATTTTAACCTAAAAATGAATCCTTTAAAATGTGCTTTCGGAATAAAGGCCGGAAATCTCTTGGGATTCTTGATTCATAATCGAGGAATTGAGGTAGATCAAAATAAGGCCAAGGCAATCCTAGAAGGAAAACCCCTTACGAACAAGAAGGAATTACAACGTTTTTTTAGGGCAGGTGAACTTCCTACGAAGATTCATATCGAATCTAGCAGGGAAAACGGAAGCATTTTCCCCACTCTTGCGGATAAGAGAAGGGGAGAGCTTTATCTGGAAAAAAGATCAACAAGAGGCCTTCGAAGTAATAAAGCAATATCTGACTCGACCACCAGTTCTAATCCCTCCTCGAAGTGGGAAGAGGCTAAGATTGTACATATCGGCAGTAGATCATTCGATTGGATGTCTCTTAGTACAAGAAAACGATAGAGGGTTCGAACAGGCTGTTTTTTACTTAAGTAGACTATTGAAGGAAGCGGAAAAAAGGTATTCAGTTATTGAAAAGTGGTGCCTTAGTCTGTATTTCGCTTCTGTTAAATTAAGACACTATTTCTCCGCATATTTTATAGAAATAGTGTCCCCAACAGACGTGATCAAATTCATGATGAACCAGCCTTTAGTAAAGGGAAGACTAAGTAAGTGGAGTCTAAGTTACTCCAGTTCAATCTGATTTATGTGCCTCAGAAGGCTATCAAAGGACAGGCATTAGCCGACTTTCTAGCTAATCATCCTTCGAAAACCCATACACTGGACGAGTTCGAAATCGAATTTATGGACTTAGTACCGTGGATACTCCATTTCGATGGATCAAGTACCCGAAAAACTGCGGGTATTGGACAATACATAATATCTCCAAACAAAGCAATCACTAAAATATACGTGAAAATCGAGGGTGAATGTACAAACAATAGAGCAGAATATGAAGCTCTCAAATTAGGCTTGGAGGTTTTACTCGAAATGAGTGTTAGGAATGTTGAGGTAAGGGGTGATTCCTAATTAATCATAAATCAAGTGAGGGGAATCTTTAAATGTGTAAGTCCATTGGCGATAGCTTCATTCGCTCGAGTACACGATGATGGGTTGACTCATTCCCTCGGGTGGCTCGTGGCAGCGAAAATTAAAATTTTACAAAAGTAAATGTACAACCACCCAAAAACAGGAATATGGAATTGGTTCGATCGAATTTGATAAGGAGGTAAACGAAATTATACCTTTCAAAAATTTTGTTTCACCTCGTACTTTGGATCTCAGTAACCATGTGGTGCAAATCCACACAATTTCCCTTAGGTGAGAAATTGCCCGTCGTTTTTTGTATCTCCCGGTTTAGAGTGCTCCAAGCGTCGCACCTATAAAATATATCCACACCTCATTCAAGTCACCAATCGTCTTGCCTTGCGTGCTAGACAACAAAACGATTCTAAACAAAATATATCCACACCTCATTCAAGCCTCTACTACTGCTGTGCAGCCTTTCCTCGGGTTAGGCTTGATTATGTGAAAGGTAGGAATATTTTCTAAGTCGTTTAATTCAACACATGAATAGAACGACGTCTTGTTGGAAAGAGGAGAGAGGTGACCAATTTTAGGTCTAAGAGAGGGGGCGGATTTTTCAGCTTTTTTCATCATCTATTTTAGTCTCCTTCATCTCTTATTTATAGGTGAAGATTACCTAGAGTCCTATTAGTAAAAGGAAACTTCTTTTCTCCCAAACTCTCTAGTAATCCTTATCCTATGAAGACTTGGAGGAGGGGAAAACTCTTTTCCTCTTCCACCACACATAAAATCACCCCCTCCCTTATTTACACTCACAAATCGGTCAACTCCATTTAATTGGACTTTAGGATTTAATTTTGACTTCTCAATTTAATTATAGGTGCAACCCATCAATTAAATACAAGTCAAATTAAATCCAACCAACTAATTCCAACATTTATTTATTTAACTTGGGCTCCACCCAATTAAATAAAATACTTGGACTCTACTAGGTCCATTAATTTAATTAATTCTACATGATTAATTAAAAGAGTAAAATTAATTGAATCCTTCAATTAATTTATATTCCATATTAGGAAAGTACTAAACTTTCCTAATTCCCTCAATTTCCTCGAAATTGATTAATCACATCTATTCAAGCAGTGACTCTCTCGAGTTAGTGTGTGACCCCTTAGGCTCGTTTCTATCTAGTAGTAAGCACACCTTTCCACAGTGCTAGTGTACCTTCCTAAAATGAAAAGTACTAGATTTAATCAAGCCTCGAATTAGTCACCAAACTAATTCTTGGCACTTACAAATCGCGGTTGCCCACCTAGCATAGGGTCCCGAAGACCTAGATAAAACGAAAGTAAAGATACGCCTTTTGCGATCTTGATCCTCGCATAAGTAAGATCTCTCTATCTAATCTCCTGATTGAATCTAGAGCATTGGCTAAGGTCGAAGCTCTATTAATTCAATACTATATTTCCGACGTTATGTGAAATTGACTTCGACTATCTAAACGAGGAAACCCTACGCCTCTTTAAATATGATACTTCGACCGAAGATTCCTTAAGTCGATTCACTATGTAACCATAGGAGATTAACCGACTGGCTAATGTCGGAGATAGATTCCTCTTGATTCTTACGTGCCTTACTACGTAAGACGTGCATGTCTGAGTTTGCCCATATTCGATCATCTAAAGTGATCATGTAACAAATCAAGAACATGCGCAGTTACGCATAAGACATCCATTGGAATCTTAGGTCCATAAGAATTACTCTTATACTACAAGACCACTGGAAGTTCCACATTCGACTTGGAATCCATTTCAGGAACTTCCATGGGGTTGTTCACTTCACCCATTACCGCAATGGCAACCCTCATATATGCATTGGCTTTCACCGTGCCAATATCTATGGAACGAGATACACTTCTACCAGAGTATGCATCATATGAGCAAGTCTTTTGGGTTGCATCGATATCCTTTTATCTCGATGAACCCTTTCACGACTTGGAACAATGTTTAAAGATCACAACCTTCGAGACATATTCCATCATTGCCATACCCAATGTGCAATGATGTCCCATAGCTATGTGTGATCCTTCGGGACTGTATTCTAAGCCAAAGTAAAAACTAATTTAAAAATAAAGACATGCCACACATAAAAAAGAGATTGACTTTATTTATAAGAAAACGATTGTTCAACTCTAGAGTTACTATTACAAAGAATGGCGCCCAATAATTGGTGCACCGGGCACTAACTCTAACAATCTCCCACTTGCCCTAGCGCCAATTGCCCATGTACTTAAGGCCCATTTTTTCCAGATGTCCTTCAAATACTTTTTGGCTAAGGGGTTTGGTGAGTGGGTCCGCTATGTTGTCCTCTGTATCCACGCGCTCCATTCGCATGTCGCCTCTTCCAATGATTTCTCGTATCAATCGGAATTTCCTCAGAACATGTTTGGATTTCTAATGAGACCTCGGCTCTTTTGCTTGCGCAGTAGCCCCGTTGTTATCACAGTATACCGTTATTGGATCCCCAACGGATGGAACGACACCCAATTCTTGGATGAAGTTCCTCATCCAAACAGCTTCTTTTGCAGCCTCATTTGCTGCAATGAATTCTGCTTCACTGGTGGAGTCGGCTATGGTTGCTTGCTTGGAACTCTTCCAGCTAACCGCTCCGCCATTAAGCAGAAATACAAACCTAGAGACCGACTTCGAGTCATCCTTGTCGGATTGGAAACTCGAATCAGTAAACCCCTCTAATTCCAATTCTCCTCGTCCGTATATCAAAACTAATTCCTTAGTTCTCCTTAGATATTTAAGGATTGTTTTCACCGAACTCCAGTGTGCCATGCTTGGATTCGCTTGATATCGACTGCACGCACTCAATGCATAAGCTACATTGGATCTTGTGCATACCATCGCGTACATTATACTAGCCATCGCAGAAGCATAGGGAGTTTTGGACATTTTCACTCTTTCTTCCTCAGTCTTTGGGCACATAGACTTGGAAAGTGTGATGCCATGTCCTATTGGCAAGAATCCCTTCTTGGACTCTTCCATTTCAAATCTTTTGAGTACGCGATCGACATATGCAGATTGGGAGAGACCTAGCATCCTATTCGATCTATCCCTATAGATCTTCATACCGAGTATGTAGGACGCCTCTCCTATATCTTTCATGGAGAATTTATTAGAGAGCCATACTTTAGTTGACTGCATCATCCCTACATCATTTCCAATTAGTAGGATGTCATCGACATAAAGTATGATGAACATGAGTGCGCTCCCACTGTTTTTCTTATACACACATGCCTCTTCAATGTTTTGAACGTATCCATACTCTTATATGATAGTGTCAAAACGTTTGTTCCAACTTCGAGAAGGTTGCTTAAGTCCATAGATGGACCTTTGGAGTTTACACACTTTATGTTCGCTCCCTTTGGATGTAAAGCCCTCTGGTTGTTGCATGTAAATCTCTTCCTCAATTTCTCCATTGAGGAATGCAGTCTTTACATTCATCTGCCATATTTCAGAATCAAAATATGCAGATATTGCAAGCATAATCCTATTGGATTTCAACATAGCCACTGGCGAGAAGGTTTCCTCATAGTCAATCCCTTGTCTTTGAGTAAATCCTTTTGCCACGAGGCGAGCCTTATAGGTGACTACCTCTCCATCGACTCCAAGCTTTCGCTTGTAGACCCACTTACAGCCAATGGGCTTGATGCCCACAGGTGGGTCAACCAAGGTCCATACCTTGTTGGAGTACATGGAATCCATTTCGGATGTCATGGCCTCTAGCCATTTTCTCTAATCAATGTTAGACATTGCACTCTTAAAACTCTTCGAATCAGAGTCTAGAGGAGGATCTTGAGTGCCCTCCTCTTGCAAAAGGCCTAGCCATCTTTCAGGCTCCTTTGGGATCCTCTTTGATCTCCTCAAAGGTTGTGTGTTTTCAGTGGGTGCCTCTGATGTAGCCTCGTTGGTATTGGGTGGGTTAATCTGTATCTCTTAACTTGATCCATTCTCATGGACTTCATCAAGTTCTACAGCCTCGCCTTTCCTATTTAGAAGGTGACCCCTCTCCAAGAAATTGGCATTTCTCGAAACAATAACCTTTTGTTCCGTTGGGCTATAGAAGTAATATCCAACAGTTTCCTTTGGATATCCTACAAAATAGCACAAAGAGGACTTGTGGTCCAATCTGTCTCACACTAAGTGCTTTACATAAGCTGGACACCCCCATATTCTCAAATGATTATATGAGGGCGTCTTTCCACACCAACTTTCATATGGGGTATTGGGCACCGTCTTGCTAGGCGATCTATTCAACAGATAGACAGCCGTTTCAAGAGCATAGCCCCACATGGACTTAGGAACTTTAGTGAAACCCATCATGGATCGAACCATATCTAGCAATGTTCGATTCCTACGCTCGGCTACCCCGTTATGTTGAGGCGTGCCGGGTGGTGTCCACTGTGAGAGAATTCCATTCTCTCTAAGATAATCAAGAAACTCGGTAGACAAGTATTCTCCTCCTCGATCCGATCGAAGAGCCTTAATACTTCTACCAAGTTGTTTCTCTACTTCATTTCTGAACTCCTTAAACTTCTCAAAGGATTCAGATTTATATCTCATAAGATATAAGTAACCATACCGTGAATAATCATCGGTAAAAGTTATGAAGTAGTTTTGGCTACCATGAGTGCTCACACTCATTGGCCCACACACGTCCGTATGGACCAAGTCCAATGGTTTTGTGGCTCGTTCCGCTTTCCCCGAAAACTGTAACTTGGTCATTTTTCCTTTAAGACATGATTCGCAACTTGACAATTCATCTAAGCCATTTACACCTAAATGTTTTGCCATTGTTCAAATTCTTTCTTTGGAAATATGTCCAAGTGTTTCGTGGCACATTTGTGCGTTTACTTGATTATCTTGTTTACGTTTGTTACTTTGTTGAATATTGAGATTGGAAATTATTGGGGATATAGTATACATTCCATCCTTCATTTTCGATTCCATAACAAGAGACAATTCATAAAACAAAAGCAAACTTTTATTACGAATCTTAAAACAATATCCTTCTCTATCCAAAACCGGAATCGAGATAATATTTCTTATTATTTCAGGAACAAAATAAACGGAATGTAAAACTAATTTCCTATCTCCTAACTCTAAGTAGACTGTCCCCACGGCTTTGGTAGCAACCTATGCTCCATTCCCCATCCGCAGGGTCATATCTCCTCTACTTAGCTCCTTGGTTCTTTTCATCACCTGCAAATCATTGCAGATATGAACACTGCATCCAGTGTCAATAACCCAAGAAGAATCGTTAACAGTGAAGTTAACTTCAACAAACAACATACCTTGAGCCGGAGGCTCTTTGCAGTTCCTTTGCCAGTGCCCAACTTTCCCACATTTGAAGCACTCATCAGATTTTTTAGACTTGGACTTCTTACCCTTCTTCACACCACCATTACCTTTCAGCTTCTTAGTTTTATTCTTCTTCTTGTTGCCCTTCTTGGCTTTTGATGAAGAATTCATAAGAAGCACCGGTTTATCCTTCTTGATGGTGCTTTCAACAGTCTTCAACATGTTCAACAGCTCAGGAAGCTTTGCTTCAAGTTGGTTCATGTTGAAATTGACCACAAATTGATCATAAGAGTTAGGCAATGACTGTAGGACCAAATCCATAGAAAGCTCATTGTCAAGTGCCATGCCCAGACCAGCCAATTTTTCAATTAGCCCGATCATTTTAAGTACGTGCGCACTTACATCAGAGTTTTCAGTCATTCGAGCTTTGAAGAGCTCCTTGGAGATAGCATATCTTTCTCGCCTAGTTCTAGTGCCATACAACTCTTGCAAATGAAAGAGGATCGACGCAACATTCTCGATCATCTCATGTTGTCTCTGCAACTCGTTGCTCATAGAGGCCAACATGAGACATCGCACTTGCATGTCATCTTCCTTCCATTGTTGGTACTGGAACTTTTCATCATCAGATGAATCCTCTTCCGGCTCATCTTGCACCGGTTTATCAAGCACATATTGTCTTCTTTCAGACGAAAGGATAATCTTAAGGTTACGAAACCAATCTTCAAATTTTGATCCAGTCAGTTTGTTTGTTTCAAATAGTGTTTTGAAAGGATTATTGGCCATTTTCGTTTATCTACAAAAATGCATAACAGACAATCAATAACGTATTTTCAAATAAAGTCCTAATACAATTAGGTCTTTAATTGTACAAGTCTCCCACTATTTTTCTCAAATCACACCACCCTCTTGACATGATTCGAAGAAACGTTAGTTTCTTTAGTGGGCTTAAGATCCATTCTCACTTCATCATATGCCCCATTTTCTGAGCTAACATACGATGACTTTGAATAGTAGCCTTATTGGACCTTCTATCTTTTTAGATAGTTCTCAAGATGGTTTTCCTCATCTCCCACATGTGCCCCATTTTTTGAGCTAACACATGAGGGACGATGTTAGGCTCGACCCATCAAATATGCCATGTGTAACCATCAATTTCATTGCCCCCATTTTCTGAGCAAAGCAATGAAACCAACCGATTTCCACGGGGCACCGTAGTGCTTAGTAAACACTCAAAGCCTACCTCGGATCCAATCCACCCCATTTTCTGAGCAAAAGGATTGAACCTTTAGCGGCATTTCACATGGTGTATACTTATGATAGAAGACATGATAATAGAATTCCATTCTTAATATCATATAAGCCTAATATTTTCACAGGAGGGAATTATAACATGCTTATTGGGGGGTCTCATCAGATTTAATTATCTTGTTCTAATTATCTATCCTATGCATGCATTACATCACATAATCATCATAGACAGATAAGTAAAACATCCACAAAGCGGTAAAATTGAGGATGAACCACCTCGAGCCCTAACCTAGCAACCCACTCGAGCCAAAGTGGGTTTGGACATTCTAGAAAATAAAAACATAGCCTAGACTATTACAATGGTATCGTCTCAGCATACAAGTCTTCAAGCCTTGGCTCCGTCTCCTTGCTCCGTCTTCGATTACATAGAATATCAAAAACTGCTAATCTACTATACGAAAAGGAAAGAGCCAAACTGGCTATTATTTACAACTCTAGAATAATTACATACATAGAAAACCAACACAACGACTAGGCTCGTGGTTCATCCTTTTATCACATCAACATGCCAAGCAACAAGCATACATGTGATAAAGTAAATTTTACCCATTCATCATTCAAACTAGATTAAAAATATCATGGGATAAGTTCGATATTGATTTCTAAAACCTTTCTCAGAGTTTACAAGTCTAAAACATCATAGGTAAGGTCTTTGGGTCACCCACCTTCAGAAAGCACGAAGCAAGGAAAAAAATAAAAAATTATTTAACTTTCTGTTGGCGTGGTCATCCGTGCGCCTGGGCGTGGGTGACCCCACGCCTAGGCGCCGCGTGCAGCGGCTGTTTCTGTTTGCAATTTTCAAATCAGTTTTTCGCACGTTCGTGATTCTTTCGAGTTTCGATTAACGAATTTGAATTCTCATAACGTCTCAGTTTTATTACTTGATGATTAAACCTTCGGTTAAACCATCTCGCAACACCCCACCAAAGGTGATTTCATAAAACTAGATCAAAACCTTCGAAAACAATCATATACCTAAATTTCAGATTTCATGATTCTTAAAACCAATGACTTTTAAACATTAAAATCATAAAAATCAAACAACATCCCAAATCAAAATCAATCCTAGTCTAACAATGAACATATTGATTATCATGCTTTCGATTTTACAATTAAAACGTAAAAAATAACATGCATAATCACATAAAAATTCGATCGAGCCAAATCATGACTCTGATACCACTGTTGGATTGACTCATTCCCTCGGGTGGTTCGTGGCAACAAAAATTAAAATTTTACAAAAGTAAACATACAACCACCCAAAAACAGGAATATGGAATTGGTTCGATCAAATTTGATAAGAAGGTAAACGAAATTATACCTTTCACAAAATTTTGTTTCACCTCGTACTTTAGATCTCAGCAACCCTATGGTGCAAATCCACACAATTTCCCTTGGGTGAGAAATTGCCCGTCGTTTTTAGTATCTCCCAGTTTAGAGTGCTCCAAGCGTTGCACCTCTAAGATGTATCCACACCTCGTTCAAGTCACCAATCGTCTTGCCTTGCGTGTTAGACAACAAAATGATTCTAAGCTTAAATTAGGCTTGATTATGTGAAAGGTAAGAATATTTTCTAAGTCGTTTAATTCAACACATGAATAGAACGACGTATTGTTGGAAAGAGGAGAGAGGTGGTCGATTTTAGGTCTAAGAGAGGGGATTGATTGTTCAGCTTTTTTCATCATTGATGGTCCCAAGTGGCATACGAAAGGGTCTAGAAGGGGGGGTTGAATAGACACTTAAGTCTTTTTAAACTTCAAAAATTTCGTGTTACTTTTCAAAGATCTGAACGCTTGGAAGGCTGAGCGCTTGGGTCAGGCGCTTCAGTAAAGATAACTTAGACTTAGTGAGTTTAGCAATTTACCAAAGTAGGGTAACGCTTAGATCACTTAATCAGGGTTAGCACAGCGGAAATGATTTTTAGCGTTCTTTTAGATAATTTAATCGCTTTGCAATTTTACTTGTCTTTTATAATAATGTAAAATGACAGATATAAGACAGTAAAATATAAATGACACAATAATTTGTAAGGTTCACTGGGTGATGTAATCCCAGCTACGTCCTTCTTCTCCTTTTTCACTTGGAGAAAATTACTAAGATGATTATCAAAGAGTCACACAGAATCTTCTACAAGATAGTAAAGAATGAAAATGATCTCGGGCTCCTTGATCACACAGATTTCAGCACCAATGAAGATCGTCTTCTACAAGCTTCTCTCACTCAGAAATACTGCCTGTAATGAGTTTCAACAACTTTTCTCACTCAGATGAAAGGTTGAGGTTTTTGTCACAAGGGTTTGTTTGTATTTGGGAAGATCAAACAACTTAGAATATCTCAATGGGAATTTAGGTTTCTTCTTTGGAAGATGTATGAGATATTTGTGACTGTCTGGAACGTAGATAAAAAGCTGGAATTTTGGCTATGGAGATTCTAAGATTTTTCTTGTGTACGTAATTTTCTCTTGTAAATGTTTTTGTACCGTACTTTTTAGGGTCTGCTGAAGGTAAGGTATTTATAGGCAATTCTTGGGATCTGTCCGTTGGACACATGTAGGAGCGTGCCTTTCACGCAGCGTGTGATTCTACCTAAAGCCTGACATTCCTGAAACACTGCTGGCACCGATTGGATGGTAGTAGCTATGAACTCTGAAGTTCTGACAGTCTGGTCAAAAAGGTGGCTTGTCCACAGGTCACAGTAGCTTATCACATTTAATGTTCTTATCAAGCATTTAATGCATTTGAATTTATTTCCCGTTGGAAATAAATGTCCGTTGAATGATTGCATTTAAGTCTTTCGTGATTTGAGGATTTATTTCAGGTGAATTTGTCATTGATCGCTTAAGTGCTTTTGAGCGCTTGATCCATAAATCCTGAAAAGGATCCTTTAGCGTTTGACGGACGCTAAGAGACAAATCTTCATCTCTGGTTGACTTCAGACGCTGATCTTCAACTTCTTCTTTAATAGACTCACCTAGAATTCTATTAGTGATTCAGTATCTCATACTTAGTCTAAAACCTACAAAGATAAAAATTACAAGCTTAAACAAAATTACAAACTTTTAAACGCTTAAACAATGATCTATGGAAAACATAAACTTACATTTTATTTGGGGTCTAACATTGAATCCTATCTTGTCATCATCAAAACATCTAACATGAAATTTCCTAACAATTTCCCCCTTTTTGATGATGTCAAGACTTTAACTCTTATAACTCTTTTATAATTTAAGAGTTACTTAAAAGAAAAGCCCAAATGAGTATAAGTTAGCATTCAAAAAGTTAGTAAAGTTAGCTAAAGTTAGATTAGCTTCAACAAGATGTTTCAGCAATAAATCATTCATATATTAAAAGAATAAGCATACATGATTTATACTGAAAACAAAAAAAGGAAGCGACAACAGAAATAAAATACAATAAAAGGAATTCATTCACTTTTTCTGCCGCTTCGCTCTTTCTTCGCCTTGGAGAACTTCTAGCGCTAAGTCCATCAGGAGAAGATCAATGTCAATCATTGTCGTATGTTGAACTTCATCGTAATCATGCCTACGAAGTCTGGCGCTTTCATTAAGTTCTAATAGCCTTTCCGTCCACTCTCTTGGAGAAATTCCAAGTTCACGAATTAAATCGTGATAGATATCTTTTCTTGGATCTTTTGACGGTCTCCAATTGATAGGTCGTCCCAGCGGTCCGGCAAAAGGTTGAAATCCCATACCTTCTAAGAAGTCAACGTCCAATTCCGGAAGGGGATATCTTCCTAGATAATACCTTGGCTTTCTCTTTTTAGTTAGCATCTTCTTGATGCTCACTAGTTCTTCCATCATTGATCGCCAATTTTTATTATCAGTCTTTGGCATTAGTTTGGACACTTGATGCTTTTCTGTATTTTCCCCCTTCTTGGCATCATCAAGAGAGGTTTTCAACTCAGCGACTTCTCTTCGCAAGAGTCGAACTTCGTCAACTAAGAGAGCAACTTGGTGAGCGATGCTCTGAGCAGCGGCATCGGTCAAAATATGTCTGTCAGCATCAGCCGAAGCGCTTTGGGCTAAGTGACGGTTGAATTCGGATGAGAGTTCAGCGATAAGAGGTGATATGCTCTTCATGATTGTAACAGTGCTTGTGTTTGAAGCGTTTGCAATATCACGACTTCGCGTATCAGACATTATTCGCATATGTCTATCAGCAGTCTCAAAAATCTTGGACCAGAAACCTTCAATGTTGTGAAGTGAGTTCCGTACTGCCTATCTGAAGTCTCTAGCGTCTGAATCACTTTCAGAATCCGAATCGGAAGAAGGACGCTCTGGGGACGGGAGAAGTCCGTAAGACCTAGAAACCGCAGCCTTGCCTTTGGATTTATCTCTGATAAAGGGCTCGATAGGCTTTTGTGCAATTTCAGCGTGCACTTCTTCAATCGCTTGATCCATGATTGAATCTGCAAAAACTGGGGGCTCGACTACCGGGGCGCTAGAAGAATCTGGCAAAGAAGCCTCAGGAAGATGAGCGACTTCCGCAGTAGGAGCAAAGTCTTCTTCTATAATTTGGATTGGGGAAGAAGGTTCTCTAACACCAATGACCCAGAGGGGGCCAAGGGCTTCCATCACATGCCTTGGACTGATCAAGCTAGATTGTGGGATAAAGAATATAGCGTCTTCGCGCTCTTCGGGACTGAGTGCCAGTTGCACATCTTCCGGTAAAGCAATCCCTGAAGTATAACGGTTGAAAAAGTCCAAAATCAAAGGCATGAGCGCTTGAGTTGCTTCATGGTCCACTGGCTTGATTAGTGATAACATCTTGGCAACTTGAACATTGGATTCACTAAAGAGAACGGGGTGAAGAGTATATCCTCTGAAATTGTAACACCCGGAAAAGTGGTTGAAACTGATGTCCAGCGCTTGGGCATTTTCAAACACTGCTCTTATAGTTCTTTGGAACTCAGCAAACTCAGCGTGTTCATTTGAAACATCAACACGAATCTGACTTTGGCCTGGAAGAATTGGTTGTTTACTTGATGAAGTGTCTTCATTCAGGTCAAGAAAGACTCATTGAACAAACCCTTCATGAGGATGCAACACGTAACGTCCGCCTTGGCTGTATGAGGCAAGTTGCTGGAAAATGTAGCTTTCGAGGGGTTGACGATATTGTGGCAAAGTGCTAACATTCCCTGCAATAAACTGACGCTGTTGGAGCAGGAAGGTTGCATATCCTCTGCGTCTGTACTCTATTCCAAACTGAAATAGGAATGGATATTTCACGAGTTCATCGAGGGTGTAGAAATGCAAAACAAATTCTTCAGCCCAGCTGGCTGTATTCATCATCCATCTCTTGCCAAGTTTGATAGCTTTCGCTTGATCTTTTCTAGCGGCGAGAAATTTCTCAAAGCGTTCCATTTCGTCTTCATAGTCCTCAGCCCATAATCTGGCAAGATATTCACGAGCCTCATCTTCTATCCAAGAGTTAACCGGATTTGGGCGCTCCGCAACAAGCAGTCCTTTTCCTTTCCATAACTTAAGTGGATTAGGAGAGAGAGCGTTCTGAGGAGACTTGACGACGGAGGGGAGAGCCTAATAGCCTAGCTTGTTGAGATCTTCCTCGTCTGGATTTTTGTTCCAATCACCCATGTGGGGGTTGTTGAAAACAATCTTGTTTGATCGAAGAGGATAAAAGGACTCGTCTGAGCGACCGGTGAAATTGAATCACTTCTCGTCAAATTCGGATCTGTTGAACGCTGGACGATGAATATATTCAAGGCGTGATTGAAGACGCTCCAGGTTATATAGACCTAGATCAGCAAAACGCTCAAAAATTTCAAACTTGTAAGAGTCTGAAAGATCAGGCCGATGAAGAGTTGTTTGAAATTGGATTTCCGATTCAGCAAGCGTTTGAGTGTCACGTTCTCGGGCGGCATAATAAAATTCAACATCTGGATGATATCCGCGCGGGAAGAAGTCAATGACACGAGGAGGAGGTCCTGTTGGCGTAGGAACGAGGGCAATAGCTTCTGTTGGGATGGGGGCCACTTCTATCGACCGCTCAGCGTTTAAAGTCACTTCACTGGCTGATGATGTTTCAGCGTCAAGAAGGTCTTGAGATGCTTTCTTAGCGATATCCAAAACAAATGCCATGTCCACGTCTATTTCAACGGGAATCTCCGAGAGTGGAGGGGCATAAGCGGTAGATGTCTCTTGAGGTCCATCTTGAGCTGATATATGTAAGCGATTGAGAAAATCAAGCAAAAATTCCTACTAAGTAGAAATTATAAAAAGGACTACATCGCTTACCCTGAGGAATATTATCGACTATCTCAGTCGCTTGATCTGATTCTTGGACAAGTTCCTCAGGCTCCTGAACTTCTTCTTCGAGTTCTAAATCGATAAAAGAAGTTATGGGATCAGCATGAATTGGGATATTTAGTTCTTCAAGAGTGTTGAGAACATAATGAATATCTGCGTCACTTGGTGCTGAAAGAATTTGTATCCTAGCGTTAGAGACTAACGAGGAAAGGATAGAATAATTTGCTTAGCAAATACTTACCCTAAACATTGGAAAGCCTTTCAGATGGAGAAACGGCTTGAGGATCTGAGCTGACTTCGGGAACAGTGTCAGAAGGAGGAACACTCGCTGACTCTCTAAGCGCTGGTTTTGCTGTAGCGCTAGAGGATGCTGCTGGAGTAGAGGTAGGAGTACGCCTTCGTTCAAGCGGTACTTCTTCGGCCACTGCTTCCTCTTCTTCCTCGGGAACGGAGAAGGTAAACGCTGGAGAAGGGGATGGAGATTTAGGAGGGTGAGGAAGAATCTTTTGCTTCTTTTTGGGCTCCAGCTTCTTCTTCTTTGGTTCAGGCTTCTGTTTCTTTGCTGACTTGGATGGCTCAGTGACTTTGAGAACTATCTTTCTCTTAGATCGCTTGACCACCACTTCTTCAGAGGATGAGGATAATGATGAAGAGGAAGACGCTTGATCTTCATCATCACTTCGAACAACTCCTTCAGCTTGGAGTCGCTGACGCTCTTCTTTGGGAACCGCTGCTCCACCATGTTTTCAAGGTTTGAGCATTCCACTAATCATCTTTCTGCCGTAGAATTTGGAAGCTGGAATCTTTGTGCTAAAAGATTTTGTATAACCGCAAGCGCTAAGAATACGACTTAGCACAATCCCATAGGGCTTGGGATTTACTGACTTGGCCATCGCTGCCTTGAAGAGATTAAAAACGTAGAGAGACTAGTTAACTTTTAACTTGGTCAGAATGGCCACCATCATCTTGTACTGAACGTTTGTGACTTTATCGAATGTCCCTTTTTTGCATTCGATCATTTTTGAACATAGATCAGCGAGAATAACGTATTCGCCCTTCATATCATTTTTCTTGAAGTTCGGCTCATACGCAATATCAACATCTTCTTTCTTTATCAACTCCCAGATTTTTGTAGCATCTCCGAGGGTGACGTTTTCGACCTCAGTGCCATCATTGGGCAGAATCATCAATGAAGAAATCAAGGAGGGAGTGAGAACAAAGGTCTCTTTAGCAAAAGGGAAGACGCAAGATATGGAAGTTCCGTCTTCAAAAATCTGGGCATTGTTGAAAAAATAGAGAGATTCTTCTTCAAAGTAGTTGAAAAAAGTAGTGATCATATCTCTCAAACCAGATTCTTGAATGAGTGGAAGAATCGTTCGAAGAGGAAAGTTCTGGTTCTCATAAAGGAAATCCCAGTTAATCAGAAATCTGGCGTTAACCGTAACTGGTTTTTCAGTACGGGAAGATTTTCTGGTGTTAGACTTAGATGATTTTGAAGATTTGGAAGCTTTGGGTGCCATTGCTGAAACTTGGAAGCTTTTGAAGGAATGAGAGAAGTTCTTGCCTTTTGAGAGAAATAACTTTTATAGTAGAAGAATTTGGAAGTGATAAAGGTTTACCGTAAAGTTTTTGAAAGGTTTAAATAGGAGGCAAAAATAAATTCTCAGATGGTAGGTGAATGACACGTGTACAAAAGTTAATGACAGAAGGAATCTGAACCACGTACACATAACTTCGGATGTCAAAAAATGCGGTAAAATAGGGTACTATAATATTTTTCGTGTCCGCAATTACTTTTTGAAAACGTTTGAGAAAATTTGAAATTTTCAGCGTGAAATACACGCGCCTGATAGTACACTGACACATACTTAGACTCATGCAATTACTGAACCGCCTAGGTTTAGATAGGGATCATAACCGTCAGTTCGATTTGATAGGCACGTGTGGGTAGTTATCAAATCTGATCTTTTGGACTTATCCACACGTTTCCTTTAGCGATGAAAACTATGCATGAATTTTTGAAAGAAAGTTACTTAGCATTGAAGAGGGAATTCTTTCAACGCTGAAGTTAAAAAAAATCAATCGCTTGGATTTATAAAAGATAAGCGCTAGTGATCAATGCTTAGGATTTTAAAAGTCTTTTTTTTTTATCGCAGTTGCTTGATACATTGAGATAAGTACAATTTTAAAGTTCCCCCTAAAGATGATGACTCATTTCGAGATTTTTGATAAACTCTTTAGACATAAACAAAGGTGGATTCCCCCTAGATTTTATGCCTATAAATTTGATGTTTTATGATTTAAGCGTTTAAGTCAATCATACCTAATTCACTTCTCAGAGTGAGAAAGCGTTGTTCGTTGAGCGCTTTGGTGAAGATATCTGCCAATTGTTTGTCAGTTCCAATGAAATGCATGGAGATATCTTTCTTTTGAACATGGTCACGCAAGAAATGGTATCTAATGTCAATGTGTTTGGTTCTATAATGAAGGACAGGATTTTGGGTCATAGCTAAAGCGCTTTGGTTATCACAATGGATTGGGGTAGGACCTAGGATTGTTCCATAATCTCTAAGTTGTTGCCTCGTCCAAAGGATTTGTGCACAACAGCTTCCAGCGGCTACATACTCTGCCTCAGCGGTAGAAGTCGCTATGAATTGTTGTTTCTTACTATGCCACGAAACTAGTCTATCACCTAGAAATTAACATGTACCACTAGTACTTTTTCTATCTATTTTGCATCCTGCAAAATCTGCGTCTGAATAACCAATTAGTTCAAAAGAAGAGTCCTGTGGATACCATAAGCCCACATTTTGTGTGCCTTTTTGGTATTTAAGGATTCTCTTGGTAGCATTTAAGTGTGATTCTCTAGGATCAGTTTGAAATCGTGCACACATGCATACCAAAAACATAATATCAAGTCTACTAGCGGTAAGATAAAGAAGTGATCCACTGATACCTCTATAGTTAGCGATATTGATTTTCTTCCCACTTTCATCTTTATCTAACTTAAGCGTTTGCCTCATTGGAATTTTTGAAGATGATGCATTTTCCATACCAAATTCTTAATCATATCTCTAGTATATTTAGCTTGGTTTATAAATGTTCCAGTAGTGAGTTGTTTAACTTGTAATCCTAAGAAGAAAGTTAATTCACCCATCATGCTCATTTCAAATTGATCTTGCATCATTTTCGAAAATTTCTCACACAATCGCTTATTTGTAGAACCAAATATAATATCATCAACATAAATTTGGACTAAGAGAATATCTTCATTATGGGTAATTTTAAATAACGTTGTATCAACGCTGCCTTTTGAAAAGCCTTTACCAATAAGGAAGATAGAGAGAGTGTCATACCATGCTCTTGGTGCTTGTTTAAGGCCATAGAGTGCCTTATCCAATTTGTAGACCATACTCTTGCCATGGTTGTTGATGAATCCTGGAGGTTGCTCCACATATACTTCTTCTTGGAGTTTACCATTCAGGAAAGCACTCTTCACGTCCATTTGGTATACTGTGAACTTGTTGAATGCGGCAAACGCTAGGAACATCCTAATCGCTTCAAGACGGGCTACTGGAGCATATGTTTCATCAAAATCAATTCCCTCTTCTTGACAATAACCCTGAGCGACTAGTCTGGCTTTGTTTCTTATAACAATGCCATCTTCATCCATCTTGTTCCTAAAAACCCATCTAGTCCCAATAACTCCTTGGTGAGTTGGTCTTGGTACTAGTGTCCAAACCTTGCTTCTCTCAAATTGGTTAAGCTCTTCTTGCATTGCTTCTACCCAACTTGAATCACTAAGCGCTTTATCCACTTTCTTTGGTTCCATTTGAGATAGGAAGCTTGCGAACATGGCCTCATTAATTGTAGCGGACCTAGTTCTAACAGGTGCTTCAATATCTCCAATCACTAGCTCTGGTGGATGCTCTCTAAGCTATTTGCGGTCTGGTTGGAACGGGTTGAGAGACTCTTGATTATCAATCGCTTGATTCTCATTTGTCTCTTGCGTAGACGCTGCATCATTCATAGTTCCATTCTGCTCTTGATGATCATTCTCTTCATGTTCATCAGCAATTCTGACATTATCATTATCTTTAACCTCACGAGTATCCTTAGGAAAAGGTACACGAATCTCATCATCTTCGTCATCACTATCATCACCAAGATTGATTTGTGACGCTTGTTAGGTGAGATCTTCAATTCCTACATCATCAGGATTAACCTTACTCGGTTCTTGGTTAGCATCATCAAACACAACATGAATGGATTCTTCAACCTTTGATTTGATCTTATTTAGGATACGAAAGCTCTTTCCATTTTTGGCATATCCTAGAAAGATTCCCTCATCCGCTTTAGGATCAAATGTCTTTAGGCTTTGGGATCCATTGTTATGAATGAAACATTTTGAACCAAAAACATGAAAATATGAAACGTTAGGCTTACGTCCCTTCCACAACTCATATGGAGTCTTCTCATGTTGCTTGTTGATCATACACCGGTTCTGAGTGTAGCAAGCGGTGTTGATGGCTTCGGCCCAAAACCTTTGAGGCAGCTTGGACTCTGCTAACATCGTCCTTGCGGCTTCTTTAAGCGTTTTGTTCTGTCGCTCGGCAACTCCATTCTGTTGAGGTGTTCTAGGAGCAGAATACTCATGAAGTATTCCTAAATCTGTACAAAACTTCTCAACAAATTGGTTAGTAAATTCAGTTCCTCTATCGCTTCTCATTCTCGTCACCCTTAGGTCTTTCGAATTTTGCATTTGACGAATTAGCACTGTGAGCTTGACACTAGTTTCATCTTTGGTCACTAGAAATTCTACCCATGTATAGCGAGAGAAATCATCAACTATTACTAGCGAGTACTTTTTACCACTACCACTCATGATTTGAATAGGGCCAAACAAATCTAGATGCAATAGTTCAAGAACTCTAGAAGTAGATAGACATGGTTTCTTTTTAAAAGATGATTTAACTTGTTTACCCAATTGGCATGCATCACATAAGCGATTTTTCTGAAAGGAACCCTTAGGTAATCCTTCTACAAGATTTAGCGATATTAACTGAGAGATTGCCTTGAAGTTGAGGTGATTCATTTTTCTATGTCATAACCAACCCAATTCATTTTGACTTTTAGCAACAAAACATGTGGGGTTGTTATCAGATGTAGAATCCCAATCTACTAAATACACATTGTTTGTTCTTTTTCCTCTTAATTTAGTAGACTTAGTCTTAGCGTCGTTAACGTAGCAGAAGTCACTTGAGAATTTTACTTCAAAGCCTTTATCACAAAATTGACTAATGCTTAACAGGTTATGCTTAAGACCCTCAACGTAATATACATCACTGATCATGATGTTCCCCTTATGCATGATACCTATACCTTTGGTTTTACCTTTGGAGTTATCACCGAATATAACTTGAGGACCGTTGGTAGCTTGATAGTTGACTAGAAGATTTTTGGAACCAGTCATGTGTCTTGACAATACACTATCAATGTACCAAACTGAAGTATCGGTGCTGGCTCTAGGTACCTGCATTTAAAGGACAATTCTAATTCTTCTTAGGTACCCATGTTGTTTTGGGTCCTTCAGCGTTAGTAACTTTGGTTTGAATTAGAACTTTAGGAACCTATATTTGCCTAGTCTTCATTTTAGGAATACTGGCCTTCTTGGGTTTAACATCGTGTTGTGTGTGCTTTTTGGGTGTGTAATAATATCCTCGATTATAATAGTAGTCATAATCATAGTCATAGTCATAATCATCATAGTATCGATAATATGATCTTGACTGTCTTGGATATGGACGCTGGTATTTCCTTAGCGCTGGCTTCGGTTGCACTTTTGATGCTTGACGCTTAGCGCTTGATTCACAGTGGTTAGGTTTATCCTTAGCCTTTTGAGCATTTGGATGAACCTTTCTTTTTGAATCATTTGACTTTGTCTTTCCCTTGCCTGAGTCAGCTTTGGCTTTCTCATTTGGCCTCGTACCGTTGTTGCTCGGTTCATTCAGTGTTTGACTTTGTGAACTTTTCTAAACAAAGAGAACACCCTTTCCTTTGTTGTTTGCCGTAACATTAGATTTATTTGGTTGTTTACCGAATTTATTGCATCCTAAACCGGTCTTTTCACCAAATAATCTAGTTACCTTAGTCACATTATCCAAGTTACTAGAAGCTTTTGATAATGATGAGATGAGCTGTTCTGATTTGGCAAGTCTAGCGATCAGATCAGCTTCTCTCTTAACTATTATATCAAGATCATTTTTTAATTGAATAATTTCACTCTCAAGCGATTGGTTCTTCTCAATGCACTGTTGTTGAACTCGCAACTCTGCTCTGAGCGTCACTTTATCTCATGTGAGTGATGAGATAATAGCGAGATCATTTTGATATATTTTGGCAGCTTCTTGACATTCATTGTAGTATTCTTTGACTTTGTCAAGTAATTCATCATAAGAAAGAGGGATTGATAATTCATTGATTACCTCTGGTAGTGAGTCCTCAGACGCTTCATCATCTCTTGCCATAAGATAAATCAATGCTGAGTCGCTTGTAGGCTCATCATCACTGCTTTCATCTGATGATTCCAAATCCTCTTCAGGCGCGGAGAATGGTTCAGATTCCGCTAGCAAACCTTGTTGGTGAAGGTTGCTCCTGAATTGGTTTCTATCCGCATAGTGTTGCCTTGAGGGCTTTGACACATTTGGATAAGGGCAATTTACCTGGTAGTGCCCTGGTTTCCTGCAATTATAACACAAATTAGTTTTCATTTTCTGTTCAGTGGATAATCGCTTTGAGACTACTGGCGCTGAGAGATTTTGAGTACGGGACGGAGGCGCTTGGTATGGAACTGGCGCTACTGGTTGAGGTGCAGAGTACACTGGCGCTTGATACTGAGGCGCTGGAGCAGGGAGAGGAGTCTGAAATGACGTTTGTCCGATAGGATTTCTCTTTTCATATCTTAGAAATTTTTTGAATTTCTTGACCAATAAAGCCATTTCCTTTTCTTCATTTGACTCCATAGTTTTAGCCTCACTAACCGCTTTACCCTTGCTTTTGGTTGTAGCAATTAAAGATCCTGATTCAATCACTGAAGTCGATGTGTCGCTGACTTCACCCAATTCGAACTCAAATGCCTTTAACTCTGAAAAGACATGCTCTGGAGTAAGAGTCTCCAATGTCGGTGATTCTCTCATAGCAACAGTCTTAATTAGATACTTGCTTGGAAGACTTCTGAAGATCTTGTTGACCATTTCTTTGTTGGTCAATTCCTTGTCTAATGGCGCTAACTCTGTAACGAGCAAAGTAAACCTTGCGTCCAATTGTTCTAGCGTCTCATTGGGCTGCATCTTGAAATGCTCAAATCTTTGCATGGCTATGGAAAGCTTATTCTCCTTGATTTGTGTTGATCCTTCACACACTATAGCCAGCTTATCCCATATTTCTTTGGAAGTCTTACATTGCTTGATCTTGTTGAATAATGCATCGTTGTCTCCTAACGGTGAGTAAAGTGCACTTCATCCAACATTATCTAGATTTGCTCTTTTTCGATCCTCAGGCGTCCATTCTAACTTAGGTTTCTCGACATAACCATCTGGAGTGGCCTCGGTTGCTCCAGGGGCTCGAGTTACAACTTTCATAATCTGAATGGGACCACCTGTAATTACATCACACATTTCACTATCGCATGAGCACAAGTAAGCGAATGCTCTAAGTTTCCAAGAATCATAATTTGACTCTACCAACTTAGGCATTTTGTTGAAAGCCATAATGAGATGTTTTTAAAGAGAAAATTCAAGGCGACTAAGTTCAAAAACAAATGGATCTGAACAAGCAGTTATGCTCGGAAATGCTTAGGTTTCTAATTCAACCGCTCTGATACCACTTGATGGTCCCAAGTGGCATACGAAAGGGTCTAGAAGGGGGGGTTGAATAGACCCTTAAGTCTTTTTAAACTTCAAAAATTTCGTGTTACTTTTCAAAGATCTGAACGCTTGGAAGGCTGAGCGCTTGGGTCAGGCGCTTCAGTAAAGATAACTTAGACTTAGTTAGTTTAGCAATTTACCAAAGTAGGGTAACGCTTAGATCACTTAATCAGGGTTAGCACAGCGGAAATGATTTTTAGCGTTCTTTTAGATAATTTAATCGCTTTGCAATTTTACTTGTCTTTTATAATAATGTAAAATGACAGATATAAGACAGTAAAATATAAATGACACAATAATTTGTAAGGTTCACTCGATGATGTAATCCCAGCTACGTCCTTCTTCTCCTTTTTCACTTGGAGGAAATTACTAAGATGATTATCAAAGAATCACACAGAATCTTCTACAAGATAGTAAAGAATGAAAATGATCTCGGGCTCCTTGATCACACAGATTTCAGCACCAATGAAGATCGTCTTCTACAAGCTTCTCTCACTCAGAAATACTGCCTGTAATGAGTCTCAACAACTTTTCTCACTTAGATGAAAGGTTGAGGTTTTTGTCACAAGGGTTTGTTTGTATTTGGGAAGATCAAACAACTTGGAATATCTCAATGGGAATTTAGGTTTCTTCTTTGGAAAATGTTTGAGATATTTGTGACTTTCTGGAATGTAGATAAAAAACTTGAAGGAATTTTGGCTATGGAGATTCTAAGATTTTTCTTGTGTACGTAATTTTCTCTTGTAAATGTTTTTGTACCGTACTTTTTAGGGTCTGCGGAAGGTAAGGAATTTATAGGCAATTCTTGGGATCTGTCCGTTAGACACATGTAGGAGGGTGCCTTTCACGCAGCGCGTGATTCTACCTAAAGCCTGACATTCCTGAAACACTGCTGGCACCGATTGGATGGTAGCAGCTATGAACTCTGAAGTTCTGACAGTCTGGTCAAAAAGGTGGCTTGTCCACAGGTCACAGTAGTTTATCACATTTAATACTCTTATCAAGCATTTAATGCATTTGAATTTATTTCCCGTTGGAAATAAATGTCCATTGAATGATTGCATTTAAGTCCTTCGTGACTTGATGATTTATTTCAGGTGAATTTGTCATTGATCGCTTAAGTGCTTTTGAGCGCTTGATCCATAAATTTTGATGAAGATCCTTTAGCGTTTGACGGACGCTAAGAGACAAATCTTCATCTCTGGTTGACTTCAGACGCTGATCTTCAACTTCTTCTCTAATAGACTCACCTAGAATTCTATTAGTGATTCGGTATCTAATACTTAGTCTAAAACCTACAAAGATAAAAATTACAAGCCTAAACAAAATTACGAACTTTTAAACGCTTAAACAATGATTTATGGAAAACATAAACTTACATTTTATTTGGGGTCTAACATTGAATCCTATCTTGTCATCATCAAAACATCTAACATTGAATCCTATCTTACATTTCCTAACAGTATTTTAGTCTCCTTCATCTCTTATTTATAGGTGAAGATTACCTAGAGTCCTATTAGGAAAAGGAAACTTCCTTTCTCCCAAACTCTCTAGTAATCCTTATCCTATGAAGACTTGGAGGAGGGGAAAACTCTTTTCCTCTTCCACCACACATAAAATCGCCCCTCCCTTATTTACACTCACAAATCGGTCAACTCCATTTAATTGGACTTTGGGATTTAATTTTGACTTCTCAATTTAATTATAGGTGCAACCCATCAATTAAATACAAGTCAAATTAAATCCAACCAACTAATTCTAACATTTATTTATTTAACTTGGGCTCCACCCAATTAAATAAAATACTTGGACTCTACTAGGTCCATTAATTTAATTAATTTTACAAGATTAATTAAAAGAGTAAAATTAATTGAATTCTTCAATTAATTTATATTCCATATTAGGAAAGTACTAAACTTTCCTAATTCCCTCAATTTCCTCGAAATTGATTAATCACATCTATTCAAGCAATGACTCTCTCGAGTTAGTGTGTGACCCCTTAGGCTCGTTTCTATCTAGTAGTAAGCACACCTTCCCACAGTGCTAGTGTACCTTCCTAAAATGGAAAGTACTAGATTTAATCAAGCCTCGAATTAGTCACCAAGCAAATTCTCGGCACTTACAAATCGCGGCTGCCCACCTAGCATAGGGTCCCGAAGACCTAGATAAAACGAAAGTAAAGATACGCCTTTTGCGATCTTGATCTTCGCATAAGTAAGATCTCTCTATCTAATCTCCCGATTGAATCTAGAGCATTGGCTAAGGTCGAAGCTCTATTAATTCAATACTATATTTCCCACGTTATGTGAAATCGACTTCGACTATCTAAACAAGGAAACCCTACGCCTCTTTAGCTATCATACTTCGGCCGAAGATTCCTTAAGTCGATTCAATATGTAACCATAGGAGATTTACCGACTGGCTAATGTCAGAGATAGATTCCTCTTGATTCTCACGTGCCTTACTACGTAAGACGTGCATGTCTGAGTTTGCCCATATTCGATCATCTAAAATGATCATGTAACAAATCAAGAACATGCGCGGTTACGCATAAGACATCCATTGGAATCTTAGGTCCATAAGAATTACTCTTATACTACAAGACCACTGGAAGTTCCACATTCGACTTGGAATCCATTTTAGGAACTTCCATGGGGTTGTTTAGTTCGCCCATTACCGCAATGGCAACCCTCATATATGCGTTGGCTTTCACCGTGCCAATATCTATGGAACGAGATACACTTCTACCAGAGTATGCATCATATGAGCAAGTCTTTTGGGTTGCATCGATATCCCTTTATCTCGATGAACCCTTTCACGACTTGGAACAATGTTTAAAGATCACAGCCTTCGAGACATATTCCATCATTGCCATACCCAATGTGCAATGATGTCCCATAGCTATGTGTGATCCTTCGGGACTTTATTCTAAGCCAAAGTAAAAACTAATTTAAGAATAAAGACATGCCACACATAAAAAAGAGATTGACTTTATTTATAAGAAAACGATTGTTCAACTCTAGAGTTACTATTACAAAGAATGGCGCCCAATAATTGGTGCGCCAGGCACTAACTCTAACACACGAGCTATTGAAGAATTTTAATACCGTTAAAGTCACCCATATACCAAGGGAAAATTATCAAATAGCGAACGATCTGGCTCAAATAGCTTCGGAATACAATCTAGACCCTCTTTTGCTCGAATCAGCAATTAGGTTCGCACCAAGAACGGTCTTACCCTTCGAACATAGACACGTATCAGTTAATAAAATAGACATTATGAAAGAAAAAGACGATTGGCGGTACGAAATTGTGGAGTATCTTAAAAACCCCACAAAATGAGGGTTCTCGAATAAACTAAAATTGATTGCGCATCATTATTTCGATGACGAACATGAACTATTCAGAAAAGACCCCCAGGGAGTTTTATTAAAATGTCTCGATCTGGAAGAGGCCATTATAATCATGGCTGAAACACACGAAGGAATATGCGGAGCCCATCAAGCCGGGCAAAAAATGAGGTGGTTAATACACAGATATGGATACTATTGGCCAACAATGTTAAGAGACTATATAAATTATGCTAAGGGATGCAGGCAATGTCAAAGGTTCGGTATGATATTAAGACAACCTGCAGCCGAATTGAATTCGATAATCAAATCATGGCCATTTTGAGGATGGGCTATGGATATCATTGGTGAAATCAAACCTGCCTCATCGAAAAAACATAGCTATATCTTGGTGGCTACCGATTATTTCACGAAGTGGATCGAGGCTAAAGCTTTCAAAGACATCAGTTCGAAGAAAGAGACAGAGTTCATTAAAGAAAATATAATTACAAGATTTGGGATCCCTGAATCTATAACGTTTGATCAAGCCAGAGTTTTTAACAGCACAGAGATGCTTAAATTCTTAAATCAATTCGGGATTAAGTTATTAAATTCGACACCGTACTATGCCCTGGCAAACGGGCAAGCTGAGTCATCGAATAAATTGGTTAAAGGTTGCATTTCAAAAATGTTAGGGAATAATCCCAGAAATTGGCAGGAACTGCTAATCATTGCATTGTGGGCCTTGAGAACTATCAAGAAGGATAGTTTGGGTATATCTCCGTTTCAATTGGTTTATGGCCATGAGGCCATGATTCCCATAGAAGTCAGTATTAAGTCCAAAAGAGTTTGCGAACAAATGCATCTTACAGCGGAACAATATATTGAGAGTATGAACATCGAAAAATTAGATCATGAGATGTTGCAAACTATGGCTTTGAAATGAATCGAGCTCCAAAAAAAGAGAGTAGAGAAAAGTTACAATAAAAAAGTAAAGCCAAGATCCTTCGAAATTGGAGACTTAGTATGGAAAATGATTTTACCCGAAGGGTCAAAGGATCATTTTCACGGGAAATGGTCACCTAAATGGGAAGGACCATTTTTAATTTCGAACAATTTAAAATTCAGTGTTTAAATGGGAATGATTATGGAAGAGCGTTAAATGCGAGACATTTAAAGAAATTCACACCAAGCATATGGAAAGAAAATGAAGCAATTATATTCAAAAGGTTGCCCGAAACGGGTAGAAATTTCATACACTAAGCTAATGATTACATCAAAAATATCCTAAAATCGAATAAAATGTAAAGAGTTAAACAGCACTTCTAGGGTAGAGTCGAAGGCATCCTTTTCGAGTAGAGCCGACCCGACTATTTCATCAAGTTCATACGTAAGTTAGGCAATTTGGTCATTAAGACTAGTTATATCCCCTTCGACTCGATTCATAAAGGCAGAAAGACGATCTATTTCCAATTGGAGGGTTGCAATCTGTACATCTATGGCATCGATTCGGGATAAATAATCCGTTCGAATGCTCTCCAAGACCGGGGCCTGACTCTGTAGTTGAGATAGTCGCTGGAAAAGTTTGGGGGATACGTCTTCCTCAAATGGGTTGATACCCTGATCGAAAAGTTCACGGAGATGAGTGAGGCATGATTCGAACACCTGACGGGCCGCGTGAAACACAGACAACCATGGGTCGGCAACCCTCGAGGTGGCCTCATCGAGAAGAACTCAAAGCCTTGTAACCAAAACAACATCATTCTGAGAGCGACGAACATCGTAAAGAGCCTCAGTTAATTCCCCCCGGGAAAATTCCAAAGGCGCGATGGCTCCTAAAGAAATTAAGATACTCATGTAAATAAGAAATCGAAGAGGAAACTTATGGGACAAATTTTTTTTAAAAAACTCACCTTCGAACGAAGCAAGCCCTGATGGGGCCGTCGAGCTCGAAGAGGACGGATCAAGAATTGGCACGACCGGGACATTAGAAATCGGATCTATTTCTTCAATATGTACCGATGAGGCCGGAAGATGAGAACGGCCCGGCAAAGGCTGGAGAAAAAGGCCCCCAAGAGGGTTCACGCCAAGAATGGAAGAATCCATAAATATGGTCGAAACTCCCGTTGAGGAGGAAAAGGATAACTTGATCGAAGACGGCAAAGCAGGGACAGAGAAAAGGCCAACAATAGTTGCCAGGTCATCAACATGATGGATAGGAGCTACCGGGACCAAAGAAGAGGTTGAAGCATCAGCGGGAGCTGTTACAAATACATTCAAGGTATTACCTCTCTTGATGACGTTTCTCCTGGTAAATTTGATCTTATTTTTGAAACTATTCTGTTAGTGTTTCTATCCTCCGATCGAAGGATAGAAACACTAACAGAATAGTTTCAAAAATAAGATCAGATTTACCAGGAGAAACGTCATCAAGAGAGGTAATACCCTCAGTAAGAGCAGTTTGGGTTTCAGGAGAAAGCTCAGAAGGGGAATTAGTCGGTGACAGGGCCATGGGAGGATTCATTTCAAGAGCATCCTCAACATCAAGCTCGAGAGAACACTCCTCGAGAACAGTGGTCTCAACTGAAGGGCCTATGCAGAAAATGTAAACATAAGGAAAGAGCAAATGGAAGGAAAACCTTTAAAGATGCTAAGATAAAAGGCAAGGCAATAGACAAAGATGATTACCAAGAGTTTCGAACGATTCTTCCAAACAGGGACATTTACTGCTTCTACGAACAAGTGGCTGGGGGTCCACCCCATCCCCTTCATCATCAAAGGAGGTTTGAGGTTATTCGGTCACCGGGGGAAAAACTTCTTGAATTAGAAGATCCCCTCTTTTTCGAGTAACGGGGGCCGAAGTAGTAGAAGGGCTGGCTTTCGACTTTAACGCTCTGGAAGAACGCGCCAGAGGTCTAACCCTGGCACTAGGGGCAGTTCAAACAAGGGCTTCCGACTCTCGAAGGGCTTGGAATATTCCCTCGTGTGCTTGTATGAGGGGATCATCTCTTTCGAATCGCCAGCCAGATGTTAAATCATAAGGAATGAGATAAGCATCATCCTACCAAAATGAGAGGAACGAAATTAATATTCAACAAAAAGGGAAAAATTAAAAAGAAAAATTCACCAACATACCTCGACTTAGAGGAGCCTTGAAAGTTCGGCTACATTTCCAGATCCCGCGCAAATTCGGGCAATGCCGGTGACCAACTTCCAAATAATTCACCTAGAGTAATTCCGTTGCAAGACACGGTTCCAGAAGTCAGTAAAACACCGCTCCATTCAAAGGGTCCTACAGAAAGCAGGTACTGGAATAGGGAGAACTTGACAAGTCGGTATCCCTCGAATGATAATTTCCGATCGATCCCTTTTGGTCTTTAGGATGGCATATTGTCTTTTCGACCACGAACGGTTCATCGTCCCCAAAAAGGAAAGCGCAAAGCTCTGAGTGAGACCGAATTGTCTCGAACATAGCTGCAAGAAATGGAGGTAACTAGTCAGGGAAGCAAACAAATGTACTCGATAAGCAATAAGAAATAAAAAACTAAGGGTGCATTAAAGTTACCTGGGGATTATAAACCTCAACACCCGTAGCGTTGTCTACATACAGTAAATCTCGAGATGACAGAACAGAACGCCAATAAGGACGATCATCGTCAGAGCGCCTCAAAGAATCAATATCTCTTAACCAAACTGGAAAGGCAGTATGGGACCAATGGAAAGATTCTTGGCTGTGCCTCATCTCGAAGAAAGGACACCATGTTGAAACGAAGATTTGGTTATATATAGTGCTAAGGACTAAAAGAAATGAGGCCTTTTCGAGAGGGAGTAACAAATTAATAGCAGCCTCCCCGTAACAGACCCAACTCGAGGAAGGTTTGAAGATAGAAGGGGCTCGAGACGCTTCTTCGAGAGATTCGGGGGTCCTTATACTTAACAATTCGGGATAGTAAAGAAAATCCCAAAAGGACAACAACCATAAGGGACCTGACAATCTCTTGGCATTCGAAGGATCCCGGTGGAGATTGAACATCATACGGTAAAACTGGGACAGTACTATAGGAGCTAATTCGATGGGCCCCATAGTGGTCGCAATATTGGCAGAAAGAGGGAGGAAGGTTTTGTTTACGACACAGCTAGAATTCATGAATAAAGAAAAGACAAAATTCAAAAACAGTACCTTCTCGAAGGCTGAGACTGGATCTTCACATTCTGAAAAATGCGTGACCAAGGTAGAATAAGCAATGTTGGCACCACCACTCTTACCGTGACACTTAATCCACTCGGACGAAGACGCCAACAGGGCTCGAGAGTCGCTAATCGCTTCTCCAGTAGGAAGTATGGCACCATGGGGAGATAACCCAATAATTAAAGCCACGTCTTCGAGTGTTACCGTCTGGAATCCTCGAGGCAATACAAAGCAGTTATACGAAGGATGCCACGAAAGGGCCAGAGCGTCTGTCAGCACTTGCTCGAAAGGAAGTGTTTGATAACAGGCTATTCGAATAAGCCCCATGATTCTATTGTTCGTCCATTTCGAATGAAATTGCTGAAGACGATTGAACCACAAAAAAGCGTCGGAATTGCCTATCCACCCATTGATGGGTTTCTTCATATTATTCCAAGCTAACTTGGGGGCAACCCCTCGCAGGCATAACGGAGCGTTGTTACTTTCCAAATCGGGCCAAGTCCAGAGAAAATTGGGGATATCAGGAGAATCATTCTCAAAGGCCGAAGATTCGAATCGAGGACCTAGGGTCAGGTGATTGAGCAATTCTGACCGCGACGATCAGAGAACCATCGAGGCACCACATGAGTCTCTTCGAGAGTCATGACCTTGACGTCGCTATAACGGCCCCTAAACGCCGTAATAATGTTATGCAAATCCTCAGCCGCTTCACAGTCGAGAACAGATGCTCGAGGAATAAAAATACCCAAGTCATGGGCGGCGGTATGATGGGGAATAGCCATCAATCCGAGGTAAGAATGAGACACTCGAAAAGGGATGAAAGAGAGGGAGAGAAATTCTGATTACTACCGTGCGAAAATAAAGGAGTTGAAAGACGAAATCCCTCAAAGATGATGGACGTGCGGATTCGCTCGAAGAAGACGAAGGGAAAGGGAGATGAAGTCGATGGTCCAGATAGTTATGTTACCGAAAAAGGGTAATTGGTTCTTTATAGGGATTTTAAACACCCGGTAATGAAAAAACACACTTATTAGTTACCAGGAAGATGAAAAGCCCCTGACGTTTTTTCATCAAGAGGCACGTATTTCTATACCCACCAAAAAATATGAAAAGGCGTTCATAAGAGGACGTGTCTTTTTAATAAGTATGAAACGAACTATTCGAACATATATCGATGAACAGGCGTGTCAGTTAATACTCGCGAATTCGAAGCATGCGAGCATATTTAATGCCCATAAATTCGAAACATTCATGAGCATTAGGGGGGCATTTGTTTACATATAAGAAAAATTGGATTTGGGCCAGTAATTCATATAGAGCCCAAAAGAAAGGTGCAATCCTAATGAGGGCAGATGAGCCAAAAATTGGGCCTGACAACTGTAGGGTCCAGAATTCGAACACGAGGAATAAAGGGCGAATCTTTGAAAGCCCAATGGTCACTAAGGAAGGAAAAATCAAATGAAGTATAAGGAAGCGTGACCCAGTCGGGAAAATAGGTGCCAAGCAAAGTGAATTCAAAAAGGAAGTTGCGAGCGGTTTTCAAGAGGTGGCGAACGTGGAGGTTACAAGAAAACCAAGACAGAAGGTCGGGAGTATATATGCGAAAAAGGAAAGACAATGAAGAGGAGAACAATCACTACAAAAGAATTTCTTTCTTTCTTTCTGTCATTAGACTAGCTTAAACGTAGTTAGATTTAGCATAATTAGATTCTAGAATAATTAGTTGGTAGCGTCAATTGATTCGTTAGTAGCGTTACCTTCGAGCACTTCATTTTCGTGTAAAGAAGAATTCACCGAAGAATTCATGGAGGTATATCCACGTTTAAGCTTTAAGTGTTGATTAATTGCTTAAATTTCAGTGTATCTTCCTTAGCCGTTGAGATATATTTTTATTTAGGCGTTTAAGTGTTGATTAAATTGCTTGAATATCAGTGTATCTTCTTTATTCTTCACATCAAGAAAGTTATTTGCGAGACTCAAACCACCGTCAGCTCATATAAGCAGGGGTTATTAGATAACTCCAGGTTGTGAATTATCACGGGGCTTGGATCTAACATTCGAAATCCTTCCCTAGGCTTGTTTGTTCGAAAACACGAAACAGTCACGGTTAACTTGGAATTAAGGTTCCATATTGACTAAAAAGAATGATTATTCCTAATATGGCTCAACATATGAAGTTTTCTGTTGAACGTATAAATAGATTTATGAGATGAATATTGTATTTTATATTTGTGATTTATTCTTGATAAAGAATAAATAATTGCATAGTTAATATTACTTTATTTTGCTACGCATATATGAAGTTTCTGTTTAGTAGTTTTCTTTCGGCTTATGAATAAATGCAATACGTGTGATTCTTCAATATGTTTGACAATTTTTAGTATAAAGTCTGATCACAGTGAATGAAGAAATGCACCATTTAAATAGTTGATTTAAATTGATTGCATGTTCTTTTCATGTGATAGTAACGTTTATTTAAAGAAGTCAATTTTGTGTTAAGAATAATTATTGCATTATTTAGAGTTGTAGCCTACAATTTTATCCATAATAGTGAAATAATTATTGAGGCTAAACTAGTTGTGATTTCATTTAGCGAAAGGAAATCGAGTCTGATTTAAAGAAATTAAAAACAGATAATGTGGAAAGGCATCACTATGAACATGTAAGGTTGAGAAGTGAGAATTTTCTAATGTTTCATATAATGAAACGTGCTCTCCGAAGTTAGAAATGTGGTCGACATAGTTTACAAAGTACACGACTTGGTCAAAAATAAAGGATGTTAATTGTCGGAGTAAGATCGTGAAAGTCAATCAAACGTATGAAATTAAATCTGAGAAAGTGACTTTAAAGATATAGACAATTTGGTAAAACTAAATTATAGTTGGTGTACTGACCAAAGTCGAAATAAGGAGAAGGAAAAATACTCTAAGGGGACAACCACAAAAGTGGTAAGCTAAACCACACTGATAGTGGTTAATCATAAATAATCCAAACCATGTAAATGGCAGGTGACCGTCAAGGACAGGTTGAACCATATAATTTGTGGGTATCGGTCAAGACAATCCAAACCACTCAAATGGTGGGTGATCGCCAAGACAAACCAAGCTAGGCAAATGGTGGGTGGTTGGACCTTACGCTCTCGACTGTAGTATCTAACACCTATTATGGGAGGTAACTAAGCGAATGGTGGGTCGACATCGGTGCTACACATATATCCGAGCTGGAAAGGCAGATGTATTGAGTATTACGAGTAGTCAACGTAATGACCTTTTGAAGGCATGGAATAGAGTTCGTAGATATCTTAAATATGCTATGAACTGTGATTACTCTATACGATATATCCGAGTGTACCGATAGAATACACTGAGGAAAAATGGATATTCTTTATTAGCTAGATTTTGTGCCACCTATTCAGATACATTATCCAAAATAGTTGACAGTCGGAAGAGCACAAAGTAGCATGTAAAATGGTAGTCTCGACACATACGTCGAAGAAATAAAACCATTAGCAGTGATCTTCAGTGACATTGTCTCTATTGATTGAGTAAAATCAAATGAGAATGTATGGATCCAAATGTATGCCTAAAAGATCAAATAAACTGCATATCGATGGGAATGGGCCTAAAGCCTACATAATTAAGAATCGACATAGTGGAAACCCAACCTTGTTGACTGGAGATCGCAAGATCTTGGTTTAATGGGAGAACGAAATTATGAAGATTCAGTGATGCACTTGAGGAGTTTAAAACTCCTACCCATTCCTAGGATAAAAAAGTGCAATCTACAGAGCGTAGCTGAGGTTAAGGAAATAGCTTTTAATGATTCGTATACTGTCTAAATGTGTGACGTAACAAAGTGGGGTACAACAGGGTACTCTTTATAGGAGATCACATCTGTAAGTGAGAAGTGAGGGCCGCTTCAATATAGTAAACACTTATGAATCCAAGATGGAGTTCCATGGCAAAAACGGACCCAATTGAGAACAAAATCTGTTAAAGAAGTTATTGTGTGAGTATCATTTTTGGTTTACACAAACGGCTGGCCAATTCAAAACATTACATTCATTGGGTAGCCAAGTAAATCCGATGATATTTCACTAAGGAAGGTTCAAAGCCACAAGCTTCCACTCTTGATGCAATAGCTTTTCGCCCAAACTCTCTCAGTATCTGCATAGTCTGCATTGCGTCTGCATAGTCTGCATTTACATTAATTTCATTCATGGTGGGTATGTTGAAAATCTTGATTGAGTAAATTGTGTTTAGCACAATTTTATTAGAGATTTAAGTGAATTCCACATGTCGAAAGTGGAATGTCTTTGACTTAAATTAATCTGCGTTTCACATAGATAAATTTAGAGTATTTAATTACTCAAATCCGATTTCGGGTGAATAAAAAATTAATTAACAAAGTGTGTCACTTAAAATGTAATTGGAATCAATGGATCGATATGAATGTACACGATTAAATGATCACAATCATACGATCAACGGCCGCGGTCGTATGGAAAATAGTTCATTTAGTCCGAGGATTAAAATGTTCAAATCGAAAAATTGAGGGACCAATTTGAAAGGACTCGATTAATTAAGATTCAAAGTTTTGGGGTCAATTTGCAAGTTCTAAAAAGCTGGGAGATGAATTGCATAGCAGCGGGTGCAACCGTCCACACTGGATTAATGCCCACTCAAGGAGCGAATCCATTGGCTGTTGATTCTCGCCTGCCCAAGGGCCTTTTCGCTCAAGGTGCAACTGTTGGGGTTAAAATGAAAAACTGCTTCAGGGGGCTTTTCGCCCAAGAGTCACAACTTTTGGGCTCTTCTACAGATGTCCGAAAAGTGCCTCTTTTGACCCAAAACCTTTCATTCTCTATAAATAGACCCTCATAGTTTGGAATTAATTACACCAATATCATATTCTCTTTTCTCTTTTATTCTTACTACTAATTTGAGTACTTTAAATATTTTTTTGTTTCTTGAATATTAATTTAATATTTTAAGAATAGTGTTGAATATTACATGCTAAATTGAGCATTTAAAATATTCTTGAAGTTCTTAAATATTATTTTAAGAATTATTTAGTACTAATTTGAGTACTTTAAATATTCTTAAATATTATTTTAATATTTTAAGAATAAGTTTGCGTATTAAATGTTTAGATGTGCATTTAATTCATCTGTGTCCATTGAGAAAGTTTGGAACAAGTATTTTGTTCGCTAGGCTCGGAAATTTGTAGTGGTACTATTTCCTAAATGTTTGTCGTTGTGTCTTGGGAGACAATTGCCGTATTCCGTGACCACCAAGTGTGTGGCAATATTGTCTTAAGGAAATAGGGTAACCCTTGCCTCGACATATCATTATCCTTATCATTTTGCATCTTCATAAATACCGCCCGTTACGTACTAGAATTTTTCCCAACAATTATGTGATAAAGTATTAAAGATATGTTTCAATTGAGCAAGTGAAAAAAAAAAAAACATGTTTAAAAGGTGAAATGAAACATGTCGTATGCTTCTTTTTTGTTTGTTTAACTTTTAAGCTTTGGTTTTTTTGTAAAATGGAAATTATTATCTCATTTCCTATTTTCGCCTAAATTCTTTTGTATTGTAACTGAAAAATACTCCACCTAGTATATATTCGAATTGTGTCTGATTTAAATTTTGCATTGAATATGGTATTTGAATTTTTTTCTCCTTTTTTGTTTTCAGACACTTTAAAAAAGCACTTGACACTATATTTATAGAGTATCTTAATAGATACGAGAACGATACAAATACAATATTGCACGGAGACATTTATAAGAGTATGTGTGCATCACAAACGACTATCTATTTTTATTCCTTTTAGATGCGGTTATTTATCGAATTGGGCTTTTGTGACAAGCTTGATTGCCCACACTGCTTATAGATGAGTTAAATCTAATTAATATATACCAAGTTGAGTAAGAGAGTATCATTTTTTCTTTTTTTTAGCTTTATAACCAAGGGTGTTCTCAACCCGTCGGAGATTAATCTTAGAGGCAGAGAGATCACCGAAATGGGTACAGCCTCTCCCAACAATACTTTTTTCATATACATGGCCAGGGAGTAAGAGAGTATAATAATTAAGCTAGTTAGCTTGTGAATTGAGAATGAATTTAATAATGCTCATCCCCGAATAAGCTAACTCGATTAAAGTTTATAAGCATCCTAGCGCTATTAATTTTTATTTGAAACACCTTAATATGAGATTTATCAATTAAAAAACTAATTTATGAAATGTAAAATGGACAAAGAGTTTGAAACTTTAGGATTCGAAGAAATATTATGAAAATGAGCTAATTATTGCTATTGGTCGCTAATTTCTTATCGTTTGGGCCGACGACAGAATAAGAGGATATATATATATATATATATATATATATAATTATTACATCATCTATCTTGAAAATTTCATAATTTTATTAGCTAAAGATTTGTCGTTTGCATTACATATTGATAAAGTGGCATTTTTGAAAAGAGACATTGTATATATCGTTATAGATAGGTGAAACATCCGAACTCGTAGAAATTTGATCTCGCGTACTATACTAAATTAGTCATTTCGTAATTGTTTCATTTCATACTTTTACTTGTTCATAAAAAATTTTTGTTAGTTTGAGCTAGCTCAGAGATAGGGCCAAATTTGTAAGAATTTGTGAGCTAAGTCAAAAGAAAAATAATTACAAATTGAATTTGAGCATATGGTAGTCTTGCATTGTTGCATTTTAAGCTTTAACATACTCATAAAGCCCGATTAATATTGTTATTTTAGTAACAATTATGATCATTTTAGTAACAATTATTATCAAATTAATGACTAATACTTTTTTTCTCCCTTCCTAAAGAAAAATAGCGGAAGATGCAATCAATAATAGGAGTTATGAATGTTTTATCATATCGAGAAATGCTGAATCGAGCTATAATTATCATTTATTAACTTAGCCGTTGTATTAACCCCAACAAAATGTACAATGATTTGAACACACTTACTAATAATAGAATTTGGTCTTATCATAGGCAGGGACGGAGCCAGGAATTATGGTGAGGGGGGGCGAGATTTTTGTGAGTTTCATTTACCCGGTAGTGAAGAATTGTATGGGGGGTATGGTACGGTATATGTATGCGAAAAAATTGAGGATTAGGTTTAGTAAGAACACTTTTGGAGGGTAAAGTTAAAAGAAAAAATTTAAAATCATAACTCCTAACTCAAATTTATTGGACTGTTGTGAATGATGGATATATACAAAAGTGAAACTACAATTTAGCTTGATAGTTAGATATATTGGCCGTATATAGTTGTCGTCCATTTGAGTTTAAAAGTGGGCTAACTACTTTACAAATTACCATATATATAGGTTATTCTTTAGTTTATTAGGTATGTAAATTAAGTTTGCAATTTTTTTTTGGGTTGGGGGGGGGGGGGGGCGAAATCAAAATTTTTAAATTTTTTACATGTGCAAATTGGATAAAATAAAAATTGTTCTTATTTATTATAAAATGCAACAATGTAATTAGTAATTTATCATTTCTAGAGCTAGCCTGGGAAGCTCCATTTGTTCTTATTCACTAATCAATAATAGTATTATAATATCATAGAAAAATAACTTCAATTTCACTACTACTCATTTATATGATGTTTGGTTAAATCAATTGATAGAAAGGTTATTTTTGTCATTTTCGAGGGGTGCAAAATTACAAATGTTAATGTTATAGCTAAAAGTGAAAATTAAAATTTTGAGAGGGGGGGGCAAAATCACAAAATTTCAAAATTTCATAGGCAAAAGTTGAAAATTTAAAAATTTGAGGGGGGGGGGGGGGGGGGGGGCTCTCCCTCCCTCCGTCCCTGATCATAGGGCCAATATAGATTAGAGATGGCAACGGGGCAGGTATAGCAATACTCACGACCCGCCACGTTAAAAAATTTCAATACCCGGACCCCGGTCATTACCCGCCCCGCCCCGGACCCGGCGGGTACCCGGTGAGTCCGGGTCCTACCCACTAGACCCGATCGATTTAAAAAAAATAAATTGCAATAATATTATTTTCTTCCTTCTTCGTCTCCTTCTTCTTCTTTTTCTTCTTCTTCTTCTTCTTCTTCCCCCTGCTACTTCTTCCTGCTTCTTCTTCTCCCCCTTTCTCTTCTTCTTCAGATCCCCCCTCACCCGCCGGTGTGCAGTGTGTGTGTTTTGTGTATGTGTGTTATGTGATATATATATATATATATATATATATATATTAAAAACTTGAGGAGTTGTCTAAGGAAACGGATGAATCTAAAAGAAAATAATGATGAAGAATTAGAGAGAGAAAGAAAGAAAGAGTTTAGGGGGAGAGAGAGTAATACAAAAGGGGACAAATGGGCGAAAATTGAGTAATAATGTATTTCTTATTTTTGTAATTGTTTTCTTACATTTATTATATTATAATTATATATATAATTTTTAAATATTATGATTTTTTGACCGGGGCGGGTATCGACAGAACTCGTTACTCGCCCCGGACCCGGCCGGGTCTTGAATTTCGATACCCGGACCGGACCCGGCCCCATTTTTTTGGACTCATACCCGCCCCATTAAGGGCGGGTCGGGGCGGGTACTCATTAGACCCGGCCCCATTGCCATCCCTAATATAGATACCGAATGCCTAGATCTAATCGTTGGATCTATACCCAGACTTGATATAATATGTAATTTGAGTCTGAGTCAAATATAATACACATTAATACCTTGTGTTCACGAGAATTTGTTACCCGTTGGATCATATTCATATCCAAATCCAACGTTTTCTTGTTGATAACTTCTACAATTAAAAACGAATATGTGTTTAAGGGAGTATGCGGCTAATACTTATCACTAAAAAATCTCAACACAGAATGTAGACAATAACCTTATTAAATTGCCTACACGAAAACTAGCCTAGGACAAATCCTATATTAACATCCAAATATAGTTATTATACCTAATAATTATTTTATCGCATTCGGAAAAAGACACTACCTTATTCTCCTTAAAAGAGAAAAAAGAAGAAGCTATTACTTGATGTTAGGATAACTTTTATTCTTTAGTTTCCAATTGCATATTTACTCCAAAAATTGCATTGACATAAAAATCAAATGTTCACATATTCATTTAAGTATATGTATGTAGTACAAGAAGACTTTTGATAGTTTCTTAACAAACTCAAATATATTAAGATATAATGGAATATATCATTAGGGCATTATAGTTACCATTTGTATATTTCTTACATGGAATATGAAAGTTGTCTCAAATATTCGACCAAGTTACTTGATTTAGGATTTTCACATTCGAGTTACGTTGTTCCGCCCAACTTTAAAAAAGAAAAATTAAATTTGAAATATTATACAACATGTAAAAACAATCAGACATAACATAAAAGATGAAACATGGTTTTAGAATGAGCAATAAACAAAACTTATCATAGTTTACAAAATAAATAACTCCGTATTAATTATTAGTTTTTAGTGAGGTTTTTCATAATTTAACCTTTTTCTCACTTCCATTATAAATAAATCATTCAAACAAATTAAATCATATTCGAAAATGAACTGATTTAGGGTTCACATTCAAGTTATGTCGTTCCATCCAACAAATATATATAAAAAAGAATCTCTAGCAGATTCAAAATATTATACAATATGGGGAAACAACCAGACAAATAATATAAAAGATAAAATATGATTTTGGAATGAACGAGAGGTAAAAGTTCTCATGGATTTAAAAATAAATAACCCCCATAATAATCATCAATTTTGAACGAGGTTATATCAGAATGGAACCTTTATATATATATATATATATATATATATATATTTACTTCTATAACTTAGAAATAAATAATTTCAATAAATTAAACAAAATTGAAAAAAAAATAGAAGGAACATTTTTTTCAGAGAGTTGATAAATGCACTTCACATTTTGTTAAAGACATTCTACATTCTTTTAAATTAACTAAGTTGACTATAGTGCCCCTCAATGTATATAATAGAAGTCTTAGTAATATTAAAAGTTGAATTGAATAAACCTTTTAAATAGACTTTGATGAATATTTTTTAATTCTTTTTTGTGAAAATAATATCAAATAAAATTGCATTTTTTCTCAAGCATCTTTTTGGAAATAAAAAAACCTACTTTGTATCTGTGCAATAAGACTAATCATCTTGTCATGAATATTCAAACCACGATATGATTTTATTGAACTCGTTAAATGATTTGTGTTGCGCATTTGCTCCATAGTAAATATCATAATTTCTTTTTTAAAGATTGGAAATCAACATAACATCAAAGGCCTAAAAACTACCAAAAAAAGTAAAAATAATCGTCTAATCATATTACACTGAGTTATTATAGGTGAACTCAATATATACAACTAAAATAATAGCTAATGTTTTTTTTGTTAAATTTAATAAAAAAATAATTGTCAATTTTGTATAAAATAAAATAACATTTATCCTAATTTGGTTCTAAATAAATAAGTATAAGTTTTAGCCATATCTACGAATTTTTTGATTTACGGTAGTTATCCGTCACTTTTAAATTTTAAATTATGAACTATAAAATTTTGAATACTTATTCTATATTTAGTTAGAAAAGTGGTATAAAATTAGTTTGTCAAAGAAAATGATAAGAATTACTTTGATAGACTAAAGAGTATTTTTGTCTGTGATAAAATTTAAATAAAAATAGAGTGCCTCTAGTAAAATGTGGAGTGCTTTTATCAATTCCCTTTTTTTCAATTAATTCAAAGAGAGGGGAGGGAATATATAATACATGATATTTAGGGAAATAAAATCAAGTCTTGACCAAGAACAAAATGGAATAAAAGACTGGCAAGTTGCTAAGTACGGTAGATCCCACTTTAAGACAAAAAAAAGTTGTGCTAATTATATATATATATATATATATATATATATATATATATAAAGAAAGCAAAGTGTTGTTTCCCATCACACAATATGACAAAGAATAATTAAAAGAGAGATTAATGTAATGGGATTCTTGTTCATCTCCCTAGCTCACGCATTTCACGTAATCGTGGCCATCAATTCCCATTAGCCCATCTCTTTTAAGCTTTCAAAACAATGGATTACAGCACCAAATCCATATAAATAATGAATTGGGGGGACTGGATATTGGATTACTTAGACGTCATGAACTCGATAATTACTATTAATAAAAAATAATAATAATGAAAGATTCGCAAGTTGGAGGGGACCATGGAGAAAAATAAGAATCTAAACATGGTAAAAGTGGCAAACACTAAAGTCATAAAACTATTTTTAACAAATTCATCCCCCACCAAACAAACACAAGTAATTACAATTTGCATGAATAAATTCCTTGGAATTTTCACTAATATATTTTTCATGGGTTTTTCAGTTCAATATTTTTGTTTGTTTCGATTTTTTGTTGAAAGCCCCTTGTCAGTCAATAGAGATAAATGTATGTATATAAATGTATATACATAAATTAAATGTATGTATGTATATGATGATATACAAATGTATATATATAAATGTATGTATATATATAAATGTATGTATGTATATGATGATATTTTAAACACTGTAAATTAAACAAAGTTGCTCTTATTGTTGTTTTAACAGTTTATTACAGTTGACCATATTGGGAATCCCAAGGTGGGGAGGAGGGTGGTATAGTGGGGCCCATATGGACTTGGTAACAAGAATCTTCCCCCTTCCCTATCAACAAACAAACACACAAGAAGAGGATTGTATAGAATCATAATAATATATATGAGTTTGTGACAGATAGATAATCACAACTAAGAGAGAGAGAGCGATAATCAGAACTGAGAGAGAGAGAGAGAGTTTAGTTTGTACTTTTAATCTCTGTGGGTGGGTGGATGGGATTTCATTTCATTTCACAAGACCCTACACCGGAGAGAGAGAGAGAGAAACTTGTTATATGTTGCTGATATTCTTGCTGCATCTCAGGTAACCACAAGAACTTCTTCTGGGGTGGGCTGTCTCTAAATTATATATATATATATATATATATATAGTACGCAATCAATAAAACAGGAGAAATTTTATTGGAATATCCAAGAATCTTTACATACAGTGAGTTTCTCTCTTTGGTCTTTTTTTAAACTCTGATTTTTTTCCCTTCTTCCTTGTGTTTGTGTGGTTTGTATTGTATGTATTGGAGAGGGGGTCATAAATAAAATCTGATTGATTTTTGTCAAACAGCAACAACAACCAGCCCTGCCTGTTTCTTTTTGTAATTGTCCTTTTGAAAGAATCTTCTAAAAGTTAATTTTCTTCTTCTCATCTTAATTTGACATACATACATCATCCAACTTGATGGAATACATCAAAAGTCTCTTGTTCTTTGATACTCTGACGGAAAACTTCCTTTATGGATTGGATTGGATTGGATTGGATTGGATTCTCTTGTTCTCAGTATTATAATTATTATTTGGTTATATGCTATGAATCATTGATTATAAAATGATATGTATATATATTCTTTTTTTTTTTTTTACTTCTCCAGGTTGGTATTTACAAGCTGAAAACAAAAGCACTTTGTTAGATTGTCAAAAGTTTGGATCTAAGATTAAGTAGTTGGTGTTGAGCATTTAGAAGATTGGTTATGGAGGAAAGTGTTCTTCCTCTAACTACAATCCTTACCACTCCATCCGATTCGTTTATGGATTTGGATTACATCGATGAATTATTGTTAGAAGGATGTTGGTTAGAGGCTAATGGATCTGAATTCTCGCGTTTTGATACTTCCACTCCCATTTCTCCTTTTGAACCTTCCTTTTTCTGGCCTACTCTTGAATCCAATAACAACATCATCGAATCTTCTTCGGCCCCGTCTAAGAACAATCAAGACGAAAGGCAAAGATCATCGTTCCCCGAAAATCTGTCCATTAGTCAATCCCATCTCGAGAATATTAGTAAACCCGAAGCTTATTCACTTGAAGCCTCAAAAAAGTGGTGGATTGGACCGAGAGCTTCGACTTCCGTTATGGACCGTTTGATTCAAGCGCTCAGTTACATAAAAGACTTCTCGAGGGATAAAGATATACTCATTCAAGTGTGGGTCCCGGTTAACCGAGGGGGCAAGCGTGTTTTAACTACCAATGACCAACCGTTCTTGCTTGACCTTAATTGCTGCCCGAGGCTTGCCCATTACAGAGATATCTCTGTAAATTATCAGTTTTCTGCTGAGGAAGATTCTAGAGAGGTTGTGGGATTGCCCGGACGGGTATTTAGGAGTAAGGTCCCTGAGTGGACACCCGATGTTCGGTTCTTTACACAGGATGAGTACCCGAGAGTTGGTCATGCTCAGCAGTATGATGTACGAGGTACACTAGCTGTTCCGGTTCTTGAACAAGGTAGTCGGAGTTGTTTGGGTGTTATCGAGGTTGTCTTGACCACACAAAAGATTAAGTATCGTCCCGAACTTGAAAGTGTCTGCAAAGCTCTTGAGGTTTGGTTTCTTATGATAATCTTTTGCATAATATGGAATTTATTTATTGCTTCTCTTGTTCTAGCTTTAATTACCTTAGTTCTAGTAAATGTTTATAATCTTTGTGAAGATTTTACCTCCTCGGACCTAATGAATACTTTGTAACAAGATGTTTTCTTTGCCAAATTAACAAAATTCATAAGGTAATTACTCTTTTTTTCTGGAAAAATATTGAAGGTCATTGTTTGCGTGCTTGAGTTTACTATTTTAACCTATCCTTCCGAACTATAATGTATGGTTAAAACGTGAATAAAGAAGAAAATCTCAAGGCCTAGTATCTGAGATTGATGAGAAGAAACATCTCATTATTCCCCTTGTTTGATTTGCATGCATTTTTCACGAAAACTATGTTCTGCAAGAACCTTTACAATTTCATTGTTTCATCGGGGCACAATGCTTAAATTAGATTTCCTATGTAGACTAGTAAGAAATATTATTACATCTGTGTTGCTGTTTAATGATTATTAAGAAATGTGACGAATAATTTGTAACCCGGTTTCACTAGGGCCAACCCTTTGAATATACCTTTGAGTCTTTCAATATGTTTTATATTTGCCTTTTGTGTGGAAGTATACCAGATACCTTCAGCTCTATCTCTACTATTATTATTTATTTATTTATACTATTATAAACGTATAGGTGGATTCTTGAAAATTTTGATTTACCTAATATATCCCTATGTAATTCACCTTTTTAATGGCAAAATAGTCAAATAATAAATAATAAGAAAAGTTGTATATATCTACAATAATAAGGTGTATAATTACATTAGGACTCTATAATGAAAGTACATATGTAGTTGAATAAGGACTCTACAAGAAAGTTATAAGAGAACTCTATAAAGGAATTATATATAGATAATATCACATTAAGAATGGAAAATTTTATAAAAGTACGGGATGTTTCTTGAAACTTCTTATATACCTAAAATATCCCATGTAGTTCAATTTTTTTATGGCAAAAAGAGTCAAAAATAAATAATAAAAATAAATTTCAAATATCTACGATAATACTAAGTATAGTTACATTAAAACTCTAAATAAGGTTACTCCTATTTATTTATTCATTAAAAAAAAAATTGGAAGTCCAATATCCCAACATATACGGTACAACAAAATTACACAAATTTACATTTAATATTAAATTCTAGAAAATAGGAATGCACATCCAATCAACTTCTTATTTTATATTGTAAGTTAAGAATGGATATGAATGAAAAAATCTAGCTCAACAAACTAATCTATTCTAAATATAAATTCCTTAGCTTATTCAGCAGAAATTTTGGAATCCTAACTTTAATCATACATAAATTTAGTGACTTTTAAATGTAAAATATCCCTTTGTAATTCATTAATTTAATGGTAAAAGAATCAAAAATAAATAATAAAAATAAATTTGAAGTATCTGTAACAATAAAAAGTATAATTACATTAAGTTTCTAGTATTAAATTAAATGTAGACAAGATTACTTGATCCTATTTATTTATTCATTAAAAGAAGAAGATTAAAAAAAAAAAAGACTTAATCTGCTTGACTTTGAACAAATACATTTTTAAGATTAATAAATAAAAACTATTCACATCGTTAATTGAAATTTAATTTTTAATTAATCATTGGAATAATAAGTGATCGAGAAAATTGAATATCACAAAAGGCATACAAAAAATAATTTAGTAAAAGAGGTTTGGGAAAGGTAGCTTTGCAGTTCGGCGCCATTTATTATTTTTATTATTAATATTAATTAATTAATTATAACAAAAAAAAATAGTAAACCATTATTACCTCATGATCTTGGGAGATATATTGACATATGCTATTGTAATTTAATATTTGTCACTTTCATTTAGTGATGACTCGCATAACACTTTATTTTTATTTAACCGCCTTTCTTTACACTCAAGAACTTAACTTACCTTATTTGTGAAGGGTTGATTTCATTTTATCCATTCGACTTTCTCATTTTCGGATTGCATCAACTATAGTCTTATTGCTATAAAAAATGGATAAAAAAAAATAAAAACAAAAAGACTACACAAGTATCCATATTTTGAGTCATAACGAAGAGATTATTATAAGTACACAATGAGAGGAAAGAAGAAATGAAGCGCTCGAACCATCAAAATTAAACAAGATAATTTATAAAAGAATCATTAATTTACATAAGAATCTATTTAGTGATATTATTATATAAATCTTGATTTCAATTTACTTAATTTCTTCGAATATTCATACAACTTTTTATGTCAATCAATATTGAAATTTTTAAATAATTATAATTTATTTTGTAATTCATTAGGTAAGTTATTGTTTTTATTTTTGAGGGATAGTTAAGTTATTGTTCAAGTTTTGGATTTATCAAGTTGAACAATATCTATGTATATGAATTGCTTTAACGAGATTATAGGATTCACGTGCGACGCATGTGTTGCTTACTAGTGATATTAAAAACGTATCTTGTATTTGAATCTCTTACATGAAATGACTTACTTGTTTATAGGCTGTTGATCTCACGAGTTCTGAAGGTCCAACCACACAGAACGTTAAGGTAACTAGATAGGCTCTATTCCATCTGTCCGAATGTCTCTTAGGGATTCCCTGGAGTCTAGGAGTCTAGGTTCCTCAGACAATCATACCCGTCCATGTATCCCACCCATGGACAGTTGTGATTGTCTCAGAACCGGGAGTCCCTGGACCTCCTAAGAATAATAATCCATTCTGTGTGTAAAAGCTAATGACAGTTTATGGCTCGTTTGCAGACACGGGATTTGTCTTACCAAGCTGCATTACCCGAAATTTTAAAAGTTCTAAAATCTGCGTGCGAAACGCATGGATTGCCCTTAGCTCAGACGTGGGTCCCATGCACCGTACAAGGTAAAGGAGGATGTCGCCACTCAGACGACAACTTGGAAAACTGCATTTCCCCTGTGGAATCCGCTTGCCATATAGGCGATCCCCATGTTCAAGGTTTCCACGAAGCTTGCTCCGAATACCACTTACTAAAAGGCCAAGGCATCATTGGGAAAGCATTTAGAACTAATCAACCTTGTTTCTCACCAGACGTAACTGCTTGTAGCAAGACCGAATATCCTCTTTCTCACCATGCGAGAATGTTTGGACTAAAATCCGGTGTTGCTATACGTCTAAGGAGCATTTATACGGGCACAGCTGACTTTGTATTGGAGTTCTTTTTGCCCATGAATTGTACGGATCCGGAAGAACAAAGGAAAATGCTCACTTCTTTGTCTACTATCATACAAAACGTTTGTTGTACTTTACGGGTCGTCACAGAGAAAGAATTGCAAGAAGAATCTTCTTTGCTAGATAAAGCTTCACAAATAGATCATATGCAATTCTCGAGGCCTTATTCGAGCCATAATGAGAGTGGAAACTCAAGAGAAATATTGGCGGAAGCCTCGGAAGATAGGTTAGGCCAAGGTGATTCTAATTCAAGAGAAGACGTCACTTTTATCACGAATCCCTCCACATCTGGTGACGGAAGCTCGCTTTACACAAAAAAAACGGGAGAGAAAAGACGCATCAAAGCAGAGAAAACTATTACCTTGCAAGTTCTTCGGCAACACTTTGCTGGAAGCCTTAAAGATGCTGCAAGAAATCTTGGTGGTGAGTAATAATTTCTTTTTCCTTTTTCCTTATCATATAGGATAAAACGGCTTTCTTCTCATAGATTATATGTTGAAAATATATTTTCCTTAATTATCATGACGTTGGATGAATATGATGTATGACCTTAAGATCATGTTCCTACAGGGTGGGTCACGAATGAGTCATTCAAGTCGAACTTTTGAAAATTTCAAACTGTTACGAGATCATGTTCGACTTCTTTATGCTTATTTCTAGTTCAGCCTATTTGAGAGATCAAGCTCATCTGCAAAAATCAAATTTGTTATATTTTAATTAATTTAAATTCCTTTTTATTGCTTGAAATATCATCGTTGTTGTTATTGTTACTCGTGATTGAGTTACTATTTTATCTTTTATGATATAGAATTCTTGTTATTATTTTTATTATCATTAAATTATTACCATTGTGTTGATAAAGAATTATGATATCATATTTCTTCACTATAATTATTAATAACATAAATATATTTAAAGTATAAACAATAGACAAATTAAACGTTCACGAGCTTTCTGTACCGATACTTGACCTTGAGCTCAAGCTCAAATTCTCGAGCTAAGTTGTGTCAGCTTGCTAGCCAACTGATTCATAATTTTGTACTCTTCGATTTGGTTATTTTTTCTGCAAAACTATTTCATGATTTAGGATGCCTGCCTTCTAACCCTTCGTATTTATGCCACATTTTCTCTTGAAATTTTTTCAGTTTGCCCCACCACATTGAAGAGGATATGTAGGCAGCACGGGATACAGCGTTGGCCTTCACGAAAGATCAAAAAAGTCGGTCACTCCCTACAAAAGATCCAACGTGTGATCGACTCTGTCCAGGGCACCTCCGGCATTCTACATATCGAGTCTTTCTACTCTAACTTCCCCGAACTGGCATCTCCAAACGCATCAAGAACCACACAATTTTCAATATCCCAACCAACGGATAATTTAAATCCGTTAGATGAACAGCCCGAGAACGGCGTTTCGAGACCCCCCGCGGCTGCATCTGTATCACCCTCTTCTTCTTGCAGCCAGAACTCGAGCTCGAGCCAATGCTATTCTAGTGGGACCCAGCCAAATTCTTATACATTTAGTTTTCCGGCTCATGAAGATTCGGTCGTTAAAGAAGAACCCGTTCATGGCGTACTCAAAAGAGCTAGAAGTGACGCGAATCTTCATTTTTTCAGCGATGGGCCAAAGCTCCTCCCGAGGTCACAAAGCCATGTATCCTTTTACGAGCCCGCTAAACAAGAGAATCTCCCACCTGCACCAGAACCAGGATTCAGAGAATCCCGAGAAAGAGATGCTCCGAGAATAAAAGTCACTTATGGGGAAGACACGATTAGATTCCGCATGCAAAATAATTGGGGATACAAAGATTTATTGCGAGAGATTTCAAGGCGGTTCGGCGTGGATAATGCAGCCGGATTTCATCTCAAGTACTTGGATGATGATGCTGAATGGGTTTTATTAACGTGTGATGCTGATCTCGAGGAGTGCATCGATGTATGTTGTTCGTCACGAAGCCACACGATTAAGCTGTGTTTTCTTCGTGATTCCCAAACACAATTCGGTAGGTCTTTTGGTATTATTAGCGGTTCTTTGTGATTATAGTGGTAAGCAGTATCTACTAGCATTTTCAGTTGTTGGTTGTAAACTTTTCGGGTTGTGAGCTCGTAACTTGGAGCATATTGCTCCCTTAACATTGTAGATAAAGTAGTGGAACAATATTTGTTGTTCTTAAGAATAATGGCATATCTGACTTCATAAATTAAGTTCTTGAATCGCTGAATTATGAGTTGAATGATGCATGCAGCCTGCAATCATGTAGATTAAACTTAGTACACTATATATACTTTCTATTGTTGTACTTGTTATGTAAATTGCAGCTTCTTCTAGTTTGAGAGCATCAGTGATTTATGAGTTAACATTATTGCCTTGGTTCTCAAAACAAAATGTCTCATCTGGGCTTTCAGTGAAGGACTTGACAATAAATTGCATCAATTTATGTTCTATAACAAAATTATATGTGTCAATTTTGAATAATTGTTCGATCTCATTTAGTATTATTAAAGCAACTGAAATAAATTTATAGGTTAAAACGCTAGATATATCCATGAGTATTCCCTTTGTGTTTTCTTTGGAACCAAACAACATAATATTTTCTTTTCAAAACCTTCCTTACGAAAATCAAGATGCAATACATTCATATCTATATTTATTATATACTAAACTAAAAGTATCAATCTTCTAACTTATTTTCCCAGTTGAAGAGAATAAACATCACTTATTAATTTTATACCGTCGTAGAATCTTTCCAACTTTTTATTTATTAGCACACTTGATAAAAGTCCAACTTTTTAACTCCTAAATATCAACATATATAGTTGAGACAAGCCAATTTCTCAACTCCTAATTTATTGACACACTTCCTAGATGCTAACTTGTCAACTCATTTTTCATAAACATATTTGAATAAAGCCAATTCTTCAACTCCTAATTTAATAACACCATTATTAAAAGCCAACTTTCAAAGAAGTCAGTTGTGGAAATAAATTAATAAACATACGAAAATATTTTCTTTTAGATCTTTCTTACTAAAGCCAAGATCCAAAGTCCTAACACAGGACACTACAGATGCCACTGCAACTGCAACTTGACCAATATTTAAGCACTTCTTCCAAAAACTTGCAAACTATTATGAAATAAATTCAAATATTATAAAGTAGAGAGATAGAGAATTAAGTAAAGAATTCTTTTATTGATTTTCTTGTGAATTTCTACAATACAATGACATAGCCTATTTATAAGTACAAGAATCTCAAAGGTTTTTTACATAATGATAGGAGTAAATTATATTTACTTATATTAATGATGAAAAGTGAGAAAACATGAAGATGAAGAGGGTTTTGGGAGTTGTATGGACATCCACAAAATAATTATTCATAACACTCCCCCTTGGATGTCCATCACTTAAGAATATGCCTCTTTAAAACCTTACTAGGAAAAACCCAATGGGACAAAAACCATAGTGAAGGAAAAATAGTACATATCAATATGCAATCAGATGCTGCCCCATTAAAAACCTTACCAGGTAAACCCAGTGGGAAAAACCTTGGTTAAGGGAAAAAGAGTGCAGCGCGTTCTCCCCCTCATGACAATATCAGTCAAGATCTTTTAGTCTACGCACGCCAATATTGTAGACTAGTTTTTCAAATGTTGCTGTGGGAAGTGCCTTGGTGAACAAATCAACAAGATTATCACTGGAACGGATTTGTTGAACAGTGATATCACCATTCTTCTGAAGATCTGAGTGAAAAAGAACTTTGGTGAAATATATTTTGTTCTAACTCCTTTAACGCACCCTTCTTTCAATTGTGCGATACATGCAGAATTATCTTCATATAAGATCGTCGGGATCATTTTTTCAGAAGATAAACCACAAGTCCCTCGAATGTTTTGAATTGTGGATCTTAACCAAATACATTCTCGATTGGCCTCATAAATAGCCAAGATTTCTGCATGATTAGATGATATGGACGATATAGTTTGTTTCATAGATCGCCATGAAATGACTGTGCCACCACATGTAAATAAATAGCCCGTTTGTGAATGACCGTTATGAGGATCCGACATATATCCAACATCTGCATATCCAATCAATGACTTGGGTACATTTGAATAAAACAAACACATATCGATTGTTCCTCTAAGGTAGCGAAGTACCTACTTAACCCCATTCTAATTCCTTCGTGTAGGAGAAGAACTATATCATGCTAATAGATTAACAACGAATGCTATATCAAGTCGAGTGTGACAAGCAAGATACATTAGTGCACCAATTGCACTTAGATATGGTACTTTAGGATCAAGTTGTTCTTCATCACTTTCCCAAGGTTGAAAAGGATCTTTGTTCACATCTAGTGACCTTACGACCATCAGGGTGCTCAATGGATGTGATTTATCCATGTAGAATCGCTTTAGCACCTTTGATACATAAGCGTCTTGATATACAAACATTCCATTTTTTAAATATTCAATTCGCAACCCAAGGCAAAATTTTGTTCTACCAAGATCTTTCATCTCAAATTCTTTCTTTAAGCAATTAATAGTTTTTGGAATCTCCTCAGGAGTTCCAACGATATTTAAATCGTCAACATAAACTGTAATTATAACAAACTCATTTCCAGATCTTTTCATGAAAACACAAGGACAAATTGGATCATTCTTATATCATTCCTTCAACAAATATTCACTGAGACGATTATACCACATTCGTCCAGATTGTTTCAGTCCATACAAGGCCTTATTTAATTTAATTGAATAATGTTCTCGAGAACTTGAATTATATGCTTCAGCGATATTAAATCCTTCAGGGATTTTCATATATATATCATTATCAAGCGAGCCATACAAATAGGTTGTAACAACATCCATTAGACGCAAATCAAGTTTTTCATGCACTGCCAGACTTATTATATAACAAAAAGTAATTGCATCCACCACAGGAGAATAAGTTTCTTCATAATCTATGTTAGGTCGTTGCGAAAACCCTTGGGCAACAAGATGTGCCTTATATCTTACAATTTCACTTTTCTCATTTCGTTTTCGCACAAATACCCATTTGTATCCTACTGGCTTTTCATCTTCAGGTGTACGGACTACAGGTCCAAAAACTTTTCGTTTTGCAAGGGAGTTTAACTCTGCCCCAATTTCCTTTGGAACATATACCGCACATCAGAAAATTCTTAGATGGGAAATATTTAGTTCCTGGCCAAAAACCAAGTGTAATGGGGAGAATTTATGATAACTTGTTGGACTTATGCGAATAAGTGCTGTTGTATGCAAAATAGCATGTCCCCAACAAGAAATAGGAAGTTTTGATATCATAAGTAAAGGTCTTGCAATTAACTGTAGACGCTTAATAAACGATTCTGCTAGACCGTGTTGTGTATGAACATGTGCTACAGGATGTTCAACATCAATTCCAATAGACATACAATAGTCATTAAATGTTTTGGAAGTAAATTCACCCGCATTATCAAGGCGTATTTTCTTAATTGGATAACTAGGAAAATGTGCTCGTAGTCTAATCAATTGAGCAAGCAATCTCGCAAACGCCAGGTTGCGAGTTGATAACAAAGATACATGTGACCATCTTGTTGATGCATCAATTAGAACCATAAAATATCGAAATGGTCCACACGAGGGGTGTATTGGTCCACAAATATCGCCTTGAATACGTTCCAAAAACGTAAGAGATTCACTTCCTACTTTTGTTGTTATGGTCGAATAATCAACAAGCACCACATGAGAAATCATTCGATTGAAGAATCTGCTGGCTCTTCAATGGATGACCACATGAATTCTCAATTATCTTTCGCATCATAATTGATCCGGGATGGCCCAACCGGTCATGCCAAACAACAAACTTATTTTGATTTGCAAACTTTTGGTTTATGATAACATATGTTTCAATAGTAGATATATGCGTATAGTACAAACCGGAGGAAAATGCAGGCAACTTTTCCAACATACATTTATTATCAGATATTGTATTAGTGATGTAAAGATACTCAATATTGTCATCACTTGTTGTCTCAATATGATATCCATTTCGGCGGATATCTTTGAAGCTTAGTAAATTTCTTTGAGATTTAGTAGAATATAATACTTCATCAATATAAAATTGCGTTCCTCCGGCTAACAATATATTAGCTCTGCCGGAGCCTTCAATTAATTTTGCACTACTCGATACAGTACTAACATTGGCTTCTTGCATTACTAAATAAAAGAAGTATTTTTTATTCTTGAGGATGGTGTGAGTTGTTGCACTATCAGCGAGACAAATATCTTCATTATTGATGTTGCTGCTGATCGAGTAAATACGCATTCTTTAAACGAAAATAAATCAATATCAGAAAATATTCCTTAAAATGTTAAAAGACAATTTTATAAATAAATAATTCATTGATGAAAACTACACATTTTCATATTTATTTTACAAACTACTAAAAATAAGATTTATAAAATTGATTATGAACATTTCCATCTCTAATCAAGTGATCAATTTTTTCATCAGGATCGGCAAAGAAATCAGTAACATCTAAATGAGTGTCATCAAATCTGCCATGATCAGAATCGCCTTCTTCAAAAGCAAAATTTGTTTCTATCTTCTTTCCTTTACCTTTCAGCGATTATTGGTAAAGGTCAACAAGATGCTTTGGTGTACGACAGGTACATGGCCAATGACCTTTACCACCACAATGATAGCATAAATTTTCCACAAATTTGCAATTTTGGCCACCTTCATGTTTCTCTTTATTATTTTTCCACTTCGGGTGGAAAGATGTGTTCTTTGAATAACCACATCTATTTTCATGACCATATGCACATCCACAACCTCAATTTTTTCATGATTAAGATGATTATGTGTTGCTACATTCACTTCAGGGAATGGAGCAGAACCAGTCAGACGAGCCTCATGATTTTTGGTTTAATCTTGATTAGAAGCTTTGTTTCCTTCTTCGAATGTGTATTTAAGACCATTTGCATCTAAATGAATTTCAACATTTAATACCCAAGATAAATAATTCTTCCCCATAATGTCATGAGCCACAAAGTTAACTTTTGCAAGTTTCATCAATATAATACTATTATCAAAGTATAAGATGAATAACATAATAATCATTCAACTTCATAAAATATTTTCAACAATATATATTAATCCATACAAAAGATAAGTCACTAGGCGAACATCGATGAAATTGATATGAATAGCAAAGAAAATGTAAAACATTTGGCTAGGCATAACAACGACGGTAGATTATATCCAAGAACATATTTTCGACATGATAGGATTATTCAAAAGATTAATACTAATCAAATATATACACATATACATATGTTTTCTTTCCAAGCATCAAGAGAATTATTTGTTTTAGCAATACTCATACATTTGTATATGACAATCAATACACAATACTTCCATATTGGTGGAACTTGAAGCTACCGACTTCATTACAAAAGATAATGAAAACATATTTTTATTTTTGTTAAATATTGAAATCTACATACCTTTTCTTTACGTCTTGCTTTGTTTTTAAAAACCTTGTCCAACAATTATTTTTACAAACTCATAATAACTCACGAAAAATTTCTCACTGGATTTGCTCATATGTTGAGTACCCCATGTATATCTTTTGCCAAATTTCAAAATGATTAACACCTTGAGACGGATCGTGCTAATAATGTATTATGAAATAACTTCAAATATTATAAAGTAGAGAGATAGAGAACTAAGTAGAGAATTCTTTTATTGATTTTCTTGTGTATTTCTACAATACAATGGCATAGCCTATTTATAGGTACAAAACAAAAATCTCAAAGACTTTTTACATAATGATAGGAGTAAATTATATTTACTTATATTAATGACGAAAAGTGAGAAGACATGAAGATGAAGAGGTTTTGGGAGTTATATGGACATCCAAAAAATAATTATTCATAACACGAACTAACTAAATGTGTTGCTAATATTTTTCTTTAATCAAAAAACTCGCCTCCACATATTGTTGCATACAACTATGTTGACATAATAGATCAAATTGAAAGATTTGCATTCCACTTCGTTTTATCATAGTCTTTATCGCGACTTTATTTTAACAAGTCTTGTATTAAAGTCACTATAACAAAATATAATAATAGTGGCAAAAATTGAAGTGACGATATCTAAATTGTCACTAAATATATACAATGAGTGACTAATTTTTGTTTTGTCACAATAATATTTTTTAGTGACGACAGTTTTTTTAAAATTGTTACTATTTACAATTAGTGACACATGTATAGTGACAACACAAATTGAGTAACAACTTTATTTGTTGTTGTCGCTATACATATGTCACTAATTGTCAATAGTGACAACAATTGTTTTGTCACCAATTATCAAAGAATGACAACTTGTATACAATTCTTGTTACTATTACACATTTTAATTATTTTTGTGACTAAACAAAAAATATTTTCACTTAATACATATAATACGTGACAACTTTAATATTGTCATATGACATTTTGTCACTAATATATAAATATTTTTTGTAGTGAGTGAGAACTAAACTGATATTTCACCCCCAAAGTTTTCTTTTAGTTCAAATGATTAATATGTAGAATCCGAACAAGTAATTATTGAGATTCGAGCAGGAACATCCACCTTGAATTTTAAAGAGAAGGTTCGAAAACATATTTATTTTGATTCAAACAGACTCGAGTTTACATACGGTAATATTCAACAATTACCAAAAACAATTCAAAATTTCAACAAAAGATGGCTTCAATCAGAAATCAATATATCCAACTGTAACTTGCTATTTAAGGTGTAGTTTGAGTAGGGCAAGTTTGGCTAGTCGGTGCCCCCCCCCCCCCCCCCCCCCCCCCAGCCATGCAATAAAAATGCATTGAAAAGTGATATTGGAAGATAACTATACTTTTTTTCCTTTAAAGAACAATGTAAGTCTACTTTATATATACATACTATCATAGTAAGCTCTATAACTATTTGTACATGCATATATGAAGAACCAAACAAAAATGAAGGCTATCTTCCCTACAAAAAGGTCTTACAATGTACCAACTTTAGGTTAAAAATATTACGATGCCTATGGCTGATCCTCTTGCTTCTCTATAGGAGCACACTTTGATGGCGGCCCAAACAAGCTTAAAAATACCTGCGCGCAAAAACCGGGCTGTAAATTAGACGACATGACTAGGTTGACAAAAATTAATTGTATGCAAGAGTGAGAATTTCCATATTAAAAGAACATTAATTATGAAGAAATAATTGACAAAAGAGAGAAACAATATAAAGATATAAATATCGTACTGGTAAAAAGACTAGGCCGTGCAAGAAACCAATGAGCACCAAAGCAAGATACATTTTGAAATAGTAAACCTGCAACACATACAGATTATTAGTAGAACAAAAATGGCGGTTCTCGGTACATGAAACTCAGAGAGCAAGAACAGATACCACAAAAATTTCAGTCTTGGAAAAGCAAAGAACTAGCACTCCAAGAAGCTTTGTAAGTGTGATTCCACTGCAAGGGGAGAAATGAAAAAGTAGAGAGAATTTGTCATTTGAACTGTTTTAACATATGAGAAATATGAGGAAAGAAAATTTGTGGGAGATTTAGCATCAAAATATGTAAATTCAGAACATAGAACAGGGAAAAAAAGCATTCAGATTACATCAAAAAGCCTCTTTAATGGAAAAGGGAAAACTCAAACCTGAATACAGATGCCCCCATTGTTGTTAGAGCCTCCTGCATGCGTTGATTCCGATCTCCACTACTCACCTGCCATGAGAATGTAAAATTTGTATCTTTATTTGATTCACACTAATTGATGTATCAACAATACTTTTTTCTTTAATTTCTGATAAATTATAATTATCGATGATTTAGGAAACACTAACATAATGCCACATATTTTATTTTATTATGTCTTTCTTGTCCATTCCGAAGCGGAGGAGAAAAAGTGAGAGAAGATAGGAGAAAAATCAAAAAAGCACGAGGCCAATTCAGTAATTTCATGAAAAACATACTATATCGGTAATCTAACCCCTCCCACATAATAAATAATATGGACGAAACATAATATATATGGCCACGAAACGTAGAAATATCAACGATGTACGATATAGTAAGAAAGTACGCTCAAATTGACCAATCAATTTCTGTGAATTTTTCCTCACTAGCCAAAAGAATAAAAAATATTATACAAGGTACAGGTGCAGACCAAAAGCCATACTGAGATCTTTCTTTTTTCCAATTTCTATCATAATCCCGTGTCTCTCGCAAAAATTGGTCCAATGAGATTTAACGGAATTTCAGATGACAGTTGAAAAAGTGAAAATTTTGTATTTTTGCACTACTGATTTGGTGGTATGAGATGGCAGTTTTTGATCGAAATGCAGTCTGAATTTGGGATGTCACAGAAAAGGAAATAGGAGCCATACATTTGAGGACCGCATGCACACTCGCCAGGACGAGAAAAAGAAGGTACATATATTAAGATACAAAAAACAATATTGAGGGTAGTAGGAGAAGAATCTGACCACGAAAGCATGTGTCAAATGCACACAGAATTCTACAGCAATACCCACTGCCATTACAAGGTTTACAACTGATATTGCATTCAGTTGTATGTGGAAGATTTCCATTGCACCCTGAAAAAAGTTTCAGTGCATAAATGAAAAAGAGTTGGAATATCAAATCCTTAGGGTATATGAAAATTCCAACAAATAGACATGAAAATTACCATGAGATCCACGATGGTCATTGACAAAATAAGTAGAATTATGGCTGACGTCCAAAAACTACACACGGAAAGAAGTGAATATAGAAACAGAACTAATTGCCTTAAAACTTGTAAGGAACAAGACATAAGCAAGAGTGAAACACAGACCTGCATGTGATAACTAAGCAGACAATGAAAACAGCTCCTGTAAAATTGTAGACACTAAAGTTAATATCTTGGAGATGACACACAAAAAAAAATAAAAAATGGATACTTAGGTAATTTCTATAGTAGAAAACTCGTTTTCTTTTTTTAAGGAGGCAAGCGATTGCATTATTCATTAAATCCACGAATCAAATACTAATTAAGTACAACTAGTGACTCTAAAAATGCATTATGCATGTGTTTAGTGACTAAACTCACTTAATATTCCAAGATGATTCACATTTCGGGTTCATTGAACGGTCTCTAGCGAGAGCACCATTGAGAAAAGTTAAGTGGTTATTTGAAAAAATGTTCTCATGGATGGACATGTAGATTTAAAGTAGGACTCGCTAGCCTATGAGGCTATGACTTTTACAAGCATAGAGACCAAATATTGGCCGAAGAAAAATTAAAGAGCATATGACATAGCTAACACTATGCGGTATCATTTATAAGCATCATTGGCTATGATCAACATGAAATTTCAATTAGACAAGTCATAATTAGTGAAATAGCAAAAAGCACTAACCGACAGCTATGGCAAGGTTGATAAGTGCAGTCTTCCATATATCAAGGTATTGCTCAAAGAACAAGTAAGATACAGCATAGGGAAAAACATCAATCTGCAATAGAGTAATTAAGTGTCACGACAGTGGATATACCATGTTCTGGACTCTTCTGACACCGAATGTATCCATAGGCAGTTGTCTTGTTTGTTACGGGCATGTTTACATCAATGTGTATGTGTATCACAGATAGAGTGATGGAAGAAGACAAAGTTCCACAAGATAAAAGTTAAGAGTGAGAAAACAACATGACTAAAATACTAAAATACAGCAAAACTGAAATATCAAAGTAGGACGAGAAAATTGCAGAATTAAAGCAGTGAGACATGGGTTCAAGGTTTAAGAAGAAAAATGGACTTTACGAGGCAGAAAATGAAGGGTATATTATAAAAAGGAGAAAGGATCATCTACTGAAAAAACAGTTGCATTTTCATATCAAATGCTGGAAGTTAAATCATCGATCTAACAATCACCTTCAAAGAATCAGACATCCTTTTACTAAAATCTCGTGCAGCCCTCAATGAATTGACATAATCAGCCTGAAAGCAATAAAAAATTAAGTAGTTTTAATGCAAACCACTCATAAATATTTGGACAATATACTCGAATGGATAAATTATTATATATAATTATTTTGCAACAATGTGTTACCTGTTTATTGAGGGGCGTGTGATATGTACGAAATGCTGATGCTTTAATGATTCCATCCTCATAGCCTGATAACACATGGAAACAGTTTTCAAGCTCAGATAAGAAGCCAAAAAACTGTCTATGTTTGGAGTCATTTTTGGAAAATAGATTCACGTTTTCGTGAAGAAAACGTGTTTGGTCCAGGACATTTTCGGGAAATATTAAAATAATAACATTCTGAACAAACACTGTTTTCGAATCCTATACCCTAATCTCATCCATACTTTCAAAGTGTATATATGTCCTACTTCTCCAAAAGCCTAAACCATATTGGCTTATTTCATGCTGTTGTCCAACTGGAGTAGCAAGCCATTGGATGATACATGATGAAATCATCATATAAATTTATGATATCATCATATATAACCAACAACTCATAAATTTACTTGCGCACTACCAAAAAGGTGGTTATAATTTTTCCCACTTCACTTTCAGAAAACAATTTTTACTTCATAGTTGTTGTAAAAACATAAGTCCTCAAAATGAAATGTCAAATCAACTTGTTAAAATTTCCGAACCTTGTAACTCACTCAACCAAACACACTTTCAACACATTCCCTGAAGGAATCTCTGCAAAATCTTTCTCAAAGTGTTTCCTAGAAATGGATCCAAACATTGCATATGGTTACTACACTAGTGAATCAAACGTGGTTCTTTCACATTTTGATCTCAACATATTCCCCAAGAAAATCTCTGCAGAATCTTTCTCAAAGTGTTTCAAAGAGAAATGGATCCAAACATTGTGTATGGTTTTACTATACTACTAAATCTAATATGGTATTTCGAGTTCAATACCTTTCAGCTCAACATTGTTTGTATATGCTCCATTTCCACCTTTTGCACAACCAGCAGAGGGTAAAGCATTGAGGAACCATGGAAGTTTTTCCCTGAATTGTGCCGTGGATGGACGATCATTTTGTAAATCCGAGTGACGGAAACACTGAAAAATTCCAATATCAGTAACCAATTCCTCCATATCTAGATTATTATTGAAAGGAAAAAAAAAAATTGGGGCGAAAATTTAGATCAAGCAAAGTTGTTGCTTTGTACTTTACCCTGAAGATCATGCAAATTTGAACAATATATTCGAGTTATCAATGAAGAAGTGTACACCAATATTTTTTTTTTGAAAGATTGGTAGAGGTAACTTACCGTGGTACAATCTTTGCACGTCAAGCTTAGGCCGCAAGGACCACCATCCTTTGAACAACAAGGAGGCTGAAAGAACTGTTCTATCAGATCTTAGAAAATCTTAGATATGCATTGCAAAGTACTTGTGAAAGAACTTGATGAAATGGAGACAATGGAAGAACAAAAATCACAATTATCTCAAAGTTGAAGAGTAATAATTATCGTATAACATGAAGGAAAACCGCTCTTTGCTTCCAAACCAAATGCGCACTAGACGAAATAATAACAAATTATGTATATATATATATATATATCCTCAATATAAATGTGTGAATAAATTATGTATTTGTTTCCATTGTGAAAAAGTCTTTTATATCCTTATTGGAGTACCATATAATAAGGATTAATTGGGAAAGAAAGAAACCTTACAGTAGTCGAAAACCATTTAGCCAAAGAAAAATATTATATTTTTACACTGTTTATAACTCTCCAACACTAATTTAGAATGTCTTCATATTTTTAACAATCGATGGACGAAATAACACCCCATAATTTGTGACTTATGCTTAGTATTTTCAGGGAAAAAAAATGATGAGCGTAACTAAGGTCAAACGAACTAGAAATTAGTAAATTACCAAAAAAACAAAACAGAAATTAGTTGGACTACCCATTCATGATGCGGATTTGTATTTTATTTTTACAAGCAGGAAGGATAGGAATGAAGAGATCAAATGAAGATCATTATGTACAATGTATTCATTCATTTATATTTCAAGTCATAAAGAAATGTCATAAGGAAACAAAATAATGGAATATAATTAGACAAATATTTGCACTAAGAAGAACATCTGTTTAGTTTTTTGTGGGCTAATTAGTGAAGTATTTTCTATCTCTCTTAAGTATTTTCTATCTCTCTTTATTGTTATTTACAAGTGGAACAACTTAAAATATCTTTTTAATGTAACTTTCCTAATTCCATCTATTGCATTAGAAAGAATATAATATCACTCAACCAATAACGAATTAAAAGGGAGTTGTTAAAGGCACTCCAACTTTTGTTATTGGCACTCCAATTTTTGTTTCATTTTTCCAAAAGGACAAATTGCCCTTCATTGTATAGGAGAAAATTATTAAAAACAATTTCTTTTACAAATATTAGATTTATTTAGTATCAACATATTAAAATCAATTTTATGTAGAAACATGAATTGAGATAATTTAAAGAATGTTATTGGCATTTACATATTATCTCAAACTTCACCGTGCAATACTTAGATAAATTTATTGAAAAATAATAAAAAAATCTACTTTATATGTGCTTTATTACCTCACAAAATAGAAATATTTGGTTCTCGGTTGCTTTGAAATAATTTAAGATATTAGTTTTTCTAAAAAATTAGTTGATTATATACTTTCTACCATTTGTAATATTATTTTGTGTTTATACGTGATTTGTAGTGTCTTCAATTGAAATGAATGACAATGAATAAAAATATTTCTGATTTTTTGAGGTAATAAAGTACATATAAAAATAAATTTCTTATTATGTTTCGATAAAGTTATCTAAATATTGTAGGATGAAGTTTGATGTCAAAATGTAAATGCCAATACCATTCATATCTTTATTCTTGTTTCTATATAGAATTGATTTTAATATGTTTAAACTAAATACATTTAATATGAGTAGAAGAAATTATCTTTAATAATTTTCTCCTAAACAATGAAGGGCTTTTTTGTCCTTTTACAAAATAAAATAAAAATTGGAGTACCAATAACAATAATTGGAGTGCCTTTAACAACTCCCAATATTTATTAAGTAAACTGCCACTAATAAGCTTTTTGAATTATGTGTCTATTTTTAATTACCTGAACATCGATTTTAACGATTTTAGGTAATATCTAGATTATGTATTACTAGAGGTAGAAGTGGTAACTTTTCTGGTAAAATTCTAAACTAATTACTTGGAGTAGGTTGATAATAAACTAATCTACAATTACACAATTATCTTTTCACATAAGTACCTCAACATGTTGAAAGTCAAGTTATAACCATAATTCGTAATAAACAATAAATCAATTAATATGTTGACAATTTAGGAATTAAAAAAATGTAAATAACAAATCTGTAACCTAAAAACATAATGCCAACTAAATAACAGAAAATAATCTAAACCTTAAGAAATGGATGTAAAAATTAACGAGTAAAAGCAAGAAACTCAAAAAATAAAAATGACTCATGTTATTAACTTGGTATGCTAAAAACTCCAAAACAAGAAAAGCTCTTATAAATTAACTCAATTTTGGACGATTTTCTGTACAAGCTATTTTGTTGTCCATGTCTATTCTTTTAGTACAACAGAGTCGAGGTAGAATAAACAAATACTTAAAACAAGTTTGAATTGTACAAGAAAACATTTTAATAGACAAATAATATCTATTGTAAACATATGAATACAGTCTAATTAAGGCGATTAGTTGCAAATAGTACAAATATGCAGTGTAAACCCAAACAATGCCATTTATATATTATCAATATATTTTCTTAATGAATACATATTTCCAAATGAATTTTGAAATACATGAAATATTGAATAAGTTTTTATTTTTACTTTTCTGATGTAAATACTTCACTTATTTATTCCTTTTCATTGTAAGTTTGTCTTTTCCCTCATTTGTTTATACTTTCCATAAATTATATTTTTAATATTTTCTTAACAACTATATCCAGCTTAATCGGACACCTTATAATTAAAAATCAACTAATCACCAATATCTAATAAAAATAATATAAATGAAATGAGCCTAAACAACATTATAATGTGTCTAAACCCTAAGGTATAAAATCATTGCTTTAAATCTAATTTACTCTATCTACTTTTTAAAAATTAAGACATTAAGTTTTCAGGCAACAATATATTAACACTTCAATGAAGGTCTAATAATGGAACATCCATAAGAAAAATACTTAAAAGATCAATACCCATCAAGCTAAGAGATATATCGATTTTAAGCACAAAAATAGGGAAAACTCAAGAAAAAGGTTAATATCCATCAAGATATGACGTATTTCACTTTTAAGCATAAAAGTAATGACAGACTAAAAAAAAAAAAGAAAAAATAGAAGTACATTGTTCCCCCATAATTAAAATGTAAAAAAATAAAGATACTATAGCATAATGTCAACCAATTGATTCACTATGGTCAACAGTCCCCTTTTTCCTAAATTACTATTATATTAGTAATTAGTACTTAGTAATTAGAAAATAAAACACATAATAGAATTATAAATCATAATATTGTCATAATAAACAATTGTTACATTCATTTCAGAGCAAAATTTATTGCACGTGCAATGCAAGTTCTATTTCCTAGTAGTAAATCTAAAATTTGTAACATCTTAAACTGTTTATCTTTAAAAATAGGGGTAATTGCATAAAACCCCCCTGTATTATTTTGAAAATGCTAAAAAAACCCCTTGTGTTATTTTGAAAATGCTAAAAAAAACCCTTGTGTTATTTTGAAAATGCTAAAAAACCACCTTTGTTAACAAAATAGCTAATCACCCCCTGTGTGCTTAAAAAGTCTGCAAAAAAGCCAAATTTCATTAGAAAACGAGCGTGCTTTTTATGTTTTCACCTTTATTGACGTGCGCATTCGTCATTTATATACTTTTCATACAATATAAAAGGTAAATAGTGTTAATTCATCCATAAAACACAAATTAGAACTTCTATCTTTTTAACAAAATTTGACTTTTTTGAAGACTTTTTAAGAAAAGGGGGGGGGGGGGGAGGTGTTAGCCTATTTCCAGAGAAATGGGCATTGGATATAGCAATGAAAAAGTATTAAAATCTATAGTGATTCTAATAAGAAAGAATAGTTATTGAAAGATGAACTATGTGAGCATATAAGAGACCTGATCATCGGGAGGACAAAAAGTCCCATTTGTGAATTTCCTACAGCAGCCAAACGCTTCAGGAGAGACCCAAATAAGAAAATCATCAACCCATGATGCTGCTGGTTTAGCTATATAACTTGACTCGGGTACTAATGATGCTCTTGCAATCTGCAGAATTTACAAGTTTCGACATATAGATAGGAATTAATTAGCAAAGCAAAATAAACATACACACACATATATATATTATCACGAGATATTATAAAAAAGTCGACAAGCAAATATATCTCGAATAGAGACGAATTAAACCATACCCTGAAAAAACAAAAACAAAGCTAAAAAGTAAATTAAGACTCATTTAAAAGAAAACATAAATAATTATATCTTGTAAATGCAATTATTTATTGTCCAGAGTCCATTGATTAAAGGCAATTGGCTGAAACACAAGGAATATATATTTATAGAACCTCTTATTGCAGCTATGACCGAGACTTGAATCGAGATGAATTAAAATTACCAGTTAAAGTGCAATTATATGGAACAAAAGCCTAGTGCAATCCGAAATCTAGGATTTATGACGAGATGAGTCCCCTACCCATATATATACACCCGAGAAAAAAGATAGGAGGCTGAAATGAAGGATTACGTTTTAGAAAAAATTAACGCAGGTACCATGGTAGATTGTAAAAATTAGTGCACTTGGATTTCGAGGAAATTTGCTGTTAAATATTATTATTCAGCGGTTTTGGGACTGTTGAACTCAAAACAATATAGAAAACATGCCATCCTCGGGGATCAAGAGTCAACGAAGTAAGCCGAGCTAGATTCTCACGTGCTACACTCTTAAGTTCAAGATTAATTCTGATCAAACTGGTGTATTCGCAGGATGTTTACCTCGTTTAAAAGAGAATTAGAATCACATTGGCTAATGGAACACAATTGATTTGTATGTCTCGATTCTGAACTGAGGAACCAAAAAACATGAAACTGATAAGAACTTCAATACTAGCATGAAACACATGTTATATATAGTAAGGTGAGTTTTATGTTACAATAGAAAGTAGCAAAGTTCCATGAAAAATAGCCACAAGGTTGTATATCTCATATGTTGCCTCTAAGGAAACAAGATACTCTTAATTAATCTAACTAATTTATATTTTCTCCAACTCCTCATCATATAAAGGGATAAGAAAATTCACCAAAATGACAATGTCATTTTTATCTGTTCGTTTATTTTTCTTTTTCCTTTTTTATGAACGAGGGGTCTCCAAGGGTTGAGATAGGTGGATATGTAAAATACACAACACACGAATGACTACTGATATAAATTTGTTTAAAGTAATAAATTCTTTAAAGAGATAAAGAAGAATATGAAGAAGTCAAGTGATAAGCATCGATATGGAGTTAAAGAGAAGTTGAGTACGACAAAGATACCTGTAATTGTAGTTTTTCACAACAAAATAGAGTGGTGGTCCTATTCTGAGATAGTCTTCCAAAAAATCAAAGTAATTCTGAAGGAAAAAGGAGATTTGCATAAGCATAATGTTGACAACACGATCCATATAATTTATGTACGTAAAATACTTAATCAGCCTGCAAGACCTGAAGATACGAGTCTTTAGGAAGAACAATTTTCTGTTCTAAACCGGGTTCGATTCTTGTACATAATGCCTATCAATGTTGAAACCATATTTGCAGTCACAAATGAAATTACTAAAAAAGAAAAAAAAAAGCTAAGAATCCCAGAAATGAAAAGAATGGGAAAATAATTGCACAACAACTTACTATGCTTGCCAGTGCAGCAGCAAGAAAGACCAAAACAACAACTAATTTTACACCCCAAAGATTCAGTATAGGAGCATGAATGTCCTATACAAGAGAAAATCAATATTTGTTATAGAAGGGCAGGGACCTTGAAAATTTCCCCCACCGTGACATTGGTGGTTTTTGTTAAAAAATAAATATAAAATAAGGCTCAATCAAGCCATCTCATACCTTCATATATCGAGATAACAGTCCAATTTTCTGCTGATGGCTGCCTACATTTTTAGAAATTTTCATTTTTTGAGCTTTATAGTACATAAAAATAAAAGAAAAAAGATATATAAATGAAGGATAATGATTATTTGTTGCAATGAAAAGCATATAGCTAAAGGTAATTCCAAAGAATACCTTTGTCGAGGTTAGCATTTGTCCTGGATAATTTAATACAGGGAAAACAATCAATCCGCTTTGCTTCAGTTCTCCAGAAGTCAAAAACAATCAAGGCAACAAAAGCAGTAACTTGCAGAAGGAAATCCAACAGAACAGCCAGTGCTGCAGACCAAGTAGAAAGCACGCACGAAGGTAGATTATGTATTGGTTTGCGTGAAGGTAGATTATGTATTGGTTTAACTAAGGTTGTGTTTGGATAGAAGGATTGGATTCAAGAAAAGGATTTGGAGCTAAGGATTTGAAATTAGTCCATATTCAGTGGACCAGAATAATGAATGGAAAAATATTTCAAAATAGTTGTTAAAGGATTTGAAATCCATTCTACTTTAAAATTTACAACAAAACTCAATGAATTTCTGGCTATGGTTTAATCTTCAACACCAAAATCCTTCAATCCAAACACAACCTGAAATTCTTCGATCTAAATCTTTCAAACAACTAGTTATCTGAGCTTAAGAGTCTAACCTGCAAACATTGAAAATACACGGCAAGCCGGCATTGGAATAAAACTTCCAACTGCAAATGCCAGTACCTCACATAGACTGGCTAGTGTTATAGATGGTCCAACTTCTTCCAATGCATTACTAATTCGTCCCTCTATAGACAAATCTAATCGTTGACGTTTAACTGCATGAACTAATATGCACATGTTGTCTATACCAACCTGATAATATAAATGAAGAGATTCAGTTATGTCACGTAGTCTCAAATTAAAAAAACTATTTGTAAAGTAGGGGCCAGAAACTGAATTTTTGAACATTTCTAATACAGTCGATAAATCCTAGAGCATCCTATCTAATAAAAATACTGTAACATAATATATATATATATATATATATGCATGTATGTCTAAAGAAAAAACAGAGAATACAAGCCCCCTATAACGTTAGTGTATTTGTAAAACTCAGGTGTAGTGTTTTTACTTCAACAAGGTTCAAAACTTTTTGCAAAAAATGTATATAAAGATATTACACAACATGGGAATATCTTCATTTTTTCTTTCCTTTCTTTTGTATGTGTAGGTTTAGGGGCATGGCTGATATTTGAGAAACCGCCATAAGAACTTTTGAAAATTCTTTTCAACTTTGGTGAATCATATTATTTAGATGAGTGACATCTTTAAGACCTCGCAATTACAGATGCAATAAAAGAAATATCATCCCTCCATGCAAGGGTGAGGCTATTGACATGTAACTCTCTCCAAAACAAAAAAATAGCAAGAAACTCATGCACTGCATATGCCATTTCATAAAAGTGTAAAAAATCAAGCAGACGGAACACATGAGAATGCTCCAAACATAAAATCAAACTGAATATCCACTCAAATTTAGCAATTCTTATGATATCAAGAATGTGAAAAGAAGTTAAAGGATGAATAAGAATGGAACTTACTGCTAAAACAAGAAAAGGAATGACTTCCATTATTATAAGTGTTGATTTTACTCCAATTGCACTGAAAAATCCAATAGACCCAAGTACAGAAAGCATGACAAGCACAACTCCAGAAAGGGCAAGCAATACCTGCAACAGCATTTATGCAAAAACCAAATATAGTATATTAGCCAATTGTCAAGTTGATACTTGGGGAAACAAAAATGGCATAGAAAATGAGAATAATATCTAATGGGTAAAATATGAATGAGATCACATATTGTTAAATTGAATGAGATTTGTTAAATTGAATGAGATAGAACAAGTATATTAGCCAATGTGAAAAATGCATTCTAGGATAGATCAGAAGATTTCCACACAACGCAAAAATATTTTGATGAACTCATACCTTAGAGGAGATATAAAAAGGAGAGGAATGAGAAATATCGCCAAGCGTCAAAGAAATGTAAGCAAACATTACAATATAGCTTATCTGAAACAGAACAAGAATATGTAAGAACAATGTGAATGAGCACCACAATTGAGTAATAGATCTAAAGTGGGTTATAATATGTTTGAACAACTAGCTCTTGAAAATACTTGGCGTAATTGGGGCTTGAGTTTCATTCCTATAACAGGGACTAATTTTTCCACCTCTTATAATAGAATGTTATTTGTGTGTGTGTGTGTGTGTGAGAGAGAGAGAGAGAGAGAGAGAGAGAGAGAGAATGTCTCTTGTTACAGTACCAAGATAGTCATAATATCTGCAGTACTTTCTCTTTTTAGTTCTTCCTCAATAGAGCTCTGTGTTGAAAATGCAAGTCTCAAATTGTTAGACTGCACCATTGGTGAAAGCTCGTCCTGCACAAGGGAAATAATTAAGGATCATCTGCACTAGCATGATAGAGCATGAATTAAAAAGAGATCTTGTTAATGAGAGAGAGAGAGAGAGAGGTCTTATTTGGAAAACAATTGTCTAAACAAACCATCTATACCAAATGGATACCGTCATGTCACGTCAGCACAATAAGTGTTACACTACTGACGTGGAATGTTCCTTACCATTGTCATGAGAAAAAAACTATATGTTTTTCCATCTTATGTTCACCAGAGGAATAATACATATTGACATGACTGATCCTTCAATTCTTGTTTGTTCACCATCAAAAAATTACAAATTTAACGGTTAATTATATGAGAGCATATCAAATGTTTCTAACATGTTAATGTTTAAGAGATAATTGGGATTCAGATTCAGCGAATGATTTAATTGCTCGCTTAATAACGACATTTCCAGTTATGACTCAAAAGAATTGGGACTGGTAACACTAAATGGAGAGCATGACGCAAAAGCCAAGAGAAAAGCTTGGTTTTATGGAGAAAACAAACAAAAACAGAATAAGATAAAATAAACAAAGAATATTACATAAGAAGATGATTTCATGCACCTAAAACAGATAACATTTGGCGTCTATGGATTATAATAAAACATGTCAAAAATTAGTAACCTTTGCTAGCTTAATGAAAGCTTTCTCCCATGCCACTGCCCTCTGAATATCACCCCCTTCTGCATCCATTGCATTGTTCACAGGATAGGTCACAATGAATGCAGTAGCCTGTTTCAACTAAAACGTCATGCTTTCCGTACGTTTCAGATTTGCAAAATCGACCAACAAAAAGCTGAAAAAAATTACCTCGGAATACTTATATCCAGAGAAACCACCAAGAGCAGTGCTTGGATCGAGTGGAGCTTTATATGCACTCGCGCATGATTCTGCTGTGCTAAAATGCTTAAATATGTGTCCAGTTTACAAATAAATATCAGTAACTCAGAAAGCTAGCATGAGGGAAGACATGAGTTTGTTAATATTTTTTTTAAAACAGAGAACTGGAGATTGTTGAAGTTACCTCAAAACAATATTCAGCATGTTTAACACCCTCAAATTTGTCAAATTTTGCGGCATCCATCTTGAAATACTATAATCACTTAAGCTTATAAGTTACAACTTGAAAAAATATTATCTCAGAGACGCAACTTAATACAAAAGAAGAAATCAATATTATTGAAAAAATGTTAAGTGGCTAAGTGGAAATGTTAATGTTGTAGCTAGTAATAGTAACAACAAATGTTGTTCATACACGATAAAGTTTTATGAACTCAAGAGTGACAAGAATTATGTCAATTTATTTATTTTCCAGAGCTAGTGGCATGTACACAGTGACAACATAAATATAGTCACAAAATTCATTGCAACAATTTTAATTTTCTATACTCCAACAGTGACAACGTATATACAATTCTTGTCTCATAGAATCCTAGTATTGTCAACATATATGCAATTCTTGTCATTTTTAACTTTGTGTATTGTGACAAAATAAAAATTAAAAAATCATTTAATACATTTCTATGTTTACTTGACATCTTATCATTAATATTCTTTGTTCTTGTTGTGAGAAGTTGCAGGCCATATGCAGAAGTTGTATCATAAAAAAGGGTACAAGTTCCGCAGCCGTATAAGCAATAGTCATCCGGCGCAACCTTAACTACCCCAAAAAGGAAAAAAGAGAATCAGCTCAAGTATACTAACATCTAAAAAAATGGGAGATGGCAGAGAACGTTTGAGATTTAAGAAAGTAACATTTTCAAGAAAAATCCATAAGAAAGCTAGCCTGTAAACACACTTGACATGAATAAACAGCCTGCAATATATCTACATCCTATAATCATATATTCAGCTGTTCACTATGGTAATTAGTTCATAATCTAAATCATCTTTCCAAGAAGCTGCATCCAACAAATTATTGAGTTAATACCATAAAAGAAAATGTCATGTCAAATGCTCTTCTGCTGCCTTATACTTTTAGTTATTTTTTGATAAGAGTATAATTTTAATTTACCGAGACAGATAAACTACCTTCAGTTTTAAATTTGATAATTCTTAGATAATTGAAACTCTTAGCCATACCATCAACTTGTATACTAAGTCTATTGAAGGGCGACTTAGATCTTAAGAAATTTCCATGAAGAAAAAAATCAGACATACAAAAGCATGGTACCTGAAGAAGACTCTGAGTCGCACAATCTTCACCGAGTGGCTTCAAACAAATGTCAGTCAAAGATACCATTTTTCCAGCATAATTCACCCTCATCGCATCCACCTATAGAGTAAATAATATAAAATCCTCTTCAAAGTATCTAGTTCAATGCAAGTAAATACTCGATTTCAATCCAAAATTTTGAAAAAAAAAATAATTAGTTAAGGAAATATCTCTTGACTGATGTCAAGAAATAGAAGAGAAGTATTACCTTTTTTTGTATGTCAAATAGTAACTTGATATTGCTTTCCGACACAATTGGCGGTGCTTTTCCACCCTTACTCTCTGGAATTGTTGCTATAACGAGCTGAAATTTTTTGAGTTAGATCGTCAATCCATACATACATCTTAGCGGGAGATGTTCAAAAGTATAAAATACCTGCTGAATTCTATAAAACGGAGCAATGTGGTTGTCAAAAAATTGTTTTTCTTCAGCAGCTCTACTTCCCTTGGCTACCCATAGCTAAAACGTAATTATACAAAAACAAAAGTAAATTTGAATTGATCAATGTAAATATTGTGAGCATTCATATGAGAGTAAACTGAAAATAAAATGTCAGCTGAGCAATAAAGTGAATGAAGCAATTGAACAACAATTTTGTTTTCCAAAAATGTCAAGTATGCGAAAACATGGCATTATATGTATATGCCTATTGACTTCTAGTTTGAATTCACTACACCAATAATAAACAAATGCAAGTAAGGGGTTGCATCTGACGGTCACCCTCCTCCCTTCTCTTTAGTCCCATGTATATGTATATATTAAATTTTTATCGTCCCCTTTCAAGTTCCTAAATCTCCCTCCTATGTGGAACAAAATATCTATATAACTAGAAGGTTCTAGTTCCATCCCTAAGTAGAAACTAACAGAAAATAATTGAGCAAAATATGTTCAAAAATTTCCCAATTGAAGATCATACAGTTGAAACGAATAAATAGATGTAAGGCAGATTTTCGAGGAGAAAAATTCATTGACCAAGAAAATGGAGAAAAATCATCAGAAAAATGTCTCAGGTAGATTTTATTTAGAAAGAATAACAAATATAGTAATGCAATAATATTTAGAAACTTTATCATACCTTTTCCGGACTCGTCTCTACTTTGAAACGAATGAGGCCTATGCAAAGCACAAGAACAATAGCCACTGATAAACAAAATACAAGGATTGGTTTTCTAGCCACCCATGTTCCATATCTCCTGAAATAGATGTGGAGTTACATTGTCAGCGGTCACCTTGAAAGAAAAATAAAATTCTTGCACAGTTTCCAATAAAAATTAACTTAACGGAAAATGACCTGTAAAAATTAGACATGTATCCTTGGACAATTGAAAGTTGTACTCTGTTAGAAACTTGGGTAACATCCTTAAACTCCTGACAATTAGAAGAAAATTCAACATATAGAATAGAAGATCATGAAGGTAGTGTATCATGGAATTCATCAACAAAATGACGAGGATAATGGAATCAAAATCTCCTCAATAAGCTTGAACAATTGAAAGTTGGTAGTCATATGCACCTGAATAGGCACATTCTCGTCGTCTTTTTTATTGTTTGCAGGGACATTAATCATTGGTTTGGTTCCAGACATTAAACTCCTTTTTCTTTTTTTGTGAATGAAACCCCATCCTAGAAAGACAGATACCAGTATGATGTACAATATTGCCACTGCTAATTCAATACATTTTGCCTGCAAGTATCAACAACAAACAATGCTTTAAGTCAACTTATTCATGTCAAATAAAAGCTATGATACATGATAAGAACATGGTGATAGAGAGTATGACATAGATATGGAGCACGACACAGTTAGGACAAGGCAAAAGTATCTTGTATTTCTTCCAAACTTCTTCGGTACGTTGACCCTTTTTTATAATGTAGTAATAGCTTCAAAGATGCGTGTCCCATAAACAGATCATCTTGACTATCTAAGTTGGCTTTTTTTCCCTCACCTTCAGAGACCCTATTTTCACTGTACAAGAACCTTTCTTTGGAGGAGCAGGAAGAGCATAACTTGAACAGGCTTCTGATGAAGGACAATCACCACATGAACAACCTAATGAAGTATCACCACATGAATATATGGTCACATTCATGGGTCTCATTTCAGATGAATTGAGGGCAGTTGGCAAGAAATTGATAGGGTATGGTGATCCAGGTAAAGAAGGCTCCGCTTTTTTACCGAGGAATGCAAACCACTCTGCCATACAAATCACATATCAGTAAGCAAATAAGTAGCTACATGTTGCGTTAGAGGAGTTAAGAATTTCAAATCCAGTGAGCGCATTTCTATAATTTCAAGTTATATGAGATTCTTTTAAAGCCATCTTGAGTTGCTTTTCACTCGTTCTCATGGATTACAAATCTACTTCGATATTGGAGTCATTTTAACTGGCTTACCTCTAAAATCTTTAGCACCAGCACCAATGAATTCGATGGCACGAGTATTCATGGTTCCATATTTTACGTCCTTGCAGGACTCAAACAATCCTTCACCAAAATCATCGCTCACGTAATAGTCAATTCCATCAACAGTCAAATTGCTCCCAACCTGAAAACATACACAAGATAGGGAAAAATGAAAACAAAACAAGAAAAAGAATATTACATTTTGATAAAGTAATACCTATCAATAAGTCCAGGAATGGGATAAATTTACATGATCTACATATGCGAGGTCCCTTCTGGCTGAGGAGGAAAAAGTGGGCCTTTTTGTAACTTGACAAAATACCAGGGTTTGTAGGTAATTATCCTAAATTTTTATTATAACCATCCAGTATCAGAAAAGGTAGCAAGGGATATTAAGGAACAAGCATTCGCTCTCCATCAAATATTCGAAGGTAGATTTTCAGAAACTTCTTATTTAGATTAATTTGTATTCAATGAAGAGAAGAAAGTGAATCATAGTTAAATAATGTTTTTCCCGAAAGCAAAAGAATCATATTATTGGAAATGTCAGACATGATTAAGTTGAACTACTTACTTTGGAAACAGAAGCCACATTGATAAATTGACTCTGATTAGGAGAACATGAGAACTCACAGAAAAGATTCAAAAAATTTCTCAAGCATGCTGGACAACCCACAAGAAAAGGAATTACCTGCAACGAATATAATAAGAGATCAACACAAATCATTTTGTTGGAAATAGAAAGAAGGAACAGTATAAATGACCATTATGAGTGAGAATCATATAAAGACTTAAAACATCGCTATTAGAAAGAGAAGTGCCAAAAACCAATAAAAATGAACCATATTTTCACTTCCTATACAAGAATTCTTCAAATTTTGAGAAAGTTCCCGAAATGATGCACGGACTTTGTATGTAATCTATGGATGATTGCGCTACTCTTTCTATTCTCTAGATCATACCTACCTTTGTGATTTACAACTGCACGTCATGAGTTATCCCCGTAACCAAATAATTGACATAATAAAAATTTCTTAGCATCAACTATTTCTGACAAGTTCTGTTCAAGAGAGAAACAATAAATTCTGTCCTCCATTCTTTAAAACATTACTTTTTTCCAACTTTTTCTCACTCACACCATAAGCCATCCAAGTAACGGTTTACCTTTAGACTCTGCAAGGTTTTGCTTGCATACATATAAGCAAACAAAAGTAAAGAAAATGGACTTTGAAATGGAAGTAAGAGGGTCAGAGGGTATTCTCCTAACCTTATACAAACATCTTATAAGCTCTTACATCTAATAATTAATTTTGGATATTATTTTTATAAATGAAAACTTCTCTAGGTGTCTAGATAAAATAAGATAAAAGAGCTTAGACGATGTTAGAATGACAAATTTGTAATTAAGATAGCCAAGCTAATGAGGTTTCATAAGATCTTAAGAATAAGTTAGGATCCCCCTACCTTGAGGAGTTCATACTGTCCAATTGTCTCACTTTGAGAGCTTATAAGATTTTATTCTAAACACTTTATTGAAGTTTTTGTGATATCTTATGAGCTCTCAAACATCTTATAAGATGTTTTCAAGAATTTATAAGTTCAGCCAAACACTCTCTAAGCAATGAAAACAAAGATGATGAACGAAGAAAGGAGCCTAGAAAATTTAAGAGTGTCACTAATTAGTAGGACATGAGTTGCTCAGGCACAAGCAATTCTCATGCTAGCTTCACTATGTTCTCATTGTAACTAAACTTTCACAGAACATTTACTCCTTTTGTTCATATCGATCATTTAATTACTAATTAATCCATAAGACAATTAGTTTTCACTCTATATATAACAAAACAACAGATGTACAGATAGATAATTTCAAGGAATGTCGCGGTAATGAATTTTTTTAGTTTTGCAACTGAACGCAATAGAGTACCAAAACAAATTCCAGATTATCACATTCAGCAATAAACAAACAAAACACCCTGAAACAATAGTTGGATTCCATAATAAGATTCAGTTTCTTACTTGCTGGACTTGACTCCGTAAAATGTCGAACTGCTCCTCTGTACAACATACATTTCCAGTAATTGTTGGGCACAAACTCTGGATTTTAGCTCCTAGCAGTTCGTTGGGCTATCAACACAAATACAATTCACAAACATTTTTGAACATTTGAGTAACTAACACAACAAGAACAATATAATAACACTCCTCATATCTAAACAATGAATGATCAAACAAACAATAGGCGACAGACTGAATCGAGAATTTGCAGATTGTATATGATGATTCCTACAGTGCATACCTTGACAGATGGAGAGGCATGAGGGCAATTTAGTTTCTTACCATCGCTTCGCTCCCCGCAGATGTCATACATAGCACAGTATCCTTCAGCATGTCTCTGTCTAACAATTGAAAACAATAGCAATGAACTAGTTTAATAAAGATTCCAAACTCCGAAATCAATCACTATTGATCAGTGGCGGATCTAGGATTGAACGTTAGTGGGGCACTGGCGATAAAATGAGGAATTTTAACGAGGGGCGAAGACGAAAGATTTAAGGGGGTGTGGGGGCTTGCCCCCGCGGTACGGTAAGCTATATTTATGGGGATAAATATAATAAGAAATTAGGTTCAATTACAACTTTTAACATAGTTTATACTCTTATATCTCTTTCGTTATAGTCAGGATTTTGAGTTTTAAGGAGAACGAACTCAAAATAAAAGGAGAAAACGTGATTTTTTTCGATCTTTAGGGGGGCAAAATTCAAATATAAAAAATTTTATAAGGTAAAAAAATGATTTTTCAAAATTTAAGGGGAGTGAGATGGACATTGGAATTAGGGGGGGGGGGATTATGTAATTTATAAATTAAAAAAAATGTATATATTAAAAAACATTGAGCGGGGGCAGGGGCTCTACATAGATCCGCCCCTAGGTGTGGGAGAAGGAGAGTGAAGTAGCAAGTTGCCAAGATGAATTGAGGGGGGCACATAATAATTTGAGGGGAGGCACAAATGTAATTTACATTAAAAATTATAAAATATCTATATATTAACAACAACAAAAATTAATTCAGTAGGGGCACTGCCCCCCCCCCCCCCCCCTGTATATACGTAGATCCGTCCCTACTATTAATTGAAATATCAATAATTTGTAACTTTTTATCTTCTCTAAATTCAATACTATTTTCTTGCACCAAACAGTTATGAAGATGATCAGACAGACAGTCATATACTTACAAAAACACACAAATTTGTATAGATATGTTTTCTTCCTCCAAATAAAAAAAATCTAAATTCGAACAGAATGGTTTTGATTTGTTGAACATTGTTTTTTCTTTTACTCTCAATTTTCAGTAAATTATCAAAAGAAATTAAGGAAGATACATACAAAACTTGTAAGAAAGCAAGCGATGAGTGTCATTCTAGCACATGAGTAGATAAACAGGGTGAAGGTGTACGTGATGGAAATGTAACGGAGAGGCGGGAAGAGGGGTATTTCAGCCAATTATCCAACTGTGAATACCAACTTCTGGATTCATATATATTATTTCTCATTTTTAGGTCATGTTAGTTTCATCATTTTTGTTTATGTTTTTTTAACATTTTCTTTTTCCTTTGGCCATACCTTTATCTCAACTATATTATTTCTCATTTTTTCTTCTTATTCTCTTTTCTATTTATTCTGCAAAAAGTTTTGTAAATCATATATTTTATAATGAAAATAAATAAATATTGTGAAATGATTATCATAAATAAATACAATAATATTGTTAATATTATATTGAAAAGTTATGCATACGTATCGAATGTTTCATATCAGCTAGTCCTATATAATTCATACAAACCCTACCTTAAAAATTTACATTACTCGCACCTAACTAAAACTAAATTATTTATACGATTTGCTCTTAATAGTAGATAATAGTTATTTTGGTGTATAGATGCTTCTAATAAGTTGTAAAAGTTACACCTGATTAAAATAATAACTTCATTCTCTTTTTTTCACTTTACAATTTCCTTCTTTTCACTTTTTTCTTCAATTAAATCATTTTAAAAATTCTTCATTCTTAACATAAATTCAAAGAGGTAAACTGAAATCAAGATGGAACATTTTTTCTTGCTAAATAAAAAAAAAATACTACCAATAAGTATATTTCTCTTTTATATTTTAAATTATTCAGCACACATGTCAAGAATGTTGCCAAAACAAGTAGTTATACATAAAATTCAAAAAGGGTTTTGTAGTGAATTAATCTTCAATTATTTGACATACGCATGATATGATCATTCTTACCACTGATTACTATTCCATAAAAATTGTATCATCATAATTCATTTCAATTATTTAACATATTTTGATTCATGTAGATTTTTCTCATGCCTATAAATACCACATAAAAGCAACGACATTATTATCCTTACTTATATGTACTTCAATCATCCAAATAATTTCCATTTCTAGACAGAAAAATGAATGCAAAATAGAAAGAATAAAAATGAAATAAATGAATGGGAACCGAAAGGGAAATCAGTTCTTGCTCAGACTTATTAATTTAATTGAATTGACCCAATCACAAGAAAATATTGTTGCACTCTCAGTGTGAGTATTTCCCCTCTTAATGAATAAACACAGAACCAAACATGTTCCTAGTGGTGTATATGTCATCCAAGTCATCCCAAACAAAATCAATCCCAATCTCAATCTTTCTTCATACAATCTTGTAACACTTTATGTTAAATACATATATAAATATGAGACAATATATACATATATGATCATGATGTGGAGAAATAAAAAGTGTGAAGCCTAAGATTCTCTAAGTCGCCTAGAACATGACAACATAAAAATGAGTAAGCTACATTCTAAGCAAGAACCAATTGCAATAAAGTTGTCAAGTTAAGATATGTTTGCCAAAAGAGAGAAAAAGAAATACTCACCTCAAGGCATTGGAATTATCCGCGAAAGGAGCCCACGTATCGGGGCGCTTCGCATTCACCACGGTACATACTACAAGCAACACCTGAAATTGCATGTTTAGTGAATCACCGACAAATTAATTACCCATAAATGAGCTTTTTGAAAACAAACTCTTTGTAAACTCACCATGAACGAAAAACGTTTTGAAGGTCCCATTTTTCTCTGCAGAGAATGGACCTTCAATGAAAGAAGCTCGAGCTTGTATTAATTGTAATAAGTACAGATCTATTATCTCCATTTCAATATCAATGCTCAACACTGTTTGTGTTTCTTTCTACTCTTTGTACGGCAGGCAACCTTTTTTTCCTTATTTTACTCTTTCCTTCCAAATTTCCACTTTTCACTCATTTCTCTCTCTCTATGTGTGTACGTTCACCTTTTTTCATCTATCAAATATCTAATTTTGATGTATTTACGTAATTTTTCATATATTTTTCTTCCATTATAAATATATTTTTGGTAACGATAAATAAGTAATGTTTTACTGTTAAATAAGTACGTGCACATATTGAATGTGATGCATATCACTAGTAGAAGTATAATATGATAGAATAGTAATGAAATGCCAATTAATTTGAGCACATAGGTGCAAAAGAAACTCAATGTTGTATTGCACTATATTGTAACAAGTTATTTATTACAAAATTGACTCAGTAAATATTTTTTTTATGGGAAATTTATTGCATTAATAAAAAAAAAAATTGGAGTTAAAAAACAACAAAGTGCAGAAAGGCTTTGCCTTTTTTTTTCACTGCCAAGCCAAATAACCTACAATCTAGCACCACAATAAATGAACGCCATCAAGCTAATTAGGCAAAAACATATCGTACAACCATGCAATTTTCCAAATTCCACAAAGAGTTCGAGATTGGACATTATCCTCCAACTTCATTGTAGTAAGCTTCGCTCAGAGTAACTCTATAGTATGCTTGGCTATCATCTCCAGTGGTCGAGTCACATGGTCAAATCTTCGGTTGTTTCGTTCTTGCCAAATGGAGTACACATGGTGGCAAGGAGAATTCTATAACCAATATTATAATATGCTTACCACGCCAACGATGGGCTACCCATGCAATCCCTATTTGTCAATCCGAGTAGGGCCATGTAAACTTAACCTCATGTTTCAAGATACCTATGCATCTAGACAAGTAAACATATAGGAAAAAAAAGGTGCGCATGAGACTTATCTTCCTCATGACACAAAACACATTGGGTATCCCGATCTTCCAGCCATGGCCTATCATGTGTGGGAAGCCATTCTTGCATAGCAAGCCAAAATACAAAATTATTACGTGGAATCTTACTCGAGCCATGAAGTAGTTGTGTCCAAGGCTGGGTGGGGGTTGACGAGTGCAACATCTCAAGACATGAGGCCATGCTAAATAAACCATTGTTGCCAATATTTCATAAGGCACGATCAGGTCCTTGGTGTAACATAGGTAGATTCATCCTAACAAGTTGAATGTTAACGTTTCTACTTGGTGGCCATCTCCACTCATTGTCATGAATTATTTCCTGCACTCTAGCATCACGCGGTAGACCTATAATTCGTGGATCTTGTGAAAACAAAGTACCAAATGGTCTAAACAGACCAAAGAGAGAAAAGGGAACCATCTCCGACCTTATACACGAATGCCTTGATAATTTTGGGGTGGAGTTTCAGTAGTTGTCACTAACTCCAGGGGCAAGACGAAGGAATAGGTAGGCTCCAGAAGGATTGACTATGTATACGATTTATTTTAATCCAATTAACCCATATATACGTGCCATCATCAGTTACAAGGGACCAAATGTGTCGAGACATGAGAGCTGGTTTTCAATTAAGGGTGCAATTTCAAGGCCACCTTGATTTTCTTTTAGAGTTATTTTTGATTAAGAGATTTTCGCAACCTTGATTACCTGCACCTTTCTAAAGAAAGGTCCTGATTCTTCTTTTAACTTCTTTCAAGACCTTCCTAGGTAGGATAAAGCTTTGAACCAATACATATAGAGGGTTGATAAAACCAATTTAATAAGTTGGTCACGACCCACATAGGAAAGCGATAAGTTCGACCAAGAACCAATCTCGCCATCCAATCTCTTAAGGAGTGGGTGGCAATCTGATAGAGAAAGTTTCAAAGTGATCAAAGATGCTCCCAAGTATTTTACCAGTAGCTTGCCTTCTACAATGCCGACAATATTACGATGAGAGGAAGCATTTGTACAACTTTGGCTGAAATAAACATATAACTTTGTCAGGATTAGCCCACAAACCTGATAAAGTAAGAAAAAGTTTGTCTGGCCATAGAACATTTATGGAGTATTCATCTTTATGACAAAACAAGATAAGGTCATCAACAAAGATTAGCATAAAAGTCTTGGTCTCCTTGCATTTCCAATGATATTTAAATCGAGGATGGCCCTGAATAAGGTTTTTAAGAATACCATGCAACATCTCCGTAATAAGAACAAATAAGTAAACCGACATTGGATCACCCTGTCGTAATCCTCAAGCCCCTCGATAGTACCCCGTTGAAACTCCATTAGTACAAATAGAATATGCCAGAGAGGTAATACATTCTCGTATCCAAGTAATGAATCGAGAGCGAAATCCCATTGCCTCAAGTAAAGCAAGAATAAAACTCCATTCCACCATATCATAATACATGATTGGATTTTCGTGCATCAACAACGAATTGATTTTTTTTTTACATTAAAATGTGTGAAGTCTCTTGCTGGTATGGGACAGTGGGAAGACGGACTACAAATGTTATTGAATGATTAATATCAGCCTGGTGTGGTACTTTATCTCGTCTGTGCAAGAAATGTGATGTTGTTGATTACATGAATCCCTTATGTGGGCTATGGATTATATATGGGCCCAATTGTAGCATGGAGTTGGTGACACTTGTGGGCAGTGTCGGGCTTGTCGTAATGGTTGGTCGTAGCCCCATTCGAGGTATTTTCGGGTATATCCATAAAGAAGCTCTTGGGAAAATAGAATACTATCAATATTTTTCTCCCCAGTATAAAAGCAATTTGAGACTGATCTACCAACTCGTCCAACGACTTCTTCATACAATTCAGAATAATTGTAGAGATGAGCTTGTATATTATATTGCAGCACATTATGGGGCGGAAATATTAACCACTTTCTTTGGGAGCTCAACTTTTGGCACAAGAGTAATGACAGTAGAACTAGTTTTACTAAGCTATATTTTAACAACACTATTTACTATAAAATCGACGCAATGAATTAATTAGGGAGTTTTATTTAATTAACCCAAATACTAATGATGCGACAAGACTTTCTTGTGAAATGCATATTCCTTTTGTGAGTGTATTTCACTTAATGGATATTAGTGAGTGTACATCAGTACATGTAAAGGGTGCAATCCTAGAGTTATGCATAATCAATATACCATCTTGAGATATGTACGTTTCAATTCTTATTTTGCTACACAAAGTAGCGTTTTGCGCATTTATCGAACCCAACAACACGATTGTACAATCTTAAAAGACTCAATTTGACTGATCCTTTTAACTACCACTTATAATTCTCAAAGTGCCACAAATTCCCTGTCCTCTATCTAACCTGGACTAGACATGTTGCAAAATCACAAAGGTCACACCAAACAAAATTTCAGTGTAGGGGTCAAAGTGATGCTCAGGTTGTGGTTGGTGAAGGTAATCTCTTACCCATTTTTCATATCGGACAAAGTTCTTTGCAAATTGCCATTTCTTTTTTTTCAAAAGGAGCGATTGCATCATTATATTACATCAATTGCAAGAGAATACAAGTAAGCATCATCAACAAATTCTATTTAAACTATTACAAACTACCATATAAGTAGATAAAACAACCCACATACATCAGTGGAAATCAAGCCCACAACCTCTTAGTTATGGTTATGGATGGCAATGGGGCGGGTATGAAGCGAGTTTGGTAAAACCCGCTACCTGCCCTATTTAACTTTATTGATACCCACAACCCGTCCCGCCCCATACCTAGCGGGTTCGAGTTTTACTCATTAAACCCGAATGAGTCATGAAAATTTATTAACTAATCCAACTTGCAATCATCCGACCCAAATCCGAATAATCTAACAACTAATAAACTTACAACATAGACAAACATAATGAAAATTCACACAAATAATAATCAAATCAGTAATAAGAAAAGGGTTTTTGTCTTTTTATGAGACTTTTCAACTTCACGTCTTCACTAATCAATTTTGGTTAGCAAATAAAATTTAATGAAAGAATAAAAAAACTTAAGTTATGCAAATTTTAAGTTATGTTGAATATATTAGATAATAATTAAAAATCTATTTATTAGAATAATATTAGCGGGGCGGGTTGCACTATACCCACTACCATCTCCATACTCTATCGGGTCATAAATAAAATATTCATAATCCGCCCCACAACCCATTTGATGTACCCAAACCCGCCCCACTGGGGTAGGTTCGGGAAAAATACCCATCTAACCCTGTCCCATTGTCATCTCTAGTTATGGTGCCTCAACTTTGACCAACTAGACCAGGCCTCATTGGCTTGTAAATTACCATTTCTAAAACTTCTTTTAGAACTGTATTTTTTGTTCCCCTCCTCGAGAAGAATTTACATGCTATTAAAAAATTGCCCAAGAGATTTTTTATTTTCTTGAATTCACTAATTCTCTACCATTCTCATCTCTCTTTGCTGGATAAAAGCAAATATGACTACGCTACCACTGACATGGATTCGTTTAAAAATCGAATTGAAAAAGATAATATATGATTTTGAACGATAATTTATGTGAAAATGTTTTTTGTGGATTCATTTTATGTCTTAAATTTAAAATTATACAAATTAGTTCCAAATCGATTGTTGATGAAAATGACACTTCATGCCCAAAAAGTAGTCAATATGGAATGTCACATAAATCAAATAATCAATTATTAAACTAACTTATTGAATGTTATTGGTTAGTTATCAAATAGGATTACTAACTATTGATTATTTACGAACCACTCTGTTCAGTTCAAGGAACTTGGTTGGAAAAGGATAATTTTCCTCGCCGTTGCTAGAAAGCCTAAAACCCTTGATCATCGCAAATGAAATCTCGTTTTCTAAGGTAAAAATTTAACTTATATTCTCTTTGTCTTTCCAAAGTACTTCGTATTGTTTTGCCAATCTAAAGTGTGGATTTTGGTTTGATTTTTGAATTACAAACACATTTCAAGTTTTTATAAGATGATCCAGACCCATTTGTTAGCAGCATTGTAACTTGAAGTTAAGATGTATGTATTGTGATTATATTTCAAATTCTGTTTCATATTCATTCTTTTTATAATAATGTGTAATTTTATTTAGCAGTAATTTTTTGTAAAATTTGAGATCTATTCATGGCTAAATAAGTTGTAACTGATTATAGAAATTGAATTGGAAATCTAGATTGTTCTTATTTCATGGTGAAATTTTGCAGAAAATTCCAAAGATCAACTATGCAATTCAAAAGTAACTTTGTAGAAATTGAAAATAATTTTGTGGGGAATTCTTATTCTTCTAGGTATTGGTTATGCATATGTTTATAATTTTTGAAGTAATTCTCCTTCGAAAATAATCCGAATTTCTGCAATGTATATGTTTGTGTCTTAATGATAATTATTTGATGCCATTTCTCCTCACTAGTGTATTTGATGTATCCTCCTGAGTTGTAGTACGAAGTGATTGGTGGATAGTTATCCCTTGTTATTATATTTTTGTTGACAAGATGACTGATGTTCTATTTATTGTTTTCTTTTAATCTTGTGGCATATGAACTGGTTTCTCAATTTTAGAATGCATTCAGTGAAGGTAAGGGGTATAAAACTTAATTCTATATCTAGTAATTAAATTGTTCATTCTCAATTAAACTTGAGCCATTGTTTAGATTAATCTTACAAACTTTAGTTCTTAGGTACAAAAGCGATATAACGCCGAGCTCAACCTTTTAACAATGCACCAGATTCTTGGTGTCATACTATTGGTACTTCATAAAATATTTCTAAATGATAGTCTGGTTGTTAGATCTATTACATCTTGTTTATCAAATTTATGAACTGATAGTATGGTTAGAACTTAGAAGTTAGAAAAGATGCTTCAAAGTTATTGGCTCCTTTTTATTCTTTCAGTATGTAGAAAGTAAGTTGAAGTCATGCCAAGACCTAGAAAGGGCGTTTTCTTTTTTTTTTGTCAAAGAACTCTTAGAAGCACATGCTTTTACTTTATTACACCCGATAATTAGCGAAAATTGATGGTACAAACAAATACTCGTATCAGAAAAATGTTAGACAGTACTATTACATTGTTGGATTAGCTGTGTATTAATGACCACTTCAAACTACAGATGGACTACACAGTTCCATACTGCAAAGGTTCTTTACTGTTGACAATTCGTGGGTTTCTCTGAAGTAGTTCGCTTCGTGGTTACGTTTAAAAGTTCTTCTTTTGATTAATTTGATAACATTGTTTGCTTCTTATTGGCATGAACAATCCTAGATGTCTACAACAATTGCTGATGAAAAAGCGGTGCTACATATTGGTAGCTTAATCAGTTTCTTCGGATAGTTAACGAACCCATGAAATATAGGAGAGTAATCAATTTTTTATTGGATGATAACTAAAACATTAGTGCAACACGCGAGTAGTTGAGCGGCTCTTCAATTTTAATACGCACACTGTGCACTTTTTTGTTTGCATGTGCGCCTGTAAATATTTGGATTCTAACAAGATGCAGACAAATGTAACCCTTCAATAATATGATCCTCTTTTTTACCAAAATTGTGTCCTATACAGTGTCTTTACTTAAATTCTTTCTATACTTATCTTTCATAGAGTAAACATATTGTATTTTTCTTATTATTTTTAATAGAATATCTTTGGGCATTAAATAGATACTGAATTCATGATCTGCAGAAACAAAAGAGAAATTTGTCACTAATTTGGGAAACTTCACCTATGATCCTTACCATTATACCTTTTTACGACAGGTTTGTGATTTCTGTTTACATTTTAAGTTGATTACAGATACTTCTATTTTTTCGATACATTGGAGGAGCGATATGTTTTTTCAACTGCTAAATGTTTTGGAAATTTTTATGGACTTCCAAAACAGAGCTCAATGAGAAGATTGTGGAGTTTGATGTGGGAGGAATCTATAATGCTTGTGTAGGTAGGAAGTTAGAATTGTTTTAGAAGCACAAAAAATTTAGGCCTCTCACTTAAGTCTCTCTCTTTTCGCCATGACTGGTAATTAGACTTCTTAATTTACTCTACTTGCAATTTCACTATAATGTTTTTGATATGCAGATCCAAAAAAGTGCATCACTTCTCATTCAACGTTGTGGAATTCCTCTTACCATTCAATGTTTATCTAGTCTAATTAGGAACATGGTGAACATGGCTTCTCGTGTCCATTTCACAGATAATTAATGGTTGATGGCCAGGTGTTTCAAGATAGGGAGGTCATTCTTATTTATTTTAGCTCCAATAGAAAGAAATTTACCAGATTGAGAAGGTAATAATTAATTTGACATTCATTTTTACATTGTACTTTTCAGTTTTTGGACAAAGGTACACATACTTTTCCTAAGTTCTTATTGGTGTTCTCTAAATAGTTGACTCGGTATAACTTAGTTTGTCGCTAATTTGATGTTTATGTTGGTTTAATTCTATGTAATTGATCTTGTTTACTTGTACAATTGTTTGTTGTTTGACCGTTTATATAATTTGTTATATTTCATTTTTCAGGTGTAGATAAAAGAGTAAAAAGATTCAACCATTCTAAGACTCTTGAGGAGATTAGTTGATAGGCTATAATGTATTGTTTTTTCAACAGGTTTCATATAATGTATTAGATACTAATTATAGTATTTATGATAATGTAATTTGATATTTTGGGTAATTTAAATGGATTATTTGTTTTGGAGAAGGTTTGATTGTTTGATTGTCTTCTGATTAGGGCTCACATGTAAGAAACCAGTAGTAGCTTTTGGGAGTTGTAGGAAATTGGGTCGGGTTTGGTCCCTTGACCCAATTGACATCCATATTTAGTTGAATTTAATAAAATATTTGGTGGCATGAGCATCCTAAAGGGATGAGGCTCTTCCTTGTGTAGGAAATCTGATATCTATATCAGATCCCTTTCATCTTGGGATTACAAAAGAAAAATTATATCACGTATTCTCTCTCAGAAAACTCTCTCTGTTCTCTCTCCTGTTCATCGTTCTCTCTCAATCCCTTCTTTGGAAAATCACCAAGACTCCACAGGTTTAAGGTGTGCAAATATAAGTGGATTGCTCTGGTAGCTGATCCACCACGGTGAGTAAGGTGAAGACATGATCTTGATTCAATCAAGATGGCTTGCAGACGAGTCAGGTTCGGGATGTATAAATTGACAAATTTTCGCTTGATCCATCTTCTTTATGTGTGTGTGTATATGGTTTAATTCCCTACCATGGTATCGGAGCTCTTAAGGCTCGTTCTCGCCACTTTGATTGTTGATTGATTGATTATCAACATTTTTTTTATGCTTTAAAAAAAAATTGAATTTTTTTTTTTTTGAAAATAAGCATAAATCAAGGCATGAGTTTTTCACCATGTGTAGTCTTATATGTAAAGATTATGTGTTTATAATTTGGTGAAATTTGAATGAGAAATTAGGGAGATATAAAGAACCTAGTTCAAGAAATTCGAATCTTTTTTGGATCAGAAATTGAATCTGTTTTTCTGTTTTTACTATGTAATGCTTATGCCAGATTGTAGAGCATGAAAAGAGCTTCAAAATCATAAATTATGCATGAAAAATAGAGTTAAAATGAGAGAGACATTGACTTTATTAAAAAAACCAGAATTTTGAAGCCGAAATTCAGACCAGATTTTTTGTTTTTTGTTGTGTGACTTTTACACCATTAGATGGATCTCAAAAAGACAATGAAAACAGTGTAAAATTTATAAAAATGGATAAGAAGTGAATTTGTTATGATTTTTTGAAAATGTGGCCGAAAAAGTAATTTCGCCTAAAAAACGCGCCGAAGCACCGGCAGCGGCGGCACCGGAAACCTAGAGGACAAGATGCTGGTGGCGTGAATCTGGTGCAGCGTGCCTTATAGTATGGCAGCAAGAATGATGACGTGTCGCATGTCTATAGGTGGTCTAAGATAAAGAACAAGGGGGTGCACTACATTGTGATGCACTGGATCATTCCCTTTTCTAGGCAGCTGGTTTGTGACTAAAGTGGTTGTATCTGGCTTGGCTTGAGCTATTGAGATGGCTTGGCTTATGCAGTTGAGATGGCTTGGTTCAAGTAGCTGCTTAAGGGCTGTTTGGTTGGCAATTTTTTTAAAAAAATTTGAAAATCCAAAAAAAAAAAAGAATTTTTTTTTTTGTGCAGTCAATTATTATATCTTCCCGACATGATTCTATCTCTTCTCATATTAATTACATTTTCTAATCCTATTATTCTATGAGTTTGTTTCATTGGATGTTAGTTGTAACATGTCGGGAATATTTTTATTTTATTTTTTCTTGGGATGCACGTAATAATATTCACGTGGTTAATATATATTTCTTCTGTGAGCCTATTCTTTTATCTTTCTATGTGATTGGTATGAAGGTTAATTGTCAATATGGCTTATGAAATTTGCATGTTTTATATATTTTAAATTGAATATTTATGGTGATTCACATGAGCATATTGTTGTTTGTGATTGAATGTCAATGTGGTTTTATTCATATTATGTTGCATGCATTGATATTGCTTATGCATGCATATTTATATGATACTTTTTATGGACAATATTATATTTTATTTTGGATAGATGAATTCTTATATTGACTTTTAACTCAGTGGGAGATGATTACTAGCCTGAGTTGCGAAATTTTCGATTTCGCTGAGTATAAAGGCATATAAGAGATTTCTTTGGATCTTGAATAAAATTTTAGACCAGCATTTGTTGCACGATTAGTATAATATAGATCTTAGACCAAGTTCCAACTCACCAAATTATTAAATTTTAAGTCAATTGAGTATGAAAATGCAAGTTGTCTACAATTGTTGCGATTTAAAATGCTGACAATTTGTAAGTGAATCAAAATTGAAAATTGCGCTTTCATTTGTTTAAGTTGCAATTATGAAAATATTAAGGAGTTTGAGCTCTAATCTAGAATATGAGTTCACTCACAAACAATGGTTCTCATTAGGTGACTTATATACCTTTATGTCGCTATTCGAGCTGACTACGGGTATTTAAAATTTGTGCTAAATTTAACAAAAAAAACTTGCCTAATTTGAGGGTGATTTTGTAAAGTTGAAAAATGCACATGATCATTTTAATTTTGTCACTAATGCTAATCAACATGAGCCAATTAGGGCAAATGTTGATACAAGCAAAGTGGAGTTGAATAAAAGTAAAATTTAAAATTAGAACCACGATTGATCCAACAAAGTGAAAAAATATGTCACTTAAATCTTAGAGACAACAAAGATCAACAAATGCTAAGTGCTAAATTGATAAAGATTGGTCAATTCGCTCGTGATTGCATTGAGCTGAAGTTTGACTTCCCGAAGCTCTCTCATTAATTTTAGATGCTAATGTCCCTAAATCTTTACTAACATGGGTAATAAATGTTGGAAACATCGCATGTGCCTAGAGATCGAGCAATAAATAGACTAGCATCTAGTGTTGTGCAGCCTAAATTTGTTAAAGAAAATTGTGGCGCACAAGAGGAGGCATTGTGAGTGCCATCCAAAACTCAGAGTGTGTTTGAAAGTGCTTGAGTTAATTTTTAAAATTTTGTGATGAGTGTGAGCTAGTCGATAGTGATATGCAAAAGACACTCATTAGATGATATCGTCTAATTAAAATAAAGCACTTGTAAGGCATTTGTTGAGCAATGTGATTTGTCCATCTTTCCTGATAGAGAACTTTATGGCATAAGTTGCTTAATGGTTTCTCCCAGATGAAATTGTCTTAAATTTAATTTCTTTTGCTTCTCATTTCTTGATGTGTGAGGTTAGAAAATGATCAGGCTAGCTGGAGGAGGCCTATTGGCTTACTTGCTAAGGTCAACCTCTCTTTATAAATTTGGCATGTGACAGAAGGATGACTATGCTAGCTAGAGGAGGCTTATTGACTTACTCGCTAATGTTAACTTTTCTCTATAAATTTTTCTATCGGGAAAAGCCAGTTGGGAAACAAAAGGAGGTTATTTATCCTCTAGAGTTAGTTCACTTAGATGAGTACGGACTTATGAATGTAAGACACTTAGTGATAACTTCTATTTTCCACTATTTCGCGCTATGAGTTAGTACATCCTCTATCTCATTCATCAGAACCGCTAAATCATTGTTAGCGACTCTTGACAAAGTGTAGAGACTAAGTGGAGTTGAACACTAAAGTTGAATTTTACTAATGGCTAGCGAGTTGATATGCCTAATTAGTTTGGACAAATACTAAGGAAAATAAAGTTGCAAGATGGTTCAAAAAGCTTAGCAACTAAATTAGCTTGCGAAAAGGTTATGAATCAAAACTTCTAGAGAGCTAGAATTTCTTATGGCGCAAATGATTTGCATCTCATAAGGAAGTGTAATCAGGATTGCAGCCTATATTATGAAATATGTGTCTTCAAAGTCAATGCTCTACTATATGCATTTTGGCATGGCAGTAAGCCAATTCCAAGGTTCTGCGTCCTTCTTAGATAAGATACATTTTTCACTTGGTGAATAATAATTTAATGGAGGCATGACATAGACTAAGTCGCACAATGTAAATTTTCTCAATGAGAAAATTCTGAGAATACTTGAAGTCAAAGCAAGCTTGAGCTATATGAGCTACTGGGTCCACAAGGAACGCTCATTTATCTAGCAAGGGTGTAGTTTCTTAAGCTCATCCAGCGAATGCTAAGATAATGAGAGCAACCCTAAAGTCAGTAGAAGTGTCTCACTTGACATCTACTCTAAAAATACATAGAGTAAAAAGAAATAGAACGAGAATCGTTCCCCGTTGTCTACACGAGATTGAGTGGCATTCCTTCTCATGTACTTATGTGGACGGTTGATGAGTAACTTACCACATTTGACTTTACTTAGTGTCTTAAGTGGATAAATACCATGAAGGAAAAAACCCAATGACTAAGAACAAAAATCCAAGCAAGTTGATCTTCTATCTAGATGCAAGGCCATTGGAAACATGCAGTTTCTAGAGGACAAGTGCAACATAGATGGATTAATTGACAAGTGTAAATTACAGAGATGTTCTACCTGGTGGTGAGATTTTCCTCTATTCGCCATACTGTAATCGCTACTGTCATCTTGGTTTGTCATTGATGTGGAAATTGACATATTGATATGTGTAATGGGTGGGGAGATCCATAGGGATCCTCCAATGAATTCCAGATGTGCGGCAAGAGCACAAAGTTTGCTACTTGAAAAGTTTTATCAATACATTGAATTTCTCCTAAGTAGTGATACTATCAATTCCATCGAGCTATCACCTTGATAGGCTTTATAATGATCGAATTAGATTGCCAAATATATGTCAATAATGAGTGGGAGGATTATGCTCTCATTATGTGAGCGATAACGTAATTCTTGAAAAAGACATGGAGATGTGGCCACTGCAAAGTGGTTGTCCTTTACACTCAAGAGAAGGACATGTGAGAACTAGGATGCACACATGGTGTTGAACTATCAAAGTTCTTCTAAGAAACTTTTAAGTTTTCTTTAAAGTAATTGAGATGTGCATCATGCTCATCCTATTAACACTCCATGGTCAAGGATTGTATTCTTAATCAAAGAGAGATGCCTAAACCTAAAATAAGTAAAATAAATGTATAGTTAAAGCATTGTAGAAAGTTTGATGTACATTTTTTATGTGCTCGACTAGTCTGTGCTTAGTAGTTAGAGTGATGAGTGGATGTCAAAGTAATCCTTGATGCATATATTGAGGTGCATTAAAGAGAATGCTTAGATATTTTATTAGATTGGTCTAAGATGATGTGGATGCTATCTGTGATGCGCATTGTGTGGCGCATATTTGTATGGATACCATCATTTGTGTCATAATAGAGCCACTTTGATGTATGCTTTGGGCGCCAAGTATTGTTGGAGGACCAAGCATATCCATGCCCAAATATAACTCCACTGATGAGGATATTGCACATATTTGAAATGTTCTCGTGTATGTTTCTATGAGCGGTGTAGTCGTTCATTCTTTTACCAAGCCTTTGTATGGAGATATGATCTAAATGCAAGTTAAGAATTCTATAGAATTTAATGGACCGACCTTTGAGAATATATGTCAATTAATGAGATATCTTTGTGATTTTCACTTTGGTGTTGGTACCGGGTTTGTGAGATAAAAGAATGTCACAAGGCTTTGATTGGCCCTCTCACACGGGCAATCACCTTGTCGCTGAGATAACGAGCGGGATGAGACCTAAAGATCGTTCGCATTAGTAAAAGGCATGCGAATTGATCACCTTCACGGCTGGAACAACGTGGAAGGATAATAAATACAACTTATAGTCGCTTTAGCATAGAGGCTAAGATGAGATCATATTTGGTCGATTATGAAGTATGTCCAAACTTCATAAAAGCCTGATTATAGCCGAACATATGAACTATTGGAAGTTATTGAGAGTGACTGTCTGGTGGTGCGCAAGCTAACTTAGATAGCGACTGGACTAAGGTTCGTATGATGTTTAGAGCATGACATGCCCAAATGGAGTGAAAGCTCCATCATAGCATGTAATCATACAATGTGCTTTGCTACCACTTAAAAGAAGTGATTGAATGGGTCCCTGCTTTGTCACTGTGTGAGTCCTTATTGTTTCTTGTACCCTTTAGGACTCTGGATCATGTCATGAGATGTAAGCTTGATGATGCTACTTTAGCATGATTTCCAATGGACATGGATGATTCGGTCTGTCAGAGATCATGTTTAGGAAAGCTGTCAAGTCCAAGCTAATTGGCACGAGAGGCCGAGGAAGAACTAAACTGGTAACGCACTTATGTTCTATGGTTCATAGCTCGGGCGATTGTGTCAGAATATGTCTGACTATTCATGAACATAGATACATATTTGAGAGAGTCAAGCATGGTCTATTTATTATATATAGAGGGATCAAAGATGCTTGATCTGGTGCGACCATATAGTTTGGAGTACACGACGAGTTTCTCTCAGAGTTGTAGGGTTATATTAGTTAGGTGATGACTTAATATAACTCTCCTCACTTGTTCCTTTCTCGCTTGGTCACACGCCTTATTCCCTATATGGAAGAAGGGATGTGAGATTGAGAAGTTTAAAAGGATGAGATTCGAAGAGATTGAGTCAAATATGTATGAGTGGGAGATGTAGGAAATTGGGGCAGGTTTGAACCCTTGACCCAATTGACATCCATATTTAGTTGGATTTAATGCCATATTTGGTGGCATGAGAATCCTGAATGGATGGGACTCTTCCTTGTGTAGGAGATCTAATATCTATATCAGATCCCTCTCATCTTGGGATTACTACAGAGAAATCATATCACGTATTATCTCTCAGAAATTTCTCTCTATTCTCTCTCCTCTTCATCGTTCTCTCTCAATCCCTTCTTTGGAGAATCATCAAGTCTCCTGGGTTTAAGGTGTGCAAATACAAGTAGATTGCTCTGGTAGCTGATCCACCACGGTGAGTAAGGTGAAGACATGTTCGTGATTCAATCAAGACGGCTTGTAGACGAGTCAGATTTAGGGCGTATGAATCGACAAATTTCCGCTGCGTTTACTGGTAAACTCGATCCATCTTCTTTATGTGTGTATGTGATTTAATTCCCTACAGAAGTAAAAAGAAAAATAACCAGCAGGCTTTCACCGTCGCTGAAATGCGATGGTGGAAAGTTTATTACTTTGGCAAAAGAAGCACGCATTCAACATCCCTAAAATGCAACGGTGGAAATTTTACTAGTTTTGGTTCATTTAACGACCTTATGCAATGCAGTGGTCTTTGCCATAGCCAATAGATTGATCACTTCTGAAAGCGGTGGTCAATATATTGGCTACCCTCGCAGATACAACTACTATTTAGTAGTGGCAAAGTAGTGGCTAATGACAATTGGCCACCAAAATTGACTTTCTGCTATTGTTGTTAGCCATGGTGAAATGTGAATTTTCTTGTAGTGCGTCTCAAATTAGTCTTAGATATTTTCTCCCATTTTCTTTCTTTTTTTCTTTTCTCTAGTAACTAAACAATGAAAATTTATTTTTCTTATGTTTTCTTTTCCTTTCCTTACCAATTTCCTTGAATGAAACAGAGTGTAAGCGTAACTCAGAAAAACATTTCTTTTATACTAATTAAACCCAAACCCATAAAATAGAAATAAAAAAAAGAATCTACATCCATGTTGATTGGACTCGTAAACAGATCTACAGGAGCACATTATAATATTCAAAACCTGAACTACATGTAACTCAAGTACAAGATCAACTATTCATACGAGGCCCCAAATTAGATTGAATTCCAATAAAATTGACCCAAATTTTACTAGTCCACACAGCATGGCAATCCAAAGTGTACACAAAGTCCAAGTTCAAGTCCATTAATAACTCCTCGCCGCATTTAAATAATTATTTTGCTTATGACCGGCACCACTACCTCGAGCTCCGCCACTTCCGTGGTGGGTGTGGCGAGTAGACCGGTGGTCATAGTGTTTATGATGGTTCGTGTGTTGTTGATCTTGCTTATGCTTGGCTTTTAATTCCTTGGGATGCATTTGAATGCTACTAATTTGTTCCAAAGTCTCCAAAACCACTTCCATATTGGGCCGACATTTTGGGTCGGGTTCGAGACATTTTAGTATGAGCTCCGCTGTTTTATAGGCACCCTTTGAAGGGTACTGGCCCATAAGTCGTGGATCAATTAGTTTTCTCAATTTCTTTTTGTCGGGGAGGGAAGGCTTAGCCCAATCCACCAAATTTGTTTGTCCTCCAGGCCGATTGAGATCAAGTACCTGTAGGCCCATTATTATCTCCAATAATACCACTCCGAAACCATAGACATCACTTTTGACATACAAATGACCTGCAAGTAATTCCACAAACACAAACTTTACATCGTGTTGAAATCAACTCGCTATAATTAATTCATATCATAAAATTTCACTTCATACGTAAACAATACTAGATAATTTTATGATAGCCGTTATATAATACATATATATGTGTCCATGCCTCTATTTATTAGATAGGCAGCATCTTTTGAGCCTCGTTACTTTGGTTCTCGACTAATAGTATACAAAAGTATAATACACCCGAGTACACAAAAAAACTTGAATTTCAATGGAGGAGCTTTTCTTTTATTCTTTTTCTTTTTTTTGGGGGGGTGGGTGGGGGTTGGATTACCTGTAGCCATGTACTCAGGAGCAGCATAACCGTAGGTGCCAACAACCTTTGTTGTTACATGTGAATTTCCATCGATTGGACCTAATTTAGCGAGCCCAAAATCCGAAAGTTTTGCATTGAATTCCTGCAAGTAAAAAGAGTTTAATAATTTAATTTTCTTCTAATTGAAAACTTAAAGAGTTTCAAGGACAACAAATAGAAACCCATATTCCAGATTAAAATAGACATGTTTAGTTCATTTTTATCGAGTTTCATTTATTTTTTTATTTTCCAAGCCGACATACGTACAATATCAAATGCACCATTTGAAAAGAATCATAGAGTTAAAAATATACTGCAAAAAGAGAGTGTTTACTATAATTAGAGACAGTTATAAGTTTGTAATACATCTTAGTACTTTTCTTTATGTGGTCAAGGGATTATAACTTACCTTGTCAAGTAAAATGTTGGAGGCCTTAAAATCTCTATAAATGACTTGTTTTTCTGTATTGTGTAGGAAAGCAAGTCCGCGAGCTGCCCCTATTGCGATTTTTATACGTATGTCCCACGGAATTGGTTCTGCTACATTCTCTGAAAATTAATAATCATAAACATAAATTTACAATAAAAAACCTTTTAAATTAAGGATTTAATTTGGAGCAAAAGAATAATGACTTAATTAAAAATAAAAATTAATGAAAAAAAGGTGGTTTACTTCTGAAAAGGTGGCTTTCTAAGCTTCCCTTTTGCATGCATTCATAGACGAGGAGAAACTGTTTTTCTTCCCAACAATAACCCAATAGTTTAACAAGATTGGGATGACTAAATTTTCCCAAGAATTTTACCTCTGCCTGCATCAAAAAAATCAAATATTTAAACTTTTGTGAGATCAATAATGACATTGACACACACTACAACAAAAAATAATATTTGTGATAAAATTTGAAGTGACAATATTAAAATTGTCACTAGATGTACATAATGAGTGTTAACAATTTTTGCTTTGTCACAATATTTTAGTGACAAGAGATTCTGTAAAGTTGTCACTATTGACAATTAGTGACACATGTATAATGACAATAAACATAGAGTGACAACTATAATTGTTGTCACTAAGTTGTCACAAAAGGTGTGTCACTAATTGTCAATAGTGATAACAATTTCCTTGTCACTAATTATCAAGAGTGACAACTTCTATACAAATCTTGTCACCATTAAACATGTAGAACATATTTTAGTAACAAGACAAAAATTTTTGTCACTAAAAATTGATAATCAGTGACAATTTTGACTGTCACTTGGCATTTTTATCACCAATGTCTTATTTTCTTGTAGTGATACACACAAACACACACACACACACACAAACACACACACATATATATATGTTTATATTTCCAAGGACATATTAATATATATGATACTAGGAACATCTTTATATGTGATGTGGTGCAACGACTCTTGAAGAATTCAAGAACTCTCAAGAGTACTGTTACAATAATTACTATGAATGTATGATGAGTTATATATAGGTCGCACTATATGAATGAATTTGACTATCTAGACATCTCGAGTTTCGAAAGCTCCTACAAATTGTGACTCTAGTGCCATAAATTAAGTTTTCTCGCGATAGTAATAATTACGAATTGTTAAGTGCTTAGTGTTAACTATTCGCATTCCGGCAATATCCATATATACTTCAAATTTCTTTATCAACATAACTCATATAGGTAAGTTCTATATTATTGAATAAGTAAAATATTTGCAATGCAAATTTATCAAGTACGAATTTTCTCACCAAATGTTCTGAAAAAAAAAAAAAAACTCCCAAAGATAGTAAAAATATCCTTTATTTTTCATACAAATCAAAATTTTAAGTTAAAAAAAAGAAAAGAAAATGAAGAGAATCAGATTTTCCGACCTTGACTAAATTACACAAGAAATATCTAAGGTGGGGAATAAATATTATTATTTAAAGTTTGGGGCTTACAAGTTTCCTCCAATCGTAGTTTCGACTCCAGCTAAGAGACATAAACATTAATAAAACATGTGCAGAAGTTGTTGACTTTTTGATCAAAAATACAATTTTGACTTTTCTACGCGTCCATCATTACTAGTTTTATATAAAAAAAATGAAAATTATATATATAGACAACCTTGGCACGCATGTATTGTATCCACTCAATTGATATACAATTGTGAATTTAGTTTTAAAAATGGACAATATTTGGTACGACATATGTGATATATAGTTCGGGTTCTTTTTTTCAACGTTGTGTTTTATTTTTAATTTTGTGCAATATATCCAACTAAGTGTTTATAATTGAATTAATTGTATCTTTAAGAAAAAAGCCTTTAAGAATTTATGTATGAAATATGAATTGAATTAAATTGAAGTATAGTATCCCAATGCATAGCCACAACTGTTCTTCCTCGAACTTTTGTCAACAATTGCTTTGTTAAACTGATTAATGCTCAAATAATACATTATTTATGAAAAAAGAATAGCAAACTCATACTAATTAATCATTGGAATATGATATATAATTGGGTAAAATAGTAGTACCATATATGTAATTACCTAGCTCATGACAAATAAAGAAAATGCATAAACTTACAAAATGTTAGATTCTTGTGTAGTAATTATTATTAATCTCATGATTTTGGAACAAAAGATGTAGTGCAATGTTAAATACATTAGAAACTAAATGGGTGCAAGTTTGAGCGCTTAATAAAATCGACTCTCTATTAAAAAATCATAATTAAAATAAAAAAAAAGGTTTTCTCTTAAATCATGAAAATTAAAAAAATGGGTATTTTTTTTTTTCGAATTTAAAACTATATGGTAATTAGAGTTTGATGAATAAACTAAATACCTGCCATTCTTTTAGGCCCTGTTCACTATCTGGATTAGACTTCTTGACAGCAATAGGAATTCCAACGCCAACCTTTGAAGGTGCATATGTTTGTTCATCAATCCATCCTTTGAAAACCCTTCCAAATCCACCCTCTCCCAACACTGTATCCGGTCTGAAATTTCTTGTAGCGCTTTTCAATTCAGATAAGGTAAACATTTTCAGGTTTGGAGTTATGATCTGACCGCAAGCCGCTACATGATGAGCTGCGCCTCCATCAGCCGCCGGAGATGGTTGGTAATTGTTGTTCCGATTCTTGCTTGCCTTTGTATCATTAGTATTACTATTACCGACTGAAAAAGATAAACGTAGCGTGCGTGTTACAAACTTACATATATATATATATATATATATATGTATGTATCATCACAAAGAAATCACGGATATATATATATATATATATATATATATATATATATATAATACCTGGGCTGGAGGGTCTGGTGGTACTGCCAGGAAGATTATCCACGGGCTTAGGCCAACATGAGTTGCCCATATCACTTCTCTCTCTCTCTCTCTCTCTCTCGATGGAAAATAGTTATCAAAATGAAGATAGCTAGGCTTTGTAGAAAGTGTTATAAGGTTTCTGGGAAGGAGAGGAGAAGCAACTGAGAAAATGAAGTGGTGGTTTGTCACGATGAAATTTGGGACCCCCTCTTTCTATTCACACTCACATATATGTATATATATATATATATGTTGATCAGGAAGAAGACTTTTTTCTATAGGTGGACTTATTCCAATACCCTAACGTGTTCATGAGTCCCAATAATCACTTAATTTATTTTCCTTCAAAAATCATAATCACCTTTAATTTTAGTGAGAAAAATAATTAAACTGAAAAATAAAAACATATAAATTTTATGACCAGGACTAAACATACATATTTCTGTATTTAGTACTCTTTTTATTAAATCTCTGGTCTGAAAATACCTTAAGACCTAAATACGTTACATGATATGTATAAAATAACTTGTCATATTGAGGGCAAATTAAATTTTGTTATACTATTTCTTTTAAGTTCACTTCTTTTTATATAGGACTTGGATTATAGATTTCGATCAAAAAAAGAAAAATTCACGTAGAACTTAAATAAAAAATACAGTTATTTATATTCATGTGGTAATTTTTGGGAGTTCCGACACTCCCATTTGCGAGACAATCGTTATAATTCATTTGATGCAATATATATAAATAGGGTTCGTTATATATCTGGTTGAGATTATATTGTGACATCTAGTACCTTGAACTTTCATAATCGCTCTTATTAAATAGAACTATCATGATGAACGAGATTAATATCTTTACTAATAAAATAAGAGATTTTGTATCCAATCATTACTTCTCAACTCCAATAGCGAAAAGGAAAAAAATGGGAATAGTACCAAAATATGATCACTATACAAAATGGGAGAGAAACTCAAATGCAATTATTTTTTCTCATCAGAGTCCTTTAATTATATAGCAATTTAAACAAATGGAAGAGCAGATAGAATGTGAAATAGAAGTAGTCATAGAGAACACATGACATGAAAGTCAATGGCTTTGTCACCATTTTGGTAACCATAGTGAACGCGGGCCCACTGAGGGTTCACCTTTCCTTTGCTACACATTTACTATTGGTTTCCAACTTGGTCAATATAATATACATACAATATTTATATATATATATATATGTATGTATGTATGTATGTATTTTCTTAATTCTGTAATTTTCTAAAGTATTGTTTTCACATGGTCAACATGTTCTTTTGGAGGGCAAAATTATATATTTTTCATCTCACACATTAGAGTCATTTTATTATTGGTGTGTTACGTGTTACACGATTTGGTTTGAAGTCTCAATATCTTTAAAAGAAATTACAAAGTTAATCCTTTTCTGCAGTACGGATAGTCTTTTGCTTTGTCATCCTTTAAAAATTGACAGAGATGACCATGTACGCAATTATCATGTTGTTGTTATCTTTTGATTTTCAATTTGCATATTAGTCTTCTTGAACTACACATCTTGTATATAAATCACTCACTAAATAACAACTTAAATCACTTAGCCCTGAACTATATAACAATACATTTACTAACTTCAATGCTTCTGAATTGTGAATTGTCAGGAATACACTTAACCATTACTTTTTTTCAATTTTTTTTTACCTTTTTCAAAATTTTAATTCTTTTTCCCTTTTTCTTCCCACCTCATGACTATCCACCCTACACAATTAAGGGCATGTCAAAGTCAATACAAATGTTATAGAAGGGTTAAATGTGTTTTAGTGCAGTGAGCAAGCTATACAAAAATTTATTTAGGGGGTGGTTGATGCAGATTGTTTAGTTAATGACTTTGAGCAAGCAAAATGGTTAGTCCGTTAATTTCCGTTAATTTCCAATAGTTGGAAGGATAAAGAACAAATTTTGCTTAATGTTGAGATTAATGTTGCAATTAGTTTATGATGTGCACCAAAAATGTTTAGGGGCATTATGGTAATTAATCTACCCCGGTCAAGTCCGCGGTTAATATATATAATAGTCAAGCCCATAGGGCTGATTACACTCTATAGTATCTGAGACGGCGAGGACGCCAATACATGGTGGACAAGGGTAGGACATGTGTCCAGCACGTATCCATGAATATCCAAAATTTAGACGAAAAGGAAAAAAATTGAATATAGGGTCCACTTTAGGACACACCTGGTCAGGAGACGGAGTCGGAGATGACGATGAAGGGGTTGCGGTGCTCGCGGATTGGCATTTTAAAGAAGAAAAAGCTAATGACCGAAATGAGAATAGAATCGTTGTGAGATATAGAAGATAGAAAGAGAAAAATTAGATGAAGATGAAAAAAAGGGTACAAAAAATGAGAAATCTAAAAGAAGTTTAACAAAAAGAGAAGTTGCTTCTGCAGCGAGGATGAGTTCTCAAGTGAGAGTTTGATAATGATTACTTGATAAGGTTTTTGACTTATAGTTAGCTTTAAGCTATTTGTTATAGGATTATTATTACTGTAAATCGTGGGCCGGGCCATTTTCATGAAATCTATAAGTAATTGGCCACTCAAAATATTCGCAAGGGATAGTTGCAGTGACCTTCCATAAAGTTAGGCAAAAGGCTGTCCCCTCCCTTGACTTACGCATAATTACCAGCGCCTCCCCTGCTGTGTAACAAATCAATCTCTTTGTTAACTTTTTTTACGGAATAAGATGATGTCAACGTAATTTTTTTTCAAAAGTCCAATTTTATCCCTGAGTTTACTTTTCTTTGACCAACCTACCCTTGCATGTGAAGGGTGCACATGTAATAAAATGAAAAACAAAATTGGACTTATTTGTAACAAAACCAATATGGTTTTATTAAAATAATTATATTAATTTTGGCCTAATGAAATGATTAAGCGTATAACTTGGAAATAAGAGTTTTATAATGTTCACTATCGTATTACTTAAACCTGATTAACAAAAACGTATTAACACTTACCTCCCTAGTATACAATTGTAGATATATTCATATATATATATATATATATATATATATATCCCTTGATATGTTTCTAATTAACAATAGAAAGAAGTAACAAGCTAAGTAAGGACTTTCAATAATAAACCGTGGCAAAACCTTTATGGAACCATTAATCAGGGATGCAACAATATTTTCTAATTACATATAGGAAAAGTTTGTTTCATCCATCAGTTATTTTCCTCATTGAACCGTTTCATATTCCAAACTGTTCTTAATTGTCAAAAAGAAAAAAATAAAAGCAACCCATAAATAGGTCACTCCTGCAAGAAAGCCGCAAACTAAGTCAAATTGTTTCACTAGCTGAATGCCAAAAAACACCAAGTAACGAAAATTGCATAATTGAAGATAACTACCGGATATTACATTAGACACCCTTCATATTTACCAGTCATTACATTGAACACGCTTTATATTCATAGACATTACAATAGGCAACCTTCGGGTTCTAATCACATGGGGGTAATTTGGCCATTGCAAATTTCAGATTTTTTTAAAATTTTTTAATATAGGGCAAATAATTCATTTGAAAGGTTACTTTATGGTTTTTGATGATCCATTAACTCGAGGGGAGGTATTGGTAATTACGCATAAGTTAGGGGAGGAGACTGTATTTTGGCTTAAGGGGAGGTCATGTAATTATCCGTGTCTAAAATGATATAATATGAGTTGGACTAGGTATTAAATGTTACAACAAAATCGTCATATAAATTAAAGATATTGTATATTATATAATTGTATATTTTATATTTGTTTTTGTGGATATATTCTTATATTTGTAATCTATTTATTCATATTCTGTGTCCTAGCCATGTGGCATCTAATGTTCGTTTTTTGAAAATTACCGTATCCGTGTCCGTATAGTTTTGTATTCATGTTCCTGTATCCATATACCTGCAACATAGGGGCATCAATATCCTTCTTGAAACAGCAAACTAGTTACTGTATTATATTTTTCAAATATACTCAGGACTTTGCTGTAAGTATCTCTTTCCCACTTTATGTTGTTCCATCTATGCAATATGGCAATCCAAGTTGTCCTGACCATAGCACTACCCAGGATATTTTCTTCCAGTGGGTGAATTAGAAAGATCAATCCAAAAATCCCAGTTCATATAATTACCAACAAAAAATTATATGCTGATTTTTGGGAAGAGTCATCAAGTTTCATTCACGTTCTTTGCTAAACATTTGGTACCACATTGTATGAACTAATAGAAATAACACCCAAGAGATATGTCCATTGGTTGCGACTCTTGGTGAAAGGGTGTATTTTCCTCTATAAATACAGGCATTGTTCATCATTTTAATTACTAGAATATATATATTAATACATATCATAAATTCTCCAAATATTTTAGATACTTGAGTCGTGAATTTGTGTCTTCGGTTCTAGTAATCGAATTCCTGACGGTGTTCGTGTTTCATTCAAGAAGTTCGGGACAACGTGATTCTAATCAAGTTCGTTCAATATAACGCTTCCGCATTAGGTACGCTCTCGATTTCTAACAGTGCTATCAGAGCTTGTCGATTAGTTTCTGTCTATTTCTTGCGTGATTAATTTATACGAATTGACAGTATGAAGTTTTATGAATTATCGGAATTTGATGATATGTTGCACCCGTTCTGCATTAGTTTACATGCAATAGAATGTATATATCAATTTATGTATTCAAATGCATAGTGTCGTTTTCTGCATAACATAATATATGTCTATTATGAACCGACGTGCTTCTTCGTTAAACCTCAGTCTGTATGTATATATTTTAATTTTTTGAATATTAGAGGAATTAATGATGAATTAGACATATCATGTTTTCGGTTTATAAGACACGTTTTGTTGTTTGGTTATTGCATGGAGAAATTGTCTTGATCTCAAATCATAATGTTTGAAATTTTTTTCCTTTACATTAGAAATGTGAGAATTGGTTTCTCTGCATGACACCTGTTGAATACGCACTGTTTCGGCCATCTAACATTGAAAAAGAAAGCATGTTAAATGAGATTAAAATATTGATCAGAATTCACATGTTCCTAGTGAAATGAGATGTTTGTTTCTGTTTCACATGCCGTAATTAAGAAGACATAATCTGATCACCATACATGTTTAACAAATTAATTGCAATTTGTCACCAGTAACTTGTCCAATAAACTAAATCATGCATGAGAAATGGATAAAAGTTTTTTTTGGATGGATTAAGTTTACTGTTTATTTTTTTTTAAAGTGCTACTTTTATTTTTAGTAAATGATAATTAGCATGTTTTCGGAATATTATATTGAGTGGGAGAAAATTAGATTGGAAGATTTATTAGATATTTCTCGTCTATTTCCTAAAATTTTCGCATATAAGAATTAAATAATAATGTATTACTATATTGACAAGAGATGATTGAGTATATTATATTTCTTTCGATCTTGTGATATATTTAATTGTTATTATTTAAGTCTTGATGTTGAGACAAATTTATTTTGTTGTGCTAGTTAATGATTATGTGCTATTATGTCATTTTATTTTTCTACATTAGAATATCAAATGGCTGCAACAAAGAGCATAATCGCTGATCTTAACCAAGGAGATAAGTTGAATGATCAGAATTATGATGTGTGGCATCGTAAAATTCAGTATCTTCTTGAAGATCAGGACTTATTGGAAATCATAAGTCAACAATTGTCTGAACCTGAACAAGGAGGGACTGAATAGCATAAGAGAGATCTTGAGGCTTACCAAAGTTGGAAGCGTAAAGATCATCTGATTCGTCTGTTATTACTAAGTAGCATGAGAAATGATCTCATGATGCGATTTGAAAAGTTTAAAACGGCTAAGGAAATTTGGGATGCCGTCAAAGTTCAATTTGGTGGAACATCCACAACAAGATTGCGCCAACTTACTATGAAATTTGACAGTTATAAGAAGCGCCATGATCATTCAATGATGCAGCATCTTACAACAATGTCAAATATGATAAGCGAGTTAAGGGCAGCAGGTCATGAACTAACAGACGAACAACAAGTACAAGCTGTTATCCGTTCTTTACCTCACTCCTGGGAACATCTGCGAGTTAATCTTACTCATAATGATAATATCAAAACGTTTGATAATGTTTCTCGCCATGTTCAACTTGAGGAGGATCGCCTAATTGCAGATAAGCCCTCCGAAGAGGCATACATGATAAACTCCGACTCAAATAAGAAGTCTGGGTTTAAACGCAAAAGAGGCAGAGGAAATGAGATGGAGTCATCCTTTAAGAAGGCTAAGAAGAATAAGCGCTACAGAGGGAAGCGCGGAGGCAAGAATAAAAGAGACAAGTCTAAAATGCCTTGTTACAACTGTGGCCAACTGGGGCACTTTGCTCGTGAATGCACTGAGGCAAAGGTACATTTTACATTATGTCGTTCTCCTCAATTATTTGTTAGTAGTTGTTTGATGTTGGCTGAAACTCTTCCTATTTGGACTGTAGACTCAGCAGCAACAGACCACATAGCGAGGGATCGAACAACATATGTAGACTTTCGTCGAATTCCAGCTGGAAGCAGACGTATATATATGGGGAATAACTCAAGTGCTGATGTTCTAGGAATTGGAACTTGCAAAGTAATATTGCGTGGTGGACGCGTATTATATCTCCATGATGTATTGTATGCTCCGGATGTTAGACGAAGTCTTGTCTCTGTTTTGGTACTTCTTAAATTAGGTTTTAGATTAGAATATGCTGATAGTTATGTCAAGTTGTACTTAGGAACTACATATTATGGATCTGGATATTTGTCAGATGGTTTTATTGTATTAGATACTGTACCTTTATCTAATGAGAATTATAATAGTTTTTCATATGCTACATCTTCAAGAGATGGCACGTGTGATGATTGTATGAAATGGCATGCTAGACTTGGACATATAGGTCAAGAAAGAATGCATAGACTTGCTAAAGAGGGCTTTCTTGGTCCTATTTCGAAAGTCAACTTACCTACATGTGAACATTGTCTAGCTGGAAAAACTATTAGAAAACCATTTGGCAAAGGCATTAGAGCTACAATGCCTCTGCAACTTATCCATTCAGATATTTGTGGCCCAATGAATGTGAAGGCAAGACATGGTGCTTCATACTTCATCACATTTATAGATGATTTTACGCGCTATGGTCATGTATATTTAATCTCTTATAAGTCTGAAGCATTAGATTGTTTTAGACGTTATATGAAATTGGTTGAAAATCAATTAGAGAAAAATATCAAGTCGCTTAGGACTGACCGAGGCCGTGAATATTTATCTGATAAATTTAAAGAATTATGTGATGAAAAGGGAATAGCTAGACAGCTTACTATTCCTGGTACTCCGCAACAAAATGGTGTTGCCGAGAGAAGGAATAGAACCCTTTTAGATATGGTTAGATCGATGATGGCGCAAGCTAATCTTCCAATTTCATTTTGGGGAGATGCTCTACTTACTGCAACCTACATCCTAAACCGTGTGCCTTCTAAATCTGTGTCATCTACTCCTTATGAACTATGGACTGGTAGAAAACCCGATTTAAATAATTTACGTCCATGGGGTTCAGCAACTTATATTCATTCACCTTCTCGAATGTATGGAAAGTTAAGTCCTAGTGGGAAAAAGTGTATCTTTATAAGATATCCTGAACATTCCAAAGGACATGTTTTCCTTGGTGAACAAGATGATGGGAGTGTAACAGAAATTGAGTCACGAGATGCTACTTTCTTGGAAGAAGATTTTCCTAGAAAAGGAGAGGTTTCTAAGGATTTTCAATTTTATGAATTGAAAGATCCTGAGATCGACACATCAAATCGAGTTATCGAAGGATATGATAATTTTTCTTATCCATCTCAAACTAGTGGGAGTGATGATGTGTCCAATAAAACCACTCGAATAGAGGAAAATCTCGAAGAACCACAACTTCGAAAGAGTAGTCGTGGAAGAATTCCTTGTCGTCATTTTGATATTGAAGGGGAAGCTTTCATGATAGCTCCAGAAGATGGTGAAGAGCCAAGAACTGTACATGAAGCTATTAATTCTTTAGCTGCAAAAGAATGGATGAAAGCAATGCAAGAAGAAATAGAATCCATGGAATCAAATCAAGTTTGGGACTTGGTTGATCTTCCACCTGATCGTAAGACGATAGGAAATAAATGGGTTCTTAAGATTAAAAGAAAGTCTGATGGATCTATCGAAAGATATAAGGCTCGTTTAGTGGCAAAAGGCTACACTCAAAAAGAGGGAATCGACTATGAAGAAACATTCTCACCAGTTGTTAGATTCTCTTCGATTCGCCTTATTCTTGCTATTGTCGCACATATGGATCTTGAACTTTACCAAATGGATGTGAAAATGGCTTTCCTCAATAGACAGCTAGATGAAGAGATTTACATGGATCAACCTGAAGGCTTCATAAACAAAGGTCAAGAGCGCAAAGTTTGCAAGCTCAAAAGATCTATTTATGGCTTGAAGCAAGCATCCAGACAATGGAATCTCAAATTTCATCAAGCTACGATAGCTGATGGATTTACAATGATGAACGAAGATCATTGTGTTTATGTTAAACAATCCAAAAGTAAGTTTGTGATCTTGTCGTTATATGTTGATGACATTTTATTGGCCGGAAATGATAAGGAGTTAATAGAAGCCACTAAGAAGTGGTTGTCTTCAAATTTTGAAATGAAAGACATGGGTGAAGCTAGTTATGTACTAGGTGTCAAGATCATTAGAGATCGATCAAAAAGACTTCTTGGTTTGTCTCAAGAGACTTACATCAAGAAGATGCTTGAAAGATATCGAATGCATGACTGCAAACCTATAGATACTCCTGTCGAAAAGAATTTGAGCCTTAATTCTCAAATGGGTCCACAAACTCCAGATGAAAAAGACAGAATGTCTAGAGTTCCTTATTCAAGTGCAATTGGCAGCTTGATGTATGCAATGATGTGTACAAGACCGGACATTTGTTATGCAGTTGGTCTTGTTAGTCATTTTCAAGCCAACCCCGGACTTGTACATTGGAAAGCAGTCAAGAGGATATTTAGATATCTTAAAGGAACAACAGATTACATGCTATGTTATCAAAGACAAGATTTGCACTTAATCGGTTATAGTGATGCTGATTGGGGAGGAGACTTGGATGAACGCAAATCAACATCAGGATATGCTTTTCTACTTAATAATGGTGCCATATCTTGGAGTAGCAAAAAGCAATCCTGTATTGCCTTGTCAACTATGGAGGTTGAATACATAGCTTGTTCTGTGGCAGTGCAAGAAGCTGTTTGGTTAAGACGATTTCTAGAACATTTGAAAGTCATTGTTGGTGCTTCTAACCCAGTAACAATATATTGTGATAGCACAGCAGCGCTTTCTTATGTCAAGGATCCTAAGTATCATGGAAAAACCAAACATATTCAAATTAAATACCATTTCATGCGAGACATTATAGCACAGAAACAAGTGATCTTGAAACACATTTCTACTAGTCATATGGTAGCAGACCCAATGACCAAACCAATAGCTAGAGATTCATATTTATCACATGTAAGATCTCTAGGGCTCCCTAGAGTGTGATTGTATTTCTTGAAAGGATCATTTTGTAATCATACATTGATAATATATAATATATCAATTTTATTTTTTTTTGCATAATTTGTTGCAATAAACTAGTACATTGATTTGATATGTATGTCGATAGGCGGAGATTGGCTCTCTCACACGAGCAATCGCCTCTAGCGCTAATAAAGCGAGTAGAGATGAGACATTTTTTTCGTAAGCATTGTTTTTAGTGTTACGTAGTTAATCTATTGATATGTCGCCTTGGTGAAAACCAAGATGAGGCTCATTTTATCTTAAGAGCTGACATAGATGTTTACCCACCATCTATGAAGCCTATAAGTTGCCGGGTGCGAGAATTTATTTTAGAATTGTTCATTTGTAATATATTCTCGAATTAGGCGTTCTAAGAACGAGCTAATTAAGACCTGTATGGTGTAGAGAGATAGAAGACATACAGTCTTTATGATAAAGTGTCTCCACCGTTGCATGTATGTCATACTACATGTGCATAGCGACCCAATTGGAAGTGAGTGAATGGATCCTTGCTTCCTCACTGTGTGAGTCCTAAAGATCATTGATCTTAGTAATACCCTATGTGACTTTTAACTGTGGCACAAAGTGAAAAGTTAGTGTTAGTTACTCTAGCATGTTATCTATGGCTATGGATGATGCGGTCTAAAGGAACATGACTGGGAAAGCAGCTAACTTAGATCCTAGTGTTATTAGGGTAAAAGGAAGGCAAGCTTAGATTCACGCCTTTCACTTGTATTCACCGGCTAGCCAGTTATGTTAATCAATAGATTATATAACTGTGAATACTTGTGAAACTGACAGAGTGGTTAAGTATAAATTTCTAGAGGGATTAAGATATACTTAATCAGGGTGACTAACGAGCCTGGGGTACAATACTACACAATACAAAATTATCTCCATCAAGGGTTGATGTCTCCATTCTGACCGTTAGAGGTTTCTAGTTTGGAGCTCCCGATATTATAAGTGTAGACGCCGGTCGCACGACTCATTTATCGGTATGATAAGTTTTTTTTTGGAGAGTATATGTTTATATGGACCTATGGTCATGCCGTCATGGGTGAGTGGGAGATATTAGAAATAACACCCACGAGACATGTCCATTGGTTGCTACTCTTGGTGAAAGGGTGTATTTTCCTCTATAAATACAGCCATTGTTCATCATTTTAATTACTAGAATATATACACTAATAAATATCATAAACTCTCCAAATACTTTAGATACTTGAGTCGTGAATTTGTGTCTTCGGTTCTAGTAATCGAATTCCTGACGGTGTTCGTGTTTCATTCAAGAAGTTCGGGACAACGTGATTCTAATCAAGTTCGTTCAATATAACGCTTCCGCATTAGGTACACTCTCGATTTCTAACATGAACAATCAATGCCACAATGCATCTATGATGGTTTCCCCAGTTTTTAGAATTCAGCTTTACAATACTAAACTTGAATCACCGAAAATATTCAAATAATTACATGTTCGAATCATTTTAAATCAGTTCAATATTCGGGTATGTAATGATCCTATTGAAATTTTGTTTGGTTTGATAGGATTTTACCAAATTCACCCCTAAACCAAAATGAATAAGAAACCAGATTTAGAAGCTAACAGTAAAGTTGACCATGTGTTATTGTCAGTGGAACTTGAATTTCACACTTACGTTTTTTTGCTAGAATGAAGGAAGAGGATTTCTACTTTGGATTCCAGCGTGAAGCTTTGGAGGCAGTGACGTGTTTGCTGCTCGAATCAGGACATTTTGAAAAAGACGCATAATCGGAAGAAACTATAAGTATTTCTTCCTTTAGTTTGAATATGGAAATTCAAAGATGACCATGGTTTGGGATTTTATTTTTTCGCTGCGTTTTATGTCGTTTTTCCAACAGTGGTATTTGAGCCAATCTTTGAAATTTATATTCAACTATGGCTTTGAGCTTTATGCGTTTTTGTTTTTTGTATTTTATAGCATGTTAAAATATGAAAATTGTTATTTTGTGTTTTTGGATTTGTATTACATGGTGTTTTGTGAATCTGAAATTGTATAAAAAACCGAGGAAGAAAAACGGGGCTGAAACAGACCCAACGCGCGCGCACGACGGCCGAAGGCCATCGCCCAATGCAGATTGCGTGCACACCGTGCGTGTTGATGCGCACCCAGCCGTTCGCACGTCTTGTGAGCCTGGCCAGGCCGTGCGCCCTAACCGTTGGGTCGGGCCTTCTAAAGACGGGGCGGGTCTATGTGAATGGGTCTAAATTTTGGTATTTGTGTTTTAGGCTATTTTGATTAATCCGGTTGGTCAAAAGGATGATGACCCAAGTTTTAATTAAATAAGCCCGAAATTAGTTTTATTAAAAAAATTAGAATTTTAATAAATTGATTATGGGTTAAATTTATTAAATCTAAGTGGGCTAAATGGATGGTGACTTGGGTTTGATGAAATCGAGCCCAAATAGTATTTACTGAAATAAAAATATTTAAATTTGAATTAATTAATTATTTTTCTTGGAGAATTATAATTAATTTTTTATTTGAATACCATTTTATTTTCTTCTCAAAAGGGGCGGCTTCAAATTATAATATTGGAAGAGAATTTTACTTTTTTTTATATATTTAATTAGTTGGAACAATTATTTTAATCAAAGGTAGACATATGAAATTTGGAATTTATATATGTCTAAGTCATTTAGTTATACTATTTTATTTTGATTAAAATGATGAATATATGACATATTGAAATTATACAAGGCATTAATTAGTTGGACTAATTAAATTAAATAATCATCAACATATTTGCTTTACTCTAATGCGAGCATGTATTATGTGATGATGACACCTTCCATGGACTTAGGCTTTTGGTTTTTTATTTTATTTTGGGGTAAAGACAATAATCCACCTGAACTTTACTTGTTTTTACACTTTTTTTTATCTAAACTATTTTTCCTTACACTTTTTTATCTCAACTCCACGGGCTTTACACTTTTTTATCTATTAGCATATTCCGACGGAATATTCTATCGGAGTTATAGTACATACGGCGGAGTTAGATAAAAAAGTGTAAAAAAAACACAAAGTTTGGGTAAACAAGTGTAAAAAAAAATAGTTTGGATAAAAAAGTGTAAAAAAAAGTTTGTTTAAATTCAATTCCGGCGGACTATGCTAATAGATAGGAAAATGTAAAACCCGTGGAGTTGAGATAAAAAAAGTGCAACGAAAAATAGATTAGATAAAAAAAGTATAAAAATACGCGAAGTTCGGGTAAATTATTGTCATTTCCCTTTTATTTCATGGGTTGTAAGGGCCATTTTTAGCCCGTTTCTATTATTTAGATTTTATGTATAGGTTGTTTAAAAATCTTGTAATAGAATAGGATTTTGAAGACGGTGAATACTTGAAGAGCCCATGAAGATTAGATTAGTTTACGGTTCGCCTTTTATTCATGTTTGATGATCCATTGGCTTGGATCCTCTAGAAAAGTCCATGGTTGTGTGTGTTGTTAGTTTTTTTTTTTTTAAAGAATTGCTAAAGCATGTTATATTAGTTGTATCGCGCTCCTTACTACTGCTTCTATATTGAACAGATGTCCCTCCAAATCCATTCCTAAAACTCCGCATGAGATGTGGAATAATAGGAAACCAAGTCTTAATCACATTAAGATTTGGGGATGTCCTGCTTATGTCAAGAAGACTAAAGTGGAGAAATTGGAGATAAGATCCCTCATGGGACGTTTCATTGGTTATCCTGAAGATTCCATGGGATTCTTCTTTTACCTACATAATGATCAGAGAATCATCGTGGCCATACAAGCCCACTTCCTTGAAGATGAATTCATCTTGGAAGGGGACAAAGGTAGAAAGATTGTTCTAGAAGAACAAAATGAAACTCCCTCTAGGACATCTGTCCAAGAACCAAGGCCTGACCCAATAATTGCACAACCACTACGTAGATCTGGTAGAATACCACATGAACCAGAGAGGTATGGGTATCTATTAGAGTGTATGCCCTCAAATGCCATAAAGAGGATAGATTTATAGGGCATTAACTTGTAACTAAACAATATCTTTTTATTATATATAACGTATTATCTTGTTGTTTTCTTATAGGCATTTGTAAGGTGTTAATAAACAACGTAAAGTCCTTGAAAATAAAGGCAAACCTTCTACTTCCTATGGGATAGGAAGAATGACAATAGAAGTGTTTGATCCTTATTCTCTAAATAGGGTTCGCAAGTCTAAGAAAATATTTGATTGGACATCAATACAGAACAAGGACTTGCATGATATAAGTTTCGACAGAGAAAGAGCCAGTTAAACACTATGGGAATGATAGTGGGAACTTATGTCATGGACGTATAAGTTGGACTAATATGTTCGAACACGGCTCGCATCAGTTTCATCACATGGGTATTCACTCACTGACAGTCAATGATGAAACTGATAAGTTGTGATAGGTACGCGTGAACCTTAGACCTGAGGAATCGAGTTGAAGATGTACTTATGACATCAAGTCTGTCATTAGAGTAGTTAGATCCAAATCACCCTTTGGTGGGATCGACCTCGAAGTGCGACTTGATGGGCAAGTAGCATTGTTAACTGATTAGCAAAATGGGATTTATTCTCTCATAAGTGAATGAGCTAAATATCCTATGCAGTCATGAATGAGTAAGGTTAAAAGTCTTTGGCGAAAGCATAAAATGACCTCGACTCATTATGAGCTAAGCATATGGTCAAGTCATGTGAGTTTGACTAAAACCATGACTCTCACTTGACTGGGATATAAGAATAAAAGGTTTATACTCGTACGGTATTCACAGCGTATATGGTTTGGAATGTACCTATTCATTCGTTCTCAATTGGGATACGATGTGAGCCACATGACCGGTTAGGTGTTACTCACATCCTTTTTGCTTCCTCCCAATTGCCTTTTGAGATGAACGTAAAGAGTCGCGCTTAAAGGAAGTGCAAAAGGAAAATCATGGAAAAGACTTGAGAGAATTTTCGGTATTGGATATCGAGATTAATTAATTAATCATTAGATAATTTTATTAATTAATTAAGTTAATGAATTAATTAATTCCTTAGAGGAATTTAATTATAATATTAACATGAATTTAATTGATTATTTAATTATTTAATTTATTGGATAAATAAAATTCATTATTTAATTAATTAAAAATCAAAATAGGACTAAAGCCCGAAGGCTTAAAAGCCTTGAAGTTGGCGTCCAAAGTGCACGCCCAATAGGGCTTTGGAGACCTAGGTTATTGCTTTCTATTGTAGTATAAATATACTACTTAGTGAAAAAATAACTAAGTGAATTAACACAAACTTTCTCTCCAAGTAAAAACACTCCATCCTCTCTCTCTCTATCTCTCTAGCTGTCTCCCTCAACAGAAGAAGAAGATTTTTGTTTTTGACTCCGGCGTGGCAATTTAGAGACAGCGACGGATATGCTGTTCAAGAAGGGATTGCAAAGCTGGTTCAAAATTCAACATACTCGAGAACGATAATTGAATTCAAAACCAAATTTAAATACGAGAAATAGAGATGAGCCACTGGGATTTAAATGTATTCTTCCACTGCGTTATTTGATTTTATGAAATTTTTCCCAATAGTGGTATCAGAGCCAATCTTTGATTTCTGTATTTAATTGATTACGTGATTATGTGTTTTTTCGTGTTTTTGAATATGTTTTTCATGATAGTAATTCATGATTTTTCTGCATTTAATTCATGTATGTTGTAGTATGATGACTTGTGAATTGAAAAATCTAATTTTTGTGAGAATCGGGTCGAAAAACCCCGCGACGAGCGCGATGAAAAAACGTGTGCAGCGCGCAGACAGCGCACGCTGGGCGCACGGCACACATCATGTTGTGCGCCTGGACCACGTGGGCCCTGTTATGTGGACCTTGGTCCATGACCCGGGTCCTAGCGGATCGGGTTATTTTTTCTCTGGTCCATTTTTTTAAATAAATGGGTTTTGGGCTATTTTAATTATCCGGGTGGGTCAAAAGGATGATGACCCGGATTTAATTAAATAAGCCCAATTTTTTTTATTGAATATTATTAATTTAAGTGAAATAATTAATTAATGGTTCTTAGAATTTTTTTAATTAATTAATTTATTTAAATTAAAGATTCTCACTAAATGGTTTATTGTCATGATTATCAATAAAATTAGAAATTTTATTGAGCAATTTAATTAGTTGGACTAATTAATTATTAACTTATTCACCAACATAATTGCTTTATTTTTCGCGAGCATGTATTATATCATGGTGACATTGTCCATGGGCTTAGGTAATTTCTTTTGATTGTATTTCCTTTTATGAGTTGTAAGGGCAGGAATTGAACCCGTTTATTTTATTTCTAGAATTATTAATAGGTTGTTCAATAATCTCATGTAATAGATAGAAATAGAATAGGCTTTTCAAGAGGAGATCAATCCAAAAGAAGAGGAGCTTGGAGCCCACGAAGAATAGCTAGGCTTATTTTTCCTTTTAATGATGGCCCATTGGCTTGGGCCCTCTAGATAAAGCCCATGGACATATGTGTTGGTTTATTGCTTTCGATGCATGTTCATTAGTTGTATGAAGCAGGTATGTTATCAATATGCACTATATAAATTGAATAATGTGCAAAGTGAGACGTAGATAAATGTTTACAACATGAATTCTCCCAAACAAAAATTATACTAAGTTAGTAAGGGGTCCCAAATATCGTTAAAGGGTTGCAAGGTGAAATTCAAATGTTAGATTATGAGGAGTTAAAGCGAGTAAACTTAGATAATCCACAAAGCCTATAAATCGTTAAAAGGTTGCGGTTTTGGTGGATTATGGGAAAAAGAAGATTGAACCATCTATTGGATAGATTGATGTTGGACATCACTTTAATTAAATAATGGATCAAATATCACTAAAGGGTTGTCATCCATAGATTAATTAAAGAAATCAATCCCCACCACGAAGTACATTACAATGATCACTTCCGTTTTTCACAGTGGGAGTGTGAATCTCGAAAAATGTAGTGGGGGCCAAGTTATAAGTCGAAGTCCTTGATTTTAAACTTGGTTTTAGTTTAGTTACACAAATCTAACAAAGTCTGGTTTATTTTTTGCAGCTATTTTTTTATTTATCTCTCTCAAAACAAAAATAACTATCAACCCACTTTCCGTTTTACTCGAAAAGAACATCCTTACCGGACCCAACTACGTGGATTTGCTAAGGAACTAAGAATAGTTCTCAACATGGAGTCCTTGGGATACGTGTTGGGCACAGACATCCCTGTTCCTCTTGCAAGAACACGTGCCAACGAGGAAGAAGTCCAAGCTCATGAAAAATGGGTAAAGGACGACGTCCAAGTGCGTGGGTACATTCTTAGCTCAATGACAAACGAGCTTCAGAGGTCCCACGAGAAGATGACCATAGTGAGGGCTATCTTGGCACACTTGGTCGAGCTCTATGGTGAGCACAGCCGTACTGCTAGATATGAGATATCTAAAGAGCTCTTCAGGACCAAAATGAGAGAAGGTGAGAAAGTTGGGGATCATGTCCTCAAGATGATCTCAAGGCTCGAGAGATTGGAGGCTCTTGATTTTACAATGAACCCACATCTTCAAACCGATCTAATTTTGTAGTTTCTTCCTGATTCTTTTTCCCAATTTGTCATGAACTTCAAATGCAATGAGATTGAATGCAACTTAGCTGGGCTATTGAATAAATTAAACACAGCACAATCTCAATTGAAGCCCAAGGGAAAGGAAACTGCATTGGTTATGAGCTAAGCATATGGTCAAGTCATGTGAGTTTGACTAAAATGATGACTCTCACTTGACTGAGATATAAGAATAAAAGGTTTATACTCGTACCGTATTCACAACGTATATAGTTTGGAATGATCCTATTCATTCATTTTCAATTGAGATACGATGTGAGCCACGTGACTGGCTAGGTGTTACTCAAATCCTTTTGGTTTCCTCCCAATTGCCTTTTGAGACGAACCTAAAGAGTCGTGCTTAAAGGAAGTGCAAAAGGAAAATCATGGAAAAGACTTGAGAGAATTTTCGGTATTGAATATCGAGATTAATTAATTAATCATTAGATGACTTTATTAATTAATTCCCTAGAGGAATTTAATTATAATATTAACATGAATTTAATTGATTATTTGATTAATTTATTTATTGGATAAATGATATTAATTATTTAATTAATTAAAAACCAAAATAGGACTAAAGCCCGAAGGCTTAAAAGCGCAATAGGGCTTTGGAGACCTAGGCTATTGTTTTCTATTGTAGTATAAATATACTACTTAGTGAAAAAATAACTAAGTGAATTAACACAAACTTTGTCTCCAAGTAAAAACACTCCATCCTTTCTCTCTCTCTCTCTCTCTCTCTCTCTCTAGCCGTCTTCCTCAAGAGAAGAAGAAGAAGATTTTCGTTTTTGACTCCGGCGTGGCAATTTAGAGACAGCGACGGATTTACTATTCAAGAAGGGATTGCAAAGCTGGTTCTGAATTCAAAATACGCGATAACGGTAATTGAATTCGAAACCCAATTTAAATACGAGAAATAGAGATGGGCCACTGGGATTTAAATATATTCTTCCACTGCGTTATTTGATTTTATGCAATTTTTCCCAACAGTATCTATTGTAGAGGGAGCCAGAGCTTCACATTGTAGTACAGGAAGGTCACGAAGATGATCCTTGTACCTATGATCAAGTGATGGTGGATGTTAGCGCTTCAAGATGGCGAGAAGTAATGGAAACAGGGATGGACTCTATGCAATCGAACTAAGTCTGGACTTTGGTAGATCATCCTGAAGGTATCAAACCTATGGGATATAAGTGGATCTACAAAAGAAAGATAGGTAGCGATGTCAAGGTTGACACCTTTAAAGCCAGACTCGTAGCAAAGGGTTATAGTCAAAGAGAAGGAATTGACTATAAAGAAACCTTGTCGCTCGTGGCCATGATAAAGTTTATCCAAATACTGTTATCCATAGCTGCATACTTAGATTATGAGATATGGCAGATGCATGTCAAAACGGCTTTTCTAAATGGATTCCTTGAAGAGAACATCTATATGGAACAGCCAAAAGGTTTTGTATCCGAGACCAATATCCATAAAGTATGTAAACTTGAGAGGTCCATATATGGTCTCAAGCAAGCATCTAGAAGCTGTAATCTTCATTTTGATGAAGTAGTAAAGGGATATGGCTTCATCAAGTACGGAGATGAACCCTGTGTCTACAAGAAGACTAGTGGGAGCAAGATCTCGTTCTTAGTACTATATGTGGATGATATCCAACTTATAGGAAATGACATGGGAATGCTCACCACTGTCAAGAAATGTCTTTCGAGTACGTTTTCCATGAAAGAGTTGGGAGAAGCGTCATACATTCTAGGAATTCGAATCTATAGAGATGGAACAAATAGAATGATAGGTCTCTCCCAAGCGCTTTACTTATAAAAGGTCCTAAAGAGATTTAGGATGGACAATTCTAAGAAAGGGTTTCTTCCCAAGAGGCATGGAGTACACTTATCCAAATCAATGTGTCCTCAAAATGAGGAAGATAGAAAGGACATGAGAAATGTACCCTACGCTTCTGCAGTTGGTAGCATGATGTATGCAATGTTGTGGACAAAACCTGACATTGCCTATGCTGTAAGCGTGGTGAGTCAATTTCAGACAAACCCAGGAAAGGAACAATGGATAGCTGTGAAGAATATCCTAAAGTATCTCAAAAGAACTAAGGATATGATTCTCATCTATGGAAGTGGAGATCTGAAAATGGAAGGTTACACTGACTCAAACTTTTAGTCTGAAGTTGATGACCGAAAAATCCACTTCAGAATTTGTTTTCACGCTCAATGGTAGGGTGGTGTCTTCAAAAAGTTCCAAGCAAAGCACAACTGCGGATTCCACCACTGAAGTAGAATATGTGACAGCCTCAGAGGCAGCCCAAGAAGCCGTCTGGATGAGAAAGTTCCTTGGAGAACTTGAAGTGGTTCCTAGTGCTTAGCTCCCGTTGCCACTTTATCGTGATAACAATAGAGCAATGGCGCAAGCCAAGGAACCATGGTCTCATAACAAGTCTAAACATATTGAGAAAAGATTTAACATCATCAGAGAGATCATTGGCAGATGAGAGATAGCAGTTCAAAAAATAGCCTCAGCTGACAATGTAGCTAACCCGTTCACCAAACCACTACCTCAGGCTGTTCTGGACTGACACCTGGAAATGATGGGTATAAGATACCACAATGAGTGACATTGAGTGCAAGTGGGAGATTGTTAGGATTATTCCCTCAGATGCTATAGAGGATAGAATGATAGGACATCTTTCTTGTAATGAACTTAATTGATATTTATAATAAAAGACATTATTTAGTTTTCACTTAAATCTTATTTGCATCTATAAGTTTTGTAAAACGTTTTGTCCATGTTTTCAGTGCGATCTCTCTACTTCCTATAGGATAGAAAGATTGGCACTAGAGAGATCAATCTTGATTACTAAAAACTAGTTTGTAAGTAAAATGAGGTGTTTAATGGACAAATAAAGACTTAGAACACTTGTACAATCTTAGTTGAATGCCAGTCGAGTACAATGGGATGGTAGGATCTTAAGATTGTAGGCTCATCAGTGGAACTGATATGCTCGAACATGACTCGCATCGGTTCTGTCACATTGGTTTTCACTCTGTGACTGTCGATGACAGAACTGATTATGCGTAGTAGATATAAGTGAACCTTCGACCTAAAGTATCAGGCCGAAGATGCACTTATAACGTTAAGTATTTCACTAGAGTAGTTAGACCCAATTCACCCGTTGGTGGGGTCGACCTTGAAATGTGGCTTGATGGGCAAGTGGTAGTCTTAGCTGATATCTACTATGGAATTTGTTCTCTCATAAGTGAGTGAGAAAGTACCCCATGTGATTATAGATAAATAGAGATCAAAGTCTTTGGCCAAAGCAAAAGGAGACGATTGTGCGAGGCACTAAATCGATCTCAATGATCTCGTATTATTATAATTGATACATATGGTCAAGTCCAGCGAGTTTGACATAAGCATGACTCTCACTTGACCGGGGCACATGGACAAAGGGTTTATACTTATACGGTATTTACGATTGGAAGGTTGTGGATTCATCCAATCATTCGATTTCGTTTGAACTACGAAGTGGGTCACGTGACTGGCTAGGTGTTATCCACTTCCTTTGGTTTCCTCTCATTGCCAAACAAAACGAACCTAAAGAATCGCGCTAAAGGATTGATAAAGAAAAGTGAATAAAAGAGTTTCTAATTTTCTTCTAGGAGTTTTAATTTATTAGATAAATTAAATTATTAATTATAAGGATAAGATTAATTATTAATTAATTTCCTTTGGAAATAAATTAATGAATTATTTTATGTAATTAATTTGGTTAATTAATTAATTAAATAATTAATTTATTCAATATAATAAATTATTAATTAAATAGATAATTAATTAAAAACAAAAGAAGCCCTGAGATCGAAATGGGTGTCCATGAGGACTCCTATTAGGTCAAGTTGGGCGTCCATAAAGATGCCCACATACAAGGTATCTTTTATTTGTCTTGATCAATAAGTCATGAGATATAAAAGGAGTCTTTGACCAAAAACAAGAAATACACTTTCATAACTCTCCTAGAAGGAAAAGAAGAAAACCCTCCTCCCTCTCTCTATACTAGCCGTCGCCCCTTAGAGGAAATTAGTGGGAATTTTTCGTCAATCAATCCGTGCATGATAATTTAGAGACAGCGTAATTTTGTTGTTCGGATCAAATTCAAGAAAGTCAACGACTTCAAGAATTGAAGATTACACGAGGATTGAAGAAATCAAGATTTCATCAATTCTAGATTTAGGGGAGGAATCAGACTCTCCAACCACTTCGCTTCAACGGGTAAGTAGTTATTCGTTACGCGAAATAATAGATTTGAATATGCAATCAAAGAATTTACACTTTGGGTTTTAAATTAAATTTTTGAAATCCTTTTGCTGCGTTTAATTCGATTCTTTGCGAAACCCAACACTATCATACTTGCTCTCAGAGAGAAGGACTAGGGAGGGATCATGCGTCCAGATCATTCTCTGAAGATAAAAAAACTTTCAAGGTATCCCCAAACCCTTTGCAGTTCAAAGCTAAAGCATTCAGAATTCTCGGCGAGGCTGCTCCGCAACTACCAACATTGATTAAATAATACCATCCATAGATTTGACTCGTTCAACTCTTACCTACATGGGCCTCATCACCCACAAATTCAGATTCCACATTACCAAAATGCGTTTACCAACCTTTCCAGCCGAGACTATAGTAATAGCCTGCGTTTTCTCCCTCGGTCCGATGGCACCCTCTCGCTCGACCACCCCGCGATCCCCTTCCCACTAGTGCCACTACAATTGGCACATCACTAAGCTATCTTCCCCAAATTCATCTCATTCCGATTGTCCTTAGCACGTACCTCCCCCATCACATGTGGTTGGGCTTTAAACCAAAATAAAAATCCCTATTAGTAGCCTCTCTCCCTCAACCACTACTATCGCGTGTCTAATGTTAGACATTTCTTACACCGGTGTAGCCCCCATCCGGGACACACCATCACCCTCTAAAGAGTTTAATGACACAAATGGGTTCGCCAGAACTATCAAAGGTCAAGTAATGCCACGCCACGAGCCCTCGATGCTGCTCTCCTCAGAGACCAAAACCTATTCTGTGTCACCTCACCAATCGAGCATGCCATATTATTCTGACTATTTTCTTAGCCAGTAAAAACATGTCCATTAGGTCCCTGAAATTTTCTACCTTGAGAAGATGTAGGTGATAGTGTTAGGTGCCCGACAAGCCATCTAGTGCCTTGGTCTTAGCTTATAAAAACTATGACAGTTTAGTCTTATATTATATTATTTATGGTTTTGATAATGTTTCTTGATTTTATAATTTGTTTTTAGTTTAGATAAAGATCCCTTGGATCACTTATGGCTATGGAAACGGCCGCACACTAGGGAGTGGAGACTGTACAATGCTCTCGAGGGCTGTGATCCTAAAACTTCGTTCCAAGTCATAGAGACTATGAGATGATGGAATATCATAGTCTCATCAAGACTTGTTTGTGCGCCATTCTCGTGGGAGAGTGCCTTCTTCCATGGGCATTATTTCTTGGGGCAGTGAATGCACAAAGATTCATGCTTGGGTGAGTATAAGATTGAACAAACCTATTAGGATTCCATGTTAGTTCTGTGTCGAACTTGGAATTCTAGGGTTGCTTAGGTGTGAGGGTAATCCTTATTGACCTGAGGTGTCATGGCTATGACGTTTGCTGTCCACTTCACTTTGATGTGTATTATGATTCCAAAAGAATCATTAAATGGGATACATTGGGTGTCGCAGTGACGAAATAGAATGTACCAATTGAGGATCCATCCAAGATTGGATACATGGAACTTTCTTATGCTGTTGTGTAATCTAAATGATCGAGAAAGTCTCTGGCATAGCAAAGTTTTCAAGAGGGTTTTGGTGGTCCCTGCTTGGAAGACAGGGTCATTAGAGTTCCAACACAGTCGAAGCTTTTGAATAATTAGAGTTTTGACTTGTACCCAAACTCTAGACTCAGACAGGAAAATAATGGAGGGATTCGACTCACGCGATGATCACAATCTGGATAGGTTTGTTGTTCATCATTAATATCTAAAAAGTCATGGCGACATTGCTAGACATCGATCCATGACCAATCGGTGCCTTAAATTAATTGGATGAGTTAATTTAAGGCCTAATTAATTATTTGGCTAAATAAATAATTAATTCAAGGCATTAGAGCCCATACAATATTATTTTCCTACCACCTTCTCTAGAAGCCATATTTCATAATCTCTAGGCTAGCACTATAAGAGATCATCAAGGGAAGGTGTGAATACTGTTAAAGTCATTCTTATTGTGAATCCTGGTTCATGTGCAGCGAAAAGAAAAATATATCCAGATTCACACACGGTCACTTTTGGGGTTTAATAATTTTTAAACTAATTAACAAAATTACAAAACTACCAACCTTGTTGTATCATGTAACTTTCAATGGCCAATATGAGGAAGTTAGCACAATATCAATGGGATTTAGCCTTAGCCATGGATTGAGCCGTGGGAAGACCTATTTTCTCTTATCCATCGGTGCCTGCTTTCTATCGCCTGCCCGAGCCCGACAATGATGATGAGGAGACCGCATCCGTTCCGAGGGGTTTGCGGAGAGCCAGTTGATATCCTACCTTTGCTTCTTGTTGTATTTTTTTTAGGGTTTTTTTTTCTTTCTTGTTTTTGTTTAATTTTCTTTGTTTGTGACCATGCACTTTTGGCATGTATTTTTTTATGCTTGATGGTTTGTTTGATAAATTATAGCGAGTATCTTAGTATTTTTTCCCATTGCTTTGAAATGCCTATTCTATTTTGAGGAGTTGGAGCTAGTTGGAAGGCATATGAGATGAAGTATTGTTTTTCAACATCTTCTATTGTAAGTCTATTTGTATACGCTTTTCACGTGTTTTATGTGAGACATTTTGGGGACAATGTTGAGTTTAAGTTTGGGGGTATGTGGGTAGTATTTCTTGTTTCTATGTGTCATGTGTTCCTATGTTTCGCTCAAGTTTGGGGAATTTTGTATGCTTTCATGTTTTATGTTGCTTCCATGTTTAGAAAATCGAGCATGAATTTTTTTTTAGCCTTTTAATCGATGAATTGACATTGCTTAACTTGAGTGCAATGACATGATTTCTTGATTAATTTTGATAGAATATACATATCTATGTATTGCTCGTGGGATATAGACTAGAATTGAGTTCCTTAAATGATTCACATTTGCACATAAGTCAAAGGTAGAAGAGTTGAGTGGGTAACCATCTTGAAACACTCAAGGAATTTTTCCCAAAAATATTGACTTAGATTGTTCATAAAGGTCATAAGATGATTAGTTGCTTTGTATGCTTAATAATGAATAATAAGGTTGATGATTGATATGACTTAAAGAAGTCAGGCTAATAGTTCATTATGCTAATTTGAGCTTTGCTTAAGCCAATAAAAGTTAATTTGCTTAATGAACTAGTTTTGTTTCGTGGCCTTTGACACTCGAGTGATTAAAGCCCATAGGAGTGTCTCTACACTTAATACCCTAAAGCCTTTTGGTTTGGGAGTTGTTGTCCTAAAACTTGTTACATGGGTACCATAGAAAGCCTAACGGAATAGAACATTGCACATGGTCTAGCCTTTAATAAATTTAATTGGAAGTTTAATGAGTTTTAATGTTGAATTTGTTGAGTACATGGAATTTAAATGACTATGAGGTTTTCTATGATTTTTGTGCCTTGTGATTTATCGAAGGTTGATAGATGTGGGATTTATATACAAAATTTGGTAAGGATACCACTTGACTATAATATCTTAGACTTATTTTTACTACACTCCTTTGGAAGGCTTTTTGATTCTTGGTGTCACATGAGGAAAATTATTTGATATCTATTTATAATTTTGAGCTTTAAAGGGATGATTTTGTGCCATTGGTTCTTATTAATTGTGTTAATTTGTATTGATTGGGTGGGGCTGAAATTTGTTAGATGTTGTGGGTACATCTTCTCCAAACCCTCACGAGAGGAAAATTCTTGTATACACCCAGTGTGGGACCCAATTACATGCACCAAGACACAACAAAAATAATTTAAAAAAATGTGTATACAGTATAAAAACAAGTCAAATATTTTTTCTTATTTTTTATTGTGTCTTGGTGCATGCAACCGGGTCCCACGCAGTGTGTATATAAGAATTTTCTCGAGCGAGACTATACTCGTCCTTTTTGGGGTAACATGAAAGTTTAAAGGCTTGTTGCATATGCTAAATGCAATCGTTCACTTCACGAAAGTGAGTTTGTTTTTCTTTCCTTTTTGTTTGTGTTTTTGTTTTTGTTTCCCTAAGATTTGATCTTAATCTATGCTTTTCATTGCTCGAGGATGATCAATGGTTAAGTTTGGGGGTGTTGATAGTTTATAATTTTGCGTGTTTTAGAGGCCCTTATCAGTGAGATTTATATGAATTTATGCATGATTTTATACCACATATGAGTTTTATTTGTCTATTTAGTGAGTACAGGTGAAAATCATTGCAAATTGAGGAAAATGGTGGAAAAGGAGCTCAAAAGAAGATTTCAAGACAAAGTTGTATTCTGCATCCGACGCTCGAACATGGTGAATATGATGTTCGAACATGGAATTAAAAGTCAACAATTGATCAGAGGAGTCAAAGCCTGAACGTGGTGAAGATAATGCTCGAACGTCGTGGTCGGCTGACAGATTTTTGGAAATTCCCAAACTCTAAACCGTGAAGGATTATTTCTTTCCACTCTTATTAATATCAGATCAGTTCCTGAGGGTTAAGAAATGTTTTTAGAGGCCTAGGGTTAGAGAAATACATAATATACATGCTTTTATTCCCTAGGAGAGAAAAAAAAGAAGAGAAGATTGAAGATTAAATTATAGGGAGTTTTTATTTCTTGTTATTCATTTAATCGATATTTTAGTTTATTGTTTTTACATTATGGAGTAGCTAAATTTGTAAACTAAGGCCATGTTTAGGCCAAAACATGATGTTTGATATATAAGAGTATTTTTCGCATGGATGATTATTGTTACTTTATGTCTTAATCTTGTTCTTAATGCTTCATATGTATAGCTAACATATGTATGATTTATTTCTTAAATTATATCACTCGGTAGATGATAATTTAAGGTGCAAGAGGGATTAATACAGCTTCTAAGTTAGTTGATGCTAGGGATGACTACATACTATGGATGATGTTAGCTAGATTTAATCCAGGGAATTTCTAGTTTGTTAATACATGCATATGATTGTTACCCCCAATCAAGCATAGGTTACCAACACAAAGGGTTCGAACTGGTAATAATCTTAAGGAAAATTTCACCTTAGTAATAATTAATAATCTGAAATACTAGAATACTTCTATATTGATAATTGATTTTTTTTTGTGTCGATGCATGTGTCTTGGTTGTTTTTCCATATCTATTTCTTTAAATCAAAAATTGTGTTTTTAATCATTAAATACAATCATTTGCTTAGTTTAATTTAATTTAAATGAACTATTTTCCATACGACCACGACCATTGATTGTATGATTGTGATCATTTTAATCACATTTGTTCATATCAACTTATTGATTCCAATTATGAAACACGTTTTAAGTGACACACTTTGTTAATTAATTTCTCATTCACCCGAAATTGGATTTGAGTAATTAAACACTCTAAATTTATCTACTCAAAATGTAGATTACTTTAAGCCAAAGATATTCCACTTTCGACACGTGGAATTCACTTAAATATCTAATAAAATTGTGCTAAACACAATTTAATCAATCAAGATTTCCAACATACCCACCATGAATGAAATTAATGCAAATGCAGACGCAATGCAGACTATGCAGACACTAAGAGAGTTCGGGCGAGAAGCTATTGCATCAGGAGAGGTAGCTTGTGGCTTTGAACCTGCCTTAGTGAAATACCATTGGATTTACTTGGCTACCCAATGAACGTGATGTCTTGAATTGGTCAGCCGTTTGTGTAAACTAAGACAATGATACTCACACAATAACTTCTCTAACAGATTTTGTTCTCAATTGGGTCCATTTTGGCCATAGAACACCATCTTGGATTTATAAGTGTTTACTCTATTGAAGCGGCCCTCACTTCTCACTTATATAGGTGATCTCCTATAAAGAGTAACCTGCCATACCCCACTTTGTTACATAACACATTTAGACAGTATAGGAATCATTAAAAGCTACTTGCTTAACCTCATCTACGCTCTACAGGTTGCACTTGTTTATCGTAGGAATGGGTAGGAGTTTTAAACTCCTCAAGTGCATCAGTGAATCTTCATAATTTCGTTCCCCATTGAACCAAGATCTTGGGATCTCCAGTCAACAAGGTTGGGTTTCCACTATGTCGATTCTTAATTATGTAGGCTTTAGGCCCATTCCCATCGATATGCAATTGTTAGGAATTTCATTGTTAGATGTTTTGATGATGACAAGATAGGATTTCATGTTAGACCCCAAAAGAATGTAAGTTTATACTTTCATAGCATATTTGTTTAAGCGTTTGAAAGTTTGTTAGGCTTGTAATTTTTATCTTTGTAGATTTTAGACTAAGTATTAGATGAATTCTAGGTGAGTCTATTAGAAATGAAGTTGAAGATCAGCGTCTGAAGTCAAGAGAAGATGAAGATTTGTCTTAAGCGTCTGTTAAACGCTTAAAGGCTATTTAGGAGTTATGAATCAACCATTCAAGAGATTGTTCGTAGCGCCTAGCTAACGCTAAAGGACTGTTCCAAGAGTGTTGAACCAAGCACTCAATCACTCAAGCGATTTAAGATCAGATTCACCTGAAATATATTCCTCAAGTCATCCAATCCACAACGGTCATTTATTTCCAGCGGGAAATAAATTCAAAGTGCATTAAATGTGACAAGACTTTATGACTTATGGACAAGCCACCTTTTGACTAGACTGTCAGCTTTTCAGAGTTCAAGTCTGCTCCTGTCCAATTGGAGTCAGCAGATTTTCAGGAAATGTCAGAAAGGGACTATTTGACGCTCTGCGTTAGAGACACGCGCCTGATTGTGTCCAACGGACAAATTCCAAGGATCTCTATAAATAGTACCCCTCAGCAAAATCAAAGAGAGTGTGCAGAGAGCCAAAACTTTGCTGAAATTATTTCAGAGAAAAGCTTACAAACTCCACAGCCAAATTGGAATTCAAGAAATTTAATTCTTTCACAAACAGTATTTTTGTGTAAGAGAAGCTTGTTGAAGAAGGTATTTCTTGAAGCTCCAAAACCCCTCAAAGCCTCTCAAATACATTCCAAAGACAGTCACAGATATCTCAAACATCTTCAAAGAAGAACCGTAAATTCCTATTGAGATATCCTAAGTTGTTTGAACTTCCCAACATCAAACAAACCAGTGACAAAACTCGCAACAACTTTCATCTGAGTGAGAAAGTGTGTTGTTCTACAAGCAGTATTTTTGTGTAAAAGAAACTTGTTGGAGAAGGTCTTTATTGGAGCTGAAATCTATGTGATCAAGGAGCTCGAGATCGTCTTCCGAGGATAGAAGTGTCTTGTAGCAGAAATCTGTCTGACCAAGGAGCTCAAGCCATCGACATCCTGATTCCTTATTTTGTAGAAGCCTCTGTGTGATCCTTCGATAATCAATCTAGTGGAATTCCTCCAAGTGCATAGGAGAAGAAGGACATAGCTGGGATTACACCACCGAGTGAACCTTACAATTTATTGTGTTATTTACTGTTTTATTTGCTTTACTTTACAGTTGCACATTATATCTTTGTAAAGCATATAAAACAATCAAGCGTCTAATTTAAATCAAAAGAGAACGCTAAGCAACTTAGGAAAAACTTTGTGACGCTAAACACTTTCAAAGAGAAGACTTATACAATCATTCCGCTGTGCTAACCCTGATTAAAAAACTGAGCGCTTAAACCTATCTGGTTATAGTATTCAGATCTTGAGTCTAAGTTAACTTTATAAAAATAGTCTTCAGTAAACGCTTAGCCAAAGCTTCTACATATTCAAGTAAACGCTTAGTCAAGCGTCTACATTTCAAGCGTCCAAAACCATTTTAATACGAAACTTTTTGAAGTCGAAAAAGACTTCAGGGTCTATTCAACCCTCCCTTCTAGACCCTTTCGTATGCACACTTGGGACCAACAACAATTTATTTGATCTTTTAAGCATACATTTGGATCCATACTTTCTCATTTGATTTTTCTCAATCAATAGAGACAATGCCACTGAAAATCACTGCTAATGTTTTTATATCTTCGACGTATCTGTGAAGACTACCATTTTATATGCTACTTTGTGCCCTTCCGACTGTCTATTATTTTGTACAATGTATAGGAACAGGTGGCACAAAATCTAGCCAATAAAGGATATCCATTTTTCCTCAGTGTATTCTATCAGTACACTTAGATATATTGCATAGAATAATCACAGTTCATAGCATATTTCAGATATCTACGAACTCTAGTCAATGCCTTCAAAAGGTCATTACGTCGATTACTCGTGATACTCAATACATCTTTCTTTCCAGCTCGGATGTATTTCTAGCACCGGTGTCGACCCACCATTCACTTAGTTACCTCTCACTACAGTCGAGAGCGTAAGGTCCAACCACCCACCATTTGCCTAGCTTGGTTTTAGTGATTTAATCACCCACCATTTTTCCTAGCTTGGTTTGTCTTGACGACCACCCACCATTTGTGTGGTTCAGATTGTCTTAACGAACACCCACCAATTATATTGTCCTCGACGGTCACCCACCATTTACATGGTTCGGATTATTTTTGATTAACCACTATCAGTGTGGTTTAGCTTACCACATTTGTGGTTGTCCCCTATGAATAATTTTTCTTCATCTTTATTCCGACTATTGTTATTACACCAACTATAATTTGGTTTTACCAAATTGTCTATGGCCTTAAGGTCATTTTCTCGGATTTAATTTCAAATATTTAACCGACTTTCTCGATCTTACTCCAACAATTAACATCCTTTATTCTTAACCAAGTTGTTTACTTTGTATAATACGTCGCTTGAATTCCTCTCTTCGAAAAGCACGTTTCATAATATGAAACATTTAGAAAAATTCTCACTTAGAAACCTTACAGGTTCATAGTGACGACATTCCAGATTGCCTATTTTAATTTCTTAAAATTAGACTCGATTTCCTTTCACTAAATGAAATCACGGCTGGTTTAGCCTCAACAATTATTTCACTTTTACGACAAAATCTGTTGGCTACAACTCTAAATAATGTAATAATTATTCTTAACACAAAATTGACTTCTTTAAATAAACATCATTATCACATGAAAAGAACATCCAAGTTGATATGGGTCATAATTTTCACTTCTCATAATGGGCTAAAATGAAGAAGGCTTGTGAACGGAGAGCTTGTAAAAAGCCCAAGGACATGCTCGTGAAAATGTTAAGAGGAAGCCCCAAATGAAAGTTCATAGAAATACCTACGAGAAAACTCAAATAAGTGGATATTTGGTGAATCTTATCGTCAACCACTAAATCCTAAAAGGAGGGATATAGCTCATCATATCCCCCAATATCCGAGAACAAGTTGGAAGCAATCCAAGACTTCCCAACCATTTGTAAAATCGGCCACTAGGCCTATAAATGTATATTTTCACTTCATTTTTTGTAACTTAAGTTTGAGTAGAGAAAGTCAAGTTCCACAAAAATTGTATTGCTAGGGTTTATGTTCTTGGATATTCAAAGTCAATAAAGAAAGCTCTTTTTTCTTATTTTTCCTCTACATATTTCAAATACTTCCATATTTATGAATTGAGAGTCTTAATCAAGAGTTTAATTACAACAATCAATCGAAGACATTGTTTGGTTCTCCAATTTTGTTGGTGTGAAAATCCGAACCACATCACAAACAATTTAAATCAACTATTTAAATGGTGCATTTCTTCATTCATTGTGATCAAGGTTTGTATTAAAGATTATCAACCATAGTCAAGAATCACACCTATCGCATTTTATAAGCTGAAAGGAAACTACTAAATAATTACTTTATAAATCTGTAGCAAAATAAAGTAATTCTATACATGCAATTATTTATTCTTTATCAAGAATAAATCACAAAGATAAAATATAATCAAATATTTAATCACAACCAAGAAGGGAGTTACCTCCCATAGATCAATGGAGACGAGCATTTGCTGCAGCGATGGCCTCTGTTTTGCAAGGAGGGTATACACAACCAAGAAGGGAGGTCCCGGTGAGCACTCCATTGCTACCCCCGCCAGCTATCCCTATGGCGATCCCTACTGTTTAAGATGTAAGGGGAATGACGTTTTATACGCCACCGTCCCCTCCTCACCAAACATATGGCGTGGGCCCTCGTCCTTATGAGGAGACCTTAGATGGAGACCAACAAAGATGGATTCACCAGCACCCTAGTGAAATGGGTAATATGCCCTGGAGACAACCACCCATGAATCCCGTGGGTACTGGCGTAAGGCGTCCAGAGGCAATGGAAGAATTCGAGGACCTAAGGGCGAAAATGAGAGAGATGAGGCAACGCATAGGAGGAGGTTTCCAACCCCCTCCTCGAGGTGTACCATTTAGGCCACAAGTTTAAGCCGAAGAGCTTCCCAACAACTTTTGTATCCCCAATATTGCTGAGTATGATATGAGCACTTATCGAAGTTCGAGAATAGCGCTTTGCTTCATCAGTACACTGATGGAGTCAAATGTCGTGTATTCTTAACCACCCTGATGAAGGCTACCCAGTAATGGTTTAATCAGCTTGCTCTGAATTCGATCCACTCATTTAAAGAGTTTAGCGAGATGTTCTTGCATCAGTTTGCTAGCAACAAGAGGTACCAAAAGACTTCCCTGAGTCTATTCAACATACGCTAAGGAGTCACGGAGCCCTTGAGAGGGTACATAAGGAGGTTCAATGCTACTGCTTTAGAGGTACCTTCCGCGAATACTAAAGTCTTGGCTAATGCCTTCGCGCAAGGTTTGAAGGATGGAGATTTCTTTAGGTCTCAGGCTAAAAAGCTAGCTGTCAATTTTGACAACCTGTTAGAAAGGGCGGAGAAATATGTGAATCTGGAGGAGGCTACTCAAATGAAGATAGCTAGCAACAATCCCGCTGCTAGAAGTGAAAAAAAGGTTCCAGTGGAGACCAAGAAGCTCACCTATCCTAATAGGTACCGAGAAGAGTATTAGAGTACAATTCGGACACCTCTTCAGGTGACTCCTGAGAAAGCTCTTATGGCGATAGAGAAGGAGAACAAAGTAATGGTGAGGTGGTCACGGAGTGCAAGTTATGGACCAACTCGTTCTAAATCCGACAAGTATTGCCATTTTCACAAAGAATATGGGCACAATACTAATACTTGTGGGCATCTATTGAGCGAAATAGAAAGGCTGATAGAATGCGGGTACTTGCAAGAACTCATATGTCGTGATCGTGAGAAGCACAAAAATCTTTGAAAAAAACCCTACCCCACCTCGGTATAGGGTAGCTATTGAAATGCGTCCTCAGTGTTGGGTTTGTGCTCTTAATGCCAATGAGGAATTAGAGAATAGGGCACTAGTTATATTGTACAACCTATTAATTACATAAAGGCATTAGCAAGTTGTTCATATATTTCTTAATGGCATCTATAAGTCTTAAATGAACAACCAGTCCATATGTGTCAAGGCAAACCTTCGCACTCCTTATAGTAGTTAAGGAGATGGGTACTAGAAGGATTGGTACTTGATCACTTAAAATGGTTCGCAAGTTGGAGAATCTCAATTGGGCTTTGAGATTTGTGTGGACTTGTATGACACATGCTCTGACAAGGAGTGTCACTCTAACACTATGGGATAGTGGGAGTTTGTGTCATGGATACATTGATTGGATTGGATTAGTGTATTCGAACACGGCTCGTAGTAATCCGATCATATGGGTTTTTACTCAGTGATTGTCAATGATCGAATTACTGATTATGATAGTATGCGTAAGCCTTTAACTTGAGTAATCAAGTTCAAAATGTGCTTGTGACATCAAGTCTGTCATTAGAGTAGTTAGATCCAATTCACCCATTGGTGGGGTCGACCTCGAAGTGCGGCTTGATGGGCAAGTAGCAGTCTTTACTGGTTAGCAAAATGGAATTCACCGTCTCAAAAGTAAAAAAGAATTATCCTACGCAATCATGAGTAAATGAGATTAAAGTCTCTGGCTAGAGCTCATGAACTAACTCGTGCTTGACACGGAGGGTAGTTCTGTAATCTCATGTTACTATGATTCTTAGATAGCATCGAGTCCTGTGAGTTTGACAAATTCCATAACTCTCACTCAATCGGGATACGCCAGTGAAGGGCTTATACTCATACAGTATTCATAATCTAGAGGTTCGTAATGACATAGTCATTTCGTACTCGGTTGGGCTACAATGTGGGGCCACGATGCTGGCTAGGTGTCACCTACATCCTTTGGCTTCCTCCCATTGCCAATCGAGATGAACCTAGAGAGTCACGCTATAGGAATAGACAGGGAAATCGATTGTTGTATTTGGAGGGCATTTTGGTAATTTTTCCTTTGGAAGGACGAATTAATTAATTGGACTAATTAATTTAATTTGTTATTTAATTGGATTAAACATAGATAATTAAATTAATTATGTTGACTATGTCAACTATGAAAATTAATTATGTAGTTAATTAATTAATTACATAATTAATTAATTAATTAGAATATTAATTTAATCTATGTATATTTAATTGGATTAAATATCATAGGATTAAATTAATTGGGCTAAGATGACTAAAGTCAACATAGCCCAATGTAAGTCCAATTGGGCCCTTAGGGGCATGTGTTTTAGTGGGCTTAGTTGGAGGATTTATTAAATCCTCCAACACAAGCCAGAAAAATATTAGTTGAAAAATTTACAATACTGAAATCCTCCACCAGAAATACAACCCAGAGAAATAATTCTCTTCCACTCTCTCTCACCTAGCCTCCATTATGGAGAAAAAGAGATGGAGATTTCCGGAGTCAATTCCGACGCGTGATTATCTGGAGATGGGACACGTGGACCGTTGAACGAAGATTGGAAGATTCACGAGAATTGATTGAATACGCGAAAAGGTAAGTTTTTGAATTCATCCATTTTGATTAAAATCAACGAACCAACAAATTAATCTTGGCTTTGGGAATCCGGATATGATTTTTAATTTCCACTGTGCATGATACCAGGATTCCCAACACTCAGGAGCATCCAAAAGAGGCGATGGAAGGAGGAGATGTAGAAGGAAGGCCAAACCAAAGGCGAAAATTTATCAATATGATAACCGGAGGCCCCATTGATAGAGATTCACGTAGGGCCAGACGAGAGTTGTCCGACCAAGAGACAACTGAAGGAGAAGCTGAGGAGGTAGATGCGGTTAACATCGAACCATTGATACAATTTGGGCCTGGAGATGAGCACCGCCTCAGTCGCCCCCATCATGATGCCTTAGTTATTACCGCCACCATTGCTAACTACGATGTGGGAAGGGTTTTCATAGACTGTGACAGTTCGGTGGATGTACTTTTCCATGATGCCTTAAAAGAATGGACCTAGGAAGCATCAAGGTGACGAAGGTGGAAACCGCTCTTTTCGGATTCGCAGGAGAGGTGGTGCAGCCCATGGGACAAGTCCAATTGCCCCTATCCTTGGGAGAAGAACCTCGAATGAAGACTAGAATGGTGACATTCTTAGTCGTAAATTCCCCACCATCATACAATGCTATCCTCGCGAGACCTACATTGAATGATTTTCAAGCAGTCATTTCCGCTTACCATATGAAGATAAAATTCCCGGTGGGCAAAGGCGTAGGAGAAATAAAAGGAGATCAACAAGCTGCAAGGAAATGCTACGTGGAAGCTATCCAATCAGGAGAAAGATCATCCAATATAGAGGTAGACCTACCAAGAGGGTCTAAACTTTAGAAAGAAGAAATCATGACCATAAAAAGAGGAATCAATGAGATAGTGCAACCTAAAGCCAAACCAGCTGAAAACTTGATCATGGTGGAGCTGGTGCCAGGCGATCCTTCCAAGATCACCAAGATAGGATCTCAACTTGACCCTGAGATGGATTCCCGCCTGACTCAGTTGTTGCGACATTACATAGACATTTTCGCTTGGACGGTGGAAGACCTGGTAGGTATTGATCCAGCTATAGCAATCCACCAGCTCAATGTCTTTGCCACCTCCAAACCCGTGAAGTAGAAGAAAAGGCACTTTAGGCTTGAGAAAGACAAAATCATAAAAAAAAGATAGACCGGCTCCTAGCTGCTAGCCACATAAAGGAGATTCAATTCCCGGAGTGCATAGCTAATGTTGTCCTTGTTCCCAAAGGAGGAGATAAATTGCGGATGTGCATAGATTTCTGAGATCTTAACAAAGCTTATCCAAAAGACTATTACTCCCTCCCTAAAATTGACCAGCTAGTGGATTCTACGTCACTATGTGAACTTTTGAGCCTGATGGATGCATCTCATGGGTATCACCAGATACCCCTAGCCCTTGAAGATCAGAAGAAGGTAAGCTTCATAACGGCCTTCGTGACGTTCTGTTATGTAGTGACACCTTTCAACCTGAAGAATGCTGGTGCCGCGTACCAGCGGCTCATGGACAAGATCTTCCAAAAGCAAAGAGGGAGGAACCTCAAAGTCTATGTGGACGATATGATGGTGAAAAGCCAAAAGGCGCAGAACCACTTGGAGGACCTGGCGGAGACGTTTGAGGTACTCCGACAATACCAAATGAAGCTTAATCCATTGAAATGCGCTTTCGAAGTACGAAGTGGGAAGTTCTTAGGATACTTAGTGATGGAGAAGGAAATCGAAGTCAATCCCGAGAAGACAAGAGCTATCCAAGAAATGGCGCCTCCAACTACCCGAAATGACGTGCAAATACTAGCTGGCAGGGTGGCGGCCCTGAGTCATTTTATCTCAAGACTAGGAGAGCGCAACTTGCCGTTCTTCAGAGTAATTCGGAAGGCAAGCTCGTTCTCCAGGAGTGAAGAATGCCAAAAAGCCTTTGAGAAGCTAAATGTGTACTTAACCAGCTTACCATTGCTGACTAAGCCATTACTTGGCAAGAAGTTGTACCTGTACCTGGCGATTTCCAATCATGCCGTTAGCTCTGTGCTAATCCTTAAAGAAGGACGTGACCAAAAATCAGTGTACTATGCCAGCCGAGCCCTTAGGGGGGCTGAGGAAAGGTAGGAGATCGAAAAGGTGGCCATTGCCTTGGTGACCACTGCCAGAAAGCTAAGGTCGTATTTCCTATCACATAGCATAAAAGTACGTACCAATTATCGCCTGAAGCAAATATTGGGACGTCCTGAAGTGTCAGGAATGATGATCACATAGGCGGTGGAACTCAGTGAATTCGACATCACCTATGCCCGGAGGCCTTCCATAAAGGCACAAGCATTGGAGGATTTCATAGCAGAGGTACCTTCCTCTCAAGACGTCAAGAAGAACTGGTGGCTCCATGTTGATGGCTCTACCACCTTAACAGGAAGTGGAGCGGCAGTAGTGCTGACAATCCCCGAAGGAGGCGAGCTGGAGTATGCCCTGAAGTTCGATTTTCGTGCTTCTAATAACCAAGCCGAATATGAAGCCCTGATTAACGGGATAAAGATGGCGTTACAGGCAGGAGCCAAACACTTGATAGTCCATTCGGACTCCCAGCTAGTGGTATGCCAAGTTAATGGCCAATACTAGGCCAAAGAAAGGAGGATGATGGAGTATCTACTACAAAAATACACCATTACAGCGTACCTATGACAGCAGTTTTGCAAATCCACTGTCATAGGGGTATTCGATTCGGACCTATGAGAACCGCTGTCATAGTGCCAGGATATGACAGCGGTTAGCCACGAATCGCTGTCATAAATTTTCCAGAAAATAAAAATTAAAAAAAAAGGATAGCGGTTCGCCCCAAACCGCTGTCATAGTGTCGGGCTATGACAGTAGTTCAACTGAACCGCTGTTAAAAAAAAAATTAAAAAAATCCTATGACAGCGGTTCGTACCCGAACCGCTGTCATAGGCTGTCGGGTTTTTAGCTAGGTAACCCGGCCGCCCCCCTAATTCTCTCACTCTCAAAATTTAAAACCCATTTCTCTAACTACTCTCGGTCTCTCTCTCGATCCCCCCTCCAAAAGCCCGACACCGCCGCCGCCTCCACCACCACCACATACCTGCGCCGCCGCCACCACGACGACGACCGTAAGCCTCTTCTCTTTCTCTCCCTATATATATATATGTATATTTGTATATGTGTGGGTGTATGTATATTTGTGTATGTGTGGGTGTATGTATATTTGTGTATGTGTGGATGGGTGTATGTATATTTGTGTATATGTTGATGGGTGTATGTATATTTGTGTATATGTGGTTGTGTGTATATTTTTGTATATGTGGTTGTATGTATATATGTGTATGTGTATATGTAGTTGTATGTATATTTGTGTATATGTGGTTGTATGTATATTTGTGTATATGTGGTTGTATGTATATTTGTGTATGTGTATATGTAGTTGTATGTATATTTGTGTATGTGTGGATGGGTGTATGTATATTTGTGTATGTGTGGATGGGTGTATGTATATTTGTGTATGTGTGGATGGGTGTATGTATATTTGTGTATGTGTGGATGGGTGTATGTATATTTGTGTATATGTTAATGGGTGTATGTGTAAATGGGTGTATGTATATTTGTGTATATGTTAATGGGTGTATGTATATTTGTGTATCTGTTAATGGGTGTATGTATATTTGTGTATGTGTGGATGGGTGTATGTATATTTGTGTGTTTACGAAAATATTTTTCGGTTGAAATTTTGCTGTGTTGGAATGACACGAAATTCGCACGGTCATAGGAAAATGGCGTGCTGAACAAGACGCATGCTATGCATTGCGGTTTTGTGATTTTAGCCATCTGAGGTCGTTTAAGGCCTCAAATTTATGTTTTATTACGAAAATACCCTATTTTTGTAATAAAACAAAAATTTGAGGCCTCAAACGATCTCAGATGGCTAAAATCACAAGATCGCAAGATGGCTTGCGTTTTGTTCAGAGTGTCGTTTTGCTATGACCGTGCGAATTTCGTATTATTCCGACATGGTAACATTATAATCGAGAAAATAAAATTAAAAATAAATAAATAAACGACTCTATGACAGCGGTTCAGCCGACACCGCTGTCATAGGGTCCAAATTAATTTTTTTTTTGAACTCTAAGACAGCGGTTCCTTTCGGAACCGCTGTCATAGGTTAAAAAAATAAAAATAAACAACCCTATGACAGCGATTCAGCCGGAACCGCTGTCATAGGGTCCAAATTAATTTATTTATTTATTTGAACCCTATGACAACGGTTTTTTAACCGCTGTCATAGGTCAAAACCATCTAATAGCGGTACCTATGACAGCGGTTAAAACCGCTGTAATAGGCCCAAAAAAACCGTTGTTATAGGTCATTTCTGTAGTAGCGATACCTGAAGAAAATAGGAGACCTAAAAAGCCAATTAGAGACTTTCGAGATAAAGTAGGTGCCCCAGATGGAGAACGAGAAAGCTGATTACCTAGCACGATTGGCTAGTGCGCTAGTCGATTGCCATACTCGGTGGATAACTGTGGAAACCATACGAAGCTCCATAATAGGAGAAAAAGTAAGCAGCATAACCCTGGAGCCAGATGATTGGAGAACGCCTATAGTCAATTACATACTACAGGGGCGACTGCCGGAGGATAAAAATGAGGCCCTGAGAGTACAGTGACAAGTCCTTCGATTTACCATGATCAAGGGCACCCTATACAAGAGATCTTTTACTCACCCATTTCTGAGGTGTCTCTCAAAGAAGGAAGGAGATGGTTCTACAAGACATCCATGAAGGCTTTTGTGGTAGCCATGCTGGTGCATATACCATAAAAGGGAAGGCCCTTTGAGCCGGATACTACTGGCCTACCGTGAAGGAAGACGCGAGGAACATGATGAGAAGGTGTGAGCAATGCCAAGTGCATGCAACACTGTATCACCAGCCAGCTGGAGCTATGAGAGCCATGAGCTCACCTTACCCATTTGCCAGGTGAAGGATGTGGAAGGCTAAAAGCTATCCAGGCCATGAAATGTGCAAAACTTGAGGAAGTTCTACACTTGAGAATAAGATTCCCCCAATGAGGTTAGTATTTTTATTGTTTCCCCAAAATAATAAATGCTTGATCTGGAAACATCTAGAAGTAGTTTGATTATGATTTCTGTTTTCTGTCATGCAATACTTGCTTGTTTCTCCTGATGAGACTGACAAATAATGAAATTTATTCATCTTTGTGTTATTATGCTAACACCATGTCTCCACACCAATAACAATTTGAGATAATCCATAAAAGATACTCAAAAGATGGCGGAAATCATAAGACCTAGGCTGTTTAAGCCCTGATTATAAGGCAGCATAAGCCCTAGGCAGCACATAAATGAGGAACAAAGAAAAACTCCAAAAAGCATAAGCCTTAATAATGATTACTACAGGTTGCTGACAGTTCGGCATGTGAATTTCCAGAAAGCATAAGCCTTGACAACCTCAAGCAGCTGATAAATCACTATGTGAAAATCGCCATCGCCATGTGAATCTCCAGAAAGCATAAGCCCTGACAACCTCAGGCAGATGATAAATCGCCATGTGAAGATCTCCATCGCCATGTGAATCTCCAGAAACCATAAGCCCAGACAACCTCAGGCAGCTGATAAATCGCCATGTGAAAATCGCCATCGCTACTTGAATCTCCAGAAAGCATAAGCCCTGACAACCTCAGGCGACTGATAATTCGCCATATGAAAATCGCCATTGCGATGTGAATCTCCAAAAAGCATAAGCCCTGACAACCCCAGGCAACTGATAAATCGCCATGTGAAAATCGCCATCGCCACGTGAATCTTCGGAAAGCATAAGCCCTGACAACCTCAGGCGGCTGATAATTTGCCATGTAAAAATCGTCATCGCCATGTGAATCTCTAGAAAGCATAACCCCTGAAAACCTCAGGCAACTGATAATTCGCCATGTGAAAATCGCCATTGCCCTGTGAATCTCCAGAAAGCATAAACCCTGACAACCTTAGGTAGCTGATAATTTTCCATGTGAAAATCGCCATCTCTATGTGAATCTCCAGAAAGCATAAGCCGTAACAACCTTAAGCAGCTGATAACTCTCAATGTGAAACTCGCCAGGCTGCAGAATCGCCATGTGAATCTCCGTGATGTGTAAGCCCTGACACTGGCTACTTCAAGTTGTTGTAGGCTCTCCACGTAAGACCTAGGCGATGTAAGTCTTACTGCAAGGCAAGCTTGTAAGCCCTAGGCAGCATAATAGGTATATATTGTGAATAAATTTACATTTATGCATTCTCCACGAAAAGTATATATTTATGGTGCATAAGATCACATACATTCAGCATTCTCCATCAAAGATTGTATACTAAAGGTAAAAAAGTAATTATCTCTTATTATTATTCAAATAAAGGAAAAGCTCGAGCCCTAAAAGTGAGCACGACACAAAAACTAATATCTATGCCCCGAAAGTGAGAATGTTACAAAGTATTTGCAGGAAAAACAAACTATGAAAAGAGAAATCAACTCGTATTCAAATAATCTAGATAAGAGTGGTGGAATCAGGCGCCCCGTTGTCTTCTGGAGTGACAAGCTCGTCTATCGCCTCAAAACAGGATTCACCAGGTGGTTGATCACTTGTAATAGCTTCATCAGGAGCCCAGACAGATACCTCGTCTACAATCTTGTCAGCTATCTCTGTTGGAGTCTCTCCAGCTGTCTTATGGGCAACCTCATCAGGTATCTCAGTAGCTAGCATAGCAAGTGGCTGGATAGCTGGTGGGATGTATTCAGGAGCTTTCTCACCAGGAAGAAGAGCATCATTCAATCTAGCTGTCTCCTGAAGGAAAGAGAGGTCTAATCCTGGTGGTAAAACGCCAGCTTCTACAAATTGTTTAAGGCAGGAGCGAAAGCCGTGGTGGTAATAAGGAAGCGTTGAACCCGTCAATACTTCGAAAAAGGCACTGAACTTCAAATATTCTTCTTGTCTACGCTGGTAATAGTCCTCTAAAAAGACGTGCCCGACAGGAGAGTGGACAAAACCCTCAATGGCCTCCTGGTGAGCTGCCTCGCTCTCTTTCCTTACTTCATCAGCATGACTTGCTAGAGACTTTGCAAAATCCTTCATCAGCTGGTTCAATTCAACAGATAAGTTCTTTCTTAAAATACGCTCTCCCTCCAATTCCTCTAATTTGGCTGAAAGATGCTCCTTTAGGTTAGCATTTTTCTTTGCTTCATCAGTGTCCTCGGCTAGCTTACGGCGAAGCCGGATTATAGCATCACCACCGAGCATACTCGCTTTCCAGCAAAACATATAAGGAAATCAACAGCTAGCTGATGTGATAAGCTCGTATTTTACGCCTTTTAGGCTCCTCTTTTCTTGTATTTTGATGCGGTCTTGAGTTTATTTATGCCACATATGCTTTGATTTTATGATTTGTTATATTTCTATAGGTTATTTGAGAATTGGAGCAAAAATGAGTGAAAATATCAAAGAATTTCTCAAAATACACCTTTAGCCACGGCTATAATAACCCTTAGCCACGGTGATCCTGAAGGAACCTTCGTTCTTTGAAGATATGAAGTCACCAAGGCTAAAAAACGTGTAAAACATGAACAACGAAATTTAGCCATGGCTACTGACTTTTAGCCGCGACTACGGGCTAATTTCAGCATCTATAAATACGCGCTATTAGGTCAAATTCGGGACTTTTGCCCACTTTTGAGGGTTTGACACTTTGAAACACCAAGAGGGTTGAGAGAAGTCTGGGGAAGAAGAAGGACGCGAGGATACTCCATCTTTGTCTACGAAGACGGAGAATTCAAGCAAGATCTATTAAGAAACGTTATTAGGGAGTTTAATTTCATGCTTTTGGATTTGTTTTCATTGAACATGTCTTTCAAGATGAATTATTGCTTTTCTTTTACGATTATGACTTAATTTCCCTTTGATTGAGGCCATGTGAAATCCAATTACTATGTTTGATTTATGAGTATTATTTTTCCTGATTAAATTTGTTTTGGGTTATGTGTTTAATATTTGTTCTTAATGCTTATGATTGCTTAGCTACCAATTGTATGAATTTTTGCTTAGTTTTGAGACCGAGAGGAGATAAACTAGGGATGCATCTAGGTATTAAACACCACAACGTAAAATTGACTAGAGATAGATCCGATTTCCTTGTGTGTGCTTTTCGTGAAAATAGGAAATTCCATGAATCTTTGTAATGCGTTTTCATTCATTCGAATTTCATATAGAGATATAGAAATCGTTAATGAAAATAGAATTGCTATACCAAGAGATTGGATAGTAAGTAATTTAGGGAATTTCGCCTTAACCTAATCAATCTAATAATCCGGTAAGATAGAATCATAATCAAATTGAATAGTTGGTTGAATCATGTGCCTTAATCACTTTCCTCATTGATTTAACTCAAAGTTGATTTCTCTCATTAGTTGGTAATTGTTATTTAGTATTTTAATTCATAATTCACATCTTTATCTCTTGGTTTAACTTAGAATTAGATAACACGGTAATTTCAGTACTTAAATACAATTGTAACTTGACACACAAAAATCCTAGCAAGTGTACTAGGTTATGCAAGTAATACAGTGGATGTAGGTCCGGATTATCGTACTCTATAGACAATTGTATTTAAGTACTGAAATTATTGTGTTATCTAATTCTAAGTTAAATCAAGAGATAAAGATGTGAATTATGAATTAAAATACTAAATAACAATTACCAACTAATGAGAGAAATCCACTTTGAATTAAATGAAAGTGATTAAGGAACATGATTCAACCAATTATTCAATTTGACTATGATTCTATCTTTCCGCCCTAGTTTATCTCCTCTCGGTCTCAAAACTAAGCACAAATTCATACTATTGGTAGCTAAGCAATCATAGGCATTAAGAACAAGTATTAAACACAAAACCCAAAACAAATTTAATCCGAAAAAATATTACTCATAAATCAAACATAGTAATTGGATTTCACATGGCCTCAATCAAAGGGAAATTAAGTCATAATCGTAAAAGAAAAGAGATAATTCCTCTTCAAAGACATGTTCAATGAAGCATGAAATTAAAACTCCCTAATAACGTTTCTTGATAGATCTTGCTTGAATTCTCCGTCTTCGTAGACAAAGATGGAGTATCCTCACGTTCTTCTTCTTCCCCACACTTCTCTCAACCCTTTTGGTGTGTTTCAAAGTGTCAAACCCTCAAAAGTGGGCAAAAGTCCCGAATTTGACCTAATAGCGGGTATTTATAGATGTTGAAATTAGCCCGTAGCCGCGGCTAAAAAGTCGGTAGCCATGGCTAAATTCCATTGTTCATGTTTTACACGTTTTTTAGCCTTGGTGACTTCATATCATCAAAGTACGAAGGTTTCTTCAGGATCACCGTGGCTAAGGGTCATTATAGCCGTGACTAAAGGTGTATTTTGAGAAATTCTTTGATATTTTTCACTCATTTTTGCTCCAATTCTCAAATAACCTATAGAAACATAACCAATCATAAAATCAAAGCATATGTGGCATAAATAAACTCAAGACCGCATTAAAATACAAGAAAAGAGGCGCCTAAAAGGCGTAAAATACGAGCTTATCATGATGAAAAGGGAATATTGTTACGAAAATAATATATGAAGAGAAGCAAAAATACACCTACAGTATAGTGGAAAAAAACTCGTCCATAAAAGCAGAATCAGAAAAAAATCTCCCATATAACGACGGTCTTTGGATGTAGCAAGACCTAATAGATGATCACAAGCTATCTTCTTATCTCCACCAAGGAAAAGTGAAGTGGAGAAAGCCCTGTCGCGAGAAGAAGAAATAGGGTGGTCACGAGCCCTCTTAATAGGAGGAGTCGAAGTTTCCAAAATCTTCACACCAAAGAGCTCACAGGATAGCTGAGGTGGAGTTTGATCATGATGATATTCAGGACCTCTCCCATCAGCATGCACAGGAGGGTTCTCTTTGGCCTTCTGAGGGCGTTTATTCTTATCTCTGCCATCAGCAACCCCATCAGGTATCTCATCACAAGGAATAGGAGGCGCATCAGGAGCTCTCTTTTTCGGTACTGACTCCATGGGTGCCCCATTTGCATTCCTAGCAGAGGGTGGTAATCTAGCCTTACTCTTCAAAAGAGCCCTGAACATATTGGCACCTAACAAACAACAACAAGAAGACATCCAATTAAAGCCAGGTATTTGTGAATAATAAATAAAATCATGATAGCTTGCGAAATGCTTATGTATGTGCAGGTGGAAAGCTCATGAGAAGCAGATAATATTGCTTAAGAGTATACCTAAACTATTTCCCAGTGGGGTATGTTTGTAACTCAAATGGAAATGCCTCGACAAGTTCTCATCAATCAAGACTTTGATGTCATACACTTGCTCATTCAACCTATCCAACATACGTTGATGAAAAGGAGGCCTATCCTTAGGAGAAAACTGAGGATACTTGGGGCTCTCTTCGATCCATATATTGGGAAACGACCACGGGGAAGGAGATAAAATAAAAAAGTAATGGTGTCTCCAATCACCATGGGTTTTGAAATTATGAATTAAAAAGTGCACTCCTACCCTCACAGTGAAATAAAAGACTCCTTTTTCTAACTTTTTAAGTTGGAAAAACGAATACAATTTGTTTGCTGAGGGGATTTCACGCCTGAAAGAAGATACCATGAAGAAAGCCGCCATGAGGCTACAAGAATTTGGGCACAATTGACATAAAGGTACTTGATATCGATTTGATACATCAATATAAAAAGAGGGTAGTGGAAAGCGCAAACTGGCTTCAATTTGAGCCACAAAAAAGCAAAGAGAGCCCGGAGGGGGCGTGTTCGGCCTAGCTTGAGGAGAGGGGATGTTTATTTCATACCCCGGGGGAAGTCGTAGTCGTTTTCTTTACTTTTGAGCATTAGACAATGAAAAACGAGAAGAATACACTTCATATGATGGAAAACCCTCATTTATTTTGGGCATCTCATAATGGATTTGTTCCTCACTCACTAAAACCAAGATTTCGTCATCGGAAATATCCTTATCTGACTAGGTTTCGCCCCACATATCGCCTCCTAGTGCCTCATATCCTCTACTGGGAGAAAAAGGGTGAACACAAGGTGATGGAAGGTTTATTTTTGTTCTCTCACTTGAATTGTTATCACTAGATGACACCTCTATTAATTTCTCATGACGAGAAGACAAGTTTGATAAATTATTCGACGAAAAAGAAGACATGGTTTTGTTAAAAATATGAAAATGGAAGAGCTGATGAAAAACCTAGATTTATATGTGAAGAGTTATCAAGAGAATATTACCCAAAAAATTGTGGGAGCCTGCTCGCATAGCTTGGAATTTTCGAAAAGACTGAGGAAAAGAGGCCTTGATTTTTTTTCCGAAAATTGTGATGGAAAAACAAAGGGAAAAGTCTTGTATTTAAAGACTAAAAATATATCTTGAAGGGATTATTCCAAATCCTCAAGGGCTTAGAAGAGCAAGGAAGGTGAATTTTTATGGAGAGTTTTCGAAATTTATGATATAAAGTAAGGGGAGAAGCCTTGTATTTAAAAGCTAAAAATATACCTTGAAGGGATTATTCCAAATCCTAACGGGATTAGAAGAGCAAAGAAGGGGAAATCCTAGGGAGAAATTTTCGAAAAGTGGGAGAAAAAGAAGGGAAGAGGAGATTTTTTAGGTATCTTGGAAAGAAAGGAGGAAGAGGAATCTTATTGGCACAAGGAAATTAAAAGGGAAGAGTTTTTTTGGAGAAGGAAGCTAAGAAGAAAGGAAACATGGAAGACAAAAAAGGAGGAGAATTTTCGCCCCTTTTCCCCTCCAAAATCGGCCATCATAGTCTCATGGGATAGCCCATGAGCCGCCCACCCTAAGATCATAAGGAGGAATTGATACACCATGTACTCTTTTTCCCTTAACCTTGGTTTTTTCCCATTGGGTTTTTCTAAGGTAAGTTTTTTAACAAGGCAGTCAGTGTATCAAAAAGGATCGAACCCTCCTTAAAATTATGACAATTTATTATACTCTTGAGACTCTTTGAGCCTTTTATTCCAAAATTCTCGAGAGTAGGGGGGCTTATGATATGGGTCATAAATTTCACTTCTCTTAATGGGCTAAACTGAAGAAGGCTTGTGAATGGAAAGCTCGTAAAAAGTCCAAGGACATGCTCGTGAAAATGTTAAGAGGAAGGCCCAAAGGAAAGCTCATAGAAATACCTACCAGAAAACTCAAATAAGTGGATATTTGGTGAATCTTATCTTCAACCACTAAATTCTAAAAGGAGGGATATAGCTCATCTGTTGGGAATTATACGAATAAAACGCAGCGGAAAGTAAATTTAATTTTCAAAGCCCGAATCATCTCTAATCCTCTTGTTTAATTGTGTATAGAAAGATTACCGTTCTCGCGTATGTTGATTTCTGAACGTGATCCTTTTCTCTGACGCCGAATTTGCCAACGTCTCTAATTCGTCACACCGGAATCAAAAATGAAAAACTCCTCCTTTCTTCCTTGTCAAAGACGGCTAGAGAGAGAGAGAGAGGGGTGGGAGACTTTTTCTTGGAGAGAAAGTTATGTAAGTTGCTTTGTGTTATTTTTCACCTTGTGATATATTTATATCATTATGAACCAACAACCCTAGCATGCAAAAGCCCTATTTGGGCGTCTATTTGGCCACCCCTTAGTGGGCTCGGAAGCCTTCGGGCTTTTGTCTTACTTGCTAATTAATTAATCGGATAATTTATTTATCCAATAAATAAATTGATAATCCAATTAATTCAATTCCTAATTAATTTATAATTCAATTTCTCCAAGAAATTAATTAACTCATTAATTTAATTAATTAATTAAATTATCCAATAATTAATTAATTAATTACGGCATCCAATGCCGTGAATTTCTCTCAAGTCTTTTTCCCATGTTTTTCCTTTTGCACTTCCTTTAAGCGCGACTCTTTAGGTTCGTCTCAAAAGGCAATTGGGAGGAATCCAGAGGGGTGTGAGTGACACCTAGTCAGTCTCGTGGCTCACACCGTAACCCAATTGAGAACGAATGAATAGGATCATTCCAAACCTTTATGCCGTGAATACCGTACGTATATAAACCTTTTATTCTTATATCCCAGTCAAGTGAGAGTCATGGTTTAAAGTCAAACTCATATAATTTGACCATATGCCTAAGCTCATAATAAGTCGAGGTATTTAAATGTTTTGGCCAAAGACTTTCATCCTCACTTATTCATGATCGCATATGATATTTTACTCATTCACTTATGAGAGAATAAGCTCCATATTGCAAATCAGTTAACAATGCTACTTGCCCATCAAGTCGCACTTCGAGGTCGATTCCACCAACAGGTGATTTGAATCTAACTACTCTAATGACAGACTTGATGTCACAAGTACATCTTCAACTCGATTTCTCAGGTCAGAGGTTCAAACGTACCTATCACTACTTATCAGTTTCATCATTGACTGTCAATGAGTGAATACCCATGTGATGAACTGATGTGAGCCGTGTTCGAACATATCAGTCCAACTGACACGTCTATGATATAAGTTCCCACTACCATTTCCATAGTGTACGACTGACACTTTCTCTCTCGAAACCTACGTCATACAAGTCTTTATTCACTATTGATGCCCAATCAATATTTCTTAAACTTGCGAACCCTTTTAGATGTCAAGGGTCAAACCATTCTAGTGTCTTTCCTCCTATCCCATAGGAGGTAGAAGGTTCGCCTTGTCATCAAGGATTTTACGTTGTTTATTCACACATTATAAATGCCTATAAGAAAACAACAATCAACTGCCTTATATTAATAGAAAAACCATAGTTTAGTTACAATGTTTATGCCCTATAAATCTATCCTCTTTATGGCATTCGAGGGCATATACTCTAGCATCATCATATCCCCTAATATCCGAGAACAAGTTGGAAGCAATCCAAGACTTCCCAACCACTTGTAAAATCGGTCACTAGGCCTATAAATGTATATTTTCACTTCATTTTTTGTAACTTAAGTTTGAATAGAGAAAGTCAAGTTCCATAAAAATTGTATTGCTAGGGTTTATGTTCTTGGATATTCAAAGTCAATAAAGAAAGCTCCTTTTTCTTATTTTCCTCTACATATTTCGAATACTTCCATATTTATGAATTGAGAGTGTTAATCAAGAGTTTAATTACAACAATCAATCGAAGACCTTGTTTAGTGCTCCGATTTTCTTCATGTGAAAATCCGAATCACATCACAAACAATTTAAATCAACTATTTAAAAATAGTGTATTTCTTCATTCATTGTGATCAGAGTTTATATTAAAGATTATCAACCATAGTCAAGAATCACACCTATTGCATTTTATAAGTCAAAAGGAACTACTAAACAATTATTTTATAAATCTGTAGCAAAATAAAGTAATTCTATACATGCAATTATTTATTCTTTATCAAGAATAAATCACAAAGATAAAATATAATTAAATATTTAATTTCATATATCGCATGCTCAACTTCATTTAACATGATTACATTATTGTTGTGTAATTAAATATTAGACCATATTTAATATTATTCAACACAATATGTAATCAAATAAAGCAATCATAAAATTGATAATTCAAACTATGAACTTATTTTATTATTGGTTTTGTAACCAATATTTCGCCTTCAATTGCTTCCGTTTATTCTCTAAATTCCTCTTGTTGGAATTTCATAGAAGGTCGTCTCCACTTCACGAGAAATGCGTTTATCCTTCAAACATAACCGAATGTAAACCAATTCAATTGATTGCATGAGGACAACTCATCCATGGTCTTGGCACAAATTGTAGCGACTAGCGACTATTTGTCATAATTTGAAGAAGCGCAACTTTCCGTGGACTATTTCTTCATATCTTTCAACGAACATCTCAAATTCCATTATGAATTGGACGTGACTGTTGCTTGTCACCACATATCAACCAATGGAGTTTGCCACATGAAAATGTTTAGACAAATGTACGGTAAGTTTCCTTCATAAAAAATTACAGTATGCAGGTCAATAAATCATTCAAATCTTAAAATAAGAGAAATTGAAGATGACTTCCCTTTGGCTAAAGAATAACCTCCAGTTTAATTTCAACCTCTGTACACCGTACACAATCTTTAATAAAACTATTTAGAAGTTTCATCATATTTCTATCGGATAATTCCATCTTTGGTTTTTGACGTTTCATTTTGCTCTCTTCAAGAAACACTCAAGATATTGTCTTAAGTTGTTGGGAAAAATTCTAATATGTAATGATAATGATATGTTGAGGCAAGGGTTACCTTATTTCCTTAAGACAATATTGTCCCGCACTTGGTGGTCATGGAATACGGCAATTGTCTCCCAAGATACAACGCCAAACGTCTCGGAAATAGTACCACTACAAATTTTCGAGACGTTTATCGTTGTATCTTGGGAGACAATTGTCGTATTCCGTGACCACCAAGTGCGTGGCAATATTGTCTTAAGGAAATAGGGTAACCCTTGCCTCGACATATCATTATCATTTTGCATCTTCATTAACACCGTCCGTTACGTACTAGAATTTTTCCCAACAACTTAAGACAATAATCCACATTTCTCTCTTCGGAGCCTAGCGAACAAAATACTTGTTCCAAACTCTCTCGATGGACACGGATGAATTAAATGCACATCTAAACATTTAATATGCAAACTTATTCTTACAATATTAAAATAATATTTAAAGTACTCAAATTAGTACTAAATAATTCTTAAAATAATATTTAAGAACTCCAAGAATATTTTAAATGCTCAATTTAGCATTTAATATTCAACACTATTCTTAAAATATTAAAATTAATATTTAAGAAACAAAAGAATATTCAAAGTACTCAAATTAGTACTAAGAATAAAAGAGAGAAAAGAATATGATGTTGATGTTTTAATTCCAAACTATGAGGGTCTATTTATAGAGAATAAAAGGTTTTAGGTTAAAAGAGACAACTTTTTGGACATCTGCAGAAGGGCCCAAAAGTGGTGACTTTTGGGTGAAAAGCCCCCTGAAACACCTTTTCGGATTGTGCAGATTTGCCCCCATAAGTTGCAACCTTTGCGAGCAGCTCCCAGGCAGAGCGCCGATCCGTTGTGGGCGGGTGCACGGTGCACCCACTCAACAGCCATTGGATTCGCTCCTGGGCAGGCTTTAATCCAGTGTGGGCGGTTGCACCTTCTCGCTGTGCAATTCAGCCCCTTTGTTTCCAGAACTTGCAAATTGACCCCAAACTTTGAATCTTGATTAATTAGATCCTTTCAAATTGGTCCCTCAATTTTTTGATTTGAACATTTTAGTCCTCGAACTAAATGAACTATTTTCCATACGACCGCGGCCGTCGATCGTATGATTGTGATCATTTAATAGCATTTGTTCTTATCAACTTATTGATTCCAATTATGAACCACGTTTTAAGTGACACACTTTATTAAATAATTTTTCATTCACCCGAAATCGGATTTAAGTAATTAAATACTCTAAATCTATTTACTCGAAACGTAGATTAATTTAAGCCAAAGACATTCCACTTTCGACACGTGTAATTCACTTAAATATTTAATAAAATCGTGTTAAACACAATTTACTCAATTAAGATTTCCAACACCTCAAACCAAGTAGAGTGCTGAAACACGAGACCCGATTATGATGCTGATGAGAAAATCAAGAACGCGACACCAAAAAACCTAGATTCACTCAAAAAAAAAAAAAAAAACTCACAAACCCTGGCTAAACCCTTACGAGAGAGACATAGTGACCTTTAAGTTTTCAAAATGTAAATCTAATTGAATTAAAGAATTTACTCCCATTTGATAAAATTACTCTCAAATTGTTTCTGACTATTAGTATTTCGTGTGTCAATGTTAGGTATTATTTAATATTTTAATTTTTGGTTTAAAACTAATTATCTAAAGACAAAATATCACACTAAAATAAAGCTCTACTGAAAATAATAAATTATTTTTCGCAACTCAATATCTCCCCTCCGTCACTCTTTTTTGACCCACTTCTAACTTCTGATATAATGACACATAGCAACGTTTCACGTAACATATTGACTGGGAAAGTTGGGAAAATTATAAGATCGATCGGAATTGTTGCTTCCGATCTATTTTACACCATACATTCAAAATGAGTGAGGTGGTTTTTACACCCACCTACCCTGTGTAAACCACCCCACCCCAAGTGTTTGTGTGGTGAAAAATTGACCGGGAGCAACACTCCCGATCCTCCATAGAATTACCTGGTAAGTTGGGTCTTCATTCATTCTAAGGAAAATTACACACACACCCCCTTATTTATTGTATAGTTACAAAAACTCGCCCTCACTTATTGAAAATTACAAACACACCTCCTCATGTGAAAAATATTTTACAATTGCATCACTGTGTGTATAACAATTTATACAATTTTATCCCTGTAAACCTTAGAAATAGATCCTCTATAGGGGGGTGTGTTGGTAATTTTCAATAGGTGAGGAAAAATTTTTGTAATTACACAATAAATGAGGGGGTCTGTATGTAATTTTCCCTTCATTCTATATAGTGCCAAAAATTCTCTTTTGCTTGTATATGAAAGTGTACTTAGAGAATGCTTGAAAAATTAGTGTCATCTGTCAAATCCTTGGACATGGTTTAAGTGAGATTTAACTTTACTTTGACTTATTCTTTAATTCTTATTTGCTCCACCATAGGTATATATTAATTCTTTAAGTTCCGTTTGACTCTTTCAAGTTTCTAGAGTAAATAATCATAAATAAAATAGGTAAAAAGGTTTCTAGAGTAAATAATGCTTAAAATTTACCCCCCGAAAATGGGCTAGCTAATTCGTTAGACTTATGACAATTTATTTATAATTTTTCTTGAAATTTATGACAATTTGGAGAGACTTAAGTTGTGCATGATTAATAATCTTGCATCTTTATGCATTATATTAGGATGAAAAATTGACAATTCTGTGCTTGCATATGCTAATTAATGATAATGCATATTTTGAATCTTTTACAGTGGTTAGAATCTTCAAATCTTGTTATGGATTTGAATGTATTGTTGTAAAACAATTGACACTTCATAGCATCATTTAGGTGTTAGGGTGAGATTATAAAATTCTCAAAACATTTTATAAGGTACTTATCAGCTCCATAAAAATATTTTTATATTTTTTTTAAGAAGCTTATAAACTGATCTTAAAATATGACGTTAAGAAGCGGATAAGCTCCATAAATATAAATTAGAAATCCTTATCAATTTTGTAAAATCATGACAGTTTTCTTTGATTTGGTCATCTTAACTAAATAATTATCAATATTTGCACCTCATCAGTTTTATGGTTTTATTTTATCCAAACACCAATTATAGAACTTATTTCAAAATAAAATCAAACATTTTATAAATTCAAAAAACATCTAAGATATTTCAAATAGGCTTAGTCAAACATCTTGATCTCAATACGAAATTCCAAAGTCCATAATATATAAACGTTTTAGGTTTAAATTATTTCTAACTAAATCATTCATATAATTACAATCCAAATTATTGGTGTGGGTATTACAACTTTGCCCTTGTGGTGCAGGCTCGAGATGTCGTGCCACAAACCCACATGCGAATCCTAACATTTAAGTTGTTGTAAAGATTTAAGATTTAGACTAGATCAATGCTACAAATTATAACTTTGTACATATTAAAACACGATGGATTCGATATTTACTTGATAGGAGATTCGATATTTACTCATTACATGTGTATCGAACAATCCAAAATACCTTTTAAAAAAATGTTGAAATTTGAGCATCCAAATTTTCCTTAGGTCAGAGATTAGATGTGGTCACAAGATTGTGTGACATTAAAAATTCAGGTGGGAAGATTTAAATTAATGTCTTGCACATACTGTCACTGTCTCAACACTATTAATAACATAAATAATTGTTACCAAAAGAAAAAATTGCAGCAAAGAATTCCTCATTTTGTACACAGCTGACAGCTTAAAGCTATATGGACTGGGGTCATCAATTAATTGGTTAACAAAATTTGTAATAAATGTATTAATGAGAAATATCACATCATACTCGTTTTACAGCAATTACTCGGTTTTCGAGACCGGGTCTTGTTGGCTTTTTGTTTAAGCATTCGTATTGTAGTTACCAATAATAATAATAATAATATCAGGACAATATTAACACTTTCAAAAGTTATAATTACACTTTCAATGTATTTTATTTTTAATTAAATTATTAAAGTGCTTATGTATTATTTGAATACATAATTTCTGTTAATATGTATAATCAATATAATTTTACTATACTATTCAACATTTTAAAAGTTTATTTTCACATTTTAATGTTTGAACATCATTATTAAATATTTAAAATAATTATTAGAATTAATAATATTATATTTTTTACATACATTAGTTAAAATCAGACCATGTTTTCTAACATCAGGTCAAATTTTTACTTCAGGTCAAAATTTAGGCAAAAGATAAATTAGTTATCAATAATATTATCCAAATTTGTGAATGAAAATACGATTTAAAAAATTATCGAAATTTAAAAAAAATGATCTATTATATTTCAATTCCCATCTTCTCACCATTTCTTAATTTGTAATAGTTATATGTTTCTTAAAATATACTAAGTGAAAAATATAAAATAAGTTAATAAGAGGAAAAATGAACAAAGATTATGCTAAAGTTGCAGTATATTTTGTTAGTGTGTTCAAACATTAAAATGTGAAGATAAACCTTAAAAAGGATGAATAGTATAGTGAAAGTTATATTTGTCATATACATATTAAGAGAAAATATGTGTTCAAATAACACATGGCCACTTGGGTAATTTAGTTAAAAGTAAAGTAGATTTGGAATGTGATTATCGATTTCAGGAGTGCTAATAATAATAATAAACTATTCATATTTTCCATACATATAGAGTAGTACATATGTCTACCAAAAAAATAAAAAAGAGTAGCAGTACACTATTAAGATTATGCCCTAAATACCCATGAGGAATTAGATTGTATAGGGCTTTTATATTTACGTTATACAAACTATTTCTATGGAATAAAAGGTAATTTTATATTTGTTCATATGAATCTTAATGACATTAATAAGTATTGAACATTCAAGTCCCAAGTAATCAAGAGAGAGCTTTCTACTCCTTAAGGATTAATGAGAGGGACACTAGAAGCGTCAATTCCTTATTATTTAAATAGGATTCGCAAGTCGAAGAGTCTTAATTGGGTATTATGACCAGACTTGTGTGACATAAGCTCTGACAAGGAGTGACAGTCGGTCACTCGGGAATAGTGGGAGCCTATGCCGTAGATATATCAGTGGAATTGATATATTCGAACACGGCTCGCCGTAATTCAATCACATGAGTATTTACTTTATCACTGAATGAATGAATTAATGGACACAATAGTGTGCGAGCCTTAGACCTGAGGAGTCACGAAAGTTGTGCTTGTGACACTAGATTTGTTATTAGAATAGTTAGATCCAATTCACCTATTGGTAGGATCGACCTCGAAATGTGGTCTAATTGGGCAAGCAGCAATCGTTAGGTGACTGCCAACATAGGATTCACTGTCTTGAATAGTAAATGAATTAACACCTTGTGCAATCATAGATAAATGAAATTATAAGGCAATGTTTGGTTATGTTTCCATACCATGTTTGGTCTGAAATTCTCACCAAACCATGTTTGGTTCACAAAATATATTACTTTTTTGGTACAAAAATATATTACTTTTTTGGTAAAAAAAAAATAATAATAATTATTTTTCATCTTTCTACACCTACTTTGTCCCTACACTCCTCTCTATGTGTTTTGTCTCTTCTCTTTCCTCTCTAAGAGACAAAAACTTCATGATTTGACTGCTACAATAACTTTTGTTCCCTCTGGAAACAAAATCAAACATTATCTCACCAAAAAAATACACCCAAAAACCAACTCCTAAAATAAAATCAAACACAATTTCATCAAACACACACGTGTCCCCATAAATTTCTCACCAATAATCCTCACCAAAATACCATCCCAAAACATAACCAAACATAACCTAAGGTTATGTTTGGTTATGTTTTGGGTATCATTTTGGCCCAAATTTCTGGTCCGGTGGTGTTTGGTTTCACTATTTTGGGCCAGAAAAGATAGTTGAATTTGGCCAGAAATTATTTTGAACCCAGAATATGAATTCTCTCTCTCCTCTGCTCATGCCTCTGAGCAGTGTCTTTTCTGTCTCCCCTCTTTCCCCTCTCTCCCTCTCTTTCTGTGACTGCGCTACTGTTCAAGGCTTTTAATAAGGCAAATTATTCCAATTGGTCTTATTTGATTAGTGTGTCTGTGCGTGTGTGTGGGTGTATGTGAGTGTGCTGTTGGGGTGTGTATTTTTCATTCGTTTTCTCTTATATAATATACTGTATGTTTTGATTTTATGTGTGATAAGTTTGGCATTTTTCTTTTCAGTCCGAAAAATTATAAAATATACATATATATATATGTATATCCAATAATTTATTTTTTTATATATTCATAAAAATTATAAAATATATATGTGTATATATATCAACTATTATTACTTACAAATATATATATATATATATATAGGGTATGGATCAAATACATCCCTATACTTTAGATAAGATATAAGACTTAATCTAGGCCATTTAATCAATTTGATCGCAAATATTTTAAGCAGTTTTTTTCGAGTTTATATTAATTTAATATCGTTAAGGGTATTTTAGACAAATCCATGCAACTAAAACGCAAGAGGATCAAAATCAAATCCCCAATTTATGCAATAACTGATTCACTCTCCTTTTTTTCCGATTTTTTTCTAATTTCAGATTCAGAAAATCTTTAGTTTCTTACGGTTTCCATCATCGGAATTTCATTTTCGGCAATTCAACGATCTGCAATTCATCAAATCAATATCCTAAACTCTGAATTGGCCGTTTCAATCATCGGAATTTCATTTTCGGCAATTCAACGATCGGTAATTCATCAAATCAATATCCTAAACTCTGAATTGACGATTAATTCCAAGCGAGTTTCACCAAATTTCGAAAAAAACTCCAAACTATCATTCGGTACTCATTGGCGATCATTATTGGTAATTTCATTTAACATTGGCAAAATCAGTTCAGCATTTTCGACGATTCGAGATCAATTTTAGATATATACATATATTTAGCACGGTTCATGGCTGGAATCGAAACAGGTATGGGTATTTTATTATCAAATCTTATGAATTGACGTTGGTTTTAAAATTCTCAACTATGCCATTATCATGCAGTGTTTTATTATCAACTATACAGTACTTTATATTGTACTATACAGTTTTTTTGAATGATGTTATACAGTGTCTTCTTAAATGCAATCCACGGAGCCAGTTGAGTAATATATACAATAGAATGTCGTTATACATTTAGTATAATGTAGATATACAGTGTATGTTTTTACATTATACATATTATCATAATGTGTATTTTCTGTTTAATAATATATACACCATATGATGTTTTTTTACGCATTTTATAATGGTTGTACACTTTATATGGGTTAAATTTGATAGGTTATATTGTGTATTATTTTCAGGATCAATATTGTTTAATAATTTTGATGTTGAGAATCAGAATGTTGCATCTTCATTGTCATCTAATTCGATCACATCACCTGGAGGCTCTAACTATTGGGTACCAGTGTGCGCGCATGAGGTAAAACCTTGCATTGGGAAGGCTTTTGGGAGCCTGAAGATTGCATTTGATTTTTACAAAAATTACGTTCGTTTATGTGGTTTTGATGTCCGTAAGTGCTCACAAAAAACACATAAGGATGGGACGGTTATATCGAAGCATTATGTTTGCAGTCGTTCCGGTATTTACAGAAACTCGGATGATGGCTGTAGGAAAAAGAAGTTTATGATTGGACGATGTGATTGTAATGCTAAGATTGTACTGAGGTTTAGTGTTCGAGAGGGATATGTTATCAAGAATTTTATTGAGCGGCACAATCATGAACTTGCAACAGACGAGGGTAAGCAATTTCTGAAAATTAATCGGAATATTGATTCGTCTCAGATAATGTTCTGCCTGAATGCATGAAAGGTGAACGTTGGTGCGGTTAGGTCTCATTCATTTCTAAAGGAGATTGCGGGGGGATTTAATAACGTTGGTTCAACGTCTACTGATGTTAAAAATGCAAAAAGAGATGTGAAGCAATATGTTGGTGAGAATGATGAGGAGATGATTGTTAGGAAATTTATGAATATGAAAAAAAAGTGTGAAGGTTTCTTCTTTGATTACGACACAGACGTTGAGAGGTGTATGACTAAGTTGTTTTGGGCTGATCCAATTGCAATTCGGAATTTTGAACTTTTTGGCGATGTTTGTTCAGTTGATGCAACCTTTCGATCCAACAAGTAAGCTCATTTTCTTGAATATAAAGTATGATAATGTATATGTTTTCAATAGTTAATGAATAATGCATATACATTGATTGTATAATGATAAGTTAAATTTTTTTTCATTTTTTTTAAGTCAGTGTTACATGTATAATGTATAAATAAATGTCAATGACTGTATAATACATATACAATTATAATATATGTATAGTAAATGTATAATATAAGTACAATTACATCATTTTTTTTAATTTTTTTTAACATATTGTCTCATACTATATTTCAGGTATCAAATGAAGTTTGTTCCGTTTACTGGCCTAGATAACCACAAGAAAATAGTCACATTTGGTGCTTCTTTAATTGCAAAAGAAGATATTGAGTCGTATACGTGGGTATTTGAAGCCTTTACTCGATCGATGGGACGGGAACAAAACTATATCGTGTCTGACCAATGTCCGGCCATGAAGCAGGCTATTCCTAGTATGTTTAAAACTGCTAGTCATCGGTTATGCGCATGGCATATTATGAAGAAGTTTTCTACCAAGGTATGTGTGATAATGTATAAGTTTTTTTGATGAACTATATGATGTTGTGTGTTTTACTGTATAATACTAGTTAACAGTAGGTAATATGTTTTTAATTTTTTTTTATAATGTTTACAGGTTTCACCACATACAGGTAATTATGAAGAATTGATGAGGAAGGTGAACAATTTTGTGTGTAATGATGATTTCACTCCAAGTGAGTTTGAAGAGGGATGGAAGGATCTCATTTCTAAGCACCAACTAAGCCATATTGATTAGCTTTCTGATATTTATGAGAACAGACAATCTTGGATATCGACTTACTATCGAGATGTTTCGATGGATGGGATACTGAGGACTACATCGATTTCAGAGTCTGTTAACTCATTTTTCAATCAGTTTTATGTGAATGGTGATACAATTATTGAATTTTATAGTAGATTTGAGAGTGCTATGGACAAACAAAGGAATACGAATGCAAGATTGAATCATGAGTCCTTGGTGTCTAAGCCATCCACTGACACTCTTATACGGATAGAGGAGGATGCTGCTGATGTATACACTCGTGCTGTATTTTATGATGTTCAAGCGGAGATCAAAGATTCCGCGTATAAAGTGATACTTCGAAGATTTGATGAAGTAGACGGTGTGAAATTGTTCGTTGTAGGTGACGCTGACAATGAATCAAAGGCATATGAGGTATTTTTTATGTTTTTCAGACTGTCTGATATTAAATAATTCAGACTGTATGATAGTGTTTTACATAATGTATAATTTCGTTTCACATAATGTATATGAACTTTATATACACTGTATAATATAGGTTGTTTAACGTGTTTACAGGTTAAACATGTTGTCTTGAACAATCGTGTTGATTGTTCTTGCAGAATGTTTATGAGGAGGGGTTTTTTGTGTAGGTACATTTTTTTTTGCATTCAACCATGGTCGAATACACAAATTGCCAGCCGAGTATGTTATAAAGAGATGGAGAAAAAATGCAGAAAGTATGGCTTCTGATACAATCAACAATTACGTCACGCAATATCGATTGATGATTCAGAAGACTACGACTGATGTGAGTCAAATTTGGATAGACTTTCAAGCATGTTTAAATATTGCAGGTTTCAACAAAGAAAAACTCGAATATTTAAAAAGGCAATTGGTGGATATGAAGTTGCATTTGAGTGTTGGTGCTGATGACAACATTAAAAATATCAGGAACGCTATTATTGAGACTCTAGTGGGATCACAGATCGCGAACGAGCTTGGGATTAGAAACCCCCAATTGAGTCGAACTAAAGGGTGTGGTAAAAGAATTAAGAGTAGTGTGGAGATTTCCAAGCATATTCCTAAGAGGAGAAAATGTGCTGCATGCGGTAAAATTGATGGGCATAATGTAAGAACTTGTCCGTAAAAAAAAATTTAGAAGTATTTTTCTTTTGTTTACAGTTGTTATTGTACATTGAAGTAATATACTCTGTATAATAGAGATATATACACTGTATTGAAATATTGTTCAATGTACAAAGAATTCAGTCCAATGTATTGATACCTTATATAGTGTATATGAAGTGTTATTCATTGTTTACAAAAATTGAGTATTTATTCAGTTTGTAGAATGATTTTGTAGTTATTTTTTTATGCATATAAATGCACTGTATAATGTGAGTTTATAATCTATTTAATGAACTTTTCATTATTGTTATCATGCTTAGCATATACTATATAATTTATGAGTACTCGATGAACTGAATATGTAGAACAATACATGATTATGTGCAGATTTTAACAACATAAATAAAAGTTATATTGCATCAAAATAGAAATAAGTACCAAAAAAATTTGTACAATGAAATTTAAAAGTCTAGACTATTAACACCACATCTAATTGTTTTTTCAGTACATGTTGTCTATGCTACCCTGTTTGTCCAGCCTGTTCTTGCTCAAACTGCTTTGATCTTTTGATGTTTTCGTCTTTCAGTATGTTGAGATCGGAAGTGAGGATCTTTTCAAGATAGAGTTCCCTCAATCTATTCAGTTTTGCAATCTGTGCTTTCTGCATTGTAAAAATTTAAAGTGAGATAGATAAAAAAATATTGATATTCACAAATTTCATTATACACTGTATAAAAAATAGTGTAAAATATCACCCCTTCTTTTCCCAATTCTGGATTCCATTTCTTTAATCCTCCACCGAGGTAGGTTTCCATGTGACGCATGACAAATATGCCACAATCTAACTTGTTTCTATTGGTACGCCAAGACATTGGAAGTCGTACAATTTGTTCGGTTGACAATGTGGTTCCAGCTGGATGTTTGATACTCATCAGGAACCTTACAAACATTTCTTTCTGTTTTGAAACAACAAATAAAAGTTGTAAGATTAAGGGTAGAATTACATTAATATACATTATATTAATTTTTCAAGTATAGTTACCAAAGTGAAGGGCACTTGTTGATATTTGGTTTCGATTGACTCATCCAGATCGCTGTTGTCCAAGATCTCAATTGCCGGTTGCTTCAAATTAAAGCATATTATGTAGTAGTGTCCGGCGTGGAAAATAGGAAAGATGGCCTATATATTTTCATGGATGAAAATGAGGTGAATAAGTTTACATTAAATACGATAATTATAACAATTGAATGTTTTTTTAACTTACCAAACTAACATCGGTTTTGTTGATTGTTGGAAACATGTTCATACGATGTTTAATGTTATCCACGAATCTTGGCAGCAGCGCATCAGGACTCTTGTCTCCCTTTTTATTCCCGAAGAAAACCTGTTATTCATATTCCCGAAGTAATTAGGTAGCATGCAGTTATTATAATGTTTATATTAACAAAACATAAGAAATATAATTACCGTGTCGGACAGGTGTAAAAAAAATCTAAGCGGTGATGCTGGTGATCTAGTCGCTTCTGCGTTGTTCAACATGTACGACCAAGTATCAATCACACCAGATAAAACTTCAGTGCGGTAATCCAAGGACTTAAAATCCCAAATAGTGCACAGTATATCACCGTTCTGGAAACGAATGGACCTAAAATACAAGTATACAGTTTGTGATGAGTTAGCATTCAAGCAATTTGGATTGGATTATAACAGAATGTTATAAATCAATATAAACTATATAATATACATTTTGTAATGGTTCATTATGCAGTAATCATTGTTACATTATACATTGTTCACTGATTTATTATACAGTGTATTTATTCATTAACAGGCAACTCAATAAAAGTAAGTGTATTTTAAAACTACTTACATGTCATCCTCATCACTATGATGTGTCCAATCCCAGAGCCTTTTTTCAAGGGGGCTCGGCTTTGTGTTGAGTTGTACAACCCGTTGAATGAAAGGAGAACACATAACTGGCCCTGGTTTCAATTGCCTTTTCTTGTAACCAATGAACTCCACCGCAGCTGTACCCTTCCCTGAATCAGCCTTTTTTGCCACAGCTGAAGTTGATGGAGGCATTTGGTCAGTGGTTTCGGAGATACCATCGGTGTATTGTCTAGCAATTGACAATATAGTACCTTCTGTTTCATCCTGATGCGAGTTCTCCGGTGTTTGTTGTGACAATAGGTTAAAAGGAGGAATTGAGGGGGTTTCAGATTGTTGTTTTTTATGCGGTGTTATTTGTGTCAACAAGTTGAAACTTGGCTGGGAGCTCGATGGTGTGCATATAATTTTCTCGGGTGTAACCATTGCTTGTTGTAGAGACTGCTCTTGTTGGTCTGCAGGGTGTGCATGTGAGGAAGGTGTTCCTTGTTGCTCTGTTGTCCCAATTGGGTATGGTCTATACAGTTTTGCAATTTGGTTTAACACCATTTTGTCAATATCCTTCAATCGTGGATTCCCTGGAATAATGGAATCACATGATTGCATGTATCCACTGTACTTGATTAAAACATCAATCAAGTTTAATGCAGATCCTTCTAAATTGTTCATCAGCCCCTGGTATAATATAAAATTAATGAGTAACATTGTTTATGTAAAGTTCATAAAGGTCATATACTAGGTAATGGATAACATTTTTATTGTATCTGTATTATACTAAATGAAAAAATGTATACCTCTTCAACAGTTGTCCATTTGATTGATTCTTCTGCTTCTATTGGATGTTCTAAAGAGGCAGGGGGTTGTTTTTGAGCTTGAATTTGCTGAACAACATGTTTCTTTTTTTCAGCTTTCAACTCCCATTGCCCCCTGGATATGACCCCATTACCAAAAACTCCTGGTCGTATTTCTTTGTTACCCTTCTCCTTGAGTGTAGAGTTTGTCCAAGCAAGCCACGTTGGAATGGACCTTTCCACTGTCAATTGCCCCATGTAATTGATTCTGTCAACGTACAATATCTGAATTTGGAGGAAAAAATAATAATGTGATGAGAGAATTATACAGTATTATTTATCAAATTATATATCTCACATAACACATTATACACGAACTTATTAGCCATTATACAGTATATGTGATTACATCATACAGTTAATTTGCAGTTAATAATTAACATTATTCAGCATATAGTACAAATAGGCATACCAAATCAGTTAGTAATCAATAACAGAAGAGGCAATGCACACTTACAATGAGGAACAGGAGAGGTCCTGTATACATACGCCGGGTGGGATCTTCATCCCAAACATCTTTTGTGTTTCCCAAACTCTTTAAAAAGAGCCCTGACCAATTGTAACTTGCTAGATTATCAAGAGATCTATGGAAATTCAGCATCTTTTTGTTTACGAATGCCGTACCAGGCGACTCCACCAAACAATTGTATATAAGTGTCATGATATTGAGCTTGAATTGCTCTGTCAGATGCTTTTCAGACTCAATTGCTTTTAATACCATTTGAGCTGAAACTTTAAATTGTTGGGACTTATCAAGCCCCCACTGGGCAGTCCATGCATTTGCCCTTTTTGTATTTTTTGTTGTGAGGTCTAGATGTCGTTTTCCATGTGGAAAACCCAAAACCTCGGCAACATCTTGTTCGGTAATTGTAATCTGTCCACCGGGCAGAATAAGCGTGAAGTTTCCTGGGTTTAAAGCCTTTACAATTTTAAATCCGAGTTTGTGCGATAGATCCTTAATGTTGAAGTTCAAAAAGCAGCCGAAACCTGATCGATTCACCCATTCCCGTTGTCGTTTGGAGAGTTTTGAAACAGCCTCAATCAATACCTTCATTGAGACCCTGATTTGGGTATAATCAACCATTTTTTTATTTGGTTGATTTTTGGAATGTGTTTTCTGTTTTTTTTATTGTGTTTTTTTGGGTTGTTGTTCTGCTCGTCTTTTTCTTGGAGCAGGTTGTTTCAGTGTTTCGGTGTCTTCATCGGTGTCATACAATTTATATTCTGAATGTACGAAATCATCATCTGAATCAGGTTGTCTGACCCTTATAGGTTCAACCATGTTTGAAGTCACAAGTTGCATACTCTTAGCAGAATCTGTTGAGGTTGTCTGTTCCCCAGTAACTGCACATTATACAGTTTTAGTAAGACATTGTACAACAAACATTAGTGGCACACATTGATTAGAGAGAAAACCATTATACAGTATTTATTGAACAACTATACAATTTTTTCAACATGTTATGCAGTGTGTGATCATATTGTCCATAAAACCATTGATTTGGAAAAATTATACAGCAACACATAACAAACTATACAGTATATAATAATATATTATGCAGTACAACGTGTTCAAGCATACAATATGTGTATATCATACATCAATTTTTATACGCATTATATAGTATCAGGCAAATCGAAATATTTTATCACAAAAATCAATCCAAATAAATCATCTAATCAAAGGGTATAAACTATAAACTATGCAGTTAGTATGAATCATATAATCAAAGAGTATAAAGCACATATATCACAAAAACCAAGCCAATATACATCGAAACATTGTATTGACGCAGAAATTCAACATAAATTCTATTTTTAACAACAATAATAGATGATTACGCAGTATATATACAAACAAAAACATAAATTGACTGTAGAATGCTTACCAATCCTTGGGCCAGCGTTTTTCGACCTCATTTTTTGATAAACAGTCAGTTTTTTGCTTGTATGGAAGGGTTTTATGCGCCGATAATGGAAGGATTTTTGGGTGTTTTGTTGTGCGAACAAACGTTTAATTGAGTAATATATATATCGCGTCAATTTTGCCTGAAGATTTTGAGAGATTGGAGTGGAGATTTGGAGCAGTTTTGGGAGAGATTGTAGGAGCTCGTGGGCATATTTTTGGGAAGTGGGTGCTGCATAATGTTTTTGCTTTGGACAATTATACCCTTAATCCCTTGTTTTCCCAAAATTCCCGCATGTTTCTTGATAAATCTGGACCGTTGGATTAAATGCATCCAATAGTGTATGTTGGGTTTTATATCTTATCTAAGATAGAGTATGTACTCGATCTTGACCCTATATAGGTTGTAACTATTATTACAACCTTAATATTATATTATAATTTTCAATAATTAACTAATTATTAACAGACAAAAACTTTATGATTTAATTGATACAGTAACTTTTGTTCCCTTTGGAAACAAAATCAAATATTATCTCATAAAAAAAAACACTCAAAAATCAACTCCAAAATAAAACCAAACACAATCTCATCAAACATGCACATGTCCTTATAAATTTCTCACCAATAATTCTCACCAAAATACCATCCCAAAACATAACCAAACATAGCCTAAGTCTTTGGCCAAGGCAGGAAAACTAACTTGTGTGGAACACGAGGATAGTTTGGTAATTTCATATTACTATGATTTATTTAGCACAACATCAAGTCCTGTGAGTTTGACACATTCCATGACACTCACTCGATCGAGATGTTGTAGTGAAATGCTTATACTCACATGGTATTTGTGAGCTAGAAGTTCGTATTAATCAAATTTTTTTAATCTCAATTGAGGTTTGATATGAGTCCACGAGACTAGTTAGGTGACACTCACATCCTTGATTTTCTTCCCACTACTACAGAAATGACCTATTACAGCGATTTTTTTGGACCTATCACAGCGATTTTAACCGCTGTAATAGATACTGCTGTAATAGGTTCAAGGCCTATTACAGCGGTTATTTAAATAACCCCTGTAATAGGGGTACCTATTACAGCGGTTATTTTATAACCGCTATAATTTTTTTTTTTTTACCTACGCATTAATATCTTGAGCAATGTGGAGATAATGTAACAACAATGATCCATTAGATAGCGGCTCAAAGTTAATTCAATGCTAGTTAAAATGATCCACCATACATGATTTTCACATGATATAGAGCTTGATCACACAGAAATAACATTTTTTATATATATAGCCCTACACAAGGTTTTTAACATCGCCAATCAGTAAAGGAATGATCAACTAAAATGACAAACATTAAAGAACCTGAATCCCAGAATATTCTAATACCACGAGATGTCAAAATAATATAAAGAAAAAAAGTTCACTATCAATCAACATGTACAACTGAAAAAAGTTCACAGCGCCTACATCAGCTTCACCATCCAAGAATAAACCTTGGCCAGACTCCTTGTGTTCAATTTGAGATGGCTTGATTTCAAGAGTGTACCCAATGTAATCCTTTAGCTTCTGAGACACCTCAAAACGCTTTAATGGCTTTGTTTCCACCACATCTGCGAAATAATATTAAGAATGACAATTTATGACGATAAATTAAACCAAAGCATTCATGTAAATTAGTTGCAAGATTCAAACTTACATACTAACTGAAGTTTATTGATATTTGATACTTGTTACCAAAGTTAACTCACCAGGAGAGTAAACAAGCATTACAATACCACAGTTGTAATAGGAACGTGCAAGTTAGTAACAATAACAACCAATGGAACTATTTAACCTAACAGATACTTTTGTATGATTCATTCTGCTTTGAGCATTTTAGTAGGTTTTAGTAGAAAATGGTACACAATCACATGAAACAGAATACTTGTAGGTTTTAGTAGAAAAGCAGAAAGCTAGAAAACCAAAAGTATTGCGACAATAAGCAGTGTTACCACTTAGTTCTAACTCCCTATTTCAAACTCCCTATATATATATATATATATATATATATATATATATATATATATAGATATCATTGAAGCAATTAGAGCAAATGTATTAAAGAACAAGAATAGGTTCTTAATATATACTAGCGGACGTTGCACGCGGTCCCTGCCCACATAATACAATTTTGTAGGAGAAAAATGTTGTAGTTTTTAATAGGATTTCTTTTACTCAATACTCAATCTTAATATATATATATATATATATATATGAAATATCTATGAATATAACCCAATCATATGAGAATAAACGCATAATAGTGAACCATCTCCAACTGAATATTTGTGGCAAATGAAATTTCAGAAAGATTGGCAAGGGGCTGCAACCTGCAAGTTAACTTGTGGTTGGCAATCAAGCACTTGAGAGTACTCCATTTGCAGGCATTACAGACGGTTTTTTTTTCTTTTAAATAGTGTTCTGCCTGCATGAAAAGAAAAACAATGTGAATACATTATGAAGTCTTTTTATTATTATAATGCACTCTTTAATCTTACATTAGAAATAGACATTCTTACCTTTAAAGTAGATATCCTTGCATTAATAAAAACACAATTGCAGATAGGAAAGAATAAAGACAATATGGACGGCAAGATTCTCAATTTCTCATAATCAGGTAACCTACATCAAGAGATGAGATACATCCATACATTAAAAAAAAGAGAGAGAGAGAGATAAAACATGAAGCAGCAAACTTCTAAAAGTTAAACCTATATTATATCATTAGTTCATTGTGAAAAGAGAAAATAAAAGTCAAGATCCTTGTCACTTGTCAGTTAAGTTTTAACCCATATCAATACATGAGATGAATTCATAGTTGCGGAGGGAAAACATAAATAGCAAGGTTGTCATTAGTTAATGCATATTTATTATATCACAATGGAAGCACTATCATGCATACATATAAACAATGGAAGCACTATCATGCATACATGCTCACGTATACTTATATCTATTGACCACCAAAAGAAAACTCATAGTGTTTTTCAATAACTCGTAAGAAAATTTGATGATTAATAATAAGATATTTCCTAAAAGAATTGAATTTTATCAAACAAATTGAAACCATCATCCAGTGATGAAATCGAAAGAATAACTTAAGAAAATGTAGTTAATTTGTCTATCTGGATCCATTTACAATTGGAAAAATAGAAGAATAATCACGGAAAGAACATGAAGACGGACAAATCAGTCAATTTACCTTTAACAATGGTTCGTTGGAGATTTCTCAGCATCATAACTGCAGATGTTGCCTCTTCTGCACTATCTGGCTCATTCTTGATATTAATCTGAAAAGTACTCCATTTATAAAACAAAAAGGAATATGAGTAATTGAGAGAATATTCTAAAACTGCAAAACTGTAAAGAGGAAGATAGTAAATCTTGAATTGTTTTTCCCTATAAAATCGGCAAAAATAACATAATTAGTCACTGATCTTTGAAAATTTCAACATGAAAATGAAAGGCAAAAATTATCTACTTGGAGAAAAATGTTGACCAAATAGGAGAAAAGTTTGTATAACATTGAACTTCCAACTAAACTCAAAATCCTCAACCGCTCTACATTAACGGGTCATTACAGGAGCATTTTTGGTGTATTGTAAAATTTGGTGTAGCGGTGTCAAAACCGTCATTTTGAGTGTGTAAAGCCTCTTCTTTTTATATATATATATAGTATAGAATAGATATATATATTTCGGTGCAAATTTTTATTGATCTAACAAATATATAATAACTGGAAAACGGGAAAATTATATTAATAAGGCTGTCGGGGGGCAAAAACCCTAAGCAAATTTTTTAACGATAATGCTTAAAAACAAAAGCTCGAAAACAATCAAATTTAATAAACAGTGAAAATACTACCTTTGAACAATTGAAATAGACTGAGAATTGGCAAAAAAGGCCCTCATTTGCCGAGAATTTAGCAAATACAGTCCCCTTTTGCATGGGTGTTGCAAAAAGAGTCCTCTCTTTCTTTGACTTTTCTTTTCCATTTTTGCTTTAATTTTGGATGCTTAAATAGGACTGATATGTCCATAATACCCCCAAGTAATAAAGCTGATTCTTGGGGTGTTTTTTTTTTTTCCTTTTCAGTTAATATAAATGGCCAATTACATTTTAACCTTTTTGCCCCAATACTAAAAACGCATCTAAAAGCAAAACAACTCTTGTTCAGTTACAAACAACAACTCTTGTTCTTTTTTGCCTTGGCTAAAAAATTCAAAATCAAATATGTTCTTGGCGGAAGGAGGAAGAGAGGAGACAAGAGGCCACTAGAGCTGTAAGAATTTCCTGAGGAACTCCACTGTAAGTATTTCTTGGTGCCTTAGATAAACAGGTTCGTCTTCTTCCTTTCCCCCAAATTCCATTTTGTAAGCAATTTTCGCATTTTAGGGTTTATGTGAAATCAGTTCGCGATTTTTGTAACTTTAATGTTGTTTATGTTTAGTCCCAAATTCGAGCAATGGTTGATTCGTCTTCTCCCACAAAACGCCGCCGTGTAGATGCAGCTGTTGCAGCAATGGCTGACCCTCCAACTTCGTCCACACCTCCCGTAAGTAAACTAATATAATTGTTCCAAATTTATGGGCTGTGTTAAGGTTTTTAGTGTAATTATTTGTTTCGGTGTTAGTGCGTTTGTTTAAGTTTTAACAAAATTAAACTAATAGATGTATTTGTTTCAGTTTTAATGTGGGTGATGTAATTATTTAGTTTGTTAAGGTTTTATAGGTTGTGGGCTATGTTAAGGTTTTTGGTGTAAGACATGACATGATCAGTTTTTGGTCTAAGACGTGAGCAGTTTTTAGTGTAAGACATGATCAGTTCTGGGCTTGTGGATCGATATGCAATTTTATGTTCTACTACATTTAAGTAATCTACTTTAATTTTGTTTTAAGGTTAATGATGCAAACGACATCCCTCGGCCCACTTTTATACTGACCCCGAAAGACTTTAACAAGAAGTGTAAAATATCATGCCACTACAAATTGGCCACAGATATCAAATTTATTGAAGATTGTTTGAGTGACCATCCAGATGGCATCATGTGGTTTAAGAATTCTCAGTTTGGCCCATTATTCGACATGGATTCTTCACTAGAAATGGTTTTAACTCCTCTCTGGATGCTTCTAACCCAAATGGTGGAGTCCCCAGACAAATCCGAAATCTGGTTTGTTCTAAATGGCATACCTATCTGTTACTCTTTGATGGAGCATGCGGTTATGAGTGGGTTGAATTGCTCCCCGTATCCTACTGAAAAAAAGAGTGTAGACGATGTTGATAGTTTTAATCATAAATACCTTAGCCCTAAAGCCTCAGTAAAAGTTCTTAAGGAACAGCTTATGCAGTGTGTGATCCGTACTCAACCATTGCCTAAGAAAAAGAAGCGTAAGATTAGATCCAGTGACCAAGCTATTGAGATCCTTCCATCAGACAAGTTGAAGTTTGCTCTATTATACTTGTTGGTTTCTGTTTTGTTTATCCTTTCAAGTGATGATTCGCCAATAGACGAGAGTCTTCTTGCAATTGTTGATGACCTTGAGTTTGCTAAAACCTATCCATGGGGTAGGTTTTCTTATTCTGTTATGATAGAGCACTTGAAAACTTTAGAACTCAAGAAGAAATTGTTCGGCAAATCCCCAGTGCAACTTTCATTGTTTCATTCTCCCCCTTATGGTAAAATTGTTTTTTGTCTTTCATTGTTAATTGTTGACTTACATTTATCTGTAAATATTTGATAATACTTTTTTTGTTCCTATGTCAGCTTTTTCCTTTTGAGTGTATTCCCGCAGTGTCACCAATTATTGGGCATTTGAGGGAAAATACCCCCCGACAGTTGCCGAGAATGTGCAAGTGGATTACCAAACTTGTTCAAAAGAGACAATACCCCACTTTGTCTCAGGTTCTTATGATAGTCAGGAACAGCAAGGTTAGTTTTTTTCTTAACAGCAGTCTCACAATAACCCCTTACTCCATGTACATTCAAAATTCAAATGATTCATAGTTTTTCTCCATTTGCACAAAGCACATTGACTATCCATAGTCAGTAACCTTCTATGTAAAACCAAGCAGTAAAAGATTTTATTTCAATGTTATTTATATTACTTTCAATTGTTTTCTAGTTTTTTATTTCAATGATTTTATTTATTTTGTTATTTTGTTTGGTAGGATATTAAAAGCATACTTCAGCCCACGCCGGAGGAACAAGCAACAGACCACATTCAAAGTTTTGCTCCTTATGATGTAACCAACAACATCATTGACTCCACCACAAAATTGTGGACTGAAATACTGGAGAAAGGAGGTAGAATCCTATTTGATGATATTTTCCGTATAGATGTGGAATCTCGACTTGCGGTTATTCCAGTGACTAAACTTTAAGCCCACATTCATGATGGTAGCAGACTTGAAACTGAAAGTTTTCAATGCGGTACATCCAGACCTCCGCAGTCCTCTGAACCATTTGTCTCATCAAATACCATTAACACCAATGATCCAGTTGTTAAAATGTTTGGTGAGTTGATGGCGAAGGTTGATATGTTAGTGGAAAACAATGTTGCCCTGAAATCTGAGTTAGGTATTGTGAAATCTGAGTTATCTGCTGTAAAATCTGAGTTATCTGCTGTAAAATCTGAGTTATCTGCACTCAGTTTTCAATTATCATTATTGAGTGGGAAGTGGAAGGGCAAAAAGTGGTGGTGACGATGAAGCAGTTGGTGGTGAGGATGAAGCTATTGGTGGTGAGGATCAGGCTGTTGGTGGTGATGATGAAGCTGTTGAAAATGATGATTTAGCTATTCTTCCTTATGAAGATTCTGTTGCAGGTGGTGATGGTGGATTGGATGTAGGTGGTGACTCAAAGGTATAGGATGCAGTTGTGGAACAAAATTTGAAGAGGATGCCTATGTTATCCAAGTATCAAAGATCTCCATTTACCAATCCTGATGGAAAGAAAAAGAAGAAGAAGAAAATGCGTAAGACTTAATATGGCATAATGTCTTTTTTGTTTGATGAAAATCCTGATGTCTCCATGTGATGTATATGTGTAAACAATGTTGAAGTTGTTTGCTTTGTACCCCAGGGGAAGGCGCAGCAAAAAACTGTTGCACAATCTGTATACAATCCCATGGCTACGGAATATTTTTCACCGCTTACCCGGGCCGAAGACAAAGACATTGCCGCTGCCCTTGCAAAATGAAATACTAAAACACCTTTGGTGAGTCACTATCTGTCTGGTATTTGCATTACGAGCGGAAAGTTTCAGTGTTTGCGGCCAAAAGGTTGGACTAATGATGAGATGGTTGATTTGTATTTTAATTTGTTGAAAGAAAGAGAGATCAGGGAGCCAACCAAATATTTAAGATGCCATTATTTTAGCCCTTTCTTTTACGGGAGTTTGGTCCGTGATGGTGAGTATGATTTTAAATCGGTCAAGGAATGGACTGACTTGACCTCTATTGGATATCACCTTGTTGAGTGTGACAAACTGTTTGTGCCTATTCACCGAAAAGAAGATGAACATTGGTGTTTAGCTATTATAAACAAAAAAGACCAAAAGTTGCAATATCTTGATTCATTTGGTGGATATGATCACAAAGTTTTGGATTATCTAGCTCGGTATTATATCGATGAGGCGAAGCAAAATAGCGGACAATCAATTGATTTGAGTGACTGGCATTACGAGCGCACCACAGACCATCCCCAACAGCATAATGTGTTTGACTGTGGAATGTTCAGGATGAAGTACGCTGACTTTTCTAGTAGCCGCACCGATATTGGGCTTTGTTTTGGGCAGCACAACATGCTCTATTTCAGGAGACGAGTATCTAGAGATATTTTGAGGTTAAGAGTTGATTGATGAACACGGTTAAATAGTTAACTTGTAAATTGTTAATTATTGTAGTATTGTATTTAACTTAATTACAAGTAAATTGTTTTTTTGTATTCTATTTCATTAAGACGTATAACCGGATATTTATCATACTGGTATCAGATTGTGGTTTTTCGATGCAAAATTAAAATAATTGCATAAAACTCTGGTATAACTCATTTTCTCCCGGATTAGTGAATATCCTAAGCATTTGTGTGAGCATTTGTTTGAGAGCTTGAGCATTAGAGTGAAGAGTCTAACTTCAAATATAATTATATAAAATATGTTATTTATGTTAGTTTCAATGGGAGGCAGCAAAAAAAAATATATGTTAACCACGACCAGACACTTACTCTGACATGTAAAAAAATGAAAGTCTTTTCACATACTGATTAACCGGATATGTATCACACCTGAATAAGCTTTGATTTTTCAACATCCTATATCGGTTACCTATATAACCGGTGTGCCCCTTAAACTTCCCACTCTGGTAACTACCTATATTACAAGTTACAAGAAATTACAAATTAATGGTAATGGGGAAATGGGATACACCTAATAAACTGCCGCCCATGAACCACGACCACACATTTACTGATAGGTAAAAAAGTGAAAGTCATATTATCACATAATTAACCCTGACATGTTTTGAGTATGCCTATTACCGCTTAACCGGATATTTATCATACATGTATAAGCTTTGATTTTTCAACATAAAAATGGTTTGTAATTGCCTCAAAGTGTAATATAATACATAAAACATGTTAATATAATGAGTAGCATGCTTATTACAATAATCTTTGAAAATAATTAGTCTAGATCATCAATTATTTACCTTCACCTAATCATAAGAAAAATGGTAGTTTTTTGCATCCTATACCCGTTACCTATATAACCAGTGTGCCCCTTAAACTTCCCACTCTGGTAACTACCTATATTACAAGTTACAAGAAGTTACAAATTAATTGTAATGGGGAAATGGGATACACCTAATAAACCGCCGCCCATGAACCACGACCACACATTAACTGACAGTAAAAAAGTGTAAGTCTTATCACATAATTAACCCTTACATTTTCACTTGGAAAATAATATATAAAACTGTGGACTAGGGATAACTCCTCCTCATTTGTCTTCATCTTTTTTACTACCAAAAGCCACACCAAAACTGACTGAAAATCGAACATTCTCTGAAAATCAAACCCTACAAATCATTTTCAGAGTATAAAAAGGGGATATTTGTGAGGATCATCTGCAAACATGAGACAGGGAAGATATAAACAGGGGAGACAGGGGATCATCTTGCATGAGTAGAAACAGAGTAAAAACAGGGGATATTTCACTTTAAACAACAATGCAACGAGGTACAATATTTGATTGTGAGCTAAGCTTCCTTTGTGAGGATATAATTTTTCATGTTATGGAATGCATGCATTGTGGAGGCAGCTCGATTGGGTCTTTTATCAAAGTATTTTCAACGTTGTTGGTATTTCATCCTGACTCTTTTGTTCGATATGAACTGTTTCAAACAAAGGGGTTATCATGATTTAGATTTTGTTCATTTTGTTAATCGAACTATAATTCAACATAATGAAAGTGTGGTTGAAGCTTGAGCTTTGAATTACCCATGGGGTAGGAGGTACCTCCATTGAATCGGATAAGGCAAGAGTGGGTGGCGTTTGGAGTAGATCATTCTGTTCGAAAACTGAAATTAGTCGGCCGATTGTCCACTTCACTCCCCAATGGCCTGTTTTTGTCAGAAACTCTTGTTTAGTTAAAATTATATCTACTGAACTACATTGTTAGGTGGGACATAGATATAATTTACCAAATTTAAAAACACTCGTATTGAAGCATGTTGTGCTGTTTGATATCACATTTTCTTCGCGACTTGGGAAATGGTGTCCCGAGTTGAATGAATTGCAATTATTGAACTGTGATTTTAGAGGGCTAACTGAATTTGATGCATATTTGCCATTTTTAAAAACATTCAAGATGGCATTCAACCGGGCCCAAGGAAATGTCAATGTAAAAGTACACTTTCCTGAGGTACACGTCCTTGTTATCTTATTGAAACAAGACCAACAAGGTCCGGGGCATTTACAAGTTTTGGTGCCGTTTCCTCGTTCTTTACAGTGGATAGTACACCGTGATCGAAGTCACATCGGAGCAAGTTGCTCGACAAAGCAACTACTTCGAGAGGTTGTCAAAATGACGAAAGAATTGCTGTCCAGCGAACGAGCACGTGTCCCGGTTGATTTTGTTAGGGTATATCTATCTATCATTGTTTGAATAATTGAAAATGCTCTTAAGAAGTTGTTGTGATTTCTTTTCTTTTTTAATGTTGGTAGATGTTGGTGCAAGTGGAGTCTCCACATTGCGTTATGGCGAATTACTTTCTTGTTAATATGCACCGCCTAGAGATCAGGTGTTCGAAGCAGCTAGACAATCTTGTTGTCACATTGGACTTCATCAGTAGATGTATAGGCTTGAATGAGCTTAAAGTCGATTTGGTGGTAAAATTTTAAGTTTTATCATTTGTCGCTTATTACATGGTTTATTTAACACGTTTTTTGTTTGTGTTTCTAAAATAAAATTGTAATTGACTTAAGTTGTGTAGGGTGCACCATGGGGAAACGCGGACACTAGTGTATCCAACTACGTAGAAGACTGGAAGTTGCAAGCAATGGGATTAGAGGCATTGAATGCGGTGACGATCTTCAACTTCTCGGGTTCTGATTGCGAGCTAAGCTACATTCTCTACGTGTTGTCACACGCAACTGAGTTGGGTACACTAAATATTTACTGTGTTAATCAATTTTTTGATGATCCAAGTGGGGTGCATAAGAGGTCATCAATTAAGGAGTATGAAGAGTCAAACAATGTGCAAATTCGTTTCATAAGAGGGGCTTACCCTAGGTAATTTGTTTTTTCAAACAATGTGTTAAAAGTGTGAAAGTTGTCAATTAGTTTTGATATTTTTGTTTGCGTTGTTCCCTATGTTTTGCTAAAGTATTGTTATGGAATCTAGTTTTCATTGATTCTAATCTATATGAATTTAATCTAAAGTTAGACACGGTTTGAGGCAATTAGAGAAACCAAAGCTTATACAGGTATAATAAATATCCGGTTAAGCGGTATAATGGGCATACTCAAAACAGACGCTTCACTAATCCAGGTGAAAATGATTTACAAGTACAATCAATTTAATCTCAACCAGACGCTCACAAAAACGCTTAAGATAATTGACAAATATTACATGTTTTATATATGATAAATATCCGGTTACACACAATTAATAATTTAAACTACATATACCTTCCGCCTTACATGCGGTCACACTCCACACCAAATGACTTATCCTCGCTGTCAGAATTGGTGGATGCAAAACATTCTTCGAAATCATCGCCAACTCCTCGCTTCAGTGCTTCACTAGCTTCATGCCATATCTCATTTCTGATAATATGCAAGAGGTCAATATTGTTGTGTTCCTCAATGACCTTTATAGTATCATTGGAAAAATGCTCATCATCCAACATCATTTTTATTAACTTTTTAACATTCTGTCTGAAGTCGAAGTAGAAGCAAGAATCATCGGCTGCTACAATTGTCTCCTTGTGCGCATCTGAGTTTGGATTTTTTTGGGGGGGGGGGGGGTCTCAACTCTGGTAAACACGGGACGGTTACCAATCAATTTTCCAATAGGTAAATCCCTACACATTACCCTCAGTTTGTTACATGAAAATTGGATACAATACAATACAATACTCAACCCATACCTACGACGAGCATCGAGACGGTTATTTGCGTGGTTATACACAACATTCATGGCAATATTATGTTGCACAAAAATGCAATCAACTTGTTTTTCATATAGCAATGTCCTAATAGACTCCGCCCCCGTCACTGAGAACACGATAATGGCTAATAATTCAGTCACCTCAGACTTTAGTTTCGTTCTGAAAAAGCACGATTCGCAATCCGGTTTTTCACAGATAGTCGTTGCACAACAACCAACTTCTCCACAAAGAGTCATCCTGTGTATTTCAATTGAATTTGGTGAATAATTCTAAAATGAAAGGGGGGAAATTGAAAATATGCAGCTGCTGATTGAATTTGGTGAATAATGGGAGAAGGGAAGCTGCTGATTGAATTTGGTGAGTGATAAGTGCAATATTTATATATTTTATTACCTCTATCTTTAGCATTTTATTGTGATTATATGGCCATTGGAACTGATTTTATCTCATTTTGTGATTTGGGCAAGAGTTGAAGTGCAAAATATCATTTTCAATCAAAATGACAGATTTGGCGATGTTTCAGAAATATTAATATATCTGGAGATGCAGACATTAGTTTCTATTGAATTTTATCTAGTTGGAAAGCTAAGACAAAGGCCTATATTTCTTATGAAGAAGTCCAAACCCAGTTCGGAAGTTAAAGGGCTCGAACGTGTTGAAGAATTAATGAAGATTTCTGTTCTGGACTGGACTGGAATGCGCAGCTTTGGTGAAAAATTCATAACTAGAGTTATGTGTCTTGGATTCAGTCAAGGCCAGTTGGAAATGAAAGATAACACATAAAGCTACAAATGTCTAGAAGGAGTCAAAGTCAGATTCGATAAATTAGAGGTGACAAATCAGAATGTAAAGGGAAGAATATATTCTCCATGCTTTGATGTTAAAGGGAAGAATATATTCTCCATGCTTTGATGTTAAAGGGAAGAATATATTCTCCATGTCTTGATAAAGGAAGAGGGAATATATTCTCTCTATGATTATGTCATCTTTTCATTGCCTATATATATGTCTTGCAAGAGTTGAAGAAGAACAACAAAAACAAGAAGAAAACAAAGAGAAGAGAGTTAGAAAAATAGTATTTTCAAGTTTTATGCTTACAATTATGAGTAGCTAAGTTTTTATTTCGATTCAAGGGAGTTCATTTTGATTCACATGTTGTGAGACACGGAGCTTCATCTATCTATCTACGGTTTGATTATCTTTTGTTTCTTATTCTTAATGTTCATGCTTGTTTAGATAATAATCTAAGGTGCACATTAGTTGATTATCTATTACAATCTATTGCTAACAAATCTTCATAATCCGTAATTATTATGTTTGATTTGTGCATGTAGCAATTAGGTTTTCATGATTAGGATCCCAATTTTCGTTGATAACCTAAGGGAAACATTAGAGTAAATTAAATAGTTGGCGCTTGCTTAAACTATTGTTTGTCCTTAGTCGCTTCTAATTCGTTATGCTATTATTAACATGATTAGGATTGCTTAATACCGAGTCAGTTGATAATAAGAATTTAACCGGGTGTTGGGCTTTGGTTAATGATATACGGAAGTTAATAGGGATATAAATAGCTGGTTATTTATGTTCTTGGCTAAGTAATCAAAGAATAGATAGTATCTTAGGTGTCTATGATCAACTTGAATTGAAGAACGAACTATCCTTGAATCGATGCTTTACATTTATTGAACTTCCTATTTAATTCCTGTCATTATTAATTCATCAAACAAACCTCCCCATTGAATATTATTTTGATCAACCAATCTCTAGGGTTCGACCTGGACTTACGAGTACTACAAATTCTTGTGAGAACAGTAATTATATTTTGGTGCATTCGACACGTACCAGTGAGTAATGGGAGAAGGGAAGGCTGCTAATAATCAATTGGTGAATAATTGTGAAATGAAAGGGGGGGGGAGGGGAAATGAAAAGCAATGGGAGAAATGAAAGGCGGGAATATAGTTTTTGGATTGTTAAAAAAATGAAAATGAAAAGATGGGCGGGAAGTCGTGTGTAATAGGATTTTGAATATTTAGCGATAAAAAATGAAAATAAAAAAATGGGCGGGAAGTCATATACCGGAGGGATATATGTATCCGGTATAGGCAGTATAATGGCCATGTTTGAATGAAATGTAGGGAATAATCCTTAACGAATCAATATATGATTGGTTGACATAAAAATCACTTTATAATATTTACTTAATTGAAATGATATGTTTATGGTTTAGATCACATATGCTTATACGAATGGATATTTATTGGGTAAGTGGAGTATCATAGTCATCTAGGTAGATCACAAGAATGGTTTAGATCACAAGAATCATTCATACCAATAACTAGAGTCAAGAATCATTTATACCAATAACTGGAGTCATATTGAATTTTCATATAGTAGTAATTGAAAATAAAAATGTTGGGACTTGTATTTATAGCACAAACATTAAGAAGTTCAAATCAACTCATATGATTACTAAATGACACATGAAGTTGGTAAGATATAGTTAGTTACAATATTGCACACCTTCACTTACTTCGGATCAACACATATCGATCCATCATAAATCGACCTATAATTAGATGAAATAAAATAATACTAAAGCACTTAACTTAATTGAAAAGATATGTATATAAACCCTAAACCCTAACCCCTAACCCCTAACCCCTAAACCCAAACCAAAACTCGAAAGGCGAAAATCATTGAAACTAATAAAAATGACATGTTTTATATATTATAAACTCAAATTGGAGCCAATCAGAACGAATTATGATTGAAAAACACAAGATTATACCGGTGTGATAAACATCCGGTTACGCGGTATACAAGGCATATTCAAAACAGAATTGCACATCGATACATCCACAACTGACATTGAATTAGGTGACATAGAATACTACAAAACCATAGCGAAACTAATAAAAATGACATGTTTTATATATTTAGATTATAGTTTGAGGTAATAAACAATTGAAAAACACAAGATTATACAGGTGTGATAAACATCCGGTTACGCGGTATACAAGACATATTCAAAACAGAATTGCACATCGATACATACACAACTGACATTGAATTAGGTGACATAGAATACTACAAAACCATAGCGAAACTAATAAAAATGTCATGTTTCATATATTTAGATTATAGTTTGAGGCAATAAACAATTGGAAAACACAAGATTATACCGGTGTGATAAACATCCGGTTACGCGGTATACAAGGCATATTCAAAACAGAATTGCACATCGATACATACACAACTGACATTGAATTAGGTGACATAGAATACTACAAAACCATAGCGAAACTAATAAAAATGACATGTTTTATATATTAGATTATAGTTTGAGGTAATAAACAATTGAAAAACACAAGATTATACCGGTGTGATAAACATCCGGTTACGCGGTATACAAGGCATATTCAAAACAGAATTGCACATGGATACATACACAACTGACATTGAATTAGGTGACATAGAATACTACAAAACCATAGCGAATCTAATAAAAATGACATGTTTTATATATTAGATTATAGTTTGAGATAATAAACGATTGAAAAACACAAGATTATACCGGTGTGATAAACATCCGGTTACGCGGTATACAAGACATATTCAAAACAGAATTGCACATCGATACATACACAACTGACATTGAATTAGGTGACATAGAATACTACAAAACCATTGCGAAACTAATAAAAATGACATGTTTTATATATTAGATTATAGTTTGAGGCAATAAACAATTGAAAAACACAACATTATACCGGTGTAATAAACATCCGGTTACGCGGTATACAAGGCAACTTGAATCCCAATAACAATTGTACATCAATCCATCAATAAAATTACTACAAGTCCACAATTAATGACACATGAAAAATTGTCCAGCCCCATAGTTCAGTCAGTGGGGTTTGATTACATTTAGAGCCTTCTCGGATCTTTTTGTCTCTTTGATTTTTTGCGAACCTTTTGTCCGCCAGCCTCCATTCTAACCGTTTGAACTCTTCCAGGCCTTTTCAATTAGTCAGGATGTACCACCCGAATTGCCTGTATTTCAGCAGGAATGTTCCAATTGGATATACTAGAAACAGGGTATATGGTTCTGTCATACGCCATTGCCCACGAAAATTTCGTGTGGAATTCTGAACATAGAGATTCCAATTCTTCGCTGTCAGCAGGAAATTTTGAAAATGCGGATATCGCGTGCGCACAAGGGATCTGGTCAATGTCGAAAACTCGGCAACTACATGTTTTATTCCGGAGGTCAACATAGAATTCATCAGCATCCAAACTCCCAATGCGTCTGACAACATATTCACGTGTCATCTTATTTATTTCAACGACTCTAAAAAAACTGGAATCATGTTTCCTTGCATGCAATGTTGTTTCAACTTCTGGAGTAAGGACTTGTGACGATCCACCCTCTAATGCTTCGTTGCGGTGGTTATTGAACCACCTAGATATTAACTTCACAATCTCATCCAACACAATTACCACCGGAAGAGTTCTAGCTTTAACCAATACAGCATTAATTGACTCAACTCCGTTCGAAGTCAAAATATTGTATCATGAACATTTAAAGAAGCACCTGGCCCAACGCTCCTTTATAAGGAGTAATTCTCGCATATATTCATGAAACTTGACACATGTAGGAGGTTGCCTTTTTGTTAGGTCATCAAAACATTTATCGAACTCTTAAACAGTATATGCTTCAGCGCAACCCATGAGCTTCGACACCACACTGTCCCTATGTTCATTTCTATTTTTACTGCCCCTACCTGTATGAACGCGAGTCCTAATATTTTGAGAGATATGATAAGAACAATATCCATGTGAAGCCCTAGGATACACTATCTCAACTAATTTTATGATGCTTGCGTTTCTGTCTGAAATGATGACAAGATCTTCAGAATCTGGTATGACCTCGATAAGCTTCTCTAAGAACCATTTCCAAGTCGAATCGCTTTCATTTTTCACTACACCAAACGCAAGGGGATATTGATGTTTGTTACCATCTTGGGCAGTGCAAACTAATAACACACCCTTGAATTTGGTCTTTAAGTGTGTGCCATCAATAACAATAACCTTCCTCAAGAACTCAAAACCTTCAATGCATGCTCCTAATGCAAAAAATAAAGACACAAACTTGTCATCCGCATCTGTAACACAGTGAGTAACTGTACCAGGATTCATCTCCTTCAACACATGCAAAAAACTCAGAATTTTTCCATAACTCTCACCCGGCTCACCCATGAGAGTACTTAAAGCTAATGCTCTACCCCGCAAAGCTTTATGGTAAGAAACATCAATGCCATCCTTTGTCATAAGGTCAACTATTGTCTTTGGCGGCGGTGTATCATATTAAGATGGATAAACCTTCAATAACATATCACAAACCATCCTTGCGGTACTCTTTTCTTTACTGTTATCCACTGAGGGTGAGCATGTGTGGATTCTATCATGAGAGCGCCGGGTGAAAACATCTAACCCTCCGGTCGTTGCCGCACGCAAACTCCAGTTACAATCGTCGACTCTACACTTAAAACAGTATGCGACCTTTGTTTTCTTAACAATCCTATAACGGAAAGTTGCCTTGAACGAAGCAACCACAACCAAATCCAACACCTCAGCTTTGCTTCTGAATTCATGTCCAATCGGCAGATCTATACCATCATCAAAACTGAAGGTTTCACTAATCTCAACAGAAGGCGATTCAAGATTAAGAGATGGAAGAATTGGACTCGAGTCACATCTTTCATAAGATGGAGCTGCTCGTTTCACAGGAGTTGGGGCAGAACCTATCGATATGGGCGAGGACGTTGGCTTTTCTAAAACACCACCTGGCCGACCAGGGGCATATGTAAAGTCGTCAACCAAATTGACATCAACATAAGTATCTGAATCCTCATTAACGGATTCCGGATGGTCCATATATGGGAAGCCACCATCACCATTCTCAACAAAATCCTTTTCAACATCAGTGCAAAAAATGTTATCTTCAACAGGAACCGTTTTTTAATAAGCTCAATGACACGCTAAAAGCTAACGTGCTATAATAGCAAGTGCACTAGACGTATGTAGTAATAAGTGGACAAAAAGTCCGGGTTGTCGAACCACGAAAACTTGAATTTTAGTTTATGATTAATGAAAATGGACAAAAGTAGATTGCAATAAAACGAGTAAGCTAGTGACGAACCAAAAAGAAACGAACTATAGATTAAATCTCACGTATGATAAAATGACTAAGGCACATGCTACAACCGAATCTACTCGTCAATATAGATGAGCTACTCTTCGAATTATTAGACTCCTATTGCTTTGGTGGAAATTCCTCAGATAATTATTACCCGATGTCTCGGCACATAATAATCCTATGATTAATTGATGGTTCTCTAAATATGTCTATCCGAGAATCTAATCAATAACCACGCATTAACGTTCTAGAGTTTCCCCGGATAAATCCGGCTAACCGCACCCGGAAATCTTTACCTATTTCTAGGAGCAATTTCACATTAGTTTCAGATGATGTGTTGATTCATTTGAACCCTAACCTATCTTCTCTTGAGTGACTAGATTAGGCAAGATAGCAAGCATATGGTGATCAAGCACATGATTGTAATAAAAGCTCAAAATCAACACACAAAGCAATATGAGAATTAATACGAAAATTCACTTCACATATATTGATTCATAAATTGGCTTTCACATGGCCTTAGTTCTACAATATTAGCCTCTCATCAAGGCTTTACGAAAATCTAATACAAACATATACATACTCATGGAAATAAACATGTAAATGCAAATAATTAAAACTCCCCCAATTGATTGATGATGGATCCTTGCTTTTGATCTTCAATCCTTAACTCCTCTCTCTTTGTTCCCCTCCAAAAGTGATGAAGAATGGTGATGAATGATGATGAGTGAAAAGTGATGGCCAAAATGCCTCTCTCTCTCTCCTCCTCCCCAGTGTGATCGGTCAAGTGTGCTCCAAAATGCCTTAAGAAGACCACAACAAATCAGCTCCTAGTGTGTGTCTCCCCTAGTGTGTCCTCCACTACTCTTAAAGTGAGTAGTATAAAATTCCATAAAGTAGATCTACTAAGAAACATACTTATGACATCCCTCCCATACATGTGATGACCTCTTGGCTTTAAATGTTCCATTCCCCCATCAAATGATGATCTTTTGGCTGAAAAGAATCAAAATTCGGGTGTGGACACGCCTAGGCGTGGCATTACGGCGCTTGGGCGCGGGATTCAGAATGCTGAAATTAAATGCAATGTATCCTGCGCAGAAATCGTATTTCATTCATAACTTTCTCCACGAAACTCCGATTTGGATGATTCAAGTCCTCATTTGAAGTTAACACACAGTTCTACAACATTGTAGAAGGGAACTTCATCCAATTCGGCCTCTAAACATACGGAAATAGCGCTCGAACGTGGAAAGTGGTGTAGATACGGCGCCCGGGCGTGGGCAAGATGGCGCCTAGGCGTAGGGGTGCGTAGCAATTTGGCCTAAACTTGTTTTATACGTCATTTTTCATCCCGTTCTTTGATTGTATCCATTTAAGACCTGAAATCACTTAATGCACGAATTAAACGCACATGTGGCAAGAATCAAGCGATAAATGAACCTAAGACATAAACGCAAAGGGGCTTAAAAACACGTAAAAATACCTCTTATCACTCAACATGGAGAATGCTTCTACATTTTGATAGCCGACATTGGTCCATAAGATAACACCTTAAATCAAAATCGTCGACTATATATATAGGGGTTAAACATTTATAGGACAAAGGGGTATAACCCACTTTAATGTCACACTCCTCCCTTTTAAAAGGAGCCCTTTCAAATATACAATCATGAAAATTGGAAATTGTTACCGTGTTAAGATCATCGCTTTCTCCTCCAATTATTGTGTTAATCAATGCAAAATTATTATTTGAAATTCATTCATATGCTCCACCAACGTCTCCATATTTCATCTGCCACTTACCATCGTATCGATAGTATAACAGATTATCTGACATTTTCCTACAAAACTGGAACATGAAAAAAAAGGCACATAATTTATGCTTGCAATTAGAACAATTTCATAGTTTATTCAACTCTAAACACATTCCATTTAACATATAATACTCTTAACAAATTCAATTTAATATTCCATTCCATTTAGTAGGCTTTTTTAACATTTTAATGGGCATATCGGATAAACTATCAAGAAACCCATATTTTGTTGTTTTAATAATGAACAAATTTACCTATTATTCGGCTCGATTGCATACCGATTGCACCTCCAAACACTACAGAAATCGATTTGGAATCGTCAAATTGAAGTCTTCCGAAAAACAGGACAACAATGACGCCAGTCTTCTATGAAAAACATCAATCAGTTGTGGATAATTTAGAATCAATTGAAGAACCCTAATTCAAAAAACCTACCAATTGCACCTCCAAAAACTACAAAATCAAATTCGAAACATCAAATTGCATTCTTCTCTAGGAAACAATGGTGCGACTCTTCTCGAAGTGAAGTGCGACAATGGCGCGACTCTTTTCTGCGGAAAAAAAAATTGCAACCTTTAGCGACATTGGACAACAATGTCGCAAGTCTTCTCTGGGAAATATGAATCAATTGTAAAGAAATTGGAATCAATTGAATTGAAGAACCCTAATTGAAGAATTCTAATTGAAGAATCTCATTTGAACGTTTTGGGGGGAAATGGCGGAAATCGCAGGCACCAAACAATGGCAGCAATGCAATTTCATTATCAATTGAATTGAAGAACCTTAATTGAAGAAACCTAATTGAAGAATCTGATTTGAACGTTTTGGGGGAAAGTGGCAGAAATCCTAATTGAATTGAAGAACCCTAATTGGCAACAATGCAATTTCATTTTATTCAGCCCGTTTTTGATTTTTTTTTTTTTTAATTGAAAGTCATCAAAGGCTAATTTAGACATTTACAAAGTCCTGATTTTTATTTTCTTTTATTACATATTTTCAGTAAGGGTATAATAGAAATTTCACAAATGCTGAATTTTTTTTTTGTTTTATTTCCATGCCTTAGTAAGGGTATTTGTGTACTTTCCATCTAATGGGTCCCATATGGGACATTCAATGCAAGGCCTTGTGCAATTTAAGACTGTATTTGCAACCATCCCTTATTTGCACAGGGGGGGTGCAAACCCATAGACCTGTTATGTTTCTTTTCTTTTTCTTTTATTTTTTACGGCTAAATAGTTTAAAATGTCCAAAATATCTTTTTGAGAAAAATGACTCCCTAAATATTTGCAAATCAAGTCCCTGCTTCTTAAAAATAATACCTTTAATCCTTTAATCCTTATGTTTGATTTATTTAGTCCCGAATATATGAAAAACGATATAAATTAAATTACAAAGGTAATTAACATATTTAAAATAATTACATAAATTACAAAGGTATTAGACAATAATTACAAAGATTAATTATAAAAAGAAACTAAAGGGTTACTGATTTTCTTTTCAGATTATGAATTAAAACTCATATTTTATCATTCTCAAGTAAGAGGGTTGTTTCGAGAATTCGATTGCTTCATTCAACAAAGACTTATGTTGGAAAGAAGTGAAGTACCTATCTTACTTTTTTGAAATTTAAAATATAAACTTAATTCCTTTAAAATTTTAAACTCAGAAACCTTGTTCTGATAAATAACTCGAGAAAAATTTTCTGATGTGGAAGATCAGATTAAACTGCGATCACAGAGCATACTCAGAATACTCAAGCTCTGATACCAGATTGCTTGCACAATGGGGGGAATTATCCCGCGCATTTTGTCTCCCGACCGGTAACACCGAGAAGGTAAACAAAATCTTCCCAAAGCAGTACCAGAGATTATTGAAAATAATAATTTGTACAGTGGAAACATATTTTTGAGACGATGAAAGGGTAGAATGTTACTACTGTTCATCATCATTTTTTATTTGGTTTTCGAACATTTTTAATGTTTTTGCATTTTCGGTTTTTTAATGTTTTTGTATTTTTTGACCATGAGAGAGTTATAACATTTTTAAATAGTAGGGGAATCCCGTCCCTAGGGGTAAACTACTCACTATGCATAGTAATAAAACTTACAAGAGATTTTTTGCATACAAAGTAGATATTTTATTACAAGAAAAGATGAGAGACTATCTAGCAACCAAGAAATGTGGGTTGGAGAGTGTAAGGGGTGCAAGTTTTTACAATGAGGGGAGAGGTCCTTTATAGACCTCGGATCTGAAAAATATTACAACAAAATGAAGAAAACTTTGGCATCCACACTGCCAAAGGTACATAGGTGGCACAACGTGAACAGTAAATATGTACAGTAAACATGCATTATTGAAGCTAGTGGTCTGATTTTTGCTGTAGCATTTCGTCCTTTTGCTGTATTATTGATCCTTTACTGCTCCAAAAGTTGAAATTTTTGCTGCTTTTAATATTGCTACAAATTATTGTCCTTGCTGAATTTATGGCCTTTATCTAGAATCCAATGTTTTTTTCCTGATGCTAAAATATTGCTCATATGTTGAAGATTGTGGATTATTGCTGAATCTGTTGAAGCTTTGTCTTCTAGTATGACTCTCGGCTGGTTCCTTCTAGATCTGGATTATACTTGGGCTGATATTCCAAGCTAGGTGTTACTTTCTTTCCTAATGTTGTAACACTGAATCTGCATCTAGCGCTTGTTGGAATAAAAATACTCTGATGTAGTGCTTGAAAAATTAACTGATAATCTGGTGATAAATCCATATTTGGTCTCATATATGGTCGCTATGTCTTTCTTCTTATTTCCAGAGCTATCTTGAGTTCTTCTGCATCTGCTAAGGGATTTGATACTACGTGGCATAGTCTGAACATTTCTGATTTGACTGGTTCCCAACTTTCATAATTTTTATTTATCGTTATAAAGGAATGACCCAATTCTACTCCTGTAGTGTTCCATATTGGAGGTATTGATGATACGTCCAAACAAAGATTGAAAGCTCTTTGGCTGAAAGAAAAATCAACTGTTTCTGAAATTTGTCTTCCTAAATGTTTTACTTGATCTGGATCAGATATAAATTTTTGAAGCGTCTATATGAACGTTAGGCCATGAAAAATACTTAATTGTATAAAATTTTAACGTTCCTTCATGGAGAATAGGTTCTCCTTTCCATTGTAATAAATGAGTTAAAGGTTTTATTCCTTCTATTTGCTGAATGATGAGGATTTGGGCTACTTTTAACATCCTTGCATAAAAACTATCTTCTGCTTTTTGCCATATCATGCGTTGTATATCTTCTGAAAAGGTTAAAACTGTGTGACAGGGATAATAAAAGGTTCGGACCGAAAAGAATTGGTAACATTTATCCTTGATTGTTTTGGGGACATCTATTTGTCTTGGGTTTGTTAAATGGGCTGATAAATTTTGATGTTGGACTAATAGGTCTTGATAAAAAATTTCAAGGTTGGTAAAACGATTAGTTATGGTTTCAAGATCTTCTTTGAGGGATTCTACGTCTGGGCTTATAGGCTGTTTTCCTTTTGAAAGTATTTTGGGCTTGGCATTTTCGGCATTGGGCTGAATGTAAAAGTTTGGGCCTAAAAGTCTCTTCGCTGCTGTTATGGCTTCATGAAATTGTTTAAAGGGCTCCAAGTGTCCTTTTGCTAGCTTTTGAATGCTTTGTAACGCCATTTGATATTCAGTAAAAATTCCAACGGGCTATCCTCTAATAACTAGATATACGGCGGCTTCTTCTGCTGGAAAATTTTTGTTTTCTTTCTCGAAATAGTAGCAGAGTGCGTTTAACGCTGATAATTTGCTGAATGGTGAATTGACTTCCCATAATGCATTTAGTAAAATGCTTTGATCTTCTGTAATATAGGGAGTATCTTTTGGGGGTCTGAAAGCATGTCTAATTGGAAGTGATATTTTGCCAAAGGCTTTAAAAACATTCTGAGTTGCTGGATTAAAGAACAATGTTTCAATTGCAAAGGCTGGTCTAGTTTGAATATTATGCTGAAAATTAGGCCTGAAAGCTGGTCTTCGGGCTATTTGGTTGAATGGTATTAGAGCTGCAGAGGGAGGTCGTGTTTGTTGGTTGTCTTGGTCGTTGGAAGCCATGATCTGTTACCCAAAATTAAAGTTAATTGTCTGCTTAATAAATCTACTATGCTACATGTTTGATCCTTTAATATGTTCAAATTCTACTTTATATCCATTACCTTCTATTGCATTTCTAAAATTTAACCATCTTTTATTATTTTGTTTTCTAGAATTTTCTTTTTTTATGAATCTAACTACAGCTTCACAATCTGTTCTAATGGTTAAAGATTTATTCAAATATAATCTAAAATGGTCTATTGCTTTAACTATTCCTGCTATTTCATAATCTAGACTAGTCCAATTACTTTCTGTTTTATTAAAGTTACCACTAGAATAAGCTGATATTTTTTCTTCACTTTTTGGAGAAACTTTATGAGGTTTACATTTTAATATTGCTCCCCATCCTTCTATAGAACTATCTACTTCTATTATGACATAATCAATACTTAAAGGTAATTCTAAAGGTTTTAAATCTTTAACAATTTCCTTAATTTTTCTAACTAGATTAATATCTTCCTGATTAAAGTGTCTCTGGCCTAATTTCCCGATTTTCTTATATAACGGCCCAACTAATTTACTAAGTTTAGGAATAAATTTTCTAGAATAATTTAATATTCCTAAAAATGTTTGTATTTGTTTTAAATTTTCTAGTTTATCTGGAAAATCTAAAATCTTTTGAGCTATATGAGATTGTAATTTAATCTGTCCATTTCCTATTTCCAAACCAAAAAAACTTATTATCTCTTAAAAAGTTTCATTTTCTTTTTAGACACTACTATTCCATTTTCTTCTATTAAATTAAACACTTGTTTTAAATGATCTTGATGTTGTTTAAAATTTTCAGAGGCTACTAAAATGTCATCTATATATACTAAACAGAAATCTAAATTTTGAAATATACTATCCATAAATCTTTGAAATATTGCTGGAGCATTTTTTAAACCAAAAGATAGTATATTCCACTCGAAATGTCCTTCACTACAGCTGAATGCTGTCTATTTTTTGTCTTCTTCTACCATTTTAATTTGATTGTATCCACTTTTTAGATCAAATTTTGAAAAAATCTTTTTATTTTGTATAAGATTAATTAACTCATCCTTATTAGGTATTCTATAAGCATCATCTTCTGTATTATCATTAAGTCTTTTATAATTATATACTATTCTAGGTTTTCCTCTTTTTATTTCCGCATTATTTCTTACTATAAAAGCTGCAAATCTATGTGGACTATCAATTCTTCTTAAAATACCAATTTCTAACATTTGTTTTATTTGTGTTTTGAATTCTTTTATATCTCCAGGAATATATTCTAAGCTGCTGTTCTTATTACTATATCAGGGTTTAAGATGTTTAGTTTAAAAGTATAATTTACTTTGTTTTTGGCTAAATCATCTCTTATAAATCCTAACATTTCTAATTTATGCAAAATTCTTTCATTTTCTAGGTTTAAAACTTCTAATCCCTTTCCTATATCTCTAATTTCTTCATTTAATAGGATATCTATGGTTTCAGATTCTATATTATTTTGTTCTAATTCTTTGAAAAAATCTAAATCATTATTACCATGTCCACCACGCTTCGCAGTCAACTCTGATTGTTTAATGTATCTATTAGTTGGAAATGTATAATTATGTTTGCTAATAGTAATATAATTTTTTCCCACTAATATACTTCCATTTAATGCATAAATAAAATTTAAGCCTAAAAGGAATTCTTGGCTTGTTATGTTGTCTGGTGCTATAAGTACTTGTCCTAATGTATATTTGCTACTATAATTTACTGAAAAGTCTTTAAATTATATTCCTATGTTAATTAACTCTTTTGTTATCCTCATTAATCTATTTTCTGCAGTTCTACTGGTAATAGTGTAACTTAATTCTGATTCAAATTCGTTTGGTACAAGACTAGAACTAAGCATACTTTTTGTACTTCCTATATCCAAAATGGCTTTAATTTCAATATATTTTTCTTGATTATACCATATTCTACAGTCTAAAAGTATTAAGCTACTACTTTAAGGTACTTGTATTTGAGGTTCGTAAGATGTATTTTGTAGATGAGTTTCTTCTAATTGTTGGTTGATTTCATCAAGTTCTTCTATAACTACACCCTTTCCTTTATTGTGATTACCACTTATGTTTACATTATTTTTTAATTTTAATTCTAATACTTGTACTCTTAAGTCTAAATTTTCTACTTTATGACTTAGAATTTCCATCGTTTCTAATTTTTTATTGGGTTTAGGAGATACATCTGTTTCTATATTATATACGTCCTTAGCACATATCAAACAAATTTCGTCAAAACATATATTACACTGATATCTTAAATGCATATCAAGATATAATCTACAAATACTACAGGCTATACTCATAGTTCCTTTTCCATTTATATGTTTACGTTCACATGAATTATTCATATAAGTGTATTCTATTATATTAGGAATTTCTGGTCCTTCTTCACTTACTATACTAAATATACTCTCATTATCGCTTTCATTACCATCTATACTTACTACATCTTCATCTAATTGTTCTGCTATAGTTGCTCTTTCCATATTAAATTGCCTTTTCGGACATCTATTAGCTAAATGTTTAGGATCTCCACAAATATAACACGTGCATTTCCGAGTTGATGGTTTTTTTAACATAATTATGGGGTTTTCTGCCTTGTCTATATTGTCTAAAATTAGATTTTGGTTTATTTGATTTCCTTAATATTTTTCGTTTTGGCTTAAAGTAATTCTTCTGTCCATATTGTTGTGGAGTGTATATAGTCTTTCTATAAAACTCATAAGATTGTTTTCTAATTTGTTCTCTAATGAATTCTTCTTTACACCATTCTTGAAGCTTAAAGAAAGTATATTGTATTCTAGGTCCTATACCTAATCCTATAGGATTACCATTGGTGTTTATCCATTCTTCATGTATTCTTTTTCCTAAATCTTGTGGTAATTTTGTAAAATATCTATTACATAATTTTTCATCAAATGTTTTATTAGCTTCTCTTATTAATCTTGTAAAATCCTGACTAAAAGGTATAATATATTTCATATCAGTTATAGTAAGTTGTTCTAGGTTTCTAAGTGTCGTATCTTGTATGAATGTATTTTCTCTTCCTGGATCTATTCCTATTATTAAAGTTCTAATAAAACTAGTAAAATTATAAGGGTTGTTCCCAAGGGCTTTTATTTCATTAATTCTATTAGGATCCTTTTTCTTTTTACTTTGCCAGATAGATAATGCTGTAGGTCCTAAGCATGTTTCTAAGAAATTAAACATATCCATATCTGCCTTTTTATTTATTTCCCAATGTCTTACTACACATTGTTCCCATATATTTACTTCTTCTGGCCTCATTTGTGGACTTCCTAATTCAATTACTAACATGGTTCCACTCATGGTTTTTCCTATGGGTTGTCTTGCTCCTATATATTTATTAGGCTGTGTTGATCCATATTCATATGTGGGACTTTTCCATTCTGGTCTACCACTCATTTCTACATTTCTAGCTGGAACTTCACTATAATCTGGTTCTACTCTAGTTCTTTTTCCTATATTACTACTAGTACTTGCTTGACTATCTTCCATAAAAGTTACTTTGTTATTACTTTTTTCCTTATTTTTAAAGAATTTTTCAAATTCTATTTTTCCTGAACATATATCATCTACTAAATCAATATTATAATATTGTTTAAATTCTTCTTCAGCTGATTCTAAATTTATATCTAAATTCATTGCTCAAAATACATTTCATCTACTAATTCTCTTAAATTATTTATCTCGAAATTCTTTCTTAATTTCTCTTCCATATTTTTTGGTCTATAATCATTTTTAAGCTGACTTTCTAATTGTCTAGTTTCTTCTTCTATTTTTTCTATATTTTCCTCCTCTTCTTCCTCTTCACTTTCTATGTCAGATAATATTTCCCAATTTGAAAATCTATTAGTTATTCTAACTTCTTCTTCTTCTATAATATTCATATAGCTTGTTTCTGTTTCATTATCAGTTTCTTCTTCTAGATCTTCTAAAATTTTTTTGGGATCTTGCTTTTGGTAGTTAAGAAATCTAATAGAAGTTTGACCTTTACTATTTGTATACATTACACTTTCTCCTGGAATCTTAACAACCGTCTCATTTTCTTCTAAATGTTTGGTTAATTCCCATTCTTCTCCATTTAAATCGTTATTATCTATATTCAAGGGTTTAATCATTTTCACTCCTACTGAGGCTAATCCATCTATTATTCCGTCTATATTAATTTTATATTGAGGAAAACTATTATTAGTTATCCTTCCTAAAAACGCTATAGAAACTACTAAGTTGTTACCATCATAAGTTTCATATCCTCTAGTTTGTAATCCTATAGTAATTTTATTAATATCTTTAATACTTTTCATCATATTTGGAGTTACCTAAAATATTCCTATATTATTAGTCATATCTATTTCCATACTAGCAAATATTACTCTCCTAGCATCAGACCAACTTTTATCTAATAATAAAACTAAAACTTTTCCACCGGTTCCTTTTCTAGTTAATTCTTTTATTCCTATAATAATTAATCCTAAATGTATATATTTTTGCTTTAACTGTTTTAATTGCTTTATACATTCCGGACTAACTAAGCTTATATTTTCTGCATTTGTAGTAACTTTTACTTCTTTTTCTCTAAATTTTTTTAATTAAATGTGTATTAAAATCCATTTTTCCTACTTTATACAATGTTTTAGGTTTTAATTTATCTATTCCTTTGTTATTATACAAATTAAGATTTTCTTCTACGTCTATTATCTCTTCTAATTCTAGTTTTCTAGCTGAGCTTTGACTTCCTGATCCTCTAAACATTCTTTTGGTGAAGGTATTACTTATTTTTCCTTTTCTTTTTTATTTATTATTTGATTCACTTATAGTTCTACTAGTACCACTAAATAATCTCAACATTTTCTACCAATATATATATTTTTTAGGTTCCTTTTTAGGTTTTTCAGACTCGTCTAGTGCTAGATTTGCTAATCTTTCTTCTATACTATCTTGTAAATCTCTTTTAATTACTTGAGATACTGTGTCTATTTTAGTGCTTAATTTTTCTAATTTATTTTCTAGTTTGTCTAACTTTTCAAATACTTGTAAAATTAAAGCAAATTGGATATTCCAAAGTTTAGGATATAATTTGTCTGAATTACTAGTTCCTTGATAGGTAGTAAATCCTTCTTCCGTATATAGATATTTATTTGCTAGTTCAATGACTCTTTTATATTCTAATATGTTTTCTGTACTATTCATCCGCTAACTATTCGTTCTATATTTTTTAAAGTTTTACTTGTTTCTAAATTTTGAGATTCAATTTTATTCATTTTTTCTATTACTTGGCTTAGAGTTTTCTTTGTTTCAATTTCTAATTGTTTTATTTTACTACTTTCCAAGCTATATTTTAACTCTATTATTTCGTCTTTAGTAGAGAAAAACTTATTATATTTTTTAAAATTTTTAAAATTTCTTCAGATTGATGTTTAATATAATCTAAATTATTACTTTCACCTCTTTTTATTATTTCTCTATTTATTAAAACAGCTTCTTTTAATAATTCTAAGGTTTTATAAAACTTGGTGTTTTCTAATTCTAAGTTAGATGCTAGAGATAAAACTAAATCCGTTAAACTATTTAAGTGTTTATTTTTCGAATGTAAATTGTGCTTAAAACTTGAATCAAATCTACAAATAAATTTATGTTTATCTAACGAGATTACGGTTCTATCGGTCAAACTATATTCTAAATCTAGATATTCTAATCTTTTATAATTAGAAGAATCTATTTTAATAAAAAGCTGCTATTAATATATTCAAGACTAAAAGGTATTTAATATAGTTTTCATGATCTCGTAATCTAGGAGGTATGTTAAGATAATTATTAACCCAACTTTCTCTCCTAATTATTAATTGATTTCGTAATTCTAATATTAATTCTGTATTAGTATAATCTAAGTTTTCCAAAGCATTAAGACAGTCAATAAAAGCACTTAAAATATGAGCGGGAATTGGCATGTATGTAAATTATGAATGCAATAAAAAGTTTTTATGCAGATTTATAAAAGCAGGTTGAGATCCCCTTTTTTTTAAATATGTATAAGTACTCTCATGGATTTTTTGATGTTTTTGTTGTTTTTTGGGGCCAAAATAAACCTTTTCAAAGTTTTGGGACTAAAGATAAATGAATTGAAAGCATAGGGACCTTATACAGGATTTTAAATAAATTCAGTATCTCCAGTATTCCAGTATCGTAATAAAATAGAGAGGACCACTATTTTTAATGTTAGTAAGGGTATTTTGGACCTTTCAATGCTAACGGGTCCCACATAGGCCTATATTTGAATAGTGAAAATGGGATGAGGCTTATGTGTTTCTTGTTTGTGCATTTGGGGTCTATTTACTCAATTTCCCCGGCGCCGGCCCTAAGGCTTAAACCAAGCTTCCTTTTTTCTTTTTCTTTTTATTTTTAATTTTGTTTTACAGCGGTTTACAGCGGTTCGACCGAACCGCTGTAACAGGAGCCGGTTTTTTTTGTTTTTTTTTTAAAGACCTATTACAGAGGTTCACCCCGAACCGCTGTAATAGGTCAAAATCAAAATACCCTATTATAGCGGTTTTACCAAAATTGCCGTAATAAGTGCGCTGTAATTGTGTATTTTTGTACTAGTGCCCATTGCAAATTACTTAGAGATTCGCGCTTTCAAGGAATTACGCGAAAAAAGTCTCAAGTTATCAAATAAAGTTAAATAGGTAATTTATCATTTGATGGATAAATTAATTTATTTAATAAATTAGATTAATTAAAGTAAATTAATATTAATAAATAATTAAATTAATTTATTATCTTTTTGTTATCCTAATGTAATTATTGGATTAATTAATTTAGTTGATTATTAATTAGTATCATTTATTAATTGGATTAAATATATGTTGAATTTAATTAGTAAGTGGACTAAGTTGAAACTCAACTTAGCCCACCAAGGAAGGTAGTAGGCGTGTATAATAGGATGAATGGGCTCAAGGAGTTATTTAATTCAAAACCCATCATCTCATTTAAATACACAAGGCTTATTGGAAAAACCAAACTTAATCATTCATAACTCTACTATATAACAAGAGAAGAGAATAATACTCTCTTTCCTCCACTATAGCCGTCAGCCATCACTGGATCAGAGGAGGTGGATTTTTCTTCAAGATTTATTCCGACATGATTGTTAACCCCCGTAACAACACGGTATCGACAAATAATATAGAGTAAGTAAGATCGTCTCCACAGGGAAGGTTATCAAGTACCGAACAAAGTTTATCCTATTATTTAGACTGTCGATTAGAAAGATTTGAGATTTTAACTAATTAAAAGCAGAAATTAATAATAACAAAATTAAATAAACGATAAATCAATAAATGGAAAGCCTAGGGATTAAGATTTCATCGAGGTATTTCTATGGATTATGAACATCCTTGGATTGTAAATTTTTGCATTCGTTAAAGACCCGAATTTCCTTAATTGCATGGATACTCTCCCGAGATCTCCATGAGTACCCAACTAAACTATTTCTCGTCACTCCCATGATCAATAACTAATCTAATTGAATCCATTAATTTCCATGAAATTCGTTAGCTAGCCTCATGCACAATTACTAATATCTTTATTAAGTAATTTAAACATGTCTATCAAGTCTAAACTAATGAATTAATTCACCTCCCGGTACTTCTCAATTCATCTTAAATCATGTATTTGGTGGCCAATCATCTACAAACATTAAACCTTCATTGATAGATTAATTAAAGCAAGAAATAACCCAATGAAAATCAACAATCCATAATAATATTCAAGACTACATCTTAAACCCTAGAAAATTATTTAGTTATGCATAATTAAACAAGAAGAAGAAATAATTTGTATAAAATTAAGAAATCTCCTATTTAACAATGGTGGAAAATAATAAAGAACAATTGGGGAAGAAGAAGAATTCAAGAAAAACCAAGAAGAACCCTTATGTTAATGACAATAATCAAAATTTCTCTTTCTTCTGTTCAAAAGCTTCCTTTTCTTTCTCTCCAAGGTTTTTTCTTTTTCTCTTTCTCTTTTCTTCTCTCCTAAAAGAAAATAAAATCTCCCTATTTTTTCTGACGTCTTATACTTATATAGGATTTCTAATTACAAAAGGCCCAACAAAAAGACCAAAATTCGAGCCCAGCTAAAATTTCTGAAGTTTGCGCGCTGCACAGTGGTGCCGAGTATTGGCACCACTGTGCCAATTCTGCTGTCTACTCTTTTTTCTTCACTTTTTCTTCAACTCAACTCTTTTCATTTGGACTCTTCTTTTCTCCTCTTTAAGTCTCTTAGTTGACTTCTTCACTTTGCTTAGAAATCCCTTCATTTACTCGCCAAATCAATCGTCTTTTCTCTATAAAAGCATTTAAACGACTTAGAAGCCAAAATACGCAAATACAAATAAAAACAACTAAAAAGATCAACTCAAGGTATGAATTTAAGACAAATGTGAGCTAAAAACATACTAAATCAATGTTACTTTTAAGATCTAACAAACACCCCACACTTAGCCTTTTACTCGTCCTCGAGTAAATCTAAAAAAACAAAGAAAAGAACAACAAAATAAAATAACACCACTTTCGTGGGGAGCACGATTGCACTTAGCACGTGCAACAAGCCGTTAAACCCCTAGGTTTCCCCTAGTGGAAGAGTTTTGTCCCGTGAGGGTTTGCAGTGAATATACCCACAAAATTCTCGACATGTACCTACTTGTATCATTGTTTTTCAACTTAGCAACAACCCACAACAATTGGACTTCCCCACAATTGTCATACAAGATCTAACATGAATGCACAAATTACTATCTTCCACAATATAAACACTTTTGTTCAAAGTCAACACACAAATTCAAACCAAGTTTAATTTGAATATGCATCCACGTGGAAAGATGAATTCTAGCAAGGGAAATTTCTCAACTACATCTAGGAAACACAAACATTCTTCATATCACACTCTTTCATTTCCTTCTTTCACTTAACACTCATTAACATGTGCATGTCTTGTTCTTTTAGGTTTTCTATAACACCCATTTATTGAGTTTTAGGTCAATGACTCTCAAACCAGAAGGTCTTAAGGCATTAGGTGTCAAGACACCCCAAAGAACTTAATCACTCGAGTGACAAAGGCCACAGAACAAAACTAGGTTTTTATTCACTCAATATCAAGACATTTATTCAATTAATTGCCCTTGAAGCTCTTTTTCCCTTTTTTTTTCTCTTTTCTTTTTTTTTTTAATAGCATTTTTTTTCTTTTCTTTTTGCTTCTTCAACTTCCCTCAAAATTTCATAATATATCCAAAAAAAATTTGTAATTGCTTTATCTCACCGACCAATTCCCTTTACTAAAGCTCGTGTGTAGTGTTCAAGGATGCATATCAAATTTCACAAAATTTAGAACAAAAGTGATCAACTCGCAAAAAGTATCCATATTACAAAAAATAGGTCTATTTGTTCATTTCAGTCTCAAGTTCTAATATGGGAACTAAAGTTGTTGCTCCCAAGTGTCATACAAAAGGGTCTAGAAGGGGGGGGCGAAGTTGAATAGACCCTGAAGTCTTTTTCGATTTCAAAAAGATTCGTATTAAAATGTTTTAGACGCTCGACTAAGCGTTTACTTGAAATATAGACACTTTGACTGAGCGTCTAATGAAGACTGTTTTATAAAGTTAACTTAGATTTTAGAATTTGAATACTACAACCAAATAGGTTTAAGCGTTCACTTCTTTAATCAGTATTAGCACGGCGGAATGATTTGAAGTCTTCCTTTTTGAAAGCTTTAGCGTCACAGAAAGTGTTTCAGTTGCTTAACGTTCACTTGAGTTTTACTTAACAGATTTATACAAAGATATAAGAATATGAAGAATGACTGTAAAGTAAAGAGCACGATATTTGTAAGGTTCGTTGGGTGGTATAATCCCAACTACGTCCTTCTTCTCCTTGAACACTTGGAGGCAATCCACTAAGATGGTTCTCAAAGAATCACACAGAAACTTCTACAAATTAGGGAGAGATGGATGTTGATGACTTGAGCTCCTTGATCACATAGATTTCTGCTCCAAATCACTTCTATCCCCTTGCTTCTTTCACCCAGAAATAATGCAAGTATCCAACTTCGACTTCACACAGATCGCGAGACTTGGATGAGGTTTTTCTAAACGATTTGTTTGATTTTGATAAAGTTCAAACAATTGGGAATATCTCAATAGTTGTAGGTTTCTCCAAAATGAATATTAGAGATATTTGGTTGACTGTCTCAGGAATTGAAGACAAGCAAGGAGAACGTTTGCTTGAATATTCTGGCTTTTCTGAGATTTTAAGGAATGAGACTTCAATGCAACAGCAATTTGGCTTGGAGTGGATTGTTGTTTTTTGGCTTGTTGTTGAAGTCCTATTTATAGGCATTCTTGGAAAAAAGTGTCTGTTTGACACATGCACATGTGCATGTCTCTCACTTCCGTGAGTGAACCACTTTTGTCCTTTTTTCCTGAAAATCTGCAATAGGGTATCTTCTCCGTACGTCTGAAAGTGCTTAGCACATTTAATGCTCTTATCAGCATTTAATGCATTTAAATTAAATACCCGTTGGTACTTAATGCACTGAGAATAATTGCATTAAACTCCTTCTGGACTTGGAAATAAATTCAGGTGAAATCCATCATTGATAGACGTTTATCCATCCTTGAATTGCTTCTGTCCTATAAGGTGACGCTTGATATAGCTGGTTATTTGGACGCTTGGAAACTTCATCTTCATTCAGACTTCAGGCGCTTGAGTCTTCAAACTTTACTACTGATAAGCTCACTCAGAATTCATCAGACGCTCAGCCTAAGACTACTAAGCCTAACAATCTAGAATAAAACAAAACGAAGCCTATAAAGCCAATTACAAATCTAACGCTTCAAAGCTTATACATGATTTCTACTAAAATCAAACATATATATTTTGGGGTCTAACATAAATTCCTAATTGTCATCATCAAAACATCTAACATGAAATTCCTAACAATTTCCCTCCTTTTGATGATGGCAATACTTACTCTTTTATAGTTCAAGAGTTAGACAGCAAAAAACAAAGTTAGCTTTGGTTAGATAAGGTTAGTTGATGTTAGTTATGCTTCAATGAGTTGTTTCAGCTGAAAAATGCATTTTATATATGTCAATGATTACAAGCTTTTTTACAACTAAACAAAAATTTCATAAGAGACAAGAATATAGATAATGTAAATCAAGAAGTCTTAACGACTTGGTCTAACTATGTATCGCTTGGGCATTTCAGCTCGAATAGCTTCAGTTATGCTATCTTCCAAAGTCATCATCACTTCATGATCTTTGTCTATTATGAGCTTATTCTCTTCTTTTTGTCTCTTCTTGAAAGCTACAAAGTGTCTGTCCCATTCAGTCGGGTCAATACCTATATACCTTAAGCAAATTCTGAAAGTTTGGTTGAAGTCAGACATCTACCTTTCTTCAGCTAAAATTCTTGGATTTGTCGGTTCTGGAATCGATGCTCTTTGAAGAGGAATGTCAAACTGTTCAAGCCGTGCTCTAGTAGGTATTGGTAGATTTGGATATAGAGCTAGTGGAGGTTCTCTTAGCATTCTACTAGGCGCTCCAGCAGGATCACTTACTCCATAAACAGGTATCCAAGATGGGAGTCTTGACTCAGAAAGAGTAGATAATTGCTGACGCTTCGGCGGCGGAGGAGGATCTTGAGCTCTTGAACCAGACGATCTTCTCTTTTCTCCTTTTCTCTTCTCTTCCCCCTTATTGCCATCATCAACCTTCAGAAAATGTTCTGTGAGTAGACTAACCTGAGAGGCAATCTGAGACAATGAAGCTGTAATATCATTAAAACGCTTGTCGAACTGTTCGTTCATTGCGGAAGCTTAGCGTTGGTAGCATCATTCATCTCTTGAAATTCTCTACGACACTCATCAACAGCCGCTTGAGCAGAACCTTTCATATAACCTATTTGAGCGTTCATGATTTGAGATTCAATCTTTTCCAGATCTGTCTTAATCCAGTGAAGGGATTCTTCATTTTGATTAGCTTGATTGCTCATCTCCTCTAAGACAGATTTCAGCAAAGGTCCAAACGCTTGACCCACATCCGATGGAACCGCTTGAGGAGCCGGTCGCTTGAATCTGGATGTATGCTTGAGTGAGTCAAGGGGAGTTTGATATGCAGGATCAAAAATTGTGCCTCGTACATCAGTTTGAAGATCCTCAGCAGTATTAGCAGCAATAGAATCAACGAGTTCAGGAGCGTCAGGAATAGCTTTTGGTGGAGACACTTGAACTAGTTCTTCAGCAGACGCTGGAAGACTTACAACTTCTGAAGTGGACGCTGGTACGGATTCTTCAACCAACTTAGCAGGCACTTCCTCAATCATTGACTCCTCTTGACGAAAGTCATCGAATTAGAAGTTCCAGTTAGCGATATCTGCGTAGGAATCTAAGGCAGCTTCCAGAAGTCCAGTCAGTCTGGAACGAGATATGCATGTCCCTTGAATGAAAGTGCAAAGGGGACTATCTCTGGCTCGGACGTACATTGGACCCATGATGTCTAATACGTGGTTTGGGAAGATCCTTAACTGCGACTTGGGAATGAGAAATAATGTATCTGGGCAGTAATGCAAGGAAAATTCGATAATCCGATCTGTAGGAAGACGTTGTGACTTGTGAGCTTCTGGCACATACCTGCAGTAATAGTCTTCCAAATACGGATACACTGCTCTTGCTATGCCTTGATTGCATTCAAGTAAGGACAGAACATAGGCATAATGATCGCTTACTTCCTGTCTGATAGAAGGTAGAAGTGGATAACCTTGGAAGTTTCAAATCCTCGAGCCATTTGGCCTCCGTAGATTTCAGTGAAGATATTGAAGAAATGAGGAATGGGAGCCATGGTCTTTATCATCAGTCTGAAATTGTCATCGCAGTGGCTTGGTGAGAAGTTCAAATTGTTAGGAATCCTATACATGAAAACATAGAATTGCAGCGGAAGATTCGAGGATTCCTACCGGCAGATCAAAAAAATAGATCTGATGATTTTTAATGGGTTTCGCGAAAAATAAAACGAATAAAATTACCTTTTTGATTCGTTTACTGATTCTGCAGAACAACAATCCTCCAAGGGCTCCTGTCTCTAAAGCTTCACGCGAAACGAGCCTTCCAAAGATCCCGAAACTCCTCCTTCTTTGTAGTAGTGGACGACTAGAGAGAACAGAAGGGAGAGAGTTCTTTTTTTTGTGTGTTGTGTTTCTTTCTTGTCTTAGGGTTTGTTCCACTGTAGGAGTCTTTTTAAACTCAACTTGCTTGTAGAACAAGTTGGAGGCTACTCCAACCCTAAGTGGCCGCCCCTCCTAGGGCTTCCTTGGACTGGGTGGGCTTTTAATTGGCTTGTCTAATTTCTAGCCCATCTGTATATATTTAATTTAAATCCAATTTAAATATAATATATACTATTAATTAATTCTTTTTAATTAATATATTAATTAAATAATTTAATTTAATCTAATTAAATTAAATGTTTAATTAATTGATTTAATCTAATTAAATCAATCAGTCCATTTAATTATTTCTAAAAGATTTACACAAAACGATATATCCCGTTCGTTTCTTATAGCGCGACTCTTTAGGTTCGTCTCAATTGGCAAAGAGAAGAAGTACCTAAGGATGTGAGTGTCACCTAGCCAGTCCCGTGGACTCACATCGTAACCCAATTTAGTACCAAATGAATGAATCATTTTACGAACCTCTTGATCATAAATGCCGTATGAGTATAAGCCCTTCACTGACGTATCCCGATCAAGTGAGAGTTATGGAAGATGTCAAACTCACTAAACTTGATACTGTGCATTAGATTACAGCATAATGAAATTACTAAACTACCCTCAATGTCCCACATGAGTTAGTTGTTATGCTTTGGCCAAAGACTTTATAATTTCATTAGCCTATAATCACACAGGATACTTACTCGTTTACTATCACACTGATCAATTGCTACATGTCACATTGATATTGCACTTCGAGGTCGACCCCACCGATGGGTGATATGGGCCTAACTACTCTGGTAACAGATCCAATAATACAAGCACATTGATCATGAACCCACAGGTCTAAGACCCACGCATACTATTATGATCAGTAATCCAATCATTAACAGTCACTAAGTAAATACCCATGTGATCGGATTACTACGAGCCGTGTTCAAATATGTCAATTCCATTGACATATCTATGATACTTACTCCCACTATTCCTATAGTGTTTGACTGGCACTCATCGTCAGAGCATGTGTCATATAGATCATGAACCCTCAGGTCTAAGGCCCACGCATACTGTTACGATCAGTAATCCAATCATTGACAGTCACTGAGTCAATACCCATGTGATCGAATTACTACGAGCCGTGTTCGAATATGTCAATTCCATTGACATATCTATGATACTTGCTCCCACTATCCCTATAGTATTCGACTGGCACTCATCGTCAGAGCATGTGTCATACAAGTCGAATCTTAATGCCCAATTAAGATTGTTTGACATGCGAACCCTTTTAAGTGATAAGGTGTAAGACTCTTCCCATGCCACGTCTTTATTCCATAAAGGGCAAAGAGTCAAACCTTTATTCACATGGACTATATGTTCAATACTTATTTAGATGCCATAAAGATTTATATGAACAAAATACAGATGCCTTTATTAATACTATTTTAATAGTTTGTACAACATAATAAGATACCCTAATCTAACTATTTGTCATCATTGGCATCTAGGGCATATACCTAACACAAACAAGATGGGGATGAACTGCCACTGGTGGACGCTTGAGCGTTGAATTGGACAGGAGTGACGAAAAGCCTTTGTAGCGCTTTTCGTAGAAAATGTTCTATCTGTTGACGAACTTCAGGTAGTTGTTCAACAGGTCCCACTCTCTCTTGATGCTTCACAAGGCAATACTTGGCAAACTGATGCTTCTTGTCATGCATGCCTATGCCAAAAAGATGGGGAGCTTGAACTAACTCTGGAAATGTATATTTATGGCCCACATATGCTTCAGCCCAATTTACCTCGGCCATACAGTAATCTCTCCCGGCATTAATCATAGCTCTAACGCCTTCATGACGAATATCTCTGATAGATTCAAAGTGATATCTATTAGTTTGATAGTTAGCATTCCAGACTCTATCAATATATACATCAGCTTAAATATAGATCACATTTGTGAGAGATGCTAGATGCTCACTGGCATGAATTCCTTTATTCTTCCACAGTAGAAGTGGATTGGTAGAATTCAAGTTCTCTTCACTGTGTGTAGCCTTGTCTGTTCAAAACGGCTTCATATGGATTGAGAAAGGTTGGGCGAAAAGGATCATACACTCTGATGTTGTAGTCCCTTAGAGCGAAACCGATTGACTTGTTGTGCCCATAGTCTAGATAGTAAGACAGATCCACATCACACTTAGGAGTTCTGCCTCCTTGTTTGTCTTGCTGAAGAATAAGGGAAGACGGTATCTGATTAGGAGTTTTACCGAGTTGAACTGCCAGATAGTATTTCTCCTCAATTTCTGTTAGCTCACTGTTGAATACTATAACCAAATAGGTTTAAGCGTTCACTTCTTTAATCAGTGTTAGCACAGCGGAATGATTTTGAAGTCTTCCTTTTTGAAAGCTTTAACGTCACAGAAAGTGTTTTAGTTGCTTAGCGTTCACTTGAGTTTTACTTAACAGATTTATACAAAGATATAAGAATATGAAGAATGACTATAAAGTAAAGAGCATGATATTTGTAAGGTTCGTTGGGTGGTGTAATCCCAACTACGTCATTCTTCTCCTTGAACACTTGGAGGAAATTCACTAAGATGGTTCTCAAAGAATCACACAGAAACTTCTACAAATTAGGGAGAGATGGATGTTGATGACTTGAGCTCCTTGATCACATAGATTTCTGCTCCAAATCACTTTTATCCCCTTGCTTCTTTCACCCAGAAATAATGCAAGTATCCAACTTCGACTTCACACAGATCGCGAGACTTGGATGAGGTTTTTCTAAACGATTTGTTTGATTTTGATAAAGTTCAAACAACTGGGAATATCTCAATAGTAGTGTAGGTTTCTCCGAAAAGAATATTTGAGATATTTGGTTGACTGTCTCAGGAATTGAAGAAAAGCAAGGAGAATGTTTGCTTGAATATTCTGGCTTATATGAGATTTTAAGGAATGAGACTTCAATGCAACAGCAATTTGGCTTGGAGTGGATCGTTGTTTTTTGGCTTGTTGTTGAAGTCCTATTTATAGGCATTCTTGGAAAAAAGTGTCTGTTTGACACATGCACAGGCGGGTGTCTCTCACTTCTGCGAGTGAACCACTTTTGTCCTTTTTTCCTGAAAATCTGATGCACAAAAGTTGGTGTTGCAGTCTATGAAAAGTTAACATTCCAATAGGGTATCTTCTCCGTACGTCTGAAAGTGCTTATCACATTTAATGCTCTTATCCGCATTTAATGCATTTAAATTAAATACCCGTTGGTACTTAATACACTGAGAATAATTGCATTAAACTCCTTCTGGACTTGGAAATAAATTCAGGTGAAATCCATCATTGATAGACGTTTATCCATCCTTGAATTGCTTCTGTCCTATAAGGTGACGCTTGATATAGCTGGTTATTTGGACGCTTGGAAACTTCATCTTCATTCAGACTTCAGGCGCTTGAGTCTTCAAACTTTACTACTGATAAGCTCACTCAGAATTCATCAGACGCTCAGCCTAAGACTACTAAGCCTAACAATCTAGAATAAAACAAAACGAAGCCTATAAAGCCAATTACAAATCTAACGCTTCAAAGCTTATACATGATTTCTACAAAAATCAAACATATATATTTTGGGGTCTAACATAAATTCCTAATTGTCATCATCAAAACATCTAACATGAAATTCCTAACAATTTCCCTCCTTTTGATGATGGCAATACTTACTCTTTTATAGTTCAAGAGTTAGACAGCTATGCTTGAAGTTAAATTCTGATATGTTGGCGTAGCATAATCCATAAGAGTTTTCTGCTCCTCAGCCATTCTGAAACAAGGATCTCGAGTATCAAGGTTCAAACAGATAAAAAATCCAAAATAAAATAAAAATAAATAAAGAAAGAAAGAAAGAAAAATGTCTGAACTAATAAGAATCAACTTGTTATTGATATTGACTACTTGTTGCCTTCCCCGGCAACGGCGCCAATTTGTTAACCCCCGTAACAACACGGTATCAACAAATAATATAGAGTAAGTAAGATCGTCTCCACAGGGAAGGTTATCAAGTACCGAACAATGTTTATCCTATTATTTAGACTATCGATTAGAAAGATTTGAGATTTTAACTAATTAAATGCAGAATTAATAATAACAAAATTAAATAAATGATAAATCAATAAATGGAAAGTCTAGGGATTAAGATTTCATCAAGGTATTTCTATGGATTATGAACATCATTGGATTGTAAATTCTTGCATTCGTTAAAGACCCGAATTTCCTTAATTACATGAATACTCTCCTGAGATCTCCATGAGTACCCAACTAAACTCGTTCTCGTCACTCCCATGATCAATAACTAATCTAATTGAATCCATTAATTTCCATGAAATTCGTTAGCTAGCCTCATGCACAATTACTAATATCCCTATTAAGTAATTTAAACACGTGTATCAAATCTGAACTAATGAATTAATTCACCTCCCGGTACTTCTCAATTCATCTTAAATCATGTATTTGGTGGCCAATCATCTACAAGCATTAAGCCTTCATTGATAGATTAATTAAAGCAAGAAATAATCCAATGAAAATCAACAATCCATAATAATACTCAAGACTACATCTTAAACCCTAGAAAATTATTTAGCTACGCATAATTAAACAAGAAGAAGAAATAATTTGTATAAAATTAAGAAATCACATGTTTAACAATGGTGGAAAATAATAAAGAACAATTGGGGAAGAAGAAGAATTCAAGAAAAACCAAGAAGAACCCTTATGTTGATGGCAAGAATTAAGATTTCTCTTTCTTTTCTTCAAAAGCTTCCTTTTCTTTCTCTCCAAGTTTTTTCTCGTTCTCCTTTCTTCTCTCCTAAAAGAAAATAAAATCTCCCTATTTTTTCTGACTTCTTATACTTATATAGGATTTCTAATTACAAAAAGACCAAAATTCGAGCCCAGCCAGAATTTCTGAAGTCTGCGCGCTGCACAGTGGTGCCGAATATTGGCACCACTGTGCCAATTCTGCTGTCCACTTTTTTTTTCTTCACTTTTTCTTCAACTCAACTCTTTTCGTTTGGACTCTTCTTTTCTCCTCTTTAAGTCTCTTTGTTAACTTCTTCACTTTGGTTAGAAATCCCTTCATTTACTCGCCAAATCAATCGTCCTTTGTCTATAAAAGCATTTAAACGACTTAGAAGCAAAAATACGCAAATACAAATAAAAACAATTAAAAAGATCAACTCAAGGTATAAATTTAAGACAAATGTGAGCTAAAAACATACTAAATCAATGTTACTTTTAAGACCTAACAATGATATCTAAAGGCAGGCATCTAGGAGGTGGATTGTTGCTATCCTTGAAGTTAAAGAATACGAATTCTACAAAAAGGTTAGTAATTCGATGAAATTCGATTTCACTTTTTATTTATGAAAAATCATTGAACAGGTGATCCGGCTTGTGAATCTGGATATATTTTTATTTCCACTGTGCATGAAATAGGATTCACAACATACGCCGCATTGAATGGCACCCTGTTTCTCATTTTTCAGAGATTCTTTTAATCAAAAATGCATTTATTTGATATTTCCTAAAAGTATCTCAAAAAAATGCTACACTCATTTTTCCTAAAATAATCTTAGATATTCCTTGAGAAATGGATTCAAATTGCATTTCTCTAATATTTTCTTCATGAAAGTCAGATTTTTTGTTATTCATGATTAAGCCGTTCACTAAAAAATTAATAGGGTTTATCTGTCAATATCTTAACATAGTCATCAAAAGAATCACATATCTTGATTCGGAATGATGCAAGGTACAAAATAAGATCAATCTTGCATATTTTTTGATGTCTTAATCGATGAGTTCAACTTAGAGGATGTTTGGCTAAGCTTATAAGCTCCTCTAAACATCTTATAAGATGTTTTAGAGCTTATAAGCTCTATAAATTTGTTTGGTAAATTTTAAAAACAAACAGTTTATAAGACTAAAAAATAAGATGTTTGGATCTTATAAGCTGTTTTTAAAAAAGTAACTCACCCCCACCTTTTTTTAAACATCTTATAAGATGTTACATCTTATAAGCCCCTAAAACATCTTATAAGATGTTTTGGATAAGCTTAGCCAAACACCCTCTTAGATATGTTTAAATTTTCTTATTTAAAAAAAAACTCATCGATACCAATTTTCCATAAAAAAGATTTTTTTCTTACCAAAAAGGCATATCACATCACATATAATCATTACACTTTTTACTATAAAAAAAACTCATTCAAACACACTCTCTACTCCTTTAAAAATTACTTCTCTTACTTTTTTTAAGGAAAATAAGAAATGGAAAATAGCATATCATCCAATCAGGGCATATGTGTTATAGGTGATTTTATTTATGTTTTTGGATCGAGCCAATCTTTTAAGATTATGAATAACTTAGTCAAGTTTGTTCCAATATACCCGTCCTTTGCATCTACTCACTTTGGGACGAGTTAGCGCAGTCTTTATGTTTTTGGTAATTTTAATAAGATGAAAAATTTAATTGGAACTCACTAAAACTCACATTTCCAAAACAAGAACGTGGTTGTCTATAATGAATTACAGGAGATGGGAGAAATTAAGTGATTACATGCTCAACATATCTTATGGTATTTAACGCTTAACGTTCCACTAGCAAATATGAGCTCCATCAATGGGAGCACCTTAAGCTTTATAGTACCCCAATGTTAACCCCTTAAGGTGTCGGGTGGATTTGGCACGTCAAGCTTGCATGCCAAGCAGAAATGGGTGTTAGCTGGGCGGCACGTCGGGTTGGATAAAATGTGTTCGTCTCGCGACATGGGCTGCTTGGAAGCACACGACACACTTGTGGGACATTGTTGGCACTTGTTGGACAATTTGACTAGCCAAATGTGGGGCATGCTGAGGAGATCTCGAGACAACGCTCGTTGAGAGTGCAAAGTGGGCAGACACTAGTCGGGTGGCTGAGGAATTTAGCAACAGTGCGCATAGCCAGGCAGCTGTGCGCACACTTGGTCGAGTTTTTTTGGATGGTCGATAAACTTGAATTGTGGTGCACTATGTGCGCATAGTGTTGGGCAACATTGTCGAGACGGGTCGGCATCGTGCAAGAAAATTAGCCATTGAACATGACGGGTGCATGCGTGGGACAAGTTATTGACTTGTGGTTGGATGACTATTATTGGCATGTTCGAGTCATGCAGGCAATTGGTAAATTTATCAGGGGGAAGTTAAAATTCATCTGAGAGGCATGTGCAAGTTGGCTGGATTCTTATCTAAACAACTGCCCCAAATTTTTTGATATTGCTAGAAATAGTTGTTGACACTTGTTGGAATATGATTGGACTGAAACTTTCGATAGTTGGGAGTTCTCAATTGCATAGTTTTTAGGATTTTATTTGTTGAACCAAGATATACATATTTTACTTGATGTGTGGATGCCTTGGACAAGTTTCTTGTATTTTGCTTGGAATAAAGTATAAAGTTGGGCACTGTCTGTAAAAATTGTCTCTTTACATTTATGCAGCATGCATGTGTTGTGTGGACGCGTTTAAGGCTGGAAAATCAAACGCTTAGGTTGGGAAATTAAAACACAAGTGTTTGCTGAGAGTAGACTGACTAGATTCAAGGCAAATTCAGGCAGCAGAACGGGTTCTCGTTGGGCGAAAATTACATGATAAATATCTCCTGTGATAGTTGGTATTAGAGCCAGATTGTTGGATCCTTATTCAGCATTGTTGAGTGTGTGTTGTTTTTGTTGCTGGTTCGAATTTGTGAAAAATTCATAAAAGTATGGCTGATCAATCTTCTATTACATTGACATATCACATTCTCGAGGTAGAGACGAGGATCCGAAGGATCGCAGGATTTCTGGGTACTCCACCAGAACCATCAATAACTCCTCTATTTGAAGCACCATAAGTTGTGCACAAATTGTAGACTCTTGATAAGGAAATACCGTTATTTATTGAGGAACAATTCATGTCGATTGCTAGGGATTTGCGCATGCTACAAGGTGTTATTTACTTGAAGTTGGATGCAATGTACACAGAGGTGGCCATTTTGAAAAAGGTTGTTGACAGTGGGACATCAAGTAGGGACCATTCATCCAAATTCAAGGTTCCTAATCCTAAACCATTTGAGGGTGAAAGAAATTCAAATAGTTGGAAAACTTTCTGTGGGATTTGGAGGCATATTTTTAGGTTGCTCAGGTGTCAAATTCTAAAAAAGTTTATAGCAAGAATGTATTTGATGGGTGACATCAAAATATGGTAGTGATCTCGATTGTTTGATGTAAGTGACAATTAGGAGAAGATATAAACGTTGAAACATGAATCGAAAGAACAATTCTTATTGTGCAACACGCATGGGTTAGACAAGAGTCCATTCATAACTTGAAACATACGAGGAATTTCTGGGAATAAGTCAAGGAATTCAGTTTGTTGATATTGAACATGAGGGACATGTCGTAGGAAAATAAGTTGTTCGACTTTTTAGTCAGGTTGCAAAATTGGGCGCAAACCGAATTGAGATGGCAATGCGTCAAGGATTTGCAATATGTCACTGCTACTAGAAAGCGGTTGGTTAATTTCAATGTTGTGGGTGTACCACTATCAAAACAAGGAAACAAATACTCTGGGCAAACAAGAATTCGTGTCAAAGAAAAATCTTATAAAAAGTAAGACACCAAGGAGGGGGATATGCATCCAATTCAAGAGAGGGCTAGGCAGGGCTATTTTGTCTATGGGGACGATAATTTGATAGGAAATATGTTGGAAACGCATCAATTAGAATACTTTGATGGCTTAAACAAAGGAGAATGATGACGATGTCGAACTTAATTAGGTTAACATGTCGCAATTGTTAAGTTCAATTCAAAAACAAGTTGATGTTTTAGAAAGATTAAATGACAAAAATGACAAAGATTAAATCACCAAGTTGTTTGCCCGGAAAATCTCATCTCCTGAACAATAGTATTAGTAAGTCAATATTTAAATCATGGTAGATCTTTGTTGGGATGGCCAGCCAACATGAGATTCACTACAATTATAGTATTGATTTAGGATTGAACCTAAGTTCAGAATTGGGAACACATTTTCTTCGTCTGAGGTATTGGAATTTCAATAGGTTCCTTAGGTTAGTGTTAACAACGGATCAATGCGAATCAGCTCTATATTCCCCGAACCGAGTTATGTTCTTTGTTATGGATACCTGCTATTCTTGAGATTTTTTTTTTTGAAATACCTTGAACTATATCTTGACAATCTTATGAGCTTTGAACCGTCGTATCTTTTATTTAATATATTACTTCTTGGTGCTATGAGCAATTGAACCACTTTTCCATTCCAGAGTAATCATCACTGACCTGAAAATCTTGTCATAATCAACATCTGGAATCCTATCCAATTCTAAGTTTTGCATTTTCGTTATTCTCGAAACCCCTATTATTTGATATTTTTATTAGTGACTCTTGTTCACCTCTCAAGCATCATACTTCATTACAATCGCTATTCTCGGATACCAAATTCAACTTTCTACATTTGAGGACTCTTCTATTTGAGCTTGAACATTCTCCCAAACCCTTTGCGCATTGCTCCCATTGGCATCTATTTATCAATGGACTTGAGTTAAAAATTCTATTTTGTCCGTTTTTTTTGGAGTCCTATATTGTCTCCGCAAATTTGCAACGTCTCTTGATTATCAATCTTTACTCCTATCCAAGTCGTTGTTGTGAGATTCTATCTCCCTTTAAAACTATGCATCATTTCAAATTATTATTATTGATCATCTCCCTCATCATCGATGGCTTATGTTCATGAACCTTTTTAAACTTGATATTGATTCTTATGAAACTTCTACGCATCCAATGCCTCTTTCGCTTGGATAACAATTAACTTGATATTTGATCTTCTTAAATACCTTATATTTATTCTTCATAAGGATTCAATCATGATCGTCTATCTATTTGATTCACTTATCTTAAAACCTTTGAGCTTATACTCCTTAGCTTGAGATACATATACTCTAACCGCTCGGGTGAACACTCAAATATTCTTGGTTAGATCTTTCAATTGTATTGTTACCCTCGTCCGTCAATTGACAATATCTTATTTGTATATCATTTAATGATTCGACGAGATCGATTGCTTTATTTCCACTGTATTCAACCATCAATACTGGTTCTTATTCCTAATATTTTGAGAATCACTTATATCATGTAACTTCAATATGTTGAGGATTTACATCCTAATTCCCTTTCTTATTAATCTCTAATTCTTTTTGTCCCATGAACATTATTGAAATAATTGAATGTATCCTCATCATCTTGTCCGTTCTTTGAATTTGGGGACCAAATTCTCCTAAGGAGGGGGGATTGTAACATCCTAAATTCTCGGCTCCTAGTTCTATAAGCTAAGGTAAGAGATATAATTCTCGTTAATTAGATTTCATGATTTATTCAATTTTATTGTCTTCTTAGACTAAAGTAAATTAGGTGATACAGATGTGGTCTACTCAGTCTTGTGGATATTTTTCGGCATTAAAATTATTTGGTAGAGGCTTTCTTGATTTGGGGCAAATAAAAGATTCTCCAAAACTTTGAGGATCAAAGTGAAATTATTATAAAGGAAAAGGACCAATCTTTGGTAGACATATATTAAGTATATTATACGTTTTATGTCTGAATTGGAAGGTGGATATCAAGTCTAGTGGACTGAACTGCACATTTCAAAAATGTTTGTGGTCAAATTGTAAAACTAAAAAGGTACAAGGACCAAATTGTAAATTTTGAGAAAAAGACATTGCTGGATGATAAGAAGCAGATTAAAAGCTTACACCTCCTGCTTTACCAAGTGATGCATGGTTTGATAGGATTCCTCCACATTCTCATAACTATATACCTTTAGCCACCTAGCATGACATGCACCTCTTCAATTGAAGCCCTCATTTATCTTGTTTATACTACAATATAAAGCATAACTCCTAGAAAGTCTCTCTCTGCATATCTTTATTTTCAGAGCAAAGGAAACCCAATGAAAAATGAGAGCCAACCCCTGCAAAGAAAACAAATTAGTCATTCCTTCTTTACCGCTAAAAACGCAGATTGTGCAGTGTTGGAATAATTTCGATTTGAAAGGTCAAATGACATCCAAATTGAGTGTTATTGGTATTCATCTCTTCCTACGAGGTATAGGAACATTATGGTAGTTTTATTTTCTACCCAGAAGTTCGGAGTTGATCACAAAGTCCATCTTACCAAGACGCATCTGCACAGAGTCTGAATCAGCTACAAGTAGAGTTTTGGCTAGCTTTGAATTGGAACTGGGTTCTTTCATCGCTCTCAATGATAGGTAACTACTTCAAATGTCTATAGTGATAATTTGAGATGAAATTATTGTTGGGTTATTGACTTGGTAAGTTAGATTATGACCTACAAGTTATGAATATTGTTTTCTGAATTTCAGTTTCTGCCTTTGATGTTCATGGCTATAATTACATGACCAAACGTATGAATTAGACGATGTTAAATTTTTTGAAACCACTTGGTTATGTTTTGAAGTTCTATACAAAATTTTGTAAATATTGGAGTTCTGTGGATTGTTCTAAAAATAGTTGAATAAAACTGCTATTCTGTTCGGCGGGATTGGCAAATACTACAGTTTTGAAGTTATTTAGTGCATCTGGAAATTTGTTTTTACTCTGAAACTTTTACAGTATCTATATAAATCTGTTAGGAAGATTGCATCAAAATTTGGGAGTATTTCAAGAAACAGGGGATTTTATAATAATATTTGAAATAGGACTGGCTTTCCTAGAAAAATGTTTTCGTGCAGCCATGTTTTGGTGATCGAAACCCAATTTAACGACGTCAATTAATTCTGAGTTTTTATGACACGTTATTAAAGATGATGTTTCTGTTTCTGTAAAATCTTAGAGTAAAATCATACTTTGAGAATTTGTGAGAATTTTTGTAGTGGAACTGCGCCGATAAGTAGCTTGAAGCTTGTTTGAATTAAACCACCAATATGTCTAGTGTATATATAGTGTGACTTATGAGTTTTGGTTAGGTTAAAGTATCATAGTTCAAGAATATGATAGTGTGCTTGTATAGCAGGATATATCCGTGGTTCGAATAAGACACGAGGCGACGACGTCGGGTTGTAACTGTGAGGGTTTCTCTTTTCCTTCAAAACTCTTTAATTGCTTTACCTACTTGTGATTTCCTTGTTTTGTTATACAACTGTCTTATCAGTATCCTGTTGATTGGTTCGTGATGATTCTTGAGTCCTAAATATCTCGTTCAGTTCAATATCTCGTTATCCTCGATGATGATTTCTTTCGCGTCTATAGAACATGTCCTGCCTCGAAATAGTCTTCGTTCTGATCGGTGTCAATTACCTTATGTCTTGTTGTACCAATTCCTGGTTCGTATATTTCATCTTCTCATTGAGGCCATTGTAATTCTTGGCTCTACTCTGTCGGCTAAGGGAGCTAAGTGCTACGCCGTGGGAGCCACCTCTTGAGGCTTCGGCGCAAAGTGCTACACTGTGTAGAGTCCCGTGGTCTGGCATCCATCCGCGATATGTCTCTTTTCTTGATTTAGAGCTTTGACTCTTAAAGACAGAGTGAAGGGAGCTAAGTGCTACGCCGTGGGAGCCACCTCTTGAGGCTTCGGCGCAAAGTGGTACACGGTGGGAGCCATCTCTAGAGTCCCGACACCTATAGATCAGTGAAGGGAGCTAAGTGCTATACGGGGCAAAGTGCTACGCGACGACGGGAGCCACCTCTAGAGTCCCGACACTTGAAACCATATGGTATGCATAGAAAGGTGTGAAGTCTCTTGCTGGTATGGGACAGTGGGGAGACGGAGCACAATCGTTTGATATGAGTTCTAAAGTACACGAGTTGTTTTCTTTGTTCTTTGTTTCGATACTTGATTGTTCGCCCTTCTGATATATTGATTGATTCATTTACTTGCTTCTATATATGCTTGTCTCTGTTATAATCTTTCACTGCAGATTCCACTTCAAAGATAAAAGGTAAAGAAAACCGTTTATACCTCACTAAGTCATTCGGACTCACCCTTCCTTTTTCTTCCTTTTCAGATGAGTTTAGTATGTCAGATACGAGTGGAGAAATTAGAAGTAAAGGAAGCATTGCTTCGTTGTTATTAGAAGGAGTTATGTTTTGGGATGTATAATTGGGTATGTATCGGTATTCTCTTGGAGACCTTTGATTGATAGAGTTGTTGTTGAATTGTGTAAGACTGATGAATGATGTATTGTTGGTTTAATTGGAATGAAAAAAATTTAGTTTCAAAAGATGAAGTATTGGTATAGTTCGAACGCTTAGCGCTGACTCGAGAAAGAACGATCTCCTGGATCAAGCTAGCGTTGCGGTGTGGCGGGCCACCCGGTCAGTGGGCGCTACACTTTCTCTCTTTCTTGAATCTCTCTAGGTAAGAGTCTAAAAACAAAATATTCAGCAACAACCACCCCCCCCCCCCCTTCACTTAGCCAAAATAAAGAAGTTTGAATATTTTGCTAGCACGTATAATATCAAGTTCTTCGCGTGTGGAGATGTGGATATCCTTTGAGACGTGGAGTTGAGATTTTCATGTTTGGATTATCCTAAGGCAGGGACTCGAACAAGAATCAAGAGGAGAAAATAACACCACTCAAGAACATTAAGGGCCTGTTTGGCGCTAGCATTGGACAAAAACTTGCTTGCCAAGCTTCTTCATGGTGCCGATCAGGGACGGAGCCAGAAATTTTACTGGGGGGGCGAGATTGTTGTGATATAGTTATACACTTTTTTTTGCCAAATAGACGAAGGATTCAAGGGGGGTGAGGGGGGCTTGCCCCCCGCGGTACGATACTCTATATTTATGGGGGGAAATATAATAAGAAATTAGGTTCAATTACAACTTTTGACATTCTTTATACTCTTATACCTCTTTCGTTATAGCCAGAATTTTGGGTTTGGGGGGGCGAACTCAAAGAAAAAGAAAAAACGTGATATTTTTTTATTTTGAGGGGGGGCGAAATTCATATATAAATTTTTTTTGTAAAATAAAAAATTGGAATTTTCAAAATTGAGGGAGGTGGGCGCACCCTCCAGCCCCCTCCCCCTGGCTCCATCCCTAGTACCCATTGTCTTACGATAGGAATTTATAGGTAAGGTTCTTAAAATATTTAGTTTATTTTTTAAATCAGATGGTACCATGCAAACCTAAACCGCATTGGATTGCACCAATTTAATTATCGTTTTTCGTTGCATTTTTTGTGCAACTCGGGGTTGATATTTGTTAGGAATTTTTACGATCCCAACATTCAATGCTTCAAAGTAATCACTTAACAATCGAACTAAAACATTCTGCTGGGACCCAACAAATTTACATGAAAGTACCATCTGGATATATTACTATTCAAAACAAAAGAATATTTTCCTGAAAAGAAGAAACGAGAAAACTATTTACAGTAGTATAGCTACAAAGATGACAAGACGTTATGTATATAGTTTGGCTAGCAGCAAAAGTAAGATCAAAAACACATTACAACATCTTATAAGCAAAGTTCGACTTGGTTCCGCGATTAAAGAGCATTGGGACTCTTGTAAAATGTGTAGCCGCTTGAGATGACAACTCCTGCTATGTTTGGACTTGGACCTTGGATTTTGATGAGGAAAAGAAAAAAGATAAAGTTAAAACACTAAGTACTATGATTTTGAAGTGCGGAAAACATAATCCTCAGTGCTTTCCTCCTCCGTTAAACCCAATGACTTTTCAAGATCTTCTCTTGTTGTGTCAATTTTAACGTCGAGTCGAGATGGGGAAAATGATGATTTCCATGATCTTCCTTTACGAGAACTCCCTGCTATAGAAACAATGTATTCAAGTGCCACAACAACATCGCTTATCATGGGTCGGAAACTTGCTTGTTCTTGAAGACACATTGAAGTAATTGCGAGGGCATGGTGAAGACTCTTGCTCGAGAAGCGTCCTTCTAGAAGAGGGTCCACCATCTGAACATACTTCGTCCTGTCCTTTAGGAAGGGACGAGACTGCAAGCAATAAATATTTCAAATATATATCTCATGCGCGTTTAACTACTTAATTTTACATCAAAGCTATATATATATATATATATATATATATATATGAATGATTGACATAAACTCACCCACACAACCAGATTCTGCTCTCCGGGTTTCTTGGTGCCATCTATAGCCTTTCGGCCCGTAATCAGTTCCAAAAGGACAACACCAAAGCTATAGATGTCTGATTTTAGAGTCAATCTCCCACTCATGGCATATTCCGGGGCACAATATCCGTAAGTTCCCATCACTCGTGTTGAAACATGAGTTTTGTCGCCAACTGGTCCTAGTTTAGCAAGACCAAAATCAGACAACTTTACATTATACTCATTATCCAAAAGTATGTTTGAAGATTTCAAATCACGGTATATCACGGGTGGATTTGCGTGGCAATGAAGATATTCAAGCCCACGAGCTGCACCACAAGCAATCTTCAGCCTCGTGCTCCAACTCAATGGCTTCTGACCGGGCTCTAAATCTGGGAGGGTAAAACAACCATTCAAACACACTAGTCGGTAAGGCACACTAGACGCGTGTGCAAAAACTATAATTGATATGAAGTTTTTTGTGTAAATTTAGTTGGGAAAAATCCATAATTTATCCCTGATGTTTCAGTTGTTTGTCAAGATCGTCACTGGAGTTTATAATTTTATAAATGCTGTCCTTATCATTCCTAAGAAATTTTGGCAATTGATATTGGTAGTCAAAAAATTATCAAATAAAATAAAAGAAAAAAACAAGTTCATAATTATCCATGAGGTCTTCATAGATTGTCAAAATCATCACTACATTTTTTTATTTTGTCCATATTGTCTTCCCATTTTTAGAGGAAAAAAGAAATTTTTATATTAAATTATACTTCAATATAATTTGTATTCCAACGTATACTACTTAATCAGTATTACCTCTTTATGATTGAATACTTCATTTGAAAAATTGAGTAATTCAGACATAGAATAATATCTTGTTCAAGGTTGGAACAACTCAATGCAAATCATCTACTATTTCCTTCAGTCATTAATTAAATGTTAATTAATAAAACAAAAATAGAATCTTAATTTGTAATTTACAGTGTAAATTAAATATCAATTTTCCTTCATTAGAAAAAATTTGAGAGGTGCTAGATAATTTTTCATGATAAAATCAAAAACTTTTTATCAAGACAAAATTTACTTAGGAATCACCTATTTTTTTACCTGGAAAAGAGAGGTGATGTATCTAAAAAAGAAATTCATATTGTTGACAATAATTAACGACAAAAAATAATTACTTGTGCTTATAAAAATATTACAATATAATACCTAATCTACTCTTAAAATAACATATATATCAGTGAGGCTAACACATTTATCTATATGGTTATATTTCTAAGCACAAAATTAAAAGTATTTATTTTATGATACTACGATTCTTTTCATGAATATAATGTATTTGCTGAGGCTAATTATGATATGTGAAGAAAAATATTGAGATAAGATTGTATAAATGAAAAAATAAAAAGAGAGATGTTCAAAGAAGGAAAGATAGATAATAGAACAATCATATTTTTAAGGGGTTATTATTTTAAATTCAATGAAAATGCAAGGGACAAGAAAAAGTACTGACACCAAGTAATTTTATACAAGGGCCTTTAGTAAGCTTAGAAAATAACATATTTATCATTTGTTAATCGGATTTGGCCAAAAGGACAACATTGACATAATTAAAAACCTTTGGGATTGATTTTGAGAATTCGCTGAAACCTCAAGGACAATTTTGACTTTTTCCCAAATTTAGTTAAGTACAAGTGAATGGAAAAAAAGATCAAATGTGACTAGAAGAAGAAAAATAGAGAGAAGAAGATAATTAGTAAAAGGAAGTGAGAAACCAAATAAGACCTCACTATATTCAATTTCATGGACTATGTGGTTATCATCATGTCACCACAACAGAACATATGATGTGGTACTATAATGGTCACATGGTACATGAAAACTAAATTCACATATCAAACACATAACAGTCTCATCATGTAACACATAGCAGTCTCATCATGTGATCCCGAAACTACTTACTAATCCATAAGGCAATTATCTATGCCCCTCTTCAATTATAGATATTGTAGATGATTACGACTAAGGAGAAATATGTATGTTTCTAGAAGGGGGCTCGAATCAACGACAATAATTAACATAAGGTGGTTTTCGGAGCACAAAATTTTTAAAGTTTCACTTATTTATTCATTTAATTTCCAATAAACAATCAAAACACATGCATAAATCTAGCTAAAATGAGGGGTGAAGTTTGAACCAGATAGTTCGGTTCCTAACTGACTTGATATAGTTTTTGGGTCACGTTGTGTTTTCAGGCAACAAAAGATGCTACCCGACATTTTGAACACCCGACCCGAAAAATTAAACCCAATATTAACTGGCCTGAAGCATTAGACAAGAGTCAAGAACGGTACACAAACTGATAAAGAAATTCGATTGTAGATTACCAAAAAGATGATTCTCGAGGCTACCCATTGGCATGAACTCATATACCAATAGTCTCTGGTCACCGTCAGTACAGTACCCGATCAAGTTCACAAGGTTGGGATGGTGTAGCAGACTTAACAGAAGAACTTCCACGATGAATTCTTGATTCCCTTGAAACCCTTCAAGATTAAGTTGCTTTACGGCAACAATCTGATTATGAAAATCTAACTGATGAGCATTACTTGAAGCATAAATTACATCAATAAGATTGAAAAAAAGGGTCAATTTTCTACCAATGAATTCTTAGAATTGATTTATTATAAGACTAGTGATATTTGCACTCCATGTATTATTGCATGCCCTCGACTTTCAATTTTTTTCACTTGATAATTGAGGATAATGTTATATTTTATAAAAGAACAATGCTTGAAAGATATAATATAAATTTCGATTCCATAATTAGAAGAAGAGCTGCATGTAGTTTCATTTGAATGCTTTATAAGGTACTACTTTAAATGTATGCTTACGAGATTGTATATATCTAACATATATGACATTATAGAACAAATTATAAATGAGTCAGCGCATATTTTGAGCACATTATTGAATACAACTCTTAATTCAAGCATATTAGTAGTAATTGAAAATGTTAAAAATTACTATAAACCTATGAATGTAGCGAAAGTAGAACAACATGAAGCTATCTGAAATTATTCTTACGCTATCCAAAGGCTCTAAATTATATCAAACCAAAATCTCATCAACCTTAACACCAACTCTAAGGACATCTCCATTGTGATTTTTGCTTATTGTACATAATTAGATAATTAGTATAGAGCAAACATCATAAACCTCATAATTTTCAATTGTTTTCAATTACTCAATACAATATTTTCTTCATCATAATTCCAAATGTTTGGAAAAGTCCAAGTATAAAATTCAAAAAATAGAGGGCTTACTAGGCCAGACGGTAAACGCCCCTTATAAACACATCCAAAACCGCCTTCACCAATCAAATTAGCTTCCCTAAAATTCTGTGTCGCCATTGCAAGTTCTTTGAATGTGAAGCTATGCGCCACATTTCCCGGAGATTTGCCCTCCTTGCCTCTTGATCTCACGGAACTTCCGTTCTTTACACTATCTAAATAATTCAAAACACACAAAACATAGGGAAAAAATAAAGTAATCAATACCCTGCGCAAATACTTAGTCATAAACTCAAATTTTTGGTAGCTACATTTATCATTTACCACTATCATTGACATTTGTTTTTCCCTTCCCACGAACTGCATATCCAATCAATCCAAGCATTGATTGGAAATAATAAGAAAAGCATAAACTATTACATCTCGAAATCAAAGGCATTATACAAAACAACTCTATAAAAATATTTAAAGTTTAGAAGAATATATAAAACCTGAAGATTCACTAGATTTTGGAGACATATCTTCATCATAATCCATCACGTCCTTATGCCGAGGTTTCATGCAAGAAAAGCAATTCATTTCTTGCAGCCCCTCTTTTTTAATTCCTTATAAAATGCTTTTTCCCTCTCAAAAAATTGATTTTCCAAATAAAACCAGAATTTGTAGAGACAACAATCAGAAAATTTCAACTCAACTTTCGCAAAGCAAACTCCATTATGATCAACATTAGCTAGCCATCACAAAAATCAAAAAATTAAAAAAAACAAAAGAATAGACTACGTACAACTTGCCAACCTAATCTCAGATAATATGAAAACACACAGAATTACAATGTTGGAGAGAGAACAAATACATATTCCCTCTCCTTTCAGAATGCCTGAAAACACGAATCCCAGATAATAAAAAAATTAAAATCAAATTCATACAAAACTATTCACAATTTACACAAATCTATGCAAAAATAACAATTACCACAAACCTCAAAAGCAAAAGGCAACCAAACAATTTACATACTAAAAATAGTTTGCCACATTAAAAAGATAAAGATTCTTTGACCAAATTTTTTTTTAATGCAACATATTGAAATTAGACACCGCAAACTAATATTTAAAGATAAGAGCAAAATTTAAGGAGCCTTTTTTGTTATGATTAACAAGTTTATTTGTTTTCTTTTCCTATATTTAGCTCAGCACTTTCCTTTACTTACAACCACTCCCTCTTTTAACGCCATTTTTCACTGTAATATTTTCCCCTTTTTTCTCCCTCAAAATCAAATCATTTTTCTATTTTTCATGAGTTGTTACTCTATGTTGTGTATGGGCAATTTGTCTCATTCAGAGTGTGCATTTAAACGTTTAGGGTGATGCTGGAATCAAAGTTACATTTACTAATCACGTACCACTATAATTGTTCCTTTTATTAAATTTTAGGAAAATTACTAAAATATACTTAAAACATATTTTTATATCGAGAAAATTCATGAAAAAGAATTGGGAAAATTACTCAAAACCCCCTAAAATAATTTTTCATATCCAAAAAACCCATGAAAATATTTTTCAATCTTAAAAACCCATTCTACAAACTTTTCATTCCGAAAACCCCAAAAGTCAGGATTAACAACTTTTGGGACTAAACTATCCCTTCATTTATTAAGTTAATAATAGATCAATTATTTTTTCTTAATGTATCATTTTGTTTTGATTCATTCAAATTGATGAATCATAAAATACGGATTTTCTGTTGTAATATTAATTTTTTTAAATATTTTTATATAATTTTTTTTGATTTTAATATGGTAATTATCTATAAATATATGTTTTAAATTTTTTAAAAAGATTAAATCTGAAAATTTAAAATTAAAATCATAATTAGTATCAATTATCAATGCAAAATTTTTAAATAAATAAATTTTATTGCATAACAACAATAGATTAATTTTTAATCTAGAAGGCTAAAGGCAATTAAGTCCATAAATTTGTTAACCCTAAATATTGGGTTTTTTGGAATGAAAAGTTGATGGAATGGGTTTTTTGGATTGACAAATATTATCATGGGTTTTTTGGACATAAAAATTTATTTTAAGGGTTTTTTAGTAATTTTCTCAAAAGAATTTTCAGTCTCATATATCTATTTCACCAATTTTACATTCGAAAAACATACAATAATTAAAACTAATAATTGTTTGGATCAAATTACCTTTAAATTCTTAAGTTAAATGTTGAATAATTAATTTTTAGGGTAAAATGCATTAAAAAAAACCCCGAATTATAATGGGAGAATTTAAAAAAATAATACAAAAATAAATATTAATTATTAAAATAATACAACTTTAATTAGACATCAGAAAATATCACATTCCACTGTCGGGTACAGTGGAATCAGACTGACTCCGATGTACCCGACAGCAGAATCAATAAAATATTTTTTTCAATAAAATATTTTTTTTTAATAACTATTGCATTCCGTTGTCGGGTACAACAGAATGCAATATAATATTATTATTTTTCTTTGTTAATTAAATAATAAATTTTTCTTTATTTTCGACTCATTTTTCTCCCTTTTCCTGCATTTTTGGGTTTAACTTGAAAATATAAATTATAGACTTTCATATAGACTTTGTAACTGCACAATAATGGACTCCTTTCAATACTCGGGTGAAGGAATACGGCAAGTAAAAGGAAACATTAGAGCAATTTTTTTAAAAAAATAATGACTTTGTTTATGTTTTCGGCTCATTTTTCTCCCTTTTTTTATTTATTTTTGGGTTTTGACTTGAACACATAAATTGTAGATTTTCATATCAATTTTATAACCACTCAAAAATGGACTCATTTCGATGCCCGGGTGAAGGAATACGGACCATTAGAACAATTTTTTTAAGAAAATAATGATGTTTTCCTTATTTTCGGCTCATTTTTCTTCCTTTTTTCGTTCATTTTTGGGTTTCAACTTGAACACATAAATTGTAGGTTTTCATATAAACTTTGTAACCGCAAGAATGGATTTATTTCGATGCCCAGGTGAAGGAATACGGCAAGCAAAAAAGCAACATTTGTTCAAGTCTATTCTTGTCGTATTCCTTCACCCAAGCATCGAATGAGTCCATATATTCTTGTACGGATACTAAGTTTATATGAAAAATCTACAATTTATATATTAAAATCAAAACAGAAACATGCACGAATAAGGGAGAAAAATGAGCCGAAAACAAGGAAAAAATCATTAACTTCTTAAAAAATTGCTTAACTGTTGCTTGTCGTATTCCTTCACACGGGCATCAAAATGAGTCTACTCTTGTGCAGTTACAAATTTTATATGAAAATTTTCAATTTATGTGTTCAAATCGAAACCAAAAATGAATGAAAAAGGGAGAAAAATGAGCCGGAAACATAGACAAAATCATTATTTTCTTTAAAAAATTGCTCTAATAGTTTTTTTTACTTACCGTATTTCTTCATCCGGGCATCAAAATGAGTCCATTCTTGTGCAGTTACAAAGTTTATATAAAAGTCTACAATTTATATGTTTAAGTTGAAACCCAAAAATGTACGAAACAGGAAGAAAAATGAGCCGAAAACAAGGAAAAAATCATGATTTTCTTAAAGAAAATTGCTCTAATACTGCTTTTTTGCTCGTCGTATTCCTTCACTCGGGCATCGAAATAAGTCCATTCTTGTGCAGTTACAAAGTTTATATGAAAATCTACAATTTATATGTTCAATTCGAAACCCAAAAATGAACGAAAAGGGGATCAAAATGAGCCGGAAATAAGGAAAAAAATCATTATTTTCTTTAAAAAAAATTGCTCTATTGCTGCTTTTTTATTGTCGTATTCCTTCACCCGGGCATAGAAATGAGTCCATTCTTGTGCGGTTACAAAATTTATATGAAAATCTACAATTTATGTCTTCAAGTTTAAACCCAAAAATGAATGAAAAAAGGAGAAAAATGAGCCGAAAACATAAACAACGTCATTATTTTCTTTAAAAAAATTGCTCTAATGTTTCTACTTGCCATATTCCTTCACCTGAGTATCAAAATGAGTCCATTCTTGTGCGATTATAAAGTCTATATGAAAGTCTTCAATTTATATGTTCAAGTCGAAACCCAAAAATGCACGAAAAAAGGAGAAAAATGAGCCGAAAATAACGAAAAATTAGAAGGAAAAAAAAACATGATATTGCATTCCGCTGTACCCGACAGCGGAATGCAATAGTTATTAAAAATAAATTATATTTTATTGATTCCACTGTAGGGTACAGCTGAAGCAGTCTGATTCCGCTGTACCCGACAGCGGAATGTGCTATTTTCTGATATATAATTAAAGTTTTATTTTTTAATAATTAATATTTATTTTTGTATTATTTATTTAATTTTCCCGGATTATAATAGGCTAAACACCTCGTTTTATTAGAAAGTTTGTGCAAAATCCTCATTCCATTAGAAAGAGAGAAGGAAATATGCATGTGTGATTTTAAAAATAACACTATCTACTTTTTATGAAGTAGGGAGAAGGTATAAATGTCAAATAAGCATGTCAATAAAGGTGAAAAGAATGGAAAACATGTTCATCTTCTAACAAAATAGAAATTTCTCATGGACCTTTTTAATAACATAAGGGAGTGTTTATCCTATTTCGTTAACACATGATTTATTTTCTATTTTCGAGATAACACGGTGGAATTTTATGCAATTTACCCTAATTTTTATTATCGAAATACTTTTGTTTTGAATATTTGAAACTCAAATAAATTCTATACCAAGATGTAGGGCTGAGCATTGGTTTTGAAAAACTGCCTGAACCGACCGCACTGCACTGAACCGCACCATTTTTTGTCAATTTTTAAAGAAAACTGTGGTTTAAAATTTAAATGAAAACCGCACTGCCTATGCGGTTTGGTTTCAAAATTAATGTTAGAAAATCGAACCGCACCGCCACGGCCTACATACATACATACATAAATATATTTCTCATTATTCTTTTTTAATTTGAACTTTTAATAAGTTTTACTCGTAATACTATCCATATTTGTAGTTTTATTTAATATTTGTTATTGAAATGATATGGTTGTATCTTTTACATGATTAATAATATGTTCAATCAACATTTGTGCTTGAGACTTTTAAAGCAATAATATCTTACGATGTTTTACTGTTATATTTTTTTATATAATAGAAAAATGAAGAGTTTTGACAAAAATAAGTATTATAGATTATATTTTACATTTGTTCTATTTAACTATCACAATTATTTGTAATAGCAATGTCACATTAGATTTATTATTGTTTTATAACTTTATAATATACTTTACAATAGTATTTCCTTTTGCATATTTTAGTGCACAAATTTTAATAAGCAAACAATTACATGTCATTTTTTGTATTACTTGTTTATATACAAATTTCTCGTCCTACTTTTCATACAAGCTAGATTAAGACATTTTCTTATATATGAGTGTGTATTTATTTGATATATATATATATATATATATGTATAGTAAAACATGTACATATTATATTTATACTCAGTGTAAAACAGATATTTAAAGAGATATACTAGTATTTTTTCCTGTTCTAAACGTATGATACTCTTATATAATAATATGTAATGACACTAATGTTTTTTTTAATGATTTATGGAGTTTAATCTTGGTAAATGTTTCCTGGACAAGTAGATTCTTAGTTATGAATTATCATTATCTTTTTATTAATTAGTTTAACAAAATATATGACAAACATTGTTTGCTTATTTAGTTTTAGAATGTAAAATAACTTGAAAATAGCTAATCTACTTTCTACAGTGGATAACCTTCCACTTAGTGCATCTACTTTTGAATCCACGGTAGAAAGATTTTCCATCATAGAATGACCGAGTTTTTCCAGGCAAGAAATTTTTTCCATTATCACACCGAGTTTTCTACAACCTCGCAGCTAGGTTCTGATGAATGACCCGGAGCACTTTCAATAAGAAGGGATGGATGAAAAAATTGGAACGTTGTCGGGTCGAATGGCTGATGAGGCACATGGGTCGCTTTTCGGATGAGGATCACTAATGTCTTCTATTTTGTTCAATCCAAGTGAAGAACATTTACCGGCCATGTCTGTAAGGTACATATCTTCAAATATAATATGACCTCCCTTCTCTAATATTGCTATCCAGGCTTCGGTAGTCGTGTCCCCCACGGAGTTGGTTTCATTAAAAGGAGGAAACACCATGTCTCTTGATGCGCGTTCCTCCTGAGTCGACTGAATTATGCTTGAAATATCCTAAAATATAATAATTTAGAATACCAATTATGCATATTAATTGAAAAATACATAATACCCAGTTCACAGTGTTAACATTGCAAAACAGTTAATACCTACCTTCGTGTTTATGAGCAATTGAAGCACCTCGTCAAAACTGGGATATTGTTTCTTCACTTTAGGTTTGGTCGACCACTTGCAAATTCGGAGCAAAGTGGGGTTCACATTCTCCCTCAATTGACCAATAGATGGTGAGAGTACGGAGATGCACTTAAAAGGAAGAAGCTAACAAAACGAAACAAAGCCAATCGTTAAATTATATATTTCCAAAAATAAAAAACACCATTTGCAAGACAGTAAAACATCATTAGAGAACAATAGATCATACCATAAGAGAAATAATGAATCCTGGACATTTCCATTGTGGGCTTTTCAATAGCTTCTTCTGTGCCATGTCCAAACTTGTCAAGTATTCGATTAGAAAAGCATAGGACCGACAACCCCAGGGATAGGAACTCTAGATTCTCTACAATTGGGATTAGAGAGGAATCTATTTTTGCATTTTCATTTCCAGAAAAAAAAATACAGAGGACAATAAATACAGCAACAAAAGCTTCAACAATTTGTCTTCCTGAACCGTCTTTCGGGCTGTTTGCCTAACACTGCTTATACTACTATCACTTGTGGACGGCACAACTTCTTTAGGGATTTCAAATTTTGCAAGTACTTCCCTGATACTTGCTAATGTGACTTTCTTGGTTAAGTATCTTGAACAAAAATTATCATCTGCCAATGGGGGGATACATTCTTCAGGATACTCATCACAATTCAAGCCGCTCATTAAGGTATGCTCCATCAGAGAGAGAGTACCTAATTGGGGATGCCATTCAAAACAAACCAAATCTCCGATTTCTTGGGAGACTTAACTTTGGGGCTAAGTAGCATCCATAAAGGAATTAAAATCATGTCCGTATAAGGAGCATCGTCAAATAATGGGCCAAACCGTGAATCCCTCATCCAAGCCATCCCATCTAGATGGTCACTCAAACATTTTTCTATAAAGCTGCATTCTTCAGTCATTTTGCAAAAGATGTTAATTTTACCCTTGAAATTTCATTCTTCGGGAGTCAAATAAAGTGTGGACCTGAAACAGGAAATTTTGTACTATTGTCAAACTCATTCTTATAGATATAAAAATATTAGTCAAATTCATTCTTATAGATATGAAAATATGCATTCATTTGTGATAAATAAGACCATATTGAACTCAGGCAATTTGAATCACATACATATCATAAAATTAGGCACAGTTCTACCGAAGCTAAAATTTGGCCTAAAACTTATTAAGGCCAAATCCCACACACCCTTTCTATCCCTTGAGTGAGGTTGAGGTCAGAATTCTCTTATTAAAGAAATGCTAAGAAAAGTCCATTTAAGGCCCTTTGTTTCATGTGTAGATAGTAGACCCTTATGCAATGTCCTTAACTAATATTATTTCTGAAACCATAATTGCCGTATTTCAATTTGATCGACCATTCTTATTAATCATAACAGAGAGCCAAAATGATTTAATCTCAATTATATTATCGATAATTGAATCCTCAATTTTATCCTTAAAATGAAGAATTTTCCATAATCAAACATATTGTTACTTGTTGAAACACATGATCTAAACTCAAACTCCTTGAATAACCTAAGCCATAGCATCCATTATCTCATATTGCTATTTATGTTAGTCAAACTCATTCTTATAGATATGAAAATATGCATTCATTTGTGATAAATAAGTCCATTTTGAACTCAGGCAATTTGAATCACATAAATATCATAAAATTAGACACGGTTCTACCATAGCTAAAATTTGGCCTAAAGCTTATTAAGGCCAAATCCCATACAAACTAATATTATTTCTGAAACCAAGTTGTCGTATTTCAGGCGATATTAATTTGATCGACCATTCTTATTAATCATAACATTAATCATAACAGAGAGCCAAACTGAAAAACCTCAATTCCATTATTGATAATTGAATCCTCAAATTTATCCTTAAAACGAAGAATTTTTCATAATCAAACAGATTGTTACTTGTTGAAACACATGATCTAAACTCAAACTCCTTGAACAACAGCCTAAGTCATAGCATTGATAAAACATTGAAGAGTTTGTTGATTAATGCCGTGATATTTAATATCAGATTCCTGAATTACATTTTAGGTGGTAATTTTGTAGCCGGAACTAAGGATTCCAGTTGTTGAACTGCAAATTATCTCTCATTTCAATCATCTATCATGGCATTAGGAGAATTGAATCTTTGGTCGCGTCTGGTACTGTGTAACTCAGTGTTGAAGATTAAAATTCAATTGGTTTCTTATTTCACTCTTTAAATCGGTGCTATCGATTCTTGCATCTTAGGTCTCCTTTGTCGTTGCAGCATGAGATAGGATGGATTGAATAGGGATAGGGATAGGGATAGCACTGTTCATTGTAGGATTTAGGTATCATTCCTCGTGTTTGGCATCTAGGATTATTTAATACTGTGTGTTGTTTGCAGGATAAGGTTAAGTTACCATTATACCGCTGGATACATAAAATCCTTCCCCAACCCTCCCTGGAGCATTTTCCATCTCTCCTGACCCATAACGCAATTAAACCCTAAGCTTATGATTCCCTCGTCATTCCATCTGCTCAATTTTACATTATTGTAACCTTTGGTTCTTCCTGTTGTACAGAACATCTGCAACAAGAACTTCTTTAAGTCTAGTTTTGAAATTACTCAAGTTATTTCTGAATGAGAACAAAATTTGCTGAATTCTCTGAAGTTTTGTTGAATCTTCTGAAAAACAAAAAACTGATGAAATAAATGCTAAAATTACTTTAATAAGGGCTGAATACGTTAAAACAATGCTGCATTTTATTCAAATTAAGACTTAATTTTTTTTTTAGATAATTGCTTAAATTGATGTTATTGTAGATATATAATTTATTTATGCAATTGGGCGCCTCACTTTGCTAAGGCGAGCACCGCGCCAATGGCTCAAAAAAACCCATGCCCATGATGCTCCTCATAGCACCAAATCCTCCTCCGAAAACCGACATTGGTAGAAGAATCCAAGGATTCTACCCTCAAAATTTTTCCTATGAGCCCAAGAATACCAAAATCACAATTTTTCCAGCTTTGTAGTCATCAACATAAGAAAATCTCCAATCTACCCATGTTTCAAAAATACTATAGGTATTAGATGCATACAAATACTATAGTGTTATTACCGAACTGAACCCGCAGGGGGGGGGGGGGGGGGGGTATCTTTCTCTCAAAATGTCTCCGTTACTTTTCATTATTCATCTTCTAGTAGACATTGACACTCCTGCAATATCAGCCTCATTTTAAGCAACCAAAGGTATCAATTAACAAAAAGGTTTATGGCAATATCATAACAAGGTTTATACATAATCCTAAACGCAGTCCTTTTCTTGTTCCATTGTTCTTACATTGATGTACAATAATTTCAGTTCCAAATAGGACATTCATACTAATCAACTTACTTACTGATGACACCTTTGGGAAAAAAAGAATGGCCTCAAAATGCTCTAAGGATCTCAAGATGACAGGGCATGTCATGATCATTGCGTGTCTCACAATATTCAAATATGGAAATCTACGATCTCCTTGAACTTTTTGTTATAGAACTAAAGGTTATTCTATAAGAGCCAACTACTTAAATGTTTTTATGGCATGTTTTTATGTGTGTATCAATTATCGCGGTGAAGTTCTGATATTCATGGAAAGTTTCTGAACCATGATAAATTCAAGATATTTATCTGTGATTACATACAAAAAATGATTGATTTTCTGCGCTTAATTGCTAAAATTATTTAGAATTTGCTGAAAAGTTGCTTTTTTTCCTTGACGCGCCTTTTGGCATATAACCATGTTATGCAAGTATTTTATTATGTGTTAAAATGATAGTATTGAGCACATTTCTTAGTGATTGAGTGATAGATGGATTGGCAAGGGCAAAAGCTAGCAGAGCAGCTGATGTTGGTAATATTTGCAGCAGTGGGATTCATCACGGGCTATGTATTGGGTTCCTTTCAGACAATGCTACTTGTTTACACAGCCGGCGTTGTATTAACTTCTTTGATTACAGTTCCCAATTGGCCGTTGTTTAACCGCCACCCTCTGAATTGGTTGGACTCAGATGAGGCTGGAAAGCACCCTAAACCACAGCCTGCTACTTCTGGCCCAAAGAAGAAGGCATCTAAGAAGTAGGTCACTTGAGTAGGTCTGCATTAGTGTTTCAAAATTTCAGATAAGTTTGTAGTTGAAGGCATGGTTCGCCGTAACCGTCGCGGTGTTCGTCGCGGAGGCCACCGTTCCAGTTCCATGGCACCGTCGCGGACGTTCCACAATTTTTTGGCTTAAATTGCTCAAAAATTATAAAAAAAATATCCTAAAAAACTTTATAATTAGTAAATATTGTATTGAATGTCTATCTTTCTTAATTGGAAGATTTTGAACAACAAAGACTAATAAAACAAAATGCAATTTGGCACCGTGTAACTTTTAACTCATCAGAAAACTTACAAAAATCAATAATACACCTGAAAAGCAAAAACATATAGGTGTGTATTAATTCTACCCTATACAAACTTTATCAGCTTTCTTCTTTTGTCAGATGTTTTTTCTCTCTTTTATTTCTTTTCCTTCTTGTAATAATTTTTTTTCTTAGGATTCTTTTCTTCTTTTGTCTTTTCCTCTTTCTTTTCTTTCCACTTTACCCACTTTATTCCTGCCAGAAAAGTAACAGTAGAGTGTAGAATGAATTTTGAAAGTCAAAACCCATTTTCAGCCTTTGACCGCCATTTTTGCTGTAAATTAGGAGATGGGTTTACTTCTACAGAAAAGTAAATGTAGAAGCCTTCAATTTTGACTGTCCGCCGGAACTCGTCGCCGCTCATCTCATCCTCACTCTTCCGGCATCTCTCCGTCGTGCTCCTCCACACGCACTGACACGACAAAATCCTAGCAAGAGAACTAGGTCGCGTAAGTAGTAAAGTGGATTTCTAAGTCCGGGGTTATCGTATCCGCAGGGACAACTATAATCTAAGTACCAAGACTACTATATTACTCAATTCTAAGTTAAATCGGTCGATAGAAAGGTTGATTAACTAATTAATAAATACTAGAAAATAAACTAAGACAACGTCACACCAAATAAAGGGAGGAAACAATAGAGAGAAGCGATCAAGGCACATGGTTCAACCGATTATGCATTTAGATTGTGATTTAGGTTCTATTGGATTATTAGATTGATTTAGCTAAGGCGAAATTCCCTAACGTACGTACTACCCAATCTCTTGGCATAGCAACCCTACCCTTGGTAACGATTTCCTATATATCTCTATATGAAAACCCGATTAACGAGGATGCATTTAAGGTCTAGGAATTCCCCACGTGAATGGAAAGCCATCTAAAGAAATCGAGTCTATCTCTAGTCGGTTTAACTATAGGGTATTCAATGTTTATATCTTCCCTAGGTTATTATCTCTCGATCTCTAACCTATGCATTTTATCAAACACTTGGTGATCAAGCAAATGTAGCATTGAGATCAAATATTGAATACATAGCTAAAACCAAAATTAATCCAATAAACACCAACAAATCAACAATCAAAATAACATAAACGGCCTATCCATGGCCTCAATCAAACAAGTTTAACTCATATTCATGTCAAAAGTGCAAATATAAATCATACAAGTCATAGGAGATTTGAACAAATTCAAGAAACAAATATGTAAAAACTCCTTAATTCTTGTAGAGATGTGGATTCCTTGTTGAATTCTCCATGTTTTGACCTTTAATCTTCTCTTCTAAGCTCTCCCTCTCTCTATTTTCGTGTGGTTGCTGATATCCAAGGTGAGTTAGGGTAAAAAATGGCTAAAAGGGGTATTTATAGGCCAACCCACTGCCGCGAACGCCGCGGCGTTCGTGGATGAACGCCTCGGCGTTCGTCCCCTGCTGCTCTAGCCAGTTTTGATAAACTTCGCATAACTTTCTCTACCGATATCGGAATTCACTGATTCAAGTTGCTGTAGAATTCTAAAACAAAGATCTACAACTCTCCAGAAGACACTAGGGCCGAAATCAAACGTTAAAGATGACAAAATTGTCTCACAAGTCACTGAATGAGAAAACTCCATCGTAAGACGTCTCTTCCGATGACGTTTTCACCTCCTTCCCTACATATCTGATCTTTGTCTTCAACATAAGAAATGTACCTTTGCCTCTTATATTTCCATTGGTAAATCAAGTGTGTAATTTGGACATGGGTAGAGAACTCTATTCAATAAGCTCTATCACTGCGCAGACAGTTTGTATCTTTATGCATGATTTACCTTCAATCCTTGTTCTTTTCCTCCAAATGTTATGTTATTCTATAAAATATGAGAAGACAAGGATCAAAGCATCATATGTGATCAAATTATCAAGGAAACAATCAAAACTAAGTCGATAAACGGGGGAAAACTAGTGTAAAAATAACATATATCACGCACAATCCTCTCCAATTTCTCCGATTGACTCCTCTGCGTCTCTCCAGCGTGCTCCTCCACCGTTTCATCCGTTTCGTAGCCTAGAAACGCCGGAACGGCCGCTACAAAACCGCATCTCGGCCGTATCGCCGTTTTTCGGCCGTTCCGGCGCGGTCCACATACAAAAACGAGATGACCGCGAATTTTGGAATGGCGGGGGCCGTTCCCGTTCCGGCCGCGAGAGCGGCGTTCCGGCGAACCATGGTTGAAGGAGGTATGAGATGCACTTCATAGTGATTTAGGGGTCAGTCAACGTTTATGGCGCTTGGGACTTTGATTGTTGATCATATTGAATGTGTTTGTGGCTTGATATACTCTCTCATATCATGTTTTTTCTTTTTGTTTTTTTTTTGGGTGGACGAGGGGTATGTTTCTATATATATCCCTCTTTTGGTAAGTTGGATAAAATCTGAAAAAATTCATACAATTGAGGACAGATGCTTTTTAGGAAGTGATTCAAGAAGTTGGGGGGGTTTTGAACTGCCAGAATAATCATCACTATCCATTTATATCGGATTTTATTTGAATTCTACCACATGAATGAGTTTGATTGTTCTGAACTCTGAATTCGGGAAGTTGAAACCTTCTTAACCTTTTACTTTTCATTCATGTGGCGTGTATGTGTTTTGACCTCTATACAACCCCAGCCGTATCCCATGTGGACTTCACATACTCCCTATGTATCTCTCATCAAAGTTGATATCAAATGCAAGGATAAGTTTATTTCTGAAAATGGAATAAAAGGCAGTACTTAAGCTAGTGCATGTCATATCAATTCAAGATGGGAAAATTGTACACTTTGTGTCTTATACAAGGAATAAATTGTACACCACTTTGTGTCTTATACAAGGAATAATAATGGTGGTACTGGGTGAATTCCCCGGCCTAAAGTCCTGGGCGATTTACACCCCTCATATGAATACAAATAGATAGTTCATGTAAACTCACACATGGGGAAAAGTTTAGATCATGTGGGTACTTAAAGTCTCGGGATTCATCAAAACTAATCATGGGGACTCATGAATGGTATTAACCACCAATTTCTCTAGATAACTAACAAATACTTGATTGCTCCTAGGTTGAAAATAAATCAAAATATTTTAATTTTTGATTCAAGATTGATTGTTAAAAATACGTTTAAACTCGATATATTTAATATACAAGTCAAATTTGAGCACCATTTTCTAATTGATAAGATTTGATACTTGATCCAGACTCGAGCTCGATTCGATTAGTTATAAATGGTAAAATATGAACAAAATATTAAGTTATTCAAGTTCGAATTGTGTAGACTATTAAAGCTCGGTGCAATTAATGATTAATCAAACCATGTTCCAAAAAATTTCAAAAATTAATAATTTAAATAAATTTGAATAATATTATATTCAACTCTGGTTGATTCGTTTCGTCGAGGTAGCATTTTTTCTCCTGATTTGAGGATTGCTATATTCCCCATAACTTTGTTCCACTTCCACATATATGTAAAAGATAAGGACTCAATTGTCGGACCATTTTATTTTTAAAAAAATTGTCGATCCATACTAGACCAATAAACTAAACTCAACCCAATTGAACTCATCTCAAATTTTTAGGACCTAACTCAATCCAAGACTAATTGAATTGTGTTAGATCCATGAATCCACATCGATCTTGTCACCTGTACTATATCAAGAATTTAGGTTGACTCAAAATTCATAAGCACGATTTGGAAATTTTCAAGTTTGAATTGAAGTTTAAAGCTTCATTTCAGATTCAAGTCGAGCATGGGTGGAGGCTTGCTCGAGTTAAATTAAATTTGGATTCTTTTAATAAATAATATATTATTTATATACGCAAATGATATACTGATATGTAAAGTATATAACTATTGCTCATATTTTTAATAAAAAAATCATAATTATAACGATAATGATGTGACATGATAATAATCAAGGGGTAATTCGTTAAATGATAAAATGAATTTGGGGTAATTATACAATTAATATTTTTTTGCCGTTATCAATATTTATTAATTGGGGTGGTTATATGGGCTTCGGCCCATAGTCCAAATGAACACTAACAATACTAGTGTTAATGAGCATTATCTAATCTCTACACCAAAATCTCTTAACTACAACTTTGATAATACTCATCTTCTCGAGGTTACCAATTTTGACTTCACCAAAATCTCTAACTACCACCTTGAGAATACTCATCTTCTCGGTTGCCAATTTTGACTTCGTTACTTTTTTGATTCCGCATTAGATAATATGAATACGTCAAATTAAAAAGTATGTATAATGAATCAATTGTATTTTAATTCTATATAAATATTCTCCAATTGTTTAAGAAAAAATAATGGGGCTTTTAACTTTTTGAAGTCTACTTGAAGAAATTTTAGCATAAATATAATTTAATTTGATGATTTTGAAACATTTTGAAATTGTTAAATCATTCTTTTTTGGCTTATATAACATGCAAAAAACAAAATACTGAAATTTCAAAATTCAACCAAGCTCTGAGATCAACTTGAAGCTCATCCCGCCAAACATAAACCTTCAATAAAATAAAAAGTTAGCCTAAGTATCAAGTCAAACGCAAACCGAACAAACTAGTTTGGTTTACTCACCTTGATTGACAGTGCCTAGTCACCTGTGCACCAAGTCCGATCGAGAATTTTGATAGTCATATGTAAATTACCTTCTTTTTCCCTGCTTCATTATCGAAGTTTTAAATGTTACACTAACAATTCTTTAGCTTCAACTAAAAAATTAGATACAATAATAATCTGTACAAACTGTCCCCTAAACTCTAATCAACTCACAGCTCAACACAAACGAGCTGCACCCGTCAATAATCGAAAAATAATTATCATAGCTGTAAAGCCAAATCTGGCTGCTGAGGTGAACCGATCTGTAAGCTCGAGGAAGTAGGTGAACCCGCTGCAACTCTTACGTTCAAATCAGGCGGAACCAAAAAAGCATTATTATGTCTTTGTTGCGTTTGTTTCCCAAAATTCCACATTTGACCCTCTCCATGTGAATCAGAAACTTTACCTTGTGTCATTTTACTTTCCACCAACTTAGCTTCCTCTGTGGTTAAATTATTATTCCCAAACAGTCCACTGAAACCATTTCTGTACGACTGGTGCACAGGATTTTGGTGCACCGGAAATTTTGTTCCTTGGGAAGGCTCATAAGCAACAGCAGAATTTAAATCAGAAGTAGAAGGTGTCATAAGTTTGCTTGAACTGCAATCACCGGCAGTGGTGCTATTTGAAGATTTCTGTTTATCTGTTGAAAAAGACAATGGTTGAGACGGTGCAAGATGATTTTCACCCACCCAGCCGCGACCATATTGTACCCCAGCGGGTAAGAGAGATTCTATCTTCTTTGACGCCATTTTCCAAGGTATGGGGCCGAGATTTGCAGCATACCTTGCCAAGCTTCTTGCATAAGCAAGAGGTTCTTGAAGACCCACCTGTAAAAGTTGCAACGGGGGTTATGGACACATCCTGCAGTTTGCTAAATACTATCCCAAATCGTTACAAGTTGATCAGATAATTTGACCAATATTGCAAGTGCAATGATAAATAAGTAGTCATTGTTAAAATTCTAATTGAATGTAATATTGAATAATAGACCAACTACTAATATTTGAAATGTCATTAACATTAAAATTGTCAAAATACTAATACGGGATATTAGCTCAAAGATTATACAGTTTGTCTTTGTACAGTAGCAAGGGGAACTATACTATTGGGAAAGAGTAGATAATTGCAAATACCAACTAAAGGTATCTTCTACACGCAGTAAATAGTCATTAATTGCAAGTTTTGTGGAATCCAATCCAATAAAAGGTGAAAAAGTTATCCAGGCAATTAGACGCAGAAAAACATCCCAATACCCTCTTGGGGGAAAGATGAAAGGGAAGGCACTTAACAACATAATAATTTGTGGCATCTGAAAATACATACCGGCACTAATCGCTTCAAATCTCCAATAGAATTAAACAAAACAGGTGAATTGTTGCATGAAGACAGCGGACGAAATTGCCTGTAAGTATCACGTCTGTTTTCATCCACGGTAAAATGTTTTTTCCCATATTTCATGTCAGCCCTTAAAATGGAAGCTGCCATTGAAATAAAAAAGGGGGTTAACAAGTTTGGAGAAACAATGACTGATTCTGGAACTTTGATCAGCAGCACGAAATGTATAAATAAAAACCTGGAAATTCATCGTTCCAGTCAGCCACCCATTCAGAGTAGTTTTCACCGTTTCTCGAGCGGTGAGATGACACGAATGGATCTGTCGGACGGAACCTATATAACGTGGATGCCTTTCTAAGATTGTAAGAATTAGATCCAGTTGCTTTATCTTCTCCGCTAGCAAGAGTTACACCTGAAGAAAGCTCGGTACCGACACGATCTACTGGTGATGTCTCAAAAGTCTTCTCAAGAGGCTTCTTCTGATTCTTGCTGCTCGGGGGCCTGCCTCTCCTCACGACCTTGGGTTGTGGTTCGCCATCGTCACCTTCATGCCTCAGATTTTCAAAGTCCCTCTTTGCAATATCTTGAATGGATCGAGCCTGTTGTAGCCCATTATTCAGATAAAAAGTATGATGATGAATACAAAAAAACAGACAATAAGAGCTATGCATACCTGCCGATGGTAGACGGTATCTGGAGCATTATATTGCATGGCATTTGAACATATCAAAAACACATCGGCCTGAAATCACAATGAACGGAAACATCAGCATTTATTTTTAAGGTTTCCCTCGACTTCACAAAATTCAGATGAAATCAAATTAATTAGATTGACCAAAAATTACAAATGACATGCTTGGAAGCAAGCTCCACAAGTACAAGAAAGATCTACATGAAATAGAAAAATATGTATTTCTCCACGTTATCGAAGATCAATACGAGACTGTTAAGTAAAACATAATTATACCAACACATAACCAAAGCAAGCATAAATAATTTTTTAAACTACAAATTTAATAATAGTGCCCACTGATTTCAGAGAAAAAGAATCCAATAGCATGTTGGCTAACGGAAGCTAAATGCCTCACTAGAATATTCTTTTTTACTACTTACATTCCAAGCAATAATTGGGAGCAAGTTCCACTCTGCAACCCTTAAGGAAGTGCTAATTTATCCCTCACTACATATTCCTTTGACTTCTCTTTATCATTAGGTAGCTTAAGAGTTGAATATATAACTAATATTATGGTATCAACAAGGCAATCTTCATGAAAGCATGCTCAGTAAGTCAAATGCAGAAGAAATATCCATGATCAAATGATCAAGATGTCTAGAAGATAACTCTCAAGCTTCTTCACAAAATATTTATGAATTGTTTTATCATGCAACCTACAAAACATTGAGGCACACATCATGTTTGAGGACTCAAGAAAGTCCACAAGTAACATCATAAAATCACAGACAATGACTCAAAAATTAACCAGAAAATCAATGACGCTGGCTAGAGTCAGACAGACCCAGAGAGTGCGCCAGGGCTATCCATACAATCCACTATGAAGCAATATCGATAAAGAGGTTACTTTTTCCAAAAGAACGGAATTCAGAGTCGTGGTAGGGGATGATACGACTATCAAAGAAACCCGAAAGAAGTATTCAATTTTCAGTAAAGACGGGCATAATTGTGAAGATGAGCAACTTTAAACAAATGGAAGCACCAAAAGAGGATTCCAAAGAAGATCAAAAGGTAGTTTTATTCATAATTTCAAAATGTTTTCATCTCAGGTTATAAAAACTGACCTCCAATTCTTCCAAGTTCTTATAAGCTCCATCATCCAGTTTTTTCCTCAGAGTCCCAAAATCCATAGGTTGCTCTATTATCTCAAAATAATCAGGTAGCTGCAAGAAGTAAAGAAAAAACTCCATATATATCAGCTGTTAAAATACGTTTCACATAATGTATCTAATGAAGATGTCATCACCTCACTGGGATCCACCGGCTCAGAAAATACCCCATAAGTGTCCTTCCTGCATTAACATACATCCAAGAAACTTAACACTGACAAACTGATCATGGAGAACCCAAAATCGAACAGTACAAGATAGAAAAAAGAATTAAGTATGTACAAAAGCTAAAAGAGTTCTACAAGAGAACACATACTTTTGAAGCCTGTCAAGAATGAAAACCAACAACTTTTTGTCTGGCAAAGGAGTCGTGGGGCCAGTCTCCAATGGTGACCCTGTCCACAAAAATTAAATGATATGAAACTCAATTTTCCACATAAATTCCCAACTAAAAGGAGAGTTCATTTTTTTCTTTTCTTCTATTCCAAAATCAACAAAGGTTGTAATTAGAACCATGTAGAGGACTGTCATCTGTCGTTTTCTCAGCCTTCATTTCCTGCAAAAATCAAAGTATATACCACTATAATTCAGAATCCATACTTATTCACTCAAAATAAGCAAATTGCATAAATATTATCCTAAAGTCACAGTTAACAGAGTTGCATGAGGCAGTTAAGAGAGTACAGGTGAGAAAATAACACCATTCCCTGCAATCTAAAGAATAATAATCAATTCGCAGTAAAGACAAATCTGAACTTTTTTCAAGACAAAATGCTTTATATATATATATATATATATATATATGTTCACTTGACGAAAGGATGTTCTATATAAATACAGACCACGTAATTAACCACAAATCTAATTAGCAACAGTAATATAAAGAAAGAAAAGCATGCACGTACATATATATATGTCATAATAAGAGAAACTACAGAATTGGAAACCCGATTTCATTATGACGAAAGGAAAAAAGCAGTAAATACTTTGATTTATGCAAACATTCAATTGACTGGGTCAAAACAAAGCACCTACTTCAGATCTTCAAATCCCAAAAAATAAAGTAAAGTAGTAAACAAAAAAAAAAAAAAAAGGAAAGAAACGTTAATTATTATTTTTAAGCGCGAATTCCAAAAAGCCCTTTCAAATCAAAATCCACAAATTTAAAACCTCCAAAAAATTCCGCGTCCCGTTACGCCAAAAATAGAAAATTACACTTCCGATAAAAATTACCTAATTTAGAAAACTCGTCCAAAAAATTTGGCACTGAATCACTCCCAAAAAAAAAAATTCAGAAGAGCTCAAACCCAGTCCCACTAAAATTTCCTAAAAATACATAAATTTAGCCCTGAAAATACAAATAAAAAAAAACATATTAAATGGAGGTGGAATTTAATACCTGATTGAGAAAGGGGTGAGCAGATCCGCGATCGACGGCATTGATCTTGCGTTTGTTGGCGTAAGAATCCGGATCCTGGGGCTCCGGGTCCGAGTCGGAGTCGGAACCAGAATCGTCGTAATCCCCAGAATGGTTGTGTAGGTTGTTATCAATAATAATGTTAGATTTGTCATCTGCTGAAGATGATTCAGGCAATCGAACCACCAGCTTAACCTTCTTCTCCTTCCGCTCATCCTCATCCTCATCCTCATCGAAATTGAGATGATTAGGGTTACGGCGAGTGGATCGGCGGTTAGTGGAAGAGAGGAGAGAAGGGTTCTTGGTGGAAGGGCGGCCTTTCTTCTTCATCTTCAACTTCTGATGCTGCTTTGTCGTCGTCGTCGTCGTCTTCATCTCCACTGTTGCAATTGCAGTTGTTGCTACCTTACCCATTGTTTTTGTTTTGGGCTTTCTTTCTTACTTGTCTCTCTTCTATTTTTTTTCCTTTTTTTCACTATTATTCTATTTCTTTTTCTTATTAATTTCATAAATATAAATTGGGTTTTGAGTGAGTTGTGTGTTACGTGTGAGTTTAGTTCACACGGATATGGGATGTTATCGAGGTGGGTGGGTGGGTGCTTCTACGCTTTTAGCACCAAGGGTTCCTAGCTATGGTGCACGGATATGGACATGAAAATACAAGTACAATACCATATCAATATAAAATATGGCAAATTTTAAAATTATAGGATACGATACATTGGGGATACGAATATACAAATATATATATATAACATTTAAAAAGAAATTTGAGTCAGTATGTTCATTAATATAAATAAAAGTGCAATACTGACACAGGTTCATTATTTATAAGTTCAAAAAATTTCGAAGGTAACCATAATATTTTATCATTTGCGGCGGTGTAAGAATGTCATTTCATTGATACCACCATTTACCTTTTTACCCAAAATCTTTGGTAATAAAGTGTAAATATAGATTTCACGTGAAGTAAGAGAAGAAAAAATATATTAAGAAGTGAAACCAAAATGATTTTGGCTCCTTAAATTTTTTTATTGTTTGTTTAACCTTTTAACGTATAGTCAAAGTTATTATTACTTTTCTATTTTAACCTAAAAAGTATTATATAATATTAAAAAATACTATATCTGATATTCAAGGCATGTCAGATACTTCAAATTTTGTACGGGATACGACATTCGGAAGTATCGGATACGGTATCTGAAATTTTCTTTTTTATTTAATTTTTGGATACATAAAAAGGGTATCTGATATGTATCCGGCTGGTATCCACAGAGTATCGTATCCGATATAAGTACGATAATGCACGAGTCCAATTTTAGGAGTTTCAATACATCATAGGTTCCAAGAAGTTGGGCCTTAATTGGACGACACGGTTATTTTAAGAACATTTTTTCAAAAAAGGTTTTTGAATGATACAAGCTCACAAAAGTTTTACTAAAATAATTATCTCAACTTTTTATTTATATTTTGCAAAATATGAAAAAATTAGCTCATTTTTGAAAAAATCATGAAAAAACAATAGAAATAATATTTTTTACTATTCATGATTTGACAGTTCATTCAACGATTGAAAGAGTTTCATCTGGTTATTTTTCAACAATGGAAGCCAAGTTAATCACATATTCTGATGTGGATCAAAATTATGCACGAAGTAATCGTCAACTCACAAATGAGAATGATGCAGGTCGAAATTTTGCACCAAGAAATCGTAAAATTATAAACATGATAATGCTAGAAATGAGAAAATAGAGGGAAATATAAACACGAGAAGTGAAGACTTTTATTGCTTTTAAGTGTATTCTTGAGAGAAAAATACTAGTGTTGGAGAATATTAATTTAAATTACTAAAATGACATGTCCTTAATTTTTGTGCATCAATGTGTATTTTATACCCATTCGGTCGTCCCCCTCCCTCTCTTATGAGCATGGTGGGCGATTTTTATTAAGTGGGGAGTTAGTGGAGATCAATTTCCCCTAGTTTAGGCGTTATGGGTAGTGGTTTGACTTTATCCAATTTTCTTCTTTTCTCGAGATATATACACAGCCGCATGAATGAGCTTCACCTTTAGAAAATTGTATCCTTGTTTATCAGCTTCCTCACCAAGCATTTCACGAGGTGTTCGATCCTTCTTCATTGGCAAGCTAACGACTTGTTATAATCCTTTATTCTCCAACAACTTCCTTTTCAGTCTCTTCGTGAGTATTCTCTCGAGACCTAGTACTTGGATTAGTTTTCTACGGTTCAGCCCGAGAATCCATCATATATAGACGTGGCCCACCTCATTTAACAACGGATGGACACATCTTTAGTCAACTTAGTAGCTGATGAGCGAATGCAAGCATACCTGCATAATTCATAGTTAGAGTTTGACAAGTTATATGCGGAGCATGAGCTCCTAGCTTCTACCTGCATCAATATATATATATATGTGTGTGTGTGTGTGTGATACAGTCGTAAATCTCATTTTTGGGCTTAGATGAAATGAGCCAAGATGATGTACGGCGAATTGGGCTTAATTAATAATCAATAAAGACAAAGATTGATCAAGGCGAAAGACCTGAAGAATGCTCATGATGTATGCAAGACGTAAGGTCAACAACAAAACTCGAGGATAAGCTCATGGTCTACCTAAAGGAAGAGCTGAAGGAGAAGGTAAAAGATACCAGGATGAGAAGCCTTGGAGCGGAGCTAGTAAAAGGATAAGAGTGGATCAACTCCACAGTCCCTAAAATTGGAAAAATAATCCCTGATTCTCCTCAACCACCAAGATACGCCCCCTTTGACCAAGAAAGAGAATAGGGGGATGTAGATAAAAAAAGACTAGGATTTTAGTCTTGGGTTTCTAGATTCACTTCACTGATAAAAAAGCATATATCTTTGTATTTTCTCAAGGGAATGATATGGTTCATATCAATAAAATCTCTTTGTTCGTCAATTCTATTTGTCTCTCCACTTTAATATTCTCATTTTTATTCGGAGAATTATCGTGTTTGTATTATATGATTTCTTGGTGTGAAAATCGAACCGCATCAAGTGGCGTCGTCTGTGGAAAAATCGGAGTTGAAGACATAAGTTACAATGGCAACTTTTGAAGAAAATCAAGAATTTTTATGCAATTGCCCGGAGAAAATACCACTGAGTCGCTACCTATATTGGTTTCTCACTCCTTTTCGCTTTCTGATGTGAGATCTCAATTTCGAAGTGTAATGTGTTATTTTTGTTGGAAATGTGCCCTTGATGCCAACAAGGAGTTAGAATATGAGGCACGAGTTTATATTATACAACCTCTAATTAATATAAAGGCAATATTATGTTGTTCGTATAGTTCTTGATGACATCTATAAGTCTTAAATGAACAACTAGTCCATGTGTGTCAAGGCAAACCTTCGCACTCCTTGAGGAGATGGGCACTGGAAGAGTCTGATACTTGATCACTTAAATCGTTCGTAAGTCGGAGAATCTCAATTGGGCATTGAGATTCGTATAAGACTTGTATGACACATACTCTGACAAAGGAGTGCTAGTCGAACACTATGGGATAGTGGGAGTTTGTGTCATAGATACATTGATGGGATTAGTGTATTTGAACACGGTAATCCGATCACATGGGTTTTTACTCAGTGACTGTCAATGATTGGATTACTGATTATGAAGGTATGCGTGAGCCTTAGACCTGAGTACGGTCACAGTCTGCTTGTGACGTTGGATTCTGTCACTAGAGTAGTTAGACCCAAATCACCCGTTGAAAGGTGGGGTCAACCTCGAAATGCGTTCCAATGGGCAAGTAGCATGTGAGGTGATTACCAAGAAGGAATTCACTGTCTCGAAAGTAATCGAGAAGTATCCTATGCGATCATAGGTAAATGAAATTGAAAATCTCTTGCCAGAGCTGATGAAATAACTCGTGTTTAGTAATCTCATATTACTATGATTCTTTAGCATAGTATCGAGTCCTGTGAGTTTGACATATTCCATGACTCTCACTTGATCGGGATACGTCAGTGAAGGGTTTATATTCATACGGTATCATAATCTAGAGGTTCGTAATGATATAATCATTTCGTACTCAGTTGGGCTACGATGTGGGGCCACGGTGCTGGCTAGGTGTCACCTACATCCTTTGGTATCCTCCCATTGCCAATTGAGACGAACCTAGAGAGTCGCACTATAAAGGAATAGACGGGGAAATCAAGTCTTGTATTTGGAGGGTGTTCTGGTAATTTGTCCTTGGGAAGGATGAATTAATTAATTGGATAAATTAATTTAATTGGTTGTTTAATTGGATTAAACAATGGTAAACTAAATTAATTAGTTTGAATATTTAATTGACTAGGTTAATTAATTATTTAGACTAGAATAATAATTAATTATTTGATTAATTAAATTAATATTGATTTAATCAATATATATTTAATTGGATTATATATTTATTGATTAAATTAATTGGACTAAGTTGACTCGGTTAACATAGCCCAATTGATTGTCCAATGGCTCATATGGGCGTGTGTGTGATCCGGTGGGCTTAAGTTGGAGGATTTATTTAATCCTCGAACACAAGCCAGATTACACAGTTATAACAATCCACATAACTGAAATCCTCCACTAGAAATACAAAGCAGAGGAGAAAACGTTTTCTTCTTCTCTCTTCACAGTCCACTCGATCTCGCCTAGCCGCCATGGAGATTGGAGATGGAGATTTCACGGAGTCTGTTCCTGCGTGATGATTTAGAGACGGTACAATTGAACCGTTGGAGAAGATTAAAGATTCGCGAGGATCAAAGTTGAATACGCGAAAAGGTAAATTTTTCGTATTCATCTTTTTCTCGTTTAAAATCGACGAAATCCACGAATTGATCTTGGTTTGGGAATCCGGATCCATTTTTTGTTTCTGCGCATGCCCTACAAAATTCCCAACAGTAGTATCAGAGCCAAATTTGTTGGCTTCGTTGATTTTGTTTGCGTGATTTGCATGTTTGATTTGATTTTCATGTTAATTGCGTAATTGATAATTTAGAATTATCACAGTTATGTTGATCGAAAAATCTGAATGTTTTGATGATTTGGAATTGGAAAAACGTTTTTTGTGATTTCTGACAATCAGAGATTTGCGATCATCTGTTTTTCTGGGTTCAAAATCTGAATCTGATATTTCTGAAATTGGGGTTGTTTTTACAATTTTTCGGAAATATTGACTGGGCTAAAGAATCTGGAAATTGTGAATTTCCATCAGCACGGCAGCAGCGCCAATGTTCGCCAATCACGGCGGCGTTTAACAACGATGATGGCGTGGCCGGAATCGCTGTTAATCACTGCTGTACAATGACCAGAACGCCGGTGAGACTCGCCAAGGATTTGCAATCGGATTTTCGGATCTTAAATTGCAGATCGTATTTGGGACGCCTCGCTTGACAATCGCAGATGATAGCGTCACTTGTGGTGCCGCCATCCACCGTTGAAGCGCCGATTCGGGATCGGTGGTAGTCGGAGAAGAGGCGCTTCCATCCGCCTCATCCATTACCGGTGAAAGTCACCGGCAATGGCGGCGCGGCTGAAGCATGAAGAAGAAGGAGAGACGGGCTCCATTTTGGGCTAGGGGACCAACACATATTTAATTATGTGTTGGGCTTGGTCCAATATACTTTAATTAAAAGATAGCTAGACTTGGCCCACTTGAATTAATTAAATAAATACCTAAACAGAATTATTAAATTAATGGGTAGTGGACTTGGCCCACTCGAGTTAATTAAATAAAAGTCCAACCTATTTTAATTAAGAAGTCTTGGGCTTGGCCCAATACGAATTAATTAATTGTTGGACCACCAAGAATTAATTCAATTATGAATTGGGTTTGGACACAATTGCAATTGAATTATTAATTGGGTAAAATCCAAACCCAATTTTAACTAATTGGGTCAATCTTCTTCAAGCCCTCTTTGTAAATTGAATTAAATTTTATTATTATTAAATTGGATTTAATATAAATTAAATTATATTTGATTTACATAAATTAAATAAAGATTTAAATTATTAAACGAAATTAAATGGGATTTAGTTTTGTTGATATTTTGAATATATTTAATTTACCCATCAAAATTAAATAAGATTTAATTTTGTAATTGATTAAGTGCGACTTAGTCAATAATTCGTAAGCCCATAGAAATTAAGTGGGACTTAATTTCACATTGATTGAAATTAATTTAATCTTTCATTGAAATTGAGTAGGACTTAATTTCACTTAGATTAAAGTTGATTTAATCATTCCCATTGAAATTAAGTGTGACTTGATATCACACTGATTAAAATTAATTTAATCTTTTCATAGAAATTGAGTGAGACTTAATTTCACTAAGATCAAAGTTGATTTAATCATTTTTCATGGAAATTATGTGAGACTCGTTTTCACAATGATTGAAATCGATTTAATCTTTTTTATGGAAATTAAGTAGGACTTAATTCCACTTAGATTAAAGTTGATTTAATCCTCCCATTAAAATTAAGTAAGTATTAATTTCAAATAGATTTAATATTGTTTTGATTAAATTAGTATTAATCTTCTAATGGAAATTGAATTGGATTTAATCCCATAAAGAATAAATTGGATTTAATCATAATATCAAAATTAAATTAAATTTAGTTTTGTTATGAACAAAATTAGATTTAATTGATTATGATATAGATTTTTCGATCACATAAAATTTAATTGAATTTAATTTGACCTCAATTAAATAGGATTTAGTCTTGGTGACAAAATTAAATGGGATTTAGTTTTGTAATAATCAAATTGGATTTAATTAACAAAATAAATTAGATTTATTTTATGCTCTTTTCACATATGTGCTTTTGTGATAAATGCTTGTTATATGTGATGAAATGCACATTTCATGGATTTGAATTTATGTTTTATTATGCATGCTTAAAATATATGTGTTGATTAGCCCATTGGCTTGGGCCGATCTAGTTAGTCCATGAAAATGTGTAATAGTAGCATTTCTAGGTTTTTCTACACTTTATATGCATGTTAGCATGATATGAGTTAATATGCTTTGTGAGACCTTAATTAAAATATTTACAATTCTCCCAAAATTAAATGATACTGAGTTAGTAAAGGATGTGAGTCATCCTCTCCCTCCACTAAGTTTTCTAAAATTAAAATTACTATAGATGTGTAATGCTTCCCAGTTATGGGGGTTATACATTTAGAAATAATTTGAAATTTTATTAAGTGCATGGAATGCCTTAATCGAAGCATATTTCACCCCAAAAACTTGTTCGATTGCAAGGTGAAATTCAAATGTTAGATTTTAGGAGTTAGTGGGAATGAACTCGGGTAGTTCACGAGCTTAGAAACCTGTTCGGTTGCAGTTTGGTGAACTATGGGAAAAGGTATTGAATCATTTATTGGATAAATTGGTGTATGACACCACTTTGAATAATCAGTGGGCCAGAAATCGGTTAGGTTGCAACCCACTGAATTATTTGAAGAACTCAATACTCACTACGAAATCTATCCAACGAGATTTCCGAAAATTGCAGTGGGAGTGCAATGTTTCGAAAAATGTAGTGGGAGCCAAGTAAAATTAAAGTCCTAGTTTTACTTGTGTACAATATAAACATCCTAATTGAATCTTCTTTATTTTCTGCGTTTATTGTATATCTCTCTTAGAAATTAACCCGTTTAAAATTATGCTTGAGAATGTTGTCTATTCTGGCCTAACCAAATCAATAGACTTAGAAATTTGTGGAAGGTCCTCAGTTCAGAGTCATTGATTTGTATGCTTGAAGCAAACATTACTCAAGTCTAAGAATGAGACGAAGAGTAGGGCTTAAATATGAGGCGCACTGGACATAGAACCATGTGTTTTGGAAACAACTGTTTTATGACCGGTTTTCTCAACTTTTTGTATTCTACATTCTAGAGCTAGTGCTCATGATTGAAGAGTTAGAAGAAGTACAAAAGCTAGGGAAACAAGAGGTGATCAATATTGGAACCAGACATGGTGTCGGGTGTATCCAAATAAAGTCCACCTCTATTCTTTTATAATTCTGAACACGTTTGGATGATTGATTAGTTTCACCAAATGGTACTAAGAACGTTATCATTTTCTGACGTGGTCAAGAAATGGTACTTTTTTAAGTTTGGTAATATAACTTCATGACATTTATTTTGGAAATAAGTGTGGGAACAATACATCCGTGCTAAAATTGTTAACACAATTTGAAAGTTCGGAATTAGTATACTGTGAACACATAAACTAGAGAATGTAGTATGCTAGAAATAAACTGGAAGAATTGTTTGGCACCAAGATTAGTTCATGCCTTACGAGCATAAGATTCACTAGTTAGGAGAAACGTGGGGGGTACAAGCTCATTGGGATTGGATCCCTATCCAAACTTAAGAATCTTATCTCATAGACAAGATGACCAAATCTCCCTTCACAGGGAACATATTAAAGGGCCGCTCAAGTTCTAAAGTTTGTGCGTATTGACGTCTATGGTTGAATATATGGTATCTTACTAAGACACTACAATTGGATTGTAATGTCAAGTGTATGATTTCCTAATTTGACCCGTTCCTAAAAGAACGTAACATAGTTTCACAGTTTATACTTCCAGTGACTCTACAAATGAATAGGGTAGTAGTAAGCAAGAACGAGACATCGTTGGACATGACTCATTCTATGCTAAGCTACATAGAATTACTCAATTCATAATGAGTCTTGTGCTACTCATAGGTTCATCTTGAATAGATATCCTTCCAAATTCATTCCTACGATACCATATCAGATGTGGCGCCAGTGGAAGCCTGATCTTAAAAACGTGACGGTATGGGAATTTCCAACCTACGTAGAAAAGATAAAGGTAAAGAATCTGGAGTCTTGGTCCTTAAAAGGAATTTTTGTTAGGTATCCCAAAGATTCAGTGGGAGAACTCTTTCTACTTACATGATGATCAGGGGATCATTATGGCCTTAGAGATCTGTTGTCTTGAAGATAAGATAGTTCGAGAAATTGGAGAAGGTGGAAAGATTATTCTAAAAGAATAAAGCAAAACATCTTAGGACATTACTATTCAAGGAACCAAACTAAGCCCATTAAAACACAACCACCAAAGATTGATATGGAAGAGTCTCTCAGCCGCCTGAGAGAAGTGGTTGTCTGCTGCAAAGAAGGCATAGGATGAATGATGTAGTAGAGGAGAACCAAGGATACAATCCCTCTACTATGACAAATCGATGGTGGATATGGACTCTACGAGAAGGTGTCAAGGTTATGAAAGTGAAGATGGATTAGATGACTTTGAATCAATCCTGGACTCTAGTAGATCGCCCCAAGAGTTTTGAACTCATCAAAGGCGAGTACATCTACAAGAGAAAGATTAATTCGAATGGCAAGGCCAGGATGATGGCGAAAGGGTGTAGTCAAAAGAAGGGCATTGACTATGAGGAAGCCCTTTTGCCACAGCTAAAATCAAATCCATTAGAATCTTACTTTCAATAACAACACACCAATATTATGAAAATCTAGCACGTGGATGTGAAGACTCGTTCATAAATAGATTCCTCTAGAAGGACATCCATTTCGAACAGCCCAAGGGTTTCACATTTGAGGTCGATTATCATAAGGTCTACATGCTGTATGAATCCGTTTATCGATTTAAGCGGACCTCTCGTAGTTAGAATCTTCACTTTGATGACATAATTTGGAATTATGATATCATCTAAACGAATAGAGACCATCTGTGTGCAATAAGGTCAGTGGGAGCGAGATATCATTTTATGAGAAATGATGTGGGCTCATTGACTATGTCAAAACATAAACATCGAGCATGTTCTCCATGAAAGACTTGGGAGAAGCCATCTTTATCCTTATAATTTGCATCTATGAAAATAGGGCGAATAGGATAATGGGCCCTTCCCAAGCCCTTTGCTTAGAATAAATCCTAAAGCAATTTAGGAAGAAGATCTGAGAAAGGGCTCTTGCCTAGAGAGGAAGAGCAATGGGTAGACAAAAATATATCATGGAGTACTTGAGAAGAACTTAGAATATATTCTTCGTCTATGTCCATGGAGAACTGATAGTGGAAGTTTTATACTTACTCGGACCTTGAGTCTGACAAAGGAGATTAAAATTCCACTTTGGGTTAGTATTCACCCTCAATTGTGGAGTAGTAACTTTGAAAGGTTTTAAATACAATACTCTACTATTGAGAATGAATATGAAATGCTTTGGAGCCTTGGAGGCTGTCAAAGAAAACTGTTTGGATCTGAAGTTCGTGATAGAACATTTATTGGTCCCTAACGTGGAGCTTGCATTGTCACTTCACAGTGATGAAATGAAGCTCATGCGTATGAAAGGAACCAAGGTCTCACAAACCCAGACAAATGATGAGAGGTACAACATGTCTTAAGAGATCGTTGGAAAGGGCGATGTAGCCTTGTAGAAAATAAGCTCAGTCGTTTAAACGGTTGACCCACTCACTGGGGTATTGTCACAGGCGGTGCTAGAGCGAAATCTTTTAAAAGATGGGTATTTTATACAACAGCGATTGACGTTGAGTGCAAGTGGGAGATTGTTGGGAATGTGCCCTCGATGCCAACGAGGAGTTAGAATATGAGGCACGAGTTTATATTATACAACCTCTAATTAATATAAAGGCGATATTATGTTGTTCGTAAAATTCTGGATGGCATCTATAAGTCTTAAATGAACAACTAGTCCATGTGTGTCAAGGCAAACCTTCGCACTCCTTGAGGAGATGGGCACTGGAAGAGTTTGATACTTGATCACTTAAATCGTTCGCAAGTCGGAGAATCTCAATTGGGCATTGAGATTCGTATAAGACTTGTATGACACATACTCTGACAAAGGAGTGCTAGTCGAACACTATGGGATAGTGGGAGTTTGTGTCATAGATACATTGATGGGATTAGTGTATTTGAACACGGCTCGTAGTAATCCGATCACATGGGTTTTTACTTAGTGACTGTCAATGATTGGATTACTGATTATGAAGGTATGCGTGAGCCTTAGACTTGAGGAGTTACGATCACAGTGTGCTTGTGACATTGGATTCTGTCACTAGAGTAGTTAGACCTAAATCGCCCGTTGAAAGGTGGGGTCAACCTCGAAATGCATTCCAATGGGCAAGTAGCATGTGAGGTGATTACCAAGAAGGAATTCACTGTCTCGAAAGTAAACGAGAAGTATCCTATGTGATCATAGGTAAATGAGATTGAAAGTCTCTGGCCAGAGCTGATGAACTAACTCATGTTTAGTAATCTCATATTACTATGATTCTTTAGCATAGTATCGAGTCCTATGAGTTTGACATATTCCATGACTCTCACTCGATCGGGATACGTCAGTGAAAGGCTTATATTCATACGGTATCATAATCTAGAGGTTCGTAATGATATAATCATTTCGTACTCGGTTGGGCTACGATGTGGGGCCACGGTGCTGGCTAGGTGTCACCCACATCCTTTGGTATCCTCCCATTGCCAATTGAAACAAACCTAGAGAGTCGCGCTATAAAGGAATAGACGGGGAAATTAAGTCTTGTATTTCGAGGGTGTTCTGGTAATTTGTCCTTGGGAAGGATGAATTAATTACTTGGATAAATTAATTTAATTAGTTGTTTAATTGGATTAAACAATGGTAAATTAAATTAATTAGTTTGAATATTTAATTGACTAGGTTAATTAATTATTTAGACTAGAATAATAATTAATTATTTGATTAATTAATTAATATTGATTTAATCAATATATATTTAATTGGATTATATATTAATTGATTAAATTAATTGGACTAAGTTGACTCGGTCAACATAGCCCAATTGATTGTCCAATGGCTCATATGGGCGTGTGTGTGTGATCTGGTGGGCTTAAGTTGGAGGATTTATTTAATCCTCCAACACAAGCCAAATTACATAGTTGTAACAATTCACATAACTGAAATCCTCCACCAGAAATACAAAGCAGAGGAGAAAACGTTTTCTTCTTCTCTCTTCACAGTCCACTCGATCTCGCCTAGCCGCCATGGAGATTGGAGATGGAGATTTCCCGGAGTCTGTTCCTGCGTGATGATCTAGAGACGGTACAATTGAACCATTGGAGAAGATTAAAGATTCGCGAGGATCAAAGTTGAATACGCGAAAAGTAAGTTTTTCGAATTCATCTTTTTCTCATTTAAAATTGACAAAAGCCACGAATTGATCTTGGTTTGGGAATCCGAATCTGTTTTTCGTTTCCGCTGTGCATGCCCTACAAGATTCCCAACAATTTTCGACCAAATTAGGCGATTTGGCGCTGATTTGAAAATATCAACATATCTGGAATTACATATTTTTAGTGATTCTTATATTACTGGAAAACTAAGACAAAGTCCCACGATTCTTATGAAGAAGTCTACCCAGTTCGAAAGATGCAACAGAATTTAGTTGCAAACTGGGTTGCGCAGTTCCAGTACAAAATTTATAAATCGATTTACAAGTCTTGGATTTGGTAAAGGCCAGTTGGAATGAAGAGATCACGAGCAAATCGACAATTTTCTAGAAGGAAACAAAGAAATATTTGGACGGGCTCTTTTGCAAAACAGCATTCAAAGATGTGAAGAATTTCAGAGTTCAAGACATGAGATATGACTACTTTTGAAGATAACAACCGTGATTCCAGGCGACCAACAAGGGATTACTGTCCCTAAATCATCAATTGGAGCCACCATCTCCGGTTGGGAGGAAGTATCATGCTTTTCACATCTCATGGTGTATGTTCCCTGTCAAGAAGCGCGTGCTACAGTCAAGTCCACCCCGGCGGTGCTCCCATCGCCGCCTACTCGTATAACTTCTGGGACAGTGCTTCCGTTCGACAGCCTTCCATCAGCTAATCGTGAGGTACAATGATCTATAAATCAATGTCCTGAGGTCACACATTCCACGCCCTCGCGATGCCGAGCTTTCCACAAATAAAAATCGCACCGTCGCTAGCTGATCAGTGGGGACGCTTGTTTGCAGCTGCTATGGCATTAGTTCTCTAAACCAATGACCTCCATTCAATGTCATCCACGTCGTGAGCTATCTCACCAGCACGTCTTTGTTCTCAACACAATCACGTTCATTGTTTTTGGATGATGCACAAACTCATTATTTTACAAGAGCACTTACATCCTCTAAATTTAAATATTAATGACAATTTCCTCTAAAAACTACATTGACTTAAGAATTAGAGTACTAACATATGTTTTACAGGCTCCCTTCCTCGATTCTTGATGATCAAATAGCTCCACTTGTGGTAGTGGTATGCTCTGTCAGCACACTTAATTCCACCACCTACTGAAAGACATGGGAAATTAGGTGTAAAGTTTTGTCCTGCCATTTTCCTAGTAAGGAGTGAAGTCGCCAGATGCACAAGCTTAACCTGTTGTTGCTTGTTGCAAGCTATTTCGTACCATGCTGAACAAGCTCTCCCATAGCCTGAGGCACTAGCTTAACCTGGTGTCGCCTATTGCGCAAGCTATTTTGTACCATGTTGAACAAGCTCTCCCATCGTTTGATGCACACGCTTGACTTGTTGTTGCTTGTTATGCAAGTTGTTCCGTACCCGGCTGCGCAAGCTCTCCAATCACCCATTGCACAAGAAGCTTTGCCTTCTATTATGATGTTCGTTGTGAAAGTTATCCCACCACCACCTATCAGGAAATTTTTCTTCACCATTATAGGGTGATCTGCCTAAGCATTGGCACCAAAAGGACAACCTTTAAGCCTGCAAGACATACGTAGTCAACCTCACTTCCAACAATGCTATTGGTGCATATGTTGGCTTCAACATGATTTGCTTTACTAGTAGGAGAGGTGTATATGTACAACTGTTACACCATTCCCAAGCAATTTCGAAAGCTCTCCAATTGTAAAAATGGTGCAACTCTCAACAAATCAATGAAGACAGATATTCACAGCAGCTCCATGTTTGTTTCTTTCGAGAAATAGCTTCTAACTGAAGGCATCATTACTACCAGCTATCCCACCAGCATTCTCACTTGCTATCCTGGGAGTACATTTCCTCCGCAAGCGGTGGTGTTCGTTCCGCTGCCGATGACACCGCAAAGCTCAAAAGAACAACAACAACACTCCAGTCGCTGCCCAGATAGGATTCCATTAGGGCACCATGGGGTAAGTCTGAGACTATAGAACACGCAATTGTTTTTGCATTGGAGGATCTATATGGTGTTAAGACGCGCTGTGAGAGGTTTGGTATCTCTCGCTAGTTGTTTAGAGCTCGTATGAGTGAAGGAACATCGTTCACTGACTATGTGTTAAGAATGATTGCCTTGGTGAACAAACTTAACGAAATGGAGGTGTCGATGAATCCTGACTTGGCCATTGATTTAGTCCTTTAGTCACTCTCTCCTGCCTCTTCATAACATTCAACTCATTTAACACAACACAGTATATGCATTGATCTAGCTGCCAAGGTAATAACCTAGTCACGCATATTAATCTATTGGACATAGAATAATAAGTGTAACCCTAAGTTGATCACATAAGATGTGATATGGAAAAACCACACACATTGAGGATGTGAGAGATATTGCTTATGTTAAGCAAATAGTGGCAGGAAATGAGGATTGGTAATCCTCTTGTCCTATGTTTACGAGTATCCGGAGGAAACTTAGGAATATCGCGTTCATTACACCTTGAAACGAAAGGGATCGTTTCATAATATCCTACCTTCAAGATGAAGGAGTTTTTTTTATGAAAGATTGGGGATAGTAATGAAACTAGAAACTCGATAAACATAAACACCACTGGCAGTTAAAGTGAATAGTAAACTTGTAAACCTATGAACACAAGTTCCATTCTCTACGATCTTGAGAAAGGCATTTGACGGATATGGCGAAAGTTAAGAGGTCTTGACAAATAGTGGGCACCAGCCCAAAGTGTAAGAGCTCCAAAAATCAATCTATGGATTGAGACTTTTTAGAAACTTAAGTTTTAAAGGTTAATAGGTGTACAACTGGCTTATTAGTATTATATGTTGGTAATGTTGCATGAGTAACGTGTATGTGATCATCAACTCAATTTTCCAAATGGAGTTAAAATGGAGAAGCACCCTAAATGCACGATATAGCAATATGTGTTTGGGGGGAGGGGGGGGGGGGGGAGTTGCTGTAATCTTTTTGTCCAAACACATAGATAACATGTTGACTAGAGTTCAACATGGAAGAATCACAGGAGATTCTTCCTGCAAAGCATGAACAATAATACAATACAATTCTATGAGTTAAAATTGATTTTGATTAATACATCTGATGTATTAAGTCGAACCCCAAAATTGAACCAATGGATTGGATCAGTGTTGTTTATTGGACAAACAAAATGGAAGAATTGGAACTAAGATCTCTAGTCTTAAGACATGAACTTAAGTGATGACAGAGGATTTGTTTTATGCCAAATGGAAGAGTAAAAGTTGAGAACGTCTCTTAAGAAGAGACAAAGGCTGACTCTACCATTTAAATCATGCATAAGGATGCGGCGATAAAAGGTATCTAGATATATGAACCTATCTTGTGGAAAAGATGAGGTTCTACCAATCGAATATCAAGTACATATATACTATGATTATCGATAAGGGTGCAAGCTCTTGATGAAGGGTGTAGGTCTCACCTGTTATCTGTAAATACTTTGTGGTGAAATGAATAATCTGAGAGATTATTTTATCAGAGTCGACGTTCAAGTGGAACAAGTTAACTCGACGGAAACGTGGCAAACCCTTTTCACCGAAACCCTTGAGTAGAAGCTGTGTTCAAAAGATCATCTGGAAGATGGACCTGCGTGGGAACATTAACAGTAGGCTCTTAGGTAAGTGGTTGATAGTTTTATATGCCTGGCGAGCCATCTATTGGCTTGATTGCTGGATCATAAACACTGTGACAATCTTATCACTTAGATTATATCAAACACCTTAGAATGTTTCTTTCTTGTCGAATACTTATGAGAGTATAGATAAAGATTCCATGGATTACATATGGTTAGGGGAACGGTCAGGTACCTATGGAATGCTCTCAAAGACCATAATCATAAAACGTGTTCCAAGTCATAGAAGTTGTGAGATGTGGGATACCACAGCCCTCGTGAAGACTTGTTCATATGTGTAACTCTTATAGAGGTTGGCGTGTTCCATTGAAGACGGCCGGATGGGTGAATATATATATATATATATATATATATATATATATGTATGAAGATTCATACTTTGGGTGAGTATGGAATTGAACGACTCCGCAAGGATTCCTTACTGGTTCTGTCAAACTTGGAATCCTTACGATTCATAGTGTGAGATAATCCTCAGATCTGAGATGTCATTGGAAAGGATACTACCCACTATGCTTTGATGTGAACGTTCACTCCAGGAGAGTCATACGGCGGTGTACGTTGGGTATAGTCTGGTAGTATAGTGGAACAGATGACATTAGATGGAATCCATCCAGAGCTTATAGGCTGGTATTTCTTATATTGTTGAGTAAAGCTAAATGATCGAATGAAAATCAACTAGAGTATTGTCTTATAAGAGGGATTGGTGATCCCTACTTGGAAAAGACTGGATCATTAATGGAACTAACATAGTCATAGTTTCCGAGGTTATTAGGGTTTCGACCGTCGCCAAACCCTAGATCTTGGACTGGAAAAAAATGGTAGGATTTGACTCACATGAAGATCAAAATTTGCATAGGTTTGCTTTTTATCGTTAATGTCTAGGAAATCATGGCGATATTGCTGGACGTCGAACTATGACCAATAGGTGCATTGGGTTAATTGGTGAAATTAATCCAAGACCTAGTTTATTATAAATCATTAATCTAGCCTATGGGAGGACTTATTGCTAGGTTGTTAATGAGCCCAAGGGTCACACACTTAGTGTTGCACCTATTGGCTAGTTAATTTTTTGTGAATTAATGGAGAGATTAATTAGTTGAAATTAATTAATCGGGAAAAAAGAATAAATTAATGAAGTGGTCTTAATGGTCTTATAATATAATATTGGAATATTAAATTGGGAAAGACTAATTAATTAGTGATCTAATTAATTAATGTGTGAAAGAGAAAATAAATATATATATATATATACACACATATGGGCGTGTATATGTGTGGATTTAGTGGAGGATTTTATCTTGTTCACCAAGTCCATCTATATATATATATAATATATCTTATAATATGTTTGGTAGGATCTATTCTAATTAATTAGATAACTAATTGATATGGAAAGATCTTTTAAATATATTAGGATAGATATTGTGGATTTGATAAGATCTATTTAATTAGTTAGTCAACTAATTATATGAGAAAGATCTTATTGGATAGATATGGTATATTTAATATGATATCAAATATATGGAAATATCTAATTAGTTGGAAATGTATCCAATTAATTAAGGAAGAGAGAATTTGAGAAAGAAAGAAAACTAAAATAATAATAATAGCATATACATATATATGTATCACACGCCTATTAAGTAGGCAATGAAGGTCACACACTTTGACCCGGAAGTGATGCATATGACCATGCACACGGGATGGACAAAACTAGACCCTGATAATTACAAATTGAATGTGGACGCCGCGGTTGTTGATGACATAGATCATTGTAACCGCCGAGTTGGCGTGGAAGGTACCCTCAGGGATCACCATGGTAATTGGATCAGAGGCTTTAGTGTCCAGATTGTGTTTTGTTCACTATTGGAGGCGGCGATGCAAGCCATTCTCATGGGTTTACAAATGACGTGGGATGTTGGACTTAGTAGAATCATCTTTGAATCAGATTGCAAAGGTGCAATAACAAGCATTGTGGAGGCCTCTACTGCTCATCATCACTTCGATGTGATCTCAAAAATTCGGGACAGCAAAACGATCATGGAGTCTCATTATTCAACATATTTGGAGAGAAGCCAATCACTTGGCTGATAAACTAGCTAAGATAGGACTTCACATGCAATTATGGTACATGGATAGCCTCGATTTACAAGTGCATGATACTCTTGTTGAAGATAAAGAAGGCCGAACTTGGCCCCGTCTAGTGACTATCAGCTCAGGTTTGTCGGGTTGAGACCACTCTAGGGTAAGCCCCCCATATTTGATTTAAAAAAAGTAGGCAATGTGAACACACACACTAGGCATGTGTGTGTAAGGGCGTGTATGTACCATATATATATGTATATATGTATTGTTGTTTTATTAGATTAAGTTTTTAAAAGTTTTCATAAGTTGAAAACTAGGGTTTTAAGTTTCAACTCTCTCCATATTTTCTCTTCCACCTCTTTCACAAGAACTTCTTCCAACTCATGGGTTGAGTATGAAGAACACTAAAATATAATCCTACCCCTTTTCTCGTAAAGCCATTTTTTGATATTCTCTTTACTAGCATTGGTGGAGATAATCGAGGGTACGAACTAAAGTGTCGATAAACTTAAAGACGCAATACTTGGGTCGATAAAGCAAATCAATCCGGAGAGATGTGGCATGGAGTTGCTTGAAAACACCGTTGCGATTTTTTGTTCTTCAAGAGGTAAACACGTTATAACTTCGTTTTTGAATCTGATGGTACCATGAAATTCTGTGCTTCCGCTGCGATTGGCATCCCCTGGGTTGGAGCACGAGATCCCAACAGTGGTATCAAAGCTAAGGTTTTGACATGACTTGGATTCTTTTATTTGTGTTTATGTTTATACGCTTTAAATTTGCTTTATCGCATGTAAAATGGATTGAATTTTCTAATTTGATCTTTGGATCGATTAAAATCCTTTAAATCTGAAAATTTGTTTAGATCTGAAAAATTGGATTTTTCGAAATCTGATTAATTGCATTTTTTATGAAACTTGGATTGCTGCGTTTTTGATGTCATGAAATTGCATGAGGATTCGTGAACTTTTGTACACCGAGAGATGATGAAAATGGGCTTGAGCTCGCGGGTGCAGTCACGCGCCGCCGCCGGTACACCCATGATTGTCGCATCACTGAACAAAGAACGGCGCCTGTGACGGAAAGCGGCGAGATTGCGGACAGCAACCCTACTGTCTCGCCACCACCGTGGGTGGCATTGTCTGCGGCAGCGCCGCCATGCACGGTGGTGTAATTTCTGGGGCAGCACGGCTACTGCCTCGCTGAATCAGAAACGGGCTGCTGTAACGACGGAGGCCCCACTAGGGTTTGGATCCTAGGATTTCTCCAAATTTTATTAAATTACAATTTGGTCCTTTTGGCTATTATGTAATTTTATTCTTTGAGATTGAAATGCAATTAAATATATTTTTGGGCTTGGGCTTAAAAATGAATTTTTCAAAAATATGGGCTTTTATTTAAATTTTAAAAAGACAAAATAAAATTGATATTTTATTGACTTTTGAAATTTTAAAAAAAAATTGAGATTTTTGAAATTGGGCCATTTATGATTAAATGAAGAAATGGGCTTCTTCATGGACTTTCAAAGATTGTGAATTTTATTTGAATTCTAAGTATGAGATAAAATTGGTATTGTATGAACTTCGAAAATTAAATTAAATAAATGATTTTTAAAACTTGGGCTTTTTCGGATTAAATGGAAAAGTGGACTTTTTCATAGGTTTTCCAAAACATGAATTAATTGTTTAATATTTGGAAAATCAATATTATGATATTAATTGATTCTTTGAATTGAATAGTATTAGAGTTTTAGAAATTAAATTAATTTTTGGATTAATGGAAAATTATGATTTTCCATGGAATTTTCTGAAATTTACTTTTAGAAAAAAATGTATTAGTCCACTAATTTAATTGGATTATCCTTAATTAAAGTTGGTAAATTTATGTTTATGACAGCATGATGCAAGCATGTATTATGTGGTGATCCAGGTCTAGCCATAGACTAATCATTTTATTCTAAGGCCTGCATGCCACGTTTTTATTTTATATACATGAGAGGGTGAGGTTTTCTTTTCTCTTGTATTTTTGTTATTTGAAGATGAAGATGAAGACATCTTGAAGACGATGATGGAGACTTTTAAGCTGGAGGAGTTGTGAAGACCATAATATAGGTTCCAGGTCCTTAGATTAGATTGGTCAACACCTTGATGGCTCGGGGTGTTTTAGGTTGGTTTGACTAGGATCACATTTATCGCTTTATATATATATATTGCATGATCCTGGTTATTTATTATTTGTTTTTTTTTGTATGATATGCTGTATTGCATGATCACCTAAGAAAGATAAATAACTGAAAAATGGTGAGACCTTTTATCTGAAAATCCCATATTTTAATATTAAGTCCATAAAAGGATAAATCAGGGTCCGAAAGCCCTTGATTAGGTCCAGTGCCTTCCATCACTAAATGTGAGAGGGAATAGCACGAGGCTTGTCATCATTGTCTCACGAGTCGTGGAATGGTGGCAAGTTAAGTGTACTAATCTCGCATTTAAGCATTCTAAATAAAATGGATGTTATATAGAAGAGCACATGGGTTTCAGTTTCGCTAAGGAGTCGTCCATGATTTGTGGGACCACTTGGTTACTGTTATGCTATGAGAATTTGATGGGTCGGACTTAAACACAGACTAATGTACGGTTGCATCATGTTCTCGGACGTACATGAAATGTGAGGCAAACATCTCGAGGACCACCTGGAGGTGGATGGGGCCGGCGTGCCTGATCAAATGTTACCGCCCATTGTTTTATGAGTCATGGAATGAGGTATGGGACATTTGACGCTCGAGCTCGCTGGAAATTGTTACATTTTCCATCTTCTGTCAATGGGGGTGATGGAATTCAAAAAACAGTGGGAGCACATATGAAGTTGAAATTTCCATAATTTCATGCGGATATAATTTATGATTGAATGCTAATGTTTTTCCATTTTCACAAAGTAACAGTCAAATGGCTAAAACTCCAATCTCAGTAATCCTTGAAACTAATAAGCTAAATGGCTCGAACTTCCTTGACTGGTACTGCAACCTCAAGACTGTGCTACAGTCTGAAGGCCTTGACTATGCCTTGACCCAGCATATTGAGCTTGTCCCTAAAGATGCCGCTTCAAGGGCTGCTCGAGATGCACATGAGAAATGGCGCAAATACGATATCTATGTACGTTGTCTCATTCTGGCCTCCATGACAAATGAATTGCAAAGGCAGTCTGAGACTACAGAACACGCATCGGGGATTGTTTTTGCATTGGAGTAGCTATATGGCGTAAAGAGACGCCATGAGAGGTTTGCTATCTCTTTCGAGTTGTTTAGAGCTCGCATGACTGAAGGAACATCGGTCACCAATCATGTGTTAACAATGATTTCCTGGGTGAACAAACTCAATGACATGGAGATGTCGTTGAATCCTGACTTGGCTATTGATTTAGTCATTCAGTCACTCTCTCCTACCTACGACCAGTTCGTAGTGAATTTCAACACTAACCATTTGGTTGCCACTCTTTCAGAGTTGTTGGACATGTTGTGCACTGCTGGTACAATGGTAAAGAAGGCAAAGCCTGTATTGCTTGCTGACACTTCTTCATCTCCCGCTTTTGGTAATAAGAAAGGTAGAGAGAGAGGAGAAGAAGAAGAAGAAGAAGAAGAAGAAGAAGAAGAAGAAGAAGAAGAAGAAGAAGAAGAAGAAGAAAGGCAACAAGATGCAAGCAAAGGGCGGTGTTCAAAAAGCCCAAGGCAACAGAAAACATATTTCACCTTGCAATCGAACAGGTTTTTGGGGTGAAATATGTTTCGATTAAGACATTTGCATGCACTTTATAAAATTTCAAATTATTTCTAAATGTATAACCTCCATAACTGGGAAACATTACACATTTATAGTAATTCTAATTTTAGAAAGCTTAGTGGAGGGTGAGGATGTCAAACATCCTTTTCTAACTCGGTATAATTTATTTGGGAGAATTTAATTCGTCAAAAGATTTTGGTCTCACTTTGCACATTATTCAATTTATATAGCGCTTTATTCTATATTGATCATGCTTAAAAATACTACTAATAATCATGCCTTTCAATATAAATAAACCTAGAATTTAAATAAATTCATCACTTGATCATGAACTTTTACTAGAGGGCCCGAGCCAATGGGCAATCACAAAAGGCATAGATTAAACCTATTAAACATTCATGGGCTTTTTGACTTTATCAACTTTGAACTATTTATCTCGATTCCTAAAACAACTCATGCATTATTTCTAAAAATATAAAAAATAGCTTCAAATTTGATAACCCATAAAATTAAAGGTAAAACATATAATCCTAAGTCTATGATTAGTGTTTTAATCACATAAGACATGCTCGCAACATTTAATACATGCTCGCAATATTAAATCACTTATGTTGATTATTAGAATTCTAGTCCAACTAAAAAGTCCTTTATAAAATTCCTTATGATTTCACATATTCACTATTTCAATTAAAATCATTCTAGTCCAACTAGATGACTTAGATGTACGGAATTAAGAATTAAGTGCATCTACCTTTAATTAAAATAATATGAACACATAAAATATGGAATTCTATATTTTATTTTGTTATGATTTAAAACCATCAAAATTTGGAAACACTTTTATTTGATCAAAGAATTTATTATTAATCTCTAAGAAAAATAATTTATATTCCTTATTCAAAATGAAGTAATTTTCAAGTCGAGGAAAAAATAGTAATATTTAATCCATAAATCCATTATTGATCTCCAAGAAAAATAATTAATTGGTTCTAATTAAATATTATATTTCAATTAATCTCATTGGGCTCGATTTCATCAAACCCAAGTCACCATCCTTTTGGTCCACTTGGATTCAATTTAATTGGACTCAAAATAATTAATTAGAACAACATTCACGTTTATTAATTTCTTATTGGGCTAAATTTAATTTAAGTTCAAATCACCAATCTAATTGGCCCATTTAGATTTAATTAGATTAAGTCCAAACTAATTAACAAATTGAAATTAGATAATTTTCAGTTGGGCTTGATTTAAATTATTCGGATCATCATCCTTTTGATCCACCAAATTAATTAAAATCACCCAAAATTCAAAAAATAATTTTGACCCAAACATAGCCCGTTTTACGACCCGAATCCATGACCCGGACCAACAAATTGGGTATCCAAATCCACGACCTGTCGGGCCACAGTCACGACTTGACGGTCCGTGACTGGGCAGGGCCGGGCCGAATGGCCCGACTATGCTAAACAGCGCGCGCTGGTGCGCACGTTTTTCTCGGGGCTTTTGAGCCCCGTTTTTCCTTGGTATTTTTCGATTTTCAATATCATCAAATATCCCCAGATTTACAATAACTAAAAATCAAAAAACTAGGCAAAAACCCATATTTAAGAAAAACATACAAACATGCTTCAAAATAACATAACAGGCAATTCTTAAATCACATAAACAAGATCAAATATGCAAATCAGAGATTGGCTCTGATACCAATGTTGGGTTTCCGTTCAAAAAAGCATAAACGCAGCGGAAGAGATTTCAAAAAATTAAAACGAAAACCCAATTGGTACTCTAATTCGCATAATTGAATCTAAAAGGGTATAATGAATAAAACTTACTCGTTAATATGAATATGATGATGGAGAAAAACTTCTTCTTCTCCAAACTCAAAATATTGAAGCTTCCAAATCTTCAATCCTTTGGTTTGATTCTTCAAACTTGAACTTGATCCGAACAACGAAAATACGTCGTCTCTAAATCGTCACGCATGGATCAACAAACGAAAAATCCCCTTTCTTATTTCTCTATGGTCGACGGCTAGGTATAGAGGAGGGGAGGAATATTTTTCTTTCTTTTGAGAGTTGTGAGAGTTGTGTATTCTCTTCTTCTTGTCTTAAGTCAAATAGTCCTTATATACCTCATGACTTATTGAACAAGTCAAAACAAAAGAGCCCTAATATGTGGCCTCTCAAAGACGCTACTTTGAGGCCTCATAGGCGTCTAATTGGACTCCTTATTTAGCCTCGGGATTTATTTTGTTTAATTAATTTCTTATTTCAATTAATAATTTATTATATCCAATAAATAAATAAATAAATTAAATAACCAAATTAATTAGATAAATTAATTCATTAATATATTTCACAAGGAAATTAATTAATAATTAATCTTATCATTATAATTAATTATTTCATCTAATGAATAATTAATTATTTAATTTATCCAATAAATTAAAACTCTCAGAAGAAATAATAGAAATTCCTCTTTCTTCATTTTTCTTTGTCAATCCTTTAGCGTGACACTTTAGGTTCGTTTCGTTTGGCAATGAGAGGAAACCAAAGGAAGTGGGTAACACCTAGCCAGTCACGTGGCCCGCTTCGTAACCCAAACGAAACGAATGATAGGATCATTTCGAAACCTTCCAATCGTAAATACCGTATATGTATAAACCCTTTGTTCACGTTCCCCGGTCAAGTGAGAGTCATGGTTGTGTCAAACTCACTGGACTTGACCATATGTATAAATCATAATAAATACGAGATCATTGAGATCGATTTAGTGGCAAGCACAATCGTCTCGTTTGCTTTGGCCAAAGATTTTGATCTCTATTTATCTATAATTACATATGGTACATATTCATTCACTTATGAGAGAACAAATCCCATATTAGATATCTGCTAAGAGTACCACTTGCCCATCAAGTCCGCATTTCGAGGTTGACCCCACCAAAGGGTGAATTGGGTCTAACTACTCTAGTGAAAGACTTGACGTCACAAGTGCATCTTCAGCCTGATACTTCAGGTCAAAGGTTCACATATACCTATTACGCATAATCAGTTCCGTCATTGACAGTCACAGAGTGAAAACCCATGTGACAGAACCGATGCGAGTCGTGTTTGAACATATCAGTTCCACTGATGTGTCTACAATCTTAATCCCCTATCATCCCATGATACCAGACAGGCACTCCCATGTCGGAGCTAAGATTGTACAAGTATTTGAAGTCTTTATTTGTCCATTAAAGACTTCATATTACTTGCGAACTTATTTTAGTAATCAAGATCGATCTTTCTAATGCCAATCTTCCTATCCCATAGGAAGTAGAGGGATCACACTGAAAATATGGACAAAACGTTTTACACAACTTGTAGATGCAGATAAGAATTAAGTGAAAACTCAATAATGCCTTGTATTTAAGAAGAGTTTAAGTTCAATACAAGATATATGCCCTATACATTCTATCCTCTATGGCATCTGAGGGCATAATCCTAACAGATGTGACATGAAAAACCCACATACATCGAAGATGTGAGAGATATTGCTTATATCAAGCAAATAATGGGAGGAAATGAGGATTGGTAATCCTCTTATCCTGTGTTTACGAGTATCCTGAGGAAACTTAGGAATATCGTCTTCATTACAACTTGAAACAAAATGGATCGTTTCATAATATCCTACCTTCAAGATGAAGGAGTTTTTTTAATGAAAGATTGGGGGATAGTAATGGAAACTAGAAACTCGATAAACATAAACACCACTGGTAGTTAAAGTGAATAGTAAACTTGTAAACCTATGAACACAAGTTCCATTCTCTACGATCTTGAGAAAGGCATTCGAGGGATATGACGAAAGTTAAGAGGTCTTGACAAATAGTGGGCGCCAGCTCAAAGTGTAAGAGCTCCAAAAATCAATCTATGGATTGAGACTTTTTAGAAACTTAAGTTTTAAAGGTTAATAGGTGTACAACTGGCTTATTAGTATTATATGTTGGTAATGTTGCATGAGTAACGTATATGTGATCATCATCTCAATTTTCTAAATGGACTTAAAAGGGAGAAGCATCTTACATGCACGATATAGCAATATGTACAGGCCATTGGGTTGCTGTAATCTTTTTGTCCAAACATATAGATAACATGTTGACTAAAGCTCAACATGGAAGAATCAAAGGAGATTCTTCCTGCAAAGCATGAACAATATTACATGCAATTCTATGAGTTAAAATTGGTTTTGACTGATACATCTGGTGTATTAAGTCGAACCCAAAATTGATCCAATGGATTGGATCGGTGTTGTTTATTGGAAAAACAACAAGGAAAAATTGGAACTAGGATCTCTAGTCTTAAGACATGAACATAAGTGATGATAGAGGATTTGTTTTATGCCAACATGAAGAGTAAAAGTTGAGAACATCGCACATAAGGATGCGGCGATAAAAGGATTCTAGATTTGTGAACCTATCTTGTGGAAAAGATGAGGTTCTACCAATTGAATGCCAAGTACATATGTACTATGATTATCGATAAGGGTGCAAGCTCTTGATGAAGAGCATAGGTCTCACATGCTATCTGAGGTGAAGTGAATAATCTGAGAGATTATTTTATTAGAGTCAGAATTCGAGGGGAACAAGTCAACTCGTCGGAAACATGGTAAACCCCTTTCACCAAAACCCTTAAGTAGAAGTTGTGTTCAAAAGGTCATCTAGAAGATGAATCTTTGTGGGAATATTAACCGTAGGCTCTTGAGCAAGTGGGAGATTGATAGTGTGTATGCCCGGCGAGCCATCTGTTGGCTTGATCGCTGGATCATAAACACTATGACAATTTTATCACTTAGATTATATCAAACCTGTTGGAATACTTCTTTGTTGTCGACTACTTATGAGAGTATAGATAAAGATCTCATGGATTCCATGTAGTTAAGGAAGTGGTCAAGATACCTATGTAGCGCTCTCAAAGACCGTAATCCTAAAACGTGTTCCAAGTTATTGAGGCTGTGAGATGTGGGCTATCAAGGGCCTCCCGAAGACTGGTTCATATGTGTAACTCTTATAGAGGTTGGCGTGTTCCATTGCCAACGGCCAAATGGGTTAATGCATATATGAAGATTCATACTTTGGGTGAGTATGGAATTGAACGAGTCCTTGCTGGTTCTATCGGACTTGGAATCCTTAGGATTCGTAGTTTGAGATAATCCCCAGACATGAGATGTCACTGGAAATGATACTACCTACTCTAATTTGATGTGCACGCGCACTCTAGGAGAGTCATATGACGGCGTACATTGGGTATAGTTTGGTAGTATAGCGAAACAGATGACATTGGATGGAATCTATCCTGGGTTTATGGCCTGGCATTTCCTATGCTGTTGAGTAAAGCTAAATGATTGAATGAAAACCTTTGGCTAGAGTATTGTGTTATAAGAGGGATTGGTGATCCCTGCTTGAAAAAGACTGGATCATTAGTGAAACCAACATAATCTGGATAGGTTTGCTTTTATCGTTAACATCTACGAAGTCGTGGCGATGTTGCTTGATGTCGAACCATGACTGATGTGTGTGGGTTTCACATCAATAAGAATATGCCATATAGTATATAAAGATATAATATAAAGCACGACTTATAATGTAAAATGGACACAAGATATACGTGGTTCGGTCCAAAATCAGACCTATGTCCACAGGGGTAAAGAGTTTGATCCTTTATTCACTGTGTTGATATTTATACAAGAGTTTGATTGGGGGGGGGGGGGGAGGAGAGGTTAAAAGGGGTAAGTCAACTATGCTAAATATACATTTGGTAGTAAGAATAAATCATAATCTATCCATATGAGGCTACAATTAATTGGGTATAAATGGTAAAGATAGGCCGGATCTCCGCAGGTCTATATATGGTAAGGTTGATGATTGATTGCTTCTAGCTGTCCATAATCAGCACTGCCCTACCTGTGTAGGTCGGGTCATCTGGGCCTCCAGCTAAGCCAGTCCGAATATGATGTCTTCTAGAAGGATCCAAGTCCAAAAAACCATTGGGCTTGGGCCCGCACGGTATTGGACTACCCATCTTGGCCCAAAGACTGATTTCCACCCACATCAATGACTAATAGGTGCCTTAGGTTAATTGGTGAAATTAATCCAAAGCCTAGTTATTTATAATGAATAATTAATCTAGCCTATGGGAGGACTAATTGCTAGCTTGTTAATGAGTCTAAGGGGTCACACACTTAACTTAGTGTAGTACCTATTGGCTAGTTAATTCTTTGTGAATTAATGGAAAAATTAATTAATTGGAATTCATTAATCGGGGAAAAGAAATAAATTAATTAAGTGGTCATAACAGTCTTGTAATTTAATTTTGGAATATTAAATTGGGAAAGACTAATTATTTAGTGGTCTAATTAATTAATGTGAAAGAGAAAAAATATATATATATATATATATATATATATTTATACACATATGGGCATGTATATGTGTGGATTTGGTGGAGGATTTTATCTTGTTCACCAAGTCTATGTATTTATATATTTTTATGTCTTATAATATATTTGGTAGGATCTATATTAATTAATTAGATAACTAATTGATATGGAAAAATCTTATAAATATGTTAGGATAGATATTGTGGATTTTGTAAGATCTATTTAATTAGTTAGTTAACTGATTATATAGAAAAGATCTTATTGGATAGATATGGTATATTTGATATAATATCAGATATATGAAAATATCTAATTAATTGGAAAGGTATCCAATTAATTAAGGAAGAGAGAGTTTGAGAAAGAAAGGAAACTAAATAAAATAAAATAGCATATACATTTATATGTATCACACACCCTATTAAGTAGGCAATGTGACCACACATACTAGGGGGTGTGTGTGTGTGTGTAGTGGCGTGTATGTGTGTAGGGGCGTGAATGTACCTGTTGGGTTTTTACATATAAAACGCAACGGAAAGAAGAAATCACACGGTGCTTCACCTCCGATTTCATATATTCAAGTCATGATAAAAAATGTGTACCTTTCTTCGTATTATTGAAATTTCTGAACCAACTTTTAATCATTTTTCCGAGCAACGAATCAGCCACTACCTCTAAATCACCACGCTGGAATTGAGAGCGAAAAATACCTTCTTTTCTTCCCCTATGGACGGCTAGAGAGAGAGAGGTGGAGTTCTTTGACTTGGAGAGAAAGACAATTAGAGAGGCTAGGGTTAATTATTTCTACTAAGTAGTATTTTTACTACACAAGAAAATAATCAAGCCTAATTCACTAAGGCCTAGGCGTCCATGTTGGATGCCCATCTATGCGATTTAAGCCCTCGGACTTTAGTCCATATTGGTGGTTTAATTTAATTAATATTATTTATCCAATAAATAAATTATTTAAATAACTAATTAATCCAAGTTAATTCTATAATTAATTCTATAAAGAAATTAATTAAAATATTAAGAGAATTAATTAATAAGATCATCCAATGATATAATTAATTAATTAACTACGATATCAAATACCGAAAAAATCTCTTAAGTCTCACACCATAAGTTTTCCTTAGCAATTCCTTTAAGCGCGACTCTTTAGGTTCGTCTCAAAAGGAAAATGGGAGGAAACCAAAAGGATGTGGGTAACATCTAGCCAGTCTTGTGGCCCACATCGTATCCCAATTGAGAACGAATGAATAGAATCATTCCAAACCTTTCACTCTATCAATACCGTACGAGTATAAACCCTTTATTCTTATATCTCATTCAAATGAGAGTCATGGTTCAGTCAAACTCACAGGACTTGACCATATGCTTAGCTTATAACAAGTCGAGGTCACTGAGTATAAACTTATGTTCAGCATGAGCATCTCCATTGCTTTGGCCAAAGACTTTGACCTCACTCATTCATGACGGCTTAGGATGTTTTGCTCATTCACTTATGAGAGAATAAATTCCATTTTGCTAATCAGTTAAGACTGCTACTTGCCTATCAAGCTGCACTTCGAGGTCGACCCCACCAACTGGTGAATTGGATCTAACTACTCTAATGACAGACTTGATGTCACAAGCACATCTCCAACATGATTACTCAGGTCTAAGGTTCACGCATACCTATCACAACTTATCAGTTCTGTCATTGACTGTCATGGAGTGAAAACCAATGTGACAAAACTGATTCGAGCAGTGTTCAAACTCATCAGTCCCACTGATGCGTCTATGACACAAGTTCCCACTAACATACTTATAGTGTTCGACTGACGCTTCACTGTCAAAACTCATGTCATAAAAGTCTCTATCCAGTAATGATGTCCAGCCAATACTCTCTTCGGCTTGCGAACCAATTTAGATATTAAGGATCAAACCCTTCTAGTACCAATCTCCCTAACCCATAGGGAGTAGAATGTTCGCCTTATTATCAAGAACTATACGTTGTTTATAAATCTTTACAAATGCCTATAATAAACAACATGAAGTGCCTTTTTCATTAATATAAGATTGTTCAGTTACAAATTAATGCCCAATAATTCTATCCGCTATGGAATTTGAGGGCATAACACTAACAATCTCCCACTTGCACTCAATGCCATTTGCTATGGTATTTTATACCCATCTTCTCGAGATGTCTTTCGAGCACCTCCTGTGCCAATGGCTTGGTCAATGGGTCAGCTACATTGTCGGCTGAGGCTATTTTCTGAACAGATATTTCCCCTCTAGCTAAGATCTCTCTTATGATGTGTCTTCTCTCTATGTGTTTGGACTTGTTGTGAGACCTTGGTTCCTTCTCCTGCGCTATTGCTCCAGTGTTGTCACAATAAAGTTGCAACGAGAGCTCTACGCTAGGAACCATTTGAAGTTCTCTAAGAAACTTCCTTAGCTAAACAGCTGAGGCAGCTACGTATTTAGCCTCTGTAGTGGAATTTGAGGTTGTGCTTTGCTTGGAACTTTTCCAAATCACCACCCCACCGTTGAGGGTGAATATGAACCCTGAGATGGATTTTCAGTCATCGACATCTGGTTGGAAATCTGAGTCAGTGTAACCATCCACTCTTAGGTCACCACTCCCATAGATGAGGATCATATCCTTAGTTCTCTTTAGATACTTTAGGATATTTTTCACAGCTATCCAATGTTCTTTGCCTGGATTTGCTTGAAATTGACTAAGAACACTCACTGCGTAAGCAATGTCAGGTCTACTACACAACATAGCGTACATCAGGCTACCCACTGCAGATGCATAAGGTACAATGCTCATCTCTTTTCTATCTTCCTCACTTTGAGGACACATAGTTTTTTAGAGATGTACCTCGTGCCTCATTGGCAGGAACCATTTCTTAGAATCCTCCATCCTAAATCTCTTCAGGACCTTTTCTAAGTAAAGGGCTTGAGAGAGCCCTATCATTCTATTTGTTCAATCTCTATAGATTCGAATCCCTAGAATGTAAGTAGCTTTTCCCAAGTCTTTCATGGAGAATGTACCTGAAAGCCACTTCTTAACAGTGGTGAGCATTCCTATATCGTTTCCTATAAGCAATATGTCATCTACATAGAGTACAAGGAGTGATATCTTGCTCCAACTAACCTTCTTATAAACACATGACTCATCTTCTTTTTTGATGAAGTCAAATCCTTTGACTGTCTCATCAAATCTTAGATTCCAACTACGAGATGCTTGCTTGAGTCCATAAATGAATCTTTCAAGCTTGCACACCTTATGGATACCATCCTCGGATACAAAACCTTTCGGCTGCTCCATATAGATATCCTCCTCTAGGAATCCATTCAGAAAAGTGGTTTTGACATCCATTTTCCATATCTCATAGTCAAGGTGAGCTACTACTGCAAGTAGAATTCTTATAAACTTGATCATAATTACTGGCGAAAAGGTTTCTTGGTAGTCAATTCCTTCTTTTTTACTATACCCTTTTGCCACTGGCCTGACTTTATAGATGCCAACCTTGCCATCAACACCAATCTTTCTCTTGTAAATCCATTTACTCCCAATTGGTACAATACCATCAGGCCGATCTACAAGTGTCCACACTTGGTTTGAATGCATCGAGTCTATCTCTGCTTGCATAGCTTCACGCTATCTTGCAGCATCCATATCCACCATCACTTGATCATATGTGGAGGGATCATCTCCATGACCCTTCTCTAATACAAAATGGAGACTTAGTTCCTTCTATAGTAAATATCCACACCTCTCAGGCGGTTGAGGTACCGTATTTGATCTTCGTGGTTTTTTTCTGTTATAGAAGGTTCAGTTCTTACTTCCTGTATAGATGTATCCAAAGGAGTTTCATTTTGTTCTTCAAGAACAATCTTTCTACCCGCTCCACCTTCTTGAATGAACTCATCTTCAAGAAAGTGGGCTTGCAAAGCTACAGTGATCATGTGATCATCATGCAGGTAAAAGAGATATCCCATGGAATCCTTAGGATAACCAACGAAATGCCCTTTTAAGGATCTAGCCTCCAACTGTCTACTTTAATCTTTTTGACATAAGCAGAACATCCCCAAATCTTGATGTGATTCAGACTTGGCTTCCTATTTCTCCATATCTCATATGGGGTCTTAGGAACAAACCTTGACAGACATCTATTTAAGATATGTACAGCTATAAGGAGCGCGTGACCGCACAGTGAAATGGGTAAGTCAGTATAGTTGAGCATGGAGCGAACCATGTCCAACAAAGTTCAATTCCTTCGGTCGGGTACTCCATTTAACTGTGGTGTCATTGGAGGTGTGAGTTGTAATATTATACCATTCTCTCTAAGGTATTCATCAAACTCTGCACTCATATATTCTTCTCCTCGGTCAGACCGAAGAGCCTTTATATGTTGCCCAGTTTGATTTTTCACTAAAGCCTTCAATTCTTTGAATCTTTCAATGGATTTGGACTTATCCTTCATCAAGTACACTAGACCATATCTTGAATGCTCATCTGTGAATGTGATGAAGTAAAGGAAATCTCCATGAGTCATTTCTCCAAATGGTCCACAAACATTGGTATGCACTAAACCTAAGATTTGTGTGGCTCTTTCAAAAGTCCAGGTGAAGGGGGATCTAGCCATTTTGCCCTTGAGATAAGATTCACAAGTAGGATAGGGATCCAATCCTAAAGGACCTATCAGTTCATCTTTCTCCATTTTGTGAATTTTGTGCTCACCAGCATGGCCTAGCCTAAGATGCCAAATTAATCTTTGGTTAATTCCTTGCCTTCCACGTTTTCTATGTATAGTATTAACAACACACTCATTCTGGACATTAAGGTAGTACAAACCATTCATTAAAGAAGCAAAGCCTACTAATCTATTACCATAATAAATGTTACAATGTTCGTTAATAAAATGAAAAGTATAACCATGCGTAACTAAAATGGGAATTGAAACAATGTTCTTAAGCCCATTGGGCAAAACCAAAACATTATCCAGAAATAGTAAATGTCCAAAATTTAAAAGTAATGAGGTAGATCCAATTCCAGTAGCCGCGACGCTTTGCCTGCTGCCTACTCTTATCTTCACCTCATCACTGTCCGGCTTTCTTCCTTGCACCAGATCCTGATTCATACAACAAATGTGAGCACTAACCCCAGAATCAAGAATCCAAGATGTGGAGAAATGGTCATAGAACAATAAGTTTCATGAACATAAAGTTTCATACCTTGTGCGCCATGGCCCATATTTGGACAATTCCTTCTCCAGTGGCCCAGCTCACCACAGTGTAGGCATCTATTCATCTTCTTTGGCCCCTTAAGCTTGCGAATCACAGGAGCTTTCCCCTTGCCTTTATCGACACCACCCTGAGCTCCAAGCTCACCATTCTGCTTATTGGTTTTCTTCTTATTCTTAGCCTTTTAGGGCCGAAGAGATGACCAGTGCAGCTTCCTTTCCCTTGGGCTTCAATTGAGATTGTCCAGTTGTTAATTTAGTCAGTAGCCCAGCTAAGTTGCATTCAATCTCATTACAATTGAAGTTCATGACAAATTGGGAGAAGTAATTGGGAAGAGACTGCAAAACGAGATCCATTTGAAGTTGTGGGTTCATTGTAAAATCGAGAGCCTCCAATCTTTCGATCCTCATGATCATCTTGAGGACATGATCACCAACTTTTTCACCCTCTCTCATTTTGGCTATGAAGAGCTCTTTAGATATGTCATATCTAGCAATGCAACTGTGCTCACCATAGAGCTCGACCAAGTGTGCCAAGATAGCCCTCGCAGTGGTAATATTCTCGTGGGACCTTTGAAGCTCATTTGTCATTCAGCCTAGCATGTACCCATGCACTCGGACGTCATCCCTTACCCATTTTTTATGAGCCTGAACTTCTTCCACATTGGCACGTGGTTCTGGCAGGTGGAGCAGGGATGTCTGTGTTCAACACATATCCCAGAGACTCCATGTTGAGGACAATCCTCAAGTTCCTTAGCTAGTCCAGGTAGTTGGGTCTGGTAAAGATGTTCTTTTTGAGTAAAACGGAAAGTGGGTTGATAGTCATTTTTAGTTGAGAGAGATAAAACAATAAATAACTGCAAAAAATAACCAGACTTGATTAGATGATTGTAATTTAAACTATAACCAAGTAAAATCAAGGACTTCGATTTATAACTTGGTTCCCACTATATTTTTCGAGATTCACTCTCCCACTGTGAAAATCGGAAGTGATCGTTGTTCATTACTTCATAGTGGAGATTGATTTCTTTAATCAATATAGTGGATGACAACCCTTTAATGATATTTAGTCCACTATTTAATTAAAGTGGTGTCTAACATCAATCTATCCAATAGACGGTCCTATCTTCTTTTCTCATAATCCACCAAAACCGCAACCCTTTAACGATATATAGGATTGTGGATTATCTAAGTTCATTCCTACTAACACCTTTTAATCTAATATTTGAATTTCACCTTGCAATCCTTTAACGACATATGGGGTGAAATATGTCTCGATTAAGGCATCCAATGCACTTTATGAAATTTCAGAATTGAGTCTTAATATATGACCCCCAATTACTGGGAAGATGCCACATATTAGATTCAATTCTTAATCTCATTAAGCTTAGTGAGGGAGAGGACACCTAGCGCCCTTTACTAACTTAGCATTGTTTTGATTTGGAAGAATTTATGTTCTAAACATTTATTAATGTCTCACTTTATACATTATCAATTTTTATAGCGCATGATAGGATTATACATGCAAAAAACATCGAATGAAACATACATCAAAAACTAGCAAAACTATCACATATATTCATGAGCTTTTTCTAGAGGGCCCAAGCCAATGGGCCATCAAAAGAAAAGAAAAAACTAAACTATTCTTCTTGGGCTCCAAGCTCCTTTCTTTTTAGATCGACTTCTTCTTCAAGGCCTATTCTAATTCTATCTATTACATAAGAATTATTACATCCTATACATAATTTTAAGAATAAAATAATGGACTCAAAACTGGCCCTTACAACCCATAAAAAAAGAAATACATGCATATAGGAAACCTAAGCCCATGAATAATATCACCATCACATAATACATGCTCGCGATAAATAAAGCAAATATGTTGGTGATTAAGATTACAATTAATTAGTCCAACTAATTAATTTTCTCATAAAATTCCAAATTTTATTCATATTTATAATAAAAAGCCTTCTAGTGAGAATTTATTATTTAAATAAATAAATTAATTAAAATCCACCAAGAATTATTAATTAATATTTTATTCAAATAATTAATATTCAATAAATACTAACTGGGCTTGATTTTATCAAACTTAAATCACAATCCCATTGGCCCAATTAAAATTTAACGAATTTGGCCCTAAAATAATTTATCGAATGTCTAATCTTTTAACAAAACCAATTTGAGCTTATTTAATTAAAATCTGGGTCATCATCATTTTGACCCATCCGGATAATTAAAATAACCCAAAGCCCGTTTATTTAAAAATTAGACCCATTTTCACACAACCCGACCTATCTGACCCGGGTAAAAAAACCCAGGCCCCCACGGGCCAGGCCGTGCGATAGACAGGTCGCTGGGCGCACGGCCATGAGCCTGCCATCGGGTGACTCCGATGCGCACGTCGTGTGCGCACAGAGGTTGGCCTTCGGCCGATCTACTGTGCGTGCAACGGTGCATGGAACCAGAGCCTTCAGGCTCCGTTTTCTCAACCTTTTAGACTTTTCTTGATCCACCATATTATCATACAATAATATCCAAGAAAAACGCAGAAAAGTTAAAGCTTTAAATCATAAATATAACATCATATTTCGCATGCTTCAAAAACACGAAAAACATGTAAAATCACGTATTGACTAAATATGGAAATCAGAGATTGGCTCTGATACCACTGTTGGGTTTTTCCATATAAAATGCACCAGAAAGAAGAAATTCCATGGTGGTTCATCTCCGATTTCATATATTCAAGTCATGATAAAAAAACTTGTACTTTTCTTCGTATTATTGAAATTTCTGAACCAGCTTTTGATCCTTTTTCCAAGTAGTGAATCAAGCACTTCCTCTAAATCACTAAGCCGAAATTGAGAGCGAAAAATCCCTTCTTTTCTTCCCCTATGGACGTCTAGAGAGAGAGAGAGAGGGGTAGAGTTCTTTGACTTGGAGAAAAAAGACAATTAGAGAGGCTAGGGTTATCTATTTCCACTAAGTAGTATTTATACTGAACAAGGAAATAATCAAGCCTAATTCACTAAGGCCTAGGTGTCCATGTTGGACGCCCACTTGGGCTATTAAGCTCTTGGGCTTTAGTCCATATTGGCGGTTTAATTTAATTAATTATTTAATTAATTTTATTTATCCAATAAATAAATTATTTTAATAACTGATTAATTCAAGTTAATTCTATATTTAATTCCATAAAGAAATTAATTAACAAATTAACATAATTAATTAATATCGTCCAATGATTTAATTAATTAATTAACTATGATATCAAATACCGAAAATATCACTCAAGTCTCACACCATAAGTGTTCTTTTGCAATTCCTTTAAGTGCGGCTTTTTAGGTTCGTCTCAAAAGGCAAATGGGAGGAAACTAAAAGGATGTGGGTAACACCTAGCCAATCTTGTGGCTCACATCGTATCCCAATTGAGAACGAATGAATAAAATCATTTCAAACCTTTCACGCTGTTAATACCGTACGAGTATAAACCCTTTTGTTGGTCCCAAGTAGCATACGAAAGGGTCTAGAAGGGGGGGGGGTTGAATAGACCCTGAAGTCTTTTTCGACTTCAAAAAATTTCGTACTAAAAGATTTTTTTGGACGTTTAAAAAGATAGACGCTTGAGGTGTCTAATGCTTGACTTAAGCGTTCACTTAAAAATTATTGACGCTTTGGCGAAACGTCTGATGAAGATTGTTTTTAGGAAGTTAACTCAGACTTTAAGATCTGAATACTTTAACCAAGTAGGTTAAATGTTCAGTTCTTTAATCAGTGTTAGCACAGCGGAATGATTTTTGGAGTCTTCTCTTTGAAAGCTTTAGCGTCACAAGAGGTTTCTTAGTTGCTTAAATTTTGATTGTGTTTTACTTAATCAATTTATGCAATGATATGATAGGTGAAAGAATTGACTGAGAAGTAAATGACACAATATTTGTAAGGTTCGTTGGGTGGTGTAATCCCAACTACGTCCTTCTTCTCCTCGAACACTTGGAGGTAATCCACTAAAATGATTCTCAAAGAATCACACAGAATCTTCTACAAATTAGGGAGAGATGGATGTCGATGACTTGAGCTCCTTGATCACATAGATTTCTGCTCCAAATCACTTCAATCCCTTTGCTTCTTTCACCCAGAAATATGGCAAGTATCCAACTTCGACTTCACACAGATCGCGAGGCTTGGATAGAGGTTTTTCTAAAAAGGTTTGTTTGATTTTGATGAAGTTCAAACAACTGGAATATCTCAGTAGTAGAGTAGTTTCTTCAAAAAGAATGTTTGAGATATTGGGTTGACTGTCTCAGGATTTGATGAAAAGCAGAGAGAATATTTTCTTGAGTATTCTGGCTTTTCTGAGAGTTTAAGGAATGAGACTTCAATGCAACAGCAATTGGCTTGATAATTGTTCTATATGTTTGGCTTGTTGTTGAAGTTCTATTTATAGGCATTCTTGGAAAAAGTGTCTGTTTGACACATGCAAGGGCGCGTGTCTCTCACTTTCGCGAATGAACAACTTTTGTCCTTTTTCCTGAAAATCTGCTGCACAAAAGTTGGTGCTGCTGTCTTTGAATTGTTGACAGTCCAATAGGATGGCTTCTCCGTACGTCTGAAAGTGCTTATCACATTTAATGCTCTTATCAGCATTTAATGCAATTTGAATTAAATGCCCGTTGGCATTTAATGCACTGAGAATATTTGCATTAAACTCCTTTCGATCTGACGCTTCAGGAGAATGTTTGTCATTTGATAGACACTTCATTCATGAACTGAAAGTTCAATTTAATCTGGAGGATTATTTAATGTTTAGACGCTTTGGGAAAAGTCTTCAAACTTTATTTAGAAGTATAGACGCTTGAAACTTCAGTCTTCGTTACTTGACACCTCACTCAGAACTTGTCAGGCGCTTAGAGTGAACTTCTTCAAACTTCATTCACTATTGATTTCTTGGACGCTTGGAGTCTTCAGATTTCGCAGTCTTGATAAGCTCACTCAGAAAGTATCAAACGCTTAATCTAATCGACTTCTTGATCTAAGAATGTCAAAAGTAAAAGATAAAATAAAGCCTATACATTTCTAATGTTCAAATGCACATATAAGTATCTATGAAATTTAAGCATACATAACTTTGGGGTCTAACAAGATTCCTAATTGTCATCATCACAACATCTAACATGAAATTCCTAACAATTTCCCCCTTTTTGATGATGACAATACTTACTCTTTTATAGTTCAAGAGTTACGACAGCCAAAGTTAATAAGCGTTATGTTAATAAGCGTTAGAGTTAGTTAAGCTTCAACGAGATGTTTCAGCTGAAAAATGTACTTTATATATATTCGGAGAATTCATACATTTTACAAACTATGTAGAAACAGAAAAAAAAGGGGTTAAATTACAAAGAGCTATCATGATCTACTTTCTTCTGGTAAGATTTCGTCGTCTGATCATTTCTGTTCTGATGGCTTCTTCGATGAGATCTTGAAGGGTGATCATTATCTGATGATCTCTGTCAATTACGAAACGGTTTTCCCTTTTTCTCCTTGTTTCATACACTCTATGCCGTCGATCCCATTCGGATGGATCAATACCCATATGCCGAAGCACTGCTCTGAACGCTTGAGATAAGTCTGAGAACTCTATTTCCACAGCCAAATCTTGAGGAGTAGTAGGCTCCGGAAGTGGCGCTCGCTCCATCGGTATATTAAATTGTTCAAGTAGCGCTTGAGATGGCACAGGTATATCTACTCTGAAAGCGATGGGAGGAAAACCAGTTCTTCTACTAGAAATTCCCGTGGCGGCAACCCATGAAAGGTAATTGGATTCGGGCAAAGGAGGAGGAGGTGGTAAGAAGACAAAATCTTGTGGATTTTTCGGCTCTGGACGCTTCACTTCTTGACGCTTTGAACTTGAGTGAGCTCTTGAACTTGCATGAGCTTTCCTCTTTTCCCCCTTATTGCCATCATCAGCCTTTACTATAGCTTCAGTAAGAATCGCAATTTGAGCAGCCATTTGGACCATGGATGCAACCAACGCATCAAATTTTTCTTCAAGAGATTCTTTCATAGCAATTTGATTAGCTGCAAGTCCATCGATCATCGTCTGCATACGAGAGAGAGCAGTATCTACGGCAGCATCAGTAGCTCCGCGCATATGAGCAACTTGAGCGCTCATATTCTCCTTCTCGATCTTAGCTAAGTCTTCTTTGATCCAGTGTAGATATTCTGCATGATTGGACGCTTGAACGTTCATCTCTTCCAACGCTTCAGTGAGGAGAGGCACAAATGTTTGAAGCACATTCGGAGAGGTAGCTGGTTTTTTAAATTTTGAGGTGTGCTTTAGTGACTCGATAGATGGTTGGTGAAAATCTGGATTGAAGACAGACGAATGGATTACTATCTCAGCAACCATTGGAACAGGTGAAGTTGAAGCGTCAGGCACAGCCTCTGGTTGAGACGCTTGAACTGGTTCCACTATGGGCGCTAAGGCAACTTCTGTATCAGATGTGGAAGGTAAAGAAGAGACAGTAGTTAGATGACTAAAGTCACAGAATCTGAAGTTAACCCTTCCAAAATCTGAATCAGCAGACTCCGTTGATGAACTGTTGATTAACTCATTTACTCGAGAAATAGGAATGGTCGAGAAATCACTTAGAGTGCGGATTGGAGTGTCCATTGCTATGACCCAACTTGGTCCTAAGATCTGGAGCATGTGGTTAACAAAGATCTTGCAACGAGGAGCCTTAATAAAGAAGAGAGCATCATCACGTGGAGTGAAGGAGAAGCATAGCACTCTATCTTTTGGCAACTCCAATGGACGCTCAGACTCTGATACGTACATTGCCATGTATTCTTCAACGTAAGGCAAGGCTACACGCGAGATGTCCGAATTTCTTTCGAGTAAAGAGAGAACATAGGCATAGTGTTCTATCAGTTCCTGTCGGAAAGAGAAGAGCAATGGATACCTAAAAAGAGGTCTTATAATGGATCCATTTGGCTTTCTCAGGTTTGCAGTGAAGACGTTGTCGAAATCCCGTAACGGAGGGAGCATCTTCAACATACGTCTGATGTTGTCTTCCTGCTGGCCAGGTGTAAGCGTTAAATTTGAAATAGGCTTTGTGCCGCTTGTTAACGCTTGGCCACAGTAATTAATTGGAAAATCTGCAATCCTAGCCAACGCTTCACGCAGAAAGCGTTCAATTGGTTGACGAAAAGAGGGTAAGAGAGCAAGTGGCCCAACTCTTGCTTCTCGGTGCTGTAAGCAATATCGAGCAAACTGTCTTCTTTTATCTAGCATGTCGATTGTGAACAAGTGAGGTTCCTTGACCAGGTCTTCAAACTTGTAACGCTGGCCAACGTAGGCTTCACACCAGGTAACCTCATTCATGCAAAAGATTGTTTCTGCATTCAGAATGGCACGAAAGCCTTCATGATGAATATCTCGGATGGCTTCAAAGCGATGCTTATCAGGTTGATAGTTTGCATTCAGGACGCTTTGTAAGAAGTAGTCAGCCTCTTCTTGAATGAGAGCGTTTAGAGAGGCAAGACGCTCATCGATATAGAGACTTTTATTTGTCCATAATCTTAGTGGGTTGGGAAGACTCTGATTAGCAGCACTGTGCACAACTGAACGAAAGTGGGAATAACCCTCTTTGTTTAAGATTTCCTCTTCAGGATTTGAAAGCTCCACAGGTAGACGCTCATAGGCTCTAATCTTGTAGTTTCTTGGAGCAAAACCTGAAGGCTTGCTGCGTCCCATAACCAGAAAGTAAGCTAAGTCCACATCCCCTTGTGGAATTCTATCAGTACCCCATTTTTCAAATATCTGTATAGACGCTGGGGTAGGAGGTAGAGGATCTCCATTGGCTAGTGCGAAGTAGTATGCAAATTCAACGCTTGAGACTGCATTGTTGAACAACATTTCTACAAGAGCCCGATCTCTATCAATTATCTTGGCTAAATCATTTTCAGCGACGATGTAACATTCTTCATTATAGCCAGCTGGAATGAATTCTTCTTCAGGAACTGGAGGCATATAATTGATTGAATGATCAATCGTCTTTAGTGGGTCGAGTTTGAAGAAGTGGCTAGGCGCTGGAACGTCTTCAGCAACACTCTGACCTTCTGAGCGTGCCTCTGTTATAGCCTGAACAGGGATAGGAGTCTGAACCTCTGTAGGAGCAGGTTCCTCAGCTTCAATTGCAGCAACTTCTGCGGCAACATCTTTAGCAATAGTGACAACTTCTGTCAAATCAACATCCAGGAGGACAGCTGTTGACGCTTCAGCAGCGGCTGGAACTAAAGCTGTAATACGAGAACTATCCTCTATAAGAGCAGAATCTTCTACAGATGTAGGAATAGAAAGGCTGTGGAAAGAAATAAACTTACCCTGAGAACTTGTCTCAATAGCAATTCTTTAAGCGCTTAGCTCAACAGCGACTTGAGTGCTTGGCTCATCAGTCTCAGGCTCTTCAGGAACAGGAGCAACTCGACGCTTGCTAGTCCTGGAACGCTTGAAGATTTTTTTTACGTTGACTCCTTCAACGAGCTTAGATGGTGGAACGGGAGGATCTGCAGCTGGTTCTTCAAAGTCTATTTGTTTGATGATCACTTCCAGCTTCCTTCGTTTGAGAGGTAACTTGTCCTCTGCATCCTCATCGGTTTCCTCATCGTCCTTTTGAGAGGAGGCGGCAAATTGAACTTTGGGCTTTCTGGGAGCCCTTTTCTTTGTTGCAGCCGGATGCTTCACAGCTTCTTCTGGCACTGGACGCTCCGCTTCTTTATCGGACGCTTGACGTACTTCCAGACGCTCAGACAGTGGTTTAGCGGCACCACCAATTTTTGGAGGATTGAACAGATGATTCAGAATCCTTTTTCCAAACAACTTGGACTTATTTAATGGAAGTCCAGACGAGTATACACACTGTGATTTGTAGAACAGGTCGCTTAGAACGAGTCCATAAGGTTTATTAGAGGCGCTTAGACTGTCCCAAAACCTTCCAAAGATGTACTCACTCCAGTTGATTTTGATGTTGAGGAGTATAGCAGTCATCATCTGAAATTGTACAGGGTTCACCTTATCAAAGGTTCCCACTCGGCATTCTATGATCTTGCTGGAGAAATTAGCCAACAGCCGGTATTTGGACACCAGGTCTTTCTTTTTGAAGTATTGAGTGTAGGGCACATCGTCGTACGCACTCATGGTTGTCCATGCTTCCTTGATCTGTTTTAATGTAACGCAATCCAATGCCTCACCCTCATTTGGAAGATTGAAGTTCTTGGCAATGGTGGAAGCAGATAAGAGAAATTCCTTTGGAGACTCCTTCTTGGATAAAGAGATTAGACAATAAATAGACTTCTTGTCCTCTGAAAGTTTAGCAGTCTTCCAAAAGGTATCGACTTCAGTAGGAAACATATATGAGTATTGGGTCAAGAACGATTTGAGCCCAGCCTTGACGACCATGTCCATCATGTCCGTTAGGTTGATCTGAGGTTGTTCATAGAAAAATTTCCAGTCGACAACAAGGCCTTCAGTCACTTTGATGGTAAGTTCAGCAGAGGTAGACGAGGATTTCTTTGGTGCCATTTTTAGTGAAAGAGATGAACTGAGATTTTTCTTTTGCTTTGAGAGAGAGAGAGAGTAAGTTTTGCCGATATGTTTGAGTAAAAGTGAAATGTCTTTCTGCAGAATTTGTGTTTTAAATGATACAGTAAAGAATTTTTGAAACTTGTGTTCTCTAGTCTCTGTAGGATTTAGACACGTGTAACGATTGTTGAATCTCAGCCATAAATTCATTAACTGCGGACGCGGGTTTTGTGTAATAGAGAGAAGTTACATTTGGTAATTCTCATATATAAAGATTTGACATCCGAGTTAAAATTTTAAAACGTTTGGCATTTGCAGAGTGTAACGCACGCGCCTGTTTGTACACTGACACGTACACAAACACGTGCTATCTCTGAACCGTCATTTTGAAAAAGAAACTTTTGATTACCCACCAGTTTGATGTGATAGAAGCATGCGAGTAGAGTACAAAATAGACTTTTGAGTCTACCCACTACTTCGAAAGAAGTTTGTAAACTTTATGCATGGCTTGTAAAGAAAATATTTTTATATTAAGAGTTGATTGGACTTGATTCAACGCTTAACTGATACCATTGGTTGGTATTTATGTTTGAGCGTCCAATATTCTATGCAAAAATAATACTGAGCGTTGATGATCATGCATCTGAAAATTTTGATCATTGACGCTTACAGTTATGTTCAAGTACAATTTTAAGGTTCCCCCTAAATTTGATAACTTGTACCATTTGTTTTGTTTTTCAAAGAAGGCTTTTATACATAAATCAAGTGGATTCCCCCTAAATTATATGTCTAATAAAATATGATGCTTGATGATTAAGCGTTTAAATTAATCATACCTAGTTCACTTCTCAAAGTGAGAAAACGTTGTTCGTTGAGTGCTTTGGTGAAGATATCTGCCAATTGTTTGTCAGTTCCAATGAAGTGCATGGAGATATCTTTCTTTTGAACGTGGTCACGAAGGAAATGGTATCTAATGTCAATGTGTTTGGTTCTGGAATGAAGAACAGGGTTTTGAGTCATGGCTAGAGTGCTTTGATTATCACAATGAATAGGGGTTGGACCTAGGATTATTCCATAGTCTCTAAGTTGTTGCCTCATCCATAATACTTGTGCACAACAACTTCCTGCGGCTACATACTCAGCTTCGGCTGTGGAGGTAGCTATGGATTGTTGTTTCTTGCTATGCCATGAATCTAACCTATCACCTAGAAATTGACAAGTACCACTAGTGCTTTTACGATCTATTTTGCAACCTGCAAAATCTGCATCTGAGTAACCAATTAGTTCAAAAAGAAAATCCCTAGGATACCATAAGCCTACATTCTGTGTGCCTTTTAGGTATTTAAGGATCTTTTTGGCAGCAATTAAGTGTGACTCTTTAGGATGAGCTTGAAATCGTGCACACATGCATACCGAAAACATAATATCAGGTCTACTGGCAGTAAGATAAAGAAGTGATCCAATGATACCTCTATAATTAGTGATATCAACTTTCTTTCCGCTTTCATCTTTATCTAACTCAAGCGTTTGGCTCATTGGAATTTTTGAAAATGATGTATTTTCCATACCAAATTTCTTAATCATGTCTCTTGTATATTTAGCTTGGTTAATAAATATGCCATTAGGGAGTTGTTTAACTTGTAGTCCTAAGAAGAAAGTTAATTCACCCATTATGCTCATTTCAAATTGTTCTTGCATCATTTTTGAAAATTTCTCACACAGACGCTTGTTAGTAGAACCAAATATAATATCATCAACATAAATTTGAACTAAGAGAATATCTTCGTTATTGGTAATTTTAAATAACATTGTGTCAATGCTGCCTTTTGAAAAGCCTTTACCAATAAGAAAGATAGAGAGAGTGTCATACCATGCTCGGGGTGCTTGCTTAAGCCTGTAAAGTGCTTTTTCTAGCTTGTAAACCATACCCTTACCATGATTGTTGATGAATCCTGGTGGTTGCTCCACATATACTTCTTCTTGGAGTTTACCATTCAGGAAGGCACTCTTCACGTCCATTTGATACACCATGAACTTTGTTGAACGCTGCATACGCTAGAAACATGCGGATTGCTTTAAGGCGAGCTGCATACGCTTGGATTCTGCTAACATAGTCCTAGCGGCTTCCTTAAGCGTTCGGTTCCCGCGCTCAGCAACACCATTTTGTTGGGGAGTTCTGGGGGCTGAATACTCATGATGTATTCCATTTTCTGCACAAAACTTCTCAACAATCTTGTTAGTAAACTCAGTACCGTGATCACTTCTTATTCTTACAACCTTAAGATTTTTCAAAGTTTGAAGTTGTCGAATAAGCGTTGTTAACTTGTCACATGTTTCATCTTTGGATGAAAGAAATTCCACCCAAGTAAATCGAGAGAAATCATCTACTATCACCAAAGTATACTTTTTACCGCTTACACTGATCGTTTGAACGGGTCCAAAAAAATCCATGTGAAGTAGTTCAAGTATTCTGGAGGTAGATAGATGAGGTTTTTTCTTGAATGATGATTTAACTTGTTTACCCATTTGACAAGCGTCACGAAGACGATCCTTATGAAATGGTCCATTTGGTAATCCCTCTACAAGATTTTGACTTATTAGCTGAGAGATTGTCTTAAAGTTGAGGTGATTCATTTTTCTATGCCATAACCAACCCATTTTAGATTCACTTTTAGCAACAAAACATGTTGGGTCGTTATCATGTGTTGAACCCCAATCTACCAAATATACGTTGTTAGTTCTTTTTCCTTTCAATTTAGTAGACTTAGTCTTAGCGTCGTTTATATAGCAGCAGTCACTTGAGAATATGACTTCAAAGCTTTTATCACAGAATTGACTTATGCTTAATAAATTGTGCTTCAGACTCTCAACAAAATAAACATTACTTATCATGATGTTCCCCCTATGCACAATACCTATACCTTTGGTTTTACCTTTGGAGTTGTCACCAATACAACTTGAGGACCATTGGCAGCTTGATAGTTGATCAGAAGATCTTTGGAACCAGTCATGTGCCTTAACTATCCACTATCAAAGTACCATACAGATGTATCGGCTCTAGCTCTAGGTACCTGCAATCAAAAAGGGAAGTTCTATTTCTGTTTAGGTACCCATTGTTGCTTGGGTCCTTCAACATTAGTAACATTGTTAGTTTGAATTAGAACTTTAGGAACCCATATTTGCCTCGTCTTCATTGTAGGAATATTGGCCTTTTTGGGTTTCACATTGTGCTGTGTGTGCTTTTTGGGTGTATAATAATATCCTCGATTATAATAATAGTCATAATCATAGTCATAATAATAATCATCATAGTATCGATAATATGATCTTGACTGTCTTGGATTTTGACGCTGGTATTTCCTTACCGCTGGCTTGGGTTGCTCTTTTGGTGCTGGACACTTAGCGCTTGACTCACAGTGGTCAGTCTTATCTTTAGCCTTTTGAGCATTTGGATAAACCCGCCTTTGTGAATCATTTGCCTTAGCCTTACCCTTGCCTAAGTTAGCTTTGACTTTCTCATTTGGCCTCTTACCATTGTCACTTGGTTCATTTTGAGTTTGACCTTGTGAACCTTTTTCAAGAAAGATAACACCCTTTCCTTTGTGGTTTGTCGTAACATTAGATTGATTGGATTGTTTACCGAGTTTATCGCATCCTAAACCGGTCTTCTCACTAAATAATCTGGTTACTTTAGTCACATTATCCAACTGTCTTGAAGCTTTTGATAATGATGAGATGAGCTGCTCTGATTTAGCAAGTCTAGCGATCAAATCAGCTTCTCTCTTGACTATTATATCAAGATCATTTTTTAATTGAATAATTTCACTCTCAAGCGATTGGTTCTTCTCAATGCACTGTTGCTGAACTCGCAACTCTGCTCTGAGCGTCACTTTATCTCATGTGAGTGATGAGATAATAGCGAGATCGTTTTGATATATTTTGGCAGCTTCTTGACATTCATTGTAGTATTCTTTGACTTTGTCAAGAAATTCATCATAAGAAAGAGGAATTGGTAATTCATTGATTACCTTAGGAGACGCTTCATCATCTCTGGCCATGAGACATATGAGCGCTGAGTCATCTAATGGTTCATCATCATCACTACTTTCTTCTGATGATTCTAAATCTTCAGGTGCGGATGCTGGTTCTGATTCCGCTAGCAAACCTTGTTGACGAAGGTTGCTCCTGAATTGGTTTCTATCCAAATAATCCTGCCTTGAGGGCTTGGATACGTTTGGATAAGGACAATTTACCTGGTAGTGCCCTGGTTTTCTGCAATTGTAACAAAGATTAGTTTTCATCTTTTGTTCATTTGTTAACCTTGCAATGTGTGGTTTTGAGACCACTGGAGCTGGGAGACTTTGAGTAGACGCTTGGTATTGAACAGGCGCTTGGGGTGAAGGAACAGAATACTGAGGCGCTTGAAACTATTGTTACACAGGAGAGGGCGCTTGATATGAACTTTGTCCTTGATTATTAAGACCTTTTCCTTTCTTTTCATATCTCAAGAACTTCCTGAATCTATTCAGCAAAGCCAACTCTTCTTCCTCATTGATATCTGAATTCTTTCCTTTATTACCTGATTTACCCTTGATTGATGTAATAAGCGCTCCAGATTCAATCACTGGACTACTCACAATATCACTGGCAGAATTCAACTCGTACTCAAATGCTTTTAGCTCTGAAAAGGTGTCTTCTGGAGTTAGGAGATCCAACATATTTGATTCTCTCATAGCGGTTGTCTTCATCAAGAATTTACTTGGTAAGCTTCTAAAGATTTTAACCACCATTTCTCGGTTCTGTAAATCCATTCCCAACGATGTAAGTTCTGTAACTAGAGTTGTAAATCTTATATCCAATTGCTCTAAAGTTTCATTGAGTAGCATCTTAAATCCGTTAAACTTTTCCTTGGCAATGCAAAGTTTGTTTTCTTTGATTTGAGCTGAACCACCACAAATCGTAGCCAACTTATCCCATATTTCTTTAGTAGTTTTGCAAGACTTGATCTTGTTAAATAAGTTGTCATTATCACCAATAGCCGTATATAGAGCGTTACGACCAACATTGTCCAAATTAGCTCTTCGACGCTCATCTGGAGTCCATTCTTGTTTTGGTTTCTCAACGTAACCATCGGGAGTTTCTTCCGTGGCTCCAGGCGCTCTTGTGATAACTTTGTATATTTTGATTGGCCCATCTGAAATAATATCACACATGTCATCATCACTTGAACAGAGATATGTAAATGATTTGACTTTGCATGTGTCAAAATTTGATTCAGTCAGTTTGGGAACTTTAGCAAATGCCAAATCGAAAATTTTTAAACGCAACTGGATTTTGAAAGAAAAGGATCTAAACAAGCAGTTATGCTTGGAAATTTTAAAATTTCAATTTTAACCGCTCTGATACCAATTGTTGGTCCCAAGTGGCATACAAAAGGGTCTAGAAAGGGGGGGGGGGGGTTGAATAGACCTTGAAGTCTTTTTCGACTTCAAAAACTTTCGTACTAAAAGATTTTTTTAGACGCTTGAAAAGATAGACGCTTGAGGTGTCTAACGCTTGACTTAAGCGTTCACTTAAAAATTATTGACGCTTTGGCGAAGCGTCTGATGAAGACTATTTTTAGGAAGTTAACTCAGACTTCAAAATCTGAATACTTTAACCAAGTATGTTAAGCGTTCAGTTCTTTAATCAGTGTTAGCACAGCGGAATGATTTTTGGAGTCTTCTCTTTGAAAGCTTTAGCGTCACAAGAGGTTTCTTAGTTGCTTAAATTTTGATTGTGTTTTACTTAATCAATTTATGCAATGATATGATAGATGAAAGAATTGACTGAGAAGTAAATGACACAATATTTGTAAGGTTCGTTGGGTGGTGTAATCCCAACTACGTCCTTCTTCTCCTCGAACACTTGGAGGCAATCCACTAAAATGATTCTCAAAGAATCACACAGAATCTTCTACAAATTAGGGAGAGATGGATGTCGATGACTTGAGCTCCTTGATCACACAGATTTCTGCTCCAAATCACTTCAATCCCCTTGCTTCTTTCACCCAAAAATATGCCAAGTATCCAACTTCGACTTCACACAGATCGCGAGGCTTGGATAGAGGTTTTTCTAAAAAGGTTTGTTTGATTTTGATAAAGTTCAAACAACTGGAATATCTCAGTAGTAGAGTAGTTTCTTCAAAAAGAATGTTTGAGATATTGGGTTGACTGTCTCAGGATTTGATGAAAAGCAGAGAGAATATTTTCTTGAGTATTCTGGCTTTTCTGAGAGTTTAAGGAATGAGACTTCAATGCAACAGCAATTTGGCTTGATAATTGTTCTATATGTTTGGCTTGTTGTTGAAGTTCTATTTATAGGCATTCTTAGAAGAAGTGTCTGTTTGACACATGCAAGGGCGCGTGTCTCTCACTTTCGCGAGTGAACAACTTTTGTCCTTTTTTCCTGAAAATCTGCGGCACAAAAGTTGGTGCTGCTGTCTTTGAATTGTTGACAGTCCAATAGGATGGCTTCTCCGTACGTCTGAAAGTGCTTATCACATTTAATGCTCTTAACAGCATTTAATGCAATTTGAATTAAATGCCCGTTGACATTTAATGCACTGAGAATATTTGCATTAAACTCCTTTCGATCTGACGCTTCAGGAGAATGTTTGTCATTTGATAGACGCTTCATTCATGAACTGAAAGTTCAATTTAATCTGGAGGATTATTTAATGTTTAGATGCTTTGGGAAAAGTCTTCAGACTTTATTTAGAAGTATAGACGCTTGAAACTTCAGTCTTCGTTACTTGACGCCTCACTCAGAACATGTCAGGCGCTTAGAGTGAACTTCTTCAAACTTCATTCACTATTGATTTCTTGGACGCTTGGAGTCTTCAGATTTCGCAGTCTTGATAAGCTCACTCAGAAAGTATCAAACGCTTAATCTAACCGACTTCTTGATCTAAGAATGTCAAAAGTAAAAGATAAATAAAGCCTATACATTTTTAATGTTCAAATGCTCATATAAGTATCTATGAAATTTAAGCATACATAACTTTGGGGTCTAACAAGATTCCTAATTGTCATCATCACAACATCTAACATGAAATTCCTAACACCTTTATTCTTAGATCTCAGTCAAGTGAGTCATGGTTCAGTCAAACTCACAGGACTTGACCATATGCTTAGCTTATAACGAATCGAGGTCACTGAGTATAATCTTATGTCCAACATGAGCATCTCCATTGCTTTGGCCAAAGACTTTGACCTCACTCATTCATGACGACATAGGATGTTTTGCTTATTCACTTATGAGAGAATAAATTCCATTTTGCTAATCAGTTAAGACAGCTACTTGCCCATCAAGCTACACTTCGAGGTCGACCCCACCAACGGGTGAATTGGATCTAACTTCTTTAATGACAGACTTGATGTCACAAGCACACCTTCAACGTGATTACTCAGGTCTAAGGTTCACGCGTACCTATCACAACTTATCAGTTCTGTCATTGACTGTCATAGAGTGAAAAGACATGTGACAGAACTGATGCGAGCCGTGTTTGAACTCATCAGTCCCACTGATGCGTCTATGATACAAGTTCCCACAAACACACTCATAGTGTTCGACTGACACTTCCCTATCAAAACTTATGTCATACAAGTCTCTATCCAGTAATGAAGTCCAGTCATCACTCTCTTCGACTTGTGAACCAATTTAGATATTAAGGATCAAACTCTTCTAGTGCCAATCTCCCTAACCCATAGGGAGTAGAAGGTTCGCCTTACTATTAAGGACTATACGTTGTATATAAATCCTTACGGCCTATAAGAAACCACATGAAGTACCTTTTTCATTAATATAAGATTGTTCAATTACAAATTAATGCCTATAATTCTATCGTGTATCGCATTTGAGGGCATAATACTAATAGTACTGTTAGGAATTTCATGTTAGATGTTTTGATGATGACAATTAGGACTTTTTGTTAGACCCCAAAATATGTAAGTTTGTTTTCAGCTTTGAAGCGTTAGATTTGTAATAGGCTTTGTTTTATTTTTTTTCTAGATTGTTAGGTAAAGCTTTCTTAGACTAAGCGTCTGATATGTTCTGAGTGAGTTTATCAGAAGTAAAGTTTGAAAACTCAAGCGCCTGAAGTCTGAATAAAGATGAAGATTCCAAGCGTCTAGAATGACCTGCTACATCAAGCGTCACCTTATAAGATAGAAGTGATTCAAGGTTGAATAAGCGTCTATCAATGACTGATTTCACCTGAATTTATTTCTAAGTCCAGAAGGAGTTTAATGCAAATATTCTAAATGCATTAAGTGCCAACGGGCATTTAATTCAAATGCATTAAATGTTGATAAGAGCATTAAATGTGATAAGCATTTTCAGACGTACGTAGAAGCCACCCTATTGGACTGTCAACTATTCAAAGACTGCAGCACCAACTTTTGTGCAGCAGATTTTCAGGAAAAAGGACAAAAGTTGTTCACTCGCAGAAGTGAGAGACACGCGCTCGTGCATGTGTCAAACGGACACTTTTTCCAAGAATGCCTATAAATAGGACTTCAACAACAAGCCAAAAAGAGAGAGCAATTATCAAGTCGAATTGCTGTTGCATTGAAGTCTCATTCCTTACAATCTCAGAAAAGCCAAAACTTTCAAGAAAATATTCTCTTTGCTTTTCTTTAAATCCTGAGACAGTCAGCCAATATCTCAAACATTCTTTTTGGAGAAACCCATATTACTATTGAGATATTCCCAGTTGTTTGAACTTTATCAAAATCAAACAAACCGTTTAGAAAAATCCCTATCCAAGCCTCGCGATCTGTGTGAAGTCGAAGTTGGATACTTGCCATATTTCTGGGTGAAAGAAGTAAGGGGATTGAAGTGATTTGGAGCAGAAATCTATGTGATCAAGGAGCTCAAGTCATCGACATCCATCTCTCCCTAATTTGTAGAAGATTCTGTATGATTCTTTGAGAATCATTTTAGTGGGTTGCCTCCAAGTGTTCGAGGAGAAGAAGGATGTAGTTGAGATTACACCACCCAACGAACCTTTCAAATATTGTTCTTTACTTTACTTTCAGCATTCATATTGTCATATCATAAACTGATAAAGTAAAACTTAATCAAACGCTAAGCAACTAAATACACTTTCTGTGACGCTAAAGCTTTCAAAGAGAAGACTCCAAAAATCATTCCGCTGTGCTAACACTGATCAAAGAAGTGAACGCTCAAACCTATTTGGTTATAGTATTCAAGTCTTGAAATCTAAGTTAACTTTCTAAAAACAGTCTTCGTTAGACGCTTCACCAAAGCGCGCCTATATTTTAAATGAACGCTTAAGTCAAGTGTTAGACACTTCAAGCGTCTACTTTTCAAGCATCCAAAATCCTTTTAATACGAATCTTTTGAAGTCGAAAAAGACTTCAGGGTCTATTCACCCCCCCCCCCCTCTTCTGGACCCTTTCGTATGCCACTTGGGACCAACAAGTACCCTATATATATTGTTGTTTTATTAGATTAAGTTTTTAAGAGTTTTCATAAGTTGAAAACTGGGGTTTTAAGTTTCAATTCTTTCTCTCCATCTTTTCTCATCTACCTCTTTCACAAGAACTTCTTTCAACTAATGTGTTGAGTATGAAGAACACTAAAATATAGTCCTACCCATTTTCTCATAAAGCCATTTTTCGATATTCTCTTTGCAAGCACTGGTGGAGATAATTGAGGGTACGAACTAAGGTCTAGATAAACTTAGAGGCACAACACTTGGGGCGTTAGAGCAAATCAATCCGGAGAGATGTAGTAGGGAATTGATTAAAAGGACCGTTGCGAGTTTTTGTTTTTCATGAGGTAAACATGTGATAACTTCTCTTTGTAAGTTTTTGAATTCGATGGTACTATGTCTACCTATCCCTAATTTGGGGATGCCTTGCATTTTTTATTGAATTTTGAAATTCCGTGCTTTTGCTGCAACCGACATCCCCAGGGTTGGACCACGATATTCCAACAATACTACCAGACTATACCCAATATACATCGATGTATGACTCTCTTGGAGTACACTTGTATATTAAGACATAGTTGGTAGTACCGTTCCCAACGACATCTCAGGTCTGAGGATTATCTCTCACTACGAAACTGATTCGACAGAATCAGCGAGGAATCCCTGCGGAGTCATTCAATTCCATACTCCCTTTAAGTAAGAATATTCGTGTATGTATTGACTATCCGTCCATTGACAATGAAACACATCAATCCCTAATAAGAGTTACACACACGAACAAGTCTTGACGAGGCCCGTGGTATCCTACATCTCACAACCTCTATGACTTGGAACACGTTTTAGGATTACGGTCTTTGAGAGCATTCCATAGGTATCCTGACCACTCCCCTAACCATAGGGTAATCCCTATGATCTTTATCTATATTAATCTTAAGTAATTAACAGTAAAGAAGCATACCAAACAGTTTTGAAAAGATATAAATGATAAGACTATCATAGTGTTTATGATTCAGTGTTCAAGCCAATAGATGGCTCGTCGGGCATACAACACTATCAATATATATATATATATTTATCTTTACAAATAGTATATATATAGATCTTATATATATACGTATATTTTCAGATTATATATATATATTATAGATATAAGTATTTTATATTATATATATAGATCTGAAAATCAAAGAGATGGGTGGCGGTGACGGAGAAGGAGAGAGAGGCGCGGAACCAGAGAGAGGAGAGGAGGGAGGGCGGGGGCAGAGTAAAGAGAAAAGCAATGGCGGAATAAGTGAGAAGAGAGAGCAGCAGCGACGGGGGAAAGAGGATGAGCAACGACAGCGGAAGGAGAGGGAGAGGGAGTGCCTTCGGCGACAAGAGAGGAGAAGCGGCTCTGGCGGCGGAGTGGTGCACATTTAGGTGGAAAATTAGGGTTTGTGGAGAAAGTTGATATATATATATAGGGTCAAGATCTAATACATCCCATCCCCTAGATAAGATCTAAGACTAAATATAGACCATTGGATCAATTAAATCCAACAGTCCAAATATAAACAATAAACAGGCAGCAAAATCGGAGATTTAATGAATCAGGGGCAAAATGGGAACTGACAAAAAATCCATCACCCACCTTCCCAAAATAGCGCCCAATTAACTTCTTCCATAATTATCAACAATTAACCCCCACGATCACCACGATCTCAGGTGATGATCGATTCAAACACGTTATATAATCAAATCTTCATCCAATTTTCGTTCGATTCGGTCATAAATCTTCCAAAAAAACACCAATTCCGTCGCTTGGAACACTAATTTACAGAGAACAAAACAATTGGAGTTCGGGTTGTGAGCAATGAGTTCGGAAAAAACTCCAGAAGTCAATGGTAAAAACATTATACAGTCGATTTCAACCTGTTGATTGCGAATATACTGCATAATTATCTAATTTATGTTGCAAAGCGGCGGCGTTGTTTTCATGGCTTCGTTAATGGTGTTTTTTTGTTTATTATTTGGCTAACAATGTATATTGGCGTAGTCTGTACTGTATAATAGTGTAATGGGTTCTGTATATTAGGTGATTTCAACATGTGATCTGTATTTTGTGTTTCTTGTTGTATATTCGGTTATGACAAAATATATTGTAGATTCAAGTTATAATGACTGTATAATGACGTTAATATTGCTGTATAATGAATTCCAATCACTAATGGATAAAGCACTGTATAACGTGATATAAATTGTTGTATAACGGGGTATATGTGGCTGTATAATGCATTCCAATCGCTAATATTTTTTATCAATTAAATTCAAACACATTGTATTACCAATATAAATGCTGTATAACGTTGAATAATCTACTGTATATTATATACAATTCACTATTGTGAATGCGTCAGCCCACTGTATATTCATGTATAATGTTCTGTATATCATGATTCAACACACTGTATAATTGTGTGTATGTTGCTGTATATCGTATCCATCATATGTCCGGCATAAACATGCACACCATTATACATCAAACGATACGATATATATATATAGTCCATACATGTATCTATCTCAGCCATAAGAAAATGCAATCAATGATCCGCGACGAATATGATGAAGAATCGACTGATGAAGATTCGATATTACCGAATAAATTGCGTTGAATTCTGATATATCTGATGGTGAATCGAGCTATCCAATCAGAATCGATGAATATGATGAAGAATCGATGAATTGATGAACTGATGATGGTTTAACCGATGAATAATCGAGCTACCCAATCAATATGATGAAGAATCGATGAACTGGTGATGAAAAATTGATCCAATCGAGCTGATGAATTCTGATATCAATGGACTGATGAATAATTGATCCAATCGAGCTGAAAGAAATATGGTAATTTCTGTTTTTTGGGGATATGATTTGATCTCCAATTAAATGTGCATGAGTTTGTTGGGATTTAATGACAAAAATGCCCTCGCAGCATTAAAATTATTTAAATAATCCGATAAATGGTATATATTTCACACCTTTGGATCAAATTGAACCAAAGGCCTAGATTGAGTCTTAGATCTTACCTAATGGCAAGGTATGTATTTGATCCATACCCTATATATATATATATATATATATATATTGCATTAGATGTGCCTTGGGCTTGGGCTTGGGCTTAGGTTTTAGTTTTAGGTCTAGTTTGGGTCTAGATTTGGGACTAGCTTAATGTTTTGGGTCTGGGTCCAAACTTAATTTTTTCGTCTGGGTCTTGCCTACCCATTGCCAAGTCTCCCTAGCGTGGTCTTGACAAATTCACCCTATTTTACCATATTCATTTCTTTTATGGTCGTAGATGTTTCGTTAGTTTGTGTAAGAGGCCGAGATGAATGGGAGCCTGAGCGGCGTGGTATAACAGATCGTTAAGCACACAAATTTTCCATATTTTACTTGCAAAGGACACCCTTTTGTCAGGCTGATAGTGCATAATATCCATACATTCTTCAATTATAATCCTGAGCGTCAACACTGGAAATTAATTTCCAAAAATATCTATAGTTTTAAGTAAAAAATTGATCTCTTATATTAGGGGTGCGGGTTGAGAAGAAGCATGATTGATATCTAGGTCTTCCAACAATTCCTTACTACACGATGGGGTTTTTCAGGCTTTGAATCGTCTACTATGAAATAGAATCTACGGAGCTGTACTTAGGGTTTGGTGTTTGGGGTTTAGATTAGGGATGACAATGGGGGCAGGTTTGATAATATTTCAAATTATTACTCCGATAGACATTTTTATCACAATTTACAAAGATTGGGTACTCGAGTGTAAAAGTTAATAGATTGTATACCAAACTGCTCCGACTAACATAGCTTGGGGTCAAAAATATTTTTTACCCAAAATACAAATATATGTGATTATAGTATTTTAAAAAGCAAGCAACAAAATGAATTATAATACAGAAGTGTAGATTAGGGGTGCACACGGTCCGATTTTTGCAGTATCTTTATAAAATTTATACCATACCAATAGTTGCGATTTTGGGACAACTAAGATCAAAATTGGACTTTTTGGAACCGGTACCATTGTATTCGGTACGGTACGGTACGGTGCGGTATGGTTTTACGGTATTTTTACTATAAATCACATAATAAAATTAAAAAAAATTACAAAACTATTATAAAATAACTCTCAAATATCATAAAGTAGAGAGATTAGAGAATTAAGTAGAGAATTCTTTATTGATTTTGTTGTGTCTCTACAATACAATGACATAGCCTATTTATAGGCACAAAACAAGAACCTCAAAGGTTGATTACATAATGAGGTGATAAATTACATTGACTCAAATTAATGATGAGAAGTGGAAGGACACATAGATGAAGAGGTTTTGGAGTTGAATGGACATCCACAAAATAATTATTTATAACACTCCCCCTTGGATGTCCATCACTTAAGAATATGCCTTGTTAAAACCTTACTAGGAAAAACCCAATGGGACAAAAACCTAGTGAAGGAAAAAGAGTACATATATATACGCAATTAGATGCTACCTCATTAAAAATCTTACCAGGAAAACCCAGTGGGAAAAACCTTGGTTAAGGGAAAAAGAGTGCAGCGCGTATTATCTCCCCCCTCATGACAATATCAGTCAAGATCTTTAAGTCTACGCATGCCAATATAGTAGACTAGTTTTTCAAATGTTGTTGTGGGAAGTGCCTTGGTGAACAAATCAACAAGATTATCACTGAAACGGATTTGTTGAACATTGATATCACCATTCTTCTGAAGATCATGAGTAAAAAAGAACTTCAGTGAAATATGCTTTGTTCTATCTCCTTTAATGTGCCCTTCTTTCCATTGTGTGATACATGCAGAATTATCTTCATATAAGATCGTCGGGATCATTTTTCCAGAAGATAAACGACAATTCCCTCGAATGTGTTGAATCCTAGATCTTTACCAAACACATTCTCGACTTGCCTAGTGAATAGCTAAGATTTCTGCATGATTAGATGATGTGGCCGATATAGTTTGTTTCATAGATCGCCATGAAATGGCTGTGCCACCACATGTAAATAAATAGCTCGTTTGTGAACGACCATTATGAGGATCAGACATATATCCAGCATCAGCATATCCAATCAATGCGGACTTGGGTACATATGAATAAAACAAGCCCATATCGATTATTCCTTTAAGGTAGCGAAGTACCGGCTTAACCCCATTCCAATGCCTTCGTGTAGGAGAAGAACTATATCTTACTAATAGATTAACAGCGAATGCTATATCAGGTCGAGTATGACAAGCAAGATACATTAGTGCACCGATTGCACTTAGATATGGTACTTCAGGACCAAGTAGTTCTTCATCACATTCTCGAGGTTGAACAGGATCTTTGTGCACATCTAGTGACCTTACTACCATCGGGGTGCTTAATGGATGTGATTTATCCATATTGAATCGTTTTAGCACCTTGGATACGTAAACGTCTTGATATACAAAAATTTCATTCTTTAAATATTCAATTTGCAACCCAAGGCAAAATTTTGTTCTTCCAAGATCTTTCATCTCAAATTCTTTCTTTAAGCAATTAACAGCTTTTTGAATCTCTTCAAGAGTTCCAACGATATTTAAATCGTCAACATAAACTGTAATTATAACAAACTCATTTCCAGATCTTTTCATGAAAATACAAAGACAAATTGGATCATTCGTATATCCTTCCTTCAACAAATATTCACTGAGATGATTATACCACATTCGTCCAGATTGTTTCAGTTCATACAAGGACTTATTTAATTTAATTGAATAATGTTCTCGAGAACTTGAATTATATGCTTCAGGCATATTAAATCCTTTAGGGATTTTCATATATATATATATATATATATATATATATCATTATCAAGCGAACCATACAAATAGGCTGTAACAACATCCATTAGACGCAAATCAAATTTTTCATGCACTGCCAGACTTATTATATAACGAAAAGTAATTGCATCCACCACAGGAGAATAAGTCTCCTCAAAATATGTGCCAGGTCATTGCGAAAACCCTTGGGCAACAAGATGTGCCTTATTTCTTACAATTTCACCTTTCTCATTTTGTTTTCACACAAATACCCATTTGTATCCTTTTAGCTTTACATCTTTAGGTGTACGGACTATAGGTTCAAAAACTTTTCGCTTTGCAAACGAGTTTAACTCTGCCCCAATTGCGTCTTTCCATTTTGTCCAATCATTTCTTTGTCAACATTCATTATTAGACTTTGGTTCTTGATCCTCATTATCATTCAGCATATTTAGCGCTACATTATATGCAAATTTATTGTCAACGTTGACTTCATTGCGATTCCATCGTATCCCGTTCATAACATAATCGATTGAGATCTCATTATTTTCACAATTTTTAGGTACCTGAAGTTCTTCTGGATTGAAATATTAGTTATGACTGGGGATTCTGCTGGAGTTATTGATCCTCAATTAGACCATCTTGATTCTTAGCTCCTTTTCTTTTTCGAGGATGACTATCTTTGGAATCGATAGGTCTACCATGCTTCAGGCGTGTAGTAAACTCATTATTTGGACCTTCAGGAGCAACAATTCTTACTGGAGCATTAACAACTGGTACATGTGACTTGGTCACTTTCTTTAGGCCAGTAAATGCATCTGGTAGTTGGTTTGCTAAACCTTACAAGTGAATTATCTTTTGAACTTCCAGTTCACTTTGTTTTGTTCGAGGATCAAGATGAGATAAAGATAATTCATTCCAACTAATTTTCTTTTCCAGCTGCTTATTTTCTCCCCCTAATGTTGAGAAATCTGATTCATCAAAATGACAATCAGTAAATCGAGCCGTAAATAAATCTCCAGTCAATGACTTTAGATATTTTATTATCGATGGAGACTTGAATCCAACATATATTCCCAACTTCCTTTGAGGATCCATCTTAGTGCGTTGTGGTGGAGCAATTTGAACATATACCGCACATCCAAAAATTCTTAGATGAGAAATATTTGGTTCCTGACCAAAAACCAAGTGTAATGGGGAAAACTTATGATAACTTGTTGGCCTTATGCGAATAAGTATTGCTGTATGCAAAATAGCATGTCCCCAACAAGAAATAGAAAGTTTTGATCTCATAAGTAAAGGTCTTGCAATTAACTGAAGACGCTTAATAAACGATTCTACTAGACCGTTTTGTGTATGAACATGTGCTACAGGGTGTTCAACATCAATTCCAATAGACATACAATAGTCATTAAACGTTTTGGAAGTAAACTCACCCGCATTATCAAGACGTATTTTCTTAATTGGATAATCAGGAGAATGTGCTCATAGTCTAATCAATTGAGCAAGCAATCTCGCAAACGCTAGGTTGCGAGTTGATAACAAAGATACATGTGTCCATCTTGTTGATGCATCAATTAAAATCATAAAATATCTAAATGGTCCACACGACGGGTGTATTGGTCCACAAATATCGCCTTGAATACGTTCCAAAAACATAAGAGATTCACTTCCTACTTTTGTTGTTGATGGTCGAATAATCAACTTTCCTTGTGAACAAGCAGCACATGAGAAATCATTCGATTGAAGAATCTGTTGGCTCTTCAATGGATGACCACATGAATTCTCAATTATCTTTTGCATCATAATTGATCCGGGATGGCCCAACCGGTCATGCCAAACAACAAACTTATTTTTAATTTGCAAACTTCTGATTTACGATAGCATGTGTTTCAATAGTTGATATATGCGTGTAGTACAAATCGGAGGAAAATGCAGGCAACTTTTCCAATACACATTTGTTACTAGATATTGTATTAGTGATGTAAAGATACTCAATATTGCCATCACTTGTTGTCTCAATATGATATCCATTTCGGCGGATATCTTTGAAGCTTAGTAAATTTCTTTGAGACTAGGTAGAATATAATGCTTCATCAATATAAAATTGCGTTCCTCCGGGTAACAATATATTAGCTCTGCCGGAGCCTTCAATTAATTTTGCACTAGTCGATATAGTACTAACATTAGCTTCTTGCATTACTAAATAAAAGAAGTATTTTTTATCCTTGAGGATGGTGTGAGTTGTTGCACTATCAGCGAGACATATATCTTCATTATTGATGTTGATGCTGATCGAGTAAATACTCATTCTTTAAAAGAAAATAAATCAATATCAGAAAATATTCTTTAAAATGTTAAAAGACAATTTTATAAATAAGTAATTTATTGATGAAAACTACACATTTTCATATTTATTTTAGAAACCACCAAAAAGAAGATTTATAAATTTATTATGAACACTTCCATCTCCAATTAAGTGATCAATTTTTCTATCAAGATTAGCAAAGAAATCAAGAACATCTAAATGATTATCATTAAAATGGACATGATCAGAATCGCCCTTTTCAAAAGCAAAATTTCTTTCTATTTTCTTTCTTTTACCTTTTGGTGGGATTCTTGGGAAATGTCAACAAGATGCTTGGGTGTACAACAGGTACGACAGGTATGTGACCGATGACCTTTACCACCACAACGATAGCATAAGTTTTCCATAGATTTGCTATTTTGATCACCTTCATTTTTCTTTCATTACTTTTCCACTTCTGGTGGAATGATGTGTTCTTGGGATAACCATCACGATAACCATGACTCTATTCACGTCCACATCCACAATTTCTTTAATGATTAAAATAGTTATGTGCTGCTACATTCACTCCAGGGAATGTACCCGAACTAGTTAGACGGGACTCGTGATTAAAATAATTATATATTGCTCAATACATTCACTTCAGGGAATGGAGTATAGTTATTTGCATTAAGATGAAGTGCAACACATTTACTTCAGGGAATGGAGCAGAACTATTATGTGTTGCTACATTCACTTCAGGGAATAAAGCAGAACCAATTGGACGAGGCGCGTGATTTTTTATTTTATCTTGATTAGATGCTTTGTTTCCTTCTTTGGATGTGTTTTCAAGACTATTTGCATCTAAATGAATTTTAACATCTAAAACCAAAGATAAGTATTTCTTTCTCGTAACGTCAAGAGCCACAAAGTAAAATTATAATTATATCATCAAAATATAAGATAAGTTCGATAGTAATCAATCAATTACATAAAATATTATGTCTAAATAAGACGTATCTGAGCATGCACAAAGAAATATCAAGTAGAAGTTGATAGACCGATTGAACATGTTTTCATATAGCGCTAGTTGGTATGTGTAAATTATATCACACCTTTATCCATTTATTTCAATTTCTATGCCATCTGCGTATTCCATATGTGCCACTAACTATAAAAGTTAATTTTCAAATGATTATCAATATGATGACAATGGATGAAAATAATAAAATAAGATAATGGTCTTACCTAGTACTCACTTAGTTCTCAAAGGTACGATGTGGTGTGAAATACTTCTTTTAAGCGACGTAATATGAGACTCCTTTTAAGCGGCGCAATAAGATTCTTCGGTTTGAGTTGCTTGCTTAAAACAATTAATCCCTTGAGCCGAATCGTGCTGATAACGTATTATAAAATAACTCTCAAATATTATAAAGTAGAGAGATTAGAGAACTAAGTAGAGAATTTTTTATTGATTTTGTTGTGTCTCTACAATACAATGACATAGCCTATTTATAGGCACAAAACAAGAACCTCAAAGGTTGATTACATAATGAGGAGAGTAAATTATATTGACTCATATTAATGATGAGAAGTGGAAGGACATAGAGATGAAGAGGCTTTGGAGTTGAATGGACATCCACAAGATAATTATTCATAACAAAAACTAAATTATCACAACAATTAATCAATCACTAATTCATAATAATAATTAACACAATTACATAATCTGAAACTTCATAAAATATCAAAAAAATTAGCAAAAAACTAATATTGTTGCAAGAAGTAGAATAAAAGAAAATATAGGGTTTTCGATTTCTTTGAAAGAAAATGAAAAACTCATACCATAATAATAATAAGTTCAGATTTTATGCGAAAGAACTTGACAAACTTTAGAAGTGAGTTCTCTGCGTTCTATGACAACGTCTTCTGTCTCAAAGCTCAAATATTGATATAATCAACTCAAATTCTTAATATTGATATTCTAATTCTAGAGTTTAGGTTTTGAAATAACTCTAGAAAATAATATTAGTCTTTCTTTTAACTAACCACCAATTTTAATAGGTTAATTTTTATATTTTTAAAAATATTACACATCAACAGTCAACACAAGAGTTTTGGCAATATATTGATTTCTAGTATATTTGTATCTCTAAAATCTAAAAAATTTGTCAATAGAATCACTTACATATAATACAAATAAAATAAATAATTATATATAGTAAATATACGGTATGGTACTTTTATTACAGGCGAATTTTCTAAAACCAAAATCATACCAAAAGAGTTGGTACGGTACAAGTTCGTATCAAAATTTATAATTTTTGGAAAAAAAACCAATATTTCGATACAGTGCAGTACGATATGGTCGGTATGGTGCGGTTTAAAAAACCATGAACACCCCTATCTGTGGATGATGTTGGGTTCATTTAAGGGGAAATTGTTGGACAAACAAATTTTTGAACTCTTGAAATAATGGAAAACTAGAAATTGGATTTTGGAAATTAATACAAGCATATATACAAAGTTACAAACCTTGATATTTTTTCTTGCCAAATTCTAAAACCCATTACTCCAAATTCTTTTTATTTTGCGTGGTTAGGCTTCACAATAGCAAATGGATGAGAAGTTGGGCTCATGCTCATGTTGCTACACAGAAGTTAAAAAGAATACCAAAAAATTAAAAAGAATAAGAAAGAGTGATGTATGGTGGCCCAAAACTTTATCCATCGTTCTTCTTTTATTGTTTACCAATATTTTATTTAGATAAAATAAATGCCAAGACTCCCTAATTAAAATAAATTTACTTATTGAATTTTCTTTTATATAAGGTCAATTGTCAAAACTCACAAAGCAAAAATGCAGCCTCCCCTCCTATTTTATGGGATCAAAATTTGCAACTTTGATTATATTTGATAACTTAGATTAAGAATTAGAGTGTTTTCATATAAAACATATCTTTGACTTTGTTGAATTGGTAATTTTATCATTAGATTTTGAATTTTATTTTTATTTTTTTAACCTTTTTGGTATCTCTAAATTTATTTATTTTTACTGTAAGTCAATTAACATGTTAGTATTAACTTCACATGGATCTTAAATCTTTATGAAATAAATAACTAGTCATTCAAGCAAAAAAAAAAAAAAGAAAGAAAAGAAAAAGAATTAAGATCTCATTTATACTTTATCAATGATAATACCTATACAAATATATCAAAGAACACAACATATCAATTTCTAAGAGCAAGAAGTCCAGTGTACTATTGTCTAAAAATACTAATTCTTAGGTGTTAATTATTGGATTTTCTTGAATGAAAAATCGGTGAAGTGGGTTTTTTCTGGATATAAAAGTATTTTCATGATTTTCTGAATTCATTTTTTTAAATCTTAAGGTGTTCTTTTTTAATAATTCAACCACATTTATTTGAAAATTCATTAGCTTAAATATATTAACAAATTACAAGAAAAAGGAGTAAAAAATTTAGGCCGATGACAATGCATATTTCTGTTAATTTAACACACTTCATTTTCATAAACTACTCGTTTACAATTACAAGAAAATTAACTTCACAACTAAACAAATTTTTATTCCCATACTTGGAAAATTGAGTTTAATGATTCACCTTATAAAATTATACAGTAATTCTCAATAAAAAGTAAAGGAATGGAGTCAGGAATTTTATTGAGAGGGACGAGATTGTTGTAATATAACTGTATACATTTTTTTTTGCTAAATAGACGATAGATTCAGGGGGTGGCTCCCCGCGGTACGGTACGGTATATTTATTGGGGAAAATATAATAAGGAACTAGGTTCAATTACAACTTTTGACATACTTTATACTCTTAAATCTCTTTCGTTATAGCCAGAATTTTGGGTTTTTGAGGGGGGGGGGGGGGGGGGGGGGGGGGGGGGGGAGCGAACTCAAAGAGGGTTTAGGGAAATGCATAATATTTTTCGATTTTGAGGTGGGATGGGGGCGAAATTTAAATATCAAAAATTTTGTAAAGCAAAAAAAAAATGATTTTTCAAGATCGAAGGGGGGGACGAGCGCACCCTCTAGCCCCCGGCTCCGTCCTTGACTACAAGTCAACTTTCAGGAAAAAAATTATTTTTCAAAAAAGTAAAAAGATTTTCCAATGAAGCAAACCGCAAAGCAATTTGGCTCTAAGTCAAAATATTCCGAATATTTCAAACATGAATTCAATTTGTCTAAAAGAAACATATGCAAATTCGAAACGTAAATGTATATATTATTCGATTCTCTCTTTTCATTCAAACAGGTAACATCAAAACAAAAATTATATAAGTGATAAAAATGACCAAACTCATGAAATCATGATTCAATTTTCTCATGAAAAGGGGTAATTTCATGAATTATGAGGGTTGTGGTATGTATGTATAGCATGGTTCAATCTCTAATTACTAGCTGCAAATTTTTGGTGAATTGGGATAAGATTAAAGGGAGAGAAAATTATTTTTTTAGTCCGTTAATTTGGACTTCCTTGCATTTTAGTCTTTTAAGTTGACGCATTGCAAAATTGGTCTGTTATTTTCTGATTTTTTGTAATTTTAGTCCATTTGTACTTATAAAATTGGTAAATCTAGTCCGTGGCATAGTCTCCCTCCAAATGCATAGTCCCCCTCAAAATGGTATCCGAAAAACGATCTAACCAATAAAAACGAGGATTTGGAATATCCGGTGATACGACGGTCAAGCAAAGGTATGAATTTATGAAAGTCAAATTTTATTTCGGAAACATGTTGAGTCTAATTTATTTGTAGAGACTATGTCACGGACTAAATTTACCAACTTTATAAATAGAAAAAAACTAAAATTACAACAAGCCAAAGATAATGGACCAAATTTATAATATGCCAAGTTAAAAGATTAAAATACAAAAAAATCCAAATTAACGGATTAAAAAAATAATTTTTCAGGCCTATCATATCATCACATGGAAAAATGGACTCTGATTGACTCACTCACTCTACCACATTGTAGGCTGTGGAGTGTGGGACCAACTCTATGTCTAATCCCTTTTTCTATACTTTTATCCGTCCAGACGGCGCAAATCACAAAGCACTTAATGTTAGCATTAATTTGGGGCAACCACGCTTACCATTAAACTTTTCGTATTTTTACATTTTTTTTATATAAATATTTGTTATTTACAATTTCATATTTGAACTAAATTAATTTTTACATAATTTTATATTTTAGTATTTTTCGGTGAAATAAACGGAATATTCAGACAAAATTCCATCACATGTGATCCCTTTAAAGGTAACAATGACATTTTATCAGTTACAACAATATTTATTTGTGGTTTCATTATTTTTAATTGTACAATTCAAAATGTCATTTCGATTTAAAATTGTAAATATAGTGAACCATAAGAGCTACTATATTTCATTTTTATCCTTATAAAGGTCACATGCAATATATAAAATGTTATTCCGACGAATATTCCGTTGAAAAATGTTAAAAGTATAAGATTTTGTAAAAACTCTTGTAGTTCATATAAAAAAATGTAAACAAAAAACGGTTTACATAAAAAAGTGTAACACAAAAAAATTTATGTTAAAAAGTGTAAAAATGCGAAAAAAACATTAGATGGATTACAGTTATTACCCCATATTTTTCAACTATAGTTTTAAGATGAAATTAGCACAAGGAGTTACTTGCCAAGAGTTCACACTTCACCTTAGCTTGTTGGTTTACATTTAATATTTAAATACAAATGAGTGAAAATTTAGAGAATGAATTTGAATTTGTATTTTGGTGATTAGTTGAGTGTGGCTATTTTGAGTGTGGTATAATTTTTCCAAAGAAATTAATAATAGGAAAATTTTCAAGTTCAATCCTGAAAGTTAGGGATATCGACAAAATAGATCCATTATATTTTCCAAAAATACATTTAGTCTAGTAAGTTAACAACATTCAACTCATTTAGTTCTTTAAGTATGAGTAAATGCATTAGTCCTGCAACCATTAAAAAGTTCAATTTAGTCCTAAATTCACGTTTTGACCATCTCCCCTTGCCATACCGAGTCACGTGATTGCACGTGTTCCTCCCAAAATTTTGAGTTTAAATAAAATGAAAAAGAAAAATCAAATAGCAATCCCCAAATCTGGGTCAATTTCATTTCTCGTTCCATAAATGCACCTCTGTATACTTTTGGTCCTGCGCTTGTGGTTTGTCTCACATTACATCTCATAAATCGTCACGATTCTCACATTGGTCTCACGTGGTTTGTCTCACATTACATCTCATAAATCATCACGATTCTCACATTGGTCTCACGACCAATTTTCTCACCATTAGTCAGAGATAAAAAATTAAATTAGTGAATATAATGAACTTCCTCAGTTCTCACCACTGTAAAGATTAAATAAACGCGTCATATAAAGTCGTTAGAAATAACCACAAGAAAGGACCTCTGTTTACATCATATAACAATTTGAACTTTCAGATTATTTTAAGCCCAAAGAGACCTAAATACTGGAATATCGAATAGAAGAAAAATTCGAAACACAAATAAATAAGACAGACCCATTAAATTCGAAAAGGACTGTAAAAACATGGGCTGAATAGATAAAAGCCTAAGAATCGAATCTGAAGAAACATGAAGAACCAAAAAGCCAATAATCTGCGTTTAAGAAAGACACGCTAAGAATTAAAGATTTGAAATCAGCAGTTAAAGGCAGTTCCCAAGGAAGAGGAACGTGGGTTCCCCAAGGCCAAGATATATTTGGCTAAGAAGGAAGAGAACATCATCATCAAAATCACAAACTTCTACATTTTCATTTTCTTAGAATTAGCTCTAGTCTTAGGAGTAGTTCGTAGCGTAAATTAGGAGTAGCCGTAGAGTAAGTTAGTAGTTGCTTGTCAAGGATTTCAGGGATTCGGCTGCGAGGCTTGTATCGACAATCACTTGTAATCACGATCGAAGACTCTCATGGAGGTATAAATGACCCTTTTTTCAGATTTCAGTATTTGATAGGTTAATTTTATCTTGACTTGAGTTGTTCGATTAATTGTTTTTACACTCAAAGTTAATAACTAGAGAATTAATTAAAGAATTGAACCACCATCCAGTGTGTCGAATGCAGGGGTTGAAAGATAATATCAAATTATAGATTATCACGGGGCTTGGAACGACTATTCGGATCCACCTCATTCTGATTTGTTTAATCGCGAAACAAATTTTTGGCGACCATAGTCGGATCTTCTAAAAAAAATTTATAAGCAAATTCTTGTTTTCTACATAATGTCAGAAGAATCTCTTAGAGACGATTTGGGTGATGATTTTGACGCTCAACCAATTTCGAAACATAAGGTTAGAGCAGATAAAATGTACGAACAATTTGTTCGGGTTATGAAACAAACATTGGCAGGTGCTTGAGAGGATCAAAGAAGAGAATTCGATGATCAGTATCGAGCATTAGCTCAAGAATCTGCCCGCATATTTACTGCAATTGTGCAGGATATTGCGGTAAGTGCTCGAGATGGGTTGGCTTGAGAAGTTACTCGAGTGATTACAGAGTTGGGTGAAATTTTCAATCAAACGTTCGACGTTTTTTCGAATATGATAAATACCCAGGTAGCATTAGCACTCGAGCCTTTAATCACTATGCATAATATTTTCGTAGAAAAAGTATCTCAGTTAGTGTCGACCGAACCTAGGATTCGAACTAGACACGTGAACCCGAACGAAATTCCTTTAGGATATCCTTGAGATTCTTGAGCTCGAAATGTTCAATTCGAGGTTGGCCAAACTTCGAATCCTATACCCCTCGAAGAACAGAATTGTATGAACCAATAAAATCCTGGGGGGCAACCGGGAATAAACCAAATAAATACTAACCAATCTCCACAGCCTACATCTTTTAACTTCCAAAATACCAACGCGAGCCAATTTAATGCACAGCCTGTAAGGCAAAATTTTCCTGTACCGCCGAGTGGTCAAGGACAAATGCCTACTGACAATCCTCCGAATATTAACATCGGAAGTTTCCCAAATGTTAGTTTTACCCAAGGATTTTATACCGGGGCAAAACCAGCCTAAGGGCTACATTACACAGGGACTTCGAATGTCCCTTAGAACATAGAAAATCAAAATTTGCCTGGTTTTCAGGCAAATCAAAGTTTCCCTTTCAGTATGAATAACTTTCAAGTTCCATATGCTAGGGGGCAGTACATGCCTAACAATTATATGGGAGGAAATATAGGGCCTCAGGTCCAAGATCCTTTCCAAAACCAAGTGAAATTGGCAATCGAAAGAATGTACGGGCCTGGATTTCAAAGAAACCACCCGATAATCCCGGGAAAACCTTACCCTAATTGGGTAGATCGAAATTTCCCTTTCCCGAGAACTTACAAAATTCCTAATTTTACAATATTCTCAGGAGACGACCACGTGTCAGCTTTAGAACACTTATCTCGGTTTACATGCCAATGTCGAGAGGCGGCCGACCAAGACTACCTTAAGTTAAGACTATTCCTTAGTTCCTTAATCGAGTTAGCCTTTAATTGGTACACAAATTTAGCACCTAATTCGATACACACTTGGGACGAGATGCAATTTCAGTACCAAAACCATTTTGCTCGAATTGATCTGGGCATATCAATGAGTGACCTGGCGAAAATCAAGCAAAATACGGGAGAATCGATAGAAGATTTCCTAGTACGAATTAAAAAGGCTAGAGTCAAATGTCATTTAAATATTCCCGAATCTGAATTCGTCCAGTTAGCCCAACAAAATATGTCTTTCGAGTATAAGAAAAAATTCGATGGGATGGTATTTTCTGATTTTAGGAGTCTAGCTAAAAGCACCATAAGATACGAAAACATGTTAAAAGAAGAGAGACAAAGAAAGCATCAAGGTTTTAACACTTTTGAAGTCGGAATTCCATGGGCATTTGAAGATGCTTATGAAATTGTCTTAGTATAATTTATAAAAGGGCCTCCATTCCAATGTGGAGCTTTTGAGAAAGAGTGTGTGGCACTGGCTCTTTACAATCGAAAAAAGAAAAGAAGTATACTTTCGATGTACAGAAAACGGAATAGATTTTCGACTGGTTACTGGCTAATAAAAAACTTAGATTTAAAGGGAAACATCGAATCCCCTCAAAAGCAGAAATCAAAGGCAAGCCATACTGTAAATGACATAATGCCTTTTCTCACAAAACTAATGAATGTATTATGTTTCGAAATTTAATACAAGAGAAAATAGACTCGAAAGAGATTATCTTCCCTGATACCCAAAAAACGAATATAGATGAAGATCCTTTTCCTGTTTTAAGTCTTGATATAAATATTATGGAATTTGACAACTCTGAATGTTCTGATTCTCAGGTTCCTAAAGAAGCCAAGTTGGCAAACCGACTGTTCAACAGGCTCATAAATGAAGGGGTTCTGACGTTCCTGAAGGTAAAAGACGAGAGGCTCGAGGGTATGTGTAGATGGCATATGAACACCATGCATACTACTGACCAATGCCAAATTTTCAGACGTTTTGTGGCAAAACAATATGAAAGGGGTGTGATACTTCTTTCGGGGATTGACAAGAGAATCCTGGAATTTGACCAAGATGGGAAGCCAAAGGTAAAAGAGCCAAAAATCGAATCGGCTATGCCAGCCTAAAAGAATGAAGAGAAATCATATAAGGAGATGCTTGAAACTCCAGTACGTGTAGTCATTTACCAAAACCCCGCGAGAGTAGTAAATAACCTGACAACGATGCAGAACGTGTTGTGTAACCCCCGCGAGAGTAGTAAATAACCTGGCAACGATGCAGAACGTGATGTGTAGCCAGTGTGCTGATACTCTTCACTATGAGTTGGTAAGGCTACAGGTGATCCCAAATGACCTTGATTGGGTTCCGGCATTTCAGAGAGAGTGGAACAAAAGGCAGAGGTCTGAGCCTGGTAGTTAGATGCTGTACAATAGGCATTTTCGAGGAAGAGGAGGAAGAGGATATGAAAGATTTGCACCAGCTGGTAAAGATTCACCCTTCACTCGTTTGGGTGGATACGATGGCCACAGGAAGAAACAAAGCCACCCGAAGGCTATCGCACAACAGGTCGCATATTCTCGAGCGGCAGTAGCTTTGGAAATGCAGCAGGAAGCCGTAATCGCCAACCTTCGAATCGAAAAAGAGGCGTTGAGCAAGGGGATTTTAAAATAAAAAATAGAAAGGGGATCAACACGAGATGATGAATACGAAAAAGAGATGGACAAGTTAAGCGACCAGATGAAGGAAGTGAGTATGGAAGGAAAGAATGTCATGATCAAGGATGACAAAAATTTGGATGATTTCGAGTCAGAGGATGGCCTAGACATTCTATTGGGAGATTCACCTTATGAAAAATCGGCAAACGAAGCCGATATAAAAGCAAAGGAAGCTTCCTTGAAGAGGGCTTTACAGTTCGAAGGGGATGGAGATATAAACATGGTAACGGTGCTACCAGCAGCATTTGCTGCAAGGGAAGAAGATATGGATGAGGAGGAAAAATCTCTCGAAATGATGACTGTGGGCGAAACAGGTAATCTTTTTGATGCTGAAATTCCCAACCATGAATTGCTAAAAACTAAAAAGGAAAATGAAAGGTTGGCCAATCTTTTATTTTCGAAAGAAAAGTTTGATAATAATCACATGAAGCCTCTGTTTGTTAGGAATTTCATGTTAGATGTTTTGATGATGACAAGATAGGATTCAATGTGAGACCCCAAATAAAATGTAAGTTTATGCTTTCATAGATCATTGTATAAAGCGTTTAAAAGAGTTTGTAATTTTGTTTAGGCTTGTAATTTTTATCCTCATAGATTTTAGACTAAGTCTTAGCGACTGAATTGAGAATAGAATTCTAGGTGAGTCTATTTGAGAAAAAGTTGAAGACCAGCGTCTGAAGTCAACCGAAGATGAAGATTCCATCTTAGCGCCTGTCAAACGCTAAGAGACCGCAGTTCAGGATTCATGAATCAAGCGTTCAAATACTCGAGCGACTTAAAGAAGATTCACCTGAAATAAATCCTCAAGTCATAAAGGACTTAAATGCAATCATTCAACGGGCATTTATTTCCAACGGGAAATAAATTCAAATTGCATTAAATGCCTGATAAAAGCATTAAATGTGATAAGCTACTGTGACTTTTGGACAAACCTCCCTTTGACCAGACTGTCAGAGCTTTCAAAGTTTTAGCTGCTCCCGTCCAATCGGTTCCAGCGAATTTTCAGGAATGTCAGATTTTAGGTACAAACACGCGCTACGTGAAAGGCACGCTCCTACATGTGTCTAACGGACAGATCCCAAGAAATTGCCTATAAATACCTTACTCCAGAAAATCAAAAAGTAGGAACAACATCAAGAATATACGAGAAATTATTGTCAAAAATCCTACGTACATTCTTTCTGAAAAAGCTTAGAGATTTCATAGCCAAAACTTTTCAAGCTTTCCATCTACATTCAAACAGTCACAAATATCTCAAACATCTTCCAAAGAAGAAATCCAAACTCCAATTGAGATATTCCAAGTTGTTTGATCTTCTTTAAAACAAACAAAACCCTAGTGATAAACCTCAACATTTCATCTGAGTGAGAAAAGTTGTTGAAAACTTTCAGGCAGCATTTCTGAGTGAGAGAAGCTTGAAGAAGACGATCTTCATTGGTGCTGAAGTTTGTGTGATCAAGGAGCCCAAGATCATTTTCATCCATTACTATTGTGTAGAAGTTTCTGTGTGATCCTTTGATAATCATCATAGTAATTTCCTCCAAGTGAAAAAGGAGAAGAAAGACGTAGCTGGGATTACATCACCCAGTGAACCTTACAAATTATTGTGTCATTTATTTTATTGTCTTATATTATTCACTTCATATTATTCTGAAAAAGACAAGTAAAATTGCAAAGCGACTAATTCAACCAAAAGAACGCTAAACATTATTTCCGCTGTGCTAACCCTGATTAAGCGATCTAAGCGTTGCCCTACTTTGGTAAACTGCTGAAATCACTAAGTCTAAGTTAACTATTCTGAAGCGTCTGACCCAAGCGCTCAGTTTTTCCAAGCGTTCAAATTTCTAAAGTGATACAAAAGTTTTGTGAAGTCGAAAAAGACTTCAGGGTCTATTCAAACCCCCCCTTCTAGACCCTTTCGTATGCCACTTGGGACCACCAAGTGGTATCAGAGCGGTTAAAATAGAAACCTAAGCGTTTCCGAGCATAACTGCTTGTTTAGATCCACCTTTCTAAACTTAATCGCTTTAAATTTTTTTAAAAACATATCATTATGGCTTTTAACAAAATGCCTAAGTTGGTAGAATCAAATTATGATTCGTGGAAACTTAGAGCTTTCGCATACTTATGCTCATGTGATAATGAAATGTGTGATGTTATTACAGATGGCCCCATCAAAATCATGCAAGTAAGAACTCGAGCACCTGGAGCCGATGAAGCCACTCCAGATGGATATGTCGAGAAAAATAAACTAGATTGGACGCCAGATGATCGAAAAAGAGCGAATCTAGATAATGTTGGACGAAGTGCACTTTACTCAGCGTTAGGAGATAACGATGCATTGTTCAACAAGATAAAGCAATGTAAGACATCCAAAGAAATATGGGATAAATTGGCTATTGTGTGTGAAGGTTCAGCACAAATGAAGGAGAACAAGCTCTCCATAGCCATGCAAAGATTCGAGCATTTCAAAATGCAGCCCAATGAGACGCTAGAACAACTAGACGCAAGGTTTACTTTGCTCATTACCGAATTAGCGTCATTAGACAAGGAATTGACCAACAAGGAAATGGTCAACAAGATTTTCAGAAGTCTTCCAAGCAAGTATTTAATTAAGACTGTTGCTATGAGAGAATCACAAACATTGGAGACACTTACCTCAGAGCATGTCTTTTCAGAGTTAAAGGCATTTGAGTTCGAATTAGGTGAAGTCAGCGACACATCGACTTCAGCGATTGAATCAGGAGCTTTAATCGCTACCACCAAAAATAAGGGAAAAGCGGTTATCGAGGTCAAACCGGTTGAGTCAAATGAAGAAAAGGAAATGGCCTTATTGGTAAAGAAGTTCAAGAAATTTCTACGATACGAGAAGAGAACTCCTATTGGACAGAATTCATTTCAAACTCCCCCTCCAGCACCAGCGCCTCAGTATCAAGCGCCAGTGTACTCTGCACCTCAACCAGTAGCGCCAGTTCCATACCAAGCGCCTCCATCCCCTACTCAGAATCTCTCAATACCAATAGTCTCAAAGCGATTGACTGCTGAACAAAAGATGAAAACTAATTTGTGTTATAATTGCAGGAAACCAGGGCACTACCAGGTAAATTGCCCTTATCCAAATGTGTCAAAGCCCTCAAGGCAAGACTATGCGGATAGAAACCAATTCAGGAGCAACCTTCGCCAACAAGGTCTGCTAGCGGAATCTGAACCACTCTCCGCACCTGAAGAGGATTTGGAATCATCAGACGAAAGTAGTGATGATGAGCCTACAAGCGACTCAGCACTGATTTGTCTCATGGCAAGAGATGATGAAGCGTCTGACGACTCGCTACCAGAGGTAACCAATGAATTATATCATCCTCTCTCTTATGATGAATTACTTGACAAAGTTAAAGAATATTATAAAGATTGTCAAGAGGCCGCCAAAATATATCAAAACGATCTCGCTATTATTCTGTCGCTCAAAAGTGATAAAGTAATACTCAAAGCCGAGTTGCAAGTTCAGAAACGGTGCATTGAGAAGAACAAATCACTTGAGAGTGAAGTTATTCAGTTAAAAGGCGATCTTGATATAATAATCAAAAGAGAAGCTGATTTGATCGCTAAACTTGCTAAATCAGAGCAGCTTATCTCATCATTATCAAAAGCTTCTAGAAAGTTGGATAATGTGTCTAAGGTAACTAGATTATTTGGTGAAAAGTCCGGTTTAGGATTCAATAAATTCGGTAAACAACCAAATAAATCCAATGGTATGGCAAACAACAAAGGAAAGGGTGTTATCTTTGTTGAGAAAAGTTCACAGAGTCAAACGCTAAGTGAACCTAGCAATGATGGTATGAGGCCAAATGAGAAAGCCAAAGCTGACTCAGGCAAGGGTAAGGCTAAGGCAAATGACTCACAAAGACAAACTCATCCAAACGCTAAAAAAGTCAAGGACAAGTCTAATCACTGTGAATCAAGCGCTAAGCGTCAAGCACCAAAAGTAAAACCCAAGCCAGCGCCAAGGACTTACCAGCGTCAATATTCAAGACAGTCAAAATCATATCATCAATACTAAGATGATTATGACTATGACTATGATTATGACTATTATTATAATCAAGGATATTATTACACACCCAAAAAGCACACACAGCACAATGTGAAACCCAAGAAGGCCAGTATTCCTACAATGAAGACCAGGCAAATATGGGTTCCTAAAGTTCTAATTCAAACCAAGGTTACCAACACTGAAGGACCCAAAACAACATGGGTACCTAAGAAGAATTAGAATTGCCCTTTAAATGTAGGTACCTAGAGCCAGCACCGATACTTCAGTTTGGTACTTCGATAGTGGATCGTCAAGACACATGACTGGTTCCAAGAATCTTCTAGTCTACTATCAAGCTACCAACGGTCCTCAAGTTATATTCGGTGATAACTCAAAAGGTAAAACAAAAGGTATAGGTATCATGCATAGGGGGAACATCATGATTAGTGATGTTTATTATGTTGAGGGTCTTAAGCATAACCTGTTAAGCATTAGTCAATTTTGTGATAAAGGCTTTGAAGTAAAATTTTCAAGTGACTTCTGCTATGTTAACGACGCTAAGACTAAGTCTACTAAATTAAGAGGAAAAAGAACAAACAATGTGTATTTAGTAGATTGGGATTCTACAGTTGATAACAACCCCACATGCTTTGTTGCTAAAAGTCAAAATGAATTAGGTTGGTTATGGCATAGAAAAATGAATCACCTCAATTTCAAGGCAATCTCTCAGTTAATATCGCTAAATCTTGTAGAGGGATTACCTAAAGGTTCCTTTCAAAAGAATCGCTTATGTGATGCATGTCAAATGGGTAAACAAGTTAAGTCATCTTTCAAAAAGAAACCATGTCTATCTACTTCTAGAGTTCTTGAACTATTGCATTTAGATTTGTTTGGACCTATTCAAATCATGAGTGTTAGTGGCAAAAAGTACTCGCTAGTAATAGTTGATGATTTCTCTCGTTATACATGGGTAGAATTTCTAGCAACCAAAGATGAAACCAGTGTCAAGCTCACAGCGCTAATTCGTCAATTGCAAAATTCAAAAGATCTAAAAGTGACAAGAATTAGAAGCGATAAGGAACTGAATTTACTAACCAAGTTGTTGAGAAGTTTTGTATAGATTTAGGAATACTTCATGAGTATTCTGCTCCTAGAACACCTCAACAGAATGGAGTTGCTGAGCGACGGAACAGAACGCTTAAAGAAGCCGCAAGGACGATGTTAGCAGAGTCCAAGCTGCCTCAAAGGTTTTGGGCAGAAGCCATCAACACCGCTTGCTACACTCAGAACCGGTGTATGATTAACAAGCAACATGAGAAGACCCCATATGAGTTGTGGAAGGGACGTAAGCCTAACGTTTCATACTTTCATGTATTTGGTTCAAAATGTTTCATTCATAACAATGGATCTCACAGCCTAAAGACATTTGATCCTAAAGCAGATGAGGGAATCTTTCTAGGCTATGCCAAGAATGGAAAGATTTTTCGCATCTTAAATAAGATCAAATCAAAGGTTGAAGAATCCATTCATGTTGTGTTTGATGATGCTAACCAAGAACCGAGTAAGGTTAATCCTGATGATGTAGGAATTAAAGATATCTCTCCCAACAAGCATTGCAAATCAACCTTAGGGATGATAGTGATGACGAGGATGATGGGATTCATGTAGTTCCTCCAAAGGATGCTCGTGAGGTTAACAAAAATGATAATGTCAGAATCACTGATGATCATGAAGAGAATGATCATCAAGAGCAGATTAGAACTGTGAATGATGCAGCGTCTACGCAAGAGACAAATGAGAATCAAGCGATTAACAACCAAGAGTCTCTTAACCCTTTCCAACCAGACCGTAAATGGCTTAGAGATCATCCACCAGAACTAGTAATTGGAGATATTGAAGCACCTGTTAGAACTAGGTCCGCTACATTTAATGAGGCCATGTTCGCAAGTTTCCTATCTCAAATGGAACTAAAGAAAGTGGATGAAGCGCTTAATGATTCAAGTTGGGTAGAAGCAATGCAAGAAGAGCTCAATCAATTTGAAAGAAGTAAGGTTTGGACGCTAGTACCAAGACCAACTCACCAAGGAATTATTGGAACAAGATGGGTTTTTAGGAACAAAATGGATGAAGATGGTATTGTTATAAGAAACAAAGCTAGATTAGTCGCTCAGGGTTATTGTCAAGAAGAGGGTATTGACTTTGATGAAACATATGCCCCAGTAGCCCGTCTTGAAGCAATTAGGATGTTCCTAGCGTTTGCCGCATTCAACAAGTTCACAGTATACCAAATGGACGTGAAGAGTGCATTCTTGAATGGTAAACTCCAAGAAGAAGTCTATGTGGAGCAACCACCAGGATTCATCAACAACCATGGCAAAAGTATGGTCTACAAGCTGGATAAGGCACTCTATGGCCTTAAACAAGCACCAAGAGCATGGTATGACACTCTCTCTATCTTCCTTATAGGTAAAGGCTTTTCAAAAGGCAGCGTTGACACAACGTTATTTAAAATTACCCATAATAAAGATATTCTCTTAGTCCAAATCTATGTTGATGATATTATATTTGGTTCTACTAATAAGCGACTGTGTGAGAAATTTTCGAAAATGATGCAAGATCAATTTGAAATGAGCATGATGGGTGAATTAACTTTTTTCTTAGGATTACAAGTTAAGCAACTCCCTAATGGAATATTTATAAACCAAGCTAAATATACTAGAGATATGATTAAGAAATTTGGTATGGAAAATGCATCATCTTCAAAAATTCCAATGAGCCAGACGCTTAAGTTAGATAAAGATGAAAGTGGGAAGAAAATTGATATCACTAACTATAGGGGTATTATTGGATCACTTCTTTATCTTACCGCTAGTAGACCTGATATTATGTTTTCAGTATGCATGTGTGCACGTTTTCAATCTGATCCTAAAGAATCACACTTAATTGCTACCAAGAAGATCCTTAAGTACCTAAAAGGCACACAAAATGTGGGCTTATGGTATTCACAGGATTCTTCTTTTGAACTAATTGGTTATTCAGATGCAGATTTTGCAGGATGCAAAATAGATAGAAAAAGTACTAGTGGTACATGTCAATTTCTAGGTGATCGACTAGTTTCATGGCATAGTAAGAAACAACAATCCATAGCGACTTCTACCGCTGAGGCAGAATATGTAGCCGCTGGAAGCTGTTGTGCACAAATCCTTTGGATGAGGCAACAACTTAGAGATTATGGAATAATCCTAGGTCCTACCCCAATCCATTGTGATAACCAAAGTGCTTTAGCTATGACCCAAAATCCTGTTCTTCATTCTCGAACCAAACACATTGACATTAGATACCATTTCTTGCGTGACCATGTTCAAAAGAAAGATTCTCCATGCACTTTATTGGAACTGACAAACAACTGGCAGATATCTTCACAAAAGCACTCAACGAACAACGCTTTCTCACTTTGAGAAATGAATTCGGTATGATCGATTTAAACGCTTAAAGCATAAAGCATCATATTTAATAGGCATATAATTTAAGGGGAATCCTCTTTTTTGTTTGTGTCTAAAGCATTTATCAAAATTTGAAATGAGTCATCAACTTTATGGGGAACTCTAAAATTGTACTTACTTCAATGTATCAAGCGACTGTGATCAAAAATGACTTTCAAAATCTTAAAGCATTGATCACTAGCTCTTATCTATTATGCATGACAAAATCAGTCTCTAATAATGTTGTCTCTCATAAATCCAAGCGATTGATTCACTTATTGAAATAGTTTTTGAAAAGACTTCAGCGTTGAAAGGATTCCCACTTTAACGCTAAGTAAATCAATTTCAAAAATTCATGCATAGTTTTTATTGCTAAAAATAACGTGTGGATAAGACCAAAAGATCAGATTTGACAACTACCCACACGTGCCTATCAAATCAAACTGACGGTTATGATTCCTATCTAAACCGAGGCGGTTCAGTGATTGCATGAGTCTGAGTAAGTGTCAGTACACTATCAGGTGCGTGCACATCACGCTGAAAATTTCAAATTTTTTCAAACCGTTTCAAATTAACCGCGGATCCGAAAAATGTTATAGTACCCTACTTTACCACACTTTTTGACATCCGAATTTAAATGTACACGGTTCAGATTCCTTTTGTCATTAACCTCTGAACACGTGTCATTCATCTGTCAATTGAGGAGTTACTTTCACCTTCTATTTAAACTCCCCAAGACTTTTACAGAAAACCTTTATCACTTCCAATCTCTCCTACTGTTAAAGCTTTTTCTTTCCAAAGGCAAAAAAAAATCCCTGAATTTTCTCCAAAAGCTTCAATTTTCAGCAATGGCACCCAAAGTTTCAAAATCTTCCAAGAAAGTAACAAAACCAGTTACAGTTAACGCCGGATTTTTGGTTAACTGGGACTATCTCTATGATAACCAGAACTTCCCTCTTCGAACAATTCTTCCACTTGTTCAAGAATCTGGTTTGAAAGACATGCTTACTACTACATTAAACTATTTTGAAGAAGAATCTCTCCACTTTTTCTGCAATGGTCAAATTTCTGCAGACGGAAACTCCATATCCTGCGTCTTCCCTTCTGCAAAAGAGACCTTTATCCTCACTCCTTCTCTAATTTCTTCATTACTTGGTCTGCCTAATACTGGCATTGAGGTAGAAAGTGTAAATCTCGGCGATGCTACCAAAGTATGGGACGTGATAAAGAAAGAAGATGTTCACGACGCCTATGAGCCCAACTTCAAGAAGAACGATATGAAAGGCGAATATGTCATCCTCGCTGACATATGTTCAAAGATTATTGAATGCAGAAAAGGGACGTTCGATAAAATAACTAACATTCAATACAAGATGATGGTTGCCATCCTGACTAAGTTAAAAATTAACTGGTCTCTTTACGTGTTCAATCGCTTCAAAGCAGCGATGGCTAAGTCCGTTAATCCCAAGCCTTACGGGATTTTGCTAAGTCGTATTCTCTGCTCTAGTGGATATACGCAAGCGTCTGGGAAAAAGATCCCAGCGACCAAGTTTTATGGCAAGAAAATGATAAGCGAGCTTCTTAACCCGCGGAAACCTGGCGGAGCAGCGGTTCCAAAAGATCAGCGTGTTGTTCGCAGTGATGATGAAGATCAAGCGTCCTCGTCATCATCATCATCATCATCAGAAGAAGTGGTGGTCAAGCGACCTAAGAGAAAGCTCATTCTCAAAGTCGCTGAGCCATCCAAGCCCGCAAAGAAGCAAAAGCTTGAACTAAAGAAGAAGAAGCCAGCACCCAAAAAGAAACAAAATATTCCTTCTCCTTCTCCCTCGCCTAAGTCTCCCTCTCCTCCTCCAGCGTTTTTCTTTTCCGTTCCTGAGGAAGAAGAGACAGCAGTGGAAGAAGAAGTACCGCTTGCACGAAGGCGTACTCTTACTCCCACTCCTGCAGTATCTTCTAGCGCTCCCACAAATCCAACGCTTAGAGAGTCAGGGAGTGCTTCCGTCTCTGACGCTGTTCCCGAAATCAGCTCAGATCCTCAAGACGTTTCTCCATCTGAAAGGCTTCCCAATGTTCAGGGTAAGTATTTGCTAAGCAAATTAGTCTATCCTTTCCTCGTTAGTTTCCTAAGTCTCTAACGCTAGGATAAAAACAAAACAAATTCTTTCAGCGCCAAGTGAAGCAGATATTCATTATGTTCTCAACACGCTTGAAGAACTAAATATCCCTATTCGTGCTGATCCAATAACTTCTTTTATCGATTTAGAACCCGATGAAGAAGTTCAGGAGCCTGAGGCACTTGTCCAAGAAACAGATCAAGCGACTACGACAGTCGATGATAGTCCTCAGGGTAAGCGATGTAGTATTTTCTTTGTGAATTTCTACTCAGTAGGAATTTTTGCTTGCTTTTCTCAATCGCTGACACGTTTCAGCTCATGACGGAGCTCATGACGAAGTTCATGATGAACCAATCGCTGAAGCCCCTTCTCTCTCGGAAATTCCAGTTGAACTAGACATGGACATGGCAACTGTCGTGCATATTGCTAAAGAAGCATTCCAAGTTCTTCCTGACGCCGAAAGCTCATCAGCGAGTGAAGCAACTTTAAACGCTGAGCGGTCGATAGAAGTGGCCCCCATTCCAACAGAAGCTATTGCCCATGTTCCTACGCCAACCGGACCTCCTCCTCGAGTCATTGATTTCTTCCCGCACGGATATCATCCAGATGTCGAATTTTATTATGCTGCCAGAGAACGTGACGCTCAAATGCTTGCCGAGTTGGAAATCAACTTTCAAACTACTCTCCATCGGCCCGATATGTCCGATACCAAGAAATTTGAGTTTTTCGAGCGTATTGCAGATCTAGGACTATATGACTTAGAGCAACTTCAATCTCGCCTTGAGTACATTCGTCGTCCAGTGTTCAATAGAGCTGACTTTGATCAACAGCGATTTACTTTAACAAGTCGCTCGGACGAGTCTTTTTATCCTCTGCGCCAAAGCAAGATTGTTTTCAAGAACCCACACATGGATGATTGGAACAAAAATCCTGATGAGGAAGATCTCAATAAGATAGGATACTCTGCTCTCCCCTCCGTTGTCAAGTCTCCCCAGAACGCTCTCTCTCCAAATCCACTCAAACTCTGGAAAGGCAAAGGCTCGCTTGTTGCGGAGCGCCCAAATCCGGTCAACTCGTGGATTGAAGATGAGGCTCGTGAATATCTTGCCAGATTATGGGCTGAAGACTATGATGATGAAACAGAACGCTTCGAGAAATTCTTAGCCGCTCGAAAAGATCAAAACAAAGCGAACAAACTTGGAAAACGATGGATGATGGATACAGCCAAATGGGCTGAAGAGTTCGTTCTTCACTTCTACACCCTTGATGAACTCGTCAAATATCCATTCCTGTTTAATTTTGGAATAGAATATAGACGCCGAGGATTTGCCACCTTTTTGCTTCAACAGCGTCAGATAATTGCCGGGAATGTTAGCACTTTGCCACGATACAGACAGCCAATCGAAAGCTACATTCGCCAGCAGCTCGCCTTATTCAGCCAGGGCGGACGCTACGTTTTGCATCCTCGTGCAAACTTTGTTCAACGAATCTTCCCTGACCTCAATGAAGACGCTTCGTCAAGTAAATAACCAGTTCTTCAAAGCCAGAGTCACATTCATGTTGACACTTCAACAGAACACGCTGAGTTTGCTGAGTTCCACCGAGATATGAGAGCAGTGATAGAAAATGTCCAAGCATTGGATACAAGTTTCAATCACTATTCAGGGTTAAACAATTTCCGAGGATATACTCTCCACCCTGTGCTCTTCAGTGAACAGAATATTCAAGTGGCCAAGATAATCTCGCTGATTAGGCCAGTGGACCAAGAAGAAGCTCAAGCGTTCATGCCGTTAATTTCGGATTTTTTCAACACATATACCTCAGGGATTGCTTTACCAGAAGGTGTGCAACTTGCACTAAGTACTGACGAGCGCGAAGACGCTATATTCTTTATCCCGCAATCTAGCCTGATCAGTCCCCGGCATGTGATGGAAGCCCTTGGCCCCCTCTGGGTTATTGGCATTCGAGAACCTTCTCCTCCCTCAATCCAAATTCTGGAAGAAGATTCTGCTCCTACTGCGGAAGTCACTCATCTCCCTGAGGCTTCCTTGCCAAATTCTTCTAGCGCCCCAGTAGTCGAGCCCCCAGCGATTGCTGATTCTACCTTAGATCACGCCATTGAAGAAGTGCACGCTGAAATTGCTCAAGCGCCTGTAGAACCTCTCCTAAGAGATAAAACCAAAGGCAAGGCTGCAGTTTCAAGTTCTTACGGACTTCTCCAGTCCCCAGAACGTCCTTCTTTGGATTCAGATTCCGACAGTGACTTAGAGGCCCGAGATTTCAGAAAGGCTGTACGGAACTCGCTTCACCACATCAAAGGTTCCTGCTCCAAGCTTTCTGAAGCCGCTACCAGACAGACTCGCTTAATGTCTGATACGCGAAGCCGTGACATTGCCAAAGCTTCAAATTCAAGCACCATTGCTATCATGGAAAGCATGTCCCCTCTTATCGCTGAGCTCTCCTCTGAATTCAATCGTCACCTTGCTCAGAGCGCTTCGGCTGATGCGGACCGACACGCTTCATCCGATGCCGTTGCTCAAAGTGTCGCTCAACAGATTGCTCTTCTAGTTGAAGAAGTTCGACTTTTGCGCCGCGATGTCGCTGATCTAAAATTGTCCCTTGATGAAGTCAAGAAGGGGGAAAGTAAAGAAAAGACCAAAGCGATTTCCAAGACGGATAATAAACATTGGCGTTCGATGTTCGATGAACTGGTAAGCATTAAGAGAATGCTATCCAAGAAACGAAAACCAAGGTATTATCTCGGAAAATACGCTCTTCCCCAGTTGGACCCCGACTTCTTAGAGAATATGGGATTTCATGCTTATGCCGGACCGCTACAACGACCTGTGAATTGGAGACCGTCAAATGACCGTCAAAAAGATATATATTATGATCTGATTCGAGAACTTGGCATTCCACCAAGGGATTGGACGGAAAGGTTGTTAGAGTTAAATGAAAGCGCTAGACTCCGTAGGCATGACTACGATGAAATCCAGCATACAACTATGATCGACATTGATCGACTCTTAAAAGAACTAGCGTTAGAAGTTCTTCAAGGCGAAGAAAGAGCAAAGCGACAGAAGAAATAAATGTTTTTCTTTTTTACGTATTTTATTTCTTTCTTATTCTTTTCAGTATAAATCATGTATGCTTCATTTCAATACATATGAATGATTTATTGCTGAAACAACTTGTTGAAGCCAAACTAACTTTAACTAACATTACTAACCTTTCAAACGCTAACTTATTTTATTTTGGCCTTTTCTTTGAACTCTTAAACTATAAAAGAGTTATAAGAGTTAAGGTCTTGACATCATCAAAAAGGGGGAAATTGTTAGGAATTTCATGTTAGATGTTTTGATGATGATAAGATAGGATTCAATGTGAGACCCCAAATAAAATGTAAGTTTATGCTTTCATAGATAATTGTATAAAGCGTTTAAAAGAGTTTGTAATTTTGTTTAGGCTTGTAATTTTTATCCTCATAGATTTTAGACTAAGTCTTAGCGACTGAATTGAGAATAGAATTCTAGGTGAGTCTATTTGAGAAGAAGTTGAAGACCAGCGTCTGAAGTCAACCGAAGATGAAGATTCCATCTTAGCGCCTGTCAAACGCTAAGAGACCGCAGTTCAGGATTCATGAATCAAGCGTTCAAATACTCGAGTGACTTAAAGAAGATTCACCTGAAATAAATCCTCAAGTCATAAAGGACTTAAATGCAATCATTCAACGGGCATTTATTTCCAACGGGAAATAAATTCAAATTGCATTAAATGCCTGATAAAAGCATTAAATGTGATAAGCTACTGTGACTTTTGGACAAGCCTCCCTTTGACCAGACTGTCAGAGCTTTCAAAGTTTTAGCTGCTCCCGTCCAATCGGTTCCAGCGAATTTTCAGGAATGTCAGATTTTAGGTACAAACACGCGCTACGTGAAAGACACGCTCCTACATGTGTCCAACGGACAGATTCCAAGAAATTGCCTATAAATACCTTACTCCAGAAAATCAAAAAGTAGGAACAACATCAAGAATATACGAGAAATTATTGTCAAAAATCCTACGTACATTCTTTCTGAAAAAGCTTAGAGATTTCATAGCCAAAACTTTTCAAGCTTTCCATCTACATTCAAACAGTCACAAATATCTCAAACATCTTCCAAAGAAGAAATCCAAACTCCAACTGAGATATTCCAAGTTGTTTGATCTTCTTTAAAACAAACAAAACCCTAGTGATAAACCTCAACATTTCATCTGAGTGAGAAAAGTTGTTGAAAACTTTCAGGCAGCATTTCTGAGTGAGAGAAGCTTGAAGAAGACGATCTTCATTGGTGCTGAAGTCTGTGTGATCAAGGAGCCCAAGATCATTTTCATCCATTACTATTGTGTAGAAGTTTCTGTGTGATCCTTTGATAATCATCATAGTAATTTCCTCCAAGTGAAAAAGGAGAAGAAGGACGTAGCTGGGATTACATCACCCAGTGAACCTTACAAATTATTGTGTCATTTATTTTATTGTCTTATATTATTCAATTCATATTATTCTGAAAAAGACAAGTAAAATTGCAAAGCGACTAATTCAACCAAAAGAACGCTAAACATTATTTCCGCTGTGCTAACCCTGATTAAGCGATCTAAGCGTTGCCCTACTTTGGTAAACTGTTGAAATCACTAAGTCTAAGTTAACTATTCTGAAGCGTCTGACCCAAGCGCTCATTTTTTCCAAGCGTTCAAATTTCTAAAGTGATACGAAAGTTTTGTGAAGTCGAAAAAGACTTCAGGGTCTATTCAACCCCCCCCCTTCTAGACCCTTTCGTATGCCACTTGGGACCACCAATCTTTTATTTTCGAAAAAAAAGGTTGATAATAATCATATGAAGCCTCTGTTTATAAGAGCCGAAATCGAAGGTGTCGAAATTAATAAAGTGTTAGTAGACAATGGTGCTACTGTTAATATTTTACCCGAAAAAACATTAACAAAGTTGGGTAAAAATTCGAAGGACTTAATAACTACAGATGTAGTAGTATATGGTTTTTCAGGGCAAGCAACCAGTGAATCTGGAGTCTTGCCTTGTTGAATTAAAGTCAGAACTCAAAGTTCCTATTCCGCATTTTTCATGGTGAATACGAAGTCATCCTCGTTTAATGCGTTACTGGGAAGAGATTGGATACATCAGAAATACTGTATCTCTTCAACATTACATCAAATCTTAGTTTGCTGGAATGGTCATAAGTTTGAAATTATTAAAGCCGAAAATAATTCTTACTTTATCGATACTCACATTGTACATGCTAGGTACCTCACCGAAAAGTTTGAAGTAAAGGACAGTCGAAGTTCGAAAGTCCCGACCACCGAAAGAGGGGGAGATGAAGGCGAGGGAGAAGATTTGGAAGGATCTGAAAAAGAAGAAAAGTCTGCAATCAAAGTACAAGAAAGTATAGCCCGGATCGACTTAGGGCAATTGTAATTTGTTATTTTTAAATCTTTGCGATGGACAATGTTAGACAAGAGAATGTAATTGACATTTTATTCAAGAGATTAATTATTGAAAAAACTAGTTCGAAGTTATGTAATTATAATTATGGTTTCATCGAGCAACTCAATTCGAGTTCAAACGATAATATTGCCGATGTGTTTGAATATAAGGATGGCTGTTTGAACGAAATAGTTGAACAGGGGATAATAGAGCCTGATGAAGATATTCGAAAGGATAACCAGGACCCTTTAGAAGAAATTAATCTTGGGACAATAGAAAATCCCAGGGTGACTTATATAAGCTCGAAACTAGAACAGAATGAAATGAATGAGTTAATCAAAATTTTACAACAATTTAAAGATTGTTTTGCTTGGGCACATCATGAAATGCCCGGAACTGATATGACTATAACTCGACATGAATTACCTATTAAACCCGGCTTCAAGCCAATAATACAAGCGCCTCCGCAATTATCACCTGACTTGAAGGGCGCAATCAAGGAAGAGATTGAAAAGCTAGTCGAAGCTAAATTCATTAGACCAACTAGATATGTGGAATGGTTGGCAAATATAGTCCCGGTAGTTAAAAACAATAGCAAAGTACGGGTGTGCATCGACTTTAGAGACTTAAACAAAGTTATACCAAAAGACGAATACCCAATGCCAATGGCAGACATTTTGATCGATGCAGCTGCTAGATATAAGGTAATGTCATTTATGGATGGATATTCAGGATATTACCAATTAAAAATCTCTGAAGTAGATAGAAATAAGACAGCATTTAGATGTCCAGGTTCCATAGGAACCTTCGAATGGATAGCTATGTCTTTTGGTTTAAAGAATGCTAAAGAAACATATCAGAGAACCATGAATTACATTTTCCATGATTTTATTGGAAAATCTTTAGAAATATACATCGATGATATTGTAGTTAAAGCCCAAACACATGAAGAACATATGCAGTACTTAGTTGAAGACTTCCAACGAATGAGGCATTTTAATTTAAAAATGAATCCTTTGAAATGTGCTTTCGGTGTAGAAGCCGGAAACTTCTTAGGGTTCTTAATCCATAATCGAGGTATCGAAGTAGATCAAAACAAAGCTAAAGCTATTTTGGAGGCGAAACCTCTAGGAAATAAAAAGGAATTACAATATTTTCTAGGGCAAGTTAATTTCTTGAGGAGATTTATAGCTAATTTGGCTGGAAAGACCGAAGCTTTCTCGCCATTATTACGACTGAAAGATGCAAATGAGTTCGTATGGGGAGACAAACAAGAAGAAGCTTTCGAAACCATTAAGAAATACCTAACCCGACCTCCAGTTTTAATTCCTCCTCGAAAAGGAAAAAAGTTAAAGTTGTACATATCTGCAGCCGGATTCTCGATAAGCTGTCTATTGGTACAGGAAAATGATAGAGGCTACGAACAGGCTGTGTTCTATTTAAGCAGATTGTTAAATGATGCCGAGAAAAGGTATACTTCAATTGAAAAATGGTGTCTTAGTCTATATTTTGCACCTGTGAACTTGAGACATTATTTTTCTGCATACTCTATTGAGGTAGTATCACTAACCGATGTTATTAAATTCCTGATTAATCAGCCGTTAGTCAAGGGCCGATTAAGTAAATGGAGTTTAAGCTTGCTACAATTTGATTTGGTTTACGTGCCTCAAAAGGCCATAAAAGGTCAAGCGTAGGCTGACTTTTCAGCTGATCATCTTTCGAATGAAGATGGTACCTTAGAGAAATTCGAAATTGGTGTCATTAGTATGGCTCCTTGGATACTATATTTCGACGGGTCAAGTACTCGAGACAGTGCAGGGATTGGGATATATATTATATCTCAAACCAAATTAATCACCAAAATGTATGCGAAGATCGAAGGTGATTGCACTAATAATAGGGCAGAATATGAAGCTCTTATTTTAGGATTGGAAATATTATGAGGTATGAATGCCAAAAATATCGAGATAAAAGGAGATTCCCAACTGATTATAAATCAAATAAGAGGAATATTCAAGTATATAAGTCCATTAGCAGTGATCTCATATGCTTGAATACATGAGTTATTCAAACATTTCGGAACAGTGAAATTTCTTATGTACCCAGAGAGAAAAATCAAGTGTCTAATGACTTAGCTCAATTAGCTTCGGGATATAAAATTGATCCTGAGATGCTTGAGTCAGTTATACAAATCGAGTCGTGGGTGCTGGTGCCCTTCGAGCAAAGAATAATACAAATTAATAAAATCGATATTTTAAAGGAAAAAGAGGACTGACATCTAGAGATCATTGATTATCTAACGAATCCAGCTAAAGGAGGATTCTCAAACAGATTAAAATTAATGGCTCATCGTTACTATTATGATGGGCAAAAATTATATAGGAAAGACTCTCAAGGGGTCTTACTAAAATGTCTCGATTTAGAAGACACTTTGATTCTGAAGGCAGAAACACACTAAGGCATATGCGGGGCCCACCAACAGGGCAGAAAATGAGATGGCTAATACATAGATATGGATTCTATTGGCCTACAGTCTTACCAGATTGCATAAGTTATGCTAAAGGTTGTCAGCAATGTCAGAAATATGGTAAAATACTGAGACAACCCGCAATGCAGTTAAATTCTATTGTGAAACCTTGGCCATTTTGAGGATGGGCCATGGATATAATTGGAGATATTAAACCAGCCTCATCTAAAAGGCATAGTTATATTTTAGTTGCGACGCATTATTTCACCAAATGGGTTGAAGCCAAAGCTTTCGAAAGTATAAACTCGAAACAAGTGGCTGAATTCATTAAAGATTACATTATCACTAGGTTTGGAATACCATAGTCTATAACTTTTGATCGGGCTAGAATCTTTAAGAGTATAGAAATGCTCGAATTCTTCGATCAATTCGGGATAAAATTGACGAACTCAACGCCATATTATGCTCAGGCAAACGGGCAAGCTGAGTCATCAAATAAATTAATCAAAGGGTGTATCTTGAAAATGATAAAGCTTAACCCTTGAAATTGGCACGAGCTATTGATAGATACATTATGGGCCCTAAGGACAATAAAAAAAGATAGTCTAGGGATATCTCCTTTTCAATTAGTATATGGTCACGAAGCTATTATTCCAATGGAAATCAACATAAAATCTAGAAGAGTTCTAGAACAAGAACGGCTTACAGCCAAATAATATGTTGAAACTATGAATATCAAAAAACTAGACCACGAAATGTTACAAATTATGGCTTTACAACTAATCGAATTTCAAAAGAAGAAGATTGAAAAAAGTTATAATAAAAAGGTAAAGGCAAGATCCTTCGAAATAGGAGACGTAGTGTGGAAAATGATTTTGCCCGAAGGGTCAAAAGATCATTTCTATGGAAAGTGGTCACCTAAGTGGGATGAAACATTTTTGGTTATGAATAAGTTATCAGGAAATTCCTTTAAACTTCAATATTTAAATGGCAACGAATATGGAAGAGCTTTAAATGCAAAATATTTAAAGAAATATGCACCAAGTATATGGAAAGAAAATGAAGCCATTATATTAGAGAGATTGCCCGAAATTGGCAAGAAATTTTTACATCAAAATTAATGTTGTCAAAAGGTACATCACTACATCCTAGAAATGGATAAAATGTAAAGAATTGACTAATACGTCCAAGGCCGAATCGAAAGCATCCCTTTCGAGTAGGGTTGGCCTGACCACTTTTTCGAATTCATTGGATAACTGGGCAATCTGGTTGTTGAGGGTTGTGATGTCTGCCTCGACTTGATCGGCTAAATTGACAAGTCGATCCCTCTTTGCTTGAAGATCAGCAATCTGCGCATCTAAGGCGGCGATTTGGGCCAAGTAATCTGCCTTGGTATTTTCTAGAATGGGAGCTTGATCTCGGAGTTGGTCCATCTGCCGAGAATGCTCGAGGGACATCTCCTCCTCCAAAGGGTTAATCCTCTGGTCGATAAAGTCACGGAGATTGGAGAGGAAGGTTTCGAACACCTGACGAGCTTCTTGGAACATAGGTAGCCATGGTTCGGCTACCCTCGAGTGTGCTTAATCATCGAGGAGAAAACGAAGTCTCCTCATCAAAGTAGAATCATTAGGGCGACGCCTAATGTCATGGAGTGCCTCTGTTAACTCAATCCGAGAAAAAGGAGGAGGCGGAACATCCCCTAAAATAATCAAAATAACAGCATAAGCAAGAAACCAAAAGGTTCATGCGTAAGATCACGTGGAAAATAAAGTGAAACGCATACCTTCAAATGGGGCAAGAGATGTGGAGACCACTGAACTCGAAGGAAGTGGATCTAAAGCCGGCTCGACCGATGGAGCCGACTCGATTTTTTCGATCCGAATTAGCGAAGCAGCAGTTCGAAAAGGGCGAGGTGGACTTGAACATTCAATGGCAGCATGGGCCAAGGCTAATTGTCATCTTCTTCTTGAACCAAAACCTTGGGGACTGGAGGAGGAGTTGGGGCATCCGCAACAGCTTCATTTTGAATTTGGTCCATCGAGATTGGAGGAATAGGTGCGGCTTCAGGCGCGACACCTGTAGAAGTAACTGAAGAAGGTTTTCAAAAGATATATTCATTAAGAAATAATAAAGGCAATGATATAATGGTAAGTAACATCAGACGAATAAGAAAAGATACCTGGTGGGTTTTCGACTACGCTGGAAGTCCCGAATGATCCATGTAAACGCTGAAGTTTACTATTCTTTCGAATATGAGGCTGGCGATCCTCATCGGCCTCTTCTTCTTCAGATGCCTCCGGAAGGCTGGTAACAGTAGTTTCTCGAATGGTAAGGGCCGATCGGTTTCGAGTAACAGGCGCCAATATGGTAGAAGGTTGGACTTTTGATCTAGTTACCACAGAGGAACTGGTGGAAGACTTAGCTCGAGTAGGAGGCTCCGTTCGAGCAGTAAACTCCTATTCTCGAAGGGCCAGAAATAACCTGTCATGAGCTTGAACAAAGGGGTCATCTCTTTCGAATCTCCATCCCGAGGTGAGATTATACGGGATAAGGTAAGCATTATCCTACCAAAATAAAAGAAGGGAGTCAATAAGATAGAAATTATAGAGACAAAGGAAAGGGTGTTTATTCGAATACCTCAACGAAAAGTAGCCTCGATAGCTCGGCTACACTCGCAGAACCTGCAAGAGCTTTTATAGCATCGGTGACTAACTTCCAGATAATGCGTCTCGAATAATTTCTTTGCAAGACGGGGTTCCCGAAATCCGCGAAGCATTGTTCCATTCGAAGAACCCTGCAAAAAATGGGGATTGGGATAGGAAGCACTTGGCAGGAGAGTCTCCCTCGAATGATCACCTCTGCTCGATCCCTTTTTGTTTTTGGGATAGAATATTGCCTCTGCGACTAAGGACGGTTCATAGTTCCCAGAAATGGTAAGGCAAAACTCTGTTTATGTTGAATTGCCTCAAACATAACTACAAGGAAAGCATAAATGATTGAATGAGAATGCATTCGAAAGGGACTAAAATCGAACGAAATATTACAAAAATTACCTAAGGATTATAAACCTCAACACCAGGAGTGTTGTCCGCAAATAGAAGGTCTCGGGAGAATAAGACTGAACGCTAGTAAGGTTGATCTTCCTCAGCATGTCGTAGGGAGTCAACCGTTTCTAACCAATCAGGTAAAGCAGTATGAGATCAGTGGGTAGGCCCCTGACCATCCCGCATCTCGAAAAAGGGGCACCACGTCGAGACGTAGAGTGGATTAAATAAAGTACTCAAGGCCAATAAGTACGAGGCTTTTTCGAGAGGAATTAACAAATTTATGGCAGCCTCTCCATAACAAACCCAACTCGAAATGGGTTTGTAAGCATGAGAAGTCTAAGCTACCTCTTCGTGGGACTTCAAAGTCTTGATATTTAGTAAGTCTGGGTAATATAGAAAAACCAAACAAGATAATAGCCACAGGGGACCCGATAATCTCTTAACATTTGAGGGGTCCCGATAAAGGTGGAACATCATTCGATAAAAATGCGTTAATATAAGAAGGGCCAATTCGATGGGGACCGAAGTTGCCGAAATATTGGCAAAAAGGGGGAGAAAAGTCTTGTTCATGGTGCAACAGGAGTTCATGAACAAACGGGAAAAAACAAAGTTGAGGAACAGTTCCCTTTGAAAGTGGATACGGGATCCTTATTTCGAACGAAATGGTTGACCAATGTGGAATAAGCAATATTGGCACCACCACTCTTGCCATGATGCTTCAACCATTCTGCCGAGGATGCCAGGAGTGCACGAGCGTCATTAATTGCTTCATCGGATGGGAGAACAGCACCACAAGGAGATAGCCCGGTGATCAGAGCTACATCTTCGAGGGTTATAGTCTGAAACCCTCTAGGAAAGACAAAGCAATTATACGAGGGATGCCAAGATAATGCCAAAGCATCAGTCATGACATGTTCGAAAGGGAGCGTTTGGTAGCAGGCTAGTCGAATAAGCCCCAAAATTTGATTAGCTTCCCACTTCGAGTGAAACTATTGAAGGCGCTCGAACCAGGGAAAGGCATCGACAGTGCCTATCCAACCATTGATGGGCTTGCTCATGTTGGTCCATGAGAATTTATTGATCACCCCATTTATACAAAAGGGGGGTATTATCTCCTTCCAAAGTGGGCCAAGTTCAGAAAAGATTGGGGATATCAGGAGCGGCGCTTTCGAAGGCCGACGATTTGAATCGGGGGCCAAGAGCTAGGTGATTGAGCAATTGACCCCGATTCTCAGAAACCCATCAAGGGACCACGTGAGTTATTTCGAGAGACGCCACCTTAACATCACTGTAATGAGTGGGAGAAACCCTAAAGATATCGAATAAGTCCGCGACATCTTCACACTCTAGAAGCGTCGCTCGAGGGACCAAGAACTCAAGGTCATGGGCGGCGGTATGTTGAGGAACAGCCATGAATAAAGATTATGTGAGGATAGACAACGTAACAGTCAAACAAACTAGCGATGGTGAAAAATGATGTAGAACTTCTCTGAAGTGGAGTTGTGTGGGTAAGATGAAAAGAAAAAAGATTGAGGAATTGTAAACCCAAGAATCAATTCGCGAGGTATTTATAAGGGGTTTTGACATTCAATCATGAATAGACACATTGATTACTGCGAAAAGTGGGAAGACGATGATCAAAATCCCATGTGAAGTCTAAAAGGGTGCGTATCTCCATAACTGCCAAAAATACGAAAGGGCTGCTTATGAAGCGACATGTTCTTTAAAAAACCTCGCGAAGTTGAAGCGTTCACGTTTATTAGAAAATAGACGTGTCTTTTAATACACATGAACTCGAAACGTTCATGTATATTAGGGAGGCATTTGTTTACATCATTAAACAATTTGGGCTTTTAGATTATTTTAAGCCCAAAGAGACCCAAATACTGGAATATCGAATAGAAGCAAAATTCGAAACACAAATAAATAAGACAGGTTCATTAAATTCGAAAAGGACTGTAAAATCATGGGCTGAATAGATAAAAGCCTAAGAATCGAATCTGAAGAAATAGGAAGAACCAAAAAGCCAATAATCTGCATTCAAGAAAGACGCGCTAAGAATTAAAGATTTGAAATCAGCAGTTAAAGGCAGTTCCCAAGGAAGAGGAACGTGGGTTCCCCAAGGCCAAGATATATTCGGCTAAGAAGGAAGAGAACATCATCATCAAAATCATAAACTTCTACATTTTCATTTTCTTAGAATTAGCTCTAGTCTTAGGAGTAGTTCGTAGCGTAAATTAGGAGTAGCCGTAGAGTAATTTAGTAGTTGCTTGTCAAGGATTTCAAGGATTCGGTTGGGAAACTTGTATCTACAATCACTTGTAATCACGATCGAAGACTCTCATGGAGGTATAAATTACCCTTTTTTCAGATTTCAGTATTTGATAGGTTAATTTTATCTTGACTTGAGTTGTTCGATTAATTGTTTTTACACTCGAAGTTAATAACCAGAGAGTTAATTAAAGACTTGAACCAGCATCCAGCGCGTTGAACGCAGGGGTTGAAAGATAATCTCAAATTATAGATTATCATGGGGCTTGGAACAACTATTCGGATCCACCTCATTCTGATTTGTTTTATCGCGAAACAACCTCGAATTTTCATTTTCCTTTTTTTTTTAAACTTAAAACTTTTATGCATTCGTTGACACTGAGTAATTGATCAAAACTATCAATTAATAAATCTTAAAACTTATTACTCCTTAATAATTTAACAATTTATTCTAACAATTCAAGAACTTATCAAGAACATCTTTAAAATTTTAGAGCTTAAATAGTTAGTCATAAGACGTAGTCAAAAATCCTTGTTGTAGTTACAGCCAAATAATTAAGTGTCAAAATGCAGCTGCCCTTTTAACGTAGAGCTATTTTAGATACCATTTTGATCCTTTATTTTAAATATCGTTTCCCATGTACTTTAGTCTTATATATGCAATGCGTGTATAACTTTTTTCTTTAAATCTTCAACCGGGCGTGTATTTTATACATATAACGTGTGTATACAAATAAATACGAAATAAAATATTACATTAAATATGAAGATCTAGTGTGTTTTAGAAGATCTTTAAAATGCTACAATATATATATATTTTTTTGGTATTTTGGTCCATTTCTACTCTATGTAATTTATTAATTTCTTGTGTATGGAGATTTTTCCATCTCACCATGTATTATTTAATAGATCTTATACCTATGTTACTGATATACCTAAAATATTAGAAGATTTAATAATTGTCAGCTCGTATTCCTTGGAATATATAGGGTCGTATATTTGATATACTACCTCGAATACGAAGAAACGAGATGGGTTTCACACCCGGTCCCTATAACCTTGGTATTTGCATTACACTCCAAGATCCGCGTGTTTTTGTAATTCGGGTAGGGTCGGTTCATGGCCCGACCCGATGGGCATCGAATTTGTGCACCCATCAGACACACGTGTAGGGAATCCGTAGGCAAGACGTCTTGTCAATTATTCGCCCTACAGTACCGAATGGAAACTCTATAAATACAGTCATTTATGAGGAATTGAGGACCGAGAATCTGAGCTATAAATACTACGAATCATTACTCGTGGAGCTTAGATAATCGGAGACTCGAGAGTACGAACCTCTTATACAAATACGAGCGATCATAATACTGCGAATCATATCTATTCTAACCACCTTATTCGAACTACGTTTAGACTTGATCCCGAACGGGTACGTAGGCAACTCAACATCGTGTGAGTGCAGTCTATAATATTGATAACGTGTCATTTCTGCGTATTGTTGATCCTCTTGACTGGAATAGTAGGGGAAAAAAATCCGTGCTAGATCAGTTTGGCGCCGTCTGTGGGAAACTACTCGAGAGTCGCTAAATTTGGCGTCAGGATGGAAGGAGATGGTCAGAAGGATAAGCGAGTTCGCATTGAGGATTCTGTGTCTTCTGCGCCTGACAGAAGCGGTGGTAACCGGGGTGATGAGAAGATGTTTAGTAACAAAAGGAGAGTTGGAAGAAGATGGTTCAGCAGAAGGTGGATGAAATTCTAAGTCGTTTGATGGCGTCGGGGCCGGTAACTCCGAGCATACCTAAGACTCCGGGGGCTCCCCTGGCGCCTAGGAAGCTGTTCCCTGAAGATGAAGGTTTGAATCCAGAGCGTAGGAAGAGGGTCGAGCAAGGAGCACAGTCCGATGAGGAGGTCAACAGCTGGGCTAGTGCGCGCGGGGAGGTTCGACGGGGAAAACAGCCCTTGCAGGAGGAGAGGGAGCAGCCAGCCTTGTCAAGGGCAAAAATTGATGATATTTATGAAAAGCTTGGTAGGGCGAGTCGTAGACCGGAGGCGCCTCGTTCAAAAAATAGGCCGATGTCTGCACTGATGGCTAGAAACTCACCGTTTTGTGAAAGTATAATGTTTGAAGAACCTCTGAGTTCATTCAAAGCTCCTCTTTTGCCTACATATGATGGGACGGGTGCTCCGGGGTCACATTTAACTACTTTTGAACTGCTGATGTCGTTGTATCATCAGTCGAATGCTATAAATGCACAGGTTTTTGTGACGACTTTGATCGGACGGGCTCAAGACTGGTTCACTAGTCAGCAGCCCGGTTCGATAATGTCCTACGAACAGCTCATTAAGAGGTTTGAAAATCATTTTGCAGCAAACAAGAAGGCCAGGAAGTCCGTGTTGTCCATGATGGGGTTCAAGCAGGGTACGGGCGAGAGTCTGAGGGATTTTGTTCATAGGTTTAATCAGGAAGTTTTAGAAATACCTGAATTGACTCATGATCTTGTGGTAACATTTCTTTTGTTGGCTTTGAAAAAAGGTACTTTGGCCTCTGCCCTTGCTCGTCGTGCACCTAAAGATCAAGAAGAGATGATGCAACTGGAAGAGCAATGCATCAACGAGGAGGAAATGAACCTATCAAAAGATTCCGAGTCTTGCAAGCCCGTAAATGATCGAAGAGATCGAAAAGACAATAGCTATCGGCAGGAAGGGTCGAGGTCTGAAAAGAACCACGAACGACCCCCTCGATACTCAAAATACGAGCAGTACACCCCCTTGAAAGCATCAAGAGGAAGAGTGCTACTGGCAGTGCAGCATATGAATGCAATTCGATGGCCCAAGCCAATGAAATCGAAATCCAGAGCAAATTCAGATAAGTATTGTCAGTTTCACAAAGACAATGGCCACGATACTGAAGAATGTTATCAATTGAAAGATGAACTTGAACGTCTGATTAAAGATGGTGTTCTTAACGACTTTATTGATCGTACTCTTGTGGAAGTAAGAGCTCTGGAAGTCAATCGCACAAAAGAGATGCAACGATCGCGTAGTCGATCGCCCGATCGTTTCCGTTATAAAAGGAATGGAGACCGGTATGAACATCAGGTCCGGGACAGTCGCCCATATGACCGTCCCCGAACTGATGAACATCGTCGAAGTGACAACTATCGATGCAATGATGAAAAGAGGGATAATGATAACAGTCGTTAGGGTGATCGATGTAAAGAACATACTAATGTAGTCAGGGCGAAGATCCACACTATCGCGGGAGGACCAGCTGGAGGTGATTCGTCCAGTGCTAGAAAAAGGTATAAGAGGGAAATACGTGGCAACCACTATCGTCAGGAGCCTACGAAGGTCTTTTCTGTACATAATCATGACCAGCCAATAGCTTTTGACGATAGGGATTACGAGGGCATGATTGTTCCCCATAATGATCCGATGGTGATAACAATGGATGTCGCAAATTTTGCGGTACATAAGGTGTTGGTCAATACTGGCAGTTCAGCAGATATAATCTTTTGGGATGTTTTACAAAAGATGGACTTGGGGAGGGTGAACTTACGAGCGGTGAGTACTCTCTTAATGGGATTCACTGGGTCACAAATCATGCCGAAAGGTTCGATAGAGCTCGACGTTTCGCTGGGGTCGGCTCCGAAAAGAAAGACATTGCGTGTGACCTTTTTGGTTGTGGATACCCCCTTTGCTTATAATATGATTGTGGGGAGGCCGATGCTAAATATGTTTGGAGCCATTGTTTCGACTCCTCATTTGAAATTGAAGTTCAAAACCAGAGATGGGATAGGCGAAGTAAGGGGCAATCAAATGGAAGCCCGAGACTGTTACACTACCTCGTTAGTGCCTAATTCGTGCAAGAAAAGGAAAAGGGAAGTGACGAGGGTAAATGTCGTGTATGAGGAGGCAGCCGTGCTGATGGAGCAGCTGGATAAGAGGCAAAGGAAAATCGATACGAGGGTGCAGCATGTGAAGCACAAAATTATTCAACTTTTTGAAAACGATGTAGAGAAAACTACCAAAATTGGGGGGCAACTGAGTCCCACAATGGAGTCGAAATTGATAAAATTTCTCAAGGCAAACACCGATATTTTTGCTTGGAAGGCTGCGGATTTTCAAGGCATTGACCCGGAGGTGATAATGCATCGTTTGAATGTTGACCCCGAAGCAAGACCGATTCGTCAGAAACGAAGAAATTTCAGGCCTGATAGAGATGCCATCATTGAAGAAGAGGTGAAGAAGCTGCTTGAAGTAGGTTATGTAAATGAAATTCAATTTACTGAATGACAAGTAAATGTAGTCCTTGTACCTAAAACCGAAAACAAATGGCGCATGTATACCGATTTCACTGATCTAAACAAAGTTTGCCCTCGGGACCCTTATCCCTTATCTCGTATTGATTTATTAGTAGATTCTACTGCAGGTTGTGCCTTGTTGAGCATGATGGATGCCTATCAGGGTTTCAATCAAATAATGATGGCGGAGGAAGATAGGGAGAAGACTTCCTTCGTCACGACCAGACGTGTATATTGTTACAATGTAATGCCTTTTGGCCTTCGTAACTCAGGAGCCACGTATCAACGATTGGTCAATACGATGTTTGAGAATGAGATAGGGAAGACCATGGAGGTGCACATTGATGATATGCTCGTCAAATCTGTGGACTAGTCGGACCACTTAAATCACTTGATGAATTCTTTTGAAATAATGAAACGATACGGGATGAAACTAAACCCTAATAAATGTACATTTGGAGTTCGAGGGGGAAATTTTTTGGGCTATATGGTAACTGAACGGGGTATTGAGGCCAACCCTGAAAAAATCGAGGCCATCTTGAATATGAAATCCCCCTCAAGTGTGGAGGATGTACAAAAACTGACAGGAAGAATGACAAGCCTAAACAAATTTATATCTCGATCTGCTGACAAAGGACTACAATTTTTCAAAATCTTACGAAAGGTAAAGAACTTCACGTGGTCCGAAGAATGTGAAAAAGCTTTCCAGGATCTTAAAGAATACTTAGTATCACCCCCATTACTGACAAAACCTATTTTCGGGGAGCCCTTGTTCTTATACTTGGCTGTTTCCTTAGCAACTATCAGTGCGGTATTGGTCCGAGAGGTCGAAAATGAACACAAACCGGTATATTACGTTAGTAAATTAATCCAAAGGGCTGAGTTAAATTATTTGGAGATTGAAAAATGGGCACTCGCTCTAGTGACTTCCGCTCGTAAATTGCGACCCTATTTTCAGTCCCATCAAATTGTCGTCTTGACGAACAAGCCCCTGAAGCAAGTGTTGGAAAAACCCGATGTTTCAGGCAGACTTGTTAAGTGGGCCGTTGAATTGGGAGAATTCAACATTGAATATAGAAGCCGTACAGCAGTGAAAGCGCAAGTCATGGCCAATTTTGTTTTTGAGATGACAACGGAATCAGTCCTTGGAGTGGTTGCAGTGGAGTCAGTAACGCCATGGCTTTTACATGTGGATGGCTCATCAATGACGAAGAGGGGAGGAATTGGAGTTTGGTTGCAAACCCTAGATAGGTTGGATATGGAATTCGCTATTAAGTTAAATTTCGATGTAACAAATAATGAAGCGGAGTACGAGGCCCTTATTGCAGGTTTGAGGATGGCAAAAAGCTTAGAGGTAAAGACACTAATGGTCTACACAGATTCGCAATTAGTGGCTAGGCAAGTCGCCGGCACGTACGAAGCCAGGGAACGAACAATGGTACGATATTTGAAGAAGGTGAGGGAATTGATGCTAGAGTTTGAAAAAGTTGAGTTGCATCAAATCCCTAGAGATGAAAATGAAAGAGCAGATGCTTTGTCGAAATTTGCAAATCAAATTGTAGGGTTGAAAAGCAGGAAAGTCACTCTGCTGGTGGCTGACCACTCGGAATTAGACTCGTTAGCATCGGTCTTGCCAGTTTTGAATGAGAGATCTTGGAAGGATGCGATTACCGACTATCAAGTCAATGATGAGCTGCCTCGTGATAAGATTGAGGCCAGAAATGTCATTTAAAGAGCAACTCGGTTTGTAATGATGGATGGAGAGCTTTACAAGAGGTCGGTGGGGGGCCGCTACTTCGATGTGTAACGCCATCAGAGTCGGAATATGCTCTACGAGAAATACACGAGGGGAGTTGTGGAAATCATTCTGCTGGTAGATCATTAGCTCAAAAAATAACGAGGCAAGGTTATTTTTGGCCCACCTTGGTAAAAGATGCATATGGATTTGCCAAAAAATGCCGGCAGTGTCAACTGCATTCTAATGAGATACATCAATCAGGGACCCCTATGGAAGCAATAAAAATTGCATATCCATTCGACCAATGGGGCATTGACATCCTAGATTGGTAACACCTCATCGACACACGTTTTATAAAATGACATAAAGTGTATGATTAACTAATTAAATTGTATGCAGGACCTTTCCCTCCAGCTCAAAATCAAAAGAAATTTATTGTAGTGGAAATTGAGCATTTCACGAAGTGGATAGAAGCAGAAGCTGTGGCTCGCATCACAGAGAAAGTCGTCATTGACTTCATCTGGAAGAATATAATATGCAGGTTAATTAACTTAAATACAATCGAATAAATCCGAATGACAATGTAATTCTCATTTGGAAGAATATAATATGCAGGTTTGGAATACCCCGAATACTGATATCTGATAATGGGACACAATTCAATGGTAAAGCTATCACTGATTGGTGCTCCGAGTTGAAGATACAGCAAAACTTCACATCGGTCGGTCATCCCCAAGTTAACGGACTGACAGAAGTGGCGAATCGAATACTTTTGCAACATCTTAAAACCAGACTCGATGGAGAGCGAAAGGGGTGGGTAGAAGAGCTAAATGGTGTCTTATGGGCATATCGAACAACACCTCGTTCGTTAACAGGAAAAACTCCATTTTGCTTAGTTTATGGCTCCGAAGCGGTCATTACAGCGGAGATTGGAATGATGACTAATCGAGTGAGCGCCTATGATCCCGGAGAGAATCGGTTTGCAAGGGAGTTTGAGTTGGACGTCATCGTACTCTTGTACGAGACAAGGCATATGCCAACATATTGAGGCAAAAAAGTACAATGGCACGAGCATATAACAGAAGGGTGAAGGCTCGATCTTTTCAAGTCGGAGACCTTGTTCTAAAAAGGGTGGAAGTGTCGAGACATGTGAAGAAGTTGGAAGCAAACTGGGAAGGCCCATTTAAGGTCGTTAAAATCACGAAGGCAATGACCTATCGATTACAAGATCTCATGGGTAAAGATCTACCACGCCCTTGGAATGTAAATAACTTGAGAAAATTCTATGCATAAATTGTGTATAGTGCAGTTATGTAAAATCTAGTGGCATAACTTTGCCTCGGTATTTATTTGGATAAGCGTTTATAATCAGTTTGTTATTCTGAATATGCATATATAGTAAATCAAAAGGGGATGAAATCCCAGTTCGACATTTGACATATACGATGATAAACATGAAACGATGCGGGCCAACGATCCCGACGCTGAGTCAAATTAAAATGAGGTCAAAACAGAATGCAAAAGTATCTCGAAATACAAAAAGTCATTCTACCTAAAAATACCAATATTATAAATACAATTAAGCTAAGTCAGCTGCAAAACTACATTGAATTAGTCCTCGATTATTTGAGGCTCGTCAACTGTGGCCGCGGCTTCACCCTCTCCCTGCTCGTCACCCCGATGGATCGTTGCCTCTAATTCTCGCTCGAACTGGATACTTGCTCCAGACTCGCCGATAACTAAGGAGCCGAACTCCGGGAAATAAATATAAGAAACACCTTCTGGGGGGGCTGCCGAAGGTCGCTTAAGGGGAGCTCTCAGATAAGAGTTGGCGAACTCTTCCTCCTAGAAAGTGGGGGGGAGATCTCCCGTCTCCTTCAAATAGTCGAGAGCCTTGTAGAAGCCGTCCTGTATGTCGTTCAAGGCCTGATCGAGCAAACGGTCGTCGACCACTATTGAGCGCAGCATGTCGCGAGCCCCGCCCAAGCGAGCATCGTCAAGCTGGCGCCGGAAGGAGGAGGACTCCTGGAATTCCCTGCGATCGGTGGTTTTGCCCAAGGTAAATTGGCGTTGTCTTTCAGTTTCGGTTCCCTCTTGCAATGCACTTAGTTTCTGACGGAGCTCAGCGTTGGATCACTCTAGATCAGCCATTTTGAGCTTATCCGCATCGTAGGATCGGCAGAGCATATCAAGCTCTTTCTGCAAATGACGAGAGTAAGTTTCGTCTTATGCAAATTACAATAAAAATAAATGCGTAAGCATTAAGTCGAACTTACTTGTAGAGAAGAGGCTTTTTACTTGTCCTCTTGAGCAGCCAGCAACTCAGCTTGGACTTGTCCCTTATAATCCGTGAGCTCTTGTTGAGATCTCCTTAGGACCTCCTTGAAGCTCGAGTTGGTAAGGGGCAGCTGGTGTATCAAGAGCTTCATCTGAAATGACACAATGTTAAACGAAGTTATAAAACACGGATTAATACAAAAATACTGAGTCGTGACGAATGTACCTTTTCAAGGTACTGAGCTGCTTGCTTCTCGACGATGGGGTGAGGCTAATCGAGGATCAGAGCCTTATCCTTGGGCAGCAGCGTGCGATGGAATAGTTCGATTGCAGTGTTTTCGCTGCGATCCTCGAGTATGCTGCTGTCCGGGTATATATGCCAGTCCTGGATAAGTGGCTGTTGGTCAGGCCGAGGAACGGTGCGTTCAGCCACCTCGCAATCGAGGTAGTCTTTGAGAAGCAGTGATTCGGCCTCGTTGAGTAGTTCGTAATCATGAGCACTAGGCACGTCTGAGGGTCCAGGTTGGGGGGCGGGAAGTGCAGCCTCGGCGGAAGTGGATTGAGAAGTACCCTCCCGGTGAGGTCATTTTTCGAGGCGACCATAAGGAGCGCCTGTCAGATCCCCAACTGCCTCGGAGCGGCGATGACGGACGAGAGAGCCCCCCTCGGCCTCAGGGTCGTTTGCAGCGCTGGTTCTTCGAGGAGGACGAGGTGCGGTTGAGGTGGTGCGTGGTGGCTGGGCACGACTGGACCCCTGGACTTGGGGTTCACCAATCCGTAGGGCAGGTTGCTCCTGAGTTCGCCCACGATCGCGACCCCGGCCGGTACCTCGACCAGCTGTAGCGGCTTCTCGTTGAGCCGCCTGGGCAGCAATAACAGCTCTCTTGTCTAGACGAGCCTGTCTTTCTTCCATTGCTGCGAAAGAAAACAAAGATAAGTATGAGATGCATTAGATAGAACACAAAATATTACGAAGTATAGTAGCGGATACAATACGAGTATAAACTTTACCAAGATTTTCGACGCCAGGTACGTTGGCGCTACTAAGCCCACACGTGACAAGCACTGATTCACTCATCACGACGTCGGGATTGAATAGCCGTTTGAGAATGCGTTTCAATGTTCGTCGTAGTATTGTGGGTTTACCGACGTTGCTCAAATCAACGAGGTCCATACCCCATGGACGAGGAACATTCCAATGTTCGTTTAAGGGTGGAGCGATGAAGAAAAACTTTTTCTTGCAATCTCCAAACGAAGATTGAGTTCGAGATTGTAAACGACAATGACGCTGGGGTGCGAGGAAGAAAAAACATTCCTCCTTGGATTGAGTGCTTCGATGCACTGATAGAAAACCGTTAAAGTTTTTTATGTTCGGATGAACCCCGTACATCCTCATTACGACTACAATGAAAATTATATGCCTATACGAATTTGGAAGCAATTGAGTGGGGCTCAAACGAAGATGTAGAAGAATGTTTACTATGGCGGGATGAAGGGAAAACCTAAGGCCAGACGCAAGATGGGCCACGTGTATGGTGCGAAACCCTATGGGTGGGCGATGCATCCTATCACCCTCGCTGGGGACCATAGTGCGATACTCAGAAGGGATATGATACCTAGCCCTAATGTCCGCAATATTCGATGCGGTCAAGATCGAGGAATAACCTAGCCAAGGGATTTGTCTACGAGCCCTATCCATATCCGGAAATAACTGAGAATTAACATCCTCGTCTCCCTCGAGATTTGGATATGGAGGGGAACGTCAGGAGACTCGGGCTCAAGGTCTATTGGGGGGTCGTTCACATTGGGTTCAGGGGAAGTCTCGGGGCTACTTGAACTACTATCTGACTCACTATGACTGGACGAGGTGGCCTCGTTTTCCTTGTCGGAGACTCGGGGCGAGGCACCCACACCAGAGGTACTCATTAGTAAATATATATGCAAAGTATGGGATTAATAAAAGGAAAAGAGATGAAGCTTATACCTAGCGGCTTGAAAAAATTCAGATTTTGAACGGAAGAGGATCTCCTAGTAGCAAGGACGCCGGAAGGTGCGGTGCGACGTTTTACTGCTGTCAACTCAAGCTGATGAAGAGTAAAAATTCAAATGAGAGGGTAATTCCTCCATATATATAGTGGGGGGTAAATTCAAATCAACGGTCCAGATCGTTTAATCAAAAGTTGTATCCAACGGTGTAGATACATGACGTTCCAAATTCATATTGCGTCTCTCGGAATTCGAGAGGACAGAGTGACTGATAGGGCACGATTCTCAGGATACGGCGTGTCAGAGTTAATTAGAGTAAACGGCTGCAAGGTAATGATTGTAGTGGATGAATTATAATTAAGAATATAAGCAAGGGAATAAATGCCCAGAAAAGGTAACAATTGCATAAAACTGTACTTCGTCAGTCAATGGTCAAGAACTGTCAGGTATTTTTCCCTTCACTCACGAAGTGGGGGACTTAATGATATACCTAAAATATTAGAAGATTTAATAGTTGTCAGCTCATATTCCTTGGAATATATAGGGTCGTATATTTGATATACTACCTCGAATACGAGGAAACGAGATGGGTTTCACACCCGGTCCCTATAACCTTGGTATTTGCATTACACTCCAAGATCCGCGTGTTTTTGTAATTCGGGTAGGGTCGGTTCATGGCCCGACCCGATGGGCATCAAATCTGTGCCACCCATCAGACACACGTGTAGGGAATCCGTAGGCAAGACGTCTTGTCAATCATTCGCCCTACAGTACCGAATGAAAACTCTATAAATACAGTCATTTATGAGGAATTGAGGACCGAGAATCTGAGCTATAAATACTACGAATCATTACTCGTGGAGCTTAGATAATCGGAGACTCGAGAGTACGAACCTCTTATACAAATACGAGCGATCATAATACTGCGAATCATATCTATTCTGACCACCTTATTCGAACTACGTTTAGATTTGATCCCGAATGGGTACGTAGGCAACTTAACATCGTGTGAGTACAGTCTATAATATTGATAACGTGTCATTTCTGCGTATTGTTGATCCTCTTGACTGGAATAGTTGGGGGACTATTCGATTCGTCTTGGTCAAATCTTTGATGGTGATACTCTCATTTGTCATTTGGCATCACACAAAAAGTGAGAGGTTCGCGTCTACCGTATCGCGAGGAGTATTGCAAATTCTCGGGTAGCATCTCCTAATGTACATGTGGCGTGTTTGCAGAAAAGCAATACCAATCTCGAATTTACTAGCCAAGACCAAGAGGATGAATATCAATACCTATTTGTGTTGTCTGTCAATCTATGAGTGAATTAAACTAGCACATTATTTTTTTGGTAATTAATTAAACTAGCATATGTTGCTATCCTCACTTAACAAAAACATGCGAGAGTACTGGTTGTTACCTATATTACTAAGCATAACATTTATATATTGTTTGAAAATCGAAGTCCTACAATTCAAATTGGGAACGTTTCCAACTTTCAAATTTGACTAGCAACATTTATCAAATTCTGTACTAAATGTATCCACATCTAATGAACAAGGTATACTTATATATAGTGGGTGTCGATCCACGTCTCGGATTTGCCTTTGCGAAAAGTTTTCTTTTAATTGAAACACAAACATGTCTTCTAGCTCCCTTTCTTTTCTATGGTAATAAAATCAATAAGATCATAGTCTTCTAGCTCGAGCTCAAATTTTGGTAATTGAAACACGGACATGTTTTCTAGCTCCCTTAAAGAATCATATATTGTCTTCTTCGTTATGGTGAATCAGCTATCAGTAGGAGTGTAAACGAGTCGAGTTCGAACGGAGCTTCATGGAATTTTTAGGTTCGAGCTCGATACTTCAATATTGAGCTTGATCTCGAGCTCAACTAGCCTAATTTTTTAAAGCTCTAGCTCAACGATCATGAATTGAGCTCGAGCTTGAACTACAGTTTAATTTTAAAAATAAAATCAGATTAATTTTATTTTTTATTTTTGATCAACTTCTTAAAATATGTTAATAATGTGTATCATATTTAAAAATACAATTTCAGAAATAAAATAAAATAAAATAAAAAATACATTTCTAGATAAGATAATTAATATCTAATGTATCTTCTATTTAATAATATTTAAGAAAAATTACTAAAACTCCCTAAAATAAATTTTAGTATCCAAAAAACTCATAAAAATATTTTCAATCCAAAAAACTCATTCCACCAACTTTTTCATCCAAACCCCCAACATTTAGGGTTAATAAATTGGAAAAATTACACCAACACCGACTGCTATAATAATTAATTACACAAACTTACCATCTTAGAATGAAAATTACAAATACCTAACTCACTATAATTAAAAATTATATTTACCCCCTTGAGATCAGTTGTTTGATGATGTTAACATGTGAACTTCCAAAAATGGCTCTGTCCAAATGTCATTTAGAAAATATTACACCAACCTCCCCTCTGAATTTTGAAATTACACAAACCTCCCCTTTGAATTTTGAAATTACACAAACCTCCCCTTTGAATTTTGAAATTACACAAACCTCCCCTATTATAATGCACTTCTTACAATCACCTCACCTTACAATTAGCCCCCTGTAGGGGGTGTTGGTAATTTCAAAAACAAGAGGGGTTTTTTGGTAATTACACATTATAAGAGGAGGTACGGACGTAACATAAATATTATTCTACCTTTAAAAAAAAAATTTAAGTGAAAAACAAAAATGTCATTTAGTAATATTTGTCCATTGACCGAGGATTTCTAGGGGGATAAACGTAATTTTCAATTATAGTGGTTTAGGTATTTGTAATTTCCATTATAAGAGGGTAAGTTTGTGTGATCACCTAATATAGCAGTGGTTGTGGGTGTAATTTTTCCTAATAAATTTATGGACTTAATCACCCATAGCCTTTAAAAATTAATCAATTGTAGTTTCGTATAAAAAATTTATTTATTTAGAACTTTTATATTAATAATCATACTAATTTAGATTTTAATCTTACATTTTCTGATTTTTTTTAATCTTTTGAAAAGTCTTAAAATATGTTCTTTAGATAATACTATATTAAAATAAATTATATAAAAAAAATTAATATTGAAAAATAAAATTTGTATTATACTATTTATCAATTTTAAAATAAAATAAATTCGATAGAAAAATTCCATTGAACAATTCTTCACTTAATGAATGAGGGATAATTTAGTCCAAAAGGTTGTTAATCCTAACTTTTGGGTTTTTTGGAAGGAAAAGTTTATAAAATGGATTTTCGAGATTGAAAAATATTTTGTTGAATATTTTGGATACAAAATTGTTTTTTTTTTCTTTTTTTGGGGCGCGGGGGTGGGGGGGTGGGTTAGTATCAGAAAATATTTTATTGAACTTATTTTGTAGAAACATATATCACGTATCAACAAATTATACATAATTTACATATTATCTTATATTATGAATAGTATTATTATGATTAAAATTACTTTATTGGCAGTACCAAATTAATGGAGATTTGTTTATATACACTTACAAATTTTATAAAATTATATATTTACTAAATCTGAAAATACTAGATATATAAGAAAAGCTTTTTGAGTTCTTAGAATATTTTTTTTGTAATTTAGTTTGCAATTTTTTTTAATTTATAATATGTATGAGGTAAATAATCGTGTATATCAGTCTTGGAGATTAATTTTTAAAAGAAAATAAGAATAAACTTTGAAATAAATATTAATATAAGAAAAACAATAATAACATATCTTATATTCAGGCTCCTTTTTGTTGTCAAGGAATTGAATGTAAACTAGAAATTTGATTCACTGACATCAGATTATTATATTTGGTAACAAGATTGAAATTATGAAAAAGGAATCAAATTCCTCAAAACAGAGAATCATGCACCCCAAGAAGAAATCTAAATCCTTATTTTTTTTAGGGTTTCTTATTCCCTTTTTAGGAGATCTGAAATTACAACTTGCAACACATTTTCACTCTCCATACTTATGAGTTTCTATCAATAAAAATATTATACATATATATAATTATTATATTTCATCATTATAAGAAAATATATCATATCAATCAATGTGTATGTATATTTTTATAGAATTCACATATATATCATTTATATCTAAATATATTATTTACATGATAAGATATATATATATATATATATGGAAAAATGCACTTCACCCACTCTAAAATTCACATTTTAGCACTAAACCCCCATAAACAAAAAAATAAATAAATTATGCCCCCTATAAAATTTAAACATATAGCACTTTGCCCCAAAATCAATATTAAGTAAATATTTTTGCTGGATATTAAGCCATATGCGACTCATTACAAACTCGCAAGGTCATAATATCATTAATCATCTCCTATGTAAATCAACTATGCTTTATAATGTATATTGACGGCAAAAGTGATCAGATAAAAACTTAAATTCTAAAACCGGCTTAAGCATCCTTGAAAATTATGAATTTCAACTCAACAATTAATGATTTTTTAAGCAAAAAAATATCATAGAACAAAATGTTTTCATATGAAGATAAAAAATAACTTTTGTGACCCTACAAATAGACAAGAACTAAGACGTGGTTAAAATTCTAGCAAAATTTTCACCTAAATATTGAATTTGGAGCAAAGTGCTACACATATAAATTTTCCAGAAGGCCTAGTCTCTTTTTTGAGTTTTGAGGGGGTTTAGTGCGAAAAAGTGAATTATTTAGGGGGTGAAGTGCATTTTGCGCTCTATATATTATAGGTGTATATATCTATATGTATTTAAGTATAATATCTATATATAATCATATATTGTATACATTTACATAAATATTTTTTTTTACTATAATCTACTATTTACACTTCACATTTACATTTTGGACCCATTAAATGTTTTGACATGTACTAATCAAACTAATGAATTGTTTTAATAGTTAGTGTTCAAAAATTAATTATGAGTACAAAAGTACAATTAGTATAAAAAATATTAATTGTTTTAATTAAAAAACTTTCACAAGCATGGGTAACAAATTGTATACAATAAATTAATTAAAAAATAAGGTTAATTCAATAAAAGTTTTCAAATATGAATCTCATTTTTTACGAAATGTGCATGAACTAAGCATTAAAAAAAATTCATTTGTTTAATTTTCTAGACACAAAGCAAACACTATTATGGAATCAGATAACTGATAATCTGATTACCAGATATCTGATTCTCAATTTGAATTCCATTTCCTGCCAAACAAATGGAGCCTCAATATATATTTACAAAATAGGAGGGTGTCATGAAATAATGATTTGATTGAATTAATTTATAGAAACACATATGATAAAATATCATAATCTATTTTTGTTCTTATTATTATTTTGCATGATTTAAAGAAAATTAAATATAACTTAAGTATCACTTAAATATGTTGTCAATCAAATTTTAAGTACTACATTTCATGAAATCTGAGTATTTTTAGTCATATATAATAAATAAAATAATAAAAAGCTCATGAGCCGGCTCGCAAGCTTAGGAACAACTATAAGTGTGCTCGAATTCGGCTCACGAAGAAGCACTAGCTCAAAAAAGTTCGAGCACGAGCCAAGCTCCAATTGAGCCGACTCATCAGGCTCATGAATCAGCTCGACTCATCTTACTGTTGGGTTGGGTGATCCTCGGGGTGACTAGCTAGCGAAAGATTAAAAATTTACACTAAACATAAGCATAAATTCAAAACACCCCAACATGGATTCAATCGGCTCGATTAATTCGTATTAATATAAAAGACAAAGCGTAAAATTACTAATAGATAATTTTAGTTTCGGCTGGATCTTTATCAACCCGCTACGAGCTTCCAAAACCCATAATTGTTTTCCTCACAAAATCGCCCTTTGTGTATCTCCGTTTTAGCGCTTCAATCGTCGCGCCTCTAAGAATAATCCATACCTCTTTGAATCTCCAATCATTCTATTTCTGGTGCTAGCCACTAGAACAAATCTAGAACTTAATTCTAGGCTTATGTGAAAAGGTGATGAATATGTTTAGTGAGTAATTAACTCAACACATGAGCAAAATTACACTTTGAATATTAGGCTAGGGGTTGCTAAAGTGAGAGGGAGTGGAACAAAAATTTCCTCTTCTTTTCTTGTGTGATGGCCGATTTTCTAAGAAAAATAACAACTATACTTTTCTGTTGCTTGATCACATATATATAGAGGAAGAATCCAAACCCTAATAAAGTTTGATAAAAGGGAATTACTTAATCTCCATGATATAATTATTTTCTTATCTAAAATTCTACCATAATATATAATAAATAATAATATACATATATACATACATAATACAAGCCTAGCGTGTGTGTGTATATATATATATATATATATATATATATATTATTGTTTTATATGTATATCTAATATACACATAATCCTTTAAGGAATAGAATTAGTTACCAAGCAACTCATCTTTTCTTAATTGCATAAAACATCTAATGATTTACCTTTGATCAACAAGTTGAGGAAGGAAAGAATTCCTCTTCCTTCCACACGCCTCACATGCCTCTTCTTTGTCTTGGAGTTCAAGTTTTAATCTCTTGATTTAATCTTTGACTCCAATTAATTAATTACTAAGAATCCAATCCTTTTAATTAATTCCAATAAATAAAGTCCTACTTTATTTATCTCCACCAAATATCCATGTCATTTATTTAACTTGAGTCCAAGCTAATTAAATAAACTATTTGGACTATACTAAGTCCATTAATTAATTAATTCAATAAGATTAATTAAATAGTTTTAACTAATTAATTTATATTCCCAATTAAAAAGGTATTAAACTTTCCTAATCCCTCAATTTCCTCCAATTGAATAATTCACACTTAAAGCGGAAACTCTACAGAGTTTGTATGTGACCCCTTAGACTCATTTATGTAATAGTAGTAGGTACACTTTCCCAAAGTGCTAGTCTACTTTTCAAAAATGGAAATACAAGATTATATATAACTTAATTTAATCAAGTCTTGAATTCGCCACCATACTAATTCAAGACATCTACAAATGGTGGTTACTGTCTAGCAACGGGCAACGAAGACCTAGATATAATCGATAAGTAAAGATGCGCCTTTCACAATCACGATTCTCATAAAAGTAAGATCCTTCCATCGTGATCTCCCGATTGAGTCTAGGATATAGGTTTAGTCGAAACCCTAATAACTCAATAACTATGTTTCCCATTTACAGTATAGTTGACTTTGACCTTCTAAACGAGGAAGCCCTACGCCTCTTTAGAAGTCTTACTTCGGCTGAAGATTTCCTTAGTTAACGTACTTATTGTAAACATAGGAGATGCACTGACATTTCCCGTCAGAGATGAATCCCATCTTGATTCTCACATATCTCCATAAATGATCTGATCACACCCAAAATACCCTATGTGACGATCTTAATAGATCATGAAGCAAGTCAAAGTGAGATGGATCATATACAAGATATCCAATGGAATCTCAGGTCCATGAGGATTACTCTTATACTACGTAATCGTTGGAAGTTTCAGATTCGACTGAGATTCTTTTTAAGGAACTTCCATGGGGTTGTTCCGTTTACCTATTTCTAATACAAACCCTCATACATACACCGACTTTCACTGTGCCAGTACCTACGAAATGAGGTACACTCTCCTAGAGTATGTATCATACAAGCAAGTCTTTCAGGTTTGTCAATATCCCTAATCTTGACAAACCCATTCATGACTTGGAACATAGTTTAAGGATCACAGCCTTAGAGACGTATTCCATCATCGCCATTCCCGATGTGTGATGTCGTCCCATAGTCATGTGTGATCCTAAAAGACTTTATTCTAACATATGCAAGATATAAATACAAGAATAAAGAATGCTATATAATAATATACTTTATTTGTAAGGAAAAGATTGTCTATAGAGTCTATCTATTACAAGATTGGCGCCCAAATAAATTGGCGCTCTGGGTATCTACTCTATCAATCTCCCACTTGCCCTAGAGCCAATTACCTATGTATTTGAGACCCATCCTTGTGACATGTTTGTCAAACACCTTTTGGCTAAGGGATTTGGTGAAGGGGTCTGCTACGTTATCTGCCGAGTCCACACGCTCTATTCGGGCGTCGCCTCTCCCAATGATCTCCCTGATCAAATGGTATCATCTTTGTACATGCTTGGATTTCTGATGAGACCAAGGCTCTTTTGCTTGTGCAATAGCCCTGTTGTTATCACAGTACACCGGTACCGAGTTAACAACAGATGGAACGACATCCAATTCTTAGATGAAGTTCCTCATCCAAATTACTTCTTTTGCAGCTTCCAAAGCCGCAATATACTCTGCTTCAGTGGTGGAGTCAGTATAGTAGTGGATTGCTTGGTACTTTTTCAACTCACCGCGCCACCATTAAGCAAGCAAGAAGACAAAACCCAAAACAGATTTTGAGTCATCCATATCTGTCTGGAAACTAGAGTATGTGAAGCACTCCAATTCCAGCTCTCCATTCCCGTAGACTAAGAACAAATCTTTAGTTCGCTTCTGATACTTACGAATTGCCTTGACTGCGGTCCAGTGTTCTTGACCAGGATTTTCCTAGTAGCGACTACACACTCCCAATGCATATCCTACATCAGGTCTTGTGCATATCATAGAGTACATTATGCTACCTATTGCAGATGCATATGGTATACAAGACATCATCTCTCTTTCTAGCTCTGTCTTAGGAGACATCGCCTTGAAAAGAGTGATTCCATGTCCCATAGGCAAGAATGTCCTCTTGGATTCTTCCATGTTAAACCCTTTTTAGCACTATATCGATACACAACGATTGGGAGAGACCAAGCAGCCTATTTGATCTATCTTTGTAGATCTTCATACCCAGTATGTAGAATGCTTCTCCCATATTCTTCATAGAGAATTGATTGGATAACCAAACTTTAGTTGATTACATCAATCCTACATCATTTTCGATTAGGAGGATGTTGTCAACGTAAAGTACTAAGAATGTGACCACGCTCCCACTAACCATTTAGTACACATAGGCTTCATCAGCATTTTGAACATATCCATACTTTTGTATGACAGTGTCAAAACGCCAATTCCAGCTTTGGGAAGCTTGTTTGAGTCCATAAATGGATCTCTTGAGCTTGCACACCTTGTGTTCGCCCCCTGTGGATGTGAAACCCTCTGGCTGTTGCATGTATATCTCTTCTTCAATCTCTATCTGCCAAATCTCGAAGTCAAGATATGTAGATATAGCTACAAGAATCCTAATGGATTTCAGCATCGCCACCGATGAGAAAGTTTCCTCATAGTCAATTCCTTGTCTTTAAACCCTATAGCCATGAGTCGAGCCTTATAGGTTACAACCTCTCCATCCTCTCCAAGCTTTCACTTGTAAACACAGTCAATAAGCTTAATGCCTTCAGGTGGGTCCACCAAGGTCAATACCTTGTTGGAGTACATAGAGTCCATCTCAGATTTCATGGCTTCTAGCCATTTTCCCAAATCAATGCCAAACATTGATTCCTCATATCCTTTAAGATCTAAATCAATTTGAGGGTCCTCTGATTTGCTTTCTTGAAAATGGCCGACCAATCTTTCAAAGGCGCGCGAAACCCTTTCGGATTCTCAGAAGTTGTGTACTTTCAGGTTGGTCTTTATTTTGTGCTTGTGTGGTATCAGGTGGAAGTGTCGATGGTTCTTGATGTTTCTCACTACTTTGAGTTTCCTCAAGCTCTATGACCGACCATTTTCTATCTAATTGAAAATTTTTCTCCAAGAAAGTCTCATTGCTTGAAACAATAACCTTTTGTTCCAAGGGTCATAGAAATAATATCCAAGGGTTTTCTTTGGATATCCCACAAACTTACATAATATGGATCTTGCTTCCAATTTATCTCCCACTAACTGCTTCACATAAGCAGTGCACCCCCACACCTTTAGGCGTTTGTGTGAGGGTGTCTTACCACACCACAACTCATAGGAAACCTTAGGCACAGACTTGGAAGGCAACTTATTCAACAGATATGCCGTATATTCCAGTGCATAGCCCCACATGGAGTTTGGAACTTAAGTGAAACTCATCATGGATCAAATCATGTCCAACAAGGTTTGATTCATACGCTTAGCTACCCCATTCAATTGAGGCATGCCAGGCAGAGTCCACTGCTAGAGAATCCCAATCTCTTTTAGATAATCAAGAAATTCAGTGGAAAGATATTCACCTCCTCGATCCGATCGAAGTGCTTTGATATTCTTTCCCGTCTGTGTTTCTACTTCATGTCTAAACTCTTTAAATTTCTCAAAAAACTCAGACTTGTATCTAATTATATACTCATAAACATACTGTGAGTGATCATCGGTTAATATTATGAAGTAATTAAACCCACCTCTTGCACTTATGCTAAGGGTCCGCATACGTCGGCATGTGTTGGTCCCAAGTGGCATACGAAAGGGTTTAGAAAGGGGTGGTTGAATAGACCCTGAAGTCTTTTTCGACTTCAAAAATTTTCGTATTAAAATTTATTTGGACGCTTGAAATGTAGGCGCTTGGCTGAGTGTCAACTTGAAGACTTTTTTTGAAAAGATTAACTTAGACTCAAGATTTGAATACTATAACCAAGTAGGTTAAGCGTTCAATTCTTTAATCAGGGTTAGCACAACAGAATGATTTCAAGTCTTTCTTTTGAAGGTTTTAGCATCACAAAGTTTTCCTTAGTTGCTTAGCTTTAAATAATTTTATCAATGTGTTTACTTAACCGATTTATGCAATGATATGATAGTAATACAATGACGGTAAAGTAAAGAATACAAAGTTTGAAAGGTTTGTTGGGTGGTCTAATCCCAACTACGTCCTTCTCCTCCTCGAACACTTGGACGCAATCCACTAGAATGATTCTCAAAGAATCACACAGAAACTTCTACACAATAGAGAGAGATGAATATTGATGACTTGAGCTCCTTGATCACTCAGATTTCTGCTACAAGACACTTCTATCCTCTTGCTTCTTTCACCTAGAAATAATACAAGTATTTAACTTCAACTTCACACAGATCACGAGGCTTGGATGGGGTTTTTCTAATGGTTTGTTTGATTTTGGGAAAGTTCAAACAACTTGGAATATCTCAATAGTAATGTAAGGTTCTTCTATGAAGAGGTTTGAGATACTGTTGACTGTCTCAGGAATTGAAGAAAAGCAAAGAGAATGTTTGCTTGAATATTCTGGCTTTTCTGAGAATTTAAGGATTACGACTTCAATGCAACAGAGTTTTGGCTTGTAAGCTTGTGGTTGTATGTACCGTGTATTTTTGTTTGTTGTTGAAGTCCTATTTATAGACTCTCTTGGAAAAAGTGTCCGTTTAACACATGCACAGGCGCGTGTCTCTCAGTTTCAATGATGTTCCAAGTCATAGAATCATTGAGATGGGGATATCAATGACTCGTAAAAACTTACACGTACAAGGCACACTCTTGGAGAGTGTATCCTATTCCATGGATACCGATAAGGTGTACATCAGTGCATGTACGTGGGTTCTCGTTGGGAACGAGTAAACTGAACAACCTCGTCAAGATTCCATATTGGAGTCAATGTCGAATTTGGAATCTCCTTGGTTACGTAGGCATAAGATAGGTCCTCATGACATGAGGCACCATTGGTCGTCTCGTGCATCGCCCACTGTGCTTAGATTTGTCACACGATTCCAGGCGAGTCATAAAGTGGGGCATATTGGGTCCAGTCTGGTTATGTACGGAGGCGCGTGAGTGCCAAGAGAGAATCCATCACTGATCATTAGCATTGGCGCATATCCTATGTACTTCACAGTGTATTGACCATGGAAACCGCCGACCGGATTAGTATCAATAAGGAAGCGCAGTGTTTCCTCGCTTGATTGATAAATTGGTCAATATCACTTAGATCGATATACATAGAATCGAGTTACTGGGATTTCGACTGACATCTAAGTCCTAGATTCGATCGGGATATTTGATGGAAGGATTTTACTTATGCGAAAATCATAATACGGAAAGGTCACCTAATAATCGTTCATGGCTAGGTCTTCTTGGCGCATGGCTAGTACTAATCTTGATTTGTAGAAGCCATGAATAATCGGTAATTAATTCTTGGTCGGATTAAAAATACTTGGAGTAATTAAATCTAGCAATGAAAATTGCAAAGGCACAACGGGGTTGTGTTCCTACTACTAGTACATGAACGAACCTACAATGGGGTTACACACTTACTCAAGAAAGTTCAACTGCTATGTGAATATTAATCCGGTTTAGGATTAAAGTGAAATTGATTAATGAGATTAATTGATTAAGTGGAAGACATTTTAATTAGTAGGCTTGGGAAAATAATTGTTCTATTAATTAATCTTGGAGATTAATCATTAACGGAAATTATTATTATCCGGGAATTTATTTAAGCTACTCATTGTACTATTAATTAATCATGAAGATTATTTAATTAACAAGTCTTGGAAGACTTGGGAGTCATTTTAGTTAAGTTGGACTTAATTAAATGAAGTCACAAGAGTCAAATTCAAAGCTAGTCAAAGTTGATAGTGATGTTTTTGGAAAGAAGAAGAAAATGGAAACTACTTTTCTTACACATGGGGTGGTAGATGGGAGTTGCCAAAATGAGGAGAAGTCTTCTCCTCTCTCTAACCCTATGTGGCCGAAATTTGAGGCCATAATAAAAGGGTCTCTTGCTCCTCTTTCATTCTTGATGAAAACTTAAATGAAAGAAAGCTTTGAGCTTAGTACTTCCTCTCTAGACTTTTCTTCTAGCTTCTCTTGTGCTTCTTGAAAACTTTCTTCCATAGAACTTCTTCTTGAAGATTAGTTATAGAAGATTATCTTCCATAGATATTTCTTCTAGTAACTCTGCTTGTCTTCCACCTTTCACTACATAGACTCCATTTCCTTAAAGCACATATCTAGCCAATCTTTTGCTTAAGGTATGAACTTTCTTGAGGTGTGTCCTTGTAGAGGCTTCTTTCTTTAGGAGCTTTTGGTGGTTTGATTCGAATCCCTCCATGTTGAGGTGAGGTTCGAAAATGAGAGCCAAAGTTTTTGGTGTGGTTTTCCTAGTGTTTAAGGATTAAGACTTGAATGCAACAAATTTTTGGCTTGTAAGCTTGTGGTTGTATGTACCATGTATTTTGGCTTGTTGTTGAAATCCTATTTATAGACTCTCTTGGAAAAGTGTCCGTTTGACACATGCACAGGCGAGTGTCTCTCACTTTCTCGAATGAACAGCTTTTGTCCTTTTTCCCTGAAATCCCTCTGAAAAAAGTTGGTGTGGCAGTCTCTGAAAAGTTGACAGTCCAATGGGGTGACTTTTAGTGCTTATCACATTTAATGCTATCATCAGCATTTAATGCATCTGAAATAAATGCCCGTTGGTAATTAATGATCTGAGAATATTTGCATTAAAACTTCTTCTGGACTTAGAAATAAATTCAGGTGACATTTGGTCATTGATAGATGCTCAATCACTACTGAATGATTTCTGTCCTCAATCAATGCTTGGCGCTTGGAAAATTTCATCTTCATTCAGTCTTTAGACGCTTAATCTTCAGACCTAACTACTGATAAGCTCACTCAGAAATTATCAGACGCTCAGTCTAAGTCTACTTAGCCTAACAGACTAAAATGAAAAGAAAAAGCCTATTACAAATCTAACGCTCAAAGCCTATACATGATTTCTAATAAAATAAAACTTACATATTTTGGGGTTTAACATAGAATCCTAATTGTCATCGTCAAAACATCTAACACAAAATTTCCTAACAATTTCCCCCCTTTTGATGATGGCAATACTTACTCTATTATAGTTCAAGAGTTTGACAACCAAAATACAAAGGTTAGCTTTGGTTAGATAAAGTTAGTGGTCAGTTAAGCCTCAACAAGATGTTTTAGCTGAAAAATGCACTTCATTATATTTCAAGGTAAGTACAAGAATTTTACAACTTAAAAAAATAAAGAGATAAGAACATAGATAATGCAAAGCAAAAACTCTCAATGTTCTGATCAAGCAGTGTATCTACTAATCATCTCAGCTTTGATTGCTTCAGAGAGATTTTCTTCACGTATCTTCATAGCTGCATGATCTTTATCTAAGATCTGATCTTCTTGAGCCTGTCTCTTCTTATAAGCTACATAGCGCTTATCCCATTCAACTGGGTCGATGCCAATGTACCTCAGACATATCCTGAACGATTGAACGAAATTTGTCTTCTTCTTGTCTTTGGCTATAATCTTCAGATCAGTAGGCTCTGGAAGAGGTGCTCGTTCAATGGGTACGTCAAACTGTTCAAGCCTCGCTTGAGAAGGCACTGGAAGATCGACATAATACGCTATCGGAGGGAACCCTGACATTCTACTTGGCGCTTCAGAAGTAGCTACCCACGATGGGTATCTTTGTTGTATATTCAGTAGAGGAGGAGGAAGGAGTATTTCTTGATGCTTTGGCGGCGACGGAGGATCTTGAGCTCTTGAACTTGATGCTTTCCTCTTCTCCCCTTTACTCTTTTCTTCCCCCTTATTTCCATCATCAAACTTCATAAAATGTTCGGTGAGAAGACTGACTTGACTAGCAATCTGTGCCATAGAAGCCTCTAAGTTGTCAATACGCTTTTCAAAGTGCTCCTTCATAGCAATCTGATTTGCCCTATTTATGTCAGCCATTTCCTGAAACTCTTTAAGGCAATAAACAACTGCAGCTTGAGCAGCTCCTCGCATATGAGCTATTTGAGCATTCATTTTCTCGAACTCAATCTTGGGGAGATCGGTCTTGATCCAGTGTAGAGCTTCGGCATTCTGAGTGGCATGATCACTCACTTTCTCCAATACTGATTTCAACAAAGGACCAAACGCTTGACCCACATCAGAAGGAATCGCTTGAGAAATCGGTTGCTTGAACTTGGATGTGAACTTTAGTGAGTCAATGGATGGTTGATGTGCTGGATCAAACGCTATGCCTTGCGCTTCGATAGGAAGATCAGCAACATCAGGTTCATAAGCGTCAGGAATAGACTCTGGTAGAGACGCTTGAACCTGTTCCTCAGCATGTGCAGGAATACTTGCTTCTTGAGATGCAGACTCTTCAATGATTTCCACATGCACTTCCTCAAGCGCTGACTCCTCTTGACGAAAGTCAGTGAATTGGAATTTCAACCTGGCAAAAGGTACATTAGCATAGAAGTCTGATGCACCATCAAGTAGGTCATTCACTCGGTTAAGTGGAAAGCAAGATCCTTGAATGAATGTGCGGAGTGGACTATCCTTGGCCCTGACATACACGGGACCCATGATATCCATCACATGGTTTGGAACGATCCTTAACTACGGCTTAGGAATAAGAAATAGCATATCTGGGCAGTAGTGCAAGGAAAATGCAATTATCCGATTAGTTGAAAGACGTTGATGACGTAGAAATTTAGGCACATATGTTCTGTAATATTCTTCTAAGTACGGATAGACAGCTCTAGCAAAGTCATGATTTTGTTCCAGCAACGAAAGGACATATGCATAGTGTTCGCTCACTTCTTTTCTGATTGATGGGAGCAATGGATTCCCATGAAAAGAGCGAATCCTTGAGCCGTTAGGTTTTCGCAGGTTCTCTATGAAGATTCAATCAAAGTGTTCAATGGGAGACATAATCTTCAACATCAGCCTAAAATTGTCGTCACAGTGGCTGTGAGTGATAGAAATATCTGAAACTAGTTTAGTGCCACTGGTTGACGCGTGGGCCCAAAATTGAAGTGGAGTAACTACAAGCCTGTGTAACGCTTGGCGCAGAAAACTCTCTACTGGTTGTCTGAAGCTCGGTAACTTATCACGCGACCTTACTCACTGTTGACGCTTCTCTAAGCAATACTTGGCGAACTAATGCTTCTTGTCATGCATGCCTATGCCAAATAAATGTGGAGCATTGACCAACTCTTGAAAAGTACGTTGATTGCCCATGTACGCTTTACACCAGTTTACTTCATTCATGCAGTAATCTATTCCTCCATTAACTATAGCCTGAATGCCTTCATGGTGAATGTCTCTTATTGATTCAAAGCGGTATCTGTCTATTTGATAGTTGGCATTCTATACACTCTGGAAGTAGTCATCCGCTTCTGCTTGAATCAAATCTATCAGAGACACTGGACGATCACCAATATAAGGACGCTTGTTCTTCCATAATCGAAGTGGGTTGGCTGTACTCAAACTTTCAACACTGCGCACCACTTCTAGAAAATGGGTATATCCTTCTCTGTTCAATACTTCCTCTTCAGGATTGAGAAACTCCACTAGCAGACGCTCGTAGACTCTGATCTTGTAGTTTCTTGGAGCAAAGCCTAAAGGTTTGCTATGCCCCCATATCCAGGAAGCTAAGTCTATAGAAGCGCTTGGAGTTCTCGCCTCTGGATTCTTCTCATGAATCAGAACTAATGTCGTAATCTGCTTCACCGGTTCATCATTGGCAATGGCCATATAGTATGCTTGCTCAATGTCTGTCAAATCTGAGCTGAATAGCATCTCACAGATAGATCTATCAAATTCTATCAGCATAGCCACTTCATTCTCCACAATAATGTAATGCTCTTCATTGTATCCAGCGGGAATGAAGTCTTGTTCAATTGCTGGTGGCATATACTTGATCGAATGATCAATGGATTTGAGTGGATCCAGCTTGAAGAAATGCCTCGGCTTTGTAACATCCTCAGTAACGCTCTGACCTTCTGAGCGTGCCTTTGTCATAACCGTTGAAGTAAGTGATAGTTGGACCCCTTCTGTTGTAGGTTCCTCAGCGTCCACGGCAACGCTTGTTGCAATGTCTTTGGCAATAGCCACCACTTCTTCTAAATCAACATCCAGATGGACATCGATTGGTGCTTCAACAACATCTGTACTAAGAGTTGTAGCACACGAACTATCCTCTATAAGAGCAGGATCTTCTACAGATGTAGGAATAGAAACCCTGTGGGAAGAAATAAATTTACCCTGAGAGCTTGTCTCAATAGCAACAGTTCCTTAAGCGCTCGGCTCAACAATCTCAGGCTCTTGAGGAGGTTAACGCTTACCTGTGTTGGGTTGCTTGAAGATTTTCTTCACGTTCACCCCTTCTACAGGTTTAAACGTTTGAACTGGAGGGACAACTGGTTCTTCTTCAAAGTTAATTTTTTTTATGATTGTCTCCATCCTCTTCCTCTTGATCAGTGGAATCTAGTCCTCCACATCCTCATTAGTTTCTTTATCATCCTTAATTAGTAGGAGATGGAACAACTGTAGTCTTGGGCTTTCTAGGGGCCTCTTCTTCTTATCAGCTGGAGGCTTCATAGCTTCAACTGGAGCAGGAAGCTCCGCTTCCTCATCAGACGCTTCACACACAATTTGGAGCTCAAATAAGGGTTTCGCAGCAGCACCAACTCTGGGAAGGTTGAGGAGATTTTTCACAATCCCCTTCTCTAGCATCTTGGCTTTTGCCAAAGGAAGTCCCGACGAATGAACACACTATGTTCTAAATAGCAGATCACTCAAAATGACTCCATAGGGTTTGGTCATTGTGGTTAAACAATCCCTAAACCTACCAAACACATACTCACTCCAGTTGATCTTGATACCAAGGAGTATGGCGGTCATCATCTGAAATTGCATAGGGCTGACCTTATCAAAAGTTCCCACCCTACACTCTATAATCTTGAATTAAAAATTAGCAAGAAGTCTGTACTTCAAAACAATGTCTTTCTTCTCGCAATGGGGTTTGTATGTGGCATCATCATACGCACGCATCTTCAACCATGCTTCTTTGATCTATTCGGCAGTAACAGATTCCAATGCTTCACCCTGATTTGGTGGTTTGAAGTTTTTGGCAATGGAGGCAATAGATAAAACGAATTCCTTGGGAGAGTCCTTCTTGGAAAAGGAAAAGAGGCAAGAAATGGAGGTCTTGTCCTCTGAAAGCGTAGCAGATCTCCAGAAGGTATCCACTTCAGGGGCAAATAGGTAGGAGTATTTGGTTAAGAATGTCTGAAGCCTAGCCTTGGCAACAGAGTCTAGCATACCAGTCATGTTGATATCAGTTTGCTCATAGAGATACTTCTAGTCAACCACAAGGCCTTCAATAACCTTGATGGTGTCCTCAACAGTACTCACAGATTTCTTGGGTGCCATTGAAATTTCTTTGAAAGAAGATAGAAAACAGAGATTCTTTTTGAGAGAGAGAGAGATAGTAATTTTGCAGAGAGTTTGTGTGAAAAGTGAGTAATTTTTCTGCAAGTATTTTGTTTTAAATGACACAATTCAAAAATTTTGAAAATTGTGTTTTCTCATCTCACTAAGATTTTTCCACGTGTAAAGTTATTGAATCTCAGCCTTTACTGGTTTTAACTATGGATGCGAGTCTTTGGCAAGAGAGGGAAGTTACATTTGGTAACTCCCATATATAAAGCTTTGACGTCCAAGTAAAGTTTTTAAAACGTTTGGCATTTTCAGAGTGTGATGCACGCGCTTACGATACATTGACACTTATACAAACACATACTGACTCTGAACTGTCATTTTGAAAAGTTTTTAATATACCCGCCAGTTTGATGTGATAGGAGCGTGTGGATAAAGGTCAACATTAATCTTTGAGTTTATCCATCACGTCACTAGTCATTAAAAAGTTATGCATGGATTTTATAAAAGGGTTATATTAAGTGTTGAAGGGAATATGTTCAACGCTTAACATATACTACTTGTAAGATTTTTGTTGACACTTGAAATTAAATTCTTTTTATATTTGAGCGTCCAACATATCATGCACAAATAATAATAAGCGTTGATGATCTTTTGCATATAAAAATAGTTTTTGATCATTGACGCTTACAGATGTGTACAGATACAATTTTAAGGTTCCCCCTAAATTTGACGACTTGTAACACTTTTTGAAAAAACCTTTCAGACATAAATAAAGTGGATTCCCCCTAAATTATATGTCTAATGAAAGTATGATGAATAATGATTAAGCGTTTAAATCAATCATACCTAGTTCACTTCTTAAAGTGAGAAAGCGTTGTTCGTTGAGAGCTTTGGTGAAGATATCTGCCAATTGTTTGTCAGTTCCAATAAAGTGCATGGAGATATCTTTCTTCTGAACATGGTCACGAAGAAAATGGTATCTAATGTCAATATGTTTGGTTTTGGAATGAAGAACAGGGTTTTGAGTCATGGCTAGGGTGCTTTGGATATCACAATGAATAGGGGGTGGACTTAGGATGTTACCATAATCTCTAAGTTGTTGCCTCATCCATAAAACTTGTGCACAACAACTTCCTACAGCTACATACTCTGCTTCAGTTGTAAAGGTAGCTATTGATTGTTGTTTCTTACTATGCCATGAAACTAACCTATCACCTAGAAATTGACATGTACCACTAGTACTCTTCCGATCAATTTTGCAACCTGCAAAATCTGCATCTGAGTAACCAATTGGTTCAAAAGGAGAGTCCCTTGGATACCATAAGCCCATATTTTGTGTGTCTTTTAGGTATTTAAGGATTCTCTTAGCAGCACTTAAGTGTGGCTCTTTAGGATCAGCTTGAAAGTGTGCACACATGCATACCGAAAACATAATATCTTGTCTACTTGCAGTAAGATAAAGAAGTGATCCAATGATACCTCTATAATTAGTGATATCAATCTTCTTCCCACTTTCATCTTTATCTGGCTCATTGGAAACTTTGAAGATGATGCATTTTCCATACCAAATTTCTTAATCATATCTCGTGTATATTTAGCTTAGTTAATAAATATGCCATTGGGGAGTTGTTTAACTTGTAATCCTAAGAAGAAAGCTAATTCACCCATCATGCTCATTTCAAATTGTTCTTGCATTATTTTTGAAAATTTCTCACATAGACGCTTATTAGTAGATCCAAATATAATATCATCAACATAAATCTGGACTAAGAGAATATCTTCGTCATTGGTAATTTAAATAACGTTGTATCAACGCTGCCTTTTGAAAATCCTTTACCAATAAGGAAAGTAGAAAGAGTGTCATACCATGCTTGGGGTGTTTGCTTAAGCCCATAAAGTGCTTTATCTAGCTTGTAGACCATATTCTTACCATGGCTGTTGATGAATCCAGGTGGTTGCTGCACATAAAATTCTTCTTGGAGTTTACCATTCAAGAGAGCACTCTTAACGTCCATCTGATACACCGTAAACTTGTTGAAAGCTGCATATGCTAGAAACATACGAATTGCTTCAAGACGGGTGACAGAAGCATATGTCTCATCAAAATCAGTACCCTCTTCTTAGCAATATCCTTGAGCAACAAGTCTGGCTTTGTTCCTTATCACAATGCCATTCTCATCAATCTTGTTTTTATAAACCCATCTAGTCCCAATAACTCCTTGGTAAGTTAGGTGCTCGACGCACCATTTGTAGGGCGTAGTAGCCGACTCTTTAAACAGTCTTATATTGTATCTTGTCAAGTCATTTAATAAAAGCCACATTCTTCTTTATCTTATCATTCTATACAATTAGATATAGTCCCCTAGATCACTCTTAAGCTATGAGATGTGTTTGGTATCGAGGATGCCAATCATGGAATACGTTTCTAAGGTTGTTATCTTAAAGATGTTCCAAGTCATAGAATCATTGAGATAGGGATATCAATGACTCGTAAAGACTTGCACGTACAATGCACACTCTTGGAGAGTGTATTCTATTCCATGGATACCGATAAGGTGTACATCAGTGCATGTACGTGGGTTCTCGTTGGGAACGAGTAGACTGAACAACCTCGTCGAGATTCCATATTGGAGTTAATGTCGAATTTGGAATCTCCTTGGTTACGTAGGCATAAGATAGGTCCTCATGACATGAGGCACCATTGGTCGTCTCGTGCATCGCCCACTGTGCTTAGATTTGTCACACGATTCCAGGCGAGTCATAAAGTGGGGCATATTGAGTCCAGTCTGGTTATGTACGGAGGCGCGTGAGTGCCAAGAGAGAATCCATCACTGATCATTAGCATTGGCGCATATCCTATGTACTTCACAGTGTATTGACCATGGAAACCTCCGACCAGATTATTATCAATAAGGAAGCGCAGTGTTTCCTCGCTTGATTGATAAATTGGTCAATATCACTTAGATCGATATACATATAATCGAGTTACTGGGATTTCGACTGACATCCAAGTCCTAGATTCGATCAGGATATTTGATGGAAGGATTTTACTTATGCGAAAATCATAATACGGAAAGGTCACCTAATAATCGTTCATGGCTAGGTCTTCTTGGCGCGTGGCTAGTACTAACCTTGATTTGTAGAAGCCATGAATAATCTGTAATTAATTCTTGGTCGGATTAAAATACTTGGAGTAATTAAATCTAGCAATGAAAATTGCAAAGGCACAACGGGGTTGTGTTCCTACTACTAGTACATGAACGAACCTACAATGGGGTTACACACTTACTCAAGAAAGTTCAACTGCTATGTGAATATTAATCCGGTTTAGGATTAAAGTGAAATTGATTAATGAGATTAATTGATTAAGTGGAAGACATTTTAATTAGTAGGCTTGGGAAAATAATTGTTCTATTAATTAATCTTGGAGATTAATCATTAACGGAAATTATTATTATCCGGGAATTTATTTAAGCTACTCATTGTACTATTAATTAATCATGAGGATATAATTAACAAGTCTTGGAAGACTTGGGAGCCATTTTAGTTAAGTTGGACTTAATTAAATGAAGTCACAAGACTCAAATTCAAAGCTAGTCAAAGTTGATAGTGATGTTTTTGGAAAGAAGAAGAAAATGGAAAGTACTTTTCTTACACATGGGGTGGTAGATGGGATTGCCAAAATGAGGAGAAGTCTTCTCCTCTCTCTAACCCTATGTGGCCGAAATTTGAGGCCATAATAAGAGGGTCTCTTACTCCTCTTTCATTCTTGATGAAAACTTAAATGAAAGAAAGCTTTGAGCTTAGCACTTCCTCTCTAGACTTTTCTTCTAGCTTCTCTTGTGCTTCTCGAAAACTTTCTTCCATAGAACTTCTTCTTGAAGATTAGTTATAGAAGATTATCTTCCATAGATATTTCTTCTAGTAACTCTGCTTGTCTTCCACCTTTCACTACATAGACTCCATTTCCTTAAAGCACATATCTAGCCAGTCTTTTGCTTAAGGTATGAACTTGCTTGAGGTGTGTCCTTGTAGAGGCTTCTTTCTTTAGGAGCATTTGGTGGTTTGATTCGAATCCCTCCATGTTGAGGTGAGGTTCAAAAATGAGAGCCAAAGTTTTTGGTGTGGTTTTCCTAGTGGTGTGGTTATACACCCTCACTTTAATTATACTCCAAATCTTGTAATCGGTTTAAAACCCGTTACTCGTATTTTAGTTTTTGTTGTGCATTACTTCGACCCTCTAGCTTGGGATGCTATTATATATGTGTTTTACATACTTTATTTCTTCTGTTGCGCCAACATCTCTTGTGGTGGCATACCGATCCTTACATAACTTGGCGGCATCTTGACAATCTTTACAATACTTTTTGACTTTGTCAAGTAATTCTTCATAAGAGAGAGGATAGGCAACTTCAATGTTTACCTAAGGGGACGCTTCATCATCTCTGGCCTTGAGACAAATAAGCGCTGAGTCATCCACTGGCTCATCATCAGTACTGCTCTCTTCTGAAGACTCCAAATCTTTAGGTACAAATGCTGGTTCTGACTCTGCTAGCAAACCTTGTTGGCGAAGGTTGCTCCTGAATTGGTTTCAATCCAAGTAATCCTGCCTTGATGGCTTAGATACGTTTGGATAAGGAAAATTTACCTGGTAGTGCCCTGGTTTCCTGCAATTATAACAAAGATTAGTTTTCATCTTTTGTTCATTTATCAACCTTGCAGTTTGTGGTTTTGAGACCACTGGCACTGAGAGATTCTGTTGAGTAGATGCTTGGTACTGAATCGGCGCTGAGGGAGAAGGTGTAGAATATTGAGGCACTTGATACTGTTGTTGAACTGGAGGAGGCACTTGGAAAGAGTTTTGTTCATGATGCTTAGAACCATTTCCTTTCTTTTTATATCTTAAAAACTTTCTGAATCTGTTCAGTAGCTCTAGTTCCTCATCCTCACTTATATCTGATACTTTCCCTTTGTTACCTAATTTACCCTTAATTCTATTAGCGCTCCAGACTCTATCACTGGACTGCTCACAACATCACTTGCTGAATTTAATTTAAACTCAAAAGCTTTGAGCTCTGAAAAGGCATTTTCTGGAGTTAGAAGATCCAACATGTTTGATTCTCTCATTACTGTTATCTTCATAAAAAATCTACTAGGTAGACTTTTGAAAATCTTAACCACCATTTCCCTATTTTGCAAATCCATGCCTAAAGATGTTAGTTCTGTCACAAGAGCTGAAAATCTTATGTCCAATTGCTCTAGCGTCTCGTTGGACAACATTTTAAAACCGTTAAATCTTTCCTTGGCAATCGAAAGCTTGTTCTCCTTAATTTGTGCTGAACCACCACATATAGTAGCTAACTTATCCTATATTTCCTTAGTCGTATTGCAAGATTTGACCTTGTTGAATAAGTTGTCGTTGTCACCAATGGCAGTATATAGAGCGTTTCGTCTCACATTATCTAGATTAGCTCTCCGACGCTCATCCGTGGACTATTCTTGCTTAGGCTTCTCAACATAGCCATTTGGAGTCTCATCTATGGTTCTAGGAGCTCTGGTGATGAAATTGAATATTTGAATCGGCCCGTCATAAATGATATCGCACATTTCATCATCACATGAACACAAATAAGTAAAAGCTTTGACCTTCCATGAGTCATAATTTGACTCGGTCAACTTAGGAACTTTAGCAAATGCCATGAAAATTTTTAAAGCAACTAAAAGTTAAAAGAAGGATCTAAACAAGCAGTTATGCTTGGAAATTTTAAAATTTCTACTTCGACTGCTCTGATACCACTTGTTGGTCCCAAGTGGCATATGAAAGGGTCTAGAAGGGAGGCGGGGGGGTTGAATAGACCTTAAATTCTTTTTTGACTTCAAAAAATTTCGTATTAAAATTGATTTGAACTCTTGAAATGTAGGCGCTTGGCTGAGTGTTTGCTTGAAGGCTGTTTTTGAAAAGATTAACTTAGACTCAAGATTTGAATACTATAACCAACTAGGTTAAGCGTTCAGTTCTTTAATCAGGGTTAGCACAGCGGAATGATTTTAAGTCTTCCTTTTGAAGGTTTTAGCGTCACAAAGTTTTCCTTAGTTGCTTAGTTTTAAATGATTTTATCAATGTGTTTACTCAACCGATTTATGCAATGATATGACAGTAATATAATGACGGCAAAGTACATAACAAAAAGTTTGAAAGGTTCGTTGGGTGCTGTAATTCCAACTACGTCCTTCTTCTCCTTGAACACTTGGAGGTAATCCACTAAAATGATTCTCGAAGAATCACACAGAAACTTCTACACAATAGGGAGAGATGGATATTGATGACTTGAGCTGCTTGATCACTCAGATTTTTGCTACAAGACACGTCTATCCTCTTGCTTCTTTCACCTAGAAATAATGCAAGTATCCAACTTTGACTTCACACAGATCGCAGGCTTGGATGGGGTTTTTTTAACGGTTTGTTTGATTTTGGGAAAGTTCAAACAACTTGGAATATCTCAAAAGTAATATAAGGTTCTTCTATGAAGAGGCTTGAGATAATGTTGACTATCTCAGGAATTGAAGAAAAGCAAAGAGAATGTTTGCTTGAATATTCAAGATTTTCTGAGAGTTTAAGGATTAAGACTTGAATGCAACAAATTTTTGGCTTGTAAGCTTGTGGTTGTATGTACCGTGTATTTTGGCTTGTTGTTGAAGTCCTATTTATAGACTCTCTTGGAAAAAGTGTCCGTTTAACACATGCACAGGCGCGTGTCTCTCACTTTCGCGAGTAAACAACTTTTGTCCTTTTTCCCTGAAATCCTGATGCAAAAAGTTGATGCAGCAGTTTCTGAAAAGTTGACAATCCAATGGGGTGGCTTCTCCGTACGTTCTGGAGTGCTTATCACATTTAATGCTCTTATCAGCATTTAATGCATTTGAAATAAATGCCCGTTGGCAATTAATGATCTGAGAATATTTGCATTAAAACTCCTTCTGGACATAGAAATAAATTCAGATGATATTTGGTCATTTATAGACGCTCAATCACTACTGAATGATTTATGTCCTCAATCAATGCTCGGGCGCTTGGAAAATTTAATATTCCTTTAGTTTTCAGACGCTTGAATCTTTAGACCTAACTACTGATAAGCTCACTCAGAAATTATCAGACGCTCAATCTAAGACTACTTAGCCTAACAGATTAAAATGAAAAGAAATAAAGCTTATTACAAATCTAATGCTCAAAGCCTATACATGATTTCTAATCCTAATTGTCATCATCAAAACATCTAACAAGAAATTTCCTAACAGTGTGGATCAAATCCAACACCTCCTTGGCTCACTTTCCTTTCCCAGTGAAAGGTAACTTGGTCATTTTTTCCTCAAGACAAGATTCACAAGCAGTCAATTCATCTAAATCATTAATATTCAAATGACTTGATAAGCTTCGAACCCTCTTTTGGAAATGTGACCTAGTCTAGCATGCCAAATGTGTGTGTCTATTTGATTATCTAATTTGCATTTTGTTACTTTTTTGAATGTGGAGATTATAAACAGTGGGAAAAATAGTATAAAGGCCGTCTTTCAATTTCTATTCTAAGATATGGGAAGATTCATAACACAAAAGTAAACTTTTATGACGAATCTCAAAACAATATCCATCTCGATCCAAACAAGGAATAGAAATGATATTTCTTATTATCTCATGATCAAAATAAACATAATTTAAAACTAATTTTCTATCTTCTAGATCTAAGTAGATAGTCCCCACGGCTTTCGCAGCAGCCATTGCTCTATTTCACATCTTCAAGGTCATCTCTCCTCTACATAGTTCATTGCTTCTTGACATTACCTACAAATCATTGCAAAGGTGAATACTACACCTAGTGTCAAGTATCCAAGAAGCATTGTTAACCATTATGTTAACTTCAACAATTTAAGGTATCCTTGCAGTTCCTTTGCTAATGTCCAGGCATCTCACAGTTGAAGCAATTATCAGACTTAGCCTTCTTGCTATTTTCACCCCTCCCTTGACTTTCAGCATCTTATTACCCTTTCTTCTTAACACTTGATCAATTACCTTTCCAGACTAGTGGTCGAGATGAAGGCTTAACAAGCATCACCGACTTGTCTTTTTGAATTGTGCTCTCTGCAGTTTTCAACATGTTCAACAACTCAGGAAGCTTAGTTTCTAGTTGGTTCACTATCGAGCTCCACGCCTAGACTAGTTAATTTTTTAATCAACCTAATCATTTTCAGCACGTGGGTACTCACATCAAATCCTTCAGTCATTTTCACTTTAAAAGTTCTTTGGAAACGGCATATCGTTCCTTCCTAGTTCTTATACCATAAAGTTCTTGTAAATGGTGGAGAATCGACACAGTGCACGCATGCCACTGCCTGGCCTGGCCATACAATGGCTCGACCAGGCAGTCACTCGACGGTCCGAGCCCATCGTGTATCGATTCAAGTTGCACGACGAGCTAGCCTTTCGGCCTACCTTTCGTGCAACGTCTCTTTGCGAAGCAGTCTCAAACCTCTAGTTACCACCTCGAACTGATTCCCATTTTTAACCAATTCTTGATACCAAATTTAGTATTACCTTATATGTATATCTGATATATAAATAATCCTTTAAGGAATAGAATTAGTTACCAAGTAACTCATCTTTCCTTAGTTGCATAAATCATCCAATGATTTACCTTTGATCAACAAGTTGAGGAAGTAAAAAATTTCTCTTCCTTCCACACGCCTTACATGCCTCTTCCTTATCTTGGAGTCCAAGTTTTCATCTCTTGATTTAATCTTTGACTCCAATTAATAAATTACAAAGAATCCAATCCTTTTAATTAATTCCAATAAATAAAGTCCTACTTTATTTATCTCCACCAAATATCCATATCATTTATTCAACTTGAATCCAACCCAATTAAATAAAATACTTGGACTATACTCAGTCCATTAATTAATTAATTCAACAAGATCAATTAAATAGTTTTAATTAACTAGTTTCCACTAATTAATTTATATTCCCAATTAGGAAAGCACTATAGTTTTCCAATTTCCTCAAATTGATCAATTCATACTTAAAGCGAAAACTCTACAGAGTTTATGTGTGACCCTTTAGGCTTGTTTATGTACTAGTAGTAGATACACTTTCACAAAGTGCTAGTGTACTTTCCAAAAATAGAAATACAAGATTAAATATAACTTAATTTAATCAAGTCTTGAATTAGCCACCATATTAATTCAAGACACCTACAAATCGTGGTTACTGTCTAGCAACGGGCCACGAAGACCTAGATATAATCGATAAGTAAAGATACGCCTTTCACAATCACTATTCTCGTATAAGTAAGATCCTTCTATCACGATCTCCCGATTGAGTCTGGGATATAGGTTTAGTCAAACGTCTAATAACTCAATAACTATGTTTCCCATTTACAGTATAGTTGATTTTGACCTTCTAAATAAGGAAACCCTACGCCTCTTTAGAAGTCTTACTTCGCCCGAAGATTTTCTTAGTCAAATTACTTATTGTAAACATAGGAGATGCACTGACATTTCCCATCAGAAATGGATCCTATCTTGATTCTCACGTATCATCATATATGATCAGATCACACCCAAAATAACCTATGTAATGATCTTAATAGATCATGAAGCAAGTCAAAGTGTGATGGATCATATACAAGATATCCAATGGAATCTCAGGTCCATGAGGATTACTCTTATACTACGTGATCGTTGAAAATTCAAGATTCGACTGGGATTCCTTTTAAAGAACTGCCATGGGGTTGTTCAGTTTACCTATTTCCAATTGGAACCCTCATACATTCATGAGCTTTCACCGTGTCAGTACCTATGGAACAAGGTATACTCTCCTAGAGTATGTATCGTACAAACAAGTGTTTCGGTTTATCAATATCCCTAATCTTGACAAACCCATTCATGACTTGGAACATAGTTTAAGGATCACAACCTTATAGATTATTCCATCATCGCCATTCCCGATGCGCGATGTCGTTCCATAACCATGTGTGATCCTAAGAGACTTTATTCTAACATATGCAAGATATAAATACAAGAATAAAGAATGCCATATAATAAGCAACTTTATTTATAAGGGAATGATTGTCTATAGAGTCTATCCATTACAAGATTGGTGGCGCGCTGGGCATCTACTCTATCACTTACACCCCTGACTACTAGAGCAACCCACATATTACACATCACCCTTAAAGTTTGGTTATCCCCAAGAGAGAGAGAGAGAGAGCGAGAGAGAGAGAGAGAGTTTTGGGAGGGAAATATACATAATTATGATATTATCTAGGTAGTTATGGACAATTCAGTAATAATTATATTTATGTATTAAATCGCAATGACTTGTAAAAGATATATTATATTATTCACTTTGGGTCTAAAATGTCCAATGAACAAGTTACAAGATCTCTCCATTTTGATGCTAATGGAACAGGAGACAAGTAGGGTAAAAGTACAAAATAAAACCCTAATACAGTGACCTAAGTTAGTATTTATAGGTTAGTGGCGCCGTGTTCAAGGAGATCAAGACACTAGCCATAATCTGAGTGGGTCACGTGCTCTTCTTTAGTCGTGCACATGACGGCTCAGGTCCTCTTGTGTCTTCGGGTCAAGCTAACCAGGTCATGATCATCGAATCGAGGTCGGGTGGTCCGGCTCAACTTCCGAGGCCGGGTTGATACAGCTAGCTGATGTGTCTTGGGGTCCATTGATCATTTATCAATGTGAGGTATTTCATCCCAAATCACTAGGTGTATTCTTTATCTCATATTCCAACCCTAAATTGGAAGGACCTAGCCCAAGACACATATGGATATGATTAGATCAACGATCCTAAATTCAATCCAATTTCCAATAATTTCCAATGTTGTAAGTCTGATTTTGTTGATATAAAGAAATTAAGTAAAATTATAAATTCATGGGCGACTTCAATCTGGGAAATTTTAGCCCACTCTCGATTTGGTCATACCAAAATGTATTTCATAAAATGAGTGACCAACTCATATGACAATTGACAAATGTAATATACTTTACTTCTTTTTTGAAGGAACGATTACAACATCTTAATACATCGGTTGCAAGAGAATCTATTACAAGTAAGTATCATTAGCAAATACAAGTACAAGCTACAAATTATTACAAACAAACTACTATTACAAATTAAAGTAGAGAGAAAAGCCACATGCATCCAGTGGGAGTCGAACCCATAACCTCCTTCTGAAATACACTTTTGGATGTGGCGAGTCGGGGGTGGGCCAAAATTTTCTTTTCAAAAAGAGGATATCATGACTTACGTGTTTTCTTTCATATCACAACCTTGTCTATACACGTGGCGTACATTGAAGAATATATATTGCAGAAAATGTTACACGATTACGAGAGAAAATTTGAATCGACGTAGGATAAGAAGATGCAGTTAATTCCAAAGTCAATCTTCTGAATGCAAGTACAAGTACTTTAATAAAATCAAACTTACTTACAGAGAATAAATTTTTCTTGTCTCAATACTAACCCCCACCAATAGAAAAAACAAAAAATAATAAATAGCATGTATTTCCTAACAAACCCACCGTTAACTATTTATCAACTAAAGTACAATTCTACATAGACCTAGCACACTTGTATAAACTACCACAAAACCAGCTGTTGCTTTAAGCATTATGTCTACATAAACAGAGCAAAAGCTTCAAGAAAATATTTTCTTATTATTTATCCTCCTTTTTTCTATCAAATTTCACAATATCTTCCACTTATTTAGATCAACAAAAGATGTGCATTGCTGTGTTTATGTGGCAAGCTCACCCTCTCTACCCATTTCTTCTCTTGCTTAACAGAGATGAATACCACAACAGGCAAGTTCCATCTACCCCCCTCCCCCAACCCAAATTACAAAATATGTTGAAACTAAGAAATTGTTATGTGTTTTAGGCCTACAAAGCCGGTGGGATGGTGGGACGGCGGTGAAATATTGGCCGGAAAAGATGAAGTTGCCGGCGGAACATGGCTGGCATGCTCAAAACAAGGTAGAGTGGCTTTTCTAACAAATGTGCTAGAGCTCCATACTCTGCCCGAGGCTAAAAGCAGAGGAGATCTCGCCATCCGTTTCCTAGAGGTACATTTACGCAATGTAATGATCTTTTTGGAGAAAATAAGAAAAATTGTCATTCATGCAATGCAATGATCTTTTATGAGGAACTTTTAATGTATTTGTTATATTGGAGAGCAGAGCAAGAAGAGTCCAAATGCATTTGCAGAAGAGTTGGTGAAAGAAGGAAATGAATACAATGGTTTCAACCTAATAGTGGCAGATGTTGCATCAAAATCCATGGTTTATTTGACAAACAGACCTAAAGGGGAACCTCTTCATATTCAACAAGTTCTTCCTGGGATTCATGTCCTTTCCAATGCAACTCTCAACTCACCATGGCCTAAGGTTTCATTAATTAAGTTTTCATTATACCAATAATGAACGATTTCAAGAGAATTTTTAATTTTCTAATCACAACACATTTTTTTTTCTTTCTCAACATTTGAAGCAATCTTTTATCACAACATTCAGGAGTGTAACACTAACGCGTACCACTTACTTTTCTGTTTTCCTACCTATAGTTGTCGTTATCCAACCTATATAATTAATAACCTATTTTGTCAAAGCTATTACTCATATTATTAATGCGTGATACACTGCTTCATTAATTCATGAGTAAATAATACTCATGTACTAGCTAATAATATAACAGTTCCCATTTTCTTCCCATCTACTGTGATCCTATATAAATCAAATAATAATTTATTATTCCAACATTATTAATACATAAAAATAAAATAAAATGGGAGCATAATTGTCACATTTTTACGTTATAATATTGTTTCTAAATCAATATTACTACCACTAATCTAAATACATGTTTATTTCCATAAAATAATATAGTCAAATTACTTTTAACATACGAAAACACTGAAAAATTTCTTGCTCATGAATCTTTTATCAGTCTATTTTTTTTATTTTTAAAAATTGTGATCAGGCCGAGAGGTTGGAAGTGATGTTCAAGATGCAAGTTGATGAATATGGTGAAGGGGAAATCCCAGTGAAAGAGATGGTGGAAAAGCTAATGAGGGACACTGTAAAAGCTGATGAAACCAAACTGCCACATATTTGTTCTCTTGATTGGGAACTTAATTTAAGCTCCATTTTTGTTGAAGTAGACACCCCGCTGGTACTTTACTACTTTTAATTTCATTTCAATATATATATATATATATTTAACAATTAAGCTGATTTTACTTAAGTAGTTGTTTGGCTTCTGAACCTGCAGGGAATGTATGGCACTAGAAGCACTGCTGCATTGACTGTAAAAGCTAACGGAGAAGCCAGCTTTTATGAGATTTATCTTGAGGGTCCCATTTGGAAGGAACATACTTTGAATTACCATATTCAGAAATTGTAACTTAATTATTAGGGTGTCAGTAAACTTATTATTATTAATTATAATTGTAAGACATTTTATATTTTTATGTATCCTTTATTGGGATAATTGCATAAGATTCCCCTGTGATAAGCGAAACATGTACCAAACACTCTTGTGTTAAGTTTTTTGCGAATTACTCCCTTGTGTAATTTTTTATTCTGCATACTCTCTCTTTTTCGATTTTTCTTTTGTGTTTTTTTCTATTATAAATATTCTAAATCCAACCCAAATTAAGTTATTTATCTATTACAAATTTGTTTGGGGCAAAAATGCATTTGAATTGAAATCCAACCCTTATACTTTATTGTTGTCTTTCATCTGATATTAGTGGGTGTTTGTTAACTACAAGTTCTTTACCTACACTATTCACAAAAGTATAAACATCATTATTTTTTTGCCTCATTGTTAAAAAGACAATTTTGGCCTTATTCTTAGTATATACTATTATATAAAACAAGAGAGGCCTACGGTAACTATATGTTGGGCTGTCAAGTTTTAGCAAAGCCATGATCATTCTTAAAATTCGACAAATGTCTCAAGTAACTTTTTTATATATATTTTATCCCATATATTATCTTTATTTTTTCTATTTTTTCTCACACGTTATCTTTCTCCTAATATTTCCTTATTTTTCTCATATTCTTTCTCATCTATTTTTTTCCTCTCATCTCCTTAGACACGTTCTGTTTTTTTCCTCCTTCATTTTTGTCTCTTTATTATCTCTCCTTTCATATTTCGTTTATTTGGTGTTTATTCAAAAAATTAGATATCAAATTATTTTGTTTTATATAAATTAGTTTTTAATTAAGAATTTTTCTCTTTTTTCCACACTCATGACTAGTAATCATAATTAATAAGGCGGCTAATTAAAAAATACCAAGCGAAAACAGCTCTTCAATTCATCATCATAATATAATGTGTAGGTCTTGAATTATCCACGAATAGGAAGAGAAATTATAATTATAATTAAAAAATTAATAAAAAAAAACAGTGTTAGATCAAAAATGTTAAATGCTCCCTTGTGCTAAAAGAATAGACAAAGTGAACCTCGTATTTCATTAAACCCTATGCGAAACGCCCTTTCCGTCAATCATTACCTACATTTGACTGGCATGCACGTCAGCTGAGAGAGTATGAGAGTTTTTATACGGTATTTAGAAGTTAAAAGTCCATCTTAACCCTACCATTTAAATAAAATAATTTAATTCGGCAGAATATGGTATATTTAGGTAGAAGGCGTTAGATTTGATATTCAAATCATTTTCTTTTTTATTTCCTTTTTCCCCTTTCTTCCCCTCCCTTCTTCCTGTTAGCAACCCACCTACAAATTCGCTACCACCACTGCAGTTCACGCTCAGGAAGTTAGCAATTTTAGACCCCATTTGCATATGGCAAGTCAAATTTAGACCCCATTGAAAAAGCAAGTCATTTTTAATCCCTTGTGGGACCCATTCAATTGAAAGTTCTAAAATACCCTTACTAACCAAATTATATTAAAAGAAAAGAATAATCCCTGTGGGACCCATTCACTTGAAAGTTCTAAATTACCCTTACTAACAAAATTGTATTAAAAGAAAAGAATAAATCAGCCATTTATCAAATATTTAAAATAACCCTACATTCAATTCAATAATAAAAAAAAAGAGAAAAAGAAAAATAACCTGCTGACTTCCCGCGAGCGAAAGGGAGGATTACGTTTTTGTGCAATAAAATTTCCCCCAATTTAGTCCAACTTAGGCTTCTTCTTTGCCCCAATTTTCCCCCCAGTTGATTCGAAATTCTTTTTAATTGATTGATATTTACCAAAGAAGACTTGCGCATTGTTGTCCTCTACTTCGGAAGACTGCAATTTGTTGCAATTGCCGTGTATCTATAGTTGTTGGAGTTGCAAAAAGGAGTCTAATCGAACCGGATACTTGGTAAATTTGTACATTATTTCATCCAATTCTTTGTTTAAATAACGTAATAAGGTGTTTGAATAGATGGGTTTTCTCTATTTCCCCAAATTTCATTTTTTATGTAGTTTTTTGGACCAATTTCGGCTTCTTCTTCTTCTTCTTCTTCATTGTGACTGTGTGTGTACTGTGATTTTGAGGTTGGTTTCCAAGATTAATTTTGTTGTTTAATCCTCTTAGCTTCTTTGGTGTAATCTCCCGTTAGTTTAGGTATCTTGATGAGTTCTGCTGTGGTAATATGTAAATGTAGGCAATATATGCAGTAATATGTAAATGTAGGTAATGTATGCAGGTTGAAGAATACTGGGTATACTCGTTAAATATGAATATGCTTGTATATACTGGTGTATATTTCAATCGTAAGTAGTTTCAATAGCAACAACTGATTTTTGTTTGTTCCTTTAGGAAAATGTCAGACTATCTGTTGTACTATCGATACGATGGAGAGTGGCAGAAGAAAGATGGAGAATTAGGAGCATATGAATGGATTTCAAGGAATAATTATGAAATGCAGAATACAATAATTGGAGAAGAGGGAGATGATCTTAAGGCGATAACGGTTTCAAAGTTCCATGATTTTATATTTGAAATGGCTCCTTTTAAACGGAAGGACTTTGAAATTAAAGTGAGTTATATGCCTTTGTCCAGTAAAGGTTCGAACCCTGAATATATGTCGACCGATTTTGATATAAGTTGTTATCTTATGGACTAATGTCGTATATCTAAATGTAGAAGCATTCTCCATATTGAGATTATTAAGAAGACGGTTGTTGTAGAACATAATTGGTTTGCAAATGGTAATGGTGTTGATATTGATGGTGCAGAATTTGATACTGAGGACTCAGGTTCTTTTGTGGATGTGAATTTGGTTGAAGACTATACATCTGCCCCTGGTAGGTCGGGTGTTGTTTTAGACAAGCCGATGTCCCCACCCATATCGATGGCCTCTGCCCCAACTCCTATGAAACAAACTCCTCCGATTAATGAAAATTTAGAATAAACTCCCTTGTCGACTCCAAATGTTGAAAATCTGCAATTAACTCCTGCGACTCCCTCAAGTCCAATACCTGGTTACACTACACCTTTCTCAAGGGATGACTCAATTCCAATTCTTTGAGCTACTTTAAGTGAACCTCATCTTGATGAGGTTGTTCAAACCTTCAGTTTTGTTGATGGTATAGATCTGTCTATTGGACATGAATTCAGTAGCAAAGATGAGGTGTTCGACGTGGTTTTGAAAGCTTCGTTGAAAGCAACTTTCAATTTTAAAAGATCTAAGTCGACAAGAAAGACATTCTCTTTTAAGTGTAGGGTCCTGGATTTCAAGTGGACTTTGGGTGCAGGAAAGATCGGAGGGTTAGATGTTTTCTCCTTGCGTGTTCATAATAATATCCATACATGCTCACCTTCAGTGGGATTTAGAGCAAAAAAAAGTAGCGCATCACAGGTTTCTAGGATGTTGTTAAAGACTTTCGCATCTCAGTATGATACACCGGCTCCAAAGACAATATCTGACATGATGTTAGCCCAGGGCCTTTTGTTTCTTACTCGAAAGCCCTGTGGGGCAAACATCTAGCGAGAAGTATTATCAGGGGTGATCCCGAGGAAAGTTATGCATTTCTTTCGAGTTATTTGTATATGCTGAAGCAGGTAAATCCCGGTACAGTTTCTGACATATGTACAGATGTGGATGGCAAGTTTGTGTCTTTATTCTTTTCATTGGGAGCATGCATTGAAGGTTTTAAGGCCATGAGAAAGGTAATTGTTATTGATGGCACGCATTTGAAAACCAAGTATAAGGGTATATTATTAGTTTGCACTGCACAAGACGACAACAAACATCAATATCCTCTTGCTTTTGGTGTAGTAAAAAGTGAATGCGATGCATCATGGTCTTGGTTCTTGGACAAGCTTAGCGAGGTCATACCCCATTCTGAAGATTTGGTCATAATTTCAGATAGAAACGGAAGCATCATAAATTCAGTTCCGATAGTTTATCCCAAGACTTCACATGGGTATTGTTCTTATCATATTTCTCAAAATATCAGGAGTCGCGTTAGTACCAACAGGGGCATTAAACAAAAAAATGAAGCTCGCGAAAGCGTGTTGTCGAAAAGTTCACAGCTTGCGCTGAAGCATACACTGTTCAGGAGTTTGAAAAATATTTTGATGACCTAACAAAAAGGCAACCTCGTATATGTGTCAAGTTTCATGAGTATATTCAAGATCTACTCCTTATAAAGGAGCGTTGGGCCAGGTGCTACTTTGAATGTTCACGATACAACATTTTGACTTCCAACGGAGTTGAGTCCATTAATGCTGTCTTGGTTAGTGCTAGATCATTTCTACTGATTCTTATGTTGGATAAATCGTGAACTTAATATGTCGGTGGTTCAATAAGAACCGGAACGAATCTTGTGAGTGTGGATTGTCTCAACTCCTAACTCCAGAAGCTGAAAGCACATTGCATGCAAGGAAACGCGAGTCCAATTTCTATAAAGCCAAAAAACTTAATAAGTTCATAGGTGAGTATATGGTCAAACGCATGGGGGATCTGAACCACGAAGAAAGTTTCTTTGTTGACCTCCAGAGGAAAAAATGTAGTTGCCGAGTTTTCGACATTGACCATATCCCTTGTGAGCATGCGCTTGCTGCATTTTCTAGTGATGACGCAGAATTGACTTCTCTATGCTCGAAGTACTACTTGAAAGAATTATGGGCATTGGCGTATTTCCGAACCATATACCCCATTCCTTGTTAGTCCACTTGGATCATTCTTGATGAAACAAAGGCCATTTAGGTGGTAGCTCCGGACTACAAGAAAAGGATTGGAGTGCCTCAGTCTGTTAGAATGGAGGTAGGTGGACAGAAGGTTCGTAAAAAGTCAAAGAGATAAAAAGATCCAAGAAAGTTCTAAATTGAACTATGGAGATGTTTGATTTTTTTATTTCTTTTTTTACATAATTTGATTTTTTAATGTTGTATTTTTCAATCATATAAACTGTTCAGTTGACAAACTATGTACCATATGTATTTGTACTATATCGCAAAAGAAATAGAATGAGTGAAGGTGAATCTTTTATTGTACAATTCAGTTAGTTTAGGGTGCAAATGCCTTTCAACTGTCAGCATTTTATGTTTGCTATGTAGCAAAGTGTCTAAGATAAACGATGCATTTCTGTATTCTAGTTAACGAATTATCAAGTATCGACGTAGTTCTCTAGAATGTTTGTTGTTGAGAATACTGCTCCATGTTTTCTTTCTAAGACTGTAGCGTGTGAGTTATGACTCACGGTTGATACTTGGCGGAATTTAACTGCACAAGAAAATTTATTGAGTTTGTTGAGTTTGAGTTTGACTCATGATTTCTTGAGTTTGAAAATTTATTGACGTGACTCATGGTTTCTTGAGTTTGAAAATTTATTGCTATCCTCCACAAGGAAAGTAAGATAATTGCAAATGATAAGATAGTAGATTTATTTATAGTAAAAAAATACTGGTAGATTTATTCATAGTTCAAGGAATATACTTGTTATACAGAGTAGCAACCTATCCAGTATCAGAAAATACTGGTTATACTGTGTACCAACCTGGACAGTATATTTCATACCATATTCTGTGTAATAAATTTAGTACAAAATAATCCCAAATTGAAGGTAAACGAATTAACTGTTAAAGTATTAATTTTTACAAGATGAAAGAAAGATTCGTACATAATGTCTTTAGTACTTGTTAGTAAATGTAAAGCTTGATAATTTAAATTAAATGATAATATTGATAATATCAATCTTTCACAATACACTTGTTATACTGAGTAGCAATCTCGGAAGTCTAAAGAAAATACTCAAGAGATTGCCACATAGTATATCCAGTATAATTATTAGATAGATGGAAAGATGGGTTGGAAACTGAGGCAAGCAACCATTTTAATGCCCAAGTGCATTAAATTCCATCTTAAATTGGCACCAACCACAAATAACTTTCCATAATTCGATTAAGACCAAGAAGTTGATCAGGCGCATCTTATTTTTCAGTTCCCTGATTCTATTATTTAATTGATTATAGATTAATTAAGGATGAAATAGGACTGATACCGAGCAGATCAGGAGTTACACAAAGTGTTTCTATTTATACCCAACTTCATTTATTTATCCTCCTTATCTGACTTTCTCTCTCTCCCTCTCTATCTCTTCCTCTCCCTCTGTCTTCCGTGTCTCTCTTTCAAGAGGGTAATCTATAAAGCTAAGGAGTGATCGATGGAACCTTCCCTTTCCACCATCAGTTGCAGAAAAACTTTTCTGAAACAAATGGGGGAGTTGCAAAAGCAGTCCTTCGTCGATGGTATGGAGTTTCAACCATTTTTTCTTGTATCTTTCTTCTAAAAGTGAGTGAATCTGAATTAATGGTTCTTATGTTCATGTCTTCATAACTTCATGCAGAAGTAGGCATCGTTTTAGGCAACATATATCATTGGCACGCTACAATATTGGGGCCTCCAAACAACCCTTTTTCCGGAGGAAAATTTGTTTTAAATATTCATTTTCGACCCGAGCATCCATTTAAGCCACCAAGGGTACGTTTCCAAACAAAGATTTTCCATTCAAATATCAGCCTCTTTTTTGGTGGTATTAGCATGTGTATAGTGAGAGGATACTGGTCAAATGGCATTACTATGTTGAAGGTACCATGACACTGAAATGTTCTTTCCAAATTTACCATCTAAACCTATCTTTCTGATGATGGATTTTCTGCAGCTGCTTGACTCTATTCGGTTCATGTTGATTGAGCCAAATCTGGAAGAAGTTCATCCGGATGTTGCCGACACTACTGAATTGTACAAAAATGACAGGACAATGTATGACTCAACTGCCCAATCATGGACTCAGTTGTATACGATTGAGGAAAATGCTCAATATGGGGATTCTGTTTCACTCATGTTTACTTTTTTGAAGAATAGATGATGTTATGAATTATAAGTATGTTAAATATATGATATTGTAGGGTTATTCTATTTCTATGTTAAATATGTAAAATATTTTAAACATGTTCAATTTTTAGGGGTGTTCTTTTTGAATTATGTTAAATATTCGTTTGCATGATATGTCTTGAACTTGATGAACACTTTTGATGAAGTCCTAATCATGCCATGTCATTTTGATGAAGGCCTAGTTTTGGCACAATGCTTGTTATACTGGATAGCAATCTGGACAGTATACAAACAATAATGGTCATACTGGGTACCAATCTAGGCAATATATTTCATATCATATTCTATGTAATAGATTTAGTACAAAATAATCCCAAATTGAAGGTCAAACGAATTAACTGTTAAAGTATTAATTTTTACAAGTTAAGAGTAGTTTCTATATTCATCAATCAACTGTTAAATTGGGGATTTTTTGCAAGTTATGGTTATGTGCCAGAATTAGGCAGGGGAATCTGCATTTAATACTGGATAGCAATCTGGCACAATGCTTGTTATACTGGGTAGCAATCTGAACAATATAGGTAAAATATTGGTTATATACTATATACCAATCTAGCTAGCATATTAGATTATAATATTCATTCATTGAACAAACTTTATTTTTACAAGTTCATAGCAATTTTCTTGTTCATCAATCAACTCTCAAATTGGGGATTCTTTGCAAGTTATAGTTATGTGTCAAAATTAGGCAGGAGAGCCGACATCAGGGTGCCGAAATTTTGGCACAATGGTGCTGAGCCCCCTGCCAATACTTTTGGCGCAATGCTGGTTATACTGGTTAGCAATCTGTCCCAATATACATAAAATACTCGTTATATACTATATAACAATCTAGCCAGTATATTTCCTAATATATTTTATGTAAAACAATTAGTACAAAATAATCACAAACCTTACAATCAAATTAAAAATGAACAGAAAATCAATAAAAAAAAAACACTTAACAGAGGTAAGTCTAAACATAAAGTGATTAACATAATATTAGATTATAATGTTCATTCATTGAACAGATTATACAAAATCTGGGAAAGAAAACACATCTTACACTCAAATAGTGGATTGATGAATGATCATTCCAATTGATAGACTGGCCAGAAATATGAAAATTGCAAGCAGAATCAAGGCAACGATTATGAAACAACACATCAGGGAGAACCCCCTACTAGCTAGCCTCAATTCAGTTTGCAGCGACTTGTCAAATCTAACCGTCATACATATATTCTTTTCCATTGACCTGTCAATGACTGTATCAAATCTCGGGCAACCACTGGCGGAACCCACCACTGGTTGGGCATTTCTAGATGAAGCACTTTGCTCTGTCGCTGTCTGCATTGGGCTGACATTATTCTCCATAAAACTAGGTCGTGGTATATAAGTATGTTCGTCATGGTAGTCATTGCACCAAAGATAACTATCTGAATGTTTTTTCTAGCCGGGACATCGATAAAAGTAGCGGCCTGGATTTTTTGTGTCCGGTCCAGCACAGAGAATAAGCATTTTGCCTCGGCCGCACTTACACGTAGGTGACCAAAATCCCTCCATGATTTCGTGATTTAACAACGAGATGAGAGACGAGAGATGGGGAGAGACGAGATAGACGATAACTAACGGCAACGGGAGGGTTGGCAGGAAAATAAAGAAAATAACAGGGATATTTATGAAATTGTTGGGGGGATAATGAAAATAATAGGGATACTAAAGTAATAGAAATGATAAATAATAGGAATAATATCACAAACCTGCTTTTCTTCTTTTCCCGCCTTTTTTTATTTCAACCCCCTTTTTTCGAATTTTTCGCCCTGATCAATCTGCCTAGTACACTGACTATACCGGACCAATATTCTTCCGATATAGTTATGTATTTTTGAACCATAAATTGTTCTAACTACTGCTAATTGTGATCTAATCTATGAACATATTCCTTCGAGTAAGTTCAATATTTTTGTACTATTCTATTTCAACTAATCATATGTCAATTGATGATGGATTGATGCCCAATTGCATATAAACATGTTATTACTTACTATGGGAAAATATTAACATTAATAAGTCGTAGAAACATACGTGAAATACGTTGATTGTACTACATTTATCAAATATGCATTGTCACACATTGTATCTTGTTTTGAAACATCACAACATTTAGATTCACATAATCCCAAAATCGATACCCTAAACCCTAATCCCAAAAACTCGATACCCTAAACCATGTTTATTGCTGCTAATTGTGATATAGTCTATGAACATATTACTTCGGATAAGTTAAATGTTATAGTTCTATTCTATTTCAACTGATCATATGTCAATTGATGCTGGATTGATGCCCAATTGTTTTAATCAATCTCCTAGTATACTGCCTATATCGGATCAATATTCTTCCGGTATAGTTATGTGTTTTTGAACCATAAGTTGTTCTAATTGTTGCTAATTGTGATATAATCTATGAACATATTCCTTCGAGTAAGTTAAATGTTTTAGTACTATTATATTTCAACTAATCATATGTCAATTGATGATGGATTGATGCCCAATTGCATATAAACATGTTATTACTTACTATGGGAAACTATTAACATTAATAAGTCGTAGAAGCATACGTGAAATACGTTGATTGTACTACATTTATCAAATATGCATTGTCACACATTGTATGTTGTTTTGAAACATCACAACATTTAGATTCACATAATCCCGAAATCGATACCCTAAACCTTAATCCCAAAAACTCGATACCCTAAACCATGTTTATTGCTGCTAATTGTGATATAATCTATGAACATATTACTTCGAGTAAGTTAAATGTTATAGTTCTATTCTATTTCAACTAATCATATGTCAATTGATGATGGATTGATGCCCAATTGTTTTGATTAATCTCCTAGTATACTGCCTATACCGGATCAATATTTTTCCGGTATAGTTATGTGTTTTTGAACCACAAGTTGTTCTAATTGCTACTAATTGTGGAGTAATTTTGATGAATATATGCTTTCCGCCTAAACTTGAAAAAGTCATATGCTTTCCGGCCACATTTTCAAATTAAAAATCTCTATTTTATTTCACAATTAAAAATTCTTTTTAAATTTCCCTCACTTTTTCATTGTCCCAATTAATTTTCCGCTCCTTTTCAACTAAAAGTTCAAAAATGCTATTCAAAAACGCGATTTTGAGGCAAAATTTCAAAAATATTTTATTTCCATTATTTCTCCTTTTTTTCATTTCTAATTTTTACATATCAGAATTTTCTCCATTCTTTCTTCTTCCATCCCCTTCCTTCATTCCTTTCTCCATAGCGCCACTAGCATTCCATCAAGCACAAATCATCAGACGACCGGGACTGCGACCACCAAGCACAAGTCAGACGACGTTCTTACAAAACAATTTACGTTTCCGAGGTCGGTTTTCTGTAATTTTTTATGGGTTTAGGGTTTCATATATGCATTGATTTGTAATATTTTTCAATTATTAACTTTGTTTCTGTGTAATTGTCGTACTATTAATACAAAATTACGAGACATTGTATCTCAAAGTGGAGTAATGAAGAAATTAGGGTTTTAGAATAGGGATTTGAGAATATATGCAATTTGGGGGGAATTGGTTTTAATATCTGAAATTTAGGGGAATTGGTTTAATTTTTTGAGTTGTAAACAAATTATGTGTTTAATATAATGTCTTTGTCAATATTATGGGTGATTATTGTGAATATTGCAATTTAATAGTATTAAACATACACTTATTGAGCTGCAATACAGTGGTTAATATCTGAAACCGTACTAATTTTTATGTATATTAAAACAGTTAATGGGTGACCGACCTGCTCCGAACTGCATTTGTGGGTTTGGTAGAATGTCTATTGTATTGACAACTAACCCACAATATCCGGGCAGATATTATTATGCATGTACTGCTTGCCACTCAGAGCACGGAGTATGGTGGGACGAGTATCATAACAAACCTTTTGCTCCACCACTTGTTCCCCCACAAGAACATTTTCTTTATGATCGACAATGGGATTGGCAGCACGATGAAATGTTCATCATGTCTTTGGAGAGCTCTACTAAAAGTGGTTATTTCACTCCTCTTAAAAACCCTTATATTCCATTTTTCAATGCAATGAACACATTGAATTATGGATTCAACACCTCATACAATTATGAATTTATCTTGAAAAAGTGGAAAATGCTTATAAAAAGGTTTCGTGTTTATTACTGGTTGACTAATAAGCCTAATGTGATGAACGTTGAATATGTCAAAGACAAGAACGAGATCCATGCCTCAGATGATGCTTGGGAATATATTTTGAAAGTTCAACGGTTTGCAGGGGCGTATAGACACAAGGGTGAGCCCTAGTGGGAAGCTCTGAAAAATATTTTCGAAATTCGGGTTTGTCAAAAGACCAGTAATTTGAATGACGGGTATGCTAAGCCAATACCTCCAACTGGCCTTGAGGAGTGGATGGATGGTCTGTCGGCATAATTGTTTTTATTTGTTGTAATTTAAACTTCTTTTGTGTTTAATTGGAGTATGTTAGAATTTGTTGTGTGTAACTTAAGAATTTGTCTTATATTACTTTAGCAAGCAGAATCATATGTCAATTGTATTGTTGATGGATTGTTGCCCAATTGTTTTGATCAATCTGCCTAGTATACTGCCTATACCGGATCAATATTCTTTTTTTAGTGGTGGTGTAATGCATTTAATTTAATGTAATGTTGTTTTTTGTTTTAAGGCAGGGGAGTCGGCACCATGGTGCCGAAATTACAGCATCATGATGTCAAGCCCATTGCCTATATTTATATTTTTGGCACAATGTTTGTTATACTGGGTAGCAATCTGGCCAGTATACGAAACATACTGGTTATATAGGATACCAATCTAGCCTGTATATTTCATACCATATTCTTTGTAAAAAATTTAGTACAAAATTATCACAAATTGAAGGTAAAACAAATTAACTATTAAAGACTTCATTTTTACAAGTTCATTTTTGGCGCAATGCTTGTTATACTAGGTAGCAATCTGTCCAGTATACAAACAATACCGGTTATACTGGGTACCAATCTTATCAGTATATTATTGGCACACGTGGGTGAAATTGGCACAGCACCGTTGCGCTGAGAATCGGCACATTGGTGTCGACCCATAATTTAATTTTCCCGCCCAAATTTGTGAAGATAGTGTTTATCAAATCGGAGATTAACCTTTTACAAACTAATTACATGGATTTATAAGCCAATCACACAGATTTACAAAATATCCTTTTACAAACTAATTACATAGATTTATATGCCAATCACGCCACATACGTGAAACGAAGTTGGACATTTTCCAATAATCTTGGAAACATCGTTATCGACAACCTTTTGCGTACTCTATCAGAGTCAGTAGCAAATGCGGCATTGCACGCAATATTTATTTTCTCCAACTGAAATGCGTGCGCTAGCACGTACATAATGTAGCTCATCTCGCATTCAGTGCCCGTAAAATTTGTTATGCTGACCACCTCCAAATTTTCCAATCCTAACTCACCCAAATTCCACTTTTGTACATATTAACCAACATTTGTGGGATTGTTTACCAAGATGTCACTCGCCTACAAAACAAGTAAAAAACAGAAACCATTTTATTTTTGCAATATCAGAATTGAAAGTGTTAATTAACCATGTTATAATCAACAAATCATAAAATGTAAAATATTACCACCAAATTAATTGAAAATATTTCCAAGTTCGGACATCTACTATTCATCACTAGTGTCATTTCGAGATGCTCGGTCTTGTTGAAACTTGTAATATTCAAGCTGAACATATCGACAAAATAGTACGAGGACACACGGCGATGTAGACCATCCACGCTGGCCAAAATCTACCGAAGTACCAAATTCAAAAACAACTTCATAGATTTAATGCACACACAATAAGCCCTGATTGAAAAGGTGATAGGTATACTTGTCCCTAAACCATCGACACATGAGCATCATCGGTGATGAATAATTCTTTCGCCATTTTAACAATCTCTCGATGGAAAAGGTTATCAGTGCATTTTTTTCAAAGTTAATGACATCACCATGTAATATCCATTGCAATGTACGAGCTCTAGACATATGCATATTCCCTGACAGCCCCTGATTTTGTGTCATTAAAATAACCAACACCTCTAGATTGGGGATACATAGGTTTACTTTAACATTGCTTTGGCCACGGTTGAACGTCATTTTGAATATATTCAAACCGGGCAAATAACCCACAAATTCACTAAGATTTTCAAAATCACAACTACATAATTGCAACTCCGCTAACATGGGAAGCCATTTTCCAATCTTACTGCCACACTCATTGTCAATCATAGCAACACGCTTCAATACTCATTTTTTCAAACTTGGCAACTTAATTCCATTCTTCCACATAACAATATAGTTAGGTAGTGATAATTTCAAATCAACAACCGTATGAGAGAAAAATAGGTTGCTAGGGAGAGAGTTTAATAACCGACCGACTACTTTTAGTTTTCGAACCTGGTGATCAACATCAAATAACACCCACTCTTCCCTAATCCGGTCCCCACCTCCCCCCCCTACCAAAATCAAATAACAAAGTATGCGCAACACTATTGTTATGTTGATCAAGAGTATAATTAACAAAATCAGTAAAATCTATGCCTCTGTACCAATAATTATTATGAAGTAGAAAAGCCCAGGAGATAAGTGAAGTTTAGGGATGGAGTACCAAAGATGTTGGAAATGTTTGGATACAAACCCCAACCTGGATGTCCCCACCATTGATAGCTTTGATAACCTATCCATAATGTGAAATATCACGTCGGGAGGAAGCGTGCTTAATCGATCTTCAATATCCATGTTAGAGTGTTATAGAGGTGAAAGATTAGTAGATTGAAAGATGATGGGTAAAAGGCCAGGTTTGGATGTAAAATTTTCAAACTCCAATATTTTCCTCTCTTCTTGTTAGGCCTGCTTTACTATTGAAAGTGTTTGGGAAGTTCGGATTTTATACACTCGGAGGAAAAATAGAGTCGCAGGTGAAAGAAGGAAGGAAGGAAGTGAGAGTGAAGAAGGTGAAAGCTTTTTTTTCTGTAGAGGATAAATACAAGGAAGGGGGAAACGAGCAGGTGATTAATTAACTCCCCCTTAACAGATGTCAAAATGTAAACTTACCCACTAAATTGGTTGTGGGTGAACGTGTGGTGATGAGTCTTTCAAACTTCCTCTCACCCCAACCGAGGTGCTAACTTCCCCACATTTATTATACTATTTTGAATGACCTGCAGTATATGTAGTATAACTATTATAATGGAGTATGAGTCCTATATTGAATAAATAGATTGGATGGATGAGATTGAGAACCAACCACTTTAATGCATTAAATTCCATCTTAATTTTTTACCAACCACAAAAACGTTTCCACTAATGGTTACTATGTTTTTAAATACTAAACCCTAATATTTTACAGTATTATATCCGACATATCTAATTGTTAATTACAAGTTAAAAAATTTAATAGAAAGCAATAAATTTTAAGGAATATACTAGTTACACTGGGTACCAATCTGGACAATATACAGATAATACTTGTTATGCTGTGTACCACAATACACAGTATATTTCATACCATATTCTGTGGTTGGTGTGTAAATATTAAAGTCCTAATTTTTACAAAATGAATATAAGATACGTATTTAATGCCTTTAGTATTTGTTAGTAACTGTAAAGCTTGACTCTTTAAATATTTGTCAGACAAAAATATTTACAAGTTAAGAGCAATTTCATTGTTCATCAATCAACTCTCATGTTCAAAATCCTCTGCCTAAAATACGACATGTGAGCCTGCTTAAAACAAAGACCAATGTCGGCCGAACTACTACAAAAGTCGGCGTACTTGATCATGAACATTCCACAGTCGTAGTTATTTTCCTGTCGAGGAAGGTTTGTGGTATACTCGTGATTCGAAAAACTCAAATCAATGGATTCTCCGTAGTTGTGCTTCACCTCATCAACAAAATACATAGCTATAGATTTCAAAACTTCTTCATCTTGTCCACCATCACAATCAAGATACTACAGCTTTTGTTCCTTTTTGTTGATAATAGCTAAACACCAATGTCCGGGTTTGTGAATAGGCACAAAAATTTTGTCACAATCAAGGAGGTGATATCCCAGTTTGTTCAGGGTCGTCCATTCCTTGACCAAATTGAAATCATATACACCATTACGAACCAAAGTTGGATAAAAGAAAGTGCTAAAATAATGGCACCTTAAAAATTTGGTTAGCTCCCCCCTCTCTCTTTCTTTCAACCATTGAAAATACATATTAATCACATCAGAGTTAAGCCAACCTCTTGCCCGCAAACACTGTAACTGTTTTCCAATTATCTGAATATTAGAGGGAGTATGAGTCACCAACACTTTTTCAGAACTGGAAGAGTTCAAGGCTTCGAAAACAACCTTTTTTTCTTTCGGAGTAAGAGGCGGAAAAAAAATCCCCAGCCATATCATTGTTCACTGGTTCTGTAACAGTATTTGGGCCCGACTCTCCCTGGGGTTCATAAAAACACGTTAAGCAAAAAGATAAATTTACACAGTACAATATTATGAAATATTGTATGCAAATACAAAAACTAATACAAATACTAATACTAACAGAAATACTAATACTGAATAAAATTACTTATACTAACATTGTATACAAACACAGTACCTATAATACTATATACAAACACAGTCATCAAACCAAACCAACTAATAAAAACATTACACATAATGCCATATTACCTCTTACGTACTTTCTTCTTCTTCTTTGCATCCGGATTGGTAAATGGAGATTTTTGATACTTGGATTTCTTAGGCATCCTCTTCAAATAAAATTCAGATTCTTCTTGTACAACTGTATCTACCATGGGATCAGGACCTACATCCACTCCACCATCATTATAAAGGACCATAGCTAAACCATCAACATTATCCCCACCATGTCCTTCATCCGCATCCCCACTAAGTCCTCCATACCCATCCTCACCAAGTCCTTCATCCTCATCCTCACCAACAAATTCATCCTTATCACCACCAACTCCTTCATCCTTACCAAGAACCTCATCATCATCATCATCCTCATCACCTCCAAACTTTGTTGAAAGGTCTTTTAACACACTTTCAACCTTTTCTAACTTTCCACTCATAGCAAGATTGTTTTGTAATAACAAATCAATCTTTTGTGATAACAAATCATCCTTTGCTATTAACTCACCAAGGACTTTCAGAACTGTATCATTGCTATTCATGGGAATTGATGAAACACCGGGAACACTGTCCTGTGCAGGTTTGGATGTACCACATTCAACACTTTCCTTTTGAGGTCTTCTACCATCATCGATTATGGTTGCAATTTTAGTCACTGGAAGAAGGGAACGTCGAGATTCCAAATCTATTTGAAAAATATCATCAAATACAATTCTACCTCCTTTCTCAAGTATTTCAGTCCATTATTTGATGGTGGTATCATTGACCGTGCTATTGGTTTCATCAAAAGGAGCAAAGCTTTGCATGTGGTCTGTTGCCAGTTCCTCCGGCTTGGCCTGAAGTATGCTTTTAATATTGTATCAAACAAATAAATATAATAGAATTAATAAAATTCATTATAATAGGGGAAGATTGATGCATAAATAACAAAATTTATAAGGTTTGAGGTTTTAACATTTAAAATTAGCAATGAAATACTAACCTGGGTGTTTCCAATCAACATAAGAATTTGAGACAAGGTGGGATATTGTTTCTTGTGAAGAAGTTTAGTGGTCCACTTGCACATTCTCAGCAATTGTCCAGGTGTATTCTCCCTCAAACGCCCAATCATTGGTGAGAGTGCGGGTATACACTCGAAAGGAAGAAGCTAACATATGAACAAAAAAAATATTATCAAATATTCAAATAACAGTAAGTCGACAATTAACAATGAAAGATAAAAACCAAATTTGCCATAAGTGGGAGAACGAAACAACGAAAGTTGCACTGTGGATTTGCCGCAACCAATTTCTTCTTCAGGTTCAAAGATTTCAATTGCTCCATCATAACAGAATAAGAAAGCCTACACCATGAATAGGTTTTCGCAAACTCAAGGTCATTAACAATTGCAAGAAGACGGGAGTCTATTGGTGAGTCATCATATGGTGGGATAAAAAAACAGAAACCAACAAATATAATAACGCAAGTTTCAACTTGTCAGATGGAAGGATCTGTAATGCTTTTTCACTAGAACTAATCGCGGGCTTCTTTGTAGCCTTCTTCGAAGACTTTCGATGAGTACTAGAACGGACTACTTCTCCACAGATCACACGCTTCTTAAGTTGTTCCCTAAGAATTTTAACTGTGGCTTTAGGGCTAAGGTATCTACGACTAAAACTATCATCCTCCACAACCTTTGAATATGCCGGATATCGGGAGCAATTCAATCCGCTCATAACTGCATGCTCCAACAAAGAGTAATGAATAGTGTTGGTCCCAAGTGTCATATAAAAGGGTCTAAAAGGGGGGGTGAATAGACCCTGAAGTCTTTTTCGACTTCAAAAAATTTTGTATTAAAAAGTGTTGGACGCTTGAGAAGTAGGCGCTTGACTGAGCGTCTGTTGAAGACTGTTTTTAGAAAGTTAACTTAGACTTCCAGATTTGAATACTATAACCAAATAGGTTTAAGCGTTCACTTCTTTGATCAGTGTTAGCACAACGCAATATATTTTATAGTCTTATTGTTTGAAAGCTTTTAGCGTCACAAACTGTTTCTTAGTTGCTTAGCTTTTTATTGCATTTTATTTAATCAATTTATGCAATGGTATGATAATAAAAAAATTGACTGTAAAGTAAATAACACAATATTTTTAAGGTTCGTTGGGTGGTGTAATCCCAACTACGTCTTTCTTCTCCTTGAACACTTGGAGGCAATCCACTAAAATGATTCTCAAAGAATCACACAGAATCTTCTACAGATTAGGGAGAGATGGATGTTGATGACTTGTGCTCCTTGATCACATAGATTTCTGCTACAAATTACTTCTATCCTCTTGCTTCTTTCACCCAGAAATAATGCAAGTATCCAACTTCGACTTCACAAAGATCTCGAGGCTTGGATGGGGTTTTTCTAAACGGTTTGTTTGATTTTGATAAAGTTCAAACAACTGGGAATATCTCAATAGTATTGTAGGTTTCTCCAAAAAGAATGTTTGAGATATTGGTTTATTGTCTCAGAAATTGGAGAAAAGCAAAGAGGATGTTTGCTTGAATATTCTGGCTTTTCTGAAAATTTAAGGAATGAGACTTCAATTCAACAGCAATTTAGCTTGGAATCAATCGGGGTATTTTCTGGCTTGTTGTTGAAGTCCTATTTATAGGCAATCTTGGAAAAAGTGTCCGTTTGACACATGCACAAGCGCGTGTCTCTCACTTCCGCGAGTGAACAACTTTTGTCCTTTTTCCTGAAAATTTGCTGCACAAGAATATAGATAATTCAAATCAAAGAGATCTAATGACTTGGTCTAACTACGTATCGCTTGGCCATTTCAGCTCGGATAACTTCAGTTATGTTGTCTTCCAAAGTCATCATCGCAGCATGATCTTTGTCGCTGACGAGCTTATTCTCTTCCTTTTGTCTCTTCTTGTAAGCAGTAAAGTGTTTGCCCTATTCAGTCGGATCAATAACAATATACCTTAAACAAATTCTAAAAGTTCCGTTGAAGTCAGTCATCTGCCTCTTTTCAGCTAAAATTCTTGGATCAGTAGGTTCTGGAATAGATGCTCTTTGAAGACGGATGTCAAACTGTTCAAGCCTTGCTCGAGTAGGTATTGGTAGATTTGGATACAGTGCCATTGGAGGTTCTCTTAGCGTTCTACTAGGCGCTCCAGAAGAATCACTTACCCCATAAGCAGTTATCCAAGATGGGAGATAATATCTTTGCGTAGGAGGTGGAGAAGTTAGCTGACGCTTCAGAGGTGGAAAAGTTAGTTGATGCTTCGGCGGCGGAGGAGGATCTTGAGCTCTTGAACTAGATGTTCTCCTCTCTCCCATTTTCTCTTCTCTTCCCCCTTATTGCCATCATCAGCCTTTCAGAAATGTTCTGTGAGTAGGCTAATCTGATTAGCAATCTGAGACATTGACGCTGTAAGATCATCCAGACGCTTGTCGAAATGTTCCTTGGCGTTGGTAGCATCATTCAGTGTGGTCTCTAAGGTGTCTAAGCGCTTCTCAAAGTGTTCTTTCATGGAGAGTTGGTTGGCCCGAGTAGCATCATTCTTTTCTTGAATTTCTTTGCGACACTCACCAACAGCTGCTTGAGCAGAACCGCGTATATGAGCAATCTAGGCGCTCATATTTAGAGATTCAATATTTTCTAAATCAGTCTTGATCCACTGGAGGGCTTCCACATTCTGAGTCACGTGATCATTGACTTCCTCCAAAACTGATTTCAAAAGTGGCACAAAGTTTTGACTCACATCAGAAAGAACCGCTTGAGCAGCTGGTTGCTTGAATTTTGATGTGTGCTTAAGTGAGTCAAGAGATACCTGATGTGCAAGATCAAAGACGGTGTCGCGTACTTCAATCTGTGAATCAGCAACATCTGGAACTTTAGATTCAGGAGCGTCAGGATGAACCTCTAGTGGAGACGCTTGAATATGTTCCTCATCAGATGCTAAAATACTTGCCGCTTCAAGTGCAGAAGCTTGAGCTATTACCATAGGCGCTTCCTCAGGTGCTAACTCCGGTTGTCGTAGTTCAATGAAAGGGAAATGCAAGCTGGCATATGGCTCATCTGCATATTTGTAGGTTGCACTTTCTAGAAGCTCAGTTAGATGTTGAAAAAGAAGGCAAGTACCTTGAATGAATGTGCGAATTGGACTATCTATGGCCCTGATGTACATGGGACTAATGATATTCAGCACATGATTCGGAAAGACTTTGGACGACGCTTGGAAAATAGAGAAGATCACATCTGAGCAGTAATCCCTAGAAAATCCAATCAGCCTATCTGTTGGAAGATGTTTAAGTCATTGAGATTTAGGTACATAAGCACTGTAGTATTATTCCAGGTAGGGATAGATAGCTTGAGCCAGTCCCTGATTCCTTTCCAGCAACGAGAGGACAAACTCATAGTGATTGAGTACCTCTTTGCGGATAGACGGGAGCAATGGATATCCTCGAAAGGGATTAATGATTGAGTCGTTCCATTGTCTAAGATTAGTTGTGAAGATTCTGTCGAAATGAGATAGAGGAGTCATAATCTTCACCATCATATTGAAATTATCTTCGCAGTGGCTAGGAAGGAAATTCAGGCTAGATTCTGAAATACTGCCACTGATTGACGCTTGAGCATTGAAACGAAGAGGAGTTGTGGAGAGTCTGTGAAGCTCTTGACGCAAACATTGCTCAATCTGATGACGAATTATTGGGAGCTTGAGAACAGGCCCAACTCTCTATTGACGCTTCCTAAGGCAATATTTGGCGAATTGACGCTTCTTATCATGAAAGCCCATGCCGAAAAGGTGGGGAGCTTGAACTAACTCTGTGAAAGTCTATTGATGACCCACATATGCTTCAACCCAGTTGACTTCATTCATGCAGTAGTCAGCACCTGCATTGACCAACGCTCGAATGCCTTCATGGTGGATATCTCTGATGGATTCAAAGCGATATCTATCAGCCTGATAGCTAGCACTCCAGACTCTGTCAAAGTATGCATCAGCTTCTGATTGAATCACGTCCGTGAGAGATTCTAGACGCTCACCGGCATGAACTCCTTTATTCTTCCACAATCGAAGTGGATTGACATACTTCCTGTTCTCATCACTGTTTGCTATGTGAGGAAAATGTGTGTAGCCTTCTCTGTTTAAGACTGCCTCTGAAGGATTGAGAAAGGTTGGGCGAAAAAGATCATACACTCTGATGTTGTAGTCTCTTAGAGCGAAACCAGTTGGCTTGTTGTGCCTATAGTCGAGGTAGTAAGCCAGATCCGTATCACATTTAGGAGTTCTGCCACCTTGTCGGTCTTGTTGAAGAATAAGAGACGAAGGTATCTGACCAGGAGTTTTACCAAGTTGAATGGCCAAATAGTATTTCCTCTCAATTTCTGTTAGCTCAGTGTTGAACAATATATCCCTGATCTTTCTGTCAATATCAATCAGCAGGGCAATTTTATTCTCCGCAACAATGTATCTTTCTTCATTATAGCCTGCGGGAATGAAATCTTCTTCAAGTGCTGGGGGCATATAATTGATTGAGTGATCAATCGTCTTCAGCGTATCCAGCTTGAACAAGTGCCTTGGTCTTGTAATGTCCTCAGCAACGCTCTGACCTTCTGAGCATGCCTCTGTTATAGCTGGGACAAGAGTTGATGTTTGAACCTCTTTGGGAGCAGGCTCTTCGACTTCAATTGCAGCAACTTCGGCGGCAATATCTTTGGCAATAGCCACAAATTCCATCATTTCAACATCCAGGTGGACGTCTATTGAAGCTTCAGTAGTAGCTGGAACTAAAGCTGTAGCACAAGAATTATCTTTGATAAGAGCAGGATCTTCTACAGATATAGGTACAGAAATGTTGCAGGAAGAAATAAACTTACCCTGAGAGCTCGGCTCAGCAGCAATATCTTGAGCGCTTGGCTCGATAATCTCAGGCTCTTCAAGAGCAAGAGCAGCTTGCCACTTTCTTGTCCTGGAACACTTAAAGATCTTCTTCATGTTGACTCCTTCAACGAGCTTCAGCATTTGAGCAGGAGGAGCAGCAGCTGGTTCCTCGAAATCTATTTGTTTAATAATGCCTTCCAGCTTTCTTCGCTTAATCAGAGGGATCTTGTCCTCTGCATCCTCATCAGTTTCCTCATCATCCTTTTAAGGAGAAGGAATGACTTGTGCCTTGGGTTTTTTGGGAGCCCTCTTCTTAGTAACAGTCGGACGCTTCACGGCTTCTTTTGGAGCAGGACGCTCAGCCTCTTTGTCAGATGCTTCACATACTTCGAGACGCTCAGACAGTGGTCTAGCAGCACCACTAACTTTGGGAGGATTAAAGAGATTGTTCAGAATCCTTTTTCCCAGCAACTTGGCCTTATTCAGAGGTTGACCAGAAGAGTAGACACAGTTTAAGCGATACAGCTGGTCACTCAAAACAAGTCCATAGGGTTTATTTGGGGCGCTTAGACAGTCCCGAAACCTTCCAAAGACATAATCACTCCAATTGATCTTGATGTTGAGAAGTATCGCTGTCATCATCTAAAATTGTATTGGGTTGACCTTATCAAAAGTACCCACCCTGCATTCTATGATTTTGCCGCAGAAATCAACCATCCGTTGGTATTTAGATACTAAATCTTTCTTTTCGAAGTGCTGTTTGTATGGTACACCATCATAAGCACTCATAGTTGGCCATGCTTCTTTAATTTGTTCCAGAGTAACACAATCCAATGCCTCACCCTCATTTAGGAGATTGAAGTTCTTGGCAATGGAGGCAGCAGACAGTACAAATTCTTTTGGTGACTTCTTCTTGGATAGAGGAATGACACAAGAGATCGACTTTCTGTCTTCAGAGAGTTTGGCAGTTTTCCAGAAGGTGTCGACTTCCTTTGGAAACAGATAGGAGTATTGAGTCAAAAAAGTTTTAAGTGCAGCCTTGGTGACATAGTCCATCATTTCTGTCAGGTTAATCTGAGGTTGTTCATATAGAAACTTTCAGTCGACAACAAGGCCTTCAGTGACCTTGATGATAGGCTCGGCAAAAGTAGCAATGGATTTCTTTGGTGCCATTTTAGTGAAAGGGATGAACTGAGATTTTCTTTTTGAAGAAGAGAGAGAGATAGTAATTTTGCAGAAAGCTTTGAGTAAGAGTGAATAATTTTTCTGCAGAAATTGTGTTTTAAATGACACAGTTAATGAATTTTTGAAAATTTTGTTCTCTCGTCTTAGTAGGATTTAGACACGTGTAAAGTTATTTAATCTCAGCCATGAACGTTTTAACTGCGGACGCGAGTTTTAAGTAAGAGAGCGAAGTTACATTTGATAACACGCATATATAAAGATTTGAAGTCCGAGTTAAAGATTTTAAAACGTTTGGAATTTTCAGAGTGTTATGCACGCGCCTGATGGTATACTGACACGTACCTAGACATGTACTAACTTTGAACCGTCATTTTGAAAAGTTTTGATTACCTGCCAGTTTGATGTGATGGAACCATGTGAATAGAATCCAAAATAGACTTTTGAGTCTATCCACTACGTTAAGAAGCGTGTAAAATTTATGCATGAATTTTATAAATAATGTTATATTAAGTGTTGATTGGAATAAGTTCAACGCTTAACAAATACCACTTGTTAATGCTTGTTGTAACTGTTTTATGTGAATTCTTGTAATTAAAGTCTTTTCATGCTTGGGCGTCTAACATATTATGCATAAATAATACTGAGCGTTGATGATCATGCATATGAAAGTTTTTGATCATTGACGCTTGCAGTTAGGTTCAAGTACAATTTTAAGGTTCCCCCTAAATTTGTTAACTTGTAACAACTTTTCAAAGATATTTTGGACATAAATAAAGTGGATTTCCCCTAAATTATATGTCTAATAAAATATGATGCCAAAAATGACTAAGCATTTAAATCGATCATACCTAATTCACTTCTCAAAGTGAGAAAGCGTTGTTCATTGAGAGCTTTGGTGAAGATATCTGCCAATTGTTTGTCAGTTCCAATAAAGTGCATGGAGATATCCTTTTTTTGAACATGGTCACGAAGAAAATGGTATCTAATGTTAATATGTTTCGTTCTGGAATGAAGAATAGGGTTCTGAGTTATGGCTAGGGCGCTTTGGTTATCACAATGAATGGAGGGTTGGACCTAGGATTATACCATAATCTCTAAGTTATCAAATTGTTCTTGCATCATTTTCAAAAATTTTTCACACAAACGCTTGTTAGTTGAACCAAATATGATATCATCAACATAAATTTGGACTAAGAGAATAACTTCGTCATTGGTAATTTTAAATAACGTTGTGTCAACGCTGCATTTTGAAAAACCTTTACCAATAAGAAAGATAGAGAGAGTGTCATACCATGCTCGGGGTGCTTTCTTAAGCCCATAAAGTGCTTTGTCTAGCTTGTAGACCATACCCTTACCATGGTTGTTGATGAATCCTGGTGGTTGCTCCACATATACCTCTTCTTGGAGTATACCATTCAGGAAGGCACTCTTCACGTCCATCTGATACACTGTAAACTTGTTGAACGCTGCATACGCTAGAAACATGCGGATTGCTTCAAGATGGGCGACAGGAGCATATGTCTCATCAAAGTCAATACCCTTATCTTGGCAATATCCTTGAGCTACAAGTCTGGCCTTGTTCCTTATCACAATGCCATTCTCATCCATCTTATTTCTATAAACCCATCTAGTTCCAATAACTCCTTGGTGAGTTGGTCTTGGTACTAGCGTCCAAACCTTACTACGCTCAAACTGATTAAGCTCTTCTTGCATGGCTTCAATCCAACTTGGATCGCTTAGTGCTTCATCCACTTTCTTAGGTTCCATTTGAGATAGAAAGCTTGCGAACATAGCCTCATTGAGTGTAGCGGCTCTAGTCATAACAAGTGTTTCAATATCTCCAATAATTTACTCGGGTGGATGATCATGTAGCCATACTCTATCTGGTAGGAAAGGGTTAAGAAGTTGAACAGGCGCTTGACGATCAGACGCTTGACTCCCCTCTTGCGTAGGCGCTTCAAGTTCACAGATCCTTGTTTGCTCTTGAGGATCACTCTCTTAATGATCATCAACAGATCTTGCATTGTTATCCGAAATATCCTCACAAGTAATCTTAGGAGGAGGCACTGAGATCTCATCATCGTCGTCACTATCATCATCAATGGTAATTTTAGACGCTTGATGACACAGATCTTCAACTCCTACATCATTCACATTAACCTTACTCGGTTCTTGGTTAGCATCATTAAAGACAACATGAATAGATTCCTCAACCTTTGACTTGATCTTGTTTAGGATGCGAAAATTCTTTCCATTCTTGGCATAGCCTAGAAAGATTTCCTCATCCGCTTTGGGATCAAATGTCTTTAGGCTTTGGGATCCATTATTGTGAATAAAACATTTAGAACCAAAGACGTGAAAATATAAAACATTTGGCTTACGTCCCTTCCACAGTTCATATGGAGTTTTCCCATGCAGTTTGTTGATCATGGAACGGTTTTGAGTGTAACAAGAAGTGTTGATCGCTTCAGCCCATAACCTAGGAGCAAGCTTGGACTCTGCTAACATCGTCCTAGCGGCTTCCTTGAGCGTTCTGTTCTGGCGCTCAACAACACCATTCTGTTGGGGAGTTTTGGGAGCTGAATATTCATAATGTATTTCATTCTCTGCACAAAACTTCTCCACAACCTTGTTAGTAAACTCAGTACCATGATCACTTCTTATTCTTGCAACCTTAAGATTTTTCAATGTTTGAAGTTGCCGAATAAGCGATGTTAACTTGTCACATGTCTCATCTTTGGAAGAAAGAAACTCCACCCACGTAAACCGAGAGAAATCATCTACTATCACCAAAGTATACTTTTTACCGCTTACACTGATTGTTTGAACAGGTCCAAACAGATCCATGTGAAGTAGTTCCAGTATTCTAGAGGTAGATAGATAAGGTTTTCTCTTGAAAAATGATTTAACTTGTTTTCCCATTTGACAAGCATCACAAAGGTGATCCTTGTGAAATGGTCCTTTTGGTAATCCCTCTACAAGATTTAGATTTATAAGCTGAGAGATTGTCTTAAAGTTGAGGTGATTCATTTTTCTATGCCATAACCAACCCGTTTTAGATTCATTTTTAGCAACAAAATATGTTGGGTTGTTATCAGTTGTTGAACCCCAATCTACCAAATATACGTTGTTAGTTCTTTTACCTTTCAATTTAGTAGACTTAGTCTTAGCGTCATTTATATAGCAACAGTCGCTTGAGAATATGACTTCAAAGCCTTTATCACATAATTGACTTATGCTTAATAAATTGTGCTTCAGACCCTCAACATAATAAACATCACTTATCATGATGTTCCCCCTATGCACAGTACCTATACTTTGGTTTTACCTTTGGAGTTGTCACCAAATACAACCTAAGGACCATTGGCAGCTTGATAGTTGATCAATAGATCCCTGGAACCAGTCATGTGCCTTGACGATCCACTATCGAAGTACCAAACTGATGTATTGGCTCTAGCTCTAGGTACCTGCAATCAAAAGGGAAGTTCTATTTCTATTTAGGTACCCATTGTTGCTTGGCTCCTTTAACATTAATAGCATCGTTAGTTTGAATTAGAACTTTAGGAACCCATATTTGCCTAGTCTTCATTGTAGGTATACTGGCCTTCTTGGGTTTCGCATTGTGTTGTGTGTGCTTTTTGGGTGTATAATAATATCCTCGATTATAGTAGTAATCATAATCATAGTCATAAGCATAATGATCATAGTAGCGATAATATGATCTAGACTGCTTTGGATATTGACGCTGGTATTTCTTGGGCGCTAGCTTGGGTTGCACTTTTGATGCTGAACGCTTAGCGCTTGATTCACAGTGGTTAGATTTATCCTTAGCCTTTTGAGCATTTGGATGAACCCGTCTTTGTGAATCATTTGTCTTTGCCTTACCCTTGCTTGGGTCCGCTTTGGCTTTCTCATTTGGCCTCGTACCATTTTCACTCGGTTCATTTTGTGTTTGACCTTGTGAACCTTTCTCAACAACGAAAACACCCTTTCCTTTATTGTTTTCCGTAACATTTGATTTTTTTGGTTGTTTACCGAATTTATTGCATCCTAAACCAGTCTTTTCACCAAATAACCTTGTCACCTCAGTCACATTATCTAGCTTTCTTGACGCTTTGGACAATGATGAGACGAACTGTTCTGATTTAGCAAGTCTAGCAATCAGCTCCGCTTCTCTCTTGACTATTATATCAAGGTCACTTTTCAGATTTGTTATATCACTTTCAAGTGATTTGTTCTTCTCAATACATTGTTGATGAACTTGCAACTCTACTTTGAGCGTCACATGATCACTTTTAAGTGATGAAATGATATGAAAGTGATTCTGATATAATTTAGCGGCATCTTGACAATCATTATAATATTCTTTAACTTTGTCAAGTAATTCATCATATGAAAGAAGAAGTGATAATTCAGTGTTTACCTCAGGGGATGCTTCATCATCTCTGGCCATGAGACAGATAAGCGCTGAGTCATCCACTAGCTCATCATCATCACTGCCCTCCTCTAATGATTCCAGATCTTCAGGTGCGGACACTTGTTCTGATTTTGCTAGCAAACCTTGTTGACGAAGGTTGCTCCTGAATTGGTTTCTATCCAAGTAATCTTGCCTTGAAGGCTTTGATATGTTTGAATAAGGGCAATTTACTTGGTAGTGCCCTGGTTTCCTGCAATTATAACAAACATTAGTTTTCATCTTTTGTTCATTTGTTAACCTTGGATTGTGTGATTTTGAAACCATTGGCGCTGAGAGATTTTGAGTAGACGCTTGGTACTGAACAGGCGCTTAGGTTGTAGGAACAAAATACTGAAGCGCTTGAAACTGTTGTTGTACTGGAGCAAGCGCTTGATATGAATTTGTCCTTGATTGCTAGAACCTTTTCCTTTCTTTTCATATCTCAAGAACTTCCTGAATCTATTCAGTAAAGCCAACTCCTCTTCCTCGCTAATATCTGAAACCTTTCCCTTGTTACTTGATTTACCCTTGATTGACGCTATAAGTGCTCCAGACTCAATCACTGGACTGCTCATTGCATCACTAGCCGAATTCAATTCAAACTCAAATGCTTTGAGCTCCGAAAAAGCATCTTCTGGAGTTAAACGATCCAACATATTTGATTCTCTCATAGTTGTTGTCTTCATCAAGAATCTACTAGGTAGACTTCTAAAGATCTTAACCATCATTTCTCGGTTCTGTAAATCCATACCCAAAGATGTAAGTTCCGCAACAAGAGCTGTGAATCTTATGTCCAATTGCTCTAAAGTCTCATTGGATAACATCTTAAAACTGTTAAACCTTTCCTTGGCAATGGAAAGCTTGTTCTCTTTAATCTGAGCTGAACCTCCACAAATTATGGCTAACTTATCCCAAATTTCCTTAGTTGTGTTGCATGACTTAATCTTGTTGAATAGGTTGTCATTATCACCTATAGTTGTATACAAAGCATTCCGACCAACATTGTCCAATTTTGCTCTTTGACGCTCATCTGGAGACCATTCTTGTTTTGGTTTTTCAACGTAACCATCCGGAGTGTCTTCCGTGGCTCTAGACGCTCTTGTGATAACTTTATATATTTTGATTGGCCCATCTGAAATAATATCGCACATGTCATCATCACATGAACACAGATATGTAAATGCTTTGACTTTCCATGTGTCCTAGTTTGACTCATTTAGTTTGGGAACTTTAGCAAATGCCATAAGGAAAATTTAAAGCAAGTTGATTTGAAAAAGGATCTAAACAAGCTGTTATGCTTGAAAATTTTAAAATTTCAATTTTAACCGCTCTGATACCACTTGTTGGTCCCAAGTGGCATACGAAAGGGTCTAGAAGGGGGGGGGGTTGAATAGACCTTGAAGTCTTTTTCGACTTCAAAAAATTTCGTATTAAAAAGTGTTGAACGCTTGAGAAGTAGACGCTTGACTGAGCGTCTGTTGAAGACTGTTTTTAGAAAGTTAACTTAAACTTCAAGATTTGAATACTATAACCAAATAGGTTTAAGCATTCACTTCTTTGATCAGTGTTAGCACAGCGGAATTGATTTTACAGTCTTCTTATTTGAATACTTCGAAGATGGTTCACTTACCAGAGATGTGGAGGAAGTTTTAGGTCCCGCTGAAGCCACTTCATGGCGGCGTTTGGTACCCGACAAGGGGGAAGCAGCCATTGATCGATAATGGGGCTAAACAAGAATAGTTTAACAATCAAAATTAGAAAATTAAAATAATTTCACAAAAACCCTAAATTTGCGAATACGGCTTGAAAATTCAAATTACCTTGGGGGAATGAAGAAGAGGTCGGAGGAGGATGTTTATGAACAATTATACCAGATTTACTTGGCTTCTTTCCTCCGGTGTACTGTATAAATATCTATCCAGTATGGTGTTATTCTTCTGCTCTTGTCCGCTGCTCTCTCTTGATTTTGCCCCGTTGGAGATTTTCAATTTTCATCCACGTCTTAAATTGAAGAATTTTTAGGAGTTGTCAACACGTTTTTCGTAGTTGTTAGAGTTATTTCACTTATTTTGGCTCAAAGGGCTAAATTTTAATTACATAATACATTAAATAAAAAAAAACACAAGAAACGCTGAAACGTTTCTTCCTTTAGGTGGCCTTTTATTGGGGGGGTATTTTGGGCAGTTCACATCCAAATGGCCCCCCAAAATTAAAAAAAAAAAAGGGAAAAGAAAAGCCCCAGACATAAGGGGTCTAAATTTGCAACACTCCTGCAAATGGGGTCTAAAATTGCTAACTTCCCGTTCACCCCCCCCACCGCCGATCTTGTACACCCATTCCTTAACTCTACAGCCCCGCCACTCAAATCTGCAAATCTGCCTATCACCTCCGCCTACGACTCGCCACTCACTGCTGTCATTCACCCCTACCCCCATATCCCCCGACGCCTGGGTAAAACTCATCCCCGATCTGCTCTGTCGCCTCCATCACCACCTGCTCCATCCGCTTCCTCTTTTTTTCTTTTGTTTTTGAGAAATGAAAAACAATCTGACCATTGGTTTAAAAATAGATCTCACGCTGAGATTTTACCTAAAATATTAATTAAAAATAGCAGTCGGAGCACACTAAATGTGTGTGCAAATAAAACAAAAAGAACAAATTAATTTTATAAATGAATTATAAATACTTATTAATTAGAAATATTGAGTTATACTTTCACCAACTTGCGGATTGTTCTTACTCGATTGTAACAATTAAGTATTAGTTCACTTCACTGTAAATTGTGATTAGTTGTTAAATATTGATTAATACTTGACATTCATAATCTATTCAAACATGTAACCAATCACTTAAAAAATAAAAAATAAATTCATTAACTACACAAAGCAAGAGTATTTTAGTTATGAATACCACATCGAACACCATTTTTCCTTTTTTTTTTTACTTTGATTAATGTTTACTGTTCCACCTTCTCTTTTCTAGTCTAATCGTACTGGGTCCTAATTACCAACAAAAAAGAAGAAGAAAATATTGAGTGATTATTACTTTACATATAAATAACATACAAATTATACTTATGTGTGTGAAATATTTACTGAAGTCATATTGTTTCATCAAAATTTACTAACTGAATACCAACAAGAATTATGAAAGTTAAGAAGTGAAGGCTCTATTTGGATGTGTTTTCAATTCATTTTCAACAGCCATTTTCAAAAATATATGGAAGAATGAGTTTTTTCTTATTTTTGTGTGAAAAAGTGAAAAAAGTAGGTGTGTTTGGTTGTATTTTTGAAAATGGTTGAAATTGGTGATTGATAATGTGTGAAATGATTGAAAAGTGTTAGTGTATATTCCTCTAGATACAGTTGGATATTGTATACATTCTATTAGATAGAGATAGATCTTCTAGTTAGATTTGGATAGACTCAAATTTGTATAAATAGGGTCTTATATCAGTCTATATATACGTGTATACTGTATCATTCACAATCATTCAGAAATACATAGAGTTCTCTTTTACATTACTAGCCTAAGAACTCTATCATTGTTAGTGTATGTTCTTCTAGATACAATTAGATATTGTATATATTCTATTAAATAGAAATTGATCTTCTAATTGGATTTAGATAGACTCAAATCTGTATAGATAGGATCTTATATCAGTCTACATATACGTGTATACTGTATCATTTACAATCATTCAGAAATACACAAAGTTCTCTTTTACATTACTAGCCTAAGAATTCTATCATGGTATCAGTCACCGGACAAATCAAGCATGTGGCTAATTCTACCGCCCTCACGGCATTTATATCCTCCGCCATCTCCTCCTCCGTGCCCGGCACCATGACCACCACCGCCTTCACCACGGTCCAAACAACCTATCCTCTCGATCCCTCTTCTTCTTCTCACCATGTTGCTGCCCCTATTCTCTCTTTCTCTTCCCAAATATACTGCCACCATTTTCTTCTTCGTCTCTGGTGCTGGCTGTCACCTTTGGTGACGTTCATTTGCTCTCTTTACTCTAACATCTTATTTCTCTCTATTATTTTCCCAAGGAGATTGCACAATTACTCTCAAGCAATCCCCCACTCTCGGCCGCCACCTCAAATACCGCCACTGTCGTATTGCCGAATCACACCGTCGGCGCCCCTCTTCTTTCTTTTCCAAATCCGCAACAACACTTTGTTATGTCATTAAGTCTGCAACAACACTCCGATACCACTTCCGGTAATAATCCCGACGTCGCCAACATAAAAAATTCCTACGTCGCCGTTGCACCTTTCCTTGGCGGTGCAAATGAGTTTGAACAGCAAGCTTCTCATCCTGCTGTTAATTCTTCAAATTCCCTTATTAACTTAAACTCCAATTTCCCAAATATCCCCACTATAAACCCTACCTTACAAAACCAACCCCATATTAATACTACTTGCCAAAACAACCCCTATATTTCTTCTACCTTTCAAAATAGCCCCCATGAAACTCTAATCTCACCAAATCAGTCCACTTTCTCACCTTATTCTCACTCTGCGCTACTAGCTTACATTGCTTCACCATCGCAACCACCACCCACTCTTCCCAATCCCCAACTCATGACAACCAAACTCATTTCGGATAATTATTTACCGTGGAAATATCCATTTGAAACTTTACTTGGCAGTCACGATCTCTTGGGATACATTGACGGTTCTATACCATGTCCCTCGTATCATATTCTTAATTTGTTGGCTCAACTCGTTAGTAATCCGGCTCACACATCATGGTTTCACACTGATTGTAGTATCAAATCTTGGATATATGCTACGTTTACACAAGAAGTTCTGCAAGCAGTCTATACTCTTCCTACATCGTGCGATGTTTGGCTCATTCTTGAGCGTCGGTTTGTTCAACAATCTCTTTCCAAACAATTAGAGTATAAAAGTGAATTCTCCAGTATCAAAAAGGAAAATCTATCTTGTGACGCCTACCTTAGCAAGCTGAAAAATATTTGTGATAAACTTGATGCAGTAAATTATCCTATATCTCCTCATGATCTCGTTGTTCAAGCCCTCAATGGGCTCCCTTATGAGTATCAAACCTTCGTTACTGTTGTCTCCCTGTATCCCTCTCTCTTAACATTCGATAAACTTCAGGCACAGCTCCTTCAATTTGAGCAACACCTTTGCCAAATCAACTCTACTTCCTCTGCATCTCCTGCCTTTATCGCTCACTTTCACTCATCGAACTCTAACCATTCTGATGGTAAAGGCCGTGGTGGCTCATGTTGGGATTGGTACAACCCCCGGGGATACTAGCGCAGCGGAATACATATAATTTCAAAAATTAAGGCGGAATCCCCGAAATTAGGGCTAGGTCAACATGGTACCATCAGATTCAAAAACTATCCTAGGAGAAAGTTTACTTGTGTTTACCTCTTGTAAATCTTAAAGCAACAACTTCTTATTAAGCTCCTCCCTACTACAGTCTTCGAATTGATTTTCCCTAGAACCCCAAGCGTTGCGCCTCTGAGATGTATCCATACCCTAGCTTGTACCCTCGATTATCTCCACCAGTGCTAGCAAGGAGAATATCGAATCTTGGCTTTTTAATCTATTCAAGATTCGTTCTATGTACTTAGATTGAGAGAGTCTTAGCAACCTACTTTTCCTTTCTCAGTGTTTCTTCATACCAAGAACGTAGGATGCTTCTCCCATATCTTTCATAAAAAATTGGGTCGACAACCAACCCTTCGTTGATTGTAACATTCCTACATCATTTCCAATGAGAAGAATGTCATCAACATAGAGTATCAAGAAGCTTATGGCTCTCCCACTAACTTTGTTGTACACACATGGTTCAAAACCATTCTTGATGTAGCCGTATTCCTTTACAGCTTCATCAAATCTCAAATTCCAGCTTCGGGAAGTTTGCTTCAAGCCATAAATGGATCTTTGCAGCTTGCACACCTTGTGCTCGCTCCCACTGGATGTGAAGCCCTCCGGCTGTTCCATATAAATTTCTTCATCAATGTTTCCATTGTGGAAAGCCGTTTTCACATCCATCTGCCAAATCTCATAATCAAGATATGCAGGTATGGCCAATAGAATCTTAATTGACTTGGTCATCGCGACTGGCGAGAAAGTCTCCTCATAGTCGATTCCTTGCCTTTGAGTATAACCCTTCGCCACCAAGCGAAGTTTAAAGGTCGTAACCTCTCCATCTACTCCTAACTTGCGTTTGTATACCCATTTGCCACCAATGGTCTTAATGCCAGGTGGTGGGTCTACCAAGGTCTAAACCTTGTTGGAGTACATGGATTCAATTTCAAATTCCATGGCTTCAAACCATTTCCTCGAATCCTTATTAGACATTGCCTCGTCATAAGACGTTGGATCTTCATCCAATACGAGGTTCTCCTTCTTGCTTTTTACCAAAAGGCTATCGTACCTGTCAAGTTGTCTCGGGATCCTTTCAAATCTCCTTAGAGGTGGAATTTGTGTACTAATAGTTAGTGGTTCATCTTGCTCCTCATTCACTGCTAGTGGTGTTTGTGTCTCTTGAGTTTCCTCAAGTTCTATCACTCTATCTATGCTCCCACTAGAGAGTTGCTTCTCCAGGAACAACAGCGTTCCTTGAAACAATTACTTTTTTGTTCCAAGGTGCGATAGAAGTAGTACCCATAGGACTCCTTAAGGTAACCCATAAACCTATAAAAAGTAGATCTTGAATCTAACTTATCTCCCACTAGCTGCTTGACATGAGAAGCACATCCCCATACTTTTAGGTATTTGTATGAGGGTGGTTTGCCGTGCCATATCTTACAAAGCACTTCAGGTACACTTTTTGACAATAATCTATTCAATAGATAAGCCGCCGTCTCCAGGGCATAGCCCCAGAAGTACGTAGGTAAATCTGAGGACAACATCATTGATCGAACCATGTCTATCAATGTGTGGTTTTCCCGCTCAGACACACCATTTAATTGTGGCGTTCCAGGCAGTGTCCATTGAGAGAGAATCCCATTCTCTTTCAAGTAATCCAAGAACTGACCGGATAAGTATTCTCCTCCTCGATCGGATCGAAGAGTTTTAATACTTTTACCAGTTTGTTTCTCTACTTCATTTCTGAATTCTTTGAACTTATCAAAGGCCTCAGATTTGTATTTAATAAGATACAAATAACCATACCTAGAATAATCGTCGATAAAGGTTATGACGTAAGAATAGTTCCCTAATGCACTAACACTGAGAGGTCCACACACATCTGTGTGAACTAACTCAAGCAAATCCTTGGCACGTTCCATTTGATCTCCAATGGTGACTTTGTCATTTTACCTTTCAGACAAGATTCAAAAGTTAGTAGTTCCTCTTCTTCATCAATCTCGAGGAAACTTGACAACTTGCGAATCCTATCCTTAGATGCATGACCAAATCTAGCATGCCAGATTTATGCATTAGGTTGATCATCAGATTTACGCTTTCCCGTGTTTATTGTTTGAACAACAAGAGAATTAGTATACAGGTAAACATAAAGGTTGTTATACATGCATGCTCTCATGATTAATTTAGAACCATAAAACATTGAATAAAAACCATTATTTATTTTAAAAGAAAAACCTTCTTTGTCTAATACAAAAATAGAAATAAGGTTCTTAATCAATTCGGGAACATAATAAACATCCTTTAAAATAAACCTATTACAATCCTCAAGAACTAAAATAACATTTGCAACAGCCTTTACAGCGACAGACGCTCCATTAGCCATCCTCAGGACCATGTCCCTATCATCTAGCTCTTTGCTTCTAGACAGCACCTGCAAGTCATTGCAAAGGTGAGTACCACAGCTGGTGTCAAACACCCAAGAAGCATGGTTAATCGACAAATTAACCTCAACAATAAACACACCTTCGTTGTGGCTTTTGAAGGTAGCAGGACAATTCTCGCTCCTTAATTGGCTAGTTGTAAATAGCCCCAGGGCTATGGAGCAAAGGATTATCCCGGACCTACAAGTGTTCCATCCCATGGCAATAAGGGCAATCATCCTTTGGCATTTTGTCTCCAAATGTTCTCTCCAACTCATCAACGACATCCTTGGCTAGTTTGATCTTTCCATATCTCTCAATACGATCAGAAATCATAGACAATATGAAAGATCGAACATAAGCCTCATCATTGATTTGCTTTGTCCAATACTCCAAAGTACGAGCACGAGTTACAGGTTTAGGTCTAGGCGGGATTTCCCCTTTGATTATGTAGTTAAGACCCTTAACCCTGAGATACACATCTAAAGACAAACGCCAATAGGTGTACTTCGAGCCATCAAACTTGTTGCGTTTGAGAATCCATAGACATGTATAAATGATATCCATGATAATGCTATGTAAAATGCGATAAAACGAAAAATGATCATTAGCATTCAGTCCTAACATATATTCACATGCAATTAAAGAATTTTAAATACGCATGTGTTTTCCCACTTAACTTTACGAAATCCATCACCTTAAATTGACAGAACACGGGAAATTTAAAATCTCCAGTGGGCTCGAGCGTCAAATGTCCCAACCTCATCCCATGACTCTTGGTCAATGGGCGGTAACATTGAACAGGCGCGATGACCCCATCTATATCCAGGTGGTTCTCGAGATGTTTGCCTCACATTTCATGCACGTCCCAAGAACACGATGCAATCGTACACTAATCTGCGTTTAAGTCTGACCCATCAAATTCTCACACGATAACAGTGCCCAGGGTGTCCCATAACTCATGGTGAACCCCTGGGTAGACTGAGATTCGTGTGCACTTCTAGTATGACCGTCTGTCGTAGTAGAAGGCCTAGTTGTGAGATTACTACACTTAACCTGCTGTCATCCCATGACTCATGGTCAATGATGACAAGCCATGCTATTCCCTCTCACATCTAATGATGGAAGGCACTGGACCTAATCAAAGAGCTTCTGAGGCCCCCGATTTATCCATTTAAGGACTTAATATGGATTAAGGGGTTTTTTCAAAATAAGGTCTCACTCTTTTCAATTATTTATCTTTCTTAGGTGATCATTGACACGCTAGAACCTAACTTCCTTGAATAGCAAGTGTACTAGTCGTGATAGTAATAAAAGTGGACAAAATAAGTCCAGGTTGTTGAACCACGGAGACTTGGATTTTAGCTTTAGATTTATAATAAAAGAAAAGACAAATAAAGTAAATTGCAAGAATTGATTGAAGAAACGAAGGACAAAAGAGGAAACGAGCTATAGACTGAAACTCACGTATGATAAAATGACCAAGGCACATGCTACAACCAAATCTACTCGTCAATATATACGAGTTACTCCTCGAATAATTAGACTCCTATTGCTTTGGTGAAAATTCCTTAATTAACTATTACCCGATGTCTCGGCTCATAATAATCCTATGATTAATTGACGGTTCTCTAATATGTCTATCCGAGAATCTAACCAATAACCACGGATTTACGCTTTAGAATTTCCCCCGATAAATCTAGCTAACCGCACCCGTGAATCTCTATCTATTTCTAGGGGCAATTCCTCATTTGTTTCGGATGATGTGTTAATTCCCTTGAACCCTAACCTATCTTCTCTCGAATGACTAGACTAGGCAAGATAGCAAGCATATGATGATCAAGCATATGATTGGAATAAAAGCATAAAATTAACACACAAAGCAATAGGAGAATTAATAGGAAAAATCACTTCATATATATTGACTCATAAATTTGGCCTTCACATGGCCTTAGTTCTATAAAATTAGCTCATTATAAATAGCTCAAGAAGATCTAGAACAATCATATACATAATTATGAACATAAACATGTAATGAAAGCAAATAAAACTCCCTAAGACTTGGTTGATGATGAATCCTAGCTTGAAACTTCAATCTCTAGCTTAATCCCCCTTCTTCTCCCTCCAAGATTGATGAATTTTCGGCTCAAAATCCCAAAAAAATGCCTACCTTCCCCAGATTTTCGAACCCCTTCTAATTGTTGAAATCTGGGTTTTATAGTTTTCAAAAAAATTGTTGCACCGGCGCCCAAGCGTGAGCAAATCGGCGCCCAGGTGCTATTTTATGGGAGTATATATAAAATAGCAATAGTTCCCTTTTTATTCATCTTCCATGGGAGTATATATACAAATCTTGAGGGCTTAAATTGATTACAGCAGCTGGCGCTATATTTGCTATTTTCCTTATCTAACTATGGTGAGAACGGCCAATCAGGGTAGCTGAAAATCAAGGGGTGTACCCAGCAGCAGATCCAGCAAGGATTAAGCCCAGACTGCCTTGATTGAAGGAGGCCCAGTATGGTAAGAACTTGATTCTTGGGCTATGTCTTCCTCCTAATCTCGAAAGGTCACCTAGGTGTGATAGGTGATGAAGTCATCTGAGGGGATGGAAGGAGACGTTACCTGCTCTGCCCCATGTCCTCGGGAACCGCCGATGTGCCCTTAGAACTCCGCACATTATCATTGCAGTTATGGCTTCGGAGGCGCCATAACAGCTCCCAGTAGTCTCGGCTGCCTGACACGTGTAGGGGGTGGTTTCAGTTATCCCGTCTTTTTCTTTTTCTTTTTATTTTCCAATTTCTTCCTTTCTTCCATATTTTTCAACCGATTTTATTTCCTTATTTAAAGGATTTCTTTCCTTCTTCTCCCTTTTGCTCCCTTGTTTAAAAAAGCTCATTTTTGTGTATTCTACTTCTTCAAAATTTCTATAAGTTTGGAAGAGCAGTTACTCCCTTCAACCCACGTTCAAGATTCATTAACTTCTACTAGGTATTTATCTCATCCTCTTCTTTGCTATTTTTCTTTTTATATTTTGTTGTTGTTTCAGTGTGTGGAGATGTCGAATGTTTTCGACCCCCTCGTTGTTTCCTCCGATGACCACACAGACCTTCTTCTGTCTGATCCCATGGAGGTGGCGGTGCCACCAGTGGCTTCGCCTCCCCTTTCGATGGAGGAATCGTACAGTGCTAACCAACCTGCAAACTTTGTAGACGTAGGTTCATCTTCTAACTCATCTTCACATAGTGCCCATATGTCAGGGTTCACTTCTCCTGCGTCTTCTAGAAATTTAGGGGAAAATCTGGCTGATGCGGCCTTAGATAGTGAGGACTTGAATCAGCCGGATACAGTTGCTCTAAATGAAATAGAGGAAGCATCTTTGGATCAGCAAGAAATGATCCATCTGGCAGTTCCAGGAGTTCATTTTTGGACTATCTACAGGTCGCGCTTCACCTTACACCAGGAGCGCATAATCAGGGCAAACTACAGCATCCCTGTTGATTGTCGCATCCAGGTGCCTTCGGCCCAGGATCAAGCCTACCTGTCTCCTGCAGGCTTTTATACTTTTTATGTTGTGCACCTTAGGGCAGGTCTCCGTTTTCCCATCCCCCCATTGTATATTCAAATAACTAGGCATTTTAGGCTTCCTCTATATTAGTTAGCCCCTAACGCGATGCGTATCCTCGTGAGTTTTTCTGTTTTGTTAAATAGTTTCAATTATCCCCCTTCTGTTAATCTATTTTAATCCCTGTTTCTTTCCTGAGTGTCTGGCAGCGACTCTAGTGTCTTTTACTTGACCTTCAGGGTACAGCAAGGTTTTTGACTTTCCATCCTCACTCTGAAAAGGATTGGAAGTAAAACTTTTTCTTCATTGCTCCCCCTGTCGGTGTAGTTTGGGATTTTCCTCATGACCACCTAGAAAGACATGAGGGTCACAATCTTTTTCCCATTCATGCAAAACCCCTTCATTTTGACCAACTTGTTAAATTTTTAAATTGGAATGAGTACAATACTGGCAAGTTAACCGATCCCCGTCTATTGTACCATTTTGGTTTGAGTCCCCGAGCTGTTGACATGCAGGATGAATCCATAGGTAGTTTTGTTTCTGTTTTGCTGATTTTTCTCTGCAGGGTTGCTGTGCTAGATGCCTTGCTAAATTTCTGTTTTTTGTTGTGGTTTTTTGCAGTTGAGATTATGGAAGCAGCTCGCCTTGCTGAGGCTAAGCGTCGCTGGAGGAGGGCTACTGCAGGAACTCCTCTCGTGTTACCTCCTCCCCCAGCAGGCGGTCCTCCAGTGGGAGTGCAGCCTCAAGTTGCGCCTCCTGCCACTGCTACTCCACAAGCCCACTCATCCGCCCCAGGCCGCGATCCAGCTCACGCCCGAGAGATTACAGCAGGAAAAAGGCCTGTTGCTGAAGACTCATCTGAGGCACCTGCTCATAAGCACTGCTATGCCAGTCCTCGCTTGAGGGATGTGTTTCCCCCTCTGTCTTTCAATTCTCCTGATCCCCTAGCCCTCCGCACCAGGTCTCGAGCTCAACATATTTCTGGCTCCTCTATTCTAAGGAGCAATGACCACTCTCTGCTCCGTAGCTTTTTGCACAATATGGCCAATTCAGCTGATCGTCACCAGCTGGAGTCGATGACTGATGATGAGATTGGCGCGCTAGCCCTGGAGATGACCCCCAAGGTATACCTTTCTTTGTTTGCTTTTTTTTAGTCACCTGTTCTCGTGTATTCCTGGCTAATTTTGTTGATTTCTTGGCAGTTCTTCCTGGTTATGGGCAGGTCAGTTTTGAGGCGCTCAGGTGAGCAATCTGACCTGAAGAAGAAACTGAGCAAAGCGCAAGACAAGATCAAGTCCTATGAGACCGCTGGGAAGGCTGCGCAAGAGAAAGAGATCAAAGCCCTGAGTGTTATCCAGGAGCAGGAATAGAGCAATGCCGCCCTATCCAGCAGGGTTAGGACACTAGAAGAGAGGCTACAGGACATGCTGGCTGAGCAAGAGGAGGAGCTCCGGGAAACACTGGCCAGAGATAAACAAGCTTGGTTGACTGCTTTTCCCACATCTGCTGAGGGTTTGGCCTTTGCTGAGCAGGTCAAGAATGCCTTCCCGGCCTCAGAGAAGTTTACTGAGAAAGTTGAGGATAAAACCTTGGAGTACTTTTACAAGGGTTTTGAGGTGTGCAAAGCCCATTTTACTGCACAAGGCATGCCACCACCCGAAAGCAGCGATTCATTTCTAGATGCCAAGGTCGCGCTGGATGCCTCTGTTCTTAGTGCAGCAAATGTGGTTCCACCTCCCGTTCTTGCTGAGTCCATCCCACCTGCAACCAAATCGGCTGATCAGCCTGCAGTAGGTCCTGCTGGGGATTTGCTGAGGATCCTGCTGGTTAACCTTCAGTAGAGAATGAAGAAACCACAAAAGTGGTTGGAAATCCTCCTGCTAACATAGAGTAGGGTTTTCATTGCTGTTTTTTCAAGCCTACGTGCCTCCTGGACTAGTGTTTTTCATTTGCTTTCTTTTGCCCTGCCCTAATAGGCAGATGGATATTTTGCTCTCCCCCCTTTCTTTTGAAAGTGGGTTTGAATGCTTGGATTATGCACTATTTTCTTTTATAATTTATTTGCCTTATCTTTTCCTGCAAAAAATTTTGCACACATCATATGTGAGTAGCATGGTTCCTTAGAAAAATCGTGCTGCATGTTAGGTGCCTTTCTGGCGAGCTGTTTCTAGCTACCTTATAGAAATCAACTATTTCAGGTAGGCCTTTTATGATGAATGCTTTCTAATGTTACCAATGCAAATATACGAGCTTACCCTTTCATATCCTTTTAGCTGTCCTTATGACTCCCTGCACCGTCCCGTCCCTTATATTTTTAGTCATCACGGGCTTCACCTGGCCAAGGTGTCATCGCGGTATCCTTTCTTATTCTCCATGCGCCATTTCTCGTCTTATATCACCAAGGCGTCGGAATGTACCAGAGGTCTCACCCTAGCCAAAGGAGTGGATCGGAGTCACACTCAACCTTATTTCTCCAAAACTGCCTTATATCTTCTTAGGTAGGCCGGGGCCACGTCCATCCGTTCTTATTTCTCCGGTATGACATCCATCCTTATTTCTTCTTGGCGCAGGTCCTACCAGATCCGTAGACGAATGGCACCTACCTTAAATGGATCCCGGTATCCCATCCAAGTGTTGCATTCCTAGTCACCGTCTACTGTCACTCACCAGCTCCCACCATGACTACAATTTTTTATAAACAGGTATCATGATGCAGATGCATTCTTACTAAAGAAAGAAATCATTAATAAGAGAACAAATAAATGCATAATTTTATTGCTTCCCCGCCCTTGCTAATTCTTCAGACATAGAATTTCTTCAGGTTCTGGATGTTCCACAGCTGCTTTCCTTCGCTGTTCTGTAGCTCGTAAGCGCCTCCTCGTAATACTTTCGTAACCTTGTACAGGCAATCCCAATTGGGTCCCAATTTCTTCATGGCATGCGCAGCGTCCTCCCTCTTCAACACGAGATCAACCACCTAGAATGACCGTGTCTTCACCTTTGCTGCATGCGACCTTGCTAGCTATGCGCTGTTTGTATACCTCGATTCGTCTATACGCTATCTCCTTTCCTTTTTCTATCAAGTCTAGCTCCCCACTCAAGCGGGCTTCATTCAGCTCAGCTTCAAAGTGCTGGATCCTAAGCGTAGGTATCCTAATCTCAGGGGGTATGACAGCGTTGGTCCCGTAAACCAGCAAGAATGGGCTTTCTCCTGTGGTTGTCTTAGGAGTGGTTCTATAGGACCATAGTACTAATTGCAGCTCGTCCACCCAACTGCCCCCTGCTTCCTCCAACCTGGTTTTCAGCCCTTGTACTAATATCCTGTTAGTCACTTCCACCTAGCCATTTGTCTGCGGGTGTGCCACTGAACTGAAATGCTGCTGGATTCCCATTTCTTCACACCATTTTTTCAACCTCACCCCGCTAAACTGACGGCCATTATCGGATATTATCTCCCTTGGTATATTGTATCTGCATATTATGTTTTTCCATAGAAAGTGTATCACTTCTGCCTCGGTTATGCGAGCTAGTGCTTCAGCTTCGACCCACTTACTGAAGTAGTCCACTACTACTAACAGGAATTTCTTCTGTGCTCGCCCTATTAGAAATGGTCCAACTATGTCCATTTTCCACCTGGAAAACGGGCAAGGAATGCTAAGTGAATGCAAGTACTCTGCTGGTTTTAATATGAGGTTGGCATGCTTCTGACACTGTTCACAACTCTTAACTAGCTTAGTTGCGTCTCCTCTCAGACTAGACCAAAAGTATCCCACTCTCAACGTTTTACCAGCGAGGGCCCCTCCTGCAATGTGACTTCCGCAACATCCTTCATGGATTTCTCTCAAGATATACCTACCCTCCTCAACGGATATGCATTTCAAATAGGGTTGAACAAATCCTTTCTTATATAAGACACCATCTAGGAGAGCAAATCTCTCAACTCGCATGAGCATTCTTTGTCGGTTGTACCGATTCGCTGGTAAGGTTCCATCGGTGAGGTATTTTATGATCGTTGTCCTTCAATCAGCTTCGTCCATTACACTAAGCATTTCTTCTCCTGCATTCTCCAGGTTGGACCGGTCAGCTGTTTGTATTGTAATGTGTCTAGACTTGCAGTCTACTATCGAGCTCCCTATTTTGGACATGTAGTCAGCCTTACTGTCCTCAGATCGCGGTATTTGGTGGACTTCAAATATCTTGAACTTCTTCTTCAGGGTTTCTACTATCTTCTGGTACTTTGCCATTCGCTCCTCTTATTGGGTTTCGTTCGAAAAAGCATAAACGCAACGAAAGGGATTTCAAAAATTAAAAACAAAAACCCAATTGGTACTCTAATTCGCATAATTGAATCTAAAAGCGTATAACGAATAAAACTTACTCGTTAATATGAATTTGATGATGGAGAAAAACTTCTTCTTCTCCAAACTCGAAATATTGAAGCTTCCAAATCTTCAATCCTTTGGTTTGATTCTTCAAACTTGAACTTGATCTGAACAGCGAAAATACGTCGTCTCTGAATCGTCACGTACCGATCAACAAACGAAAAATCCCCTTTCTTCTTTCTCTATGGTCGACGGCTAGGTATAGAGGAGGGGGGAATATTTTTCTTTCTTTTGAGAGTTGTGTATTCTTCTTCTTCTTACTTGTTCTAAGTCAAAGAGTCCTTATATACCTCATGACTTATTGAACAAGTCAAAACAAAAGAGCCCTAATATGTGGCCTCTCAAAGACGCCACTTTGAGGCCTCATAGGCGTCCAATTGGACTCCTTATTTAGCCCCGGGATTAATTTTGTTTAATTAATTTCTTATTTCAATTAATAATTTATTATATCCAATAAATAAATAAATTAATTAAATAACCAAATTAATTAGATAAATGAATTCATTAATATATTTCACAAGGAAATTAATTAATAATTAATCTTATCATTATATTTAATTATTTTATCTAATGAATAATTAATTATTTAACTTATCTAATAAATTAAACCTCCTAGAAGAAATAATAGAAATTCCTTTTTCTTCATTTTTCTTTGTCAATCCTTTAGCGCGACTCTTTAGGTTCGTTTCGTTTGGCAATGAGAGGAAACCAAAGGAAGTGGGTAACACCTAGCCAGTCATGTGGCCCACTTCGTAACCCAAATGAAAATGAATAATAGGATCATTCTGAAACCTTCCAATCGTAAATACCATATATGTATAAACCCTTTGTTCACGTTCCCCGGTCAAGTGAGAGTCATGGTTATGTCAAACTCACTGAACTTGACCATATGTATAAATCATAATAAATACGAGATCATTAAGATCGATTTAGTGCCAAGCACAATCATCTCGTTTGCTTTGGCCAAAGACTTTGATCTCTATTTATCTATAATTACATAGGGTACATACTCATTCACTTATGAGAGAACAAATCTCATATTACAAATCTGCTAAGATTACCACTTGCCCATCAAGTCCGCATTTCGAGGTTAACCCTACCAAAGGGTGAATTGGGTCTAACTACTTTATTGAAAGACTTGACGTCACAAGTGCATCTTCAGCCTGATACTTTAGGTCAAAGGTTCACATATACCTATTACGCATAATCAGCTCCGTCATTGACAGTCACAGAGTGAAAACCCATGTGACAGAACCGATGCGAGTCGTGTTCGAACATATCAGTTCCACTGACGTGTCTACAATCTTAATCTCCTATCATCCCATGATACTAGACCGGCACTCCTATGTCGGAGCTAAGATTGTACAAGTATTCGAAGTCTTTATTTGTCCATTAAAGACTTCATATTACTTGCGAACTTATTTTAGTAATCAAGATCGATCTCTCTAGTGCCAATCTTCCTATCCCATAGGAAGTAGAGGGATCGCACTGAAAACATGACAAAAAGTTTTACACAACTTATAGATGCAGATAAGAATTAAGTGAAAACTCAATAATGCCTTTTATTTAAGAAGAGTTTAAGTTCAATACAAGATATATGCCATATACATTCTATCCTCTGTGGCATCTGAGGGCATAATCCTAACAATCTCCCACTTGCACTCAATGTCACTCATTGTGGTATCTAATACCCATCCTTTCCAGGTGTTGGTCCAAAACAGCCTGAGGTAGTGGTTTGGTGAACGGGTCAGCTATATTGTCAGCTAAGGCTATTTTCTACACTGTTATCTCTCCTCTGCCAAAGATCTCCCTGATGATATGAAATCTTTTCTCAATATGTTTGGACTTGTTATGAGACCTCGGTTCCTTGGCTTGCGCTATCGCTCTATTGTTATCACAATAAAGTGGCAACGGGAGCTGAGCACTAGGGACCGTTCTAAGTTCTCCCAAAAACTTCCTCATCCAAACAGATTCTTTCGCTGCCTCTGAGGCTGCTACATACTCTGCTTCAGTGGTGGAATCAGCGGTTGTGCTTTGCTTGGAGCTCTTCCAAGACACCGTTCCACCATTGAGAGTAAAAACAAACCCTGAAGTGGATTTTCGGTCATCAACATCAGACTGAAAGTTTGAATCAGAATAACCTTCCATCTTCAGGTCTCCACCTCCATAGATGAGAATCATATCCTTAGTTCTTTTCAGATACTTTAGGATATTCTTCACAGCTATCCAATGTTTCTTTCCCGGGTTTGCCTGAAATCAACTCACCACGCTCACAGCATAGGCAATGTCGGGTCTAGTACACAACATTGCATACATCAGGCTACCAACTGCAGAAGCATAGGGTACATTACTCATCTCTTGTCTATCTTCCTCAGTTTGAGGACACATAGACTTGGATAAGTGTACTCCATGCCTCATGGGAAGAAACCCTTTCTTAGATTGTCCATCCTAAACCACTTTAGGACCTTTTCTAAGTAAAAGGCTTGAGAGAAGTCTATCATTCTATTCATTCTATCCCTATAGATACGAATTCTTAGAATGTATGTGGCTTCTCCCAAGTCTTTCATGGAAAACGTACTCGAAAGTCATTTCTTGACAGTGGTGAGCATTCCTACGTCATTTCCTATAAGTAGAATGTCATCCACATATAGTACTAAGAACGAGAGTTTGCTCCCACTAGTCTTCTTGTAGACACATGGTTCATCTTCGTTCTTGATGAAGCCATATCCCTTAACTTCTTCATCAAAACGGAGATTCCAACTTCTAGATGCTTGCTTGAGACCGTAAATGGACCTCTCAAGTTTACATACATTATGGATATCGGACTTAGACACAAAACCCTTTGGCTATTCCATATAGATATCCTCCTTGAGGAATCCATTTAGAAAGGCCGTTTTGACATCCATTTGCCATATCTCATAATCTAAGTATGCAGCTATGGATAACAGAATTCGTATGGACTTTATCATAGCCATGGGCGAAAAGGTTTCTTGATAGTCAATTCCTTCTCTTTGACTATACCCTTTCGCTACGAGCGTGGCTTTAAAGGTGTCAACCTTGCCATCGCTACCTATCTTTCTTTTGTAGATCCACTTACATCCTATAGGTTTTATACCTTCAGGACGATCTACCAAAGTCCAGACATGGTTCAATTGCATAGAGTCCATTTCTATTTCCATGGCTTCTCGCCATCTTGTAGCGTCGACATCCACCATTGCTTGATCATAGGTACAAGGATCATCTTCATGACCTTCTTGTACTACAGTGTGAAGCTCTCGCTCCCCCTGCAGTAGATACCCATGCCTCTCAGGTTCATGCGGTATTCTACCAGATCTACGTGGTGGTTGTGCTACTATGGGTTCAGGCCTCGGTTCTTGAACAGATGTGTTTGAGGGAGTTTCATTTTGTTCTTCTAGAACAGTTTTCCTACCTTTGCCCCTTTCCAAGATGAACTCATCCTCAAGGAAGTGAGCTTGTAGGGCCACGACGATTTTTTGATCATCATGCAGGTAAAAGAAGAATCCCATGGAATCTTCAGGATAACCAATGAAACGTCCCATTAGGGATCTTGCCTCCGATTTCTCCACTTTAGTCATCTTGACATAAGCGGGGCATCCCCAAATCTTAATATGATTAAGACTCGATTTCCTATTATTCCACATCTCATGCGGAGTTTTAGGAACGGATTTGGAGGAACATCTGTTCAAAACATGAGCAGCGGTAAGGTACACGTATCCCCACAACGAAATGGGTAAATCAGTGTAACTAAGCATGGAACGAACCATGTCCAACAGTGTCTGATTCCTTCGCTCGGCTACTCCATTCAATTGAGGAGTTGCTGGTGGTGTTAGTTGTAACATTATTCCTTGTTGTCTTAGGAATTCATCAAACTCAGCACTCATATATTCTCCTCCACAATCCGATCGTAGAATTTTTATATTTTGCCCAGTTTGATTTTCTACTAAGGCCTTGAACTCTTTGAATCTTTCAAAGGATTCAGACTTTTGCTTCATCAGATACACTAGACCAAATCTTGAATGGTCATCAGTGAAAGTGATGAAGTAGTAGAAACCTTTGAAAGATTCAAAGAGTTCAAGGCTTTGTGCGCCTTTGCCTAATTTGGGACAGTTTCTCTTCCAGTGGCCAAGCTCACCGCACTCGAGACATCTATCCGTTTTTTTAGGTCTTTCTCTTGTAAAACCCTCGAGCCTTTCCCTTACCCTTCTTGGTATCCCCTTGAGCTCCAAGCTCTCCAGACTTTTTCTTGTTCTTCTTCTTCTTCGACTTTTTGGGTCCAGAAGAGATGACCAAGGTAGTTTCCTTTCCCTTTGGTTTCATTTGAGATTGTGCAGTAACCAACTTGTTCATTAGCCAAGCTAAATTGCACTCTATCTCATTGCAGTTAAAGTTAACCACAAATTGGGAGAAGGAATCAGGAAGAGACTACAAGATTAAGTCAGTTTGAAGGGTGGCATTCATGGTGAATTCGAGAGCTTCCAATTTCTCGATCCTCGAAACCATTTTGAGGACATGATCACCAACCTTCTCACTTTCTTTCATCTTGGCTCCGAAGAGCTATTTCGATATCTCATATCGTGCAGTTCGACTATGCTCTCCATAGAGCTCTACCAGGTGAGCTAGGATAGCTCTTGCAGTGGACATCTTATTATGTGACCTTTGAAGATCATTAGTCATAGATCCCACCATGTATCCTCTTACCCGGAGGTCGTCCTTAACCCATTTTTCATGGGCTTGGACCTCTTCCTCGTTGGCACGTGTTTTAACAGGAGCCACCGGGATATTAGCCTCCAAGACGTATCCCAGTGATTCCATATTGAGGACAATCCTCAAATTTCTAAGCCAATCCACATAATTAGGTCCAGTCAGAGTATTCTTTTCGAGTAGAATTGAAAGTGGGTTTGTCCTATTTGAGAGAGATAAACGAGAAAATGACTGCAGAAATAAACCAGATTTATTAGATTACTTGTTTTGACTTAACCAAGAAAAATTAAGGACTTAAAATTTATCTTGGCTCCCACTGCATTTTTTGAATCCCACACTCCCATGTGAAAATCGGGAATCATCATTGGCATCAATTCCACAGCAGGTATTGAGGTCCTCAATTAATTAAATAGGTTGCAACCTAATCGGTTTCTGGCCCATTAATTATTTGAAGTGATATCTAATATCAATTTATCCAATAAATGTTTCCATACGTTTTCCCATAGTTCACCAAACCGCAACCGATTCAATTTCTAGGTTCGTGAACTACCCGAGTTTATCCCACTAACTCCTATAATCTAGCATTTGAATTTTGCCTTGCAACCGAACAGATTTCTGGGGTGAAATATGTTTCGATTAAGGCATTTGCATGCACTTTATAAAATTTCAAATGTACAACCCCATAACTGGGAAGCATTACACATTTATAGTAATTCTAATTTTAGAAAGCTTAGTGGAGGGTGAGGATGTCAAACATCCTTTTCTAACTCGGTATAATTTATTTGGGAGAATTTAATTCGTCAAAAGATTTTGGTCTCACTTTGCACATTATTAAATTTATATAGCGCTTTATTCTATATTGATCATGCATAAAAATACTACTAATAATCATACCTTTCAATATAAATAAACATAGAATTTAAATAAATGAATAAATAAATTCATCACTTGATCATGGACTTTTACTAGAGGGCCCGAGCCAATGGGCCATCACAAAAGGCATAGATTAAACCTATTAAACATTCATGGGCCTTTTGACTTTATCAACTTTGAACTATTTTATCTCGATTCCTAAAACAACTCATGTATTATTTCTAAGAATATAATAAATAGCTTCAAATTTGATAGCCCATAAAATTAAAGGTAAAACATATAATCCTAAGTCCATGATTAGTGTTTTAATCACATAAGACATGCTCGCATCAATTAATACATGCTCGCAATATTTAATACATACTCGCAATATTAAATCACTTATGTTGATTATTAAAATTTTAGTCCAACTAAAAAGTCTTTTATAAAATTCCTTATGATTTCACATATTCACTATTTCAATTAAAATGATTCTAGTCCAACTAGATGACTTAGATATACGAAATTAAGAATTAAGTGCATCTACCTTTAATTAAAATAATATGAACACATAAAATATGGAATTCTATATTTTATTTTATTATGATTTAAAGCCATCAAAAATTGGAAATACTTTTATTTGATCAAAGAATTAATTATTAATCTCTAAGAAAAATAATTTATATTCCTTATTCAAAATGAAGTAATTTATAAGTCGAGGAAAAAATAATAATATTTAATCCATAAATCAAATATTGATCTCCAAGAAAAATAATAAATTAGTTCTAATTAAATATTATTTTCCAATTAATCTCATTGGGTTCGATTTCATTAAACCCAAGTCACCATCCTTTTGATTCACTTGGATTTAATTTAATTGGGCTCAAAATAATTAATTAGAACAACATTCACGTTTATTAATTTCTTATTGGGCTAAATTTAATTTAAGTCCAAATCACCAATCTAATTGGCCCATTTAGATTTAATTAGATTAAGTCCAAACTAATTAACAAATCAAAATTGGATAATTTTCAATTGGGCTTGATTTAAATTATTCGGGTCATCATCCTTTTGATCCACCTAATTAATTAAAATCACCCAAAATTCAAAAAATAATTTCGTCCCAAACATAGCTCGTTTTACGACCCGAATCCATGACCCAGATCAACGAATTGGGTATCCAAACTCACGACCCGACGGGCCGTTCGGCCCGGCTGCGCTAAACAGCGTGCGCAGCTGTGCGCGCACTGTTCACGCGTGTGATCCGGGGCTATCGAGCCCCTACATGTGAATCATGTCCTGTTTTTCTCGGGGCTTTCGAGCCCCGTTTTTCCTCAGTATTTTTTTATTTTCAATATCATCAAATATCCCCATATTTACAATAACTAAAAATCAAAAAACTAGGCAAAAAACCATAAAACGCAGATTTAAAAAAAACATACAAACATGCTTCAAAAACACATAACATGCAAATCTTAAATCACGTAAACAAGATCAAATATGCAAATCAGAGATTGGCTCTGATACCACCGATGGGTTTTGTTCGGAAAAACATAAACACAGCGGAAGGGATTTCAAAAATTAAAAACGAAAACCCAATTGGTACTCTAATTCGCATAATTGAATCTAAAAGCGTAAAACGAATAAAACTTACTCGTTAATATGAATATGATGATGGAGAAAAACTTCTTCTTCTCCAAACTCGAAATATTGAAGCTTCCAAATCTTCAATCCTTTGGTTTGATTCTTCAAACTTGAACTTGATCCGAACAACGAAAATACGTCGTCTCTAAATCGTCACGCACAAATCAACAGACGAAAAATCCCCTTTCTTCTTTCTCTATGGTCGACGGCTAGGTATAGAGGAGGGGAGGAATATTTTTCTTTCTTTTGAGAGTTGTGTATTCTTCTTCTTCTTACTTGTTCTAAGTCAAAGAGTCCTTATATACCTCATGACTTATTGAACAAGACAAAACAAAAGAGCCCTAATATGTGGCCTCTCAAAGACGCCACTTTGAGGCCTCATAGGCGTCCAATTGGACTCTTTATTTAGCCCCGGGATTTGTTTTGTTTAATTAATTTCTTATTTCAATTAATAATTTATTATATCCAATAAATAAATTAATTAATTAAATAACCAAATTAATTAGATAAATTAATTCATTAATATATTTCACAAGAAAATTATTTAATAATTAATCTTATCAATATAATTAATTATTTCATCTAATGAATAATTAATTATTTTATTTATCCAATAAATTAAAACTCCCAGAAGAAATAATAGAAATTCCTTTTTCTTCATTTTTCTTTGTCAATCCTTTAGCGCGACTCTTTCGGTTCGTTTCGTTTGGCAATGAGAGGAAACCAAAGGAAGTTGGTAATACCTAGCCAGTCACGTAGCCCACTTCGTAACCCACACGAAAATGAATAATAGGATCATTCCGAAACCTTCCAATAGTAAATACCGTATATGTATAAACCCTTTGTTCACGTTCCCCGGTCAAGTGAGAGTCTTGGTTATGTCAAATTCACTGGACTTGATCATATGTATAAATCATAATAAATAGGAGATTATTGAGATCGATTTAGTGCCAAGCACAATCATCTCGTTTGCTTTGGCCAAAGATTTTGATCTCTATTTATCTATAATTACATAGGGTACATACTCATTCACTTATGAGAGAACAAATCCCACATTAGATATCTGCTAAGATTACCACTTGCCCATCAAGTCCGCATTTCGCGGTTGACCCCACCAAAGGGTGAATTAGGTCTAACTACTCTAGTGAAAGACTTAACGTCACAAGTGCATCTTCAGCCTGATACTTCAGGTCAAAGGTTCACATATACCTATTACGCATAATCAGTTCCGTCATTGACAGTCACAGAGTGAAAACCCATGTGATGGAACCGATGCGAGTCGTGTTCGAACATATCAGTTCCACTGACATGTCTACAATCTTAATCTCCTATCATCCCATGATACCAGACAGGCACTCCCATATTGGAGCTAAGATTGTACAAGTATTCGAAGTCTTTATTTGTCCATTAAAGACTTCATATTACTTGCGAACTTATTTTAGTAATCAAAATCAATCTCTCTAGTGCCAATCTTCCTATCCCATAGGAACTAGAGGGATCGCACTGAAAACATGGACAAAAGGTTTTACACAACTTATAGATGCAGATAAGAATTAAGTGAAAACTCAATAATGCCTTTTATTTAAGAAGAGTTTAAGTTCAATACAAGATATATGCCATATACATTCTATCCTCTATGGCATCTGAGGGCATAATCCTAACACCTCTTTGGCCTCATAAGCTCCCTCCATCTGTTTGGTTACCAGCTGGGAGTCGGAATAAACTATCAAGTTTTGTGCTCCTCCTTTTATTGTCATTTTAACCCAATGATGAAGGTTTCATACTCGGCCTCGTTGTTGCTAGCTTTGAACTCAAATTTCACCACATACTCCAGCTGGTCTCCTTCTGGTGTGGTCAGTAGGATTCCCGCCCTGCTGCCCGCATGGGTGGCTGACCCATCTACATGTAGTAGCCATATCTTCTCTTTTTTCTCCCTTTGTTCTTCGCGCTTTGTCATCTCAGTAACAAAATCCGCTAGCACTTGTGCCTTAATTGTCGTGCGAGCTGCATATTCAATCTCAAATTCTCCCAGCTCTACTACCCATTTTATCGTCCTTCCGGACGTACCTACTTTCCCCAGCACCGTTTTTAACGGTTAGTTGGTTTTTACTATAATTTTATATGTCATGAAATAGAGCTTCAGTCTTCTTGCTGTTATCACCATGGCAAATGCTAATTTTTCTATTTCAGAGTATCTAGTTCCAGCATCACTCAACACCTTGCTGACATAGTACACTGGTTTTTCCACCTTCTCTTCTTCCTTGACCAGCACAGTGGTGACGGCCTTCTCGGCTGCCGATATGTATAGTGTCAACGGTTCACCTAGCACGGGCTTGGTCAGCAATGACACCTGGCTCAGATACTCTTTTAGCTCTTTAAAGGCGCGTTTACAATCCTCCGTCCAGCTGAACCCAACCATCTTCCTCAGCACCTTGAAGAATGGCAAGCTTTTCTCTGCTGATTTTGAGATAAAACGGCTTAGAGCTGTGACTCTCCCATTCAGCTGTTGCACCTCGTTTGCGTTTTGTGGCTCTTTCATGTCTTGGATGGCCTTTATTTTTTCAGGGTTAACTACTATCCCTCTTTCTGTGACCATGTAGCCAAGAAATTTCTCGCCATTAATTCCGAAAGCGCACTTAGATAGGTTTAGCTTCATTCTATATCTCCTCAATGTCTCGAAGGTCTGCCGCAAATCCTCCACATGGTTGCTAGTGACACGGCTTTTACTACCATGTCATCTATATATACTTCTATATTCTTTCCTAGCTGATCTTGGAACATCATGTCCACCAGCCATTGATAGGTGGCTCCGGCATTCTTGAGCCCAAATGGCATTACCACATAGCAATAAGTGCCAAATGAGGTAATGAAGCTGACCTTTCTTTGATCTTCTTCATCTAGTGGTATCTGGTGATATCCACTCTGTGCATCCATTGTGCTGAGCAGCTCGAAACCGGCTGTCGAATCGACCAACTGATCTATCCTAGGCAAGGGGTAATGATCCTTAGGGCAAGCCAAATTTAGGTCCCTGAAATCGATGCACATCCTCCATTTATTACCTCCCTTTGGTACTAGCACAGCGTTGGAAACCCATTTAGGAAACTGGATTTCCGCGATGTGTCTTGCTTTCAACAGTTTTTCCAATTCAGTCTTGATAATGGCATCTTTTTCAGGTCCGAAATGCCGCTTCTTCTGGATGACTGGCTGGGCATCCGGATACACATTGAGATGGTGCTAGATCACAGCAGGGTCTATCCCTACCAGATCATCTGCCGACTAGGAGAAGACATCGGCATGCTCTTGTAAGACCTTTATTAGTCCCTCCCTCAAATCTCCCTCTAGGTGAGATCCAATTCTCACTGTTTTCTATGCATCCCCCGGGATCACCTCCACACTCACGAGCTCCCCCACAGGCTCCACATGCGCTGCCATGTTCTTTTCCTGACCTCCTGTTTTGAAGTCGATTTTCCACTTTTTATCCTCCTGGCTTCCTATCTCCTTTCCCAAGGATGCCACGTAGCACCTTCTAGATATACCCTGATCTCCTGACACCTCCCCCACCCCATCTGGTGTGGGAAACTTTATTTTCATGTGGGGTATAGAGATCACTGCTTCGAAGGATATCAAGGCGAGCCTTCCTACTATTACATTGTATGCTGAGGGTGTATCCACTATCAGAAATTTGATCAGTTGGGTTTTTCGGTTAGGCTCTTCTCCTAGAGACACTGGTAGAGTGATTTGTTCGACTGGCTAGACTGTCTCCCTAATGAATCCATACAAAGGAGTGTTGGTATTCTCGAGCTTGATATCTCCTAGGTCTATTTGCTTGTATACCTGGTAAAATAGTATATCCACTAAACTACCACTATCTATGAAGACGCGCTGCACCTGGTAGCTGGAGATGGTAGCAGAAATGAAAGAGCATCATTAACATGGTTTTCGCATCAGCTGGTCCAAAACAGATTTCTCCTTGAGGGCGGCTCTAGCTTACATTTAAGAAAAATTCGGGTATCCGCTCCGCGATTCTTGCTTGCCTAAGTAAACACCTCTTTGAGGTTTCGAGAGGCATTTTCCTTGATATCATATGTATGACTCCTTTCTTGGATTCATTGGCTACTACTTCAGCTAGCGCACCATGGCTGTTAGCTAGAGGGTTGGACCTATTGCTCGGCTGTTAAGGGAAATGTCCTCTCCCTTCTGGTCCAATTCGCCCAGTTGTTCCGCTTCTTCCTGCTCCGCGACCTGGATTACCTCTTCCTCTATGCCAAAGGTTCCCTCTTCCTCACCTCGAAGTTCCCCCTAAATGGCTTCTGGTAGGACCTCCTGAATAGATTCCGACACTGTTATGCACCATAGGCCCCTTCATTTGGCCTGATCTGATAAAGCGTTCAATTTCTTCCGCAAAATCCTTACAACCATCTGTATGATGTTTGTACTCTCTGTGGAAACAGCAGTAGGGCCATGTCATCTGGCCCTCTGGTGCAGAGGCCACTCCTTTGCTGTCCACCTCCATGATGCGTTGGCTTAGTTCCCCGGGTGCTGGCCTATACGGTAGTTGATCTTGCATCCTACCCGGTATGGGTGCGAGCGTGTTCTATCTTCCTCTTATCCATTTCTAGTCTCTTCTTCTTTCTTATCCTTTCTCTGCTCAGATCGTCTCATTAGTTGAGCATATTCCATATTAACGTATTTCTTCGCCCTGCTCAGCAGGTCATCGAAGTTGTTCGCAGGCTTTTTAGTAAGTGACTTGAATAGGTCACCCTCACGCAACCCTTGTGTGAATGCGCTAGATTTCAGCTCGGCTGTAGCAGCTGGGACTTTCAGTGTGGCAGCATTGAAACGCTTTACATAAGAACGCAGCGTCTCATCTCCCATCTGCTTGATGTTGAACAAAGTTAGCAGAGTTTTTCATGTCTTTTGCTGCTGGAAAACTGGTGAAGAAACTTGCTGCTGAACTCTTGGAAAGATCCAATAGATCCCTCCTTTAGCTGATTGAACCACAGCCGGGCTGACTTGGTCAGCGTGGTCAGGAAGCCTCTGCACTTAATTGTGTCTGTGTACTTGTGCAGCAGGGCATAATTTCTAAAAGTGTACAAATGATCCTCTGGATCAGAAGTACCATCATAGGGCGTGATGGAGTGAATCCTAAAATCTCTTGGTAAATCTTCTCTCATGATAGTTCCAGTGAAGGAAACCCCACGATCTTCTTGCTGTTTCCCTCCTGCTATCCTTCTCTCTATCTCTTCCATTTTCCTAGCCATAGCTTCAAACTTGTCTTGGCTATCTTTCGACTTGTTTAGCTTATCCGGCACCTCCAGAAGGGACCGAGCCGACTCGTAATTGCTAGCCTCGTCCTCGAGATCTTTATTCTTTTCTTTCCAGCCATCGAGCTGATATCGGCAGGGTTCACCTGAAGTGTCAGCTCTCCCTGGTGCTTGTCTTTTCTTTTGTGCCGCATGAACGTCGCCTTCTGGTATTTTGTCTTGCTTGGCCTTGGGTGGTGGGATCCACCCTTCTTGATCATCATCTCCTAACCATCCAGCGCATCGTGTTTACCGCCCCTCCGAGGCAAGATACTTCCTGCGAGGCTCTCCCTCTTCTTCTTCTTCGGGTTGAGTTAGAAACTTTGCCCTGCTGATTCTCTTATCGTAAATCACTTCGGGAGTGATTCCTATATCATCTACACCACCTTCTCTTGGTGCCACTGGAGTTCTCTCGTGTACCTGCGACATTAAATTTCTTTTGTACCTTCTGGATTCTTGCGGACCTGAGTTTTTCATGGCCTTCTTGATAGCTGCATCCACAATTGCTTGCAACTGCTTAGCCGTTAAGTGGTAAGAAGGATTTGATGCTAACTGATCGGCTCCCTGCTCAGCCAACCCTTCTGGCTGCAGCAAAGTCTCCTTCTCGCCGGCTGGATCCTCGGCTGCTTTGTCCATCAGTAACTCTTGGATCTCATCAATCAGTCGCCTAGCTATGATAGGTTCATGATTATCTTTGCCTGAACAAAGTAGCATCTTCTCTTTCCCTTAGTTCCTCATAGCCTCTTGCATTTCGGCCATGCCTCTTCCTGCCATCAAGATTTCGAAAACAAATACTCAAGAAAGATAAATAAAATTTACCTCACGCCTTAAAGCTCAATTTCCCACAAACGACGCTAATTGATGTGCGTCCGATTCACACCAACATTATTTATATTATATTTTAGGATAATTGAGTATAATATGTGAGGCAATATATATATATATATATATATCTTACACGTATTTTGACAGAGTAACCATGTAAAAACATAAAAGTTCCCTTTTCATTCATCTTCCATGGGAGTATATATACAAATCTTGAGGGCTTAAATTGATTACAGCAGCTGGCGCGATATTTGCTATTTTCCTTATCTAACTATGGTGAGAACGAGCAATTAAGGTAGCTGAAAATCAGGGGGCGTGCCCAGCAGCAGATCCAGCAAGGATTAAGCCCAGACTGCCTTGATTGAAGGAGGCCCAGTATGGTAAGGGCTTGATTCTTGGGCCATGTCTTCCTCCTAATTGATCTTGACTTGTTCTTGTCTCTTGGTCAAATTCTTTCTATAATTCAGCTTGGATTCAGCAAGGTAGGTCGACCTCCTGGGCCGCAGCCCTCACAAGTACAAAAATTAACCTTTCCTTATTAGTATTTGGGCTTCTCTTAGCTTGGCCCAATTTATGTATTTTTCTCCCACATCAAGTTTCATGTTCTACAATATTTTATTATTAAGTTGATGACAGTAAGATATCTTTATAAACTACACTCCTTTTATGCACATTAGTTTGACATGATTGTCTTCCATTTTCAGCCAATACTTTCCTTGAATGTTGTGAGACCTTCTAGGTATTAAGACATTCAATTATCTATGCCTGAAAACATGATTAGGAAAAAAAAAACCAATATTATTACTTGTGGTACAATTAATTTCATAATAAATAGAATATTTATGAAAAATTTTGTTGAATAATTAGAAGGATAACAAAAATTATATTGTGAAATACAACATATGCTTAGAGATTAATTTTTAGGGGAAATTACTAAAACCCCCCCAAAAATAATTTTTTATATCCAAAAACACCATAAAAATATTGTTCAATCTCAAAAATCCACTCTACAAACTTTTCATTCAAAGATCCCCAAAAGTTAAGATTAAGAACTTTTTTTGACTAAATTATCCTTCATTTATTAAGTTTTTTGTGGTAAAAAGTAAGTCTTCATTACCAAACAGCAAAATATTACAAACTATCGTCACACTGTCATGTATGACTATACAGTGTGCTCAATTAATGAAAATTCAAAATAAAAAAACTTGATTTACAGCCGAAACCAAAACTTTACACTAATTTTTCTAGATAGTTTGTATTTCTATGTTTCCTTGTCTGCCCTGTACAACCACTAATTCGCAGACTCGGTTCATTCTTCAAAATACCAAAAACTATTTTATAGTGCCGCTCAACCTTAACGAATATTCTCCTATTATGTTCTTCCCAAACCTTGTACACCACCCCTGTTACTCCAGCAATGATAATCTATTTTTTCAGCTGCCATCCTTTAAATGAAAATATCACCCATCGTTTCCATCTTCCGATCTGTGTAGGGCAGTTCAGCCCTTGCAACCAATTCAATGTGTCTTTCAACAATTGTCTAGCCCAATTACAATTAAAAAATAAATGATCCACATTTTCAATTTCAACACCACACAGCACACATGTACAATCAGTGATTGAGATAAACTTACTTAGCCTTTCTCTGGTAAGAAGTCGTTCCTGAAGTGCCAACCAAGTGATGAATGCATGCTTAGGGATATTAATTCTATTCCACGCTATTTTGCCCTCTTTGAATACAGTTGTATCCCTTTTTAGCCAATCATAGCAACTTTGAACAGTGTATTAGCCCTTTTTTGTGAATCTCCATTGGTTGTGATTAAACCCTCATCTTATGGTATTCTTCACCTAGTCAATTTTTTTCCTAACCCAACTACAATCCATTGGTGGACTGTAATCTCAAAATTCCTTGTCCTTTAAGTATATTTCTACAATCCATCTAACCCAAAGACTGTCTTTCTTTAGTGCAATCACCCACACTTTTTTTCCAATCGAAGCTATATTCTATTCCTTGAAACTTTTAAGTCCCAATCCACGATTCTTCTTTTTTGTACATACCTTGCTCCAACTTATCAAGGCCACCTTCTTAATCATTTTTGTTTCCCCCCCAAAGGAAATCCGTGCATTTTTGTACTAATTTCACTATAGATTATGGCAAAACAAATATTGAAGACCAGTACACATGAAGTGAAAATAGGATAGAGTTAATCAATTGATTCCTTCCAGCATATGATAGGTTCCTTGAAGCCCATGTCACTAATCTAGCAACTATTTTCTCCACCAATATTTGACAATCCATTTTATTCCATTTGGTTGGTGATAATGGAACTCCCAAATATCTAATTGGGAATTCACCCTCTCCAAACCCTGTAATCTGTTGGATTTTCTCCTTTAGTTCCTGATTGACACTCCTTACAAATATATGAGATTTTGCTTAGTTGGAAAACAGTCTCGTTGTTTCAGAGAAGTTCTTAAAACTTTCCCATAAGATTTGCACAGACTCTTTTGTAGCTTTGCAGAAATAACATCAAGTCATCTGCAAAACATATATTGGTTAATTTGAGCTGCTTACAGGCTGGATGAAATCTGAATGCGTTCTTTTGTGCTGCTAGTCTAAGACATCTAGTCAGATACTCCACAACCATAACAAAGAGGAGGGGTGAAATAGGGTCTCCTTGTCTGATCCCGCTTTTTCCTGGAAAAAAATCCATGTGTTTCTCCATTGAGTACAAGTGAGAAGCTAACTGTACTGACACACTCCATTAGCCATTGCGTATATTGTTGGGGGAAATCTGTATCCCTCCATCATCTCCCTCAAGAAATCCCAATCCACAATATCATAGTCCTTTTTTATGTCAATTTTCATCAAGCACCTATGAGAAACATTCTTTCTGTTATACAGTCTGACTAGTTCTTGACTAATCAAGACATTCTCAATTTAGATCTCCCCTACACAAAAGCCCCTTGATTCTCATTGATGATCATGGGCAACACCTCTGCTAGTCTATGTGAAAGTTGTTGGGATCGGTACAACCCCCGGGGACATCGAGCACAGCGGAAGACATATAAATTTAAAAAATAAAGCGGCATCCCCGAAATTAGGGCTAGATAGACATGGTACCATCGGATTCAAAACTATCCTAGAGATTAGTTTACTCGTGTTTACCTCTTGAAGACCAAAAATACTATAAGATCTTTCCATATCTTCAATATTTATCCTAATATATATTTATAAGATCTTTCCATATCAATTAGTTACCTAATTAATTAGAATAGATCCTACCAAATATATTATAGGATAGATATGTTAAATATATATATTGATGAATAAGATAAATCCTCCACCAAATCTATACACATATATACACGCCCACATGTATAATATATATATATATATATTTCCTCTTCACATATTAACTAATTAGACCACTAAGTAATTAATTAGTCTTTCCCAATTGAATAATCTAAGATTAAATTAAAAGAATATTAGTAATTAAGACCACTTAATTAATTATTCTTTTTCTCGATTAATTAATTCCAAATAATCTCTCCATTAATTCACAAAGAATTAACTAGCCACTAGGTACTACACTAAGTATTGTGTGTGACCCCTTAGGCTCATTAACAAGCTAGCAATAAGTCCTTCCATATGCCAGATTAGTTATTCATAATAATTAACTGGACCTTGGATTAATTTCACCTATTAACCCGAGGAACCTATTGGTCATGGTTCGATGTCTAGCAACGTCGCCACGACTTCCTAGATGTTAACGATGAAAAATTCAAACCTATCTAGATTTCGATCTTTGTGTGAGTCGAATCCTTTCATCTTTTTTCCCTCTAAGACCTAGGGCTTGGCGACCGTCCAAACCCTAATAGCCTCAGAAACAATGACTATGTTGGTTCCACTAATGATCCGTTCTTCTAAGCAGGGATCGCCAATCCCTCTTATAAGATAATGCTCTGGCCAGAGACTTTTTGATCATTCAGTTTCACTCAACTACATAGGAAATACCGGGTACTTATGACCTTGGATGAATCCCTTCTGACTGTCAATTGTTCTGCTATACTACCAGACTATACCCAACATACACGCCGTATGACTCTCCTAGAGTGCACGTGCATATCAAAGCAGAGTGGGTAGTACCCTCTCCAATGACATCTCAGGTCTGAGGATTATCTCACACTACGAAAACTGAAGGACTTCAAGTTCGACAGCATCAACGAGGAATCCTTGCGGGGCCATTCAATCCCATAAACGTATGGATCTTCATGCATGTATTGGCTACACTAGCCATTGATAATGAAACGCGTCAACCTCTTGGAAGAGTTACACACATGAACAAGTCTTGGCGAGGCCAGTGATATCCCACATCTCACAGCCTCTATGACTTGGAATAATATTTAGGATTACGGTCTTTGAGAGCATTCCATATGTATCCCGGCCGCTTCCCTAACCATATGTAATCCATGAGATCTTTATCTATACTAACACTAGTTATAACAATAAAGAAGCATTCCGTAATAGGTTTGATATAATCTGAATGATAAGACTGATACAGTGTCAATGTTCAAGCCAACAGATGGCTTGCTGGGCACATAACACTTTCAAAAGCATTTTTGAAATGCACTTATATACTGTGTTGCAGCAGGCTATGGGCCTAAACTCACTTGCCATGATAGGGTTCTCCACATTAGGTGTAAGAGCCAATAGTGTAAAATTGAGTTGTTTAAGAAGTTTCCCATTCTGAAAAAACTCTAGAATAGCATCAATGATCTCTTCCCCCACAATATGCCATGAGATCTTGAAAAATCCACTCCCAAAGCCATCAGGTCCCACGCTTTTAGCACTATCTATACTAAACAATGCCTTCTTCACTTCTGTTCTACAAAATGGCTGTATTAATCTCAGTTGTTGCGCCACTGTTAGTCTTGGCCCTGCTGCAAATACACTATCCTCAGTTTCTTTTCGTGAGATTTTAGTACCAAGGAGGCCATTATAAAAATTCAACAAAATGATTACTGACTTCTGCATAATCCGTCAATATGTCACCATTCCAATCAGTTATAGAGACTGTTTGATTTCTGTAATTCCTTTTTTTTAGCATCAGATGAAAGAACTTTGTGTTTTGGTCCCCCATTTTTATCCAATCTGTCTTTGTTTTCTGTTGAAAGTATTTGGTCAATACTTCATTCTTTTCATGGACTATACTCTTTGCTAGTTTCTCTTGAAATTGTAGTTGATTTTCTTGTAATCTACCTTCTATCTCAAACAGATGCATTCTAGCTTGCTCAACTTGTTCTTCAATCTGATGAAATTTGGTTCTATTTAGTTGTCTAAGTCTCTCTTTCATTCCCTTCAATTTTTTACTTGCAACATACATTTTACTTCCTTATCCCAACCTGCCTGAACTACTTAGTTAAATTGAGGGGATGTACTCCATATATTAAAGTATTTAAAAGGGATATGCCTTTGAGCTTCATGCACTTGCATGTTTAGTACAATAGGTGTGTGATCTGAGACCCCTCTATCCTTGGATATTCATTGCACACCACTCATGATTTACTAGAACTCTGTCTATTTTAGAATAAATTTGAACCCCTGTATCATGGCAATTACTCCATGTAAATTCCTTCCCTTTCCATCTCATTTCCAGCTCACACTCATCAATACATGCTTGAAATTCAACAATCTCGTTAACAGTGACTGGATTTTCCCTAATCTTTCTGTCATCCTCAGCACAATGTTAAAGTCACCTAGAAGAACCCAAGGAACAGTTACAGTACTGCATATTGTTTTCAAATCTTCCCAGAACACCCTTCTCTCATGTGCATGATTATATGCATACACAAAAGTATACAGAAATGTCTTATTACTTATTAACTGCACCACTTCACAATGAATGAATTGTGCAGTGATCGTATTCACTCTTACATCAAACAATTCTTTCCTCCATAGTATCCAAATCCTCCCTCTTGGGTTAGCTTGATTATTATCTAGGCTCCCCCATTGTGGAAACATTTGATTGTGGACTTTTCCAATATTCTGCAACTTAATTTTATGTTCTAGGATCCCCATTACTCCAATAGCCAGTTTATTACAGAGAACCATCACCTCTCTTTGCTTATTCTGGCTGTTCAGGCCCCTAGTATTCCATACTCCTAGGTTGTGCATCATTAGCAACTCTGACAATTACCTGCCTATCCCCTATTTCATACTCCATTCCTTCTCTTGTAGTGTGGTAGATGTCAGGCCCTAATTTTTAGCCCTAAAAGGGGCCTAAACTAAAAGCGTGAACCTTTCAATTAAGTAGTCCAATCCAAAATTTGACACACTTCGACAATTTATCTAGTAGGGTCACGGCTTTAACGTCAACCAAACATATTAAGTAACTTACTATTCATGGCTCAATCTGCAATACTCACCTCTAGGATTGTCCATGTCTACACTCATGATCCTCCATGCCAATCTCATTGCTCAACTCACCTCTAACTGGAAAGAAGGAAGTGAAATATGTAAGCAAAGGCTTAGTGAGCGCCAGTGTTCATGTGAAAGGTGCTTAAAATAGTTTTTAGACCCAAAATCATAAGTTAATGAGGTGAAATCAATAATAGTTTTTATTTTTCAAAAGATCATTGAAATAGTTAAAATGAAATTTGCGTTCATGATAGCAGTTAAGCAATAGGTGATATGACACCAAAACTTTTGTATAAACACTTAGTATATGCATTCAATCAATAGGCAGTTTCAGTGAACTTTACATTTCACATTTAAGCAGTAGGGGGCCATGTTAGTAGTAGCATCGCGTCCGATGACTTTGCTCATAGCACTTTGGGTCCCGCTGCTTCTTCCTTGTCACCCTTGAACAATCGGCGTAAAAGTCATCACCTTATGCCTCCCCACTTAGGCTCGCGAAGTCCGTTTGGTCATAACCCGGGTATGCCACAATTCAATTCCTACGACACACTCACCCTCAGAACACTCCGTCTTTAGGTGCTGGGATTTGGCCGTGGATAGCGAGAACCGTTTTAAAACCGCAGGCTCGTGCCTATCCAACCGAACCCTAGCCCTATCCATGCCCGACACTTAGATCCGACACTCAACCATATATAATATGCTATCATATAAATTCACAGTTGATGCAATACTGGCCCTTTGGCTCATAATACAATAATCAGTCAATTTTAGTGAATAAGTGTCAAAAAGTCTGTTGAAGATATACTTTCTTGGAAATCATTTTCTCCAAAATATGCATTTAAAACGATTCATGACTTTGGAAAAATGTACAATGCAATGGTTTAGAAAAAGTACTTTTGATATTATCTAAAAAACATTGAAATTCATTTATTTGATAATGGTAAAGCCATAACAAATTGCATATAAATATATATAGGACGTAGTAAAACTTCCTTCCAGTTTTGAAAGACATATAAATATAGTTTTGCGAGGCAACTCACCGACCGAATAATCATCGACCTTCACTTTGATCGCTCTATTTTAGTCGAGTACATAGTTCTTCGGATAGCTCAGCGGTTCACGTTCTATAGATGATTACTGGATCTTGTCGATAGCATCTTGGATCACGTCTACGCATAGGGCTCGATGAAGATGATGAAAGACTTTGATTTTTTTTTTTTTTTTACGTATTTGAGCTCTTTAACGAGATTCGAAAGTCTTTGTCTTGAATCTGAGGTGTTGATACCCCTCTGCATCATTGACGCCGGAAGTTCTCTCTATTTTTCCCTTTCTCTTTCTTCAATTATCATTGTAGGATAATCATCGGAGTCAACTGAAGATCCCATTATTATACGATGATTAATGCTTTTGTAGTTTTCTTTATCTTTCTTAGAAAGCGCCACATCCTCGATTTTCGGTTGCGTTTGGGTAAGAAATGGAGGCCGATATAGCCGTCATTCTCTTTGATAGTTTATTCACTTCGGTCGTGGCTATACACGTGGAAAGGTTGCCGCTAACTTTCTTTGTCTCTTAATCCTGGTTCATAATCCATATGCTTATTCACTCGAGCCAGTACCCACGTTGCCAACTATACAAATGACTAATGGTGTTTTCAATTGGTTCGCTGACATAGGTTGATACTTGAGAATAAGGGTAAAGTTTATTAGAATAACATAAAACAATTGAAGAGGTAACTAACTCAAATGATGGAGGAATTTGAGATTTATTCCAATTGTTGTACATGAATTAGCTAGAAGATTAATTGAGGCAATAAAGAAACGGCGATTAGAGATGAGTAATTGGACTAATCAACAATAGATTCAAGAAGACGAGAACATGAAAGTTTTCAAAAAAAATGGAATTTCAAGATGAAGGAGCTTATTACATGAGAGAGAAAAAAATATATATAAGCATCCCTTGGAATCTTCCAGTGAACATAATGATAGTTACAAATCTCAAATAGACACAATAGATTGGAAAGAGAAATATACAATAAAATGACACTTTTTAGAAAGAAGAATTGAAGAACTAAGAATGGTTGCAAGAAAAAATGTGATTCAATATGTGCACAAGAATAAAAATAATCAATTCAATTAGAAATTGCACGACTTATGTACTGTAACAAGGATCAAAATGCAAATGGTTGTTGTCCCAAAATTCAAGAAATATGTTGATTACTTGGATAAATTTGAAGGCAAGAAACGAAAGAAAAGTTTCACGTAAAGGCAAAAGATCAATGGATTCAAAAGATAATCGATGTAAATGGGTTAAGCAACGGTTCATGGAGAAGAGTATCAAAATGGACTCCAATAAAAGTGAATAGTTACAAGCTCAAGGTTCAATGAGAGGATTGGTCAATTGAGTATCACAAATATAGTCAAACATCAATTTTCACATAAAGGAATCAAGAGACATTGCGAATCAAAAGAGAATTATTATGTCTCAATAGTTGGAGTAGAATAGAAAATGTAATTCAAAATGATGAGTCTATAATAAGAGTGAATCCGCCTCAAAGGTTAACAACTCAACATGTATTGGAACTTATGAATAGAATTATAGAACAAAATGTCAAGAGGTTTCCGAAGAGTGGATATAAAAATAAATTCCAAGGAATGAAACTCTCTAGAATGAAATTATGAACAATAAAGAATTCCGAATACGAGAGTTTCTCAATCATGAAAGGAACATAACACCAAGGATTTTGGAAACCACCTTGTAGACAAACCAACTTTCCAATCACATTACACCAAGGATTTTGGAAACTCTTGCCACTAACAACATCTAAATTCAAACTCTAGTGGTTATCTCGAATTTTACCATAGAACCAAAATAAGGGGTATTTCAAAACAAAGAAACTGGAAACTAAAACAGCACACTGGCATAGATCGTTTGGTGGCCATTTCTGGACTATTTCCTCATCAATTTTCAACAAACTTTACCATTCAACATATCTACACTAAATAAGGATTCTAAATATGATTTTTCATGTATAATCAGAGCATAGGAAATGGGGTTTTTGGGCAATTGAATATAGAACACAGATTCTGGAATTGAAAAGAGCTTACTGGCAGTGATGCTTTAAATGCAAATTCTGTAATGATTCCTCAACGATTTCCAAAGAAAATTACCTGTAATAATATCTACACTCATAGAGGTTTCGAAATATGGTCTTTCATGCATGATCAATCAACCGGAAGAGTTGTTTCTTGTCAAGCAAAAACAGAATACAGTTCTGAAAATTAAAATCTGGACAGCTTTGAGCAAGGTTTGAAGCCATTCTAAAACTTTCGATAGCAAATAAGAAAAATCGGATTCCATAGTGTCATTCCTCATTGTTTTGTAAAGAATTTGAGCTAAAGAACACTCAATTTGGACATCATTTCGTCCCTCAAAACTTGAAAATACAAACATTGCCAGTGCTGAAAATGTTGTGCGAAAATGCTGATATTTCCCCTCTTCATTGCCTCTTGATGTTTCAAGGAAAGGGATGAATGTATAGGGGTATATATAGAGTTGCAACAAGGACTAATATGCAAATATTTCTTCTTTTCCCTTTTTAAATGTGATCCCTAATGCAATTATATTTACATTCAAACCCCTAATAGATATTATCTAATAAAAATAATTTCAATTCACTTGTTTAATATAATATCTTGACTTATTAGTTATAAAACTAATAATTTCTAATAGAGTATAGTACTAGTCATCAAATTAGTATTTTATTATTTTAAAAAAAACGCGGGTATCACAGTAGACCTCATTACTCTTTGATGTTTCCCCTCTTTCTAGTATTGTTTTCCCACTTCGAGTAACAATTTGCCATTTATCTGTTTGTTCTGGAGGTGTAGGTTTTGGTCCCTGCACCCGCTCTATTTTTTCCTCTTGTGCAGGTGGTTTCTGCTTAGGTCTCCATACAACTTTCCCTTTCTTCCTTTTACACTCTGCCTCCTCATGTCCAAACCCTTTGCAATAGTCACACGTGGTTGGTTTCCACTCATATACCACCTTCTGCTCCAACACAATACCTCTCTCATTCTCAAAGAACACAGATTCAGGCATTTGTTTGATATCTACCTCCACCAAAACTCGAGCATATTGAATTCTGTCTTTTGCCATGGTCATGTGGTACGCCATTATAGGATTACCCACCAAACTTGTGATTTTACTCAAAGAACTGGCACTCCAGTATTTCAAATCTAAGTCACCAAGCTGAATCCATACAGGGACTTTATCAACTTCTTTGTTATTGTAATTGTGATTTTCAGTCCAAGGGACAACAATTAAGGGCCTACTATCAAAATGAAATACCCCTATATTAATCACTTCATCCCTTTGTTCCACAGATTGAAATCTAACTAAGAACATTTCATTAGGTTTCATCACCACTTTATCAATTCCATATTTTCCCCAAATCCTATGGATATAACCATTAATAACATGAAATGGAGGATTTGCACCCAAAATGTAACATACCAGCGCTGGTTTCCAATATTGAATTTCTGATTCAATATCCTCATGTGCAATTCTCCCAATTTTCTGGCCTTGCTTGGTTTCTGGCTGCATGAATTGAAGCTTCGCCCCTGCACTTTGCAATTTAGATATATCAAAGAAGTCCCAGACTGTACTTACTCTATTTGATCGGAGATGCATTCTCCTTCTTCGTCTGCTCTTTTCGCTTCTGGCCCGGAGATTGCAACTGATTCTGTATTTTCTGCAAACATTCATGTATGGCTGCTGTTACCCCCTCATCTTGGATCGATTGCTTCGCCTGTAATTAGGCTTTGCGTAGAATAGTAGTGAGTCCCCCCAATTCTTGGTCCTCTTCTCTTTCACCCTCATCCCCAATTTCAAATTCGCCCCCCACCTATGTCTGCTTCCTTGTTACTGATTTAGGGTTTCTACTCTCCTCATTTTGAATCGGTAATTGAGTGCGTGATGTTACTATGATCTCCCTGCTAGCTTTTGTTTGGCCCTTTTTCCTCTTGGCCATGGCCGCGGTACACGTGTGCTAACGTGCGTCGAGAGTGTGAAGGAAGAAAGGAAAAAAGCTACTTTAGTATTTGTATTGATCCCTTCATTTATTAAGATAAGAATTGATCAATTGATTTTTTTTATCAAATTCTTTTTATTTAAAATTTTCAAATTGATAAGTTGAGTAATACATATTTTTATTTTTAGTATTAAATATTTTTCATATTTTTATATAATTTATTTGTTATTTTACTATGATAATTATCTAAAAAAATAATTTTTAATTTTTTTTAAAAGATTAAAAATTTGTATTTTTTAAAATAAAATTATATTTAGTCAATTATCAATATAAAATTTCTAAATAAATAAATTTTTATACAAAACTACAATTAATTAAGTTTTTAGTCTAGAAGACTGAGGACAATTAAGTTCATAAATTTGTTAACCATAAATCTGGGGCTTTTTGGAAAGAAAAGTTAGTGGAATGAGTATTTTGGATTGGAAATTTTTATCAAGGGTTTTTTGAATATAAAAATTTATTGTAGAGGTTTTTTAATTTTTACTAATTTTTATTTATTAGTTTCTATCCAGAAATAAAATTTTCTTCTATGTGCAATATCGTCATATTTTCTCAAAAAAGGATTTAAGTTTTAAGTTTTAATTTTTAAATCGGAAGGTAAATTTTCACATATTCAATAAATGCATATTTACTATATACTAAAATACAACTATAGTTGATCAAAACACGTCAACCTGTCATTTGCCAATGCGGTTTGGTTTGGGTTGGGACGGAGTAAATTTGGTTGAACAGGGGGGCCATTTTATAATTTGATGCAAAAGAGGAATCGAAGTGCATAACATAATTTTGTCATCCGCTGTATTTCTTCTGTACACAACATTTTACAGTCAGCAGTCTCTCTATATTCATTCTCCCTTTGGCTCTAATTGGGGAAAAGAAAAACGAACGTAAAAATAAAATCCAAACCCCACTCTCCAAATACCTTAAAATTTTCTCGATTCACACTCGGAATTTCTCTAAATTTCCCACGAACCGATCATTTTCGTTCAATATTCAGTTGTGCTGGACTAGATCTCATCGAATTATAATATATATATATATATATGTGGTAATTGGACGGATGAAGTAATGTGATGTGATAATTTGGGAGGAGGGGTTAATTATGGAACAATTCGAGGCTTATTTCCAAAGAGCGGATTTGGATCGAGATGGAAGGATCAGTGGAGCTGAAGCTGTTGGTTTCTTACAGGGATCCAATTTACCCAAACAAGTCCTTGCTCAGGTCCATTCTTATTCATCTTTTAATTCTGTTTTTTTTTCCTTTCTTTCTTTCTCATCGGGTGATAGAGTGTGTTATGTCGTACTAGTTAAATTTGGGTTTAGCTCTGCTGAATTGAATTTTGAAATTGAGCTATTTAGATAGTTACAAGGATTGGAATGTGTTTGAAGATGTAGTGGTTTGGTATCCAACAGCAACTTTGATGGTTTTAATGATTATTTGGATTGTGGACGGTTGTATAAACTAGATATGTGACCTTGATTCTAGTATTTATTTAGTTTGGCTATAAATTTGTATGATGCGCGCTTTCAACTAATGGTGATGTTGGGTTTGATCCAGAGTTGGGCAAGAGAGTTTATATTCCACCACATACTTCTTGACTCGAGTTTAATGTCAAACAGAAGAAAGGAAAAACTACATTTGACTATAGCTTGAGATTAGTCATGATAAAGACTGTAGTTGTTGAAATATCCGCATCTTATAGTTTTAGATGCAACTGTTTTTCATCATCAGGATACAACATGATATGAACAACAGTTGTAGTAATATGGTTTTCATGGCGGGGTTGGTTACAGATTTGCCACGATCTTTTGTTATTCTTTTTAAAGTCTTGAATTGAAGTACCCAGCTCCTTTTTTAATGATTTTCTTGAGGGCGTAATAATTTTTTTTGATGGAGCTCCTTTAAAACACGTCTTCACTGATGATGGTAGTAGTACATGTTTTGAGATTGTATAGAGGACCTGCTAGTAGCAGTTTATTCTTTTTGTGTGAGAATCTGTCTTTCTTTCTTTCTTTCAGTAATCAGGCAAATTAAAGCCTTGTCTAGTTTAATCGTCTGCCACATCTTTCAGTTCATTGTTCATTCTTACTTATACTGGCACATAAGTCTCTCCAGACTGCTGATTTAGATTTTTGATGAAACTATCGCATGAACATTCATGAAATTGTTTCATTTTATTGCAGATATGGACATATGCTGACCAGAATCACACTGGATACCTCAGCCGTCCTGAGTTTTATAATGCTCTTAAGCTTGTAACAGTGGCTCAAAGCAAGCGAGAATTGACGCCTGATATTGTGAAGGCAGCACTATATGGTCATGCTTCGGCCAAAATCCCAGCACCACAGATAAATCTTGCAGCCATACCTGCGCCACAACCAAACTTGGGAACCCCTGCACCTTCACCACAGACGGGTGCACCTTCCTTGCCATCTTCTCAAACTTTTGGCTTCAGAGGGCAAGCTCCTTCAAGTACGAGTGTCAACCAACAGTATGGACCAACATCTTCAACTACAGGCATGAACCAGCAGTTTAGGCAGGTCCAACCTTCAATTACAGGCATAAATCAGCAGTTTGGGCAGGTCCGACCTTCAGTTACAGGTATGAACCAGCAGTTTGGGCAGGTCCAACCTTCAAACACAAACATGAACTGGCAGTTTGGACAGGCTCAACCTTCAAGTACAGGTATGAGCCAGCAGTTTGGGCAGGCACCTCCGAGTGCAAATACGAACCAGCGATTTATCCCCTCTCAAGGTAACCAGTCAATGAGGCCTCCTCTATCCGTACCTACTGGTGCTGTTTCACGCCCACCTCGGGTTGCGGGTAGTCTGAATAGTCCCGGGGGAGGTAGCATGGTAGGTCCTGGTGTTCCAAACTCAAACACTGATTGGCTTGGTGGAAAAACTAGTGCAGTTTCCACTGGACCAGTGACAAACGTCCTAAACAAAGGAGGTAGTCCCCTAGATCAGCTTGCAGCATTTTCCTCAACAGCCGCCAGGGATCCAAAAGGCTTAGTTGGTTCAGGACGTGGGTCTACTTCTGATCCAATGTTTGGAGGGGATATGTTCTCTGCCAACCCATCTTCATCACAACAGGTTTCATCTGCTCCACTACACCGGGCGAGTAGTTTGCCTACGTCTTCAGCTATTGTTCCGATAACTTCCAGTCCCCAGCCTTCAGCTAAACCTGATCCATTTGAAGCTTTGCAGAGCACTCTTGCCAAACCATCTACTGGGTTTCAGGCTCCGCAGACACCGTCTCTGCCAAAATCTAACCAACAGGTTCCAACTCAAGTTACTTCCTCAATCTCGTTATCTGGAGTCCCACCGGGTTCGGGGAGTTCTACATCAGAGCAATCTCAGATATCGTGGCCAAAAATGACACGTGCTAGCATTCAAAAGTATGCAAAAGTTTTTATGGAAGTAGACACTGATAGAGATGGGAAGATCACTGGTTTGGAGGCACGCAACCTATTCCTGAGCTGGAGACTACCACGAGGTACAAACTGTTGTCTTCATTTTCCTTCTTCCTTCTGCATTTGATTACAATTAATGTTTGGCATCTTTGACAGTGTTTCAATTTTGGTTCTGTTGACTGGAATTCTTGTGGATGTAGACTTTGTAGTTTGTATCATGCATACTTTTTGTTTTTACGATATGTTGCATATGAAACTTGATTCATTCAAGTTTGAGTATGATTAGAATTGACATACTTTTCTGTTCTGATACAACCTATGAACCTCAAATTATCAAATAAGTAAACTTTAGTGAATATATATAAGTGAATCTTGGTTGGTGTGCATCCTGTTTACGTTTGGGAATTTTGTTTGTGATTCTGGTCATACTGAGACCAAATTGTCATAATTTGATGATAAATTGCCATGATCAGAAAGATCAACTGGAAGATACTGAAAGCACTTATGTAGTTACCTGTTTTTCCTTTAATTTTCCCCCTACTCTGGTAGTGAAATTCTTTTATATTTCCTAGTTCTGTTTTCTGAACACAGTTTTGACTTTCATAAGCATCTTCTGTTTGTCACTAGATTAGAACTGCTTGCTGATTATTTCAGTTATACCTGTGCACTCACTACTTGAAAATTGTTCCTTGCAGCCTGTATAGTCAATGTTAATATTTTGACGAGCTTTGTGAGAATAATCATGAGAGAAACATTTTTTTCCCCGAGGCCCTGCCCCTCCTAGAAATTATTGATGGCCATTTAAATATATTCTTGGTTATCCACTTGAAGTGGAGCTGAAATCACGCAGTGACCTGCATTATCATCGACATTCTATAGTTTTCAACTCATCAAATCCTGCACTGTTTTTGATAACATCATGCTTAACAATATTTTTGTGACCTTTCCCAGAGGTATTAAAGCAGGTATGGGATTTATCGGATCAAGATGGTGATAGCATGCTATCTTTGAGGGAGTTCTGCATTGCACTCTATTTAATGGAGCGATACAGGGAAGGACAGACACTTCCATCTACACTTCCCAATAGTGTCATGCTTGATGAAACTTTATTGTCTTTGGCTGGTCCACCTACTGCTTATGGAAACATGGGGTGGGCCCCCACTAGTGGTACTGATTTGACTTGCTATTCAGGTATTTTAATTTCATTTATGATATTCATTCATTTTTATAATGTTTATTCTCCTATTGATATCTAGGCATCAGACCACCCCAGCAAGGGTTGCCTGCTGGCCAGCCTCCAATGCAGCTACAGCCTGATGGATCAACACAATTCAATCAGGAAATTGCAAGAGATCCTGCAATAGATATTTCCCATACTAATCAACTCAGCAATGGGCAAGATAATCCTTTGAGTACTAAGGGTCAGGATGCAGCAGGAACTAATGAAAAGGTAGCTTTTGCCTTCCCGACTATCTTTCTTTCTTTGTAATGCTATGGGGTTTTGTGAACTTAATGGTTTTTCAGTCAAGACTGTCTTCTAGTCCGTTTAATTTTACTGGTAAAAATTACTTGTGAGGAAATGCTGGACATGCTTGTGGATTTATAACTCTGGAACTTGAATCATCTTTTCTCCTTTTCTTTTTCCTTTTTGAAAAATCATTTCCTATGGAAAAAGAAGTTTGCTCTGTAAAGTTTTGGCTCCAGATTTGTGCAGTTCCTACGTAATGTGAACAAGTTAATGCTTTACATTGACTAAGATTGTTGGGCGGTACTTTATTTTTCAATCTGATTTTTACATTGACTAAGAATGTTGGCAGTATATGATATGTTTCAATTTGATAATTTTATAGTCATCGCCTATCCCAGAAAGTAAGTAACCTGAAAAATCAGACCCAGTCATTTGCTGTTTGGAGCTAATGTGAATCTGCTTTGATGCTGGGTCGGATTTTGTTGGGATTAGATGGTTGTTTTCCCCTTCCTCATGTTCTAGAATAGTGAAGTTTTTGATGAATTGGTGGAAGTTCATTTCATGACATTTTATAACATTGACCATGTTCTTTGACTAATGCTAGGTTGAAAACAATGAGAATGTGCTTTTGGATTCCAGAGAGAAGCTTGAATTCTATCGAACAAAGATGCAAGACCTTGTGAGTTCTTTACTATGACCATTTACTTGTCTTCCAATCATGGTAGAGTCACACATCTTCTAGAACTAAGGCAAGCTTATTATGGTCAATTTCCTTTTTCGTGTTGAAAAGAGGATATAGTAATCACAATTGCTTCCCACAGTTTCTTTCCAAAAATTTGTTCCTTTGTTTATCAAAATTTATTTCAGGTTTTGTACAAAAGTAGATGCGATAATCGGCTCAATGAAATTACAGAAAGGGCTAGAGCAGACAAGGGTGAGGTATGCCTTAGATCAAACAAAAATGCTTCCATATTCAATTTGCCCCTTTTCTTTTCTTCCCCTTTGTGTGACAGCAAATGTAATTATTTTGAAGAAAAATGTTACTTAATTTGCAGGCTGAGTTATTGGACAAGAAATATCAAGAGAAATACAAGCAGGTTTCGGAAATTCATTCTAAATTAACTATTGAAGAGGCTTCATTTCGTGAAATTCAGGCGAGTCCACGCGCTTCCTCCTCTTAGTCCTTATGGTTTTAGATATTGTCTACTGGTTTGACTACGGTTAAAGAATTCAATTGAGTGTTTGGTACAAGAATAGCTTTAGAGTTTAGTTCATTTCCAAATTTATATTTGGCGTAATTAGTTTCCTGGAAAAACGTTTCTTTTAAAATGCCAAAGTTATGGTATTAGCCATTCTCTCCCATCCCTTGTGCTTGTTTAGTTCCAAGATTTTAAGAATGAGCTTTGATTTTCAAGTACAATCACCATCCTCAGCCAATTTGAAATTATTAAGATACTTGTCTCTTCTCCATCAGCCATCACCAGCAAACAGACTACCTCGGTCACCAGACAATCCCTTGCCACCATCACAAACCCCTTCTACCATCGCAACTAACACTCATTTATCCTTCCCCTCCACCAGACTCTTCATTTCTCTGCCTTACATATCTTTCTAGATACAATAAACTCCACCATTATTATCCCCCAAATAATTTGCTATCCTGGTCCCAATCACCATCATAACCGCCTTCCTTAACCCCACCACCCTCATGTCTATGTCCTTCATGCAACCACTTGGCCTTCTTTATCAATTTTTTGCCCCTTGCTCTCTGAACTGTCACCCCCAAGCACCACTACCTTCATCTACCAGGTCCCACCTCAAGAAAGATGCCAACGATTTCCCTTGTTAAACCAGTCTCCATGGCTTCAGCAACACCTTTGTCCTCGTCCTTAACTACCTCTTGAGGCCCCCTTACTAGACTGAGTATAAAGTACAAGCTACCCAACACCTAATGTAGTTTGTTGGTTTGGGTGATAATTGGTGTTTCGATTGCATTGTCTGCAAAAGCTACAATTTGGCTTTCTTAAATTTATTTTTGGTAAATTAATATTCATGTTGATAGTTAAGTATTTCCGATTATAATATGCATCTTATTGACCGAGTTACATTTTTAGCTGGATAACACAAATTAATGCTTGTAACTTTGTGGATGAGTGTATGGTTAGTCATTTTGCCTTCATTGCATTAGTAAGTTCCAAAATTCTGTGGTAAAATAAACAAGGGAATCAAATTTTGGGATGGTAACTTCTTTGTGATCTTTGAGTTGATCATACCAAGCATCTCATATTATGCATTGCTTTCTTGTATTTCTATATTCATTCTGTTCCTAAGCGTATGCTATTTCCTCCTAAAGCCATTCAAGCACCATTTAACTTATTCGGAGTGCTGTATATTGCATTTGTAGGAGAGGAAGATGGAGTTGCATCAAGCATTAACTAAAATGGAACAAGGTGGAAGTGCGGACGGTATTCTTCAGGTGAGGATTGCAGCTACACTGTGACACTTATCGGTGTTCTACAAGACCTCTAGATTCATTTGAGTATTCAAACTTCAAATGCATCCTCGTTTTTTTCTAGGTTCGTGCTGATCGTATACAATCAGATCTTGAGGAGCTATTGAAAGCATTGACTGAGCGTTGCAAAAAACATGCGTTACAGATGAAGTCATCTGCATTAATTGAGCTTCCCCCAGGTAATCCCATCACTTTTGCCTAGTTTTACCTGTGATTTGCTATTGTCGTAGCCACATTGCTCTTGCCATTTTTTCGTTCCTTTTTCTTGTCAACTGAATGTGTCTTTTAGCTGTACTCTCGCTAATTTCTGTTGCAACTCCTGTATTTTTTTGAGCCAGTAATGTATATTGTATCCCAACTATTTATCCTGAAATTTTAGCTTCAATGTCGATTGTTCAGCTTCTCAGGGACATAGCAGTATATAAAATTTGATTAAAGAAATAAGGGAATAAGATTTCCCAACTGTTGGAGAGACCTCTTGCTGAGAATACTTTAAATTCTTCGGATCATCAATCTTTTGCAGTGCGATATTTTACAACTTGATAGTTTGCTAACTGACATATTAGAGGAAAGAACAGTGATTCTCTAGAAAGTTATTCAATGCTCCATATAGTCTTCACCTTGGACAAGATAATTGATATTATGTATGTTTTGCTTGTATGTTTATTCACATTAATGATGTGATACTGGTTATTTCTTAAGGTTGGACGCCTGGGATCCCAGAGGCAGCAGCAATATGGGATGAAGATTGGGACAAGTTTGAAGATGAAGGTTTGACATCTCTTACTTTTAAATGAGTATTCTACCTTTTTTTCACCCTTTAATAAACCGTCATTTTTGCTGCTGATATATAGAGATTTAATTGAGGCACTAACTCTAAACATGTGATGAAATGCTTAATTTGTTGACTAGGGTTTTCATTTGACGTTGCTGTTCCTGCAAATGGCAAGTCAGCATCTGTTGAGAGGGAAAATTCTTCCCCAACTCCTAGCTTTTCGCCTGACTCAGTGATAAATGCTGATGCCACATCTAAGAAACCTTTCAGTGAAATGGCTAGTGCCTTTGAGACGGAATCAGTATACAGCGCAGATGAGTCTAAGAGTCCACGAGGAAGCCCAGGGAGGCAAACCACATACGAAAGTCCTCGAGAATATTCAGACAATCATTTCGGGAAAAGCTCTGATGGAGATGCTGAAACTCACAGGTTTTGGGTTGCTTCGACTTAGAAAATTATCTGTCGTCGAACTGTGATGTGAAATTCTGAGTGCTAACTCTATCCTCATCCTTTTGACTTTTCTTGGCTTAACAGAAACTTCGATGAATCTGCTTGGGGCAATTTCGATAACAACGATGATATAGATTCAGTCTGGGGCTTCAATACTAAGGCAAGTAGTCCCTCTTGCATGCTTGCTTGTATTATGTTTATGGGATTAAAATGTTTATTAACGTTATGTATCTTGCTAATTGAAGTAAATGTTTCCATGTCATGCTCGAAGATGCTTTGTGGGGGGGGGGGGGGGGGGGTATATATACACACACACACTAAATATAATTGTACATTATTATTAAGTATAATATAAGCAATGATCTCCAAAGTGTAGCAAAGCAGTTATCAAACAAAGTTGATGTCCGGGTTGCTGTTTGAATTGGCACGAAATGTAGCTATCCATATAGTCAGGAAACAATAAAAAGTGAAGGGGGGGGGGGTCAATTAATTCAACAACAGATTTTTTAATATATACATACATCAGGCAAGTCATTGTAATTTATATGCTTTGTAATTGCTAGAAAAAAGAACTGTCTTAGAGCAAATGAAGGCAAAAATTATCACACTTGATATGTCAATCTGGTAATCTATTCACCCCCACCCCCATACCGACCTCTCTCATTTAGGGGTGCACACGAGCCGAGCTCAGATTTTCAAGTTCCGCGAGCCTGAGTAAATGAGCTCGAGCTCAAAAAAATATATAAAATATATATATATATATATATATATAGAGAGAGAGAGAGAGAGAGAGAGAGAGAGAGAGAGTTTCACGTGCGAAATTTGATGAGAAGTTAAATTGAAGTATATATATTTAGTTTATTGACAATTTAATAATTGGTCAAGAGAATAATTGCTTATTTGCTAGTGCCTATTTGATAGTTTTTATTTTTTGTTCTGTAATCTTATATTATCGTAATGTGTCTTTAACTAAATCTAATATTATTTTTAGCATGTTTATGCATAGATCATCAATCTATGTGTCTTTCTTGTAACCAAAAATAAAATAAAAATCAATCAATGTATCTTTCCTGATTTGCCATAACATTGTGCCTCCCACAAATAGATTCATTTTCTTTTATCCTATCAATCTTTCTAATAAGGTTGAAAATATACCAATTTTCATATTCCTGCATGCATCAATACTGAATACTTTTATTATGAGATAATAAAGATAAAATAAATGCAAACAAAAAATTATATATGAATACTTGTGTCTATAAGGTTTTTTGTAAATTAAATAAAGAATGCATGCTATTTCACTCAAATTACTTTTTTGATTTTATTTTCAAGTACATTTTTACATTTGTTATTCATTTTAATCACTTCATTTACATATGAACTTCTAGATTTATACGATCAGAAAAATAAAAGAACTTCTGCATATAAGATGCTAATCACTAGTGCAAGCATGCTGTAGGTTTAACTTAACTATCCTCATATACATGTTAAATTTTTTTGATAAATACTTATGTAACATGTTAATTTATCATTATTTATAGAATATACATCTATGTCTTTAGTATCAAAATATAATATTTCACGTATCTCACAATTATCACTTCTGTGGGATGTGCTAAAATAGGATGCCATTTCTTCAAATGATTTTTTTTCTAGTACACTTCTCAATTAAAATAGAGATATATCTTGATAATTAGTAACGATTAATCACTATCAAATACTAGAAGTTTTTACTTGTCAAATCAAATACTATAAGTTTTTACTTGTCAAATCTCATTTAAAACTTAAATATGGTAAAAAGTAGACATAAAATTTGGATGGAAGGAATTCTGACTTAGATGAGCGAGCTTTTGTTGCCTTTGATTTTCCTCTCAACTTTTATCCAACACCGCATACTTAAAGACATACAAATTTAAAAACTCTATTATACTTTTGTTACATCTTCTCATGTATATAATATATTTTTGTAAGTGTATTGTCTAAACTGTTTTAGACAATGTAGAAATCTAGATATTTATTTTCCTTCTTACCAAAGAGTACTTTCTTATTTCTTTAATCAACATTCATTTGTTCAACTTAAGACGTGTTTGGAAGCGCGCGTGTTGGTCCTAAGTGGCATAAGAAAGGTCCAGAAGGGTGGGGGGGTGGGTTGGGGGTGTTAGGAATCAATGCGCATAAACGAACTTAAAAGTAAAGAGAAAGCAAGAAAAACAGAGACAGCGATTTTACGTGGTTCGGCAAAATTGCCTACATCCACGGACCTATGCTAGAGAGTTTTTATTAATCTTGTGAGAGAGATACAATTACAATGAAGGACATTCATCTACTTATGTATGCTAAGCTTGGAGGCAAAGATACAAAGACCTAATCACAATAGGTAACTCAAAACTTGCCAAAAAAGGATGAAAAACGCATCTAACAGCCGCCTACAGTTCGCTTCCTGCGCCTAGGCGCCGATACTGCCACGCCTAGGCGCCGAAAACTGCTAACTCTCCCAACCTTTCTGTATCCCGCGCCTGGGCGCCTGTCTGTCCGCGCCTGGGCGCCATTTTGGTCGCGCCTGGGCGTGGTCGACAGTCTTTATTCGGCTCCTTTTCTTCTTCCTTGACTCTTTGATTTGTCTCCACACTTTAAACCCATCAATCTCCCACTTGGAGACTAAACTCAAAGTAGAAACACCCCTCTTCATCAAAACTCCATGACTCTTTATTCTCCAAATGAAAGCACTCTCTCTAGCATAAGTCGACCTCCTCATCACATAAGTTCGAGGCCAACTGAGGCCATGCATAACCTCAGTTTCTCGGTGGTAACTCCCTTAGTTAACATATTCGCCGGATTCTTCGCACCAAGCACCTTCTTCAACTCCAAAGTCCCATCATCTATCATCTCTCGGATATAATGATACTTCAATTGAATATGCTTCGTCCTCGAGTGAAACACCGGATTCTTTGCCAAACAAATGGCACTTTGACTATCACTATAAAGTGCACAATCTCGTTGCTCCTTATCAATCTCCCTCAGAAAGTTCTTCAACCAAACCATCTCTTTGCCAGCTTCTGAAATGGCAATGTACTCAGCCTCGGTTGTGGAGAGTGCTACACACTTTTGTAGCCTAGAAGTCCAACTTATTGCCGTGCCACCCAAAGTGTAAATGTACCCCGATGTACTCTTCTGCATCCACGAAGCCCTCCAAAGTCACACTACTGCTCAAAAAACACAAGCACATACTCGATGTACCCCTCAAGTACCTCAGTAGCCACTTTACCGCTTCCCAATGCTTTAACCCCGGATTAGCCATATACCGACTCACAACTCCCACTGCATGGGCTATATCCGGCCTTGTACACACCATTGCGTACATCAAACTCCCAATGGCAGAGGCATAGGGAACTTTTGCCATTTGATCTCGCTCTTCCTCAGTCTTAGGTGATTGTTCCTTGCTCAACTTGAAATGACTCCCTAAAGGTGTACTTCTAGGCTTTGCATTTGAGATTGCAAATCTAGCAAGTACCTTTTCAATGTACTTCTCTTGAGTCAACTTGAGACTCCCACTCGACCTATCTCGAATGATCCTCATCCCAAGGATTGTATTTGCAGCTCCCAAGTCCTTCATCTCAAATTCCATGGATAGTTGCTTCTTCAACTTATCAATTTCTCTCATGTTAGACCCAACCACTAACATATCATCCACATACAGTAGCAATATTATGTAACAATCCCCAAACTTCTTGAAATAACAACAATGATCCATTTGACACCTAGTATATCTACTACTAGCCATGAAGGTGTCAAACTTCTTATACCATTGTCTCGGAGCTTGTTTAAGTCCATACAAGCTTTTCTCTAGTTTGCATACAAGGTCTTCTCGTCCATTCTCCAGAAAACCCTCCGGTTGAACCATGTAGATATCCTCCTCCAAATCCCCATGAAGGAATGCCGTTTTTACATCTAATTGCTCAAGATGCAAATCCTCTGCAGCAACAACACTTAGAACCATCCTAATAGTAGTTAGCTTGACAACCGGCGAAAAGATTTCAGTGTAGTCAATCCCTTCCTTCTGCTGGAACCCTTTGACCACCAACCTCGCCTTGTACCTTTTACTACCATCTGGTTCATCCTTAACCCGGAATACCCACTTGTTTTGCAAAGCCCGTTTCCCTTTCGGTAACTCAGTCAACCTCCAAGTTCTATTTCTCTCAAGCGAGCTCATTTCATCCTTCATGGCTAGCTCCCACTTGAGAGAATCTCCCACACTCATCGCCTCTTTGTACGACTCGGGCTCACCCGAATCAGTTAAAAGTAAATAGTGTAAGGAAGGGGAATACCTCATGTTTGGTTTAGGAGTTCTACTCGATCTTCTCAAGGTTGGTGGTGGAGTCTCCGGATCATCCTCGATCCTATTCTCAGTGTCATTCCCAGCAACCTCGTCTAGAGTGATCTCTTCCAATATCGCCTTTGGTTTCTCGTTTTCCTCAGTCTCTGCTCCAAGTCTATCCTTGTAAAGCACCCTTTCGTTGAACGTGACATCCTTATGCCTTATGATTTTGTTGTTTTGGTAATCCCAGAATCGATACCCAAAACTCTCTCCTCCATAGCCAATAAAGATGCACTTCTGTGCCTTAGGATCGAACTTATCCCTGTCATCAGAACTTCGCAAGACAAAAGATAAACAACCGAATATTTTTAAATGCGATAAATTTACCTCCTTTCCAGACCAAACCTCCTCCGGTATTTTGAAGTCCAACGGTACTGAAGGTCCCCGGTTGATGAGGTAAGCCGCCGTGCTCACTGCATCAGCCTAAAATGTCTTTGGCAACCCAGAGTAAAGCCTCATGCTCCTAGCTCGTTCATTCAAAGTTCTATTCATCCGCTCTGCAATCCCATTCTGCTGCGGAGTACCCGGAATGGTCTTGATCATCTTGATCCCATTCTCTGCACAATAGTCTTTGAATTCTTGGCTGTTATACTCCCCGCCATTATCCGACCTCAGACACTTCAATCTCAATCCCGTTTCATTCTCGACTTCTGCCTTCCACTTCCTAAAGGTATTAAACACATCCGACTTATTTTTCAGAAAATAGACCCATACCTTTCGGGTGGAATCATCAATGAAGGTAACATAGTATCTCGACCCTCCAAGCGACTGTATGGGAGCCGGTCCCCATACATCAGTATGCACAAGCTCCAACTTCTCTGCCTTCGGTTCTCTACCCGTCTTGGAAAAACTCACCTTTTTCTGCTTCCCAAGCACACAGTCTTCGCAAAGACCCAATTCAACCGACTTTGAGATTGGTAACTTCCCCTTGGATGCCATGATTCTCATTCCCTTCTCACTCGTATGCCCAAGTCGCCTATGCCATAAGTGAACATCCTCTATAGCCTCGACTGCAGCAAACGAGTCCTTTATTTCTGTGGTATACAGAGTCCCCGACTTTTTACCACGAGCCACCACCAGATTACCTTTGGTGATTTTCCATACACCACCACCAAACACCGTGGTGTACCCATCACTGTCAATTTGACCAATTGAGATCAAATTCTTCCTCAATCCTGGAACATTTCTCACATTATGCAGTTTCAACTGCATTCCCTGTGTCGTCGTCACTGTGACCTCACCCTTACCAACAATTTCCAAGGGTTCGTCATCTGCAAGAAAAACCTTTCCAAATTTTCCAGAAACATAATTTGTTAGATAATTCTTACATGAAGTAGCATAGAACGACGCACATGAGTCCAGAACCCATTGGTCGACTGGACTGTCAACACAACAAACCAAAGCATCTCCGACGTCGTCTACTGTTGCGTTTGCTTGTTGATGTTCCCGGTTTTGATTTTGACCCGCCTTTTCAGGACAATGCCTCTTGTAATGGCCTTTCTTCCCGCAGTCCCAGCAATTAGCTTCCTTGCGCGGTTTTGACTTCCCTCGCCACTTTGACTTGGATCGACCTCTACCTTTCTGACCACCCCGTTGAACACCTCTTCCTCTGCTTTCCGCACTCAAAGCAGCAGACGTGAGTTCTCCTGATTCCCTCCGGCGAATATCCTCGCTCAAAATCAGATCCCGAATCTCCTGAAGTTTCAACTTCCTTTGGCCAGACGAACTACTCACAGCAGTTACCGTCGCACTCCAACTATCCGGCAATGAAGACAATAAGATTAAGGCCTTTATCTCGTCCTCGAAATTAATATCAACCGAGCTCAACTGAGTGATGATCACGTTAAACTCGTTGATATGGTTGGTCACCGATCCTCCCTCCGTCATCCTCAAATTGAATAAACGTCTCATCAGATAGACTTTATTCGATGCGGATGGCTTCTCATACATATTGGATAACGCCTTCATCAAACCCTCCGTTGTTTTTTGATCTAGGATGTTAAACATCACGTTTCTCCATAACGTCAATCGAATAACTCCTAGGGTTTGCCTATCTAATAATTCCCAATTCTCGTCTGACATCTTTTCAGGCTTCTTCCCCGACAACGGTTAATGGAGCTTTTTCTGGTACAGATAATCCTCCATCTGTGTTCTCCAAAATTCAAAGTCTTTTCCATCAAATTTGTCAATCTTCACTTTTCCTTCTTCAGATGCCATTGATTCACACCGATTGCTTTAACCCGTGCTCTTGATACCAGTTGTTAGGAATCAATGCGCATAAACGAACTTAAAAGTAAAGAGAAAGCAAGAAAAACAGGGACAGCGATTTTACGTGGTTCGGCAAAATTGCCTATATCCACGGACTTATGCTAGAGAGTTTTTATTAATCTTGTGAGGGAGATACAATTACAATGAAGGAGATTTCATCTACTTATGTATCCTAAGCTTAGAGGTAAAGATACAAAGACCTAATCACAATAGGTAACTCAAAACTTGCCAAAAAAGGATGAAAAACGCGTCTAACAGCCGCTTACAGTTCGCTTCCTGTGCCTAGGCGCCGATACTGCCACGCCTAGGCGCCGATACTGCCACGCCTAGGCGCCGAAAACTACTAACTCTCCCAGCCTTTCTGTATCCCGCGCCTGGGCGCCATTCAAGACGCGCCTGGGCGCCTGTCTGTCCGCGCCTGGGCGCCGTTTTGGTCGCGCCTGGGCGTGGTCGACAGTCTTTATTCGGCTCCTTTTCTTTTTCCTTGACTCTTTGATTTGTCTCCACAGTTTAAACCCATCAGGGGGGAGGTTGAATAGACCCTTAAGTTCTTTCAAACTTCAAAAATTTCGTATTAAAATTTTCACTTGCGCTTGTCACTCAATGATAGTGACACACAGGTCTGCGCTTGTCTATGCTGATTTAAGACTTGTTTTCGAAAGATAACTTAGATTACAGTTTTGAGCGCTTGATCAAAGTAGGATCAAAAGCTCTACGTTTATATCAGGGCTAGCACAGCAAAAATGAATTTTGGAAGTCTTTATATTTTAAAAGTTTGTAGCGCTAAAAATGATGAATTTATGCGTCATATGTGCCATGGCGCAAAGGGTGCACCATTTGCGCCATGGCACGCCATTGACAACTATGTTTATGACAAGATAAGAATATGATGAATAACAAAGCAATGAAACAGTAAATAATTGACACAAGAAATTGTAAGGTTCCCTGGGTTTGTGTAATCCCAACTACGTCCTTCTACTCCTTTTCATATAGGAGGAATTCACTAATATGAATCACGAAGCTTCACACAGATAGCTTTTACACAATAGCAAGTGGTGAAGACCAATCTTGAGTTCCCTGATCACATATATTTCTAACTCAGCTAAGATCCTCTTCTGACTAGCTTCTATCACTCAGAAATAATGCTTTGTCTTCGACAACTTCGTCACTTTGAATGAAGTGGTTGAAAGGTTTGTTTATCATAGGGTTTGCTTGATTTGGAAAGTTCAAACACTTTTGAATATCTCAATGGATGATTGAATTTCTTCTATGGACGATGTATGAGATATTGGATGACTGTATAGAGATGAGAAAGCGTAAGAACATATGGCTATGGAGTTTTAAGCTTTTTGAGAGTTTCCTTTGCCATAGCTTTTACTTATTTTTTTCTTTTTAGGATGTCAGAATAAGGTATAATTTCTTAATTTTTTTATCTTCAAATCAACTCACTCAAAGTAATGATCCGACACTATAACAATGTACTACTAATTACTAAATACTAAAAGTGTTCACGTAATTTAAGATTATCAAAATTAATAATTAACTTTTTTGTTTAAGTTGAAATGTTGGTTGTGGGTGTAAGATTTTTCTTCTTCTTTAATGGTGGTTGTGGGTAAAAATCTATTTTATTTTGTTGGTTTGTATTTTAGAGAAAGTAGGAATGTATTTCTTTTTCTTATATTAAATAGTGTTCTACTACTAACATATTTTATTTTCTTTTATCAATAATTAGTGAGTTATTCATTAAAGAATTTTCAACTACTAAAACAATTTTAGATTTAACTAAGGGTATGAAAGTCATTTTACAATAGAACAAACAAATCAGTTATTCACACATTTATATAAAGGTTGGATAGATATGTTATTTTTGTTAATATATACTCCCTCCATCCCAAAAAGATGTCCACTATTCCACTTTTGTCTGTCCCAAAATGTTTATCCCATATTGTAAAAGTATATTTTTATTGTCTAATCTGATTATACTACCCTTCATTTTAATTGATGAATATATAATTAATTCATTTTTACTATAAATCTACAATCGTTGTTAAGGAAAGATAGTTCAATATATGGATAAATGGACAACAACCATAAATTAACTTAAAACCATGACATGTTTTAAATGATAATGTTATTTATTGTTTTTTATTTTAAGGAAAAGGTATTTTTGGGAAACAATAGACTTTTGATAATTCCGAAGAAAAGTCAAAGGGGACATCATTTTTGGGACGGAGGGAGTATTATTAATTTTATATATATATATATAATCAAATACTATCATGAAAGAAATTAAATCTATCATTATATATATATATATATATAGCATTATGAAATATATTAATGTCTATATTTATAAATAAATAACTAAAATATTTTCTTTTATTCAGCCTCCGAACACGTATAATTGGCTCGAGCTTGGCTCGTTAGGCTCGACTCGAGCCGGCTCGAGTCAATGACTACCCCGACTCTCACTTACATGCAGTCCCACTAACCACTACCACAATGAATAGGAAGTGAAGAAAAGAAGGCATGCAAGAGGAGACGGGGAGAGTACTGGGGCTGGGCACTGGTGGCGCTCCCTTGCATATCTACAATCTCATGTTTTAGTTGTAAATCAAGTGGAATTCAAAAAAATTGCCTCTAATTTGGAAACTACCCTCAATATGAGCCAAAATATCTGTCTCATTCCCCCAAGACTAAGAATTTTGGGGTTCTTTTCTTGTCACACGCCATATTTATTTGCCTTCACATTGTGATTATTTTGTGAATGTTGCTTTATTTTTTAGTTATACAATTGCTATTCAGCACCGTGTGAGTTGAATTGTCTCTATGTGAAGCCTATCTCTGGTTTTTCGTTTTTTATGTTGCTGATATCCTGCTATCAATTCAATTTCGCTGGCAGGACCCGGATCATGGGAAGCACGAAGACAAGTATTTCTTTGGGTCTAATGATTTCAGTGCAAGCCCAGAAAGAAGCTATTCCCCTCAGGCAGACAATGCATTTCAGAAGAATAGCCCATTTAACTACGAGGATTCTATTCCTGGGAGCCCGCTTTCGAGGGCTGGAAATTCTCCTCCAAGATATAGCACGGAGTCAAGAGATCCCTTTGCTGACAGTTTTTCGAGGTTTGATTCCTTCACTACGCATGATCGAGGAGATTCTTCCAACCTCACTAGGTTTGACTCCATAAACAGCACCAAGGGCTTTGACCAGAGCAGCAGATATTCATTCGACGACTCTGATCCGTTCGGTTCCACTGGTCCATTTAAGGTCTCATCAGAAACTCCAAAGAAAGGTTCCGACTGGAGCTCATTCTAGCTGGCCAACTTAATACTCTATAAGATTTACATGAGAAACACCAGATATTTTTACAAAATTGCAATCTTGCAATATACTCACAAACAAGGGTCGAAGAGCAACATATGGTTTCTATTTTGGCTCATGGTAAGACTAATTGTGGACACGAGAAATTCTATATCTTGAAAATATGGAGGGAGGATCTTCTTTTAATTTTGGCCCAAGAGTTTTTTTTTTTTTTTTCCTTTTTCATTTCTCTTTCTGGATATTGGGTTGGGGATGTTTGTTGTTATGGTGGGGGGGGGGGGGGGGGGGGGGGAGGTGGCGCTGGGGATTCCCTATTCTTTGATGCGATGTAGCTGACAGCAAACTTTCAATACGTATTCCTTTGTCATATTTGTTGTTTGATATATGTATTGTATTGTATTGGTGTGTGAATGTCAGTTGTGATTTCTAAATGATTTTGTATTATCTATTTTCGATTCTTATAAACATATTGTTGTGTATGTTTTTGCTTTACAAGTTTTTAATTATCGCTTATTTTCTTAGATTCTATCATTCTACCCCATTTGGTTAAATACCCAACTAGATTTTTGAGTTTTGACTTTTGAGCCGTTAAGAATTTTTCACATTTTTATTGTTATATTTTATTTTATAACATCGTTAGATACAAATAAAGAATAAGTGGTATTGAACTAGATATAGGAGCGCAAGTGGATGGACTGAGTGAACAAGATATTGTTGAAGCTGGTTTGAACTTCAAAAATTGTGGTTTTGAGTGTGGTTTGGCTGTTATTTGAACTCAAGTCAAATAAACATTGAATCAAAGACGATCAAGATTGATTAGCTTAATTTTCTTCCACTTACTTTATCATTTTTTTTAGTTGAATGAATTGAGCACGCTTAAGCTTCAAGCCTTGTCAAATAAAATAAAAGTGTTCAAGTTTGTTTATTGTGTTAAACAAAGTAATCTCAAATGAAATTATGGCAATCGATCTCGAATCGAAAAACAAATAACTTGATTTGTTTTTGGGGTAAAAACAGTATCCTATCTAAACTTTACGAGTTTTGACACTTTTTTATACAAACTTTTTTTTTTACACTTATTTATTTAAATTAATCGATTTTTACACAATTTTATCTTTTGGCATTTTCCGGCGGAATATTCCGGTGGAATCCAATTTTTGGCTAAAAGTCTTTTTTGCCTTTACTTAAATTGGTGAGCCCCACTTCTTCAACCCCCCACCCCCCCCCACCCCAACACACACACACACACTGTGTACATATATATATATATATATATATATAATATATATATACACACAAATATATATATATATTATATATATAGACACACTCACTGTGTATATATATATACACACACACGCAGACACACACACACAAATATATATATATATATATATATACACACACAAATATATATATATATATATATATACACACACACGCAGGCGCACACACATATTTATATACACACACGCAGACTTCAACTCTCACGCACACATTTACACATATATACACGCAGAGTAACCCAAAAAAAAAAAAATGTGTGTGTGTGTGTCTGCATGTGTGTATATAAATATGTGTGTGTGTGTGTGTCTGCGTGTGTGTGTATATAAATATGTGTGTGTGTGTCTGCGTGTGTGTATATAAATGTGTGTGTGTGTGTGTCTGTGTGTGTGTATATAAATGTGTGTTTGTGTGTGTGTCTGCGTGTGTGTGTATATATATATATATATTTGTGTGTTGTGCGTATATATGTGTGTGTGATTCAAATTTTTGTGTTATATATAGATATACACACATATATATATGTGAGTGAGTGTGTGTATGTGAGTCAGTGAGTGTGTGTGTGCGTCTGGTGTGTGTGTTGGAGGGGGAGTGGTGGGTTGAAGAAGATAGGTTAGAGAGAGAAAAAAGAGAGGGTAAAATGGCAAATGACTAAGATAACCTTCAAATTTTGTGTGAAATTCCATTTTTACCCATAAATTGGTCACATGAGTTGCATGTGACAGAATTCCGGCGGAATATTCCGCCGGAAAATGCCAAAAGATAAAACTGTGTAAAAATCGATTAATTTAGATAAATAAGTGTAAAAAAAAAAAAATTGTATAAAAAAGTGTCAAAACTCAAAAAGTTTAGATAGGTCTGTGTTTTTTTATTACTGCGCAGCACACACAACTGGATATGTGGTGTGAGACGTGGAGAGAAATTCAAAGAAATGTTTGTGTAGAGCCTTTACATTAATAAAGTGTGTGTGTGTGTGTTGCGGAGAAAGTGAAAGGAAAACTTTATTTGCTAACAAAATAACCATCCATTTTAATGGTTTTATTACTCAAATATTATCACAAGAAAATGGGCATAAATCCATTTTCATCCCTGACCTTTGTACTCAATCTCAAATTAGTCCCTGTATTTTTAATTTGTCCCAATGTCATCCCTCCGATGTCATATCCCGGCCAAAAATAAGTAAATTACTTTTCTACCCTTGAAATGATTGAGTCTCAAATTAGTCCCTCGTGCAAAAATCAAATCCATCCCTAACTTTTGATTGTGAGTTTCATTTTAGTCCTTCAAATTTAACTGTTGGAATATAGCAGTTGCAATTTTTTGCAAGGACTTTAGTTCATAGCACAATACATGAGTTGCAGGTTTTTGCTAAAAATTAGTAAAATACAGGACGAGTATTAAACATTATATTATACGTACGAGTATTATTCAATTTTTTGAACAAATATACGGTGAAAAGTTTGGCGAAAAAAAACGTAGACGAAAATAATACGTACTATCATATGTACGTGTATATTACGTATAACAAACAAAAGTACGGGATGTAAAAAACGGCAAATTGTATTATTCTTTTTTAGATAATTATATGGCTTACTCAATTCAATATTAAAAAATATATATAAAATCACATTCAAAGTCTAACTATATTATATTTAAAGTTAAAAAAAATAAAATATCAAAAATACTTGCATATAGATTACTCAAAGAAATTTCATAAACATCTCAAGATAAAGTTCATTATTTTATAATATAATTATATATAATTTAAACAAATATAGAGAGACAACAAAGTCAAAGAAAAAAGTGAGTTTGGTGGTGTGAGTGTGTAGTCTTCAGACTTCAAGTTTACCTAGCTTCCAATTCTTGCCATTATTATTATAATATTATATGTTATATAAAAGAAAAAAGAAAAGTAAAAGAGTGGATTGTTTGTTGGCAAGTTGCTCGCCATTCATTAATTTTACAAAAAAGGACAAATATTTTCACTTTCAATTCAAGCTTTGACTATGGCGTTTCAGCAGAAAAAAATACCAAAAAAGAAAAAAGATTCAACAAATAAATTACTCCTTTTCTCTTCTTCTCATTCAAAATCCCAAACTTTCACCTCCAAATTCTATTACCAACATGATTCTTTATCCAAAAAATGAAAACAACTGAACAAGCAATAATTAGAATTATATTTACTTACATACTTTGGAGACTCAATACCGAAAGCTGTTGATATTTCGCAACTTTAATGAAGATTGAAGAACTTTGAAGATGGAGGTGTGCTTGTGAAAGGGTTTTAACTTTTAAGTTTATTCTTTTTGTTTAAGTTTATTTTTGAAGTGCAAATTTGAAAAAATCCCTTCATCTTCTTCTCTTCCGAATTTTTTGGGATTTTTTGTTTGTTACAGCGTTAATTTCGCGAACAACCGGGGAAGGCGAATGTGATTGGAATTAAAGAGAAAAAAAGATGGATTTTGAGTTATGTTTTAAGGTTAGGGTTTAGAAAAGTTGAAGGTTTTTTTCTCCTCCTAATCACTTCTGCTGAAGTGAAAGGGACTTGGTGAGATTTTAATTTTCTTTCCCAATGGATGTACGGTCGAGATTTTTTGTATATCTTTTTTCATTTAATTACTAAAACCAGAAAGTACTAATATACCCTTTAAATGGCCACGAGTTGATATTGGAATGACGCCGGAGGGATGACATTGGGACAAATTAAAAACACAGGGACTAATTTGAGACTGAGTACAAAGGCCGGGGACAAAAATGGATTTATCCCAAAAAAATGACAAAATAAATACGTAGAAGAAGTGAAAGTATGTCTCATATCTCAAATGTATATAATACCAGTTTCCTCCAATATTTCTTAGTAAAATACAAGATCAAAATTGAGAGATAAACAATATATATCACCAACACATAAGTCATCAACTAAATAGTTCGGGCCAATCCCTACAAAGCCATTGAAAAATCCAAGCATAAATGAACGCACCAAAAAGGAAAAGGAGAAGAAAGAAGGTTTCGCGCTTCTATAAATACTAGCCAAAAAAAAAGGATGCTTGTTCGGTATCTTTTTATTGCTGAAGTGCAGTAAGGAAGGGATTATTGCTGGTCTGCAAATGCCTGATCCAGGGTTGAGTAAATGTTTGTACTCATTCAGTGCCCAGGGACCAAATCTTCTTGCGCGTATAAGTGATAAGTATTTTCAAACTACATAAAATGGAGGGTAAATAAAAGACAAATAATTAAAGTAGGGTTGGACAGGGAGAAACCAGTCATAACTATTTGGTGGTGTTGAGATCCTTCTGCACTTGATCATAAGCACGCAGCAGTGAAGCTCGAACATTTGATATCTCTACAAGCGTTTCCAGAGCTGTCAAAAAACCGGTCAGAGGATGGGATTAAGTGCTTGTTATGATATAAGTTTTTGCGAAAGGATGCAGAGGAAGCACTGCATTTGATACTTCACTCGACTTGAAACTGTTTCGCGAAACATAACAATCGAAATTGAAGAAAAAAATCTCGTTCAATATGATATGATGTTCAATTAGTTAAAAAATGATGAAAGTATGCATAAAAAGATCAAGATACTAGAGCTCAACTCGAGTAAAGCTTGTATATGCTCAATTCAATTAATAATCAAACTAATTTCAAACACTTTCTAAATTGATAAATATTCGAAGCTTGAACTTTAGTATGTTCTCTTTACTACTCGATAATGTGTATGTTTGTTTAGCCACATACAGATGGGAATAACATGTAGGGACATATAATGTTATGCACTTGAGTACTACAAACGTGTGGTTATGAGTCATAGGATGAGAATATTGATGATATCGTATAGATATTAGTCCTAACCAGCTATCCCCTTCTATTCAGTTGAGTCATTTCATTTGAAGTGAAATGCTGACAACACCATGTGTAATTAAACGATGCACAACTCACTTGGATACGTGACACACGAGGCATGCGATAGAATTGCTTTTAGTCATCTTGCAAACTAGTCAGTGATAAACATATATACCTTGACAATAATATTAAAAAAATGCAAAAACCAGGGAGCTATAGCAGACCATAGTACAAAATGTATATGATCACGGTGCCACCTGACGAGTAGCAGCCTAAGTGGGACAAAGACACAATATTACCTGTCTCGAATGACAGTTGGGTTGCACGAAGCTTAGGAGAGACCAATGTTCCAAACATAGAGAGTGATTTAAATCTTTCTTTTCTAGCCTGCCAATATAGTTTTAAAATTTAATTAAATGATACTACAAGAAACATATTTCTATTTAAACATCAAAAGCTACATAAAGTATGACTTCACTCATGCAAACCTATGTGTTGGAAAAAAATTTATATACCGGTTTGTCTATGTATAACTTAGTTACAAATTGGTCAATACGGAAAAGATTCGATAAAACGGTAAACTGTACAATATAAACATGAATAATACACATTGGAGAGAGTTGCTAACTTACATGATTATTAGGGGTAACGGACGATACACCACCTTCATCCCTTGTGTCCTGAACTTCTTTACAAGTAAAACACAAAAAATAAATATATGGGTGACTAAGAATGGTGAAATTAAATGAGAGAAACCGACAACATCAGTAAAGTCCCGTTTTTTTTCTCTCACAGACATCTTTTTGGTCGGCTGAATACCGTCTGGTTTGGCAAGAACTAAAGCCGTTTAACATAATTTCAGAATCATAAAATTGCCGAAAGTAGATTGAAACTTCCCCCCGGAACTAACATGGTTCCAGCATTTGACTTATACCATGTTCGTTTGGTCAGGAAAAGAAAAGAAAATGCTACAGAAAACAATTGAGAATTGTTTGTTTGATAGGAAAAATAATATGGAAAAGAAATCTTTTAAGAAAAATATCATGCAATTAGGCAAAACTCATATCCACACCGAAGTGTGAGGAAAACTAGAGAAAAACAAGAGGAAATAATTATATGTTCATTTCTAAATCTCCAGCACAACCCTCATCTCCCTAGAACCAAACAAACTTGGAATTCTTTATTGCTTTGATTTGTTTTCCTTTGCCCCGACATGTCCATTTCCTCATCAAAATCCGTCAACCAAACAAGCATTGTTTACTCGAGGAAAAGTAGGCATCTTCTTAATCCACAATCAATTTAGAAGTGGAAAAGCAAATGCATACTAGAGTTATGAGATGTACCGTGATGCTCGAGTCGCGGGCTATCACATTTGTTTTGCAGCAATTCATCCTCCTGAAGTTTGGCTCCCTTTTCAGGACCATCAGAGGATGCCCATTTGGACAACCTGAAGCACGGCAACTCTATATCCATGCCAGCTGGAAAGATAAAAATATAAAAATCCCTTACAAACGCAAGGTAAATTAAATACTAATGCATGTTTCCTATTGGATAATTATGTTCACGATGCAGTTACCTTTTTCGTATTCGACGGCTCTAATAATTTTGTCTCTTAAATTTGGATAAAGCAAAAATTATGCATATGAATTCCCATTTGAGTAGTATAATTACTATTCATAAGGCAAACCATTGAACCTTACAGTTCCACATACGGCACTCAATCGAGATAATATTTTTTTCTCATTGGGAGATGATTATAAAAAATTAAAATACCATTTTCTACTTGCAAGGTTGTTGAAGCATGGTGAGACTTGAGGTCGAATAAGGCGCTATTGACACGAGATGCACCCATTGAATGCCGAGCACTGGCTAACTCAAGCCATCCCTGCATGACATAAAATTTTCGATAATCATAAGTTTTCACATTTTTTTTTTAATACCAGCCCAGCATTCTGCTTCACCATGTATCAAACTAACTAACACATTAGGAACAAAAACAATTAGATCAGCCACAAAGAAGAATTCTATGATCAAAATGGGTACGAAATAATGGGCTAACTTTCATATTAAATGAACAACTTAAAGCTTAAAGTGGTAGATTTCATATATTTAATAATTTCACAAACAAATGTTAAAAGTATTCATTTTTCAGCCACAACTGAAAGCAAGACGCTATTACAAAAAAAAAAACAGTAGTTGAATTAATATATTTTAATTTCTTTTTCATTCAATTCTATCAACGCTTCTAATTTCAAAATGACACTCAGAAATTGCGAGTCAATCTTGATTTAACAACAAGATCCGAGGAGCATATAGGTGAGAGTCCGTTGAATCAAAGATTCAATCTTTTTCGCACTACTGAAATAAATATAAATATAAATATAAATAGAAATGGAGAAAATAAAATTCTGTGTTTTTTACCTGGCGAAGAGCTGAAGATAAGGAATCGATGAGGATTAGATAAGTATCCATGGAGTCTAAGAAATTCAATATATGTTCTTCACTTTCATCACTTGTTGTTTCATTCCTATTCCTATTCCTATTCCTATTCCTATTCCTATTCTCCGAGCTCTGCATCATCTTTTGAGGATCCATCTTTCCTTCTTTATTTGGTGAGACAACAAATAGAAATTATTATTATTATTAGTCTCAAATTTGTAGAGTTCTGTATCTGCTTTCTGCTGTACCAAAGAAAACAAGAAGAGCGTCTTTGAACTAGAACTCTTTTCTCTTATAAGCTATAAGCAATAATGATTTTGGGATAATTATTAGGAAAAATTACTAAAAAGTCCCCGAAAATAATTTTTTGCATCCAAAAAATCCATGAAATATTTTTCAACCTTAAAACCTATTCTACAAACTTTTTATTCCAAAAAAAAAAAAAAAACTCAAATGTTGATATTAACAATTTTTTGGACTAAGTTACCCTTTATTTATTAAGTAAGAATTGATCAATTGAAATCTGTTTGTTTTGAACTTTTCAAATTAATAAATTGCATTATATGAATTTTAATTTTATTTTAAATATTTCCATATAATTTATATTTTATTTTAAACAAGATAATTATCTAAAAATATATTTTTAAATTTTTTAAAAAGAATAAAAAATCTAAAAATTTAAAATTAAAATCAAAATTTGTACCAGTTATCAATATAAAAATTTAAAATAAATCAATTTCTTTACAAAAATATAGTTGATTAATTTTTAATGTAGAGGCTAAAGGTAGTTAAGTCCATAAAATTATTAACCCAAATATTGGGGTTTTTTTTTAAAAAAAAACAATTGTTGTAATAGGTTTTTTGGGTCGAAAAGTATTATCATGAGTTTTTTGGATATAAAAGTTAATTTTTGGATATGAAGGTCTAATTAGTCATTTTATTGTTTGATCTTGATGGACGATGTAACCTTGTACTTTATTCACAAATTTATTTTTATATTTCTTTCTCAAATTGGTCAATTTCTCTTCATCATGACTTGAAATAACATTGTTGATGTATCATTTCTTATTGTCCGTTGTCAGCTACTTTGACTTCTTTGCATTCATAATCAGAGGTGTGTTTATTTTGAAGTTTCTCAAGTATAGAAACTTATTGAAAAGTTCCACTTCCATTAATTCTTCTTTCTCCTTCTTAGTTTGTGGCTGTACTATTTCAACCGCATTCTCTATGACACTAAATTTGCCCTTTACAATTTTTGCTTTTCTATTAAGTGGGATGGGAAAGCAGATATGATTTGATGTTTGTGGGCTCAATGATCTATAATATTTTAATAATTGACTCCTTTGCTTTGATAATTTAGAACTTTCTACAATCTACAAGTCACATAACTTAAACTTTATAATTTATTTAATTTAAGATATTTATCTTTGATGTGCAATAATTTTTCTAGTAGTTTGTAATCACGAATTTGAGCGACGTAAGACGGTTTTATATTTGAAGATATCTTAATATAATATTGAAGTACTCAAATTGATATATTTATTAATTATTATCTAAACATGCAAAACTTAGTTGTGATTATAATCGAGCTACTAATTGCATACAATTATTTATACGATGAAGTTATTTTGGTTTTTCAATTTTAACGTAATTTAGAGTGAGTGAAGAAGAGAAATTATGTAAAATTAGATGTAGATATTTATCAGATTTTACATCAAATGATGTAAAAGAAAACATGGAATTGAAAGCACAAATGTTTTCTTGAAATTCGCCAACCTCTTCTGATTGAGATGTAAGTAGCTCGTACAACTCATCAAAAACTTCAATAGGTATAAGTTTTATATTTCCACTAACCGCAACAATAACCCCGAGGCTCACATTTTAATTTTACAGCACCACAATAGTTGCAATTCAACACCTTTTTCAGTTTATGCATCTCTGAGGTCACATACTTATAAATTCTTGAACCTAAAATATTGCAATATCTAAATACATTGAAGTTTAGTAGTGTAAGAAGTTTGGTTTCATATATCATACTTACAATTTACAAAAAGCATTACGAATATATTATATAGAACCTTCAGATTCATATGAAATCATTTGAGCTCTAAGAAGTTAATTGTGATTTTTGGTCATTTCTAATGTTGATGCCCGCACTTGAGGAGGATACACGCATGATTCGCTACTTTCGTAATTCATTAACATGTTGACTATATTTTATTTTCTCTTCTTCATTCAAGTCTTGGTAGTGACTACTCTTTACAACCATTGTTTGTGTTTTTTTTTTTGAATGAACTGGTTACACCATTACATCGAATATCGAATAAACAATCATCATCAACAATTTTCTATTACAAACTAATAACAATGAACTACAAACTCGAAACAAAGAACTGCTATATAAGTAGAAAAATAACTCACACATTTGGTGGGATCGAATTCATGACCTCTAACTCATGGGGCATCAGTCTTACCACTAGGCTAAGACATAATGGGCTTGTTTGTGTGTTTGTGCATCTTAACTTATTGCGCTCCTTAACAATATCCATATATTCTTGTCTCTCGCTAGTGTTCAAGTTAGCGTATTTCCTTTGAACATAGTTTAGAGTGGGTGAAGTAAGATAAATTATGTGAAATAAGTGTTGGGTTTCGTTCGAAAAAGCATAAACACAGCGGAAGGGATTTCAAAAATTAAAACGAAAACTCAATTGGTGCTCTAATTCGCATAATTGAATTTAAAAGCGTATAACGAATAAAACTTACTCGTTAATATGAATATGATGATGGAGAAAAACTTCTTCTTCTCCAAACTCGAAATATTGAAGCTTCCAAATCTTCAATCCTTTGATTTGATTCTTCAAACTTGAACTTGATCCGAACAATAAAAATACGTCGTCTCTAAATCGTTACGCACTGATCAACAAACGAAAAATCCCCTTTCTTCTTTATCTATGGTCGACGGCTAGGTATAGAGGAGGGGAGGAATATTTTTCTTTCTTTTTGAGAGTTATGAGAGTTGTGTATTCTTCTTTCTTGTTCTAAGTCAAAGAGTCCTTATATACCTCATGACTTATTGAACAAGTCAAAACAAAAGAGCCCTAATATGTGGCCTCTCAAAGACGCCACTTTGAGGCCTCATAGGCGTCCAATTGGACTCCTTATTTAGCCCCGGAATTTATTTTGTTTAATTAATTCTTATTTCAATTAATAATTTATTATATCCAATACATAAATTAATTAATTAAATAACCAAATTAATTAGATAAATTAATTCATTAATATATCACAAGAAAATTAATTAATAATTAATCTTATCGTTACAATTAATTATTTCATCTAATGAATAATTAATTATTTAATTTATCCAATAAATTAAAACTCACAGAAGAAATAATAGAAATTCATTTTTCTTCATTTTTTTTTGTCAATCCTTTAGCGCGACTCTTTAGGTTCATTTCGTTTGGCAATGAGAGGAAACCAAAGGAAGTGGGTAACACCTAACCAGTCACGTGACCCGCTTCGTAACCCAAACGAAAACGAATGATAGGATCATTCCGAAACCTTCCAATCGTAAATACCGTATATGTATAAACCTTTTGTTCATATTCCCCGGTCAAGTGAGAGTCATGGTTATGTCAAACTCACTGGACTTGACCATATATATAAATCATAATAAATACGAGATCATTGAGATCGATTTAGTGCCAAGCACAATCGTCTCGTTTGCTTTGGCCAAAGACTTTGATCTCTATTTATTTATAATTACATAGGGTACATACTCATTCACTTATGAGAGAACAAATTCCATATTAGATATCTGCTAAAATTACCACTTGCCCATCAAGTCCGCATTTCGAGGTTGATCCCACCAAAGGGTGAATTGGGTCTAACTACTCTAGTGAAAGACTTGACGTTACAAGTGCATCTTCAGCCTGATACTTCAGGTCAAAGGTTCACATATACCTATTACGCATAATCAGTTCCGTCATTGATAGTCACAAAGTGAAAACCCATGTTACAGAACCGATGCGAGTCGTGTTCGAACATATCAGTTCCACTGACGTGTCTACAATCTTAATCTCCTATCATCCCATGATACCAGACAGGCACTCCTATATCGGAGCTAAGATTGTACATGTATTCGAAGTCTTTATTTGTCTATTAAAGACTTCATATTACTTGTGAACTTATTTTAGTAATCAAGATCGATCTCTCTAGTGCCAATCTTCCTATCCCATAGGAAGTAGAGGGATCGTACTGAAAACATGGACAAAACGTTTTACACAACTTATAGATGCAGATAAGAATTAAATGAAAACTCAATAATGCCTTTTATTTAAGAAGAGTTTAAGTTCAATACAAGATATATGCCGTACACATTCTATCCTCTATGGCATCTGAGGGCATAATCCTAACAATCTCCCACTTGCACTCAATGCCACTCATTGTGGTATCTAATACCTATCCTTTCCAAGTGTCGGTCCAAAACAGCCTAAGGTAGTGGTTTGGTGAACAGGTCAGCTATATTGTCAGCTGAACCTATTTTCTGCACGGCTATCTCTCATTTTCCAACGATCTCCCTGATGATGTGAAATCTTCTCTCAATATGTTTAAACTTGTTATGAGACCTCGGTTCCTTGGCTTGCGCGATCGCTCCATTGTTATCACAATAAAGTGCAACGGGAGCTGAGCACTTGGGACCGTTCCAAGTTCTCCAAGAAACTTCCTCATCCAAACAGATTCTTGCACTGCCTCTATGGCTGCTACATACTCTGCTTCAGTGGTGGAATCAGCGGTTGTGCTTTGCTTGGAGCTCTTCCAAGACACCGCTCCACTATTGAGAGTAAAAACAAACCCTGAAGTGGATTTTCTGTCATCAACATCAGACTGAAAGTCTGAATTAGAATAACCTTCCATCTTCAGGTCTCCACCTCCATAGATGAGAATCATATTCTTAGTTCTTTTCAGATACTTTAGGATATTCTTCACAGCTATTCAATGTTCCTTTCCCGAGTTTGCCTGAAATCGACTCACCACGCTCACAGCATAGGCAATGTCGAGTCTAGTACACAGCATTGCATACATCAGGCTACCAACTGCAGAAGCATAGGGTACATTAATCATCTCTTGTCTATCTTCCTCACTTTGAGGACACATAGACTTGGATAAGTGAACTCCATGCCTCATGGGAAGAAACCTTTTCTTAGAGTTTTCCATCCTAAACCTCTTTAGGACCTTTTCTAAGTAAAGGGCTTGAGAGAGGCCTATCATTCTATTCGTTCTATCCCTGTAGATATGAATTCCTAGAATGTATGTGGCTTCTCCCAAGTCTTTCATGGAAAATGTACTCGAAAACCATTTCTTGACAGTGGTGAGCATTCCTACGTCATTTCCTATAAGTAGAATGTCATCCACATATAGTACTAAGAACGAGAATTTGCTCCCACTAGTCTTCTTGTAGACACATGGTTCATCTTCATTCTTGATGAAGCCATATCCCTTAACTTCTTCATCAAAACGGAGATTCTAGCTTCTAGATGCTTGCTTGAGATCGTAAATGGACCTCTCAAGTTTACTTACTTTATGGATATCGGACTCGGACACAAAACCCTTTGGTTGTTCCATATAGATATCCTCCTCGAGGAATCCATTTAGAAAGGCCGTTTTGACATACATTTGCCATATCTCATAATCTAAGTATGTAGCTATGGATAATAGAATTCGTATGGACTTTATCATAGCCACGGGCGAAAAGGTTTCTTGATAGTCAATTCCTTCTCTTTGACTCTACCCTTTCGCTACGAGCTTGGCTTTAAAGGTGTCAACCTTGCCATTGCTACCTATCTTTCTTTTGTAGATCCACTTACATCCTATAGATTTTATACCTTTAGGACGATCTACCAAAGTCCAGACATAGTTCGATTGCATAGAGTCCATTTCTATTTCCATGGCTTCTCGCCATCTTGAAGCATCGACATCCACCATCGCTTGATCATAGGTACAAGGATCATCTTCATGACCTTCTTGTATTACAGTGTGAAGCTCTCGCTCCCCCGGCAGTAGATACCCATACCTCTGAGGTTCATGCGGTATTCTACCAGATCTACGTGGTGGTTGTGCGTTTATGGGTTCAGGCCTCGGTTCTTGAACAGATGTATTTGAGAGAGTTTCATTTTGTTCTTCTAGAACAATTTTCCTACCTTTTCCCCTTCCAAAATGAACTCATCCTCAAGGAAGTGAGCTTGTAGGGCCACGATGATTCTTTGATCATCATGCAGGTAAAAGAAGAATCCTATGGAATCTTCAGGATAACCAATGAGACGTCCCATTAGGGATCTTGCCTCCAATTTCTCCACTTTAGTCTTCTTGACATAAGCGGGGCATCCCCAAATCTTAATATGATTAAGACTCGGTTTTCTATTATTCCACATCTCATGCGGAGTTTTAGGAACAGATTTGGAGGAACATCTGTTCAAAACATGAGCAGCGGTAAGGAGCACATATCCCCACAACAAAATGGGTAAATCAGTGTAACTAAGCATGGAACGAACCATGTCCAACAGTGTTCGATTCCTTCGCTCGGCTACTTCATTCAGTTAAGGAGTTGCTGGTGGTGTTAGTTGTAACATTATTCCTTGTTGTCTTAGGAATTCATCAAACTCGGCACTCATATATTCTCCTCCACGATCTGATCGTAGAGTTTTTATATTTTGCCCAGTTTGATTTTCTACTAAGGCCTTGAACTCTTTGAATCTTTCAAAGGATTTAGACTTTTGCTTCATCAGATACACTAGACCAAATCTTGAATGGTCGTCAGTGAAAGTGATGAAGTAGTAGAAACCTCCACGATCCATTTCTCCAAATGGTCCGCAGACGTCGGTATGCAGTAATCCTAAGACTTGCGTAGCCCTTTCAAAAGTCCCTGTGAAGGGGGATCTAGCCGTCTTGCCTAAGAGACATGACTCACATGTAGGAATAGGGTCCGACCCTAGTGAGCTTAAAAGCCCATCTTTTTTCATTTTGTGGATCTTGTGCTCTCCGGCATGGCCTAGTCTAAGATGTCACTTGAGTCTTAAGTTAGTTTCTTGCCTACCACGTTTACGTGTTACAACATTAACATCAGATGAATTACGGAGATTTAAATAATACAAACCATTAACTAAACATGCATTGCCAACTAATTTATTTTCATAATAAATGTCGCAATTTAATTTAGAAAAACGGAATGTATATCCAATCTTAACTAAGATAGGAATAGATACAATGTTCTTAAGCCCCTTGGGCAAAACCAAAACATTATCTAAAAACAGTAAATGTCCAGAATTCAAATAAAGAGAAGTAGATCCGATCCTAGTAGCTGCGACGCTTTCCCCACTGCCTACTTTGATCATCACTTCTTCTCGGCCCAGCTTTCTACTTCTTTGTAGATCTTGATCCAAACAACAAACATGGGCACTAGCCCCTGAGTCCAGAATTCACGAAGTAGAAAATACGCTCATAGAACAATTAGTTTCAAAAACAAATAGTTCCATACCTTGTGCGCCTTTGCCTAATTTGGGACAGTTTCTCTTCCAGTGGCCAAGCTCACCGCACTCGAGACATCTATCCATTTTCTTAGGTCCTTTGCTCTTACGGCCATGTCCTAACTTCTTTGAAGTTCTTATGGATACTTTCTTTTGCCTTTTCCTCTTTCCATCACGTTGATTATCAAATGTATCATTCGTTAAATAGATAGAAGAATCCCTCTTCTTGGTTGTCCTAATACGAGCTTGTTCGATTTCAAGCTTCTTAGTCAGCCCAACTAATGAACAATCGATATCATTGATATCAAAGTTCATGACGAAGTAGTAGAAGGAGTCAGGGAGCGATTGTAAGATGAGATTAACTTGAAGATGAACATCCATATAGAAATGCATTGACTGAAGTCTTTCCATTAGGGTCATCATCGTGAGAACATGGTCTCCCACATTCTCTTCCTCTCTCATCCTCGCTCTGAAGAGTTCTTTTGATATAAAATATCTTATGGTCCTACGTTGCTCTCCAAACATTTCTTCCAGGTGAAGAATTATGTCCCTTGCATTGCTCATTGTGTCATGTGAACTTTGCAGCTCACTACACATTGAGCAAAGAATGTATCCTCTACTTTTATAATTGTCACAAGTCCAATTAAAGTGAGCCAGTTGAACCTCTTCATCCTCATTCCTCTCAGGAATTACAGGACGATTTGTTTCCAACACATATTCAATTGATTCTTCACTCAGGACATTCCTTAAGATCGCAAGCCATTGTATATAGTTGGGACCAGTCAGAACATTTCTTTCGAGTAATTTCATAAGTGGGTTTGTCATATTTGAGAGAGATAAACGAGAAAATAACTGTAGAAATAAACCAGATTTATTAGATCACTTGTTTTGACTTAACCAAGAAAAATTAAGGACTTAAAATTTATCTTGGCTCCCACTGCATTTTTCAAATCCCACACTCCCATGTGAAAATCGGGAATCATCATTGGCATCGATTCCACAGCAGGTATTGAGGTCCTCAATTAATTAAATAGGTTGCAACCTAACCGGTTTCTGGCCCATTAATTATTTGAAGTGATATCTAATATCAATTTATCTAATAAATGTTTCAATACATTTCCCCATAGTTCACCAAACCGCAACCCATTCGATTTCTAGATTCGTGAACTACCCGAGTTTATCCCACTAACTCCTATAATCTAGCATTTGAATTTCACCTTGCAACCGAACAAGTTTCTGGGGTGAAATATGTTTCGATTAAGGCATATGCATGCACTTTATAAAATCTCAAATTATTTCTAAATGTATAACCCCCATAATTGGGAAGCATTACACATTTATAGTAATTCTAATTTTAGAAAGCTTAGTGGAGGGTGAGGATGCCAAACATCCTTTTCGAACTCGGTATAATTTATTTGAGAGAATTTTATTCGTCAAAAATTTTTGGTCTCACTTTGCACATTATTCAATTTATATAGCGCTTTATTCTATATTGATCATGCATAAAAATACTACTAATAACCATGTCTTTCAATATAAATAAACATAGAATTTAAATAAATGAATAAATAAATTCATCACTTGATCATGGACTTTTACTAGAGGGCCCGAGCCAATGGGCCATCACAAAAGACATATATTAAACCTATTAAACATTCATGGGCCTTTTGACTTTATCAACTTTGAACTATTTTATCTCGATTCCTAAAACAACTCATGCATTATTTCTAAGAATATAATAAATAGTTTCAAATTTGATAACCCATAAAATTAAAGGTAAAACATATAATCCTAAGTCCATGATTAGTGTTTTAATTACATAAGACATGCTCGCATCAATTAATACATGCTCGCAACATTTAATATATGCTCGCAATATTAAATCACTTATGTTGATTATTAAAATTTTAGTCCAACTAAAAAGTCCTTTATAAAATTCCTTATGATTTCACATATTCACTATTTCAATTAAAATTATTCTAGTCCAACTAGATGACTTAGATGTACGAAATAAGAATTAAGTGCATCTACCTTTAATTAAAATAATATGAACACATAAAATATGGAATTTTATATTTTATTTCGTTATGATTTAAAGCCATCAAAAATTGGAAATACTTTTATTTGATCAAAGAATTAATTATTAATCTCTAAGAAAAATAATTTATATCCCTTATTCAAAATGAAGTAATTTCCAAGTCGAGGAAAAAATAATAATATTTAATCCCTAAATCAATTATCAATCTCCAAGAAAAATAATTAATTAGTTCTAATTAAATATTATATTCCAATTAATCTCATTGGACTCGATTTCATCAAACCCAAGTCACCATCCTTTTGGTCCACTTGGATTCAATTTAATTGGGCTCAAAATAATTAATTAAAACAACATTCACGTTTATTAATTTCTTATTGGGCTAAATTTAATTTAAGTCCAAATCACGAATCTAATTGGCCCATTTAGATTTAATTAGATTAAGTCCAAACTAATTAACAAATCGAAATTGGATAATTTTCAATTGGGCTTGATTTAAATTATTCGGGTCATCATCCTTTTGATCCACACAATTAATTAAAATCACCCAAAATTCAAAAAATAATTTCGACCCAAACATAGCCCGTTTTACGACCCGAATCCATGACCCGGATCAACGAATTAGGTATCCAAACCCACGACCCGTCGGGCCACGGTCACGACCTGACGGGCCGTGATTGGGCAGGGAAACAGCGCGCGCAGCTATGCGCGCATTTTTCTCGGGGCTTTTGAGCCCCGTTTTTCCTCGGTATTTTTCGATTTTCAATATCATTTAATATCCTCAGATTTACAATAACTAAAAATCAAAAAAACTAGGCAAAAAACCATAAAACGCAGATTTAAGAAAAACATACAAACATGCTTCAAAAACATATAACATACAATTCTTAAATCACGTAAACAAGATCAAATATGCAAATCAGAGATTGGCTCTGATACCACTGTTGGGTTTCGTTAGAAAAAGTATAAACGCAGCGGAAAGGATTTCAAAAATTAAAACGAAAACCTAATTGGTACTCTAATTCTCATAATTGAATCTAAAAGCGTTTGACGAATAAAACTTACTTGTTAATATGAATATTGTTAGGAATTTCATGTTAGATGTTTTGATGATGACAATTAGGACTTTTTGTTAGACCCCAAAATATGTAAGTTTGTTTTTAGCTTTGAAGCGTTAGATTTGTAATAGGCTTTGTTTTGTTTTTATTTTAGATTGTTAGGTTAAGTTGTCTTAGACTGAGCGTCTGATATGTTCTGAGTGAGTTTATCAGAAGTACAGGTTGAAGACTCAACTGCCTGAAGTCTGAATAAAGATGAAGTGTCCAAGCGTCTAGAATGACCAGCTACATCAAGCGTCACCTTATAGGAGAGAAGTGATTCAAGAATGAACAAGCATCTATCAATGACTGATTTCACCTGAATTTATTTCTAAGTCCAGAAGGAGTTTAATGCAAATATTCTCAATGCATTAAGTGCCAACGGGCATTTAATTCAAATGCATTAAATGCTGATAAGAGCATTAAATGTGATAAGCACTTTCAGACGTATGGAGAAGCCACCCTATTGGACTGTCAACCTTTCATAGACTGCAGCACCAACTTTGTGCAGCAGATTTTTCAGGAAAAAGGACAACAGTTGTTCACTCGCGGAAGTGAGAGACACTCGCTCGTGCATGTGTCAAACAGACACTTTCTCCAAGAATGCCTATAAATAGGACTTCAACAACAAGCCAAATATAGAGAACAATTATCAAGTTGAATTGCTGTTGCATTCAAGTATCTTTCCTTACAATCTCAGAAAAACCAGAAGATTCAAGAAAACATTCCTTTTGTTTTTCTTGAATTCCTGAGACAGTCAACCAATATCTCAAACATTCTTTTCAAAGAAACCCACATTACTACTGAGATATTTCTAGTTGTTTGAACTTCATCAAAATCAAACAAATCATTTAGAAAACGCCATCCAAGCCTCGCGATCTGAGTGAAGTCGAAGTTGGATACTTGCAGTATTTCTAGGTGAAAGAAGCAAGGGGATTGAAGTGATTTGGAGCAGAAATCTGTGTGATCAAGGAGCTCAAGTCATCGACATCCATCTCTCCCTAATTTGTAGAAGATTCTGTGTGATTCTTTGAGAATCATTTTAGTGGATTGCCTCCAAGTGTTCAAGGAGAAGAAGGACGTAGTTGGGATTACACCACCCAATGAGCCTTACAAATATTGTGTCATTTACTTTACAGTCAATTCTCTTATTTATCACATCATTGCATAAACTGATTAAGTGAAACACAATCAAACGCTATTCAACTAAGAAACAACTTGTGACGCTAAAGATTTCCAAAAGAAAAGACTCTAAAATTATTTAGCTGTACTAACACTGATTAAAGAACTGAACGCTTAAACCTACTTGGTTAAAGTATTCAAATCTTGAAGTCTAAGTTAACTTTCTAAAAACAGTCTTCATTGTACGCTTAGCCTAAGCGTCTATATTTCAAGTAAACGCTCAATCAAGCGTCTACATTTCAAGCGTCCAAAACCATTTTAATACGAAATTTTTTGAAGTCGAAAAAGACTTCAGGGTCTATTCAACCCCTCTTTCTAGACCCTTTCTTATGCCACTTGAGACCAACAAATATGATGATGGAGAAAAACTTCTTTTTCTCCAAACTCGAAATATTGAAGCTTCCAAATCTTCAATCCTTTGATTTGATTCTTCAAACTTGAACTTGATCCGAACAACGAAAATACGTCATCTCTAAATCGTCACGCACGGATCAACAAACAAAAAATCCCCTTTCTTCTTTCTCTATGGTCGACGGCTAGGTATAGAGGAGGGGAAGAATACTTTTCTTTCTTTTGAGAGTTATGAGAGTTGTGTATTCTTCTTTCTTGTTCTAAGTCAAAGAGTCCTTATATACCTCATGACTTATTGAACAAGTCAAAACAAAAGAGCCCTAATATGTGGCTTCTCAAAGACGCCACTTTGAGGCCTCATAGGTGTCCAATTGGACTCTTATTTAGCCCCAGGATTTGTTTTGTTTAATTAATTTCTTATTTCAATTAATAATTTATTATATCCAATAAATAAATAAATTAATTAAATAACCAAATTAATTAGATAAATTAATTCATTAATATATTTCACAAGGAAATTATTAATAATTAATCTTATCAATATAATTAATTATTTCAGCTAATGAATAATTAATTATTTAATTTATCCAATAAATTAAAACTCCCAAACGAAATAATAGAAATTCCTTTTTCTTCATTTTTCTTTGTCAATCCTTTAGCGCGACTCTTTAGATTCGTTTCGTTTGGCAATGAGAGGAAACCAAAGGAAGTGGGTAACACCTAGCCAGTCACGTGACCCACTTCGTAACCCAAACAAAAATGAATGATATGATCATTTTGAAACCTTCCAATCGTAAATACCGTATATGTATAAACCATTTGTTCACGTTCCTCGATCAAGTGAGAGTCATGGTTATGTCAAACTCACTGGACTTGACCATATATATAAATCATAATAAATACGAGATCATTGAGATCGATTTAGTGCCAAGCACAATCGTCTCATTTGCTTTGGCCAAAGATTTTGATCTCTATTTATCTATAATTACATAGGGTACATACTCATTCACTTATGAGAGAACAAATCCCATATTAGATATTTGCTAAGATTACCACTTTCCCATCAAGTCCGCATTTCGAGGTTGACCCCACTAAAGGGTGAATTGGGTCTAACTACTCTAGTGAAAGACTTGACATCACAAGTGCATCTTCAGCCTGATACTTCAGGTCAAAGGTTCACATATACCTATTACGCATAATCAGTTCCGTCATTGACAGTCACAGAGTGAAAATCCATGTGACAGAACCGATGCGAGTCGTGTTCGAATGTTAGAGTATATGCCCTCGAATGCCATAAAGAGGATAGATTTATAGGGCATAAACATTGCAACTAAACTATGGTTTTTCTATTAATATAAGACAGTTGATTGTTATTTTCTTATAGGCATTTACAAGGTGTGAATAAACAACGTAAAGTCCTTGATGACAAGGCGAACCTTCTACCTTCTATGGGATAGGAGGAAAGGCACTAGAATGGTTAGACCCTTGACATCTAAAAGGGTTCGCAAGTCTAAGAAATATTGATTGAGCATCAAAAGTGAATAAAGACTTGTATGATGTAAGTTTCGACAGAGAAAGTGCCAGTCGTACACTATGGAAATGGTAGTGGAAACTTATATCATAGACGTGTCAGTTGGACTGATATGTTCGAACACGGCTCGCATCAGTTCATCACATGGGTATTCATTCATTGACAGTCAATAATGAAACTGATAAGTAGTGATAGGTACGTGTGAACCTCTGACCTGAGAAATCGAGTTGAAGATGTACTTGTGACATCAAGTCTGTCATTAGAGTAGTTAGATTCAAATCACCTGTTGGTGGAATCGACCTCGAAGTGCGACTTGATGGGCAAGTAGCATTGTTAACTGATTTGCAATATGAAATTTATTCTCTCATAAGTGAATGAGTAAAATATCCTATGGCTTTTGAAACGAACCTAAAGAGTCGCACTTAAAGGAAGTGCAAAAGGAAAAACATGGAAAAAAGACTTGAGAGAAATTCACGGCATTGGATGCCGTAATTAATTAATTAATTATTGGATAATTTGATTAATTAATTAAATTAATGAGTTAATTAATTTCTTGGAGAAATTGAATTATAAATTAATTAGGAATTGAATTAATTGGATTATCAATTTATTTATGGGATAATTAAATTATCCGATTAATTAATTAGCAAGCAAGACGAAAGCCCGAAGGCTTCCGAGCCCACTAAGGGGCGGCCAAATAGGGCTCTTGCATGCTAGGGTTATTGTTTCATAATGATATAAATATATCACGAGGTGAAAAATAATACAAGGCAACTTACATAACTTTCTCTACAAGAAAAAGTTTCCCACCTCTCTCTCTCTCTCTAGCCGTCTTTGACAAGGAAGAAAGGAGGAGTTTTTCGTTTTTGATTCCGGCGTGACGAATTAGAGACGTTGGCAAATTCAGCGTTAGAGAAAAGGATCACGATCAGAAATCAACATACGCGAGAACGGTAATGTTTCTATACACAATTAAACACGAGGATTAGAGATGATTCGGGCTTTGGGAATTAAATTTACTTTCCGCTGCGTTTTATTTGAAAAATTCCCAACATCGAACATATCAGTTCCACTGACGTGTCTACAATCTTAATCTCCTATCATCCCATGATACCAGACAGGCACTCCCATATCGGAGCTAAGATTGTACATGTATTCGAAGTCTTTATTTGTCCATTAAAGACTTCATATTACTTGCAAACTTATTTTAGTAATCAAGATCGATCTCTCTAGTGCCAATCTTCCTATCCCATAGGAAGTAGAGGGATCGCACTGAAAACATGGACAAAACTTTTTACACAACTTATAGATGCAGATAAGAATTAAGTGAAAACTCAATAATGCCTTTTATTTAAGAAGAGTTTAAGTTCAATACAAGATATATGCCTTATACATTCTATGGCATCTGAGGGCATAATCCTAACAATAAGATGCAGATCTTTATGTGATTTTATATCAAATGATGTAAAAGAAAATATGGAATTGAAAGCATGAATGTTTTCTCCGAATTTGCCAACCTCTTCTGATTGAGATGAAAGTAGCTCGTACAACTCATCAAAAATTTCAATAGGTAAAAGTTTTATATTTCCGCTATCGTAACAATAACCCTGAGGCGCACATTCTAATTTTACAACACCACAATAGTTGCAATTCAACACCTTTTTCAGTTCATGCATTTCTGAGGTCACATACTCTTAAATTCTTGAACCCAAAGGATTGCAATATCTAAATACACTAAAGTTTAGTGGTGTAAGAAGATTAGTTCAATATAACATACTTACATAAAAAAATTATTAATATATAACCTTCTGATTCATATGGAAATTTGAGCTCTAAGAAGTTAAAGAACTTGTGATTTTTGGTCATTTTGAATGTTGAAGCCTGCACTTGATGAGAATACTTGCATGATTCGCTACTTTCGTAATTCATTAACATATTGACTAAATTTTATTTTCTCTTACTCATTCAAGTCATGGTAGTGGCTCTCTTTATTGCCATTGTTTGTGTGTTTGTGCTCCTTATTTTCTTGCGCTCCTTAACAATATTCATATATTCTTGTCTGTCGCTAGTGTTCAAGTTAGCATATTCACTTTTAACATAGTTTAGAGTGGGTGAAGTAAGAGAAATTATGTGAAATTAGATGCAGATCTTTATCTGATTTTACATCAAATGATCTACAAGAGAACATGGAATTGAAAGCACGAATATTTTCTCGAAATTTGCTAACCTCTTTTGTAAGTAGCTCGTACAACTCATCAAAAACTTCAATAGATATAAGTTTTATATTTTCACTACCATAACAATAACCTAGAGGCTCACATTCTAATTTTACAGCACCACAATACTTGCAATTCGACACCTTTTTCAGTTCATGCATCTTTGAGGTGACAAACTCATAAATTCTTGAACCTAAAAGATTGAAATATATAAATACACAAAGTTTAGTAGTGTAAAAAAATTGGTTCCATATATCATACTTACAAAAAAAAATTATAAATTTATAACCTTCTGATTCATATGGAATCATTTGAGCTCTGAGAAGTCAAAGAACTTGTGAATTTTGGTCATTTCGAATGTTGAAGCCTGCATTTGAGGAGGATGCACGCATAATTCACTTCTTTCATAATTCATTAACATGTTGACTATATATTTTTTTCTCGTCCTCGTTCAAGTCTTGGCAACGACTACTCTTTACTGCCATTGTTTGTGTGTTTGTGCTCCTTATTTTCTTGCGCTCCTTGACAATATTCAGATATTCTGTTCTTTCGCTAGTATTTAAGTTAGATTATTTCCTTTTCATCAAATTCAATCCTCTTCGTCTTGATACATCTGGGTTGATCGCACCGAAAACGTTAATATCTATCTATCTATCTAGCTATCTATATCTATACTATTATAAAAGTGTGGATCTTGTTGTGTTTCTCCCAATTGTAACAAAACTTTATTACCCTTGCTTAAATAATTATACTAATATATTGTGATCATTTAAATACAATTCATAATTATTTTAAGTAAAACCAGTCACCGGCTCACCTTATTCCATACGAACCCAAATGAATGTTAGAAGCTAGAAAATCATCCAATAATAATACATTTTAAATTCTTTGCAATAAATATTAATCACTAATAACCTTTCAACCCACCTTTATTTTGGATGTTACAAAAAATAAAAATAATTCAAAATTACTTAATAACTAATGTAACTGAAGCAGGTTGCCTGCTCAACTTATACTATTTGAACACTCCAAAATTTTTGAAATAGAAGCTAGAAGATCACCCGAGCCAATTGGTCTACCTTTTTAATTCTTTGCATTAAAATTTATTCCATCATAACCTTTCAACTAATAACCTTGCAATGGAGATAAATATGCGCATCTACCAACAAACCATTATAGTTTCTTTCTTTTTACGCGTAACTAGAATTTTTGGATACAAGTTTGGATATTAATTCGACTTATACCGAACAATTCGAAATCTTATACAGGTTTGCATTAAAATTTATTCCATCATAACCTTTCAATAGAGATAAATATGCGCATCTACCAACCAACCATTATAGTTTCTTTCTTTTTGCGCTTAACTGGAATTTTTGGATACATGTTTGGATATTAATTCGACTTATACCGAACAATTCAAAACCTCTACCATCCAACTCGAAATTAAACTTAAAAATTCAAATTATACCGAACAATTTGAAAACTATACCAACTAGTTCGACCATTATACCAAACAATTGGAAAAATATACCAAACAATTCGAAATTAAACCTATTAATTCAAAATTATACCTAACCATTCGAAAATAAAACTAAAAATTGATATTAGACCTAAAAGTCGAAGTTAAACCTATAAATCAAAATTAAACCTATTAATTCAAAAATTATACCAAATAATTTGGAAAATATACCTAACAAATCGAATTTATGATTAAAAATTCAATTTTGAACCCTAAATTACAATACCATTACAATAAAATAAAAACAATATACAAACCCTAAATTTATCAAAGTTAAAAGTATAAAATATAGAATTACCTTGATTCCTTGGTTGGGAGAGAAATTTGGAGGAGAATTTCGAAAAACAATTCTTCAACAATGGTGAGAAAAATCGCAAGAGAGAAGAAGAGAGGGAGAGTGATGAAATAAACGCTGCCATACATATCACGGTCGTTTGACCATGATAATTATTTTAAAAAAACAATTAATTGTGAGATGCTCTAGCTTAGAGCGTCTCACAATTAATTAAAAAAAAAATTAATTCTCCCACAATTTTTTTAAAAAAAGTAATTTAGTGAGACGGTGTAAACAACAGTGTTTTGTGCTATTATCTGAGATTTGTCAAAACTTGTAACATTTTCTTATTTTTTTTATTTAGTTTTGTATTATTTATTTAAATTTAAAGATATAAAGTTGTTAGTTTCAAGAATTTCTACTGAACAAGAGCTAAGCCGCAGCCTTGCCGGTAGTTCAGGTGTGCAATCATGGAGACATGCATAGTTCATTCTCATATGCAATCATGGAGACTTGCATTTCTCATTCTTATCTCAATCGTGGAGACTTGCTTTTTCTCAGGCAATTGTGCAGACTTGCCTTTTCACGAGCAATCGTGGAGACTTGCCTCTCAAAACATTTTTCACTTTCCTTGTTCCACTTTTCCTCCTCTCTGTTCCACATGTTTTTCCTATATGGGCTCATATTTGGCCAGTATGCTACCATCGGTATCCTTCCTTATTTCACATTTTTTTCGATTTTTTCCTCTTTATTTTAGCCAAGAGTGACAGAATTAGTCCCCTTCTCCAGCCTTTTGGCTCCAAGCATCCTTGTAACTCCCTTAACCCTGGTCTTCCAATGTGAGTTGGTCCCAGAATTATTCTTAGAATAATTCCACACCAACCCACCCTTATATCCTCTTGGTATGGGCCCATCGGATTCGTAGCCTCAGGCTGCCTAACTTAACGAACCCCGACTACCCACCCAGATGGTACATCCTAGCTCCGTCTACCTTACTCCTTTTTTCAGTTTCAATCAGACACATAACCATATACAGACACATGTCATCATGATTTTCATAGCAAAAGAAAATAAATTCTTACTAAAAACCTGTGGGGCTTTGCATCCAATCCTGCAAAGAGGGTATTACATTCCTCCAGGTATTCCTGAAAGGACAGACATTCAAATTTCACAAATGAGAGTATTAGTCAAATAAATAAAAAATATTCAGACATAAAACTTTTTCAAGTTTTGAATATTGCATTGGCGAGGGAGTTGGTTTCCCTTGCTGTCCAAATTGAAGTTTCCTGTTTTTCTTTCATAGAAAATCAACATAAGATTATAATTTGAGTTTAGCATAGCCCTCCAAAATGATCTCATCTTTTCAATTAGTATAACTCATTCATAGTAATTGAACATAATTGCAACTCAACTCATGATGCATATAATCAACTGTACGCATGATGGATGATGATTGGTCATGCTTATGATGCATGGATGATACTTGGCTATTCGTATGATGCTTGACTATGCTTTATGTTGCACAGATGATGCTTGACTATGCTTATGATGCATAGATGATGCTTGACTATACTTATGATGTACTCATATACAACTTAGCTTTGTGAAGCATTGCTAGTTGCTTCCGCAATAGTTTTTTTTTTGTATTTCCTTCAAACCTGACAAAGCTGGAACCTGTAGTTCAGCTTTGCGATGCAGCATTGGCTACTTCCACGATAGTATCTATAATATCTTACTCTTGGCTTGAACAGAGGTCCAACTTGCATTTCATCTTTGCGGGACAACATGTGCTGTTTCTGCCATCCATATCTGCACATCAGCATAGGCGGCTCCAGCCATCCAATTCTTTCATCTTCTCGGAGCAGCATGAGCAACTTATGCCATCCAGCTCTTCCAACTTTATAGAGTAGCATGGGCTACTCCTTCCATCCAGCTCTTCTAGCTTTACAGAGCAGCATGAGCTGCTCTTGCCATCTAGCTCTTCCTACTTTACAGAGCAGCATGGGCTACTCCTGCGATCCAGCTCTTTCAACAGCTTTATAGCTGCTTGATAACACTTGCATGCCTGGCTTGCCAACGCCTTGATCCAACATTATTTGAGTGCCCTAAGTAGAGGCTTAAGAGATTTTACACCCAATTGCACTAAAAATGGAAATTCCATGGCAACATTTCTGCAAAACATTTTCAACCACAAGCAAATAGTGTCATTGTATATAACATAAATCAATCTAAATAAATAAGACTTACTAGAAAGTATCCATTTATCTCAATTTTTTTTTTATGTTTTACAAAGATTATGAAAATATGCTTATTTATATAAAAATAAAATTTCATTGAATCTACGACACAAGCAGGATGTAGATTTTACCAAATTTGCTTAATTCAAGAAGGATGGTATCAACAATTGAGAAAATCTATCCCCACTGTTGGTCCCAAGTGGCATACGAAAGGGTCTATAAAGGGGGGGGGGGGTTGAATAGATCCTGAAGTCTTTTTCGACTTAAAAAATTATTCGTATTAAAATTAATATGGACGCTTGAAAATGCAGAAGCTTGGCTAAGCGTCTACTGAAGACTATTTTTAGAAAGTTTACTTAGACTTCAAGATTTGAATACTCTAACCAGATAGGTTTAAGCGTTCACTTCTTTAATCAGTGTTAGCACAGCGAAAAGCTTTTAGTCTTCTCTTTGAAAGTTTTAGCGTTCCAATATGCAACTTAGTTACTTAGCGTTTGATTTAGTCAAATAGACACTTAACAAGGTTCACTGGGCTTGTGTAATCCCAGCTACGTCCTTCTACTCCTTTCCACATAGGAGGAATCCACTAAAATGAATCACGAAGCTTCACAGAGACAACTTCTACACAATAGCGAATTGATGAAGACTTGATCTCGAGTTCCCTGATCACACAAATTTCAACTCGGCTAAGATCTGCTTCTGACAATGCTTCTCTCACTCAGAAATAATGCTTTGTCTTCAACAACTTCGTCACATAGATGGAAGAGGTTGATGGGTTTTTATCACGATTTTGTTTGATTTGAAAAGTTCAAACACTTTGGTAATATCTCTTTGAAAGGTTAGGGTCTTCTATGAAGAAGTAAGAGATATTGATTTGGCTGTACAGATGTTTAAGCTCAACAAAATTTTGGCTATGGAGGATTTGAGATTTAAAAGTTGGATATAGATTTCAACAGCGTAAGTGAATAATTCTCTGTGTTTTTAGGTTTGAGCTGTGAGTATCTATTTATAAGATTTTCTCGGGATTTGTCCGTTGGACACAAGCAGGGGCGTGAGAAGCACGAGGTGAGTGACTTAGTCTTTTTTCTGACATCTCTGAAAAATTCTGCAGCACAGAGTGGGTAGCAGACCTACTTTGAGTTGACAGCCAATGGGGAAGGCACATCCGTACCGTCAATAGTCCTTATCACATTTAATGCTCTTATCAAGCATTTAATGCATTTAAATTTATTTCCCATTGGAAATAAATGTCCGTTGATTGCATTTAATAACATATTGACTTTGGATTAACTTCAGGTGACGACAAGCGCTTAAAAACGAAAGTCATCCTTAATTGATTCATAAGTGCTTGACAGCTGCTTAATGAATCTCTCATCTTCAAAGTCTTCAGACGCTGATCTTCGATTTCACCTTGATAGACTCACCTAGAATTCTATCTTAACTTAAGCGCTAGATACTAGTCTAAAGCTATAAAGATAAAATGCCTTAACTAAAAATTACAACTTGATAACTTTAAACGCTTATACATATTCTAACAAAAGATAAACTTACATATCCTTGGGGTCTAACATGAAACCTATCTTGTCATCATCAAAACATCTAACAAGAAATTTGCTAACAATTTCCCCATTTTTGATGATGTCATGACCTTAACTCTTTTATAGTCCAAGAGCTAGAGAACAATAACCCAAGGTAAAATAAAGTTAGCGTTTAGAAGTTAGAGCTTAGCTATAGGTTAGTATATAGCCAGAAACGAGATGTTTCAGCAAACTCATTCATTAATGTGTCATTTAAGTACAAGAGTTTACATTAAAACAACGTAAGGAATAAAATGCTTAAAAAAATAAAGATAATAAAGCTCTTAGCGCTTTCTCTTAGATGAAGAAGTATGGGATTTCTTTGGATCTGACTTCTTTTCCTGACTGAAAATCATCTCCGCAAACTTCCACAACCTATCGTTTGCTTCTCTCATTCTTCTGTGAGTATTGTTGGCAAACTAAATATTTCCCATTCTTTCAGCGAAGTTCTCAAAATTGTGCAAGCGTTTGTGCCAAATTGCGTTGTCAATCCCACGCTCATGTAAAATTTCTTCGAAAATCTCATAAGTTCTTGTGACTGGAGCTCTGTTGGGATGAATATTAAGAGGCACATAAGCGGCAAACGGCGGGATACGTAACTCTTCATGTAACTCAACCGAAAGATCTGGAATTAAGTAACCTCTATAAAACTGAGGTTTACGCTTCTTAAGAACAATCTGCTAGATCGATTTGATTGAATTTAGTAACTCTTCCTATCGTTTATCATCAGGGCTTTTCAAGCTCTTGGACTGTTTACCCTTTTCCTTTCCCCCCTTCTTGACATCAGCATCAAGAGGTTGAGGTTGTAACTAGCGAAGCTCAGATACTTCTCTACGTAAGAGCTTAACCTCCTCAATCAGGAGAGCGACTTGAGCAGCAATAGCGGCTGCAGTTGCATTTTCAGAAAGCGACCGAGTGACGTTGTCTGAAAGTTCGGTGATAAGCGGTGCTACACTATTCATTAATAGAATGGTAAGCTTGTTGGGATTGCGCATGTCAGCGCGAGAAGTCTTTCTAATTGATAAAGCATTGATTTTCCTTGTTCTTCTATACGAGAGCAAGAGCCTTTGATATGAGCAAGTGAATTCTTAATCGCTTTTCGAAAATCTTGAGTGTCCGTATCATCATCACTTTCAGAGTCACTGGAGGAATGCGCCTGAGTGGGCAAAGGTTCTTTGGAAGCAACCGCTTTACCAAGCGCTGGATCTCTTTCAAGAGGTTCCTCCGAAACAACAGTTGGTTCTTTTTCTGGAAGAGCAGCATTTGGAGCATGGACATCTGCAGAATCCATTTTAGCTTTATTTGTCGAAGCGCTTGAAACGTCAACATGAACGGGAATGAGACTGATGATAGGGGCTTCTTCCTCAAAAATTTTCTCCGCGTTCTCCTCAGAAGACACTTCTCGGACAACAGGAACAAGAGTATCCGTGTACTCTAAGGCAGAATTTGCAAGACGTGGCGTTGAAGAAAAGAGCTGACGAAATTGTGAGAGCCACTGCAATGATGGAATCAGAGATGATTCTGGAGTGATTTCTGCAGGAATCATTCTCGTCGTTGGCATAACATCCAGCCAAGAGATATTTTCTGAAGTAAAGCGCTGGAGTAATTCTTGCAACAAAACAGAAACTGGGCTTTCTCTGGCGGCTACCCACATAGGACCAATAGCATCAATAGGATGAACTGGAGTTAACCTGGCGCTTGACCCTGGAATAAAGAACAGAGAGTCATCGGTTTTCTCCTTGCTGAAGAACAACAACCTATCTGCTGGCAAGTCTGGAAGATTAGAGATGTAAAGCTTGCAGTAGTCCTCCAAGTAGGGCAAGACAGCGTAAGTAAGCGCTGGGTTACAATGACCTTCAAGCAAGTCAATTACCCTCTAGTAATGAGCGCTTAACTCCTGAGGATAGGAATCCAAAGATGAAGCCTGAGAAGGCATTAATAGGGCTCCAGAAGCTGTGACAACATGCTGAGTAAAGATGCGGTCGAATAGTTTCACAGCGTCTTTGAGTCTCATTCTATTAAAGAAAAACTCAAAGAGCTGCTCAGTATCCATTTCCAAATTAGCGCTTGAAGATTCGCCACTAGGGACACTGCTCACTTCTGGAACAAGGTTGGACTGACTGAGCTTCGCGAGCGCTTGGCGAAGGGATGCTTCAACAGGTTGTCGAATATCTGGCAAGGATAGAATAGGTCAGAGGAGTTGAATGCGGGAATCAAGGTAATATCGGGCAAAGCATTTGCGTATGTCATGAATAGCTTGATTAAACAATACTGGGCTAGCGACCATTTCTTCAATAGTATGGCGCTTCAAGTCATATGCCTCGACCCATTCAGCTTCTTTATGCCATTCTGATCCAGCTGCAATGATAGCTCTAAATTCGTGATCATGAATGTCCTTCAACGCAAGGAAACGCTAGAGGTCTGGATTGTAATCTCCAAGCCACACTCTTTCAAATTATAGCTGCGCTTCTCGGGAGATCATTTGCTTCAAATCTTCGGGCTTGTCAGGAATTGCGATTCCTTTAGCTTTCCACAAGAAGAGGGGCTTCGCTTTCTCAAGATTGGAGTAATGAGCGACTGTCTCAGGATAGTAAGAGTAGCCGAGATTGTTGAGCGTCTCCTCACTTGGACTCTGAGGAATGCGAGAATAGTTATCATAAAAGTTGAGCGTCTCATATCTCGGTGGCCTAGCCTCTGGTTCACTGTACAGATGAGCATTGTAGTAAGCAGAATCAACCTCAGCTAGAGTCCTCTTCACGGGCTCAGGAGCTTTCTGGGGCTTAGAAGGTTTAGAGGCTAAGATATCAGCAAGAATATCAGCCAAAGTCCGTTTGGGGACGTCCGATTCTGCAGTACTGGTAGAAGACTTGGATATAGAAGACTTGGACTTTGTAGTCTTCTTGGATTTTTTTTGGAGAGGCACTGGATCCTCCGATGCAATTCTAATGAGCTAGCTCATCTTTCTGAGAGTCTGTCAACTCGTTAACAAAAAGAATCCGATTAAACCAGGCATCGTACTCAATTGCTTCTTGAATACAATGTTCTGCATGGACATAGGCTTCTTCAATGTCCTCATGCAGAGCAAAGTCTTCATTGAGTAAAGTTGGAGGGAGAGCGGAATGGTCTATGTCTCTATCTAGCACCACCCAATGCCTAGCGGCTGATCCACCCACAGTGTATGAGAGATCACCTTCAGCGTCTACAATAACTTCTTAAGCTATTGCCACAACTACTGAAAGATCCACATCTAATTCCACTGGCATGCCCTCAGAAATAGGTACAACAACGCCTGCTTCAACATCGACATCTAAAGGAACTGGAAGAAAGAAACACACCTTAAGAACTAAATTTTCTACAGAAGGTAGAAAATCGAGAGAAGACCTTGGTAGAAGAAATTTCTTACCCTGAGTGCTAGTCTCAGCAATGGGCTCCAGAGGATGAACTTGGGGTTCACTAGCCTGAGGTTCCTTTTGCAAATCAGCTTGAGTAGCTGATGGTTCTTGAGCGTCTGATGCTCGAATAGATTCTGTACTTGGCTCTACAGGAGAGCTCAATGGGGCGCTTGACTGTGAAATACCATGAGGATCAGTTAGCTTTCTAGCTATTGGAGTGCGAATCTTTTGGTGTGTTAAAGAGATAGATTTTTCACTAGCGGTGGTAACGTACATTACCTCAGATTCAGCGGGAGTTGATCCAACTATTTTTTGCTGCTTAAGAGCTTTTGTTTTCTCTTCTTCCTCAATGTCCTTCCCGAAATGAATGGGTGACGGAGGAGGGAATGACGGTTTCTTCCTCTTTAACTTCTTAGAAGGCGCTTGAGGACCAGCCTTGGACTTCTTGACGTTCAAACCCAATACAACATCTGCTGGGCACTCTTCAGTGGGAGAAGCTAACTCAGGATAATCTTCATATAACTCAGTTGTAGCAATCCTGTGAAGCGCTTCTTTCTCTTTCTTCTTGCTTAGCTTTTCAGCTTTACGTTTAGCGCGTTCTTCCTTGGCGCTTCTTCCTCTTTCTTCTTGCTTAGCTTTTCAGCTTTTCGTCTAGCGCGTTCTTCCTTGGGCAACGCAGCTCCACCAACAGCAGCAGGGTGAAGAAGGGACGAAATCATCTTTTTACCCAAAAACTTCTCTTTAGGAATGGCAGTCCCAGCGCTTGGAACATGACCGCTGCGATACAGGATATAACTTAATACTAAGCCATAAGGTTTGGTGGGAGGCTTCTTCCCCAACATCGATACAATACGATCAAAAATAAACCTAGCCCAATTGATTTCGTAATTCTTAGCAATAGCCACCATCATCTGAAATTGCAAATGGCTAATTTGTCAAACCATCCTGCTCTGCACTCAAGAACTTTAGCGCAGATGTCCACCATGATTTGATACTTCGAATTCAACTCCTTTTTCTTGAAATTGTGAGAGTAGGAAACTACAGAGAAATCTCCGACACCAACGTTAGAGGGCAAAATCCCTTTATTGGAAAGTTGAAAGAAGTCGGCAATAAGTTCTGAAGTAAGGGTGAAAATAGTGTCGAAAACTCCGGGAATAAATACATGATAGAACGACCATCATCGGAAAGTTGGGCATTCTCATAGAATTCTTTGAGAGCCTCTAGATGAAGTTGATAATGACTGGTCATTAAGGCTTTCAAATTTTGTTGTTCAAAGGTGAGAAAGACACTACGAACTGGAAAATGTTGTTGGGAGTAAAGATAATCCCAATCAACCAAAAAACCTGGATTTACATGTTCAGCCTGGGGATTTGATGAAGAAGACGCAGCAACAGATTTTGAAGATTTCTTGGGGGCCATTTTTAGAGAGGTTTGAAGAAATTGGAAGCAGTTAACTTTGAGAGAGAGAGAGAATTTTTGCAGATAGCTCTTTAGAAAATATGAGTGATAAAAGAAAATACTTCTGCAATTTCTTGAATTTATAGATGAGCGAAAATTAACTGCTTATTTAATATTTGGCCGTATTTTAAGTAAAATTAAATTTGTGCTGAAAATCCCAATAAAATATGTGCGAAAAATGTGGAAACTGCATTGGATAAGTACAAAATTAATTTGACGTTCGCGGTTACTTTTGCAGTTACCTTTTTGAATTTCAATAGGGTTGAAATATTCAGTGTGGGGAGCAAGCGCCCAAAAACCACTGTAGTGTAGGTAGGCACGTCCTTTCACTGAACCGTCATTTTAAAATTAATGATTACCCTTTGGTTTTCTTGAACAGAGGTAAGGAATGTCTTGTCAGCATTAATTGCTTTGACATTTCCACATGACTCTGTGTAGTGTCAGGTAGCACGCTATATGCAATTTATTTTACAACTAAGCGCTAACTGGGAATTGTTTAAGCGTTTAGATTTTCTTTTGAAATTAGATTCAGACGCTAATAGAGTTAAAGCGTCTAAACAAGTTTTCATGCACAAAAGCAAGTGTTGATGACCAGTGTAGGAGAAACATTTTTTTGGTCATTTTCACCTTTTAATAGTCATCCATTTTAAGGTTCCCCCTAAAATTAATAACTTATTAGTGTAGTAGTTTTTTTTTTTTTTAAATCATTAAGCATAACATAAAATTTTCCCTAAATTTTATGCCTAGAAAATATAAAGTTCCGAATGATTTAAGCATTTAGATCAATCATACCTAATTCACTTTTTAAAGTGAGAAATCGTTGTTCATTGAGCGCTTTGGTGAAGATTATCTGCCAATTGTTTGTCTGTACCAATGAGTTGCATGGAGATATCTTTCTTTTGAACATGGTCACGAAGAAAATGGTATCTAATGTCAATATGTTTGGTTCTGGAATGAAGAACAGGGTTTTGAGTCATGGCTAAAGCGTTTTGGTTATCACAATGAATAGGGGTTGGACCTAGGATTATGCGATAATCTCTAAGTTGTTGGCTCATCCATAACACTTGTGCACAACAACTTCCTGCAACTACATACTCAGCTTCGGCTGTAGAGGTAGCAATGGATTGTTGTTTCTTACTATGCCATGAAACTAATCTATCACCTAGAAATTGCCATGTACCACTAGTACTCTTACGATCTATTTGCAACCTGCAAAATCTGCATCTGAGTAACCAATTAGTTCAAACGGAGAATCCCTAGGATACCATAAGCCCACAGTTTTGTGTGCCTTTTAGGTATTTAAGAACTTGGCAGCAATTAAGTGTGACTCTTTAGGATCAGCATGAAATCGTGCACACATGCATACCGAAAACATAATATTAGGTCTACTATCAGTAAGATAAAGAAGTGATCCAATGATACCTCTATAATTAGTGATATCAACCTTCTTCCCACTTTCATCTTTATCTAACTTAAGCGTTTGGCTCATTGGAATTTTTAATATGATGCATTTTCCATACCAAATTTCTTAATCATATCTCTTGTATATTTAGCTTGGTTAATGAATATGCCATTAGGGAGTTGTTTAACTTGTAATCTTAAGAAAAAAGTTAATTCACCCATCATGCTCATTTCAAATTGTTCTTGCATCATTTTCGAAAATTTCTCACATAGACGCTTGTTAGTAGAACCAAATATAATATCATCAACGTAAATTTGGACTAAGAGAGTATCTTCGTTTTTGGTAATTTTAAATAACGTTGTGTCAACGCTGCCTTTTGAAAATCCTTTACCAATAAAGAAAATAGAGAGAATGTCATACCATGCTCGAGATGCTTGCTTAAGTCCATAAAGTGCTTTGTCTAACTTGTACACCATACCCTTACCATGGTTGTTGATGAATCCCGGTGGTTGCTCCACATATACTTCTTCTTGGAGTTTACCATTTAAGAACGCACTCTTCACGTCCAATTGATAAAGTGTAAACTTGTTGAACGCTGCATACGCTAGAAACATGCGAATTGCTTCAAGACGGGCGACGGGAGCATATGTCTCATCAAAATCAATACCTTCTTCTTGGAAATAACCTTGAGCAACGAGTCTGGCCTTGTTCCTTATCACAGTGCCATTCTCATCCATCTTGTTTCTATAGACCCATCTAGTTCCAATAACTCCTTGGTGAGTTGGTCTTGGTACTAGCGTCCAAACCTTACTACGCTCAAACTGATTCAGCTCTTCTTGCATGGCTTCAATCCAACTTGGATCGCTTAGCGCTTCATCCACTTTCTTAGGCTCCATTTGAGATAGAAAGCTTGCGAACATGGCCTCATTAAATGTAGCAGCTCTAGTCCTAACAGGCACTTCAATATCTCCAATAATCTGCTCAAGTGGATGATCACGCAGCCATAGTCTATCTGGTTGGAACGGGTTCAGAGGTTGAACAGGCGCTTGATGATCAGATGCTTGATTATCCTCTTGCGTAGGCGCTTCAAGTTCACTGATTCTTGTTTACTCTTGATGATCACTCTCTTCATGATCATCAGCAAATCTTGCATAGTTATCTGAGATAACCTCACGAGTAATCTTAGGAGGTGGCACTGAGATCTCATCATCGTCGTCACTATCATCGTCAATGGTAATCTTAGACGCTTGATGACACAGATCTTCAACACCTACATCATTCACATTAACCTTACTCGGTTCTTGGTTAGCATCATCAAAAACAACATGAATAGATTCCTCAACCTTCGATTTGATCTTGTTTAAGATGCAAAAATTCTTTCCATTCTTGGCATAGCCTAGAAAGATTCCCTCATCCGCTTCAGGATCAAATGTCTTTAGGCTTTGGGGTCCATTACTATGGATAAAACACTTAGAACCAAAGACGTGAAAGTATGAAACATTTGGCTTACGTCCCTTCCATAGTTCATATGGAGTTTTCCCATGCTATTTGTTGATCATGCAACGATTTTGAGTATAACATGCAGTGTTGATCGCTTCGGCCCAAAACCTAGGAGCAGCTTGGACTCTTCTAACATTGTCCTAGCAGCTTCCTTGAGCGTTGTGTTCCGGCACTCAGCAACACCATTTTGTTGGGGAGTTCTGGGAGCTGAATACTCATGATGTATTCCATTCTCTGCACAAAGCGTTGATAAGTGATCAGGGGTCCCATTTTTGTAACCGAGCTGTGGACACTTTGCTAAAAAAATATGGGGTGTTTCATAAGACATCCACACCTTATCACCCTCAGACAAATGGGCAAACCGAGGTGTCCAATCGAGAAGTCAAGTCCATCTTGGAAAAAACTGTAAATCCTAATCGAAAAGATTGGAGTCTTCGACTTGAAGATGCATTATGGGCGTACCGGACAGCCTATAAAACACCTATTGGGATGTCTCCATATAGGTTAGTCTTTGGTAAATCGTGTCATCTTCCGGTGGAATTGGAACACAAAGCGTTTTGGGCTGTAAAGAGTTGCAATTTAGATAGAGATCAAGCTGGTATACATAGGAAGTTGCAACTACAAGAGTTAGAGGAGATTCGCCTTGATGCTTATGAGAATTCCCGAATTAACAAGGAGAAGACCAAGTGGTTTCATGACAAGATGATCTCTAGGAAAGAATTTGTGATTGGACAAAAAGTGTTGCTTTACAACTCAAGACTCAAATTAATGCCTGGTAAGTTACGTTCTCGTTGGGTTGGACCTTTTGTTGTGATTAATGTATTTTCTTATGGTGCAGTAGAGATTCAAAGCTTAGAAACTAACAAGTTGTTCAAGGTAAATGGACATAGACTTAAACCTTTCTATGAAGGTTTCCAAGAGCATACAATTGAAGAAGTTTCATTGATCAATCCAACTTACTTGGATTAAAAGGCTGCAAAGTCGAGCCAACGACTTTAAAAAAAGGCGCTGCTTGGGAGGCAACCCAAGAGTGGCTGAACGACCATCATCAAATTTGCTTTCTTTTTCCCTATCTCTTTTAATTTCGTTTGTTCATTTTTTTTATTTATTTATTTTCATTCTGTGTTTCATTGAGGACAATGCAGATTTTAAGTGTGGGGGAGATGGTTAGTTATTTGTTTTATGAGTTAAAAAAAAAATTCTTTATTGTGCAGCCAAGTAAGGTAGTGAAAAATTATTTCCCTTCATCAGTGGTTGATTGAAAAATAGACTAGATTCAATAGAGAAGTTAAGTAGTGTTAAAATTGTTATAATTGTTGAAGTACAGACTTTTAGAGAAATTCGTGTAAATTCGTAATTTAGCATAACTTTGTATGTGACTTTTGACTCACTGAAATTCCTTCAAAATCCTCAAGGTTAATCTGGTTGATAGTGATTTAAAGTAATAACGGATGAAATTCCTCGGTGTAAAGCTTGAGGCGTAAACTATGTAATGTTGAAGATATAATATAGCGCCTGGGATTATCTACACTGAAGGGATTAAGCCTGAGGAGTTTTCAAGCTTGATAACCTAAGACTATCTAGTCTGGGATCTATCGGCCCAAACCTGCTACTGTGTTGGAAATCTAATAGGGCTATTCAAAGTATGTCCAGAATGAAATGATCCGCTTGTTGAGTAACCGGGTGCATTCATGAATAATGTTTGTATTCGCGTCAAAAGACAAGTGTGTGCTTAATAATAATATATTGCTCGTTTTAATTCATGCTTGAGGAAATATAAAGGGATGATGTTGAGTTAAATGTTGCATTAATAGTATTGCGGTTACAAAATGAAATGAATTCTTGAGAAGTTTGTGTGAATGCAAGAGTAATGGTGGACACATGATTAACCTTTCTAGCGAATTTTGTTAATTTTTGGTTATGAATCGATGATGTTTGGAAAGAAAATTTCATGAACTTGCTTGTTTGTACATTGAGAGATTGATTTTGTGGGTATATCTTCTGCAAACCCTCACGAGACTAAACTCGTCCACTAGGGGTAACCTAGGGGTTTAAAGGCTTGTTGCATATGCTAAATGCAACCGTGTTACCTACGAAAGTGGTTGGCTTTAGTTTTTTTTTTTTTTTTTTCTTTGCCCGAGGACGTGCAAGAGCTAAGTGTGGGGGAATTTGATAAGTGCAATATTTATATATTTTATTACCTCTATCTTTAGCATTTTATTGTGATTATATGGCCATTGGAGCTGATTTTATCTCATTTTGTGATTTGGTCAAGAGTTGAAGTGCAAAATATCAATTTCAATCAAAATGACAGATTTGGCGATGTTTCGGAAATATTAATATATCTGGAGATGCAGACATTAGTTTCTATTGAATTTTATCTAGTTGGAAAGCTAAGACAAAGGCCTATATTTCTTATGAAGAAGTCCAGACCCAGTTCGGAAGTTAAAGGGCTCGAAAGTGTTGAAGAATTTAATGAAGATTTCTGTTCTGGACTGGACTGGAATGCGCAGCTTTGGTGAAAAATTCATAACTAGAGTTATGTGTCTTGGATTCAGTCAAGGCCAGTTGGAAATGAAAGCGAACACATAAAGCTACAAATGTCTAGAAGGAGTCAAAGTCAGATTCGATGAATTAGAGGTGACAAATCAGAATGTAAAGGGAAGAATATATTCTCCATGCTTTGATGTTAAAGAGAAGAATATATTCTCCATGCTTTGATGTTAAAGGGAAGAATATATTCTCCATGCTTTGATGTTAAAGGGAAGAATATATTCTCCATGTCTTGATAAAGGAAGAGGGAATATATTCTCTCTATGATTATGTCATCTTTTCATTGCCTATATATATGTCTTGCAAGAGTTGAAGAACAACAACAAAAACAAGAAGAAAACAAAGAGAAGAGAGTTAGAAAAAATAGTATTTTCAAATTTTATGCTTACAATTATGAGTAGCTAAGTTTTTATTTTGATTCAAGGGAGTTCATTTTGATTCACATGTTGTGAGACACGGAGCTTCATCTATCTATCTACGGTTTGATTATCTTTTGTTTCTTATTCTTAATGTTCATGCTTGTTTAGATAATAATCTAAGGTGCACATTAGTTGATTATCTATTACAATCTATTGCTAACAAATCTTCATAATCCGTAATTGTTATGTTTGATTTGTGCATGTAGCAATTAGGTTTTCATGATTAGGATCCCAATTTTCGTTGATAACCTAAGGGAAACATTAGAGTAAATTAAATAGTTGGCGCTTGCTTAAACTATTGTTTATCCTTAGTCGCTTCTAATTCGTTATGCTATTATTAACATGATTAGGATTGTTTCATACCGAATCAGTTGATAATAAGAATTTAACCGGGTGCTGGGCTTTGGTTAATGATATACGGAAGTTAATAGGGATATAAATAGCTGGTTATTTATGTTCTTGGCTAAGTAATCAAAGAATAGATAGTATTTTAGGTGTCTATGATCAACTTGAATTGAAGAACGAACTATCCTTGAATCGATGCTTTACATTTATTGAACTTCCTATTTAATTCCTGTCATTATTAATTCATCAAACAAACCTCCCCATTGAATATTATTTTGATCAACCAATCTCTAGGGTTCGATCTGGACTTACGAGTACTACAAATTCTTGTGAGAACAGTAATTATATTTTGGTGCATTCGACACGTACCAGTTCCCCCTATGCACAGTACCTATACCTTTGGTTTTACCTTTGGAGTTGTCACCAAATACAACCTGAGGACCATTGGCAGCTTGATAGTTGATCAATAGATCCTTGGAACCAGTCATGTGCCTTGACGATCCACTATCGAAGTACCAAATAGATGTATCATCTCTAGCTCTAGGTACCTGCAATCAAAAGGGAAGTTCTATTTCTGTTTAGGTACCTTCAATATTAGTAGCATTATTAGTTTGAATTAGAACTTTAGGAACCCATATTTGCCTAGTCTTCATTGTAGGAATAATGGCCTCCTTGGGTTTCGCATAGTGTTGTGTGTGCTTTTTGGGTGTATAATAATGTCCTCGATTATAATCGTAATCATAATCATAGTCATAATCATAATAATATTGATAATATGATCTAGACTGCCTTGGATATTGACGCTGGTTTTTCCTTGGCGCTGGCTTGGGTTGCACTTTTGGTGCTGGACGCTTAGCGCTTGATTCACAGTGGTTAGGTTTATCCTTAGCCTTTTGAGCGTTTGGATAAACCTGTCTTTGTGAATCATTTTCCTTTGCCTTACCCTTGCCCGAGTCAGCTTTGGCTTTCTCATTTGGCCTCGTACCATTGTCGCTCAGTTCATTTTGTGTTTAACTTTGTGAACCTTTCTCAACAAAGAAAACACCCTTTCCTTTGTTGTTTGTCGTAACATTAGATTTGTTTGGTTGTTTACCGAATTTATTGCATCCTAAACCGGTCTTTTCACCAAACATTCTTGTTACCTGAGTCACATTGTCTAACTTTCTTAACGCTTTAGACAATGATGAGACGAGCTGTTCTGATTTAGCAAGTCTAACAATCAGCTCAGCTTCTCTCTTGACTATTATATCAAGATCACTTTTCAACTGGGTTAACTCACTCTTAAGCGATTGGTTATTCTCAATGCACTATGCTGAACTTGTGACACGAAAAATCCTTACGTGCTTGCACAACAAGTGGACTGGTTGTGTGTAGTAATAAAATTGGATTTTAAGTCCGGGATGTCGAACCCACAGAGACTCGTATTTTAGATTGACAAAATTTAAAGCAATTAAAATTAAATCAAAAGAGGATGATTAATTGACAATGAAAAAGTGAAAACGATACTTGACAAATTGATTAAGATTCTTATGTGAAAAGCAACTAAGGCACATGCTTCAACTGTTATTACTCGTTAATACATATAAGTGATTATTCGAATTATTAGACTATTATTGCTTTGGTGGAAAAAACCTTAATTAATTACTACCCGATCTCTCGGCTGTAATAATCCTATGATTACGTGACGGTTCTCTAAATAATTCTATCCGAGAATCAAATCATTAACTATGCATTCACGTTTTAGAATTTCCCCGGATTAATCCGGCTAACTGCACCCGGAAATCTATACCTATCTCTAGGAGCAATTCCTCATGTTTTTCGGATGATGTGATGATTTCTTTGAACCCTAATTTATATTCTCTCGAATCATAAACTAGGCTAATTAGCAAGCATATGTTGATCAGGCATACGATTTGAATAAACGCACAAAATCAATACACAAAGCAATACTAGAATTAAGACGAACAATCAATTCATATATATAAACTCATAAAATTGGCATTCACATGGCCTTAGTTAAAGTAAATTAGTTCATACTCATAATTGGAAAAATAACTAAAATCGTAGAATTATTCATAGCCAAATAATCTAGAAAATAAAATTCTCCCTATTACGAATTGATGAATTCGGGTAGAATCGTCGTTCTCTTCGTCTTGCTCGTTTCTTGGCTTCAACTCCCTTCTAAAGCTGAAATTTTCGAACCCTTTGGCTGTCATAAGAGGAGGTATTTATAGAAGAGGATCCCCCAAGTCTCCTAGTTGAATTAGGTATCAAAACTTGCCAAAATTCGTCCAGCCGACCTTATCGTCCGTACGTTACCTACCCAACGTTCGAACGTTGGATGCAGTAGCACTTTCTCTTCTGCGCAGCAATATTTTTTCTTTCATACCGTTTTCCCCAGAGCTCCGATTTAGGTGATTCAAGCTGCCACATGAAGCTAAGACATAGCTCTACAACTTTGTAGAAGAAACATTTGTCCAACTCAGTCTCTAAGAACTCTGAAATTCTGCATTTCCGTCCGATTTTCCTCAATTGCACTGATTTTCCACCTTTACTCAATAAGCACACAAATTACAAGCATATGTGGCATAAATCATGCATAAACCAATGTACATAACATAAATATGAGGCTTTAAAACATGTAAATCTCACACCTATCAACTTGCAACTCTGCTTTGAGCGTTATTTTATCACTTATGAGCGATGAAATGATATCAAAGTGATTTTGATATAATTTGGCGGCATCTTGACAATCATTATATTATTCTTCGACTTTGTCATGTAATTCTTCATAAGAGAGAGTGTAGAATATCTCAGTGTTTACCTCAGGAGAGACTTGATCAGCTCTGGCCATGAGACAGATAAGCGCTGAGTCATCCACTGGCTCATCATCATCACTGCTCTCCTCTGAAAACTCCAAATCTTCAGGTGCGGACACTGGTTCTGATTCCGCTAGCAAACCTTGTTGACGAAGGTTGCTCCTGAATTAGTTTCTATCCACGTAATCCTGCCTTAAGGGCTTAGATACATTTGGATAAGGGCAATTTACCTGGTAGTGCCCTGATTTCCTTCAATTATAACAAAGATTAGTTTTCATCTTTTGTTCATTTGTTAACCTTGCAGTTTGTGGTTTTGAGACCACTGGACATGAAAGATTCTGTTAAGTATTCGCTTGATACTGAATCGGCGCTGGAGGAGAAGGTGCAGAATATTGAGGCGCTTGATACTGTTGTTGTGCTAGAGCAGGTGCTTGATATGAACTTTGTCCTTGATGCTTAGGACTATTCCCTTTCTTTTCATATCTTAAGAATTTTATGAATCTATTTAGAAGCGCTAGTTCCTCATCCTCACTGATATCTGAAACCTTTCCCTTGTGACCCGATTTACCCTTGATTGATGTTATAAGTGCTCTAGACTCAATTACCGGACTATTCACAACATCACTGGCTGAATTCAACTCAAACTCAAATGCTTTGAGCTCTAAAAAGGCGTCTTCTGGACTTAAAAGATCCAACATATTAGATTCTCTCATTGCTGTTGTCTTCCTCAAAAATCTACTAGGTAGACTTCTGAAAATCTTAACCATCGTTTCTCTGTTTTGCAAGTCCATTCCCAATGATGTAAGTTCCGTAACAAGAGCTGTGAATCTTATGTCCAATTGCTCTAGTGTCTCATTAGGCAACATCTTAAAACCATTAAACTTTTCTTTGGCGATTGAAAGTTTGTTTTCCTTGATTTGTGCTGAACCGCCACAAATTATGGCTAACTTATCCCATATCTCCTTGGTAATTTTAGAAGATTTGATCTTGTTGAATAAGTTGTCGTTATCACCAATAGCAGTGTACAAAGCATTCCGACCAACATGGTTTAGATTAAATCTCCGACGCTCATCTGTGGACCATTCCTGCTAAGGCTTCTCAATATAGCCATCTGGAGTCTCTTTTGTGGCTCCAGACACTCTGGTGATTACTTTGTAAATCTAAATAGGTCCATATGAAATGACATCACACATTTCGTCATCACAGGAACACAAATAAGTAAAAGCTTTGACCTTCCATGAGTCATAGTTTGACTCGATCAACTTAGGAACTTTAGAAAATGCCATGGAAATTTTAAAAGCAATTAAATTTTGAAAAGGATCTAAACAAGCAGTTATGCTTGGAAATTTTAAAAATTTCAACTTTAACGGCTCTGATACCACTTGTTGGTCCCAAGTGGCATACGAAAGGGTCTAAAGGGAGGGAGGTGAATAGACTTTGAAGTCTTTTTCGACTTAAAAAATTATTCGTATTAAAATTAATTTGGACTCTTGAAAATGTAGAAGCTTGGCTAAGCGTCTACTGAAGACTGTTTTTAAAAAGTTTACTTAGACTTCAAGATTTGAATACTCTAACTAGATAGGTTTAAGCGTTCACTTCTTTAATCAGTGTTAGCACAGCGGAAAGATTTGAGTCTTCTCTTTGAAAGTTTTAGCGTTCCAATATGCAACTTAGTTACTTAGCGTTTGATTTAGTCAAATAGACACTTAACTAATTTACTTGTCTTTTTCAAGATAAAAGGTAGAATATAAATATACACAGTATATCAGTAAATAAATAAGACACGAGAATTGTAAGGTTCACTGGGTTTGTGTAATCCCAGCTACGTCCTTCTACTCCTTTCCACACAGGAGGAATCCACTAAAATGAATCACGAAACTTCACAGAGACAACTTCTACATAATAGCGAATTGATGAAGGCTTGATCTCGAGTTCCCTGATCACACAGATTTCAACTTGGCTAAGATCTGCTTTTGACAATGCTTCTCTCACTCAGAAATAATGCTTTGTCTTCAACAACTTCGTCACACAGATGGAAGAGGTTGATGGGTTTTTATCACGGTCTTGTTTGATTTGAAAAGTTCAAACACTTTGGTAATATCTCTTTGAAAGGTTAGGGTCCTCTATGAAGAGGTAAGAGATATTGATTTGACTATAGAGATGTTTAAGGTCAACGAAATGTTGGCTATGGAGGATTTGAGCTTTAAAAGTTGGATATAGATTTCAACAGCGTAAGTGAATAATTCTCTGTGTTTTTAGGTTTGAGCTGTGAGTATCTATTTATAGACTTTTCTCGGAATTTGTCCGTTGGACACAAGCAGGGGCGTGAGAAGCACGAGGCGCGTGACTTAGTCTTTTTCTGACATCTCTGAAAAATTCTGCAGCACATAGTGGGTAGCAGACCTACTTTGAGTTGACAGCCAATGGGGGAAGCACATCTGAACCGTCAATAGTCCTTATCACATTTAATGCTCTTATCAAGCATTTAATGCATTTGAATTTATTTCTCATTGGAAATAAATGTCCGTTGATTGCATTTAATAACATATTGACTTTGGATTAACTTCAGGTGACGACAAGCGCTTAAAAACGAAAGTCATCCTGAATTGATTCGTAAGTGCTTGACAGCTGCTTAATGAATCTCTCGTCTTCAAAGTCTTCAGACGCTGATCTTCGATTTCACCTTGATAGACTCACCTAGAATTCTATCTTAGCTCAAGCGCTAGATACTAGTCTAAAGCTGTAAAGATAAAATGCTTTAACTAAAAATTACAACTTGATATCTTTAAACGCTTATACATATTCTAACAAAAGATAAACTGACATATCCTTGGGGTCTAACATGAAAGCTATCTTGTCATCATCAAAACATCTAATAAGAAATTTTCTAACACCCACTTTCTTTAGTGATAATAAAAGTTTATTTAGTTAAAAAAAAAATTTATCTCCACAAAAAAAAATGTATAACAAAGTTCTAAGAAATCTCAAATAGTGCATATCTATTGAAAGCACAAAAAGAATGAAATGAACAGTAATACATATTACAAATATTATCTGATAAAGTTTAACATAATCATGTGTAGTCAAATTTTGTCTTACCCATTTTGAAAATACCCAAGCAGTTGATACACACCTTTATAATATATACACATATATGCATATGGATTTGTAAGAATTAAAGAGAAGGATTGTACCAAACCATAGGGATCTTAAACATCACCATTATGATTGTAATTTTCTCATGTCTTGAACTCAATTTTCCATAGACGGCACAATTAATGTGCGTCCGAGTCACGTCAACAAGCATATCTTAGGTAAACTCATTGATTTAAACAATTACGAATGGACAAAGTGAATCTTATTTCTCACATCCCAATATTTTGAATTAAGATATGTGATTAATTTCACTTTTGATGTTGGGTTATTATTGAATGAATTCCTTTTAGTTGTTGGATGAATATTCTAATATTTTTTTTTGGTAAGTAATGAATGATCCAATCATGAATAGTAAAAGAATTGTTCTTTCTCATTTGTTTGTAATTCATTCCTTTTTTAAATTAGCTATTTTTTCAAATCTTGCGAAATGGGGAATAATTCATATTTATCCCTGAGATTTTCAAGTAATATCAAAATCATCCCTAAAGTTTTAGAATTTCTCAGTGTCGTCCTCTCAACCATATTTTCATTTTGATTTTTGACAAAGAAATGGCATTTTAGTCTTTTTACTCTTATTAGTTAAGAGAAAAATCCATTTCCAACCCTTAAGTTTTACTTGGCAGCAAAAGTGTCCTTAATATTTTAAAATATTTTGGTTTCATCCTTCAAACAGCACTTTAAAAATATTCAATTTTTGACAATAAATAAAATTTTCAATTATTTGACTTTTTAGTTAACAACTGAAATAATATTGTTTCTTTGATTCTAGACAAAGGGGACACCCTGCCCCAACAAATCCGGCCCGATAGTTTTTTAATCATGGGTCACAAAGATTCTATAAGATTCCAAATAGAGAGAGAAAAAGTCACAACTTGTGACAAACTGGAATTGAACCCAAGACTCGAAAGTGGAAGCTGATACCACTATACTAACAAGCATTGAATAACAATTAAAATAATATAAATAAGTAATTATAACCATGATGAAAATACTGCCCTTGCTTCAATTCATGTAAGTGTACTTTGTTTGAAATCTTTGCAACAATTCCTTTTTTTAATATTCTTTGTATGAGTTTCACACCAATAAGAATATGCGATATAATATATGAAAACTATAGTATAAAGTACTAGATTAAATGTAAAGAACACAAGATATATGTGGTTCGGTCCAAAATCAGATCTACATCCATGGGAGTAAAATAGTTGATCCTTTATTCATCGTAGGAGTTGATATTCATACAAGTTTTTGATGGGGAGTTGAAAAGGGTAAGTCAACTATACGAAAGATACATTTGGTAGTAAGACTTAGTCATAATCTATCTTTATTGGGCTATAATCAATTGGATATAAAAGGTAAATATATTGGATTTTGGACTGATCTTTGCAGGTCTATATATGGTAAGTCTTGTAATTGATTGGATCTTATCTCCAGTCATGCCATAATTAGCGCTGCCTTCCCTGTGCAGGTCGAGTTGTCGGATCTTCCAGCTTAGCATGTCCGAATATAAGATCTTCTAGAAGGATCCAAGTCCACAAAACCATTGGGCTTAAGCTCATACGATATTGGACTACCCAACTTGGCCGAAAGTCGGATTTTCACCCACATCAATAGTCCCCCCTACTCTAAAGTTTGACGTAGTAAGGCTGTAGGAGTTGAAAAGAGAATACATGATAGGGGCCGAGCTGATGAAACTCCAGGAATTAGGTAAAAAATGCGACCGAAGACATAGCTAAAGAAACTCTAATTTACACAGATATAGCAACCTGATTTGCCGAGTTTTAGAAAACCCTTTCTTACGTAGGTCTCGAAGAAACCCTAACTTGAGTTGACCGATTGATTGGACTTCTCCATACTTCTGCAGTTATTGCCTTAAAATCCAAAAAAGCCACGCCACCATCAGGACCTCGTCAGTTGGTGCCACCATAACTGCACCTTGATATGCGCCGATGATTGCCATGTGTACGACTCAGAAGAAAGCCCACCTCTTTCCTTGTAAGTTATTTTTCTTTTTAATTTTTTAATTTCAAAAAAGTTAAATTCTCAAACTGCAAGATTTTATTTGCATGTTTTTGCTTTGTTTTCTGTTTTAAAATCCAGAAAACCCTTATCCTTCTTCTTCTTGCCTTTCATCCTTGACACGACAAAATCCTAGCAAGAGAACTAGGTCGCGTAAGTAGTAAAGTGGATTTCTAAGTCCGGGGTTATCGTATCCGCAGGGACAACTATAATCTAAGTACCAAGACTACTATATTACTCAATTCTAAGTTAAATCGGTCGATAGAAAGGTTGATTAACTAATTAATAAATACTAGAAAATAAACTAAGGCAACGTCACACCAAATAAAGGGAGGAAACAATAGAGAGAAGCGATCAAGGCACATGGTTCAACCAATTATGCATTTCGATTGTGATTTAGGTTCTATTGGATTATTAGATTGATTTAGCTAAGGCGAAATTCCCTAACGTACGTACTACCCAATCTCTTGGCATAGCAACCCTACCCTTGGTAACGATTTCCTATATATCTCTATATGAAAACCCGATTAACGAGGATGCATTTAAGGTCTAGGAATTCCCCACGTGAATGGAAAGCCACCTAAAGAAACCGAGTCTATCTCTAGTCGGTTTAACTATAGGGTATTCAATGTTTATATCTTCCCTAGGTTATTATCTCTCGATCTCTAACCTAGGCATTTTATCAAACACTTGGTGATCAAGCAAATGTAGCATTGAGATCAAATATTGAATACATAGCTAAAACCAAAATTAATCCAATAAACACCAACAAAACAACAATCAAAATAACATAAATGGCCTATCCATGGCCTCAATCAAACAAGTTTAGCTCATATTCATGTCAAAAGTGCAAATATTAATCATACAAGTCATAGGAGATTTGAACAAATTCAAGAAACAAATATGTAAAAACTCCCTAATTCTTGTAGAGATGTGGATTCCTTGTTGAATTCTCCATGTTTTGACCTTTAATCTTCTCTTCTAAGCTCTCCCTCTCTCTATTTTCGTGTGGTTGCTGATATCCAAGGTGAGTTAGGGTAAAAAATGGCTAAAAGAGGTATTTATAGGCCAACACTGCCGCCTCGAACGCCGAGGCGTTCGCTTGTTGAACGCCGCGGCGTTTGCTACTGCTTGTGAACGCCGCGGCGTTCGCTTGTTGAACGCCGCGGCGTTGGCTACTGCTTGTGAACGCCGCGGCGTTGGCTACTGCTTGTGAACGCCGCGGCGTTCGCTTGTTGAACGCCGCGGCGTTGCCTTGAAAAATTCCAAAAATTGTTTCATTTTGCCTTCGGTTCTTGCTCTTTCCTCCGGCTGTTAACCCAATCTGAAAAGTCAAAGCAAACCGGGTTCAAAGCATCATATGTGATCAAATTATTAAAGAAACAATCAAAATCAAGTTGATAAAAGGGGTAAAACTTGTGTAAAAATAACATATATCAACTACCCCCAAACTTAGCTTTGATCGTCCTCGATCAAATAGAATCAAGCGCACACATGAAGATTGAAAAGTTAATTTGCCAAATCATACACACCACAACAAGCATTATACCTTCTAAGAAGTTTTGGAATAGTCACCCAAAGCTTTGAACATTCAACAATTCAAAAACCACACAAAATCTTAGTTTCCATCCCTAAATCATGAACTCCCACATCCATATTCATGTCAAGAGCACACTTTAGAAAAGATTATGCAAATCAATTGGAAAGTAAAGACATTGGAACAATTCAACATTCATTAACCCATCGGTGTGTATAAAGTGCAAAAGTCACAATCAAAAGGTCTTTACGGCTTGTAATGTAAAGCTAGGTGATGGCTAGGATTGGAAAATATGGATAAAGTGACTAAGTCAAGAGAGCCTATAATTCAAAATCATTGATCTAAATTCGCAAATAGACTACAAAAACTTTCACACCTTATCACTTATCCCTTTTTCACTCTCTTTTTCCTATCAACTTACAACCCCCAAACTTGTTTCTTTTCATATCGGGTTGTACATAGATTTCCAAGCCAAATGATCCAATTGAGTGCCAAGATCAAAACCTAGTCGAGAGCACACTTTCTTTTTTCTTTTTTTTTCTTTTTTTTTTTAAATATCTCTCTCTCGAATATTTAGCCCATTGCTCAAGTTTTCATTTCATCCCCTTTTTTACATAATACTTCAAACCTCAAATATCCCAACATAGCCAAAACATCACTATCTAACTCATGTACATTCAAATCAAAACAAGGTGACTACCCATATTCAAGTCAAATGATATGAAGTTGTAAACTCTCTTGATTGGGTGCAAGACATTGTTTTTCTTTTAGGCTAGAAGGTGGTTGTCTTGGCGTATGAAATAAAGACGAATGGTGGTTTCTAGTATGCTTAGCACACTCCATTCTTATCAATACGGCTCAAATCAAGGTCTAGAGATTATGCAATATAGAGAAGGCCAAAATGTAAGGCTAACAACAATGAAAGATGGCCTAAATCATTTTATGACTTTACAACATTAATACACACTTCAAAATCAACAAAATTGAAAGTTCAACGTTTTAAGTCTGCAAGAATTCGCATAAACATGACTAAAAAGGGCTTTCAAATCACAATATATGACATGTTGACCACAGACAAGGAACTTTGACTTCGACAGAGTAGAGATATTCGAATGCATTCTGTTCTTATGCAAGGGTACACTCATTGATGAATTCTAATTCATCAAGGTTATAACCAACAAAAGCTCAACAAAAGAAACACGAGCAACATGCAAAAATGTACGCCCACCCCCAAACTGAAATTAAACAGTGTCCTCAATGTTGCAAAACTTAAGTATAGGAGAGGGAAAAGCGATACATCCCTGAAATTTAGAGAACGGAGGGAGAAAGGTGGCGTCTCAGATCCCGGAGTCAAATCATTATTAAAACCTGCCGGAAGGAAAACTCAAGTGACCCACATCAACGCATGAAGGTGAACAAAAGAGCATGAAAGAGAAGCAAAAACACGAAAACGCAAACAAAACCAAAGGAAACAGTACAAGCATCGAGTACAAGAGAGTTACAGCCAATCATAACATAGTAAAGCAGATAATTAAAAAGGGGAAAGCTCTCAAATGACGTCAACATCCGACTACTCATCCGACGCCGTCTCGTCCTCATCAGTCTCATCATCCTCATCGTCCTCGTCGTCCTCACCCTCCTCGTCATTTTCAGGGACGGCAGCGGGCTCTGGAGACTGGGGGTGAGGGTGTAGTGGAGCAAGCGGATCAAACTGGGGAAACTCGGGCCAAACACCGGGCCAAGGGCCAAATGCATTAGCCCGAATAACACTCTCCATAAACTGCCATCGGCGGTGTGCGTCCCATCGCGCAGCAAGAATATTCTGATCAATATGTGTCATCTTGTGATCCAACTCAACTGCCCACTGCGGGACATCAGACGCTACACCGGAAGAAGAGGAAACACGCTGTGGGGCTTTACGACGTGGCGCAACAGGCAGAGCGGGGGCGGCGGTGGATGATGTGGCAGTGGGTCGACAGGCACGGTGACCAGAACGAGCAGCTATAGTCTCGGCTTGGCAAATCTGTGTGTATGAAATAATCCGGCGCGGCACCTCAACATGCTCCATCGGCGAGTACTGGACGCCGGCGTTCTTGCACAGTGCGGTGATCAGGGAGGGGAAACAAAGATTCTTCTTGGCACCAGAACACTCAATGATGGACTGAATCAATTGTTGCTTAATCAGTTTGCCCACGTTGATGTTGAGACCATGATGAATAGCATAGACAACCTCGACTCGCTCGCGAGTAGCTGTGCTCAAAGATAATGTCGGGATGAGGCGAGCGCAAACAAAGTAATACCATGTGCGGGCTGTGGTGTTGAGGTTACATGCCTTGATTGAGATAGGACGGGAGTCCTTGAAACCTGTCCAAATAGACTCTGGATAACAAAGGGCAGAATGGATTGCAGCATAATCAATGTCCTTTAAAAACGTCTCAAACTGATCCTGGCGAGGGATGGGGATGTGAAGTACTTCATTGATTTTTGTGGAAGAAATGGTAACATTCCGCCCCCTGACCTGAACAGAGACTAAACGGTGTACGTTTTCGGGCTTGCCGGTGGCATTGGCATAAAATTCTTTGACTAAAGGAATAATAGCCTCCCCGGGCTGCGTAGCAAACTCAAACCAACCTCGATTCCTAATATTCGTCCTGAATGGTTCAATCGAACAATCCAACGCTCGCTCATCCACCACATTCTTCTTTGTCAATTTTTCGGAAAAACAAACAGAGGCGGCGAGGCTAACAAATTTATGACAATCATAAAGCGGGTCATCCGCTGGTGTAGAGGTAGTCGCCTTAGCCTTGCCTTTGTTTCCCTTAGAAAGTCGCGGGCTCATTTTCAACCCCCTAACACTAGGCAACACGTATCCAAGATAGAACGCTCTAGTCACCCACACGACTGATTTCAAACTCGGTATCCCCAAACTTCTTCAACAAATCACTCCCACAACCAAATTTTGCTCAACTCAACAAGCACAACAAGCTCACGAATGGAATGGTTAAAACGAGCAAGAAAAGAAAACCCACAAAATTCAATCGACCCGAATGATACTCGCAACTACCAACCAAATGCACGATATCATCAACAATCCAAAATGGGTAGACAATTATTACAAAGTGATGTATGAAGCTATTACTTTGCCCAAAGAAGATGAAAATGCAAGGTAAAGTCCGGTGGTGGCGGCACAATTCCGGCGGCGGCGGTGGGGAGTCGCGAACGTGGATTTTCGGCCGAAATTTTGAGTTTTGATCGGTGGGAAGTGTAAGAAATCGGTTGGGAAGTGTAGATTCAAGATGAATTGGAGAGAGATTGAGTGATGTGGGAGGAATTTGGATTTTTGTAAGGGGGGGAAGAGTTAGGTTTTTTTTTTTTTTTGTTTTGAAGTGAAAATAGGGTTGTAAGTGAAATGGGGAAGAGGAAAGCTGCTGGGTCATATATGCATCGAACGCCGCGGCGTTCGATTTATAACGCCGCGGCATTGGGATGCAGTAGCTAACGCCGCGGCGTTATTTGTTTGGAACGCCGCGGCGTTGGGATGCAGTAGCTAACGCCGCGGCGTTGAGTCAACCCGATTTTTTTTTTTTTTTTTTTTTTAAAGGAAAGGGCTGCTTGCATCGAATTGTGCGAATGAATGGAAAACCTGCAAACACGATGAAAGCACATCGTAAAAATATTAAACAGAAACAAAACGAAGAAAAGACAAAGTGAAATGAAAGGAAAATAAATAAAATAAAATAAAAAAGAACTTGGGTTGCCTCCCAAGAAGCGCTTGTTTATAGTCGTTAGCTTGACTTAGGTGCAATCAATGTGGTGCGTCAACGAGGGTAACGTGCACATGGTCCCTCATACAACCATTTCCTTCATAGTGTTTCAAACGGTGGCCATTAACAATGAAAGAACCCTTTGTTTCGTGTGAAATTTCAACCGCACCGGAGAGGTAAACTTTCATGACAGTGAAAGGTCCTGACCATTTAGAGCGTAGTTTACCGGGAAAAAGTCGGAGGCGGGAATTGAATAAAAGGACCTGTTCTCCCTCGGTAAACTCCCTCGGTGTGATGCGCTTGTCGTGCCAGCATTTTGTTCGTTCCTTGTAGATTTTTGCGTTTTCATAGGCCTCCTGTCGGAACTCATCCAGCTCGTTCAATTGCAACAACCTGTGTTTGCCAACATCTTGCAAATCAAAATTAAACAATTTAATTGCCCAAAATGCCCTATGCTCTAGCTCAACGGGTAGGTGGCAAGCTTTCCCAAAAACGAGTCGGTAAGGTGACATGCCAATAGGTGTCTTAAACGCAGTTCGATATGCCCACAGGGCATCATCTAACTTAAGAGACCAATCTTTTCGAGATGAATTTACCGTTTTCTCAAGGATGCGTTTAAGTTCCCGATTGGACACTTCAACTTGACCACTCGTTTGAGGGTGGTACAGTGTGGAAATCTTATGTGTGACACCATATTTTTGCAAAAGATTATCAAACTGTTTGTTGCAAAAATGAGTGCCACCATCACTTATAATGGCTCGAGGGGTACCGAATCGAGTGAAAATGTGTTTTTTCAAAAATTTAACTACCACCCTTGAATCATTCGTACGTAAAGCCTCCGCTTCGACCCATTTAGACACATAATCAACCGCTACTAGAATGTATTTATTGGAGCATGAGCTAGGGAATGGTCCCATAAAGTCAATGCCCCAAACATCAAAAAGTTCGCATTCTAGTATGTTGTTTAACGGCATTTCATGTTTCCTCGAAATATTCCCTGTTCTTTGGCATTGATCACAAGAAGATACATACGCATGCACATCTTTAAATAGGGAGGGCCAGAAAAAACCTGATTGGAGAACTTTTGAGGCGGTCTTAGTAGGCCCAAAGTGGCCACCTACCTTGCCATCATGGCAATGGCTCATAATAGATGTCATTTCTTCCGCCGGGACACAACGCCTGATAATGCCATCTGCACAATTCTTAAACAAAAATGGCTCTTCCCAAAAATAATGCTTGACATCAGATAAAAATTTCTTCTTTTGATAAAAAGTGAGATTAGGGGGAAGTGCACCCATGACAACATAATTTGCAAAATCAGCATACCAGGGGAAAGCACCATGAATCACCGTATACAATTGTTCATCCGGAAACTCTTCCCCGATTGGTTTTTCAATGATTGAATCGGAGACAGGAGCTTCTATCCTAGACAAATGGTCAGCTACCACATTCTCAACTCCCTTTTTATCCCTAATTTCTAGATCAAATTCTTGGAGAAGAAGAATCCATCTAATAAGGCGAGGTTTGGCATCCTTCTTTGCAAGTAGATACTTAAGTGCAGAGTGATCAGTGTAAACAATGACTTTGTTCAAGACAAGGTATGAATGAAACTTATCAAATGCAAAAACTATAGCTAGCAATTCCTTTTCCGTCGTGGCATAATTTAACTGAGCATCATTTAAAGTTCGACTCGCATAATAAATGGTGTAGAATACCTTATCTTTCCTTTGTCCGAGTACAGCTCCAACTGCTGAATCACTAGCATCACACATAAGCTCAAATGGGAGGTTCCAATCTGGAGGTGCCATGATGGGCGCTGAAATTAATTTTTCCTTGAGCGTGTGAAAAGCCTGCAAACACTTATCATCAAAGTTAAACGGTGTATCTTTTACCAACAAATTAGATAATGGTTTAGCAATTTTCGAAAAGTCTAAAATGAAACGCCTGTAAAATCCTGCATGACCAAGAAAGCTCCTGACGGCTTTCACCGAAGAGGGTGGGGGGAGCTTTTCAATGACCTCAACTTTAGCTTTATCCACTTCAATCCCCTTGTGAGAGATTTTGTGGCCAAGCACAATTCCTTCTTGAACCATAAAATGACACTTTTCCCAATTTAACACAAGATTAGTTTCTTCACATCGTTTTAGAACACGTGTTAAATGGTTAAGACATGTATCGAAAGAAGTTCCAAAAACTGAAAAATCATCCATAAAAATTTCTAGGGAATCCTCGACCATGTCATGAAAAATAGCCATCATACATCGTTGAAAGGTGGCAGGGGCATTACATAGGCCAAATGGCATCCGCCTATAAGCAAATGTGCCATAAGGACAAGTGAAAGTGGTTTTCTCTTGATCCTCAGGTGTGATGGCAATTTGATTATAGCCAGAGTAGCCATCTAGGAAACAATAAAACTCATGCCCGGCTAACCTCTCAAGCATTTGATCAATGAAGGGAAGGGGAAAGTGGTCTTTCCGGGTGGCCTCATTTAATTTTCGATAATCAATGCATACTCGCCACCCGGTAACTGTTCGTGTGGGAATTAATTCATTGTTAGCATTGGTAATAACAGTCATACCTCCTTTCTTCGGGACCACTTGAGTTGGACTCACCCAATTGCTATCGGAGATAGGATAGATAATACCTGCATCGAGTAGCTTAATTACCTCCTTTTTAACAACTTCTTGCATCATTGGATTGAGTCGTCTTTGCGGTTGAATGGTGGGCTTATATTCATCCTCCATGAGGATCTTATGCATACATACCGTTGGACAAATCCCTTTAATATCAGCTATTTTCCATCCAAAAGCCTTTTTATGGGCTTTCAACACCGTAAGCAGCTTCTCCTCCATAATGTCTGTCAAAGATGAAGAGATTATAACAGGTAAAAATTCTGAATCTTGTAAGTAAGCATACTTGAGATGAGAAGGAAGAGGTTTAAGCTCAAGAGGTGGCGGTTCTTCAATTGAGGGCTTTGGTAATGAAGTGATTGGTCTATCCAGAACTTCGAAACGAGGTCGAAAACTTCGTTTGTAAGGTGGATTTGCCTCGAGAAAAGCAACAGCGTCCCTCAAGTTATTGTTTTCCATTGTCTCATCCATGGGATTCACAAGACATGCCTCCACTTGATCTTCGTATTGATTTCCCTGAAAATGTTCAGAAATTAAGGTATCAAATGCATCAATGTGGAAACAAGTAGAATCATTAGATGGTGTTCGCATAGCATGATACACATTTATTGTCACTTGCTCATCTCCCACTCTAAGAGTTAATTGACCATTGGCAATATCAATTAATGCTCGTCCGGTGGCGAGGAATGGTCGACCAAGAATGAGTGGTAGCTCGACATCCTCCTCCATATCTAGAACTACAAAGTCCACCGGGAATATGAATTTTTCGACTTTCACTAAAACATCTTCCACTATTCCTCGTGGGTACTTGATGGACCTATCAGCGAGTTGCAATGAAATAGTGGTAGGCTTGGGCTCGCCAAGTCCTAATTTCCTGAAAAGTGACAAAGGCAACAAATTAATACTGGCACCAGAATCACACAAAACTTTAGAAAAAGAAATAGAACCGATAGTGCAAGGAATTGTAAAGCTTCCGGGATCCTTAAGCTTTTGAGGTATCCGGTTTTGCAATATAGCCGAGCATTCTGCAGTAAGGGCTACAGTTTCATGTTCCTCCAACTTTCTCTTGTTAGAAAGGATATCCTTGAGATATTTAGCGTAACTCGGCATTTGCAACAAAGCATCTACAAGAGGAATGTTAATACGCAATTGTTTAAATATATCAAGAAACTTGGCAAATTGCTTATCTAACTTTCCTTTTTGTAATGCAAGTGGAAATGGAGGTCTTGGTTTGGGCACGGAGGGTTCGGTAGAGGAATGTCCCGAAACAGGGGATGAGGTCTCGGTGTTCTTTCCGGAGTTGGATGTTGCCTTAGTTTTATCCAAATGTTCTGGTGTATCATCCATTTTCTCTCCCAATTTTGGATCAACGAGGTTCTTTCCGCTACGAAGTGAAACTGCTTGAACTTGTTCCTTTGGATTTTTCTCGGTATCACTTGGTAACGTGCCTTGGGTTCGTCCGGAAAGCATGTTGGCAATTTGCCCAATTTAAGTTTCTAAGTTTTTTAGTGCAATTTCTTGATTTTTTAAGCTTGCTTCTTGTTTCTTGGACATCATTTCTTGATATTGAAACTTTTGTGTTGCCTCCATCATGAACTTTTGCCACACATCTTCCATATTATTCTTTTTCTCGCTTTGTTGTGGTTGTTGGAGCCCCCCTTGCCTTTGAAATGGAGGTTGTTGGAAACCTCCTTGGTTTTGCTGAAAACCTGGTGGTGGTGGTTTCGCCATATTCGAATTTTGGCTCCATGAGAAATTGGATGATTCCTCCATCCCGGATTAAAAGAATTCGAGTAGGGATTATTCTGTTGACGACTTGCATTTCCCATGAAGTTAGCACTTTCAACCGAGTTAGATGTCCCACACACATCTCCTTGTAAGCACTCAAAGTTTGTGTGATCACCTCCACACAAATCACAAGTGGATTTAACTTGATTTACCGTACCTTGCATGAGTCCGAAGGAATCCAATCTTTTGTTTAGGGCCTCCAATTGAACAGCTACTGTAAAGCTATTCCCAATTTCATATAATCCGGCGGGCTTCTTGGGCAACGTGATTCGTTCGGTTGGCCATTGATAGTTGTTCTCGGCCATGAGCTCAATTAATGCCCAAGCTTCCTCAGGTGATTTGTTCATGATAGTACCTCCCGCGGCGGCATCTAAATTCGTACGGAGATTCGGTCCCAAACCCAAATAGAAAGTTTGAACAAGTGTGGGCACGGCTAACCCATGGTGTGGGCATTTCCTCAAAAGTTCCTTAAAACGCTCCCATGCCTCATAAAGTGATTCCCCCTCATATTGACGAAAGCTGGTGATTTCATTTTTCATTGCGGCCGTCTTACCCGGTGGAAAATACTTAGACAAAAATTTATCCACCATTTGTTCCCAAGTACGGATAGAGGCGGTTGGCAAAGAGTTGAACCACTGTTTAGCCTTGTCTTTGAGAGAGAATGGAAATAACCGTAAGCGTATGGCGTCGTCGGTGACTCCATTGTTCTTGAAAGTATGGATAATCTCCGAGAATGTGGCTATATGAGCGTGTGGATCATCATGTTGTAAACCGGAGAATTGAACCTGGTTTCCTATCATTTGGATATACCCCGGCAGGATTTGAAAAGTGTTAGCCTCTACCGGTGGTAAAACGATTGGCCCTGCGGCTCCTTGGATGTTTGGCATCATATAATCCCTCAAAGGGCGTTGCGGAGGCGCCTCTGGTTGGTTTTGATGAACGCGAAGATTTGCAAGCTCCCAACGAACCGCTTCTTTTAAGATAGCGGGATCTATGTAAATAGGAGGAGGATTCAGATTTGGATCCATTGTGGCTTGATAATATTGAGCCTCTCTTTGTAGTCTTACCCCTCGAGTAAACGTTCGTTCAATTTCAGGGTCCAACTCCGCTAGTCCCACTCGACTAGTACGGGTCATGCACTAACCGAGATCAACCTTGCACAAAGAAAGACACACAATTTAAAAATAAAAGAAATGATCTAAGCTCAGAAAGAATAAGGGAATCTCAATATTAGATAAAAATAGTTGTCCCCGGCAACGGCGCCGAAAACTTGACACGATAAAATCCTAGCAAGAGAACTAGGTCGCGTAAGTAGTAAAGTGGATTTCTAAGTCCGGGGTTATCGTATCCGCAGGGACAACTATAATCTAAGTACCAAGACTACTATATTACTCAATTCTAAGTTAAATCGGTCGATAGAAAGGTTGATTAACTAATTAATAAATACTAGAAAATAAACTAAGGCAACGTCACACCAAATAAAGGGAGGAAACAATAGAGAGAAGCGATCAAGGCACATGGTTCAACCAATTATGCATTTCGATTGTGATTTAGGTTCTATTGGATTATTAGATTGATTTAGCTAAGGCGAAATTCCCTAACGTACGTACTACCCAATCTCTTGGCATAGCAACCCTACCCTTGGTAACGATTTCCTATATATCTCTATATGAAAACCCGATTAACGAGGATGCATTTAAGGTCTAGGAATTCCCCACGTGAATGGAAAGCCACCTAAAGAAACCGAGTCTATCTCTAGTCGGTTTAACTATAGGGTATTCAATGTTTATATCTTCCCTAGGTTATTATCTCTCGATCTCTAACCTAGGCATTTTATCAAACACTTGGTGATCAAGCAAATGTAGCATTGAGATCAAATATTGAATACATAGCTAAAACCAAAATTAATCCAATAAACACCAACAAAACAACAATCAAAATAACATAAATGGCCTATCCACGGCCTCAATCAAACAAGTTTAGCTCATATTCATGTCAAAAGTGCAAATATAAATCATACAAGTCATAGGAGATTTGAACAAATTCAAGAAACAAATATGTAAAAACTCCCTAATTCTTGTAGAGATGTGGATTCCTTGTTGAATTCTCCATGTTTTGACCTTTAATCTTCTCTTCTAAGCTCTCCCTCTCTCTATTTTCGTGTGGTTGCTGATATCCAAGGTGAGTTAGGGTAAAAAATGGCTAAAAGAGGTATTTATAGGCCAACACTGCCGCCTCGAACGCCGCGGCGTTCGCTTGTTGAACGCCGTGGCGTTTGCTACTGCTTGTGAACGCCGCGGCGTTCGCTTGTTGAACGCCGCGGCGTTGGCTACTGCTTGTGAACGCCGCGGCGTTGCCTTGAAAAATTCCAAAAATTGTTTCATTTTGCCTTCGGTTCTTGCTCTTTCCTCCGGCTGTTAACCCAATCTGAAAAGTCAAAGCAAATCGGGTTCAAAGCATCATATGTGATCAAATTATTAAAGAAACAATCAAAATCAAGTTGATAAAAGGGGTAAAACTTGTGTAAAAATAACATATATCAATCCTCTTCAGCGGCGATTAATCCACGTTCATTGCCCCAATCCGAAGTATTGATTTTTTCTCTCCTTTCTTTTATACTTTGTTTATTTTGTATGTTTGTTTGTGTGTTGTATATTTGAGGAAAATCCCCAAAATTCTTCAGCTTCAAGTTGTTGTGGTTACCCTTGTTTTTTCCTTCTTCTACGAGTGTCAATATGTCAAATAGCCTTGGTTCCGACTCCCAAAATTGCGAGGAGCCCTACAATTTGTTGGAACCCCCTTCCAATTTTTTGAGGAAGAAACCACTTTCTTTGTACGCGATTTGTACAGTGCCACCCATGTTTCCAAGGGTGAGAAAATTATCGACATAGAGTCTTCTGAAACAGAGTCTGATGGCCATAATACCACCATCATCTCTTCTCCCTCGCGAAGTGCTAATCCTGGAGGTAGTCGTGCTGGGGCTGCCTCAGAAAGTGAGGATGAGCGTCAGCCTGACTCTGAGGGTTTAGAGGCTGTTGCAGCCATCCAATCCCGTTTTACTCTGCAGCAGGAATGAAAAAACTCCAAATTGTGGTCCCAACTGCACAAGATAGGCCTTATCGCCCTCCCTAGGCTATACGTGTTTTTATATTGCCCAACTTCGGGCAGGTTTGCGTTTTCCCATTCCTAAGCTTTTCATCGAAATAGGTAATAGGTGATGGATTCCTCCTGAATCAGTTTGCTCCTAATGCCATTCACATGATGGCTGGTTTTGCTATTTTGCTTCACCACCATGGCCACCCAGCTACTGCCGATCTTTTTTATTCTCTTTTTCTCCCTCGCTCTATCTCTATAGATAGTGGAGTTTTTTTACCTTACCTCCCGAGGTCCAGCCATCTTTTTTGCTACCTATCCTACCGAGAAGAAGTGGAAGTACAATTACATTTTTACTGCCCCACCTCAGGTGAGGTCTGGAACTTTCATCGTAAGTTTATGGATAAGGTGGATGGCACCAATCCTTACCCTCCCCAAAACTTATCTTCGTACTATTAGCAGCTTGTGCACTACCTAAATTGTACTCCTTGTCATGTAGGTAAACTTGTTGATAATCATTTGTTGTACAACATCAATTTTAGCCCTGTTGGGGCAGATCTGCAGAGTGAAACCTTAGATAGTACTTGTGTGCTCTTTGTATATGTTTGTGTTGTTGTCTCCCAGTTAGAATTTTTGCAATCTCTTGATGTTGCTTGTTTTTTATTTGTTTTGCATAAGAGTTGATGGGCGCCTCACGAGCTAAGGAGGCTTTCAGGCATAGAAAGAAGCCTCCTCTAGCTTCGAAGTCTCCCTTGCCACCACCTCCTCTAACTGTGCCACCATAGGTGGTACAGTCTCTTGTCACTCCTCTTGCTACCATGTCCTCAACTCCCCTGGGTTAGGGAGAGCATCCTCATCCTCGCCGTGATCCAGCCTTGGTGCAAGAGATAGCTTCCGAGAAAAGGCCTGCAGCCTCAGAAACTCCCTTGGATACTCGCTCAGCTAAGCGCAGTAACTTAGGCATAATTATCAAAGAGCTAATGCCCGACTTGCAAATCAAGACCGCAGATCCGCCTGCCTCCCAGACCGATCTAGGGCTCAGGATCCAACTCTTCTTTCTGCTTTGAAGAGTAATGACATGGCCATTATGCTAGATTTTCTTTTAAGGCTAACTAACTCTCTTTATCGTCACTACCTAGAGATCTTGTCTCCACGTGAATCTGCTAGAGCGGCTCTACTTTTTCCTCCCAAGGTAAACCATGTGAAGTATTTTTTCTTGCTTTCTATATGGTTTTATAGTTTAACTTTTTACCTTTCTTCTATCGTAGTGCACCATGCTGGCTGGCCGCGCTTTGACGGACCAATAAAAGAACACTGAAACTAACGATCTACAGAAAAAGTTGTCAAAGGTCCATGAGCAGCTTAGGAAATCACAAAAGTCCTGGTCAGCTAAGGAGAAGGGTCTGCGCCGAGACATCAAGACACTCAATGTGGATTATCAGAAGTTGTTAATTGAAAAGGTTGATCTGGACATGGAGCTTGCTACACAGGCTACACGAAAGGTGGCGGACCTGGAGGAGGCTCTAAATCAGGAGTGCCAAAACTGGATAGCCAATTTTCTTGCCTCTGCTGAGGGCCAGGAGCTCCTTGCCAATTTCAAAGCCTATTTTCTTGCTTCTAAGGAGTTTTCTAAATTGGTCAATGACAAATCTGTAGACTTCTTTGTTAAAGGTTTTGACAGCTATGCTGCTCAGTTCAAGGCAGAGGGCTATTTTCATGCAGGCATTGATGATTTTCTAGATCTAGAGGCTGCTTTGGATGTTTCTATGCTCCCACCTGCTACAGATCCAGTCGCTCCATCTATCGCAGGTTAGCCTACTGCTATTCCTGCTAATATACTGCAAATGTCGTTGATCTACCTCCTGATGAAGCTAATGTTGTTGTTGTTGCTGCTGCTGGGAATGAGTCAGCAGAATAATTTCTGAAAACCCTTTTAGTAATTCTGGTTTTTGATTGGCATGTGTAGCCCTTTAAACAATTTCTATTTCAGTTGGTTTGCATTGGGCATATGTAGCCCTTAGACAATTTATTTTTATGTTTTTTGTTGGTTTTGCCAGACTGTCCCCGATTGGGGCAGGAAACTGCTTGGTTTTTATATTTACTATTACCCTGCATTTTCATACTTGTTCTACGTATGTTATCTGACATGCTTTAAAAAGTATTTACCTGTGTTGTGTTGTTCTCTTTGAACCTAGTGTGACCTCCAGTGATATTTGTAGTTTCCATACCTACAGAAATGGATTTGTACAAAACAAAAAAGTCATGGTATTCTCTTCAAGATCAAATAAACTAGTTAGATGTTAGGTAGTACCACCAATGCTGAATTAAAACAAGGCTGTAATCAAGTCTGTTGGTTTAGGTATGCAATCGTGGGGACTTATCACAAACACATCCATCAATTCGTGGTATGTACTCTACACGTGCAATCGTGGGGACTTGCACTGTAACTATGAAATCATAGGGACTTGCATCGGGATCAAACACCATTTCTTTCTCTTATGCAATTGTCGGGACTTGCATCGGGATCAAACACCCTTTATTTCTCTTATGCAATCATAGGGACTTGCATCGGGATCAAACACCCTTTTTTTTGCAATCTTGGAGACTTGCACACGGGATCAAACACCCCTCAGCAGGCGCGTACAACAGTAGGAACTTGTACCACAACTATGCAATCGTGGAGACTTGCATTTACCACCTGCCTTATCACTCCTTTTTCTCCCCTTTGTATACAAATTTCCTAAATGGGCAAGGGTGGTCAGCCCATACCGCAAGTATCATTTCTTATTTCACACATTTCTCCATACTTTCCCTTCTTATTCCTTCTCCAACCTTATGGCTTCCCTTTTCTCCTTGTCACTCCAAACCCCGGTCTGCCTAGGACAGGTTCTGGAACCATCCCGAAGATGATTCCTTACCTAGTCCCTCCTTATCTCTTCTTGGTATAGGGCTTTCGGGTCCACTATCAATTTTACGCCTGGCGTTATGGACTCCAGCTACCTACCCAGGTGGTACATTCCTAGTCCTCCGACTACCTCCCTTCCACCAACTGCCCTTTGCTCCACATTTTAATAGTCAATTTATACATACATATATACCATGCCAAATCTTTCATAAATAGAAAAGCAAATTCTTACTAGTTTTCCGGAGCTTTGCATCTAACCTTGCAAAGAAGGGATTACAATCTTAGGTATTACCTGAAAACACAATCATAACTTCACCAAAATATTAGCAATGTCGTGAGTTCATACATTAAATCATAAAATAAAGCATATTGTGAATAATCAAATGTAATTTTTTTTAAAGTTTTGCATGAGCCACTGGCGAGTAATTTTCCCTGGCTGTCTTCCAGCTCGTATGCTCCTCCAGCTAACACCTTGACCACTTTGTATGGAACCTCCCAGTTAGAGTCCAACTTCGTCACCGTGCACATTGCATCTACTCTCTTCATCACCAGATCTCCCACCTGGACAGAGTTGGCCTTCACCTTTGCTCCATGGGCTCGCATAATCCTCTGCTTGCACTGCTCTATCCTCAGGTACGCCTTGTCTCTACTCTCCTCGATTAGGTCCAGCTCTTCTCTTAGCCTTTTTTCATTTTGCTCTGGATCTAAGTATCTGACACAGTGGTTTGCACCCTGACCTCTGCAGGTATGACCGCCTCTACTCCATACACTAAGTGAAAAGGACTTTCTCTTGTAATAGACTTTGGGGTGGTTCGATAAGACCATAGTATAGATTGCAATTCCTCAACCCAATTCCCACTCGCTCCCTCTAGTTTGGTCTTTAAACATTGTATTATTATTCTATTGGTAACCTTTACCTAACTACTCATCATGGGGATGAGCCACCGTGCTGAAGTGTTGTTTCCCAGCTCTTTGCACCATTTTCTCAGCTTTGCTCCGTTGAACTGCCTTTTGTTATCTGCTATAATTTCTCTAGGTATGCTGAATCGACACACTATGCTCTTCCAAAGGAATCTGATGACTTCTGCCTCTGTGATCTTAGCTAGTGCTTTGGCTCCATCCACTTGTTGAAGTAGTCCACTAATACCAATAGAAATTTCTTTTGAGCCTTTGCTGTGGGGAAAGGTCTCACAATGTCCATACCCCACCTAGAAAAGGGGCACGAAACACTCATCGAGAGCATTGCCTTTGTAGGTTGATGAATAAGGCTGGCATGCAGCTGACCTTGCTCGCACTTCTTCATCAAGTTAGCTGCATCTTCCTCCAAAAATGGCCAAAATACCCAGCCCTCAAAGTCTTTCCATCTAAGGCTGGACCTCCTATATGGCTGCAGCAATCTCCTTTATGGATCTCTCTTAGCACATAGTTATCTCATTCTGATGATACGCATCTCAAGTGTGGCTGTACAAATAATTTTTTGTACAACACACCATCAACCATGATGAATCAGGCAACTCTGGTTTGCACTCGTTATCTGGCCTTGCTATCCTCTGGGAGTATGCCCTGGGTGAGACATTGAATGATCTCGGTTCTCCAATCCTCGCTTTTTTCTACTTGTAAAACTTCTTACTCCGTACCCGATCCAGTCATGGACTGAATGGTGATATGTCGCGTTTTACAATCGATGACTGCTGCCCAACTTTGATAGATAATCAACTTTGGCATTTTTTGATCGTGGTATCTGATATATCTCCAACCTTTGAAAGTTCTTTCGCAATGTCTCTATAGTTTCCAGGTATTTGGCCATTCTCTTATCCTTAGCTTCGTAGGTCCCTTCGATTTGTTTTGTCAAGAGTTGCGAATCTAAGTAAGCTATCAGATTCTTCGCCCCTCCTTCGAGTGCCATTTTGAGTCCTATGATAAATGATTCGTACTCTGTCTCGTTATTGCTTGCTTTGAATTCAAACTTGATTGCACACTCTAGCTGATCTCCCTTAGGTATGGTGAGCACCACACCTACAACGCTTCCATTCTAGGTAGCAGACCCATCTACATGTAAGAGCCATACTTTGTCTTCTTCTTTCTCTACCTGCTCAAGTTTTGTCATTTCATTAACAAAATCTGCCAGGACCTATGCTTTGATTGCAGCTTGAAATGTGTACTCTATCTCGAACTCTCCTAGATCCACACCCCACTTAATGAGTCGGCCAGATATTTCTGGCTTTCCTAGTATAGTCTTGAGTGGTTGATTAGTTTTTACAATTATCTTGTACGTCAGAAAATAAGGTTTTAATCTTCGTGATGACCAATGCAAAAGCTATTTTTTCGATCTCTGGGTAACTTGATTCCGCATCTAAGAGTACTTTGCTGACATAATACACAGGCTTCTCTACTTTTCCTTCTTCTTGTACCAGGACAATGCTTACAGCTAGGTCGGCCACAACTATATATAACATCAACGGCTCACCTCGCACATGTTTAGTTAGCAGGGGAACTTAGTTCATGTATTCTTTCATCTTTGTAAAGGCTTGCTGACATTCCTCGCGCCAGTTGAAGTTATCTATTTTCTATAGTATCTTTAAAAATGGCAAACTTCTCTCCGTCGATTTGGAGATAAATCGGCTTAAGGGTGTGATCCTTCCATTCAGTCATTGCACCTCGTTCACATCTCTAGGTGGTTGCATATCTTGAATATCTTTGATCTTCATAGGGATGGCCTCTATGCCTTTTTCCGTGACCATGTATCCTAGGAACTTTCCTCCTTTGAATCCGAACGTGCACTTAGCTGGATTTAACTTCATTTTATAACTTTGAAGTGTCTCAAAAGTTTGTTGTAGGTGTGCTGGAGGTGCGGCTTTTAACTACCATGTCGTCCATGTATAGTTCAATGTTTTTCCCAATCTGGTTGTGGAGCATCATGTCAACCAATCTCTGGTATGTAGCTCCGGCATTTTTAAGGCTGAAAGGCATCACTATGTAGCAGTACGTACCAAAGGAGGTTATGAAGCTAACCTTCCTTTGGTCTTCCACATCAAGAGGTATCTGGTGATACTCGCTCTATGCATCCAATGTGCTCAACAACTCGAACCCAGTTGTGGAGTCCACCAGCTGGTCGATCCTATGTAGGGAATAATGATCCTTAGGGCAGGCGTTGTTCAGGTTGTGAAAGTCAATACACATTCTCCATTTCATCCCTCCTTTAGGTACTAGGACTACGTTAGACACCCATTTCGAGAATTGAATTTCTGCAATATGCTTGGCTTTGAGTAACTTGTCAATTTCTACTTTGATTATAGCATCCTTCTCTAGGCCAAAATGTCTTTTCTTTTGAATAACCGGCTTTGAGTCAAAAAATACGTTGAGATGATGTTGTATTACTATCGGGTCGATCCCTACGAGGTCATTGACTGACCATGAGAACACATATTCATGCTCCCTTAGCATGGCTATCAATTCTTCCTTCAGGTCTGGGGTTCAAGTGAGAACCAATCTTGACGGTCTTTTCCTTATCTCCACATATGAGCTCTATGCTCATAAGCTCTCTTACAAGTTCGACATATGATGAAATTAGTTTTTTAGCTGCTTCGTTTCCCTCCAAGGTGTTTAATTCAGGCTTGCGCTTTTTACCTTCAGCTGGCTTTTCTCCATTTTTCACTGAAACCAAGTAACATTTTTTGGATTGGCATTGATCTCCTGATACCTCTCCTACTCCATCAAACATTGGGAATTTAATCTTCATGTGTGATATCAATATCACATCTTCAAACAAAACCAGCACAGGTCGGCCAAGTATCACATTGTAGGCCGAATGGGTATCCACAACTAAGAATCTAGTTAGCTTTGTTGTTTTGTTGAGTCCTCCTCCCAATGAGAGAGGTAATATTACCTGTCCCACAGGTTGTATTGCCTCACTTGCAAAGCCAAATATTGAAGTTTTTATCGGTTCCATCCTGGCATCTCCCAGGTTCATTTGTTGGTACACTTGGTAGAATAAGATATCCACCGAGCTACCATTGTCGATAAATATTCTTTGAACGACAACAACTGTGATAACCAATGCATTGCTGTGAGGTGTCAACACTGTCTGTGCATCCTTAGGTTTGAATCAAATTTCCTGTCTAGGTCTGTTTCGACTAACATTCATGAAGAATGCAGGTGCAGTCTCTACTAATCTTACCTGCTTCTTCCAGTGCCTCTTAGATTTCTCCTTAGTTGATCCTCCCGAAATCATATAGATGAATTCCCGATCGATGTTATTGACCTTCTTAGGTGCTGCCTCCTGAGCGAGCTGTTTGTTAATTTGTTGGGGAATGTTTCCTTTCCCTGGAGGTCCTGTCCTACCACCTCCATTGCCTTGCCATTTTCCTCCTCGACCTCTCCAGCTGCCACCTCTGCGAAATGGGCTGAATTATTCTCGTTATTGGTTTGTATCACAAATTCTTTCAGGTAGCCCATCCTGGATAGATGTTTGATTTCCTCAATTAGCTCTGGGCAGTCCTCCATGTTATGTGGGAATTCTCTATGATATCTGCAATAGATGTTGCTAGGCGAGTTCTTAGGTTCCTTGTCCTCTCCGTCCAGCCATTGCGCCACGTTCTTTTCTTCCACAACCATTAGATGTTTAGTCCAGTTACCCCTTAAAGGTATATGTCTAGGTCTAGCATGCATACTTGAACTAGGTAAGGTGACCGGGGCTGGATTAGGGGTCTAACCACCTCTTCCATCTTTTCAAGCTTTATTGGGGTTGTCCTCCTTTGGTTTGTCCTTTTTTTGCTCGGAGCATCTCATGATTTGCGCATCTTCCATGTTGATGTATTTCTCATCCCGACCAAGTAACTCATCAAAGCTCAGAGTCGGCCCCTTGGTAAGTGATTTGAAGAGATCTCCTTCCCTCAAGCCTTGCATGAAAGCACTAACTTTTAGGTCGGACGTTGCAAATGGTACCTCCAGTGTAGCCGTATTAAAGTGCTTGACGTACACACGTAGAATCTCATCGCCTCTTTGCTTGATGTTAAACAGACTCAAAGGAGTTTTCTCGTGTCTTTTGCTACTGGCGAATTGATGTAAAAACTTTGAGCTAAACTCCAAGAAGGATCCAATGGATCTTTCAGGAAGTTGGTTGAACCACTGCTGCGCAGACTTGGCCAACATGGTCAAGAAGACCCTATATTTGATAGCATCAGAATACCTGTGCAGTAAAGCATAATTTTGAAAAGTATATAAATGATCCTCCGGATCTGTCGTTCCTTCATAGGGTACAATGAAATGAACCCTGAAGTCCCTTGGCAATTCTTCCATTATGATGGATTCCGTGAATAGAATCCCTCGATCTACTTGGGTTTTGCCTCCTCCATTCGCCTTGCCATGAGCTCCATCTTCTCCAGCTTTTCTTTGGCTTTTGCCATCCTGCCATGGTCTACCCAACCAGATCATGCAGACACATAGCTGCTAGCATCATCCTCTAGATCTTTATCACGTTTAACGTGAGTACGATGCTGACGCTTCTGCAGGTTATTTGTCGTAGGTATGTCACGACGCGAGTGCTGCGTCTGATGGTGCAGTTCCTCATCATGCTTTTGCTCTTTTTGTAGCCCAGCTCAGGGTGCCCAACCTTCCAAATCATCCTCATCCTCCAGGTCTAGGCGACGCATGTGACATTCCTCTGGAGATAAGTATTTTTTATGAGGTGTGATGCCTCATTTCTTCCAAATATTCTGGCCTTTTAGCACGCTTGCCCGAGTTTCTGTCAGGGGTGACATCATCATTACACCAAACCTCCACATTTCCAGCTTTAGGCGCTCCCTTTTGAGGAGGGGACGCAAAATCATCCTTACGCATTCGATCTGCCACACCTGCAAGTTTTGAATATACTACCTTAGTGACGACCTTGCCAATGACTCCTTCTAACCTTTGGATGATTAGATCCATACTCAGCACACTTTTAGGGGAAATCGTATTTCCCTCCACTAGACCTTCTGGAGAATCGTCAACCATGGATCCTACAAGTTATTTTCCAAGTGTCTCACCAGGTGCTCCGGCATCTCAGGTGTGGACTGTTTGACTCCAGGTGGGGATACCATCGGCCTCTTCCCTCTTCCGACATTCTCATCTCTATTTTCCATTTCCATGATGTTTTCCTCTACCATGACAAAATTGTAATTGTAAAAGAAAATATTTTTACGAAAAATAAAATTATCTCACACCCTTTTTTTTGCTCAGATTTCCCACAGACGACGCCAATTGATGTGTGTGGGTTTCACACCAATAAGAATATGCGATATAATATATGAAAATATAGTATAATGCATGAGATTAAATGTAAAAAAATAAGATATACATGGCTCGGTCCAAAATCAGACCTACGTCCACGGGGGTAAAATAGTTCGATCCTTTATTAATCGTAGGAGTTGATATTTATACAAGTTTTTGATGGAGGGTTGAAAAGGGTAAGTCAACTATACTAAATATTCATTTGGTAGTAAGAATTAATCATAATCTCTCTGTATTGGGCTATAATCAATTGGATATAAAAGGTAAATATATAGGATTTCGGGGTTGATCTCCACCGAATATGATCTTCTATTGCAGAATCCTATTCCATCTTCTATTGCATAGCTTAGATGTTTGACATGTATAACATATAATGATCCTTGTTTGTCTTGCCCTTATATTTATTTAACCAAAATTAGAGAAAACATAAATAAAGAAACACAATAAACTAGTTTTGAAAAAAATCACCACACGTGCATCTTAACTAAACATTACAAATCTGATTGTAAATTTTTCACTTGCAAATCTAATTAAAATAATTGGTAAAAATCAAGTCCATAGTTCTTACATAAAATCGGAAGAATCCAAGATTTCTGAAAATTCAAATTTAGGAGGAAATTGTAAAAGTTTTTTCTCTTCCACCACTCAAATTAAAATGTCGAAGTTAGAAAATATATATATATATATATATATATATATATATCACCATGATTGTTGCTGCATCTACTCTCCAAAGGTTTAAAAGACAAGTCATCTAATTAATCCATCCCCATTTTATCTCTGTTGGCATGTGAGTTTTTGGATATATCACCATGATTGTTGCTGCATCTACTCTCTAAAGGTTTAAAAGACAAGTCATCTAATTAATCCATCCCCATTCTATCTTTGTTGGCACGTGAGTTTTTGGATTCTTAGAAAATTTCCCCATGTTGGATTGAATTAAATTATTAATTAAAAAAGTGGTTTTCTTCAGTCTTTTGCCATAGGATATATATTAGGATTTTCATTGTAGTGACGAAATTAAAGCAAGTTTGATCGTCTAGACGTGGAAAATTGTTTGAAGGCAAAGAAAATTAGGTAGATTAAAATCGATTCCGGGATTATAAAAATTTATTAAGCGTTTTTAATCAAATTTGAAATGTTTCTTTTCTCTTTTTCTGAATAGAACGTCATTTTAATTAAGATCCACAATTGGTGATTTTTTCCAAAACTATCTTATTGTATTTCCTTATTTATGTTTCTCTAATTTTAGTTAAGTAAATATAGAGGCAAAACAAACAAGAATGATGGTGTGTTACATATGTCAAACATCTAAACTATGCAATAGGAGATCTCAACTGGATCTCCGCAGTTCTATATACAGTAAGTCTTGTAATTGATTGGATCTTATCTCTAGGCTTACCATAATTAGCACTGCCCTCCCTGTGCAGGTCGGCTGGTTGAATCTTCCAACTAAGCAGGTCTGAATATAACATCTTTTAGAAGGATCCAAGTCCACAAAACTATTAGGCTTAGGCCCATATGGTATTGGACTACCCAGCTTGGCCCAAACTCGAATTTCTACCTACATCAAATTCTCCTATTGCAATTCACACTTCCATTTTATTTTTGAATTTCTCTACTTCACTCAAATTCTCCTTGCAATTCACATTATTCAATCCAACCTATAAATTTGATTTTTATTATTCCTTTTGTTGAATAATTGAGTTCAATAACGTCAAAATATCTTATACATGTAAGTTGAAGAAATTAAAAGAGAAACTACATCAATTGAATTTTTCTACTTTATACACCTCTATACATTCTTAATTAATACTACATCCTATAGCAACAACTTCTATATACATGTAGCTTTTGTTGCTTGACTTGCATATAATTTCAATTGAGATATCTTGAAGACATAGTTGATGTCCATGTATAGAATATAGATTTTGTGCATATTTTGTTCTATTATTAAAGTGGTACCCGTTAAAAAATATTGTTGCATGATCCTTTTTTTTTTTTTTGAACAGCATAAAACATATATTAATATTAAAGGAGGTTCATGGACATATTATAGACATTACCACAAACCTATTCCCTACTATACTCCGAATTAATATCATTCACCAAAAGACTTTCCCAAAAATCCGAGATTAATCTATTGTACTTTCTACATCCCGGTTCCATAGTTGCTTTTTTCGCTAAACTGCCTGTGACCTGATTGACCTCCTTGTAGCAAAGGGTGATTCTGATTCTCTGGAATTTAGTCCCGTTCAATCAGAAATTCTCTGGCACTGTCTCCATTTTTGGTTGCAGGTCCTGCTCCCTGCAAAAGCAATTAATCAGGAAAATTGAATCAGCACTGTTTATCAGCAGATTTGGGCAACCCGTTTGTGTTGCTTGTTTAATTCCCTCTTGAGCTACCCATAGCTCTGCAATATTATTCAAGTTAATGCCAATATTAATAGCGAAAGCACTTATGAATGTTCCGTTATCTGATCGAATAACGCCCCCATGCCCGCTTTTCCTGGATTGTCGATTGAGGATCCATCAATATTTAGTTTGATCCATCTTGAGGGCGGAGGTTCCCATTTGAGTTTGAGTTTCATTTTGACTTTTCTCTTTTCTTCCTTCAAAGAGGAATTTGTAAGCGCATTCACCATTCTCCATATTTTCCAATTATTAATTGGCTTTTTTGGAGAAGACAGCTTCATTTCTTGCTCTCCAAATTAGAAACCACAGGATAGCTAATCGGAGTTGTGAGTGTTGCGAATGTTTCAGATTGTGCAGGCTAAGAATAAAGTTTGGATTCTTTTGTATAGGAAAAACCGGCATGCATCTTTTAGTGACAGGGGTAAAGGTATTGCATTGAGTAAAAAGGTGATAGTCCGAATCCTCCTGCTCATCACAGATTGGTGAAGACCATCTGTGTCTTTGGAAAAGGAAGGAGCAAGTTGGGATAGCTAAGTGTCTAAGTAGCCACCCAAAGAACTCCACTTTTGGCTTAAGTTTGAGTTTCCGTAAAGTTTCACATGGAAGGGAAGGCCTTTCATAGTTGCAAAATTTTCGAAGGATGTTAAAATAGGAGCTCCTGACTCAAAAAGAACCCGCACTAGTCCAACCCCATTTTTCTAAATCATTTTTGCTTTTTTCCGAAATAGGAATTCCAATTATTTTTTCAATCCAATTTTGGGGTAGAACTTTACAAAGGAGCTTCTCATTCCAAGTTGCAAAGTCTTTTGTAATAAAGCTACTTACTTTGTGATTTTAGAAATCTGGATGTGGTGTAAAGTGGTCGCTCAGTTTATTATTTCCAATCCATTTGTCATTCTAGAAATCAATTTGCTTTCCATTTCCAACACACCATGTGAGAGCCTGTTTAAAAACAAAATTGGATGTTTTTCCAAAACCAACTGTGTTGTTGTTTTCCTTGTGCCTCTAGAAAAAAGTTTTTGGAGAAATATTTTGCTTTCAGGGCGCCCCGAGAGCAAAGAATTCGGCTCTTTGTGGACCCTCCAAGCAATTTTGAGCATATGATCTTGGTTAAGAGCATTGCATGATCCTCTTTAATATGTTAGTTCTGCATAGTGAGTGTATGTGTATGATATAATAAAATATAATATGTATATTGATGTGTGTGGGTTTCACATCAATAATATTTATATTAATATATGGGAGAATACGAGTGTTATAAGGAGATTTAATATATAATATAAGAGCGATAATATAAATAACAAGAGATTTAACATGGTTCGGTCCAAAAATTAGACCTACGTCCACGGGGGTAAGAGTTCGGATCCTTTTATTGATGTTGGAGTCGATATATATACAAGAATTTTGATTGGGGGGTTAAAAGGGGTAAGTCAACTATGCTAAATATACATTTGGTAATAAGGATAAAGCATAATCTATCCATACGAGGCTATAATCAATCGGATATAATTGGGAAAGATAGGCCGGATCTCCACAGGTCTATATATGGCAGGGTTGAAGATTGATTAGATCTTATTTCCGAGCTGTCCATAATCAGCGCTGCCCTACCTGTGCAGGTTGGGTCATCTGGGCCTCTAGCTGAACCTGTCCGAATATGATGTCTTCTAGAAAGATCCAAGTCCATGAAACCATTGGGCTTGGACCCACACGGTGTTGGACTACCCAGCTTGGATCAAAGACGAATTTCCACCCACATCAATAGTCCCTCCCAACTCTAAAGTTTAACGAAGTTAAGCTGTAAGAGTTGAAAAGAAATAAATGATAGGGGCCGAGCTGAAAAAACCTCAGAGATGCAGGTAGAAAATACGTTGAAGCACAAATGCCGAAAGAATCTCTAATCGGTCCAGGTATAGCAACCTGACCTGCGGAGCTCTTGGAAACCTTCCTGTGTAGGTCTGGAGGAAACCCTAGTTGTGAATTGACCAGCCGGTTGGACTTCTCCATATGTCTGCAGTTACTGCCTTGGAACTCGAGAAAATCGCGCCATCATTATGGCCTCGTTAGGCGATGCCGCCATAACTGCTTCTAGATATGCCTTGATGATCGCCACGTGTACGGCTGGGGATGAAGCCCGCCTCTTTCCTTGTAAGTTAATTTTATTTTTGAATTTTTTATTTTTGAAAAAATAACGTATCAAAAACCGTCGATTTTATTTCCTTTTTTAAAAAAATTTTGATTAGCATTAAAACTCAGAAAACCCTTTCTTCCTCCCTTTCAATTCATCTCCTCTAGCGGCGGTTACCCATGTTCATTGCCCACTTTCTTAGGTATTGCGTATTTCTCTCTTTTCCTCTCTTTATATTTGTTTGTTTTGCATGTGTGCTGAACAGTTCTGTGAAAAATTCTCGAAATTTTGTTTGTTGTTGTTGTCTTTGTCGTCTTTCTTTGTGTGCCAAAATATGTTGAACAATCTTGGCTCTGATTCTCAGAATCGAGGTGAGCCCCGCGATTTGTTGGCACTGCCTTCGATTCTGAGGAGAAGACCTCGTCGTTTGTGCACGATTTGTATAGTGTGACCGAGGTGACAAGATCATCGATGTTGAGTCTTCTGACCCTATGTCTGATGGGCGTAATACCACCCTCATCTCCTCCCCTTCCCAAGGTGAGAACCCAGGAAGTAGTCAAGTCGGAGCCCTAAATGTTGTAGGAGCCCTTCAATCGCATTTTACCCTTCAACAAGAATGAAAGATATGTCAAGTGTATGGTATATCTGAGAGATACCAGATTGTAGTCCCAACTGCGCAGGATAGGCCTCATCGTTCTCCCTTAGGTTATACTTGTTCTTACGTTGTTCATCTCCGCGCAGGCCTGCGCTTCCCCATTCCTCGCCTCTTGATTGAGATAGCCAACAGGTACCGCATCCCTCTGAACCAATTTGCTCCCAATGTCATTTGTATGATGGCTAATTTTGCTGTTTTGCTCCATCACCATGGCCACCCAGCTACTGCCGATTTGTTCTATTCCCTGTTTCTGCCTCGCTCTATCTCTACAGATAGTGGCATTTTTTACCTTACCTCCCGAGGTCAGGCTACCTTTTTGGCTACCCACCCCACTGAGAAGAAATGGAAGTATAATTACTTTTTTATAGCCCCACCTCCAGATGAACTCTGGGATTTCCGTCGCGAGTTCCTGGAGAAGGTAGATGGGACCCATCCTTACCCTCCCCACAATTTATCTTCATATCACCAGCAACTCGTGCATTATTTGAATTTTACCCCTCGTGATGTGGGTAAACTTGTTGATGACCGTTTGTTGCACAACATCGATTTCAGCCCTGTTGGGGCGGAGCTGCAGGGCGAAATTCTTGGTAGTATTTTGTGTGATGTTTTGTATATGCTTATGCTGTAATTTCCAGGTTGACATTTCTCGTATCTGAATGTTGCTAGCTATTTTGTTTGTTTTGCAGAGGAGTTAATGGACGCCTCTCGTGCTAAGGATACTTTTAAGCGCAGGAAGAAGCCTCCTCCAGCTTCGGAGCCCCCTTTGCCACCACCTCCTCCAGGTGCGCCACTGCAGGTGGTGCAATCTCCAGCCACACCTCTGGCAGCTATGTCTTCTCCCCCCCTTGGGCTAGGGAGAACAATCTCTCCCCCGATGTGATCCAACCTTGGCATCAGAGATAGCCTCTGGGAAGAGGCCTGCAGCCTCGACGACTCCTTTGGATACTTGTCCAGCTAAGCGTGGCAACTCAGGTATAGCCATTAAGAAGCTTATGTCCGACCTGCAGCTCAGGACTGTAGACCTACCAGCCTCAAGGACTCGCTCTCGAGCCTAGGACCCTACTCCTATTTCTGCTTTGAGGAGTAATGGCATTACAGTGATGATAGATTTCATGCAGAGGATGCCCAATTCTCTTGACTGTCACTAAGAGAATTTGACTCTTCGGGAGGCATCCAGGGCTGCCTTTCTTCTCATGTCCAAGGCAAGTCTTGCTCTATTCTTGATTTTCGTGTCTCATTGATTTCTTTATATAAATATTTCATCTTCCTTTATGGCAGTTTCACATGCTAGCTGGTCGTGCTTTGACGGATCAGTACCAGAATGCTGAGGTGGAGGACCTGCAGAAGAAATTATTCAAGGTCCAGGAGCAGCTGAAGAAATCTCAGGAGTCCTCGTCATATTAGGAGAAAAACCTTCGCCAGGACTTGAAGGATCTGCACGTGGATTTTTAGAAGCTGCTAGGTGGGAAGGTAGACCTGGAGGTGGCCTTAGCTGCACAGGCAACACAAAAGGAGATCGAGCTGGAAGAAGTTCTGAACGTGGAGCACCAGAATTGGATAGCCAACTTCCCCATCTCTGCTGAAAGGCAAGAGCTCCTTGCCAAGTTCAAAGTCGATTTCCTTGCTTCTTAGGAATTTTCTAACATGGTTGATGACAAATCCATTGATTTCTTTGTCAAGGGCTTTGATGGTTGTGTTGTTCAGTTCCGGGCTAAGGGCTATCCTCCCGAGGGTCAGCCTTGTTAGGAATTTCATGTTAGAAGTTTTGATGATGACAATTAGGATTTTTTGTTAGACCCCAAAAATATGTAAGTTTTATTTTGGTAGAAAATTTGTATAAGCTTTAATGCGTTAGATTTGTAATAGGCTTATTAGGCTTTGTTTTATTTTATTTTAGATTGTTACGCAAAGTAGTCTTAGGCTGAGCGTCTGATAATTTCTGAGTGAGTTTATCAGTGGTAAAGTTCGAAGATTCAAGCGCCTGATCTCTGAAAGAAGATACATTCTCCAAGAGTCCAATTGACCAGCTATATCAAGCATTACCTTATGGGACAGAAGTGATTTCACCTGAATTTATTTCTAAGTCCAGAAGGAATTTAATGCAAATATTCTCAAAGCATTAAGTACCAACGGGTATTTATTTCAAATGCATTAAATGCTGATAAGAGCATTAAATGTGATAAGCACTTTCAGACGTACGGAGAAGCCACCCTATTGGACTGTCAACTATCTCAGACTGCAGCACCAACTTTTGTGCAACAGATTTTCAGGAAAAAGGACAAAAGTTGTTCACTCGCGAAAGTGAGAGACACGCGCCAGTGTATGTGTCAAACGGACACTTTCTTCAAGAAAGCCTATAAATAGAACTTCAACAACAAGCCAAAGAGAGAACAATTATCAAGCCAAATTGCTGTTGCATTGAAGTCTCATTCCTTAAATTCTCAGAAAAGCCAGAATATTCAAGAAAACATTTCACTTGCTTTTCTTCAAATCCTGAGACAGTCAACAAATATCTCAAACATTCTTTTCGAAGAAACCACTTTCCTACTGAGATATTCCCAAGTTGTTTGAACTTCATCAAAATCAAACAAACCGTTTTAGAAAACCCCATCCAAGCCTCGCGATCTGTGTGAAGTCGAAGTTGGATACTTGCATTATTTCTGGGTGAAAGAAGCAAGGGGATTGAAGTGATTTGGAGCAAAAATCTGTGTGATCAAGCAGCTCAAGTCATCGACATCCATCTCTCCCTAATTTGTAGAAGATTCTGTGTGAATCTTTGAGAATCATTTTAGTGGATTGCCTCCGAGTGCAAAGGAGAAGAAGGACGTAGTTGGAATTACACCATCCAACGAACCTTACAAACATTGTGTCATTTACTTTTCAGTCAATTTCTTCATCTATCATATCATTGCATAAGTAAAACACAATCAAAAGTTAAGCAACTAATAAACCTCTTGTGACGCTAAAACTTTCAAAGAGAAGACTCCAAAATCATTCCGCTGTGCTAACACTGATTAAAAGAACTGAACGCTTAACCTACTTGGTCAAAGTATTCAATTCTTGAAGTCTGAGTTAACTTTATAAAATAGTCTTCATCAGACGCTTCTCCAAAGCACCAATATTTTAAGTGAACGCTTAAGTCAAGCGTTAGACACTTCAAGCGCCTACCTTTTCAAGCGTCCAAAAACCATTTAATACGAAATCTTTTGAAGTCGAAAAAGACTTCAGGGTCTATTCAACCCCCCCTCCTTCTAGACCCTTTCGTATGCCATTTGGGACCAACAAGTGGTATCAGAGCGTTAAAATTGAAATTTTAAAATTTCCAAGCGTAATTGCTTGTTTAGATCCTTTTCTTTCAAAATCTAGTTGCTTTTAAAATTTTCGATATGGCATTCGCGAAAGTTCCCAAACTGACTGAATCAAATTTTGACACATGGAAAGTCAAAGCATTTACATATCTCTGTTCATGTGATGATGACATGTGTGATATTATTTCAGATGGGCCAATCAAAATATACAAAGTTATCACAAGAGCGCCTGGAGCCATGGAAGAAACTCCCGATGGTTACGTTGAGAAACCAAAACAAGAATGGACTCCAGATGAGCGTCGAAGAGCCAATTTGGACAATGTTGGTCGTAACGCTCTATATACGGCTATTGGTGATAATGACAACTTATTTAACAAGATCAAATCTTGCAAAACTACTAAAGAAATATGGGATAAGTTGGCTACGATTTGTGGTGGTTCAGCCCAAATCAAAGAAAACAAACTTTCCATTGCCAAGGAAAAGTTTAACGGATTTAAGATGCTACCCAATGAAACGTTAGAGCAATTGGATATAAGATTTACAGCTCTAGTTACAGAACTTACATCGTTGGGAATGGACTTACAGAACCGAGAAATGGTGGTTAAAATCTTTAGAAGCTTACCAAGTAAATTCTTGATGAAGACAACCGCTATGAGAGAACCAAATATGCTGGATCTCCTAACTCCAGAAGACGCCTTTTCAGAGCTAAAAGCATTTGAGTTCGAATTGAACTCTGCTAGTGATATTGTGAGTAATCCAGTGATTGAATCTGGAGCGCTCATTGCATCAATCAAAGGTAAATCGGGTAACAAAGGAAAGAATTCAGATATCAATGAGGAAGAAGAGTTGGCTTTGCTGAATAGATTCAGGAAGTTCTTGAGATATGAAAAGAAAGGAAAAGGTTTCAATAATCAAGGACAAAGTTCATATCAAGCGTCTTCTCCTGTGCAACAACAGTTTCAAGCGCCTCAGTATTCTGTTCCTTCACCCCAAGTGCCTGCTCAATACCAAGCGTCTACTCAAAGTCTCCCAGCTCCAGTGGTCTCAAAACCACACATTACAAGGTTAACAAATGAACAAAAGATGAAAACTAATCTTTGTTATAATTGCAGAAAACCAGGGCACTACCAGGTAAATTGCCCTTATCCAAACGTATCCAAGCCCTCAAGGCAGGATTACTTGGATAGAAACCAATTCAGGAGCAACTTTCGTCAATAAGGTTTGCTAGCAGAATCAGAACCAGCATCTGCACCTGAAGATTTAGAATCATCAGAAGAAAGTAGTGATGATGATGAGCAATTAGATGACTCAGCGCTCATATGTCTCATGGCTAGAGATGATGAAGCGTCTCCTGAGGTAATCAATGAATTATCAATTCATCTTTCTTATGATGAATTACTTGACAAAGTCAAAGAATACTACAATGAATGTCAAGAAGCTGCCAAAATATATCAAAATGATCTCGCTATTATCTCATCACTCACAAGAGATAAAGTAACGCTCAGAACAGAGTTGCGAGTTCAGTAACAGTGCATTGAGAAAAATCAATCTCTTGAGAGTGAAGTTATTCAATTGAAAGGTGATCTTGATATAACAGTCAAGAGAGAAGCTGATTTGATCGCTAGACTTGCTAAATCAGAGCAGCTCATCTCATCATTATCAAAAGCTTCTAGACAGCTGGATAATGTGACTGAAGTAACCAGATTATTTGGTGAGAAGACCGGTTTAGGATGCGATAAACTCGGTAAACAACCAAATAAATTTGATGTTACGGCAAACAACAAAGGAAAGGGTGTTATCTTTGTTGAAAAAGGTTCACAGGGTCAAACACAAAATGAACCTAGTGACAATGGTAAGAGGCCAAATGAGAAAGTCAAAACTAACTCAGGCAAGGGTAAGGCTAAGGCAAATGATTAAAGACGGGTTTATCCAAACGCTCAAAAGGCTAAAGATAAGACTGACAACTGTGAATCAAGCGCTAAGCGTCCAGCACCAAAAGTGCAACCCAAGCCAGTGCCAAGGAAATATCAGCGTCAATATCCAAGACAGTCAAGATCATATTATCGATACTATGATAATTATGATTATGACTATGATTATGACTATTATTATAATCGCGGATATTATTATACATCCAAAAAGCACACACAGCACAATGTGAAACCCAAAGGCCAGTATTTCTACAATGAAGACAAGGCAAATATGGGTTCCTAAAGTTCTAATTCAAACCAACAAGGATACTAATGTTGAAGGACCCAAGCAACAATGGGTACCTAAACAGAAATAGAACTTCCTTTTTTGATTGCAGGTACCTAGAGCTAGAGCCGATACATCTGTGTGGTACTTTGATAGTGGATCGTCAAGGCACATGACAGGTTCCAAAGATCTTCTGATCAACTATCAAGCTGCCAATGGTCCTCAGGTTGTATTTGGTGACAACTCCAAAGGTAAAACCAAAGATATAGGTACTGTGCATAGGGGGAACATCATGATAAGTGATGTTTATTTTGTTGAGGGTCTGAAGCACAATTTATTAAGCATAAGTCAATTCTGTGATAAAGGCTTTGAAGTCATATTCTCAAGTGACTATTGCTATATAAACGACGCTAAGACCAAGTCTACTAAATTGAAAGGAAAAAGAACTAACAACGTATATTTGGTAGATTGGGGTTCAACACTTGATAACAACCCAACATGTTTTGTTGCTAAGAATGAATCTAAAATGGGTTGGTTATGGCATAGAAAAATGAATCACCTCAACTTTAAGACAATCTCTCAGCTTATAAGTCAAAATCTTGTAGAGGGATTACCAAATGGACCATTTCACAAGGATCGCCTTTGTGACGCTTGTCAAATGGGTAAACAAGTTAAGTCATCGTTCAAGAGAAAACCTTAGCTATCTACTTCTAGAATACTCGAACTACTTCACATGGATTTGTTTGGACCTGTTCAAACGATTAGTGTAAGTGGTAAAAAGTATACTTTGGTGATAGTAGACGATTTCTCTAGATTTACTTGGGTGGAATTTCTTTCATCCAAAGATGAAACATGTGACAAGTTAACAACGCTTATTCGGCAACTTCAAACATTGAAAAATCTTAAGGTTGCAAGAATAAGAAGCGATCACGGTACTGAGTTTACTAACAAGGTTGTTGAGAAGTTTTGTGCAGAAAATGGAATGCACCATGAGTATTCAGCTCCCAGAACTCCCCAACAAAATAGTGTTGCTGAGCGCCGGAACCGAACGCTTAAGGAAGCCGCTAGAACTATGTTAGCAGAATCCAAGCTTGCTCCTAGATTTTGGGCCGAAGCGATCAACACTGCCTGTTACACTCAAAACCACTGCATGATCAACAAACAGCATGGAAAAACTCCATATGAACTGTGGAAGGGACATAAGCCAAATGTTTCATACTTTCACGTCTTTGGTTCTAAATGTTTTATCCACAATAATGGATCCCAAAGCCTAAAGACTTTTGATCCTAAAGCGGATGAGGGAATCTTTCTAGGCTACGCCAAAAATGGAAAGAATTTTCGCATTCTCAATAAGATCAAATCGAAGGTTGAGGAATCTATTCATGTTGTTTTTGATGATGCTAACCAAGAGCCGAGTAAGGTTAATTTAAATGATGTAGGAATTGAAGATCTATGTCATCAAGCGTCTAAGATTACTATTGATGAAGATACTGACGACGATGATGAGATCTCAGTGCCACCTCCTAAGAATACTCGTGAGATTACTCTAAATTATCATGTAAGAAATTCTGATGATCATGAAGAGAGTGATCATCAAGAGCAAACAAGGAATTGTGAACTTGAAGCACCTACGCAAGAGGGTGGTCAAGCGTATGATTCTCAAGCACCTGCTCAACCTCTTAATCCCTTCCAGCCAGATAGACTATGGCTGCATGACCATCCACCTGAGCAAATTATTGGAGATATTAGAGCACCAGTTAGAACTAGAGCCGCTACGTTCAATGAGGCTATGTTCGCAAGCTTTCTATCTCAAATGGAACCTAAGAAAGTGGATGAAGCGCTAAGTGACCCAAGTTGGATTGAAGCTATGCAAGAAGAGCTCAATCAGTTCGAACGAAATAAAGTTTGGATGCTAGTACCAAGACCAACTCACCAAGGAGTTATTGGAACTAGATGGGTATATAGAAACAAGATGGATGAGAATGGCATTGTTATAAGAAACAAGGCCAGACTCGTAGCTCAAGGATACTGCCAAGAGGAGGGTATTGACTTTGATGAGACTTACGCTCCTATCGCTCGCCTTGAAGCAATCCGCATGTTTCTAGCGTATGCAGCGTTTAACAAGTTTACCGTATATCAAATGGACGTAAAGAGTGCCCTCCTGAATGGTAAACTCCAAGAAGAAGTATATGTGGAGCAACCACCAGGATTCATCAACAATCATGGTAAGGGTATGGTTTACAAGGTAGAAAAAGCACTTTACGGGCTTAAGCAAGCACCCCGAGCATGGTATGACACTCTCTCTATCTTTCTTATTGGTAAAGGCTTTTCAAAAGGCAGCGTTGACACAACGTTATTTACAATTACCAATAACGAAGATATTCTCTTAGTTCAAATTTACGTTGATGATATTATATTTGGTTCTACTAACAAGCGTCTGCGTGAGAAATTTTCAAAAATGATGCAAGAACAATTTGAAATGAGCATGATGGGTGAATTAACTTTCTTCTTAGGACTACAAGTTAAACAACTCCCTAATGGCATATTTATTAACCAAGCTAAATACACACGAGATATGATTAAGAAATTTGGTATGAAAAATGCATCATATTCAAAAATTCCAATGAGCCAAACGCTTAAGTTAGATAAAGATGAAAGTGGAAAGAAAGTTGATATCACTAATTATAGAGGTATCATTGGATCACTTCTTTATATCACTGCCAGTAGACCTGATATTATGTTTTCGGTATGCATGTGTGCACGATTTCAAGTTGATCCTAAAGAGTCACACTTAATTGCTGCCAAGAAGATCCTTAAGTACCTAAAAGGCACACAAAATGTGGGCTTATGGTGTCCTAGGGACTCTCCTTTTGAACTAATCGGTTACTCAGATGCAGATTTTGCAGGTTGCAAAATAGATCGTAAAAGCACTAGTGGTACTTGTCAATTCCTAGGTGATAGGCTAGTTTCATGGCATAGCAAGAAACAACAATCCATAGCTACCTCTACAGCCGAAGCTGAGTATGTAGCTGCAGGAAGTTGTTGTGCACAAGTTCTATGGATGAGGCAACAACTCAGAGATTACGGAATAATCTTAGGTCCAACCCCCATTCATTGTGATAACCAAAGCGCTCTAGCCATGACTCAAAACCCTGTTCTTCATTCCAGAACCAAACACATTGACATTAGATACCATTTTCTTCGTGACCATGTTCAAAAGAAAGATATCTCCATGCACTTCATTGGAACTGACAAACAATTGGCAGATATCTTTACCAAAGCACTCAATGAACAACGTTTTCTCACTTTGAGAAGTGAACTAGGTATGATTGATTTAAACGCTTAATCATCAAGCATCATACTTTATTAGATATATAATTTAGGGGGAACCCGCTTGATTTATGTCTAACAACCTTCTTTGAAAAACAAAAATTGGTACAAGTTATCAAATTTAGGGGGAACCTTAAAATTGTACTTGAACATAACTGTAAGCGTCAATGATCAAAATTTTCAGATGCATGATCATCAACGCTCAGTAGTATCTTTGCATAAAATATTGGACACTCAAACATAAAAAGGACTTTGACTTTAAGCGTCTATATTACAACAGTTATAGTAAATACCAATCAATCATATCAGTTAAGCGTTGAATCAATTCCAATCAACTCTTAATATAAAAATATCATTTTATTTACAAGCCATGCATAAAGTTTCCAAACTTCTTTCGAAGTAGTGGGTAGACTCAAAAGTCTATTTTGTACTCTACTCGCACGCTTCTATCACATCAAACTGGCGGGTAATCAAAAGTTTCTTTTCAAAATAACGGTTCAGAGATAGCACGTGTTTGTGTACGTGTCAGTGTACAAACGGGCGCGTGCGTTACACTCTGAAAATGCCAAACGTTTTAAAAATTTAACTCGGATGTCAAATCTTTATATCTAAGAATTACCAAATGTAACTTCTCTCTATTACACAAAACTCGCGTCCGCAGTTAATGAATTTATGCCTAAGATTCAACAATTGTTACATGTGTCTAAATCCTACAGAGACTAGAAAACACAAGTTTCAAAAATTCTTTACTGTATCATTTAAAACACAAATTCTGCAGAATGACAATTCACTTTTACTCAAAACATATCTGCAAAACTTAGTCTCTCTCTCTCAAAGCAAAAGAAAAATCTCAGTTCATCTCTTTCACAAAAATGGCACCAAAGAAATCATCGTCTACTTCTGCTGAACTTACCATCAAGATGACTGAAGGCCTTGTTGTCGACTGGAAATTTCTTTATGAACAACCTCAGATCAACCTGACGGACATGATGGACATGGTCGTCAAAGCTGAGCTCAAACCATTCTTGACCCAATACTCTTATATGTTTCCAATTGAAGTTGATACCTTTTGGAAGACTGCTAAACTTTCAGAGGACAAGAAGTCTATTTCTTGTCTAATCTCTTTATCCAAGAAGGAGTCCCCAAAGGAATTTCTCTTATCTGCTTCCACCATTGCCAAGAACTTCAATCTTCCAAATGAGGGTGAGGCATTGGATTGCGTTACATTGAAATAGATCAAGGAAGCATGGACAACCATGAGTGCGTACGACGATGTGCCCTACACTCAATACTTCGAAAAGAAAGACCTGGTGTCCAAATACCGGCTATTGGCTGATTTCTGCAGCAAGATCATAGAATGCCAAGTGGGAACCTTTGATAAGGTGAACCCTGTACAATTTCAGATGATGACTGCTATACTCCTCAACATCAAAATCAACTGGAGTGAGTACATCTTTGGAAGGTTTTGGGATAGTCTAAGCGCTTCGAATAAGCCTTATGGACTCGTTCTAAGCGACCTATTGTACAAATCGAAATGTGTATACTCGTCTGGACTTCCATTGAATAAGTCCAAGTTGTTGGGAAAATGGATTCTGAACAATCTGTTTAATCCTCCAAAAATTGGTGGTGCGGCTAAACCGTTATCTGAGCGTCGGGAAGTACGTCAAGCGTCCGATAAAGAAGCGGAGCGTCCAGTGCCAGAAGAAGCTGTGAAGCGTCCAGCTGCAACAAAGAAGAGGGCTCCCAGAAAGCCCAAAGTTCAATTTGCCGCCTCCTCTCAAAAGGTTGGTGAGAAAACGGATGAGGATGCAGAGGACAAGCTACCTCTCAAAAGAAGGAAGCTAGAAGGGATCATCAAACAAATAGACTTTGCAGAACCAGCTGCTGATCCTCCCGCTCCACCGACTAAACTCATTGAAGGAGTCAACATAAAGAAAATCTTCAAGCGTTCTAGGACTAGCAAGCGTCGAGTTGCTCCTGAAGAGCCTGAGACTGATGAGCCAAGTGCTCAAGTCGCTGTTCAGCCAAGCGCTCAAAGAATTGCTGTTGAGACTAGCTCTCAGGGTAAGTTTATTTTTTCCCACAGCATCTCTATTCCTACATCTGTAGAAGATCCTGCTCTTATAGAGGATAGCTCTTGTATTTCAGCTATAGTTCCAGCTGCTGCTGAAGCGTCCACAGATATCCTCTTGGATGTTGATTTGACCGAAGTCGTTACTATCGCTAAAGATGTTGCCGCAGAAGTTGCTGCAATTGAAGCTAAGGAACCTGCTGCTATAACAGAGGCACACTCAGACGGTCAGAGCGATGCTGAAGACGTTCCAGCTCCTCGTCACTTCTTCCAACTCGATCCCCTGAAGACAATTGATCATTCAATTAACTTCATGCCCCCAGCGCTCGAAGAAGATTTCATTCCTGCAGGATACAATGAAGCGAGATATATTGCTGCAGAGACTGACGTTGCTCGACTGATTGATTTTGACAGTCGAATCAAAGCCATCATACAAGACAGACAAGGAGGCAGAACTCCTAGATGTGACGTGGACTTGGCATACTATCTGGATTATGGGCACAGCAAGCTAACCGGGTTCGCTCTAAGGGATTACAGCATTTGTGTGTATGAGCCTCTGCGTCCTAGATTTCTTAATCCTTCAGAGTCAGTCTTGAACAGAGAAGGCTACACACATTTCCCTCAGACTGCTCATAGCCCTGAAAATCTTGCGTCGGTCCACCCACTTCGTCTGTGGAAGAATAAAGCTGTTCATGTCGGTGAGCGTCTTGAATCGTTGACAGACTTGCTTCAGACTGAAGCTGATGCATATTTTGACAGTGTCTGGAATGCGAATTATCAGCCTGATAGACACCGCTTTGAAGCTATCAGAGACATTCATCTTGAAGGCATTCACGCTATGGTGACTGCTGGCACAGACTACTGCATAAATGAAGTCAATTGGGTTGAAGCGTATATGGGACATAAATATACTTTCTCAGAGTTAGTCCAAGCTCCCCATCTTTTTGGCATAGGCATGCATGACAAGAAGCGTCAGTTCGCCAAGCATTGCCTAAAGCAGCGTCAACAGAGAGTCGGACCTGTTCTCAAGCTCCCAATTGTTAGACATCAAATTGAACAGTGTCTGCGTCAAGAGCTTCACAGATTATCCTCTAATCCTCTTCTGTTCAACGCTCAAGCCTCTTCCAGTGGTACATCTGGTGTATTGTGCTTGAATTTTGCTCCAAGCCACTGTGAAGAAAATTTCAATCTGATGGTGAAGATTTTAACTCCTGTATCTCTTTTCGATAAGATCTTCACTGCCAATCTCAGACCTTGGAACGGCTCAAAAATCAGTCCATTCAAAGGATATCCACTGCTCCCTTCAATTCGCAGCGAGGTACTCGATCACTATGAGTTTGTCCTCTCCCTGCTTGAAAGGAATCAAGAGCTGGCTCAAGCAATTTATCCATATCTTGAAGAGTACTATGCTGACTGTGTACCTGAACATCGGCGTCCTACGTCTCTTCCCTCAAACTGCTTGATTGGATTTTCCAGACAGTACTGTTCAGATTCACTCTTTTCAATTGCTCAAGCGCCGTCCAAAGTCTTCCCAAATCATGTGCTTGATATCATTGGTCCAATGCACATCAGGGCCATTGATAGTCCTCTTCGCACATTCATCTCCGATACTTGTATTTCCCGAACCAGACTCACTGAACTCTTGGACTCTGCATCTACTTCTTATACCGAGTTAGCAAACTGGAACTTCCAATTCGATGACTTTCGTCAACCTGAGTCAACGCTTGAGGAAGCGCCTGCTAAGTCAGCTGAAGCGTTCACGTCTGCAGTTATAAGTATTCCAGCGCCTACTGAAGACCCCGTTCAAGCGTCTCCCCCAGAGGATATTCCTGACGCTCCTGAACATGTTACTGATGATAGTGCTGAGGATCTTTCTTTTAACATTCGAGGTACTGTTTTTGATCCAGCCTATCAAGTTTCCTTTGACTCTCTCAAACACTCCTCAAGGTTCAAGCGACCGACTCCTCAAGCGGTTCAATCAGATAAGAGTCAATCCTTTGGTCCTTTGCTCAAATCCGTCTTGGAGACTATTAGCGCCCACGCTACTCAGAATGCAGAATCTCTCCATTGGATTAAAGACGATCTGACAAAGATTGACACTCACGTAATGAGCGCTCAAATTGCTCATATGCGTAGTTCAGCTCAAGCAGCTGTTGGTGAGTGCAAACAAAATTTTCAAGAAATGCATGATGCCACTCACGCAACCCAACTTGCCATGAAAGAAGAGCTTGAAAAGCACCTAGAAACCCCTGAGACCTCTGTGAATGATGCTACCAGCGCCAAGCTTCTCGCTCTACAGGAATGCTTCGACAAGCGTCTGGATGACATCACCGCTTCTATGTCTCAGATTGCTCATCAGGTCAGTGTACTCACAGACCATTTCTTAAATTCTGATGATGGCAATAAAGGGGAAAAGAAGAAGAAAGGAGAAAAGAGGAAAGCGTCTAGTTCAAGAGCTGAAGAGCCTCCGTCTCCTAAGCGTCAAGTGCTTCATTCTCCTTCTGTGCTTAGTCTTCCATCTTGGATAACTGCTCTGAAACAAAGTACATCTGGAGCGCCTAGTAGTACACTAAGGGAACCTCCAAGAGCGTTATATCCAAATCTACCAATACCTACAAGAGCACTGCTTGAACAGTTTGACATCCCTCTTCAAAGAACGTCCATTCCAGAACCTACAGATCCAAAAATCTTAGTTGAAGAGAGGAAGATGACTGACTTTATCCAAGCTTTTCGAATCTGCCTAAGGTATATTGGTATTGACCCAATTGACTGGGACAATCATTTTACTGCCTTCAAGAAGAGACAACAAGAAGAAAATAAGCTCGTAATCAACAAAGATCATGAAGTAATGATGACCTTGGAAGACAATTTGACTGAAGCTATCCGAGCTGAAATGCCCAAGCGATACATAGTCAGACCAAGACGTTAAAACTTTCTGATTTTACATTATCTATATTCTTGTCTTTTATATCTTTACTTCCGAGCTGAAATGCCCAAGCGATACATAGTCAGACCAAGACGTTAAAACTTTCTGATTTTACATTATCTATATTCTTGTCTTTTATATCTTTACTTGTTCAGTTGTAAAAATGCTTGTAATTCTCGATATATATAAAATGCATTTTCTTTTAGCTGAAACATCTCGTTGAAGCGTAACTAACGTTATCTAATCAAAGCTAACTTTTACTTTTGGTTGTCTAACTCTTGAACTATAAAAGAGTAAGTATTGCCATCATCAAAAAGGGGGAAATTGTTAGGAATTTCATGTTAGAAGTTTTGATGATGACAATTAGGATTTTTTGTTAGACCCCAAAAATATGTAAGTTTTATTTTGGTAGAAAATTTGTATAAGCTTTGATGCGTTAGATTTGTAATAGGCTTATTAGGTTTTGTTTTATTTTATTTTAGATTGTTAGGCAAAGTAGTCTTAGGCTGAGCGTCTGATAATTTCTGAGTGAGTTTATCAGTGGTAAAGTTCGAAGACTCAAGCGCCTGATCTCTGAAAGAAGATACATTCTCCAAGCGTCCAATTGACCAGCTATATCGAGCGTTACCTTATGGGACAGAAGTGATTTCACCTGAATTTATTTCTAAGTCCAGAAGGAATTAAATGCAAATATTCTCAAAGCATTAAGTAGCAACGGGTATTTACTTCAAATGCATTAAATGCTGATAAGAGCATTAAATGTGATAAGCACTGTCAGACGTACGGAGAAGCCACCCTATTGGACTGTCAACTATCTCAGACTGCAGCACCAACTTTTGTGCAGCAGATTTTCAGGAAAAAGGACAAAAGTTGTTCACTCGCGAAAGTGAGAGACACGCGCCAGTGCATGTGTCAAACGGACACTTTCTTCAAGAAAGCCTATAAATAGAACTTCAACAACAAGCCAAAGAGAGAACAATTATCAAGCCAAATTGCTGTTGCATTGAAGTCTCATTCCTTAAATTCTCCGAAAAGCCAGAATATTCAAGAAAACATTTCACTTGCTTTTCTTCAAATCCTGAGACAGTCAACAAATATCTCAAACATTCTTTTCGAAGAAACTACTTTCCTACTGAGATATTCCCAAGTTGTTTGAACTTCATCAAAATCAAACAAACCGTTTTAGAAAACCTCATCCAAGCCTCGCGATCTGTGTGAAGTCGAAGTTGGATACTTGCATTATTTCTGGGTGAAAGAAGCAAGGGGATTGAAGTGATTTGGAGCAGAAATCTGTGTGATCAAGCAGATCAAGTCATCGACATCCATCTCTCCCTAATTTGTAGAAGATTCTGTGTGATTCTTTGAGAATCATTTTAGTGGATTGTCTCCGAGTGCAAAGGAGAAGAAGGACGTAGTTGGGATTACACCACCCAACGAACCTTACAAACATTGTGTCATTTACTTTTCAGTCAATTTCTTCATCTATCATATCATTACATAAATAAAACACAATCAAAAGTTAAGCAACTAATAAACCTCTTGTGACGCTAAAACTTTCAAAGAGAAGACTCCAAAATCATTCCGCTGTGCTAACACTGATTAAAAGAACTGAACGCTTAACCTACTTGGTCAAAGTATTCAATTCTTGAAGTCTGAGTTAACTTTATAAAATAGTCTTCATCAGACGCTTCTCCAAAGCACCAATATTTTAAGTGAACGCTTAAGTCAAGCGTTAGACACTTCAAGCGCCTACCTTTTCAAGCGTCCAAAAACCATTTAATATGAAATCTTTTGAAGTCGAAAAAGACTTCAGGGTCTATTCAATCCCCCCTCCTTCTAAACCCTTTCGTATGCCACTTGGGACCAACAAGCCTGATGAAGCTGTTGCTGACCAACTTGCGGTTGTTGCTGATCCCCTTCCTGGTGTTGCCAATGCTGATGCTACTATTGTTGGGGCTGAGCCCACTGAGTGAAAAACATTTTAACAATTTCTAGTTTTTGATGAGCGTATGTGGACCTTTAGACAATTTATATTTTTGTTAATTTGATTTTGGGCGTATGTAGCCCTTTAAATAATTTATGTTTATGTTTTCAGCTTGTTTCGCCAGATCTACCCTCAGTTAGGGCAGACAACTGCCTAGTTTTACTATATATCTAATATGATGCCTACTTATATCTATTGTTTGTATGTTATCTGACTTGCTAAGAAAATGACTTACCTGTGTCGTGCTATAATTTCTCCTTAGGTTCTTTGATCATATCTGCATACTTTGTGAAAGTTAAGAAAACACAGAAAATTTTGACTTCCCCTAAGGGAGTAGGTTAGTCTATCGTACATGTATAAATTTACGCACCTGGTACCAATTGCAAAAATGTTACAAATAATACAACCATACCTCCGTTGGTATTCTAGCTTCTCATACCTACAGTGTTTGATATATACGAAAAAATTCCAGGTATTTCTTTCAAGATCAGATAAACTGGTTAGTCCTCAGGTAATACCACTAGACCGGAACTGCGTTATAGCTGCAACTCTGATCATGGGGCCTTACCTTAAATCATTCGTCAATTCTTAGTATCTTCTTGACACATACAATCATGTGGACTTGTACTATCATTATGCAATCATAGGGACTTACATCAGGATCAAACACCCTTACTTTCTCTTATGCAATCGTGGAGACTTGCACACGGGATCGAACATCCGTCAACAAGCGCGTACAATCGTGGGGACTTGCATCGCACCTATGCAATCATGGGAACTTGCATTTGCCACCTGCGTTATTACACCTTTTCCTCCCTTCCGAACACAAATTTCCTAAACGGGCTCGGGTGGCCAGCCCTTACAGCAGGTATCCTGCCTTATTTCCCACATTTCTCCGTACCTTCCTTCCTTATTTCTTCTCCAACCTTATGGCTGCCCTTTTCTCCTTGTCACTCCAAACCCCGGTCTACCTAGAACAGGTCCTGGAACCACCCCGAAGGCGATTCCTCACCCAGTCCCTCCTTATTTCCTCTTGGTATAGGGCCTTTGGGTTCGCCACTGATTTTACGCCTGGTGTCACGGACCCTGGCTACCTACCCAGGTGGTACATTCCTAGTCCTCCGACTACCTCCCTTCCACTAACTACCTTTACTCCACATTTCAGTCATCAATTTATATATGTGTACATCATATCAAATTTCTCAAAAACAAATTTTTACTAGATTTTCGGAGCCTTGCATCTGACCTTGCAGAGAAGGCATTACATTATTAGGTATTACCTGAAAACACAATCATAACTTTAACCAAAAACATTAGTAGCTTCATGAGTCGATACATCAAAACGTAAAATAAAGCAAATTGCAAATAATCAAATGTAAAACTTTTTCAAATTCTGCATGTTCCATGGTCGAGGGAGTAATTTTCCCCGACTATCCTCCAGCTCATATGCTCCTCCTGCTAGCACCTTGATTACTTTGTAGGGACCCTCCCAGTTAGGGTCCAACTTCTTCATTGTGCGTACTGCATCTACTCTCTTGAGTACCAGATCGCCCACCTATAAAGATCTGGCCTTCACCTTTGCTGCCTGGTCCCGCATGATCCTTTGTTTGTACTGCTCTATCCTTAGGTATGCCTTATCTCTAACTTCCTAGATTAGGTCTAGCTCCTCCCATAGTCGTTCTTCATTCTGCTCAGGTTCAAAGTATCTGACCCAGTGGATTTGCACCCTGACCTCTGCAGGTATGTCCGCCTCTGTTCCATACACAAGGTGAAAAGGACTCTCTCCTGTAGTATATTTTGGGGTGGTCCGATATGACCATAACACTGATTGTAATTTCTCAACCCAATTTCCACCCACTTTCTCTAGTCTATACAACCGAGGTTTGGGTGTTTTCGGAGAGCATATTAGTGATGTATTGTTTGTGAAATTGAATAGGCTAATATAAGAGATATGCAATCTAAGAGAAAGGATGTAGACATACCTGGTCTTTAGACCTTATACAATTATTCTATTGGTAACCTCTACCTGGCCGTTGGTTTGAGGATGGGCCACTGCGCTGAAACGTTGCTGAATCCCTGGCTCTTCGCACCACCTCCTCAGCTTGACTCCGCTGAATTGTCTTCCGTTGTCGGTTGCGATCTCTCTAGGTATGCCAAATCAGCAAATGATGTTCTTCCACAGGAACTTGATAACCTCTGCTTCCGTGATCCGGGATAAAGCTTCGGCCTCTACCCACTTACTGAAGTAGTCCACTAGCACCAGTAGAAACTTCTTTTGAGCCTTTGCTATGGGAAAAGGTCCAACAATGTCCATACCCCACCTGGCGAAGGGGCATGGGACACTCATGGAACGCATTGCCTCTGCATGTTGATGGATAAGGCTAGCGTGTAACTGACACTGCTCGCACTTCTTCACCAGGTTAGCCGCATCCTCCTTCATTGATGGCCAGAAGTATCTGACCCTCAAAGTCTTTCCAGCTAAGGTTGATCCTCCTTTGTGGCTGCCGCAGTCTCCCTCATGAATTTCTCTTAGCATGTAGCTCCCCTCTTCCGGTGATACACATCTCAAGTGTGGTTGTACAAATGATTTTTTGTACAACACACCATCGATCATGATGAATCTATTAGCTCTGGTTTGTAGACATAGTCGAGCGTTTCTTTCCTCCGGGAGTGTACCCTAAGTGAGATACCGAATGATCTCAATCCTCATCTTCGTCTACCCGTAATACTTCTTGCTCTATACCGGATCCAAGTACAGACTGGATGGTGATGTGCCATGTTTTGCAATCAATGACTAAGCTACCCAGCTTTGACAGGTAGTCAGCTTTGGCATTTTTCAATCTTGGTATTTGGTGTACCTCTAGCTTTTGAAAGCTCTTTCGTAATGTTTCTATGGTTTCCAGCACCATCTTCTCCTCCTTGGCTTTATAGGAACCTTCGATTTGTTTTGTCACGAGCTGTGAATCTGAATAGGCTATCAGATTCCTAGCTCCTCCTTTGAGTGCTATCTTGAGTCCTATGATGAACGCTTCGTATTCAGCCTCGTTGTTGCTTGCCTTGAATTTAAACTTGATTGTGTACTCCAGCTAATCTTCCTCAGGTGTGGTGAGCACCACACCTGCACCGCTCCCGTCCTGCGTAGATGATCCGTCGACATGCATGAGCCAAACCTTGTCGTTTTTTTTCTCTTCCTACTCAGGTTTTGTCATTTCATTGACAAAATTTGCCAGGACTTGTGCTTTGATTGCAGCTCGAGATGCGTACTCTATGTTAAACTCTCCCAGCTTCACAGCCCATTTGACAAGTCGGCCAGACGTCTCGACTTTTCCTAGCACTGTTTTGAGTGGTTGATTAGTTTTCACAATTATCTTGTATGTCAAAAAATAAGGTTTTAGCCGTCGTGCTGTGATGACTAACGCGAAAGCCATTTTCTCAATCTCTGGGTATCTTGGTTCTGCATCTGAGAGTACTTTGCTGGCGTAGTATATAGGCTTCTCCGTCTTTCCCTCTTCCCGTACAAGGGCAATGCTGACAGCTCGGTCAGCCACAGCTATGTACAACATCAACGGCTCACCCTACACAGGTTTGGTCAGCAGGGGGATTTGGTTCATGTATTCTTTTAGTTCTGCGAAGGCTTGTTGACACTCCTCACTCCAGCTGAAGTTGTCTGCTTTTTGTAATATTTTGAAGAAAGGTAAGCTTCTTTCCGCCGATTTGGAGATGAATCGGCTTAGGGCCGTGATCCTTCCATTTAGTCATTGAACTTCATTCACATCTCTAGGTGGTTACATGTCTTGGATAACTTTGATCTTGTCGGGGTTGGCCTCTATACCTCTCTCCATGATCATGTAGTTCCTCTTTTGATCCCAAATGCGCACTTAGCTGGGTTTAGCCTCATTTTGTACTTCCGAAGGGTTTTGAAAGTTTGTTGCAGGTCTTACACATGTGTGCTGGAGGTCCGATTTTTGAATACCATGTCATCCACATATACTTCAATGTTCTTCCCGATCTGGTCACGAAACATCATGTTGACTAGTCTTTGATATGTAGCTTCGGCGTTTTTAAGGCCGAAGGGCATCACTATGTAGCAGTACGTACCAAAATAGGTTATGAAGCTAACCTTCCTCTGGTCTCGCTCTGTGCATCCATGGTGCTCAACAATTCGAATCCAGTTGTGGCGTCTACTAGTTGATCGATTCTAGGTAGGGGGTAGTGATCTTTAGGGTAGGCGTTGTTTAGATCACAAAAGTCGATACACATTTTCCATTTTGTTCCTCCTTTTGGTACTAAGACTACGTTAGACACCCACTCTGGGAATTGAATTTCTACCATGTGCTTTGCTTTGAGTAATTTGTCAATTTCCGCCTTGATTATGGTGTCTTTCTCCGGGCCAAAGTGTCTCTTCTTTTAGATGACTGGCTCCGTGTCAGGAAATACGTTGAGATGATGTTGTATAAATTTTGGGTCTATACCTACAAGGTCATTAGCTGACCAAGAGAACACATCTGCATGTCGTCTTAGCATGGCTATCAATTCTTCCTTCAGGTAGGGGTTCAACTGAGAACCAGTTCTGACAATCTTCTCTTTGTCTCCAGGTATGAGCTTTATGCTCATAAGCTCTCCTATAGGTTCGACGTGCGATGAAACAGGCTTTTTAGCCACCTCGCTTCCTTCTAATGTCGTTGATTCAGGCTTGCGCTTCTTGTCCTTAATTGGCTTTTCTTCTTGCTTCAGTGAGACTAAGTAACATTTCTGACATTTATCTCCAAATACTTTCCCTACTCCCTCGAGCGTTGGAAATTTGATCTTCATGTGTGGTATTGATACCACTGCTTTAAGCAATACCAGTGCAGGTCGGCCGAGTATTACGTTGTAGGCTGAAGGGGTATCCACGACTAGGAATCTAGTCAACTTTGTTACTTTGTTGAATCCTCCTCCCAAGGAGAGAGGTAAAACTACCTGTCCCACAGGTTGTGTCACCTCACCTGCGAAACCGAATAGAGAAGTTTTCACTAGTTCCAGCCTGGCATCCCCCAGGTTCATCTGTTGATATGCTTGGTAGAATAATATATCTACCGAGCTACCGCTATTGATAAATATCCTTTGAACTTCATAGTTTGCAATTACCACTGTGACGACCAATGCGTCGCTGTGAGGTGTTAACACAGTCCGCGCATCTTCAGGTTCGAATCGTATTTCCTGCCTAGGTCGTGTTTAACTGACATTATGAAGAATGTAGGTGCAGTTTCTACAGACCTTACCTATCGCTTAAGCTGCCTCTTAGATTCCTCCTCAGCTAATCCTCCTGAAATCATGTAGATGACCTTCCGATCAATGCTATTGACCTCCTTAGGTGCCGATTCCAGGGCAAGCTGTTTGTTAATCGGTTGAGGAAAGTTTCCTCTTCCTACAGGTCCGGCTTTACCACCTCCTTAGCCCTGCCATCTTCCTCCTCGACCTCTCCAGCTTCCACCCCCATGAAATGGGGTAGGATTGTTCCCGTGGTTGGTTTGTATCACAAATTCCTTCAAGTAGCCTATCCTAGCTAGGCGCTGCATTTCCTCGACAAGCTTCGGGCAATCATCAGTATGATGTCCGAATTCTCTATGGTACTTGCAGTAGATGTTACTAGGTGGGTGCTTAGGTTCTTGGTCTGCTCTCTCTAGCCATTGTACCACATTCTTTTCTTCTACTGCCATTAAATGTTCACTCCAATTGCCTTGTAAAGGTATACGCCACTATCTGGAGTGCATACCTGGCTTACGTAAGACTACCGAAGCTGGACTAGGTGTCCAACCACTCCTGCGAGTCTTATTGTGATTGTCCTCCTCAGGCTTGTCCTTTCTTTGCTTGGATCGCCTCATGATTTGTACATCTTCCATGTTGATGTACTTTTCAGCCCGACCGAGTAACTCGTTGAAACCCAGGGCTGGCCTCTTGGTGAATGATTTGAAGAGATCTCCTTCCCTCAAGACTTGCGTAAAAGCACTGACTTTTAGGTCAGACGTTGCAGATGGTACCTCCAGTGTGGCCGTATTGAAACGCCTAACATAGGCACGTAGGATCTCGTCTCCTCTTTGCTTGATGTTGAACAAACTTAAAAGAGTTTTCTCGCGCCACTTGCTACTAGCAAATTGATGCAAGAACCTTGAGCTAAACTCTGTGAAGGATCCAATGGACCCATCAGGGAGTTGGTTGAACCATTGTTGTGGAGATTTAGCCAACGTAGTCAAGAAGACCCTGCACTTGATGGCATCGGAATACCTGTGCAGCAAAGCAAAATTTTGAAAAGTATATAGGTGATCTTCTGGATCTGTTGTTCCTTCATAGGGTACGATGGAAAGAACCCTGAAGTCTCTCGGTAATTCTTCCCTCATGATGGATTCTGTGAATGGAATCCCCCTGTCCATTTGGATTTTGCCTCCTGTCATTTTGCGTTCCATTTCTTCCATTCGCTTTGCCATGAGCTCCATCTGCTCCAGCTTTTCCTTTGCTTTAGTTATCCTGCTGAGGTCTGCCCAATCGGATTTGGTAGACACAAAGCTACTGGCATCATCCTTTAGATCTTTGTCACGCCTATCGGGAGCCCGATAGTGGAGTTTCTGCAGGTCGTCCTTCCTACGTATGTCGTGGTGCGAGTGTTGCATCGGCTGATGCATTTCCTCACCATGCCCTTGCCCTCTCTGTAGTCCAGGCCGGGGTGCTCATCCTGCCAGATCATCCTCATCCTCCAGGTCTAGGCGACGAATGTGACGCTCCTCTGAAGCCAAGTATTTTTTTTCGAGGCGCCGTGCCTCCTCTCTCTCATTCTTCTTCTGGACATTCCGGCCTTTTAGCACGTTTTCCTGAGTTGTCGTCAGGGGTGACGTCGTTGACACCCCCAGCCTCCGTGTTTCCAGCTTTGGACGTTCCCTTTTGAGGAGGGAACACAAAATTGTCCCCGCATGAACGATCTGCCACACCTGCAAGTTTAGAATCTACCACCTTGGTGACAACCTTGTCGATGAACGATGAGATCCATGCTCAACACACTTTGAGGGAAAACGTTATTCCCCTCCACCAGGCCTTCCGGCGAGTCACCCATCATCGGATCTCGTAAGTCATTCGCCAAATGCCTTACTAGGTGAGCCGGCATCTCAGGTGTGGATTGTTCATCTCCAGGCGGGGATATCATCGCCTTTTTCCCTCTCTCGTTGTTGTCATCTCCATTTCTCATTTCCATGATGTTCCCTTCTGCCATTAAAAATTGTCATAGTAAAAGAAAATATTTTTACGAAAAAATAAGATTACCTCACGCCTTTTTTGCTCAGATTTCCCACAGACGGCGTCAATTGATGTGTGTGGATTTCACATCAGTAATAATTATATTAATATATGGGAGAATACAAGTGTTATAATGAGATTTAATTTATAATATAAGAGCGATAATGTAAATAACAAGACATTTAACGTGATTCGGTCCAAAAATTAGACCTACGTCCACAAGGGTAAGAGTTCGGAACCTTTTATTGATGTTGGAGTCGATATATAATACAAGAATTTTGATTTTGAGGGGGGGGGGGGGGGGTTAAAGGGGTAAGTCAACTATGCTAAATATCCATTTGGTAATAAGAATAAAGCATAATCTATCCATATGAGGCTACAATCAATCGGATATAATTGGGAAAGATAGGCCGGATCTTAGGTCTATATATGGCAGGGCTGAAGATTGATTAGATCTTATCTCCCAGCTGTCCATAATCAGCCCTGCCCTACCTGTGCAGGTCGGGTCATCTGGGCCTCCAGCTGAGCCTATCCGAATATGATGTCTTCTAGAAGGATCCAAATCCATGAAACCATTGGGCTTGGGCCCACACAGTATTGGACTACCCAGATTGGCCCAAAAATAGATTTGAACCCACATCATATATATTAATATCATTGGTATTTAACTTTTAGATTTGTATCAAATTCATGATAATTACTAAATAACTAAATTACAAATTTAATCTATTTCTTCTGCATTGATTGAAGCAGTAACTCAAGAATATTATTGTTAATATTTGACTATAGAATGTTATTTGATATATGATAAAAGAATTAGAATTATTTGTAAAATGTATAATTTTGTATATATATACATATAAATATCGCGCATATAAATAAAAATTAAATCAAAATGCTAGGATGAAGCTGAATTTTTGGCAATGTGTTCTAACTTAATGAAGGGAATTTTAGTAATCTTATCAACAATTCAACTTTTTGGCAGGAAATTGAAATTAAAATCTTGTCACAAGGATGATGAATTGAGAATCTCTAAAATTTCAGGGATGATTTTGCATCTCGATCAAAAACCTTAGGGACGAAAATGAATTTCTCCCTTCGAAATGTGGATGAAATTATTTTGACATTTTTTTAAGAACTTTTTGAATATGTCAATTAATGATGAAATGAGACATCCATCCACTTAAGCCCTATGCTTCCAATTTCATACATGTCTAATTTATATGTGAAAGATAATAACTAAAGTTCAAGATCGGAAGAAACCTAAAAACCATGCACTTCATTTCTTCATAGGATACATGTTTAGCACTCATGTAATTCTAATGTAGACTATTGCTCTTGTTAGATGATTGATTTACATATTACGACTTGCAATTATCATACTAAGTGAGTTTTGAATGTGTTGTAATTGATCGAGATGAGTCAATCAAAATGACGAGTCTAGTGAATAACCTAAATGAAGCTGAATCGACCTAAGCCTTTGAAAGAGCCCAATTTGAATTCATGTAGATGTTATAGATGTTAAGAAGCTCACGACCCACTAAATATTATAATAAGTATATCTACGATTGTAACTTAAAATTTCAAATGTACTATGTATAGGGTAAAACTTATTTTGGTACCTGAATTTCACCATTAATGTCATATTGGTATCTGAGTGTTTATAAATGACTCAATTGATACTCAACTTCTACCATAATTGTCAAATTGGACCTTAGAGATGATTTTAATCCACTTCTCCATTATATATTTTTGAAGATTATACCTCTAACCTTTATTATGAAAACATCAAAGTATGTATTTTAAATTAGAAGTTCCATTTATATATATATATATATATATATATATATTCTAGTGATATTTTTTAAATGTATTGAATATGGTTAGATGGTTTTTCAAAATATATATTCTATGATTTTTGTATGATAATTTTATAACAAGAAAAGAAAAATACAAAATAGGAGGGGGGGGGGACCCCTCAACTCTAAGTAAATAATATTCAAAATGTTGCCCTCCCTGTTATCTAAACTTGTCAGGTTTTCACTCCCTTTTTTTTTTTTTGGTACTTTCTCCCCAGAGCATAAATCTTGGCTCTGTTTAGAGAATAATAAGTAATAATATATGAAATAGATGAAATTGCACAATTGTTTTAATTAGTTTTTTTTAGTACACATGACATTTAGTTCGCTCTCGAATTAACTCGACTCTATTTGTGCAAATTATTTTGGTGTATGGAGTTCAGAAAGTCACTAAAAATTTTAAGATGGACGAGTTCATTTAAGCGGGTATATCTGTGTATCTGTGTTAGTACAACAGCGGTCAGCTATGAGAAAACACTTCTATACACTGAGTTTTGGGTTTTACATGTGCATTTTATGACTGTGATTAATCCACATCACTTATTTTATTTTTTTAATTTAAAAAATAAATGATGTGAATTAATCAGATTCATAATGTCCAAATGGGGCCAAGATCCGGTTTATTAAAGAACTTTCCCAGCTATGAGTAGTAATTTGAGTAGGTAGTTTCTTTCTTTGTGCGTAAAATGTACAGTATATATATATATATATATATATAATTATTATATATATATAAAGAAGGATGACTATTAGGTTGTCAGTCAACTTTTAAACAAAACCAATTCTTATTATTTCTTCTTTTCCCCTTCCAAGCTTAACCCATTCGCACTTGAGTTGCAAGGAAGGATCCATGATTCAAGATTCATGGAGTAATCTGAACCAAAAGTTATCCACCTTTTCTGCTTTTCTTGGTATCATTTTGTAGTACTCGAGGAGCTTTGATATATATTGGTTTAAAACTTTTCTACCATCATCAAGGTAATCATCCATTCCATTTGTGTTTGGCTCTTCATTCTTGTTCTAAATTACATGAATTGCGGTTACTTGTGAGATCCTGGTTTGGATTTGACTTAATTGTTTGATGGGATTGAAATTTTGTTGAAGTAATAGGTATTTTTTAGATGGATTTTGGGGTTTACGCGGAATGGATTTGAAAATCTATCTCATTTTGCTTATCTAAAATTGAAAAATAACTGATGATCAGATATAATTGTTAGAAATCTTCAGCTTGAAAAATACTAGGTTTTAGTTTAGATCAGAATTAAGGTTTTAAACTTAATAGCTTCCGCAGCTCATGTGTTTGAAATTCATATCTTATTGTGACTTCACTCTAAAAGGGAATAGAAAGGCTACAAACTATAGGCACACCTGAAAATTGAAATGAATTAATGATGCAAAGACAAATTGCTTCCAATTCAAATATTTTGTTTCACTTGGATTGAGAAAAAGCCCACTTTACACTTATTTTTTTCTCTCTCCATACCACAACCACTCGTATATATTGAGTTGAGATCGTAAGATTATGTAATGGAGGATTTCAATTGCCATCTCCACTCAATTTAATCGTCATTACATATTCCATCGCTTCATTTAGGTGTATCTAGCATCCATAGGTGCCTTTGAGGTTGTTTTGTCACTTCAATGTTTCTAATGGGCTGTATGTCCCACCATGTGGCCCCCATTTTTCGGGTTATATACTGTCATTTTACTAAGCCATATCTGTAGGATATCTTCACGTAGTGGGTCGCCCGATGGGCCGGTCATATCGAATTGTTCATCATATAAGTCTTTATTCTGACATTAACCACATTTCAATATTAACTCTTCAAATTGAAAGGACTAATCAATCTTGCTCCTTTGGATAGTTACTTCAATTTGATGGCTGGAAGTTGGGATCAATCAGATGATAGCTACCATTTCGAGAGGCTACATATAGAACCAATTTATGATGCATTCTTATGCCCTTTGACAAAACAAGTGATGCGAGATCCCGTGTCCTTGGAAAATGGGCAAACATTTGAGAGAGAGGCTATTGAGAAATGGTTGAAAGAGTGCAGGGAGAATGGAAGAAAGGCCGTCTGCCCCTTGACGTTGAGAGAATTAAGAAGCACTGAACTAAATCCAAGTATTGCTTTAAGGAACACTATTGAAGAATGGAATGCTAGGAACGAAGCAGCTCAGATTGACATGGCTCAAAGATCATTATCCTTGAGCAGCCCAGAGAATGATGTTATGCAGGCGTTGAAATTTGTTCAGCACCTTTGTCTTAAAAATGGCTCAAATAAGCATGTAGTGCGTAATGCAGAGTTAATGCCAATGATTGTTGATATGCTGAAGAGCACTAGTCGTCGGGTTCGGTGTGCAGCTCTGGAAACTCTTAGAATTGTGGTGGAGGAAGACCCTGATAATAAGGTTGTTAAAGGTCAATAATATGTTGTGCATTTTCTTTTCTTTTCCTTCTTTTTCCTTTTTAATATATATGTATCCTATGTTTGGATCAAGGATTTTGGTGAAGAAAAGGAAACAAAAAATGGAATTTTCTCTAAATTAAGCATTTAAAGTTGCATCAAGGATTTTCCATAGTATTTTCCCGAATATAATCTCACGTCCAGAGATAGCATTAAAGTTGCCATTTCCTCGTGTCACTTACATGTATCTAATTTTGCAGGAAATAATGGCTGAAGGAGACACTGTGAGAACAATAGTCAAATTCTTGTCTCATGAACCATCTAAGGAGAGAGAAGAAGCTGTTTCATTGCTTTACGAACTTTCTAAATCAGAAAAACTATGTGAAAAGATTGGTTCGGTTAATGGAGCAATTCTCATTTTAGTAGGAATGGCTAGCAGCAACTCGGAAAATGTTTTAACTGTCGAGAAGGCTGATCGAACGCTTGACAATCTGGCGCAATGTGAGAATAACGTGAGACAAATGGCTGAAAATGGAAGATTGCAACCTCTCCTGACACTGCTGCTTAAAGGTTCGCTCACCAACCTAAATTCCTCTACTTGTTTTGCAGTTTTCTGATATATTTATTACTAATTTGCTTTTTCGAGTAATGCTTGTGGACAACACTTATGTTAGATGTAGAATTGTCATCATAATATGTTCTTTGGGCTGGATTCTTGGAAAATAGAAGAAAACTATTTCCTTTCCCCTGTCCCACAAAAGATGTCGGTGTTCTGTAGTTTTTCGTCCCAAGATGTTTATCCTAAGATTGAATCAAATCATTCTTTCTTGCTATAATAGAATCGGTTCTTAAGGAAATAAGTTTTATGTATAGATAGATGCTAGCTGAAATTAATCAAACTTATATCATGCATTCATTCTGCAACGAATTTTCATAAATCAATGGAGAATACATTTGGAAAAAGAAATTGGCTTCTATTATATCCTAGAAAAGTGAAACAGGACGTCATTTATTGGACGTTAAGTACTATGGGATTAGTGCTAGAATCTAACATTATTGTTTGCAGGCTCTCCAGAAAATAAATTATCCATGGCCGCATACCTCGGTGAACTGGCTCTAAACAACGACGTGAAAGTCGTTGTGGCTAGAACTGCTGGTTTTTCACTGATCAATCTTATGAAGCATAACAATATGCAATCCAGAGAAGCTGCTCTCAAAGCTTTAAACCAAATCTCATCAGATGAATCAAGTGCCAAGGTCTTGATAGAGGCAGGTATCCTTCCTCCTCTTGTCAAGGATTTGTTCACAGTTGGATCAAATCAGCTGCCCATGAGACTGAAAGAAGTTTCAGCTACAATTCTTGCCAATGTTGTAACTTCGGGCCATGACTTTGATTCAATCCCAGTCGGGCCCGATCACCAAACACTCGTCTCGGAGAAAATAATCCACAACTTTTTACATCTTATTAGCAACACGGGCCCGTCAATAGAGTGCAAGCTACTTCAAGTCCTTGTCGGGCTTACTGATTCTCCTTCAACCGTATCAAGTGTCGTTTCGGCTGTTAAAAGTTCTGGTGCCACTATCAGTTTGGTTCAGTTTATCGAAGCACCGCAAAGGGATTTACGTTTAGCTTCCATTAGACTTCTTCAAAACCTCTCTCCACACATGGGCCAAGAACTAGCTGGTTGCTTACGTGGCCCATCTGGCCAGCTAGGCAGCCTTATCAAAGTGATTACTGAAAATGTGGGAATAACCGAGGAACAAGCAGCAGCAGCCGGGCTTTTATCTGACCTCCCAGAAAGAGATTTAGGTCTCACTAGACAAATGCTAGACGAAGGGGCGTTTAAATTGTTCATTTCAAGAATAACTAGAATCCGACAAGGGGAGACAAGAGGGAGCCGCTTCATGACACCATATTTAGATGGGCTCGTGAAGGTTCTAACAAGAATTACATTTGCCTTGTCTGAGGAGTCAGGTTCGGCCCGCGCACTTTGTCGTGATAACAACCTAGCGGCAATTTTCATAGACCTTTTACAAGCTAATGGGCTCGATAATGTACAAATGGTATCAGCCATGGCTTTAGAGAACTTATCCCAAGAATCCAAAAACTTAACAAAATTGCCAGAGTTTCCTTCTCCCGGATTTTGTGCCTCGATCTTCCCTTGTTTGAGCAAGCCACCCACCATAACGGGTCTTTGTCGGGTTCATCGTGGGAAATGTTCGTTAAAAGAAACATTTTGTCTCTTGGCAGGACAAGCCATTGATAAGCTCGTGGCCCTTTTAGACCACACGAATGAGAAAGTGGTGGAAGCTTCACTTGCAGCATTGTCAACTTTATTAGACGATGGGGTTGATATTGAACAAGGAGTTCAGGTTTTACTTGATGCAGAAGGGGTCAAGCCTATACTCGACGTGTTACTCGAGAATCGATCTGAGAATTTAAGAAGGAGGAGTGTTTGGACAGTTGAAAGATTGTTGAGAAGTGAGGATATAGCTTATGAAGTTTCAGGTGATCCTAATATAAGTACAGCATTAGTAGATGCTTTCCAGCATGGAGATTATCGAACAAGACAGATTGCTGAGCGGGCGTTAAAGCATGTCGACAGGATTCCAAATTTCTCCGGTATTTATCCAAACTTGGGATAATCAAAGTCCTTTTTGAGATGGTTTGCTAGATTGTTAGCACCTTTGTATTTATTATCTCCCACTTTTTCATTTGTTGTTTATAACTTCTTGCTTTCTGATGTTTTGAGATGGAATTAAATGTAAAGTAAATGTGAAGATATACTAGGTGCAGGTATATAATTTGGTGATGTTTGTACTGAGTGAACTATTTTCCCTTTTTTCCCTTTGTTTCCTTGTTTTTCACGGAGTTCCTTCCTTCATATACTTGCTTTAGAAGTTAATGTGAGATTGTGTATCTTTGTCAATTCTTTTTATATATATATATATATATGTGAGTTTTTTAGCGAATCTTTATGTGTACCCCTATTCGATTCTTATCACATGCTGCGTAATTCTTTAAATTTTTAGAATGAACTTTGAATGAAACTCGATGTTTTAGGATTTTGAATCCTATATGCATGTTCCATAAGCTGTAGTGTGGAAATTTTCTCGAAAACATTCATTAATATATTGATGTGGCATTGGGGGATGTCATTGCTTGTGGTGTTATCTGTTTTGATCGGAGTAGTATAGTTTTGTTATGAAAAAGCATAGCATAAGGGAGAGTGGAGCTTGAGGCTTCTATACCTCTCACGTCCTTTGTCTTCATTCGATGTGGACGATAGTAACATATTAAATTCAACAATTCTATCGGGTTCAGTTTCTATTTCAGAAAGGTAAATAAAATGGGATATAAATACATTATTTAAACTTGCTTTCTCTGAATTCAATAAATAATATATATCAGCAATATACTAGACAACACAGTTCTAAATGCATCATCTTCAACGAGTTTTCTTTATCCCTTGTAATCAAAATTAGTAATGAATATTGTGAAGATTTTATTATACAACCAGATAACGAATCTAAGACTCAAACATTTGTATCCATATCCCAAGTTTTCTACTAGACTAACATTCAGTTCAGCTCAATGAAGAAACAAAGGTCTATAAATACATCACTATGGTTCATCCCCTACCTGCTATATTGCACAAGTTAGTTAAAAAATTGTGTGTATTTTATTTTATCAATTAAAAGATTAAATCGGGTGAAATTTGCAGTGACTATCTCAACAAATAGAACGAAACCGCCAAATAAATTACTCTCTCTAAAGCTCGTTGCGATACATAGATCAGTTCTAGTTCCAAACTAGTTCAAACATTATAAGCAACCTACTACATCCCCTTGTCTTATTCTCTTATATTCAGCATGAAGTGTTGGACTAGTCCACGTGCTCAAGAGATACACAATGAGTAGAGCCAGCTCGTGCATCCAGTAACCCAGCTCGAACGAGCCTTGATTCAACCTTGAGTCTAATTTTATAAGCTCGGTGGAGTTCAAGCTCGAAAATATTCGAGAACCTGGATAGGAGTTCAACTCATTATCAAACCCTAACATACATCATCGAGCTTCCAAGATGAGTTGAACTAGCTTATGAGTCTCCTGAGTCGGTTTGAGCAAGGCTCAATTCATCCGAGCCTAATGTTATTAGCTTGGTGAGTATGAGCTCATAAATATTCAAAAGCTCGACTCAAGTACAACTCATTAGCAACTCTAACATGCAACAACATTCAAAGCTTTAAAGTCTTGTGAGCCAGCTCGACTCAATCTCCAACCTATTTCTTTTATAATCTCAACGAGCTAGAGCTTTGAATATTCAAACGCTCAACTTGAGTTCAACTCGTTTGCAACATTAACATACAGGAAAGTCGAAGGTTTCGAGGTTTATGTGCTCAAGTTAGATACAAGGGGAGAACAGTTGAATATGGTACTCTCAAGTCAGAAAATTCTGCAAATTATTGATGTTAATGTCAGAAAATGGGTTCACAATTTGTCCTCCAAATATGGATATAACTTACATCAGACCAAAACAAGCATCATCCAAGAATAAATAGAAAAGAACCCATGTTCATAACATCCTTCAACTGGTCACAACCACCAAAAAAATAAAATAAAAAGAATCAAAAACGGAAGGATACCATGAATCACATCATACCACAATTCATTTTCATAAAAACTTTGTGAGACTAAATAGATAGCAAAACGGTGCAGGTCTATCCTATTTACAAACGCAGTACCGCCATTGATTTCGTAATGCACGAAGAAGCATCCAAATCATGCGCGACATGATTCCTCGAAATATGATTCCACCCTCTTCCCACATCACACACGTTAAACATTGTCACAAAATCCAAAACCTGTCCAAAAATTTTAAACATTTCGACCCCAAAAACAAATTCTTCATCGGAAACAAATGCAGCATTCCAATCCATTGGCGCATCAGGATGTGTCGACACTTCTGCCCAAGTAAAGTACACGAGATCAAGCTCCCAAAGCTTTCTCACTGCTTTATTTCTCCTCCCAATTTGACCATCTCCCTCACACCACGACACAGAAAGCATAAAAACCCGACCCTTACAAGATATAAGTTTTGGATAGTATTCATGAACACGGGCCGGGCTTGGAGTCGTTTGGATTCTGACCCAGTATCCCTTTTCTATGTCATATCCAGCAAGCTTATCGTTTTCTGAGTAAACATAAAAAATCCCAAAACATACAACACCAGAACAAGCCACACCGAAATCTAGAGGTACCCTTTGGATCTCCGTCCATTTATTTGATACGGGATCATAAATTTCACCAGAATCCAGTGGTTCGTCCCAAGAACCAAGACCTCCTACAGCAATCATTACAAATTTTTTACCGCTTTTGCTGAATGAAGTTTCACTTTTTTGCTTGACAAATTTGTGTGGATTGATACTGGGGAATAAAGAGATATCGTTTTCATCGATAGACTGCCTAGATTGTCGTCTAACTGAAAGCCTGTGAGGATCCTCATAAACATCTGATACACCATTAGTTCTTGGCCGGTAAAAACGTCTTTCTGATCGATTTTGTTGGTTTTTAAAAATAAAACAATCTTGATTGACCTCTGAAACTCCTAAAACGGGTGATGACCTGGCGCACTTCATAGCTGCAGCTTTACGCCATGATTTAGTCAAGGGACTAAACACCAATACTCCTTTGTGTGTCTTGAATGAGCTTCTATCTACCCTTCCAAAATTACTCAAGCTAGAGCAACCCCCGACTGCATAAACATCATCATGAATGCTAGCAACAGAAAACAGAAATCTTCCTTTGAGAGCCAGAGAGTCTATTTTGTGCCATTGGTTTAAGGAGACATCCAATGCATGTATTTCTCCAGAACAAAAGCTATCCTTAACGACACCGAAGAGAAATAACCAAGAAGTTTGGAAGAAGCCTTCCCGCCTAATCTGCATGAACCGAGGTGTTGTACTCAAGATTCTCCATTTCTTGCAGACAAGACGAGCATTCATGAGACTTGTCAGTGGGAGCCTCACTAAGCACATTTCAAGAATGTCATCAGGAAGGCGTGCATTAATGCTATTGCCTTGCTGCACTACATGAGATGTTATGAGCTTTCTGTTGTTCCTTCTAAAGAATTTCTCCCTCATCCCATGAGAAAAGCAATCAATAGTTGATTCCTCTTTTCCACATATTGTGTTATAACTTTTCCCTTCGTCACTTGCACTAGATCTCCTTCTACTGCTTGGATCCCCAAACTCTTCGCCAGTGTCGGCACCTACTTTGCAACCTCCACCTCTGCCATAAAGGGTAAGACACCCCAAAGAAACTCCACTCAACTCATCTTCTTCAGACTCTTCATTTCTATGATTTTTTCTTTTCAATTTCTGGCTCACACTTCTCACAAGACGTTTTGACACGCTCAAAGACTCAATATCCCGGTCAATAAGTTCTTCTCTTATTAATCCTTGAGAGGCCATCTTGTATCCTTATTTTACAACAACAAATAAAATCATGAGCTTTCTAGCAATCCACCGTAGCACTAATTTTCATGCTTGTATATTGACCTACAAGAACATGTCCAAGAAAATTTAAGCCCTTGAAATCCGGAAAATGTTGCGGAGAACAGTAGAAGAATGTTTCAAAGCCCCATTAAAAGTGTTTATCGAGAGGCTCATGAGAGCTGCCATCTTGGATAGTACCTAAGTGGGGTTATGGACCGTTAGATCAAATATGAATTAATATTTAACAACCTCACATGGGTAATACTTCAAGTGTTTAACATGAAATTTCCCCTAAATAGACACAAGAGATGTATAAAGAATCTACCAAATCATTCAGACAGTTTCCATGTATTAAAAAACACGAAGGTGCACATAAAGAGAGGGTTGCATACGGCTGTTTCATTGTAAAGAAAATGTTTTTTCACTTTTGGTTCTTCAAGGGAAAATAGCTATATTTCATTTGGAACTCGAATACGATTCTAATCTTTTCTTCTTAACAACAAATCTCAATTATGATCACATTCAAGTTTTAACTGCATAGTGCTCCAAACCCCAAAAGAACTGAACCTCTAACAGTGAAGAACGAAATAATTAAAAAAAAAAAAATGCTCAACAATAGAGAACAGTACACCCCTTGTATGTCATATGAGTTGAAATAGTGATTAATCAATTAAGAAGTATTCCAACTAAAAGGAATCACCAGCATTACATACACTGACACACACACACACCCCAGGTGAAAAGCAACAAGCAAGAAATAACAGTGCAGATCCAGATACAAATAAAAACCCTGACCTAATTTCAAAATCGCAATCAAGAATGAGCTAAACATCTTAGGTATGAGCGCAACAGAACACAGAAATAGGATCACATAAACCAACAGAAAAACAATAAGAAGGAAAGAATTAGGGAAAAGACGGACCTTGAAATCGAAGAAGCATTTGGACATCCGACATCACCAATCCAAGTTCATTTCTGAAAGGGGCATGAGATCCAATCTGCAAAAAACCTATAAAAAAATCTTTACTGATTAGATTAGAGGCATATATTACTAAAATGAAGGAGGATTTATGTTATGGTGTGAACATGTCATGTCATGGAGAAATGCCTGCGAATATTATAGTATCTTTTTCTTTTTATTTTTTAATGGTGATGATGAGGATGGACAATGCATTTTCCTTCTTTTGGTTCCTTTATGTTGGTTGGGAATGAATTTCTTTTCTTTTTCTTCTACATAAAGTGGGGAGTGTGATGATATGATATGATACGACCAACTTGATAAGATGATAATTGCAAAACCCACATTACCTTTGCTCTCTCTCTTTCTCCCCATTTTTATGCCTTTTGTGTTTTATTTGTTTATTTACGGACCAAAATATGTGGATTTGTTGTCCGATTGTCTATTTATTAGCAATATTACTCTTCGACTCATGACTATTCTAATTGGGCAAAGATTGATTGTTCCACACACTTATTATATGAGCACAATTGCACCTCACCATCGACCGTCACATAAGACGGTATTTTATGCTCTAAGAATCCGTTTTGTAAGGAGATTGCAATATGTGGGGATAAAATGAATTAGTGGGGATTACACTGTTCGTGATATAGTAAAACATATCAATCATGTGTTTTGTACACACAAATGAGCGAGGCTATTTTGTCAAGCAGCATCCAATCACCCGGCTTGATATTACTCTTGATTGTGCAAAATTACATTTTTGCCATGTTTTAAAAGGGCAAAATTTTGGTCATTCTCCTGTGTTAAGCATCTGCTGAAAACCCTAACCTACATGTGCTATGTGTGTTTTTAATATTTTTTAAACAGTTTCTGTACACGTGAAATCATATAATGTTTGATATTTTTCTATATGAAGTGTATCTGAAAATTACATTTACTTAAATATTTTTTTCATCAATAAATGTTGCCAAAAAAATTTGAAGTAGTGTTCTAGCAGAGGGGTACTCATTAAATTTGAAAAGAGTTTCACATGAACTATTTGTATTTGAATACATGAATCTATATTGTATGCATGGCCAATCCATGGGTATTGTTGCACTTGCAATATTGTCATGTTCATGTTTGGTCAGACAACAACATCTTTTAACACCCTGGAATCCGCAGCTGAACCTTCCCAACCGGTTAACACATAAATATTTTTCATGTTTGTATCACAAACAGCAAGGACATTCACATATATATGTCCCTTTCGGTTTCTATATCGGGCTTTGTCCGATTGAGTTACTTGTATTGAAATGTATGTACCATCTAACGCACCTAAACATCCCTATTATTAAAATAAATGCATATTGGTATGTTAACTAATATGTATTACACAAAATATGGTTGGAACTGTAAAAGATATATTGTAGTAATATATATACCTTGAACCATTTCCACCTATCAGATGAACAATTGTCCTCAACCGTCTCCGGAGTTGCCAAAAAAAATGTATGTATTCTAAGTAATGCATTGAGAACCTTGTGGAAGATCACACTAACTGTATATCCAGATCGCATGAAGTGATGGTTCACTATCCAATTCTTTGTATGATGTGCTAAGACTAACAAGAATATAGTACTTGCTCAGTAATTTTAACATGCTTATTATGTGCAAGTCCTCCTTTGACTTCGAGAATGCAACACAAGCGGAAAAAAATATTTCTAGACATTCTAAGGTTGTTTATGCATGCTTGATTAGTCATAGATATAATTGAATAAAGTTGTTTAACTTGATCAGATATCTTTTCTACCATGCTATATCTAGCTCTAGCAGCATGTTGCGTTAGAAAATAACGTCGGCGACGAGACCGATACATCTAAAAAGATACCATTAAAAAAAACTTAATTTGCGAAACAATCGCCTCAAGCATGATTAGGATCTCTTGATGGTCCGTGGACAGATCTATGATGGAAAATTGCTGAAATAACAAGGACACAAAGTTATCAATGCAAACAAATACAAATACAACAATCTTAACACACAGTGTTGCAACCACCATAAGAACTCGCCTCATTCGTTTATATAATATATTTGTTAGCTTCATTAACCATCTACGAAATAATGGTTGCTAAATAGCATTATATGACCAATTTCATGTAGATGTGATAAAGTCAGTAACACATGAGATGATAAACAATGCAAATTATAGTTAATCAAACTATCTGCCATATAACTGATAATTTATTGGTCAGTTGAAATTATTTGAAGCTTTCGCTTCTAGGGCAAAAATTTAGTAGTCATTACATCTACGAATCTTAAATGAAAGATGGAAATTTTGCAGTTTAAAAACAAATCCTTTTAATCCCAAAAATAATAAACCGAAAAATGAAAAACGGCATTCATACTCATCAAGTACTTCGAATCTGGGTTGATAAGTTTGTTAGGTGTTATGCGCTCTATGTCATTGAGAAATTAGATTTAATTGAACATTTTATTTATATTGTATAAACCTTATTGATCATTAATAAAAGGCATTGAATGTATTGAACAAATAGGTCTTTAAAATCAAGGTGTACTCACCACTACTTATTTGATAAGTAGAAGCACTGTTGGAGTTACGTGCTTGATCTTATAAACATGGTTCGCGAGTTAAAGAATCTAAATTGGGCGTTTAGATTCAACTCGAATGATATTTGCTTTGACAAGAAAGTGCTAGTCTTACACTGATTGGATAGTGGGAGCTGGTGTCATGAATATGATTAACAGAGTTGACATATTCAAACTCGACTCGTTGTAATCCTATCACATGGGTTCTTACTCGGTGACAGTTAATGATAAAGATTACCTGTTACAATAGTATGAGTGAGCATTAGACTTGAGGAGTCCTTTACATTGTGCTCGTACCATTGAATAAGTTATTAGAGTAGTTAGACTCAATCACCCGTTGATGGGGTCAACCTCGAAGTACGATTCAATTGGTGCGTTCGGCAATGGAAAGTGGACTGTCAATAAGGAATTCACTGTCTCGAAAGTATACGAGAAGCGACCTGTACGTCATAGGTGTTGTGAAATTAAAGTCTTTGGCCAAAGCATTTATAACTGACCTGTATTGGATACAAAGGGCAGTTTGGTAATTTCACATCAGTATGATTATATAGTACAGTATCAAGTTGTATTAGGTTGACATTCCATGACTCTTACTTGATCAGGTTGCGTCGGTGAAGAGCTTATACGCATATGGCAATTGTAACTTAAAGGTTCGTGATGACGTATTCATCTCGTACTTGATTGGGTTTCGGTATATCTTAATGGGAATGGCTTGGTGATAACTATATCCTTGGAATCCTCCCAATGTCAATCAAGACGAGTCTAGAGAGACGTGCTATATAAAGTTGATAAAATAAAGGAGTTTTACTTCATAAAGGATATTTTGGTAAATTTTGCTTGGAGTGAAAATTATTAATAGGATATTTTGATAATAATAAATATATATAAAATATAATAATAAATATATATATAATTATTGTAATTAAATATGTTTATACAATCAATATTAATAGTATTATTAATTTAGAATTAATAAAGTACTATTAATTACAAGAGTTTAGTATTTAATTAATTACCAATTGGATTGGACTTGGAATATTAATTAAATACTTAATATTGGGCTTAGAATTGGATGAAGCCCAGTAACCCCATCCTATAGGGCCAATTAGGCTGTCCCCCTCCTTGTAAGTTAAGGAGTGATTTTTTATTTAAACATTAGGTGCCTAATTAAAAATCCAATCTAAGTTATATTTTTCATCTTAGAGAGTGAAATGAAGTGAAACACAAAATCCTTTCTCCCTCCCCATAAACCCTAGCTGTCCAACCCCGTCTAAGGTAGAGGAGGTCGAGCTTCAAGATATGAAGATCATCTTTTGCTTGATAATCTAGAGGAAGGAACGATCCATTACTTCTCAAAAGCTAGGCTTAAGAATTTCGTCAAAAGGTAATTGGATTACTCCTTCTCTTGTCAAAATTCGATTTTGTGTTCTTAAAAATATCAAAAGCATGAATTGAATCCGGGCTTTGTGAATCGAGAAAAAACCTTTATTCGCTGGTTCGATTCACAACAAAGTTAAGTTGAAGGATCTGCCAGCGAAAAATAAAGCAATATTAGCATCTAACTAGGGTTCATGAAAATAAATGGCTTCAAAACTAAATTCACCTTCAGATTTTTGAATAAATCCGCCGGATCTGCTAATCATAGCCTACGAATGTGAAAACTAAGATGGGTTTACAGGGGTTTGAGACAGAAAACAAATGTATTGGAAAAACAAGGATGAGATTTTATGAACAAGTTACCTTCACAATATTGCACTAATGTTAATGAAGTTAGAAGTTCACGATAGGTGGGGATTCATAAATTTGTGCAACCACCGTCTGGATTTGAGAAGAAATGATGCGAGGGTTGAAATTTGAAATGAAGTGAAGATGGTAAATTTCTGAGAGTGAAGGGGCAAAATGGTCATAACAAATCAAAAGGCAAGGTGTGTACATGTCATTGTACCCTTATCCTTGAGCGCTTGAACTTACGGATTCAGTAATAGCACCTATGTTGGGTGGATCATTGATCACCGAATTCGGTGATAAAAAAGCGGGCCCTATGTTAATCATGGGCCGCCGTCCACGGAACAAAACAAGTGATGCGCGGTGATAAAAGGCTTTATCCTCTAACAAGTGATGCGCGGTGATAAAAGGCTTTATCCTCTGATATCAAGCATACAAAACACGTTCTAAGTGTATAAAGAAATAAATTTACACATTTAGTATTAGATGTAGCTTTTTTACCTAGTGGTAACCGTTAGAATGTAATAAAATTATTTTAGGGAAAGTCTCATGTTCGCTTTTTCCACATGCATGTTCATCTCGTGCTTCATGTTATTTGAGAATACCAAGTATATAAAATATTTTTATTAAAATATATTTAAATACGATTATAAATGAAAAACACTTTGTATGCATATAGAGAGAGAGAGAGAGAGAGAGAGAGAGAATTACAATACAGTATTCAAAAGTGATCATCGCATCCCCCTTAATCCAACCTTTTCCCTAATCTCTAGACCACTTTTTGGCTCTAAAATTCTGCAGGCCCATGTAATAAATATTAATGCAAATTTGTTTGCATATTAATTTTAGAAGTTTTTGAGACTTAAAATATCTCAGTACAAAACAAGTGCAAATATTCATGTGGCGTGGGATATATTTAGCATCATTAATTAGTAGTTATGATTGTACCTATAATTTGGGATTTTGAATTTTTTAAAAAATAACCCATCATACTCATGGAAATTCTCGATAATTCCCGATAAGTTAATGTGATAAACCTGCAATGGAATTATTGTTAATCATTTTTACCTCGCGCTCTACCAGCTCTCTCTCTCTCTTCCCATCTCTTTTTAAATTCTAATCTTTTTTTTTTTTTCCTTCCGCCGACGATGACTTGATGAAGCAGTCGTCCACTTCACCACTGTTACCACCACCAACGTCGGCAGATTAGGTTGGACCACCCTTCTTCAAGTTGTACATCACATCTTCAAATCTGATGAGACGGATATGGATCTGACGAGACAGAGACAGCTCTGCCGAGATAAAAATGGGTGATACATAAGTTTCTATATAGGGTTTTAGATTTTTTGTTTAGTATCTTATTTTCTCTCTTGTATGAGAGTTTGTTTTCTTTTTCGAATAAGAATTTCGTCTCTCTTTGAATAGGAGTTGCACAAAAAAAAATTTGTATTCGGTTGTGAGTTCTTAAGATTTGTTATTTTCAAGAGACTTGATAGTTGGTGTTTCAAATGTTCTCACTACATCATTTGAGTCGATATGAATTGTATTGTTATAGGCATTGTAAACTTTTGATTAAATGACATATAAGACCGATTTTTCTTAAAAAAAAAAAAGAACTCCCGTGCTTTTTCCCCATTTTTTTGTACTAAATCTCAAATAAATTTGTCTAGTATGAACAATAGTAATTTGAACTTGTAGTTTTATAAATAAAAAACGATTGTGCGGTTTGGTAGAGCTCGAGGTCTTTTGCCATTTGTTTTTTAATAACTTTATTTTTTTAAACCTAAAAGAAAAATGTTTGTTCTGTTTCTGTTAAACTAAAATAGCAACTAATACAATAATTTATAATTAAAAATATTATTCGGGGACACATTACTAATAAATGAGATTGAAACTACATGAATCATAGTAAAAAAAAAGGCTAACATCATTACATATAATAAAAAGAGCCATAAAAAGTATTAGTAGCAATACATTAGATATTTGATGATGGTAAAAATCGTCAGACAGTGAATGTCACGTGATTGACCACGTGGGGTAGTGGAACCGATCCAACGCATGACAAACTAGGTTTGGGGTTGGTTAATGTATAGACTGCACTCGAATATAACGAGCTGCCTACGTACCCAAGGTATGTGGGATCAAGTCAGTTCGAAGTTCTTTGGTGGTTTTACTCTCAATAGTCAGTGAACTTTTACTGGGGAGTAGATAATGATCATTTTCCAACTCCTCTAAGGTATTTATAGGGAGCTAGTAGTGGGCTATGGGCCATGGGCTTCACTTTGTCAGTGGCCCATCAGGCTTGATAATATTACTCTTAGATTAATAAAATAGCTCAAGTATTTTTAATAGGTCGTCAGCCCTTTTGGGCTTGACTAGCATGCTAATCGTGGGCTTTAACCCATGGGTAGCGCCCTGGACGTAGCCGGGGATGTGTGTAATTACCGTAATGCCTTTAAATATTTTTGGTGCACATCATAATGCCCCCCACTCCCGGGTGCACCGTATAAGATACCCGGGAGTAGAAATATGTTCTTGTGTATGGTAAGCTTCGTCGCCTTGGGGGGTCTAATGAGTCACCCTTTTGAAGGGGGATATCTTAAGTATTATCTCGAGGTAACGTAGGTGTTGACTTAAAGCTGTTAGAGTATATGCCCTCGAATGCCGTAAAGAGGATAGATTTATAGGGCATAAACATTGTAACTAAACTATGGTTTTTCTATTAATATAAGGCAGTTGATTGTTGTTTTCTTATAGGCATTTATAAGGTGTGAATAAACAACATAAAGTCCTTGATGACAAGGCGAACCTTCTACCTCCTATGGGATAGGAGGAAAGACACTAGAATGGTTTGACCCTTAACATGAAAAAGGGTTCGCAAGTTTAAGAAATATTGATTGGGCATCAATAGTGAATAAAGACTTGTATGATGTAAGTTTCGATAGAGAAAGTGTCATTCGTACACTATGGAAATGGTAGTGGGAACTTATATCATAGACGTGTCAGTTGGACTGATATGTTTAAACACGGCTCGCATCAGTTCATCACATGGGTATTCACTCATTGCCAGTCAATGATGAAACTGATAAGTAGTGATAGGTACGTGTGAACCTCTGACCTGAGAAATCGAGTTGCAGATGTATTTGTGACATCAAGTCTGTCATTAGAGTAGTTAGATTCAAATCACCTGTTGGTGGAATCGACCTCGAAGTGCGACTTGATGGGCAAGTAGCATTGTTAACTAATTTGCAATATGAAATTTATTCTCTCATAAGTGAATGAGTAAAATATCCTATGCGATCATGAATAAGTGAGGATGAAAGTCTTTGGCCAAAGCATTTAAATACCTCGACTTATTATGAGCTTAGGCATATGGTCAAGTTATATGAGTTTGACTTTAAACCATGACTCTTACTTGACTGGGATATAAGAATAAAAGGTTTATACACGTACGGTATTCACGGCGTAAAGGTTTGGAATGATCCTATTCATTCGTTCTCAATTGGGTTACGGTGTGAGCCACGAGACTGGCTAGGTGTCACTCACACCCCTTTGAATTCCTCCCAATTACCTTTTGAGACGAACCTAAAGAGTCGCGCTTAAAGAAAGTGCAAAAGGAAAAACATGGGAAAAAGACTTGAGAGAAATTCACGGCATTGGATGCCGTAATTAATTAATTAATTAATTATTGGATAATTTAATTAATTAATTAAATTAATGAGTTAATTAATTTCTTGGAGAAATTGAATTATAAATTAATTAGGAATTGAATTAATTGGATTATCAATTTATTTATTGGATAAATAAATTATCCGATTAATTGATTAGCAAGCAAGACGAAAGCCCGAAGGCTTCCGAGCCCACTAAGGGGCGGCCAAATGGATGCCCAAATAGGGCTCTTGCATGCTAGTGTTATTGTTTCATAATGATATAAATATATCACAAGGTGAAAAATAACACAAGAAAACTTACATAACTTTCTCTCCAAGAAAAAGTCTCCCACCTCTCTCTCTCTCTCTAGCAGTCTTTGACAAGGACGAAAGGAGGAGTTTTTCATTTTTGATTCCGGCGTGACGAATTAGAGACGTTGACAAATTCAGCGTTAGAGAAAAGGATCACGTTCAGAAATCAACATACGCAAGAACGGTAATTTTTCTATACACAATTAAACACGAGGATTAGAGATGATTCGGGCTTTGGGAATTAAATTTACTTTCCGCTACGTTTTATTCGAATAATTCCCAACAGTGGTATCAGAGCCAATCTCTGAATTCTGTGTTTAATTGCTTGTGTGATTGAGTGTTTTTTCGCGTTTTTGAGGCCTGCTTTGAACGTGTTTTTCATATGAACCTATTCTGTATCTCGCTGCAGTTTTTTCATGAAAGTTGTAGTTTAATGAGTTTTGAATCTGGGCATATAAATTTTATGAGAATCTGAGAAGTATAACCCTGAGACGAGCGCGATGCAAAAAGCTTGCGCAGTCTGCGTGCTGGGCGCGCAGACAGTAGGAGGCCTTTTCGGTCTCCCGTTGCGCACACACTGCACACACTGGGTGGGCCCCAACTCCGTGCCGTTTCACGGCGCCGGTCGGAGGGGCTGGCCGGACGCCCGATTAAACCGTGCGCTGGGTGCACGACATACACCGTGCCATGCGCCCAGCGCACGGACCTGTTTCGAGGGCCGGGTTTTTGTGACTTGGGCCCTAATGGGTCGGGTTATATTTTCCAAAGGTCCAAATTTTAATTGAATAGGTGTTTGGGCTATTTTAGTTATCCGGGTGGGTCAAAAGGATGATGACCCAGATTTAATTAAAAAGGGGGCCAAATTGTTTTGATTAAAATTGTGGATAATTCAATAAATTAGTTATTGGGCCTAATTTATTAATTTTGAATATGCCAATGGTTGATAATTTAATTTTGATAAAATTAAGCCCAATATAGTTTTTATTGATCTTTATTTGAATGAAATAATTAATTAATAAACTCTTGGAGAATTTTATTTATTAAGTTATTTATTTAAATAAAGAATTCTCATAAATAGGATTATTTTCATATGAATCAATAACATTTGGAATTTTATTGTGGAAATTAATTAAGTTGGACTAATTAATTTTTATTAATCACCAACATAAGTGCTTTATTTATCGCGAGCATGTATTATGTGATGGTGACATATGTCTATGGGCTTAGGTTGCTTCTTTTGATTATGTATTTCTTTTGATGGGTTGTAAGGGCTGGTTTGAGCCCATTTTATTTTATTTCTAGATTTATGTATAGGTTTTAAATTACCTCTTGCAATAAATAGAAATAGAATAGGCCTTTCAAGATGGAGATCATGCAAAAGAAGAGGAGTTTGGAGCCCACGAAGATTAGCTAGGCTTTTCTTTTCCAATTTTATGATGGCCCATTGGCTTGGGCTCTCTAGATAAAAGCCCACAGACATGTGTGTTGTTTTATTGCTTTTGATGCATGTTCATTAGTTGTATGAAGCATGTGTGTTATCAATATGCGCTATATAAATTGGTAAATATGCAAAGTGAGACGAAATAAATGTTTTGAACATGAATTCTCCCAAACAAAAATAATACTAAGTTAGTAAGGGGTGCTAGGCATCCTTTCCCTCCACTAAACTTAACAAGATCAAGGATTAAATCCATATGTGGCATCTTCCCAGTAAGTGGGGGTCATATATTAAGATTTAATTCTAGAATTTTATTAAGTGCATTGGATGCCTTAATCGAGACATATTTCACCCAAATATCGTTAAAGGGTTGCAAGGTGAAATTCAAATGTTAGATTATGAGGAGTTAGTGAGAATGAACTTAGATAGTCCACATTACCAATAAATCGTTAAAGGGTTGCAGTATTTGTGGATTATGGGATAAACATGATTGAACCGTCTATTTGATAGATTGATGTTTGACATCACTTTAATTAAGTAATGGACCAAATATCGTTAAAGGGTTGCCATCCATGATATTAATTAAAGAATTCAATCCCCACCACGAAGTTTTCATCAACGATCGCTTCCGTCATTTCACAGTGGGAGTGTGGAATTTTGAAAAATGTAGTGGGAGCCAAGTTATAAGTCGAAGTCCTTGATTTTAAACTTGGTCATAGTTTAGTCCAATATTCTAATTAAGTCTGGTTTATTTTCTGCAATTATTTGTTTTATCTCTCTCGTTTTTCAAAAATGACAATCAACCCACTTTCCGTATTACTCGAAAAGAATATCCTTACCGGACCCAACTACGTGGATTAGCTAAGGAATTTGAGAATAGTTCTCAATATGAAGTCTCTAGGATACGTGTTGGACACTGATATCCCTGCTCCTCCTGCCAGAACACGTGCCAATGAGGAAGAAGTCCAAGCTCATGAAAAATGGGTGAAGGATGACGTCTGAGTGCGTGGGTACATTCTTGGCTCTATGACGAATGAGCTACAGAGGTCCCACGACAAGATGACCACAGCGAGGGCTATCTTGGCGCACTTGGTCGAGCTCTATGGTGAGCACAGTAGGACTGCTAGATATGAAATATCTAAAGAGCTCTTCGGAGCCAAAATGAGAGAAGGGGAGAAGGTTGGGGATCATGTCCTCAAAATGATATCGAGGATCGAGAGATTGGAAGCTCTCGATTTTACAATGAACCCGCAGCTTCAGACCGATCTTATCTTGCAGTCCCTTCCTGATTTTTTTTCCCAATTCGTCATGAACTTCAATTGCAATGAGATTGAATGCAACTTAGCTAGGCTAATGAATAAATTAATCACTGCACAATCTCAATTGAAGCCCAGGGGAAAAGAGACTGCCTTGGTTATCACTTTTGGGCCCAGACGGACGAAGAATAAGAAGAGAAAAACCAAGAAGCAGGCTGGCGAGCTTGGAACTCAGGGTGGTGTCGATAAAGGAAAAGGGAAAGCTCCTATGATTTGCAAGCGAAAGGGGCCACAAAAGACAGACAGATGCCTACACTGCGATGAGCTGGGCCACTGGAGAAGGAATTGTCCGAATATGGGGCCTGGCGCACAAGGTATGGAACTTTATGTTCATGAAACTTATTGTTCTATGACCGACTTCTCTACATCTTGGATTCTTGACTCTGGAGCTAGTGCTCACATATGTTGTATGAATCAGGATCTGATGCGAGAAAGGAAGCTAGACAACGATGAGGTAAAGATCAGAGTAGGCAGCGGGCAAAGCGTCGCGGCTACTGCAATAGGATCTACCTCGTTGTTTTTAAATTCTGGACATGTACTATTACTGGATAATGTTTTGGTTTTGCCTAATGGGCTTAAAAACATTGTTTCTATTCCCGTTTTAGTTAAGAATGGTTACACTTTCCGTTTTATTGATGAACGATGCAACATTTATTATGGTAATAAATTTGTAGGCTTTGCTTCTTTGATAAATGGATTGTATTACCTTAGTGTTCAGAATGAGTATGCAGTGAATACTATACAAAGGAAACGTAGTAGGCTTGAAATAAACCAACGATTGATATGGCACCTTCGACTAGGCCATGCTGGCAAACAAAAGATTCGCAAAATGGAAAAAGATTGGCTAATTGGCCCACTGGGATTGGATCCCTATCCTACTTGTGAATCTTGTCTCAAAGGCAAGATGGCTGGATCGCCCTTCACAGGGAGCTTTGAAAGGGCCTCACAAATCTTAGGTTTAGTGCACACTGACATTTGTGATCCATTTGGAGAAATGGCCAGAGGAGGTTTCCTTTACTTTATCACCTTCACAGAAGACCATTCTCGATATGGTCTAGTGTACCTGATGAAGCATAAGTCTGAATCCATTGATAAGTTCAAGGAATTCAAGGCTTTAGTGGAAAATCAAACAAGTCAACGTATAAGAACTCTTCGATCTGATCGAGGAGGAGAATATATGAGCGACGAGTTTGACTTATACATCAGAGAGAATGGTATAATATTGCAACTCACACCTCCAGCGACTCCACAGTTGAATAGAGTAGCAGAGCGAAGGAATCGAACCTTGTTGGACATGGTTCGCTCCATGCTTAGCTACACTGATTTACCCATTTCATTGTGGGGTCACGCGCTGCTTAAAACTGCACACATTTTAAATAGATGTCCGTCCAAGTCCGTTCCTATGACTCCCTATGAAATGTGGAGAAATAGGAAACCAAGTCTTAACCACATAAAGATTTGGGAATGTCTGGCTTATGTCAAAAAGACTAAAGTGGACAAGTTGGAGGCCAGGTCCTTAAAGGGACGTTTCGTTGGATATCCTGAAGATTCTATGGGATACCTCTTTTACCTGCACAATGATCAAAGGATCATTGTAGCCTTACAAGCCCACTTTCTTGAAGGTGAGTTCATTCAAGAAGGAGGAGCGAGTAGAAAGATTGTTCTAGAAGAACAAAATGAAACCCCACTGGATACATCTACACAGGGAGTGAGAACCGAACCTTCTGTAACACAACCACAACCACGACGATTGAATAGAGTATCTCAACCGCCTGAGAGGTACGGATATCTAATGCAAAGGGAGTTGGATCTCCATTCTGTGTTAGAGGAGGATCATGGAGATGATCCCTCCACTTTTGATCAAGCGATGGTGGATGTGGATGCTACTAGATGGCGTGAAGCTATGCAAACTGAGATCGATTCGATGCATGCAAACCAAGTCTGGAAACTTGTAGACCAACCTGAAGGGGTAAAACCAATCGGGTGTAAATGGATCTACAAGAGAAAGATTGGTGTTGATGGAAAAGTAGATACCTACAAAGCCAGGATAGTGGCGAAAGGGTATAGTCAAAAGGAAGGAATTGACTACCAAGAAACCTTCTCGCCAGTGGCTATGATCAAATCAAAAAGGATTCTACTTGCAATAGCAGCACACCTAGATTATGAAATATGGCAAATGGATGTCAAAACTGCTTTCCTAAATGGATTCCTAGAAGAGGATATCTATATGGAACAACCTAAAGGTTTTGAATCCGAGGAGCATATTCATAAGGTGTGTAAACTTGAGAGATCCATTTATGGACTCAAACAAGCGTCTCGTAGCTGGAATCTACGTTTTGATGAGGTTGTCAAAGGATTTGACTTCATCAAAAATGAAGACGAGCCCTGTGTTTACAAGAAGGTCAGTGGGAGCAAGTTGACATTCCTAGTGTTATATGTAGATGACATATTACTCATTGGGAATGACATAGGAATGCTCACCACAACCAAGAAGTGGCTTTCGAGTACATTCTCCATGAAAGACTTGGGAGAAGCGACCTATATTCTTTGGATTCGGATCTATAGAGATCGAACCAAAAGAATGATAGGACTTTCTCAAGCCCTTTACTTAGAAAAGGTCCTAAAAAGGTATAGGATGGAAGATTCTAAGAAAGGGTTCCTGCCAATGAGACATGGGATACATCTTTCGAAATCTATGTGTGCTCAAAGTGAGGAAGATAGAAAAGAAATGAACATTATGCCCTATGCGTCTGTTGTGGGCCGCTTGATGTACGCGATGCTCTGTACTAGACCCGGCATTGCTTATGCTGTGAGCGTTGTTAGTCGATTTCAAGCAAACCCTGGTAAGGAACATTGGATAGCTGTGAAGAATGTCCTAAAGTATCTGAAAAGAGCTAAGGATATGATTCTAACCTATGGAAGTGGTGACCTGAGGGTGGACGGGTACACTAATTCGGATTTTCAATCTAATGTTGATGACCGAAAATCCACCTCGGGATTTGTATTTACTCTAAATGGTGGAGCAGTGACTTGGAAAAGTTCCAAGCAGAGCACAACCGCAGACTTCACTACAGAGGCTGAATACAAAGCTGCCTCAGAGGCAGCTAAAGAAGCTGTTCGGATTAGGAAGTTCGTTGAGGAACTTCAAGTGGTTCCTAGCATAAAGCTTTTGTTGCCACTTTATTGTGACAACACCGGAGCTATAGCGCAAGCGAAGGAACCTAGGTCTCACAATAAATCCAAACACATAGAGAGGAGATATCACATCATAAGAGAGATCGTTGCACGAGGTGAAATAGCTGTTCAGAAAATAGCCTCAGTAGACAATGTCGCTGATCTACTGACCAAGCCATTGGCACAGGCGGTGCTGGAAAAACATCTCGAAAAGATGGGTATTAAATACCACAGCAAATCGCATTGAGTGCAAGTGGGAGATTGTTAGAGTATATGCCCTCGAATGCCATAAAGAGGATAGATTTATAGGGCATAAACATTGTAACTAAACTATGGTTTTTCTATTAATATAAGGCTGTTGATTGTTGTTTTCTTATAGGCATTTATAAGGTGTGAATAAACAACGTAAAGTCCTTGATGACAAGGCGAACCTCCTACCTCCTATGGGATAGGAGGAAAGGCACTAGAATGGTTTGACCCTTGACATCTAAAAGGGTTCGGAAGTCTAAGAAATATTGATTGGGCATCAATAGTGAATAAAGACTTGTATGATGTAAGTTTCGACAGAGAAAGTGTCAGTCGTACACTATGGAAATGGTAGTGGGAACTTATATCATAGATGTGTCAGTTGGACTGATATGTTCGAACACGGTTCGCATCAGTTCATCACATGGGTATTCACTCATTGACAGTCAATGATGAAACTGATAAGTAGTGATAGGTACGTGTGAACCTCTGACTTGAGAAATTGAGTTGAAGATGTACTTGTGACATCAAGTCTGTCATTAGAGTAGTTAGATTAAAATCACCTGTTGGTGGAATCGACCTCGAAGTACGACTTGATGGGCAAGTAGCATTGTTAACTGATTTGCAATATGGAATTTATTCTCTCATAAGTGAATGAGTAAAATATCCTATGCGATCATGAATAAGTGAGGATGAAAGTCTTTGGCCAAAGCATTTAAATACCTCGACTTATTATGAGCTTAGGCATATGGTCAAGTTATATGAGTTTGACTTTAAACCATGACTCTTACTTGACTGGGATATAAGAATAAAAGGTTTATACACGTACGGTATTCACGGCGTAAAGGTTTGGAATGATCCTATTCATTCGTTCTCAATTGGGTTACGATGTGAGCCACGAGACTGGCTAGGTGCCACTCACACCCCTTTGGATTCCTCCCAATTGCCTTTTGAGACGAACCTAAAGAGTCGCGCTTAAAGGAAGTGCAAAAGGAAAAACATGGGAAAACGACTTGAGAGAAATTCACGGCATTGGATGCCGTAATTAATTAATTAATTATTGGATAATTTAATTAATTAATTAAATTAATGAGTTAATTAATTTCTTGGAGAAATTGAACTATAAATTAATTAGGAATTGAATTAATTGGATTATCAATTTATTTATTGGATAAATAAATTATCCGATTAATTGATTAGCAAGCAAGACGAAAGCCCGAAGGCTTCCGAGCCCACTAAGGGGCGGCCAAATGGACGCCCAAATAGGGCTCTTGCATGCTAGTATTATTGTTTCATAATGATATAAATATATCACAAGGTGAAAAATAACACAAGAAAACTTACATAACTTTCTCTCCAAGAAAAAGTCTCCCACCTCTCTCTCTCTCTAGCCGTCTTTGACAAGGAAGAAAGGGGGAGTTTTTCATTTTTGATTCCGGCGTGACGAATTAGAGAAGTTGGAAAATTCGGCGTTAGAGAAAAGGATCGTGTTCAGAAATCAACATACGCGAGAACGGTAATTTTTCTATACACAATTAAACACGAGGATTAGAGATGATTCGGACATTGGGAATTAAATTTACTTTCCGCTGAGTTTTATTCGAATAATTCCCAACAAAAGCAACCCCCGTAGCTACCTTGGGATCTAACGCCTCTTGGTCGAGCACCTCGAGATTGGATGCCTCAGGGTTGAGTGCCGTGAGGTTGGACGCCTAGGGGTCGGATACCTCAATATGCCAAAGTGTGTGAGGTATCTCGATTTGAGTATGCGTTTCATGTCTTAGGGGGGAGCTTGCGCTTCATCCACAAGAAACTTGTCATCTCGAAGGAGACTTAGAATTCTGAGGCCTCTATCTGGGGTTTCAGCATCCCGGAAGGGACCTATAGTTTTCTAGACCTCAATTTAGGTACTTGTACTCCGGAGGGGACTTAGAATTTATTAGATTGACCTTTGCCCCGAGGTGGAGGGGCAAGGGTGGTTGACTCGTTGCGAGGGGGTGAGAGCTTTTGCTACTAGGCGAGAGTGCTAGGTCCTTTGCCTCAAGAGGGGGCAAACTTTTTGGCTCTATGGCGAGTGGGCAAGGTTCTTTGCCTCAAGGTGAGGGGCCAAAGCCCTAACCCTCTATGGTAAATGAGCAAGGGCTTTTGCCTCGAGGTGAGGTGCAAAGTCCTTGGCCTCTATGTGTGGAGGTCATTTTTTAGCCAGTACTTAATTGATTCACTTCATGACCTCTACGTCCTCATAGAGCATTTTTATCGAGGTCATCGGGTTTTTACCGGGGGGCATCAAGCCTCATTTGCAGAGCCCAGGGGAGCTTAGTGGCGGCCCCGAGAAGTTGGTCTCGCGATCGGGCCGCGGGGCACATTGCCTCGAGGCTTGGCTGTGAGGCACGATGCCTCGCTGCTTGGCCGCGGGGTATAGGGCCTCGCGGCCTTGCTGCGAGCCGTTCTTTTTTCTTCCCAGGACTTGATGTACCTCGGGGATTTGTTTCGGGGCATGATGTCAAAGTCGGCTTGGCCTTCGTTGATTTTTGTTTTGGTCCTTTTTGACTTGTGAAAATTTTTGCTTGTGCTATCGTTTTCGATTGCATCTATAAAAGGCTTGTTTCTAATCAAACCCCCTATTTTTCATAAGATTTGGGAGCTCTTCCTCCTCTGTGGCTTCACGAGCTCTAGTTGTGTGTACCCCATGGTCTCATGTGCATTGGTGGGAGCGTTTTGTATTCCTTGGCTTCATGAGAGCTAGTGGGGTGCTTTGTACCCCTTGGCTTCATGAGCGCTAGTGGGGTGTTTTGTATCATTTGGCTTCATGAGCGCTAGTGGGGTACTTAGTCATTTTTATGCGCCTTTAGTAGGATTTCATGAGTGCCGACAGTGCTAGCCCCTCTAGCGTCTTGCTACACTTGAGCATCACTTACTAACATCTTTACTTAAAAGATAGTAGCATTTTGTTAGCTAGTTACTCACTAGTGTTTTGAAAGCACTAGATTTTTGCTAGCTTGTTTAAACCCACCAACTTGGGGGTTACTTTATATTGAGATTTGTATCCCTCTAGGTAGATGTATATCTACACATAGGGGTTAACTAGAGGTGGGCGCGAGTCCTCACATTCGGAGTGGGTGTCGCCATCCAGAGAGGGTGCTGCCCTGGGGCTTAATGCCTCCGGGGTCTTTTAACGGGGGTGACCTGTGGATTTTTATATGCCTTACGTATGTATCTGTATACATTATTGTACGGTCGCTTTTTGTTTGTACGACTATAAGCTAGTCGAACGTTAGCAGCATTCTTGCTTTTGACTTAGCACATTTGTGCTACCCTTAGTAGGCTTTGAGTAGGTCATTTGTTTTCCTAACCCCGTTGCTTCATGAGCTTTTTCAGGGTGTCAGCGGTGGCATTACTTGTTAGTGTCGTGTGATGCTGATGGGTGCTCATGGTGGCATTACGGTGCTCATGACACATTTCATTTTTCCTACCCCCATGATTAGATTTAGTGGGTGAATAATTTTGGCGGGTGGACTTAGCTCTTCATAATGTTCCCTACCCCCCACTCCTTAGTGTATTTGCATGGTTAACACCTTGGGGAGTAAGGATTGTACGGGGAAGATGTTATCTTTCGCTAGCAGAGGGCTAACTTAGAACTTGGTCTCATCTTTTACTTACGCCTTTTTAAGTAAGTGGCGTTTGATTGTGTCTAGCAAGACTATCTCTTGTATGCCCATTTTGCCATAGTACCTCGTGCTTTAAAGCACTAGTTTAGGTACTTAGCCATTTTAACACGCCGTTGGCGAGATTCAATGAATGGTGGGGGCGATGCCTCTTGAGCATTTTTGCTGCATTCGAATTTACTTGTTAGCAATTCGCCTTTTAAATGCTGAAAATTGCTTGGCCTTGAATATCAAATTTCTATGGCCCTTGCGTATTAGCTAGCTAGTCTTTGCATATTAGCTAGTTACTAGCTAGCTATTTGTTCACTAGCTAGTCATTTACTGCTACTGGCTAGCTATTCGTTCGCTAGCTAGCTGTTTGTTTATTCCATTCCTACTTCTCCACTACTTGTCCCCTTACTCCTTAGTATGTGAATCATATTAAGGAGTAAGTTACCAAGTGGTAGTTCTTTGACACCAGGGGGTTAGGGATGGTTCCTTGATGATGATGAGAGTTGTAGGCTCTGTTCTTCGAATGCCGACCCAGGTGATTTTACAGACTAATGCCATGAGGCTTTGAGCCTCACAACTTTTCACCGGGGTGACCTCTGTCTTAATTTTAGGAGGCTTGGATAGCGACCAATGTTCATTATTTGGCACATGAAATGAAATATCACCCTAGCCACATTGATATGAGGTGAATTATCACCTTTGTTATGTTTGTATGAGGTGAGTTATCACCTTAGTTATACTTGTATGAGGTGGGTTATCACCTTCATTATATTGTTATGATCTTGGTCCAGATTCCATGTTGGAGGGGGGTCGTTTTTTAAAACCTCATACCCTTTAGGTAATGCTGGAAGGATCATTAGGTGGGCTAGTTTAGACCCTTGTTATATTTGTTTGAATGAGAGACATGATTTTTAGTACTCGAAGCCACTTATTAGTGGAGGCTTGGTCGCCTCTTATTTATTTATTTTAGCATAATCTCGTTCCAGAACCTTAATGGGAGTGAGGAGACCTTTCGTAGGTCTTCAACCTCTCTTGATGTTATAGGAGGGATTATGGGGTGACCCATCCTCGTGCGAGTCTTTGACGGCTTGGGAGATTTTCGCGGTGCCACCCATATTGACCTCGATTGGGGTCGCGGGTAATTTTATAACACCTCTAGTGAAAACTTGATTAGCTCCCAGGGGTCGTATTGGTATTTTTGTTTCCCCACTATGTGGGTGAAACACTTAAATATTTAAGGTCTTTTGTTCACATATCAACATGATAAGGGCGCTATAAGCATTCAAGCATATGCTTGGCCCGTGGCCAATAGAACCAAGTGTTAGCAACAACTATCATGGTAACACGTCTAGTAGCCAAAATAAACTAATGGATTTTTGAAATAGCCTTGGTCGAAAGTAGTGATTCCGAGGGGCTTTTGTTTTGGGTGTTGTTAAATCACCCATCGTTAATGTCATACTCTTTTGTATGACGCGAAATGCCTGTTATTTAAACAAGCGTGGCATATCTAGCTGCCTAAAAGTTGATGTGCCTAAAGGCACTTAGCAATCATATGACGAAAACTTAAAACATCCAACACTTAATAAAAATGTGTGGGGTTGCACTTAGGGCACCTCAGAACTTAAGTAAAGGTAGTCGGCACTGGTGGGCGTCCCCACTCAACGCTTGACTTGTTCAATAGTAATGTAGGAAAAAAGATAGTCTTTGTTATTTGTTACCTGATAAGGCCTCATAAGGCTTGACATCTTGTCAAGCTTGGGGATGTTTCCCATGAGGGTCATCTTGCTAGTGGCACCCACAGTGGTATCCACTGCTGACGCACTCGTCACTTTGGAGTCTTGTCCATCAGCGGCGGTTGCTATACCTTCGAAATAGGCATTGTCTTCTTGGGGTGGCATGTCGTGGCATGTGTTTTTTTCATAGACATCTGACAACTGGGATTTTCACCAAGTATGGACTGAGTTGATCTTGCCCCCCAAGCAAGTTTTCTCTAGTGAGATTAAGTTTATCATTACTTGTTCCCCCTTGTTGCTGAGGTCCATGTCATGTTTCCTTTTAGGCTTCTTCAATGTGTTAGCATAGCACTCTCTTGCTATCTTCACGTCACCAACAACCTGATAGCAACTCATGGTTGACATGCAGTACTTCAGACACTGCGCTGGAGAAATGCTGTTATTCCTTCAAAGATTCACCCTCTTTTTGAACCACGGTGAATAAGCAAGATGATGTCTTGGGGTACTTCTTGTTCACGAAAAAGTGATTGAGGAAACGCTTGGTTGGTTGCTTGAGGCCGACGATGGTAAAGGCGGGAAGTCGGTTGAATCAGCTAAGTACCCTTCCAGAAAGGGTGGTTCAAAAAAAATCTTACAGTAGGCAGCATCACTGGCGTCGTACATGTCAGCCTTGGCGTTGAACTTATCAACATGCTCTTGAGGGTCTCTAGCTCCCTCATACTCACTCAGATGAGGTATCTTAAACCCTTGCGGTAAAGACTCTACCAAAATCGCCTGGAAAAAATGACTTCTCTTAGGAGGTGTTACAGCTAATGGCACCAGCTGCATATCCTCATATCTTTCATGGTCATCTAAACTCTCATCACATCGGGGTATGTGCCTACATCGGCCTTCGCGCCTCGACAAGGTCTCTTCGGGGGTCAAGGATGCTTGACCTCTACGTAGTGACCTTAGGGGTGTTGGCCTTCGGTCTCTTCCCCTTAGTGGCCTCTTAGGGGGTGGGACCACACTATTCTCTTCTCTTTCTTGTGCTGCCCCATTCACCGGTGAGTTGGATCACCTTGATCCAATCTCACCGGGGGTCAAGGACTCTTGACCTCGGTGGGGGGATTGGCTTGGCGCCACTCAGTGAGGGCGACTTTTCTCCCGAGGTTCCTGACCCCTGCTTGCGGATAAAGGGGACGAATCTTGTGGCTCCTTCTCTTGAGGTTGGGGTGCCTCCTAATAGCCCATCCCATGGGAGGTTTTGCCCCCTGTTAGTCAATGGAACAAGTGTTGCTCGTGACGGGTGTGCAAGGGCATATTGTTGGACTGCACGAGCGGCTGCCCTCACTGATGCATCCTCAACAAGAGCAAGTAGTGCCTCCTGAGTGATCTCAAACACCCTAGTGGCAGGGGATGGAATCACTAATGGCGTCATAGGAGGGCCATTCTGCTCGTTCATCGAGGGTGGTATGTCTGGACCCCCGCCTTCTGCTTGCCAGGTCGGGGGGTCTTGAGCACCACCCTCAACATTGGGCTGATCTTCAGGCGTTGGGTTAGGAAGTTCATCGATAGCTGCTGGCTGATGGTGGCTAGTCGTCCTATCACCGGTAGTATACGCTTGTGACCTAGTTTGCATACTCAGTGGCTAGAGCTCTGTTCCCACAGACGGCGCCAATCTGATAATGGTGAAAATCGTCAAACAATGAATGTCACGTGATTGACCACGTGGGGTAGTAGAACCGATCCAAAGCATGACAAACTAGGTTTGGGGTTGGTTATATAAACTGCACTCGAATGTAACGAGCTACCTATGTACCCAAGGTATGTGGGATCAAGTCACTTCGTAATTCTTTGGTGATTTTACTCTCAATAGTCAGTGAATTTTTACTGGGGGAGTGGATAATGATCTTTTCTCAACTCCTCTAAGGTATCTATAGGGAGCTAGTAGTGGGCTATGGGTCATGAGCTTCACTTTGTCAGTGGCCCATTAGGCTTGATAATATTACTCTTAGACTAATAAAATAGCCCAAGTAATCTTAATAGATCGTCAGCCCTTTTGGGCTTGACTAGCATGCTAATTGCGGGCTTTAACCCACGGGTAGCGCCTCGGACGTAGCCGGGGATGCGTGTAATTACCGTAATGTCCTTAGACATTTTTGGTGCACATCAATATTGTTATCTCATTCGAGTATAAATATAAATATACATGTTTTATCCCACATATATATTAAGTACTTCTATAAATATAAGAAATACTTAATCTTCTTGAAGAATGTAGAACTTGAAATTTATATATAGAAACCTTAAAATAAATTTGAAATTTATATATAGAATCCTTAAAAAAAATTTACATATAAACTAATAAAAAAAGGTCATAATTTTGTTAAATTTTACATATTAAAATTTGCAAAAAGAAAAGAAAAAGAATCAGAATAATAATTCTAAACTAATGAAAAGTAGAATGATCATCATGATATTGATATTACAATAGAGTAGATTTAATTTGGTGATTATAGATATCCAAATTCCAATGTATTATTTTTCTTTTTGCTAAACTCTTTAAATTGCTATTTGCTTGAGAACAAAAATGAAAATATAACATACAAAGTGTCATATAATAATTTAACAGTTGTTGGTGAATCCGATAAACAAAAAAGGGCCTGGACATGAAATGGTTCAGTCGTTATGATGTATAAAAGGAGTAATAATTAAGGTTTTAAATGAAATGAGGACATTCACCAACCGATCTGAGTAACACTATTTTTACTCCAAGTTTTCAATCTACTTTATCAAAATCATTCTTATATTTATGGGAAAATTACACGGGACCTCTTGTGTAATTATCAAAAAAACCTCATTTTTTAGAGGTAACACAAAGTCCCCTTATATTAAATATTTCTTACAATGACACTCCATGCGTACTTGAAAATTCTTACAACTTTAATCTCTATAAATCTTACAAACAGATTCCTTGATGGGTATTGACAATTACACAAAAAGTGAGGGAAGGGAAGTATTGATAATTATACAATAATAAATAAGGGGTTTTGTGTGTAACTTTCCCTATTTTTATTCAAGTCAAGTTTGAAATGAAATGTCAATTGAATAGAATTTATTTGGTTTTTAGCAAGAAAGGTAAACACGAATATGTCGGACACAAAACCTAACTTTTATACAAATTTGTGTGATCTATTTAAATTTCTATGTATGTTGAACAAAATTTCCAAATTTGATATAAATATTAGTGTTCATATTAGTAAGGGTGAGTACCATTTTATTTTTATTTCCTTTTGAGAAAATCAATCATTTCAGTCCAAAATTAGTCATAGCGTACGTTGCTGTATTTAACAAAGTAACAACAATCAATTACGATAATTTCAGCGGAAAATTATTGAACATTTTGACATAAACTTTTATATTTGAAAAACTCATGATATTATTTATCAATCTTGAATTTGAATCCTTGAATTTGAATTTATGGATCTACAGATTTATTCTGCTACTTTAACGTCCATGTAAACAATCAATCAGCACAGCAGCATATGTAAATTGTCAAAGTGAAAAATTAATGAACTCTAACATGTCATTAAACTATGTACATCAAGACAATAATAATCATGCTTAGCAAATAAAAAAAGCTACCACTTAATCCAATCCAATTCATACAACACCACTTCACTCAAATATACAAAATAGCCAAAAAATCATAAAATTCTAATAAGCAATGAGATATCCATCTTCTCACAGATTACCTTCCAACACACCTTTCAGAAGATTCAATCCTTCTGCTGATATACTCCTCCGGACCCGACTCGGAGTGATTTCTATCCGTGGCGGAGGATCTTGTGAGAAACAAATCACTATAACTGTTAAGTTATCACACGTATTGCGCTTAAGTGCTTCCCTAACGAGTTCTCTTGAGCATCTCTCAGGATCATTGTGAAGCATCAACTCTTTCCTAGCCATAGTGACAGCAAATTGGCTGCTCATAACGTCCCATAAACCATCACAACCCATAATCAAGAACTCGTCGTCTTCTGTTAATAATGCCTCTTGCAACTCGGGTTCGGCGCTCAAAGGGCAAGCAGAGCCTTTAGAGCCCTTCATGTGCCAATCTCCCAAGGCACGTGAGACGGATAATTGGCCATTGAGGTAGCCGTCATATATGACTCCTCCTAGTTTTTCGATTCTAAGTCTTTCGGATGTGTAGTTAGGTTTATGGTCTTTCGACATTTCAATTGCTTTGCCTCGTTTACCGAGAACGGCTCGACAGTCTCCGGCATTGGCTACTACCATTTTTCTGCAGAGAGTAGAATTATGTTACATGTTATCCAGCATCAAGTCTCAATGCACAATTACACCAAGGTTGAGTTTGGATGAAAGATCTCGAATTTGAGAAAATGATTTGGAGGAAGAATTTCCCATGATTGCAAGTTTGCAACTTAGGTGGGGATTCAAAATCTACCATTATGATTGCAACAACAGCTGAAAATGAGTGCCGGAGTATTGGAATGCATTGTAACTTGAAATCATTCAAAAACAAGCTAAATGGACTTGTATGATTAATTCGAAATCCTCTGAGTCTTCAAATTTTTCAAAAAACAACCTAAGGGTTATTTACCGGGACCATCACAGAGGTTTGAACAATATTCAAACACCTCCCCTATAATATGTCTAATTACATTTTATCTCCTCTAAGGTTTGATGTCAGTTTACACACTCCCTACAATGCTATAAACCATAAACGAAAAAGACAACAAAACGAAGTATTTGCAACCCCCTCAGCATAACTATTTTGTGTGCATGGTAAATTTAGAACTCACTCAAGGTTTATCAAACTTGCAAAAGTACCCCTAAAGTGTCCTATATGCAAAATTATACTTGAGGTTTAATTTTGACACTTCCAAGTTGAGGAATCTTTTTAAGATTCCGGTAAAATATGCAAAGAAGATGAAAAAACTATAATTAGAAAAAAAAGAAAGATGAAAAACTTGTAGGTCACTTACCTTCCAGAAATGAATGCAGTTATTGCTGTCGTGCCAGATGATATGTCGAGGGAACTATCATTAGCAAATGCATAATCAGCTTTAAGAAATGCACTCTTGATTGCTTTTTCCAAACATGCAGGGAAAAAGGAGTCTTCAACTATATAGTTAAGAATTTTATTCCTGATGAACGATGCAGCATCTGTACCTCCATGACCATCAAATACCTGCAAAATAAAGAGTGTGATTTAATAAAAGCAGAATATAGGTAATTAGCATTAAAAAAAAAGTAGGAACTAGATATGAATTTAAAACTTGATGAACTTCTATTTTTGTCCAATAACTATGAGAAAAATCAATAATCGAGCAAATGTTTCAAATATTAAGGCCTAGAGCGGGATAGCAGAAATCTGAAGACTAGATATATACTGATCAAGTGCTATTTTCACATACAAATGCCTGTTGTTCATTGTTTGTGGTCAATCTTGACGTTGTAATTATTCACACTTCAATGAAGAGTAACGGAAACATTGTCAAAATTTAACTTACACACCCCGTAGAAAGCACCAGGTGAAGGGAAACCTCCAATATCGCCTAAATGTTGAGGCAAATTGTCTATGCAGATATGTTCGTCCTCCATGTACTGCTTAGGTCCTTTCTCAGCACAGCTTCCTGACCGGAAAATTGGTAGATAGCTTGATATTAAATCTGATGGCGATTTCACTCCAATATCAGAAGCCTTGTAAGTATAACCAGAAAGCATTAGCCTTTGCCCGGAATAATTGTTGATAAAAAAAGCAAACCCAAAACAAAAGATTTCTGATTCATTTCTAAGAAACAAAAAGAGCGTTTTTCCATGAAACTTTGAGTTCCGAATTTTCTTTTACTATTGTTATCAACTTGATAGCCAGGAATGGTGCAGTTGAGATATAATAATATATACATCCTAATTGGATTTAGACACACTATTATTATTAGAAAATTATGATGTTGATCTTAAAAACTAAAAAGTAGTAGTAGTTCAGAAGACCGTGAAATCAAGTACTTCCATATAATGAAAAATGTTTGACACAGGCTATTCAAGTTGAGGCCCAAATAAATCCTAAAGAAGAGATATTAATGCAGGCAATTAAGGGATAAAGAAAACAAATATAAAGACTGGGTTGCTAGATTAATGGAACTTCCTACTAAGAATCACTGAATTTACTTCTCATCAGCAACTTTTATTTCTAAACAGCATGCGGGTGCTCTCAAGGTACTTAAATTCCACATTTCTAAGTCCTTCCTAACACTACTGAGAATGAACCTTGCATACTAACATCAACAATAGCGTTCCAACATCATCTCGGCCTATATCTCAAGTGGTAATGCATCAAATATGCTCCAGCTTAGACGTTATTCCCATATCAACATTTCAATTCCAAAGCTAGAAGTCTGCTTTATTTTGCTCAGTTAATTCTCTTCATGTTCTTCATAAAAACACTCAAGTATGTGACCAATACTATCTAATTTTACATATTGCACCACATAAGGACATTAGGGTTAGAATTAATAAGCATCTCGTTTCCCCTTCAATCCATTTAATCTTCAGTCAGGAGCCCTAAAAAGAAGCAGGTACCATTTTTTTGAGAACAAAGAAGCAGTACTGGACAGTAATAACAATGGATTTTGGAGTCAGTTTTGATCCCAGAATGACAGAGGAATAAAAACAAAGAAAATGATTGGGTGTCAAGGATAAAAATTTGTTAATAAATTTCTCAAGGAAATAATAAGAATCTTGTTCAAGGCAAGCTCGACAAATGCTTTGAAATATGAAAGAAAAAGCGGAGGAGAAAGCTACCAAGATTTATTATTGATTTGGTGATTTTTACAATTACAAGTCCATGCCTATTTATAGGCAAATGAGCAACAAAGCACAACGAAAAATAGCAACACAATTTACGTCCTTTCCAATTTAGCAAACACCGCAAATACACTATCAATTAATATGCCTCAGTTTATTGTTACTTTAACCCTGTCAGTGCAATAATTATCATTATGACCTTTTTTGACACCCCTCCTTCATTTGTAATATGAATTTATTTTTGAATTGCGCCAACTTTTCTAATGTCACTGTTTGCAAAGTGAATGTGAATCTTGGGTGTTGTCAAATGTTAACGGAATATCTTGATTAATGATTTTCCAATAAAATGGTGATAAAAGTTCTATGTACTTCGTTCTTGCATAGACTACTAGACTTTCTCTCATGACAATGCAGACATACTATCAAAAAATATTGTTGTAGGGCTATTTCGTTTGGCAGCAAAATTGCAAGTATTATGGGTGCCAAAAATACCAAAGATGTGGGGATACAAAGAAAATTAGATTTCAGGGTCCGAGAAGGAAGTCTCAATGAGATTTTGATAATTTTGCCATGAAGATAATGAAATATTCACACTTTTTTTTTTGCAGAAGCGTAATATATTGCTTCCGTCAACACTGAGTGTGAAGCAGTTTGGCTTCAACGAACTCTTGCAAATTTGCATTAAAAACCAAATTGCGCTACGACTAGATTTTTTCAACACATCTACTATTGAAATGGCAAATTATCCAATATCCCATTCAAGGACAAAACACATCAAACTTTATCACCATTTTATCAGGTGATTCAATTGACCTTCATCAACATATAGTAGCAATATGCAGATTCACTTACCAATAGGTGACATCAGAAAAGTGAGAGCAATAAAACAAATTCACATTACTTGGGTGTCAAAAAAGGAAATAGTTAGTAATGTGAATCATTTTAATGGTATGTTCAAGTAATAATAACTGAAGTACTACATAATAATAACTGAAGTACTTAAATTGATAGTTAAATAATGGTCTTTGCCAAATTTGAAAAGAAGTGAGAATGTGTTCAATTTTTCTTTGTTATCTTTGTCTCATCATTTCCCTATAAATAGGCATGGACTTTGTATTGTAAGATCACGAACTCAAGAAAAATTTTAGTAGCCTTTTCTTCATTTCTTTGTTTCATCTTTCCAAGCATTTCTCTTGTTTGCCTTGTGCAAGATTCTTATTATTTGGTTGACAAATTGACTATTATTCAAACTCAGAATCCATCGGATACACCATCCAGAATAAACAAGTGGTACCCAACAACGTGGTGTCATGAGTGGTGCTTGTAATGAATGTGTGCACAGAAAACAAAGAAGCTAGAATCCTTACTGATGATCAAGGCTTTTACAATGATTACATACGTCCATTTAGTCCTGATATTCTTACAATGCTTGGCAGACTATTTCAAATTTACATTTTCAGAGAAGATCCTTTAAAGAGGGATTTGGTCTCTTGGTCCAAAATCATTTAAGTTCCTTCGAAAGTAAGAATCATGTAGAACGCGCATGAAATTTTGTCAGCTTTAGAAATTCTTTCTATTGGCATTTTCTCATACTGAAGGTAAAATTTTGTCCTCCCCTCCACCCAAAAGAAAATGTAGTTTATTATTTTGGCATGAATAAGTCTTTGTCAAAACCACCAACAGTGCAGTGGTAGTTTCATATAAGATAATATAGAAATGGAAAGAAATAGGCAACATATAATCTCAGAAACTTTAAATAGAGGAAACTTTAGCTTCCAATCAAGAAGTAAATTAATAAATGAAAGAGTATAAAGTTCATTATCAGACTTCATAACTGCATGATTTCACAGATAAAAACTGTAGCACCAAATGCATCACACATGGCCCCTCTTGGCCACAAGAATGGAATAATGATCAAATGAAACAAGCTTCAACATATGCAAAACACCAATATATCTAACTGCAACTGCATATCAATCTCATAAGTTATACTTGATTAGGTACTTGAAACAAACATTTTCTGAAAAGGAATCCTTGAACTAAATACAAGAAGTTAAGAGGCAACATGATACTTCGATAAAACCAAAGCATTCGAAAACTAAAAAAAGATGACTCACCAAATCTGAGGGTGAAACTAATGTAGTGGTGCTGATAGAATGGCGCACGACCGAAAGATGGCGTGGCGGTTTACCATTCGATGCGTGCTTCAATTCATCGGAGATTTCGTCTTTCACAACAGAAACTTCAATCTTTTCCATACTAGTACTATATCCACTTTCTACTACATTAGTGAGGGGAAGCGAAAAATCAGTCCCTGCAGCCATGCTCCTTGGTAAACATCAACTTCGAATTCCTTTAACGAGATGAATACACTCGGAAGATCCAACTTTGACACGACTACACTAATCCCAGATGGGGTGGAATATTACCACCAATTACGTTAAATGCACTATTATGAAATTGCCCAAAAAGAAAACCTTAATCAAGATCAACTAATTAACTCCGCTAAAGAAAACAAAAAAGTCCCTCGATCTGAAAATCAACTAAGATCCTTAATTTAAATGAGGACAAATAACAAAAATACATAAATCAACTCAACCGATCAGAACCTGCCAAACTACTCCAACCCTAGATCAAATTCCATACCAAATCCACGACCTTCAATAAACAACAAATCACAGAGAAAGGAATTCACGAGCCACACGAAAAGAATACAATCAAAGCCAACAGATCAAAATCCAGGTCGAAAAACGTTTTTTTTTTAAAAAAATAAATATAAATTACAGCGTCAAAAATCCAATATTTATTATCAAGAAATAGAAATGGAATCTATTTGTAATATTAGAAAATTCCTTTTTAAAACAGACAGAAAAAAAAAAAAGGCAGAAATTTTGAAGTAAAATTATATGTGATTGGTAATGGAAATGATCAAAAGAAAAGCTGCGAAATTTTGTTAAATTCGATGCTGTTGGTTTTCTGACCGGCGATTGCAGGTGCCACGTGGCGTGTATCGGTTGGTTACTTGAGTTAAAGTCTAGATGGGCATCTGCAAATGCTTCCCGACCGTGGATTAAAAATGGACGGTTGGGATATTGAGGAATCATTTTCTGCCTTTTCGCGGGTTTGGGAGGCAGCCGCATTGGATTCTTGAGGACACCTTTCGGCTTCTTATTGGCTACCATGGCTTTTCGGCTAAGATGAAACCTTTTCTTCACTTTCTAAACACACGGAATACATTCCACTATTTCTTTTTTATAATTAGATATTTTCGTATTAAATCCTATTAATTTTTATTTATGACATGAAAAATGAACACTTCCAAAATGAAATTGTCATATGGGAGCGGATGGTTAACGTTTTCTCGTGTGTCATCTTGTTTTATAAATTAGCGGTCGTAGCCCGCGGCCGGTGCCGCACACATAAATTTATAAAACAATTAGCGGTCGTAGCCCACGGTACTACGCACATAAATTTCTTTAACAGCAAATTAATATTGATAAATGTATTACATTGTTAGAAATTTATTTACTGACAAAAAAGAGATATTTGCACTAAAGGTGATGAATTTCATATCTGTTTACACATAAAATAAGTTGGGCCCATATTCGAATGAAAGCCCAACAAGAATAATCAAAATAAAATAGATGGGCCTATAATTAAGCCCAAAAAATCTGAGACGTTTGGATGCTCGAAGGAAGCCATGGGCCGGTTTGAAGGCTGCAAATAAAGTTAAATAAGAGTAGGCCCAAGATTAGAAATCAACCCAAACCAGGCGCCAAATTGAGGAAAATTTATAAAGGAAGTCAGCAGCAGTTCCCTGAAGAGAAGGAGACGTGGAAATTATGGGAGAAGAAGAGCATGTATAAAGGAGAGAAGATCGATAAGAATACGACATCAACACCCAGACAAACTCTGCAGTTTCTTCATTTCATTAGGAGTAAAAATAGAGTAATTGTAGCTCTTTAGGAGTAATTAGATTTAGTATCTTATACTTTCTTAGTTAGCAATAGTTTCAGTAGCACTCGAAGATTTGTAACCTGATTATATTCAAGTATTGCAATAGAAGTAATTCAGACGAATAATTCTTCATGGAGATATAATTTATATTCAAGCTTTTAGCACTTATTAATTGCTTGTGATTCTAATATATTTCTGCACTTCTCGAAGGTTTAAGTACAAATTAATAATAGTTAAGTCATAAACCACCATTAGCAAATATAAGCAGGGGTTAGGAGATAATTTTAGGTTGTGAATTATCAAGGGGCTTGGACCGACGATTCGAAATCCTTCCCTATTCCAACTTGTTTTTTATCTCGAAACAAATTTTTGGCGACCACAGTGGGAGTAGTCGATTTTCACTTCCACAAACCCATTATAAGATGTCAGAAGATTCTTCTAAAGAAGAACTCAATGATGATCTCGAGACACAACCCACTACTACAGAAATGACCTATTACAGCGGTTTTTTTTTACCTATTACAGCGGTTTTAACCGCTGTAACAGGTACCGCTATAATTGGTTAGACCAATTACAGCGGTTCCGAAAAAAACCGCTATAAAAAATACACCTATTATAGCGGTTTTTCAAAAAACCGCTATAATAGGTGTATTTTTAATTTTTTTAAATTTTTTTTCTTGCTGTACTGTACAAAATTTATTGTAACCAGCTTCCCACAAGCTCAAAATTCAACACACTAACACAACAAACCATAAAATCAATTTAACAGAAACAACAAACGTGAAACCCAAAATTAACTTCACCAAATCAAATAATCATCTCTAACAACAAAAACCAACAAATGTATTGTTCCAATTCGCATAATCTCCAACAAATCAAATTTTACGTATAATCTCCAACAACTGATAACGAGTTTACAATCAATTAAATACAACAAATCAAATAAAAATTTACAACAATTTTCAACTTACACCATACCAAAAGCGCATTGGAAAATGTATTGTGCCAATTCGCCACGTACTTCATCAAGTTGCTCTATAGAGTAAGTGACGTATTGACAATCAGGAAAGTACTGCACGATAGAGATTGAAAACACAACAAAGGTTTAATAACTTATAAAGGGAAATTAGAATTTGATGATGAGTATTAATTAGAATTATGCATATCGCTGGTGGGATTGTAGATTCTCCGTGGCTAATAATATCTTTCATGAATTTCATAACAAAGAAGCCACAATCTTTGTCGTTTAACTGCATGGGGCACTACAAAATTGAAATCAAAAATTGTATTAGAACAATAACGTTTATACGAATAATCTCTCGAAAATATAAAATTACACTAACCTTTATAGAAGTCCATTTACAGGCCATTTTTTTGGATTTGGCCTTTTGGGTGTTACGATTTGCACGAGACATCAACACAGCACTGTTAAAAACATCAAAAAACAAGGAAAGATGTCAATATCAAGCAAATATACATGTGAAATCTAGGAAGATATATACACTTTAAAATTAATATTAAATATAATGAATACATTGATTGAATGAAAAACTTACTGATTCATTGTTTCTTTCATATCAGGTCGGTTCTTCGAATCAATGTGCAAAAAATCCAGATAATAAACGATCTCTTTAATTGAATCAATCACAAGCAACACCCAATGTCCCCTAAATTACAAAAGCATTCAAAAGATATGTTCAAAATTAGTTTTGCGTACGTAACAAATTTTACAAAATAAAGTTGGGTATTTAGTAACTCACACGGTGTTGTAAGGTGCAATAAACAACTTCCCATCTGCGCAATCTTTCATGGCATTTGTTATATATTGCGCTTGTACGATACGCTGAGAGGGAGCAAATACCTGCTCCCGCAGCTATAGTATGTGGGCTAAGGAACCCGAAATTATTTGTTTTCTCTTCGAGGACCACGTACTTAGCCCACAAACACCTAAATTGAGCATAAAATAAATTTGAACAAGAAAATAAACATAGTTCAAATTAATGCAGTAAAATAATTTAAAAACTAACTTTTCTTAATTCATATTTAAAAACTTACTTGATGTAAACTGAAATGATAGAGACTCCTATTTGTTCTTTGCGCAAAAAATGACAAATCTCCTCCCGTCCAAGATACTCTTGATAGGGTTCGTTATTATAGATTGCCTCGAGAATGTCTATAGCGATCAATTGTTCAATAGGCATTATTTGCAGGTACCTTTCAAAAGTTACAAGTGGCTAAGGGAGTTGATCAGCTGTTACGTCTACTGCTCTGTCATCTTCACGTGAAGGGTTGGCCAGAGGAGGTGTTCGTTTGACAGCTGAGTGCTTCGTCATCTCTGATTATGTTTTCCAACTGATGATTTGGATTTTCCAACAGACTATTCAAGCAAAGAAAACCAACGTGAATGTTACAAACCAAAGTATATTTAGTAACCTTAAACAATTGTTATAATTTATTAATGGCTATGTATTAATAATTACATACCGATGCATCACTGACAGTGACAAGACTCTTAGGCCAAGCAACAATGTATCCCACAGCCTCAGAAACTGTGAACACTCCTTCATCAGCGAGAGGGACTGGTAGGGGTGCAATATCTTCAATTGCAATGTCAATCATCACTTTCACAAGGTGGGTGGGTAATGGAAGTGTATGCAGCGTTCTATCATCTGGTCGATTGTACATTTGTCCTTTAGCCACCAAACGATAAGACGGTGTTGAAAGTGACAATTGACATGGCGCCACAACCTACATATATAAAATATATATATATATATATATATATATACCATTATATTAGAAAAATTTGTGTATTTTAATGAATTGCAAGTTATATGATCACTTAATAATTTCATATCATTACCTGAGAAAGGTTCTTAACTGGATCTGGGCAGCTATCTTTCAAAGAAACCGCCTCATCTTCATGTGGCTGCTGCGACCCAGACGCCTTATGCTCGTCAAACTCACGTCGCAATGAGGATAGTGATGCAGTGAGCATGTGCACCATGTTTTTCAAGTTATCAATCTCCTCATCTTTAGAAGGCTTTTTGTCAATAAAATAGTGTTTTTGTGATACCCCAAAGCCTACTCCCCTAATGCGACCCGAATGCTCCTTCTTGTTAAGAGCTTTAGCCAATATATCATTCCGGATCCTCTCGCTTCCACTATTGCTACACTCCTGTAATAATACATTTAAAAATTAGTGAACTTTGCTCTTATAAAAAAATTCAAAAAAAAACATACAACACATGATATAGCTAAAATTGCAAATAACTCACAATTTCATGCACTACTCTTTTAACATTGACATTATCAATGTTATGCTGGCTGTCAGAATGTGCAATCCTCTACACGAGTGCTCGTGTCACGTCTGAGGGGTCTGACCCAGCTTCCTTTCTTTTTTCCATCTATATTATGATTAAATATATATATATATATATTAACAAGAAATTTTTATTAGAAAACTTGTAATGATTCACTGTTAAACGAACTACATACCTCAATTTGCTCCAGTTGAGCATATCCAACACGTGATTTCCTATAGGGATATTCAGGGTCCTTTGCTCTTTCTTGATTGTCCCTACTTAATTTCTGTTCATTACATAATCAAAGCATTAGTCAATGTTCATATAAACACAATATGCAACAAATGAAATTGTAAATTAAAATAATTACCAGGAAAGGTTCACTTTTCCGTATATGTAAAAACGCTGTCCAATCTTCTTGAGATATATTATATTTTTGGGGTGGGCTGGAATTAATATTCCCATTATCATCCTCTACCCACACTCTGCTCAAGAAGCTCCTGAAGTTTCGCGCTAGCTTTCCAGCTTCGGCCATGACAAATTTGTGTCTACTTTCGTCAATATCAAAGGTCAACTATGAAAAACAAACAACAAAGTATATATGAAATTATAATTTTGAGAAAATTGAATAAACAAAAAATACATTAACCAATTAATTAGAAACATGATAATAACCAACTTACAGCTATTTCATTCCAAGTTGCTGATTTTGTTACTTCCGAGACGTGTTGCCAATCACTGATGGTAATCGGCACCCTGTCACGAGCTATGACTCCAATGTAACCAACAAATGTTGATTTATTTGGGTCAATTGGTTGGCCATTCCGATTCCAGCCGACTGGTAGCTTTAACCCTTTACTTCTGGCATTTATGACTTTTTTCATTGCAGTGATACCTCTACGTATCTCACTTTCAACACGTTTGTTTGTAGCAGTCCTAGAATCCATCGACCTACAGAAGCCAAAAATACAGAATTTAGATTCATATACCAAATATATAGTACCAAGTAACGCCACCATTATTTTAGAAAAAATTCGGCAGAGTAACGACGCAAATTTTTTTACCAAGTTCTCGACTTAATCTTCCCCCAAAATTGCGAATAAAAAAACCAATCGATCAATTCTTTCACAAAACCAATCAAATTTCACAAAACCATAAATGCATTAAACGATGTCAACAAAACAACACATATTGATCCAATCACGATACATAATCAAAATACATATCAACAAACACGCTATACTCATGATATGTATTCAAATAATAATACTCGTTATCATATAGAGAGAGCGAGAGAGAAGAAGCTTACGGTGGTGGTCGTGGTAGTGGTGAAGGGGGCGGTGGTGGTCGTAGAGGAGGAGGAGAGAGCGGCTGTGGCTGTGGCGGTGGTGGCGGTGGCGCCGGTATACAATATCGACCTACAAAAGCCAAAAATACAGAAGTTAGTTTCATTATGCAACAACATAATTTTTCAATTCATAAACTAACAAGAGACGCCCTGACTCATACACTAACAAGTGCTTATATGAAGAAAAGTTTAGGAAATAAGTATATCATATAATTATCACATAAGTTCAAATACCTTTCATCGTTTTCTTTTTGTCGTTGACTTAGTAGTCTTTTGCTTCCCCCCCAGTATGACCCTTTTGTTTAGTACGTCGACGAATAGATGGATTAATCCATATCCCCTCTTGGTGATCTTGTCGCATATACAATTCATCATCACTGATATCCAAGTCACCATCACTATCAGTGGCTTGTGAATCACGTAAGATAGGATTTTCTCCATCATCATCACTATATGAACTATCATCCTCCATACAAGTATTTTTGTTTGCCGATAAAACAATTGACCACCTCTTATCAATAGGATCGGTGACAAAAAACACTTGCGTAGCTTGTGATGCCAAAATGAAAGGTTTATCTTTGTAACCCACCTTCTCAAGGTCTACTCGAGTGAAGCCTATTTCACTATTATAGACACCATTTTTATTGGCAGCCCACCTACACCCAAATACAGGCACCCGAAACCAACTATAATCCAGCTCCCATATATGTTCAATCACCCCATAATATGATAAATGAGCATAGATAGGGTTATTATCTCTCGCACTTGAGATATGCATTGCTTGAGCTACAAGACTCACCCCACTATTCTGCATTGTACTTCGTTCATCTTGGTCTTTTGTATAGAATGTGCGACCATTTACACGATAACCTGAATGACAAAATACAAGTCTGCCCGGTCCCATCGACAACCATGCCAATTTATCTGAAACTGAAAGTGGATTCTCGTTCTGTTTCTCGTGAATATGCTTTCGGAACCAATCAAAGAAACTCTTATTATGCTCTCTTGAAATCCAACTCTCATTTTTATTTGGATTTAATCTCCTAAGTTGATCCTTGTGCTCTTGAACATATGGCTCAACCTCATCGGTGTTGTGGAGCACATATAGGTGTGCCTGATCCCTTTGTGTGCAAGGAACACTAACTAATTGTTTTCCAAGTACGCTTTTTCCTTCTGTTCTCCCTCCCACAACATGAGACTTTGGAAGCTCTGCAACGTTAGAATCTTTCAGATATTCTGTGCAAAATGTAATCGCTTAATCAACTATGTACCGTTCAACAATGCAACCTTCCGGTCTACTACGATTTTTCACGTAGCCTTTTAATACCTTCATATAACGCTCAGCCGGATACATAGATCTCATAAAAGCCGGTCCACATAGTTGTGTCTCTCTAACCAAGTGAATAGGTAGATGAGTCATTATATCAAAAAACGCTGGTGGAAAATACATCTCAAGCTCGCACAAAGTGATGGCAATTTGTTTCTGAAGTGCAGGCAATTGTTCAGGATCAAACGCCTTGCTCCACATTGCTTTGAAGAAGAAACATAATGAGGTTATAGTTTCTCTCACCTTTTTTGGCAAAATGGCCCGTATAGCAATTGGTAGCAAATGATCCATGATCACATGCCAATCGTGAGTTTTCATGTGCTTTAGCTTCAAGTCCTTCATTGATACAAGACTGCTAATGTTTGAAGAATACCCTTCTGGAACTTTCACTCCATTAAGAAACTCACATAATGCAATTTTTTCTTTCCTGGATAGAGTGTGAGCTGCTGGAGGCAAATAAGTACGTATTCCCTTATTTGTTGGTGCCAATTTTTCTCTTATCTTCATTTCAACCAAGTCTAACCTTGCCTTTACGCCATCTTTTGTCTTTCTGGGCACATTTAGAAGTGTACCAATGACACTATCAAATAAATTTTTCTCAATATGCATAATATCAAGAAAATGTCTAACATGTAAAGACGTCCAATACGGCAACTCAAAGAAAATTGACCTTTTTTTCCACCCAGTTTTTGCAAGCCCACCTGCAAAAGTCTTTCCAAATTTAATCTCCAAGTTTTTTATATTCTCAAACACTTCTTCACCAGTCAATCACTTCTTCACCAGTCAATCACTTAGGATCTCGGCCTTCTTCTATATTCCCATTAAAGGCTTTTTTCCACCGATGATATCTATGGTTTCGATTTAGCCATCTCCGATGCCCTTGGAATGCATATTTCTGAGAGTGTGTCAATCGATATTGATCTGTACTCTTGACACATATGGGGCATCCACATTGGCCATGTACACCATATCCCTCGAGGTTTGCTCTTGCCGGAAAATCATTGATTGTTCCAAATAACATGACTCTGAGATTGAAATTTTTTTCTCTGAACCCGTCATATACTTGAACACCGGTCTCCCACAATACCTTCAAATCCTCAATTAAAGGAGCCAAGTAGACATCTATATCATTTTCAGGTTGTTTCGGCCTAGAAATGAGTATAGGCATCATTATATGTTCTCGCTTCATGCATCGCAATGGGGGGAGGTTGTAGATCATCAAAATCACCGGCCATGTACTATGTGAGCTACTTTGCAAGCCATGAGGGTTCATGCCATCTGTAGCCAATACAAGGCGAAGGTTTCTTGATTCTTCACCAAATTCAGGGAAATCATCATCGATCTTTTTCCATTGAGGAAAATCTGAGGGGTGTCGAATCTTGTCATCTTCAATCCTTTCTTCAAGCCTTCTATCAGCATGCCATGTCAAGTCCTTGGCTAACTCTTTACTACTGTACATGCGCCTAAATCGTGGTATTATGAGCAAATACCACATGGTTTTGACAAGAGCAGATCTGTTCTTCTTGTACCGCGAGGCGCCACATTTCGGACAAACCTTCGATGATGCATAGTCAGTTCTAAACAATATGCAATCATTGAGACAGGCATGTATCCTCTCATATCCCATGCCAATTGAGGTTAACATCTTCTTAGCCTCATAAGTACGATTAGGTAACACATTATCCTCGAGTAGCATGTTTTTTAATAGATCAACTAAGTCTGTGAAACTCTTATCACTCCGCCCATTGTTGGCTTTTAACTTGTAGAGGTTTAGGACTGCTTTCAATCTTGTGAATTTACTACCACTATACAGTGGTGTCTTTGAATCACTTGTCAAATTGTCAAACATCTTGGGACAATTTCGTAAATCCTCCTCAATCACATTTGTCATCTCCTCCAAACGATCAGGCTCATAATCATTCATGTCCAAATCCCGCGATCGATATGATGTACCACCCAAATCATTTGAGGTGACACTGCTCTCACTGTGTCTTGTCCAATGTGTGTAGCTTTTATCAATTCCATTACACACCAAATGATCTTCCAATTCGCGTGGACTAATTCTCTTTCCAAAACAACAACGTAAACACGGGCAACTGATTCTAGTTCGATCTGATGCATGCTCAATCGCAAAATTGATGAATTCTTTCACCCCTTTCTCATATTGCTCCGACATACGATCCGCTAATATCCAACTTCGATCCATCTTGATTCTGAATTAATTAAATTAAACAATTTTAATATCACTTCATAGTTGAATTAATTAAATAATTTTTATTCTAATTTAATTCCCATTATTCTAGAAAAAATTCGGCAGAGTAACGACACAAACTTTTTTACCAAGTTTTCGACTTAATCTTCCCCCGGGTGGCCTGGGTTGCAACCAACAAAATTCGGAACTTACGATCCTCTAAAATTCAATTTCGATACATCCATCTTGATTCTTAATTAATTAAATTAAATAATTTTAACATCAGTTCAGTTGAATTAATTAAATTATCAAAATTTTAATTTATTTCCCATTATCCTAGAAAAAATTCGACAGAGTAACAACGCAAAAATTTCTACCAAGTTCTCGACTTAATCTTCCCTCAAACTTGCAACCAACAAAATTCGCATCTTTCAACCACAACAAACCCAACATTCTAATCTTTCACCCACAACAAACCCAAAATGTCCACATTATATAATTCACAAAACCCCCATTTAACATAACATATATATAACAACAATCAAGAAATTAACATATAACCCACATTATATAATTCACAAAACCCAATTAACATAACATATATATATAACAACAATCAAGAAAGTAACATATAACCCACATTATATAATTCACAAAACCCCAATTAACATAACATGTATATAACAACAATCAAGATATTAACATATAACCCACATTATATAATTCACAAAACCCTAATTAACATAACATGTATATAACAACGATCAAGATATTAACTTATAACTCACATTATATAATTCACAAAACCCCTAACAACAATCAAAATATTAACATATAACCCTAATTTCATAACATATATAAAATATACACAACATATATAAACACACACACACACATATATATATATATAAGTACATACCTACAAAGTGAGAGAGAGTCAAGAGAGAGACGAGCGGCGTCGGGTGGCGGCGGTATAAGGTGTTGGTGGTGGCGGTATATGGTGGGTGTGGTGGTGGTGGGGCCGATATATGTGGTGTGTGTATATATATATATATATATATATAGCTAGAGATATAGAGTAGTAGAGAGAGAGAGAGAGAGAATAATGGTGGTGGGCGGTGCCAGCGTAACTGGTAGTGGTGGTTGCGGCGGTGGGAGTGGCGGCGGTGGTGGTGGAGGAGGTGAGTGAGAGAGAGAGAGATGAGTGAGAGAGAGAGATGAGTGAGAGAGAGAGTTGAGAGAGAGAGAGAGGGTCGTCCGAATTGGGGGAAAAATGGGGGGGGGGGGGGAAAGGTTTTAATTTTTTTTTTTTAAAAGCGGTTTTCCAATAAACCGCTATAATTGACCAGATACAGCGGTTTATTGGAAAACCGCTATAACAGGTCCCCGGCGAAACCCTATTACAGCTGTTCACCAAAAAACCGCTGTAATAGACCCCTCCGTTCAGCGGTTTTCTAAAAACCGCTGTAATAGGTGCGCTGTAATAGTGTATTTTTGTAGTAGTGACCTGTGTCGAGACACAGAATTCGAGCAGATAAAATGTATGAACAATTTGTTAAACTCATGAAACAGACTTTAATAGGTGCTCGAGAGGATCAACGGAGGGGATTTAATGATCAATACTGGGCATTGGCTCAAGAGTTTGCTCAGATATTCACAGCAATAGTACAAGATATTGCTATAAGTACCCAAGAGGGTCTTGCTAGAGAAGTTACTCGAGTTATAACCGAGTTGGGGGAAATATTTAATCAGAATTGTGATGCATTCTCAAGGATGATAACTGCCTAAGTAGTAACTGCTCTCGAACCTTTAATTGAAAAACATAACACTTTACTAGAAAAAGTGTCTCAGATAATATCAGTGGAACCTAGAAGTCGAACAAGGCAATTCAACTTAGGGGAAGCTCCACCAGGTTATCCTAAGGAAACCAGGAATAGAAATAGCCATTTTGAAATTGGCAAAACATCAAACCCTTCTCCTATAAATGAATCGAATTTTGTGAACCAACAAGGACTTGGGGGGCAGGCAGGAATAGGACAGCAAGGTTTTAGTCAAATCCCTCATCCACATTCGAATAATCCCCAAACTCCTAATGCGAATCAATTCCAACCCCAACCTTTAAGGCCACCTTTTGCTACTCCACTAGTTGGTTATGGATAGGTGCTTGCAGGGTATCCTATTGGTAACACTGGTTTTGGTAATTTCGAAACAACTCCAGGTGTTGCCCAAGGGCAATATCCTGGGGGGCAAAACCAAAGACAAGGACCAGCATATCCAGGAGTTTCGAATACTCTTTTTGCTATGGGAAACCATAACTTCCCTGGAACACAAACCAATCAAGGAGTTTCTCTTGTCCCAAATAACTTCCAAATGCCATATATAGGGGGGCAAGCTGTGCCCAATGCATTTATGGGAAGATATATGGGAAGACAGTTCCAAGATCTTTTTCAAGATCAAATCGAAATGATCATTGAAAGGATGTACGGACCCGGATTTCGAAGAAATCATAGATTGATTCCTGGAAAACCTTATCCAGATTGGATAGACCAAGATTTTCCTTTTCCTTGAAATTATAAAATTCCTTACTTCACTTTGTTTTCGAGAGATGACCATATTTCTGCTTTAGAACATCCGTCAAGGTTTACTTGCCAATGTCAAGAGGCCCCTGACCAAGAATTTCTTAAATTAAGGCTTTTTCTTAGTTCATTAACAGGATCGGCCTTTAATTGGTATGTAAGTTTGTCCCTAAACTCAATACATAGTTGGGACGAGATGCAATTCCAGTTTCAAAACCGTTTCGCTTGAACAGATCCAGGGATCTCGATGAGTGATCTTGCCAAAATTAGGCAAAATATTGGGGAATTGGTCGAAGAATTCCTAGCATGTTTTAAGAAAGGTAAAGTTAAATGTCACCTCAATTTACCTGAAACTGAATTTGTCCAGTTAGCCTAACAAAATATGTCTTTCGAATATAGGCTAAGGTTCAATCGTATGCCTTTAGCTCATTTTAGAAGTTTGGTCGAAAGTGCTATAAGATATGAAAATATGCTCAAAGAAGAAAGGAATAGAAAACACCAAGGCTTTAATGCCTTCGAAATAGGAACTCCATGGGTATTCGAGGAAGCCTATGAAGTTGACTTAGCATAATTTGTAAAAGGGTCCCCTTATCAGTGTGGAGCTCTCGAAAAGAAAGACTGTATGGCTACCGGGTCATTACAAACGAAAAAAGAAAAGAAATATACTTTTGATGTAACAAAAACTGAGCAAATCTTCGATTGGTTACTCGCGAATAAGAAACTAAAATTTAAAGGAAAACACAGAATTCCTTCGAAATCTAAAATAAAAGAAAAATCATAAATGACATGATGCATTTTCACATGACATGAATGATTGCATTTTATTTTGAAATCTGATTCAAGAAAAGATAGACTCGAAAGATCTCATTTTTTCTGATATTAAAAAAACTAACATAGATGAAAAACCATTTCCTGTTATGAATCTCGAAATTAACACTCTTGAATGTTCTATTTCTCAGGTCACTATCGAAACCAAGGTGGCAATAAGGACTTTCAACCGTCTAATTGATGAGGGAATTCTGACTTTCCCCAAAGTCAAGGACGAAGGGCTCGAAGGGATATGCAGGTGGCACATGAACACCCTTCACACCACTGATCAATGATAATTCTTTAGGCGTTATGATTTTTTGGATGAAACAATGCAGCCATTAATGAGGATGGAACATTTTGCCACCATTGGGTGCCCTCGAAATGCCAAAGGATTCCTTTGAAGAGACGTGTCATTTAATACACATGAATTCGAAACATCCATATGTATTAAGGGGGCATTTGTTTACACATAAAATAAGTTGGGTCCATATTCGAAGAAAGCCCAATAGGAATAACCGAAATAAAATAGATGGGCCTATAATTAAGCCCAAAAAATCTGAGATGTTTTGGATGCTCGAAGGAAGCCATGGGCCGGTTTGAAGGCTGCAAATAAAGATAAATAAGAGTAGGCCCAAGATCAGGAATCAACTCAAACCAGGCGCCAAATTGAGGAAAAATTAAAAAGGAAGTTAGCAGCAGTTCCTTGAAGAGAAGGAGACGTGGAAGTTATGGGAGAAGAAGAGCATGTATAAAGGAGAGAAGATCGATAAGAATACGGCATCAACACCCAGACAAACTCTACAGTTTCTTTATTTCATTAGGAGTAAAAATAGAGTAATCGTAGCTTTTTAGGAGTAATTAGATTTAGTATCTTATACTCTCTTAGTTAGCAATAGTTTCAGTAACACTCGAAGGTTTGTAATCTTGATTATATTCAAGTATTGCAATATAATTAATTTAGACGAAGAATTCTTCATGGAGGTATAATTTATATTCGAGCTTTTATCACTTATTAATTGCTTGTGATTCTGATATATTTCTGCTCTTCTCGAAGGTTTAAGTACAAATTAATAATAGTTAAGTCATAAACCACCATTAGCAAATATAAGCAGGGGTTAGGAGATAATTCTAGGTTGTGAATTATCCAGGGGCTTGGACCGATGACTCGAAATCCTTCCCTCGTCCAGTTTGTTTTTTATCTCAAAACAATATCATGTCATATATTTGTACCATAGAGAGCATTAATTTCAAAATTTACATACTCGAATTAACATTAATGAATACTAGCGGTTGTGACACACGTTCCCTGCCCGCATAATTCCCTTGCATGTATCAATTGGAATGAATCTTTTAAAACTAATTGTAATTAAAATAGATTAAATAATGTGTAATTCTAACAAGAATAACATATTTATTTATTGGTGTACTCGGTGAAGTGGAAATGAGTATTATGTTTCATCTATGTTGCACAGACACGGACACGGACACTGCACGACACAGACACGGGACATGTCAATTCTTAAAAAATTAGGACACGGACACGGCTCGGACACGTCTGCCCATATTTATATATATATATATATAATATGTTATAAACTTATGGGTAATTGAACACCTATTAGACAATAATCAACAATTCAACAACTTATTAATAACAATCTATATATATATATATATATATTCACTATTTGTATATGAGCAACCTATTTTTACACAAAATAACAACTTATTAATGACAATGCTTCTGTAAACTATAAAACTTCATCTATATATAATTACATATATATATATATATATAAATACATTTATATTAAAAATATAAAACAAATGCAAAAAATCAGTCCGAAGTGTTCTGGCCGTGTCCGTGTCCTGTCCTGTCCGTGTCCGTGCCTTGTCCGTGCCGTGTCCTAGTTTTATTTAATTATTTTTAATTCTAGACACGCCATTGCCGTGTCCGTGTCCAACGTGTGTCGGACACTGCACAGGGTGATTTTTACGCGTGTCCGTGCATCATAGTGTTTCATCAAAGAAATTTGGTAGCGAAATACTGTGAATATTTTCATCACTTACTGTGGTGTTTTATTATTTAAAGGTTCTTATTCATTTTCAAGGGACATAGTGTAGAGCCCCAATTAACAATTTCGTAGCACAAATCGAGAAGACCTGTGTCGAGTTTTGTTGACCAATTACTTCATCAACCCCATGAATCATTTAGGGTTAATTATACACTAACTACCCTTCTTATTTAGTGTAATTACAATTCAATCCACTTATTTTTAACACATAACAAAAACTCCCCTCTTAGTGTAGAGCCACAATTAACAATTTCGTAGCACAAATGAAGAAGACCTGTGTCGAGTTTTGTTGACCAATTACTTCATCAACCCCGTGAATCATTTAGGGTTAATTATACACTAACTACGCTTCTTATTTAGTATAATTATAATTCAGTCCACCTATTTCTAACACATAACAAAGACTCCCCTCATAGTGTAGAGCCCCAATTAACAATTTTGTAGCACAAATCAAGAAGACATGTGTCGAGTTTTGTTGACCAATTACTTCATCAACCCCATACCCATAGCCGTCAGCTCAATGAATCATTTAGGGGTTAATTATACACTAACTATCCTTCTTATTTAGTGTAATTACAGTTCAGTCCACTTATTTTTAACACATAACAAAGATCCCCCCTCTTATAGTAAAACATCACAATCGCCCCCTTCCATAAAAAAACTAACACACTCTACTAACACCATCAAATAGTATTTTTTAAATTTCTCTATTTTGCTCTTGAGGGGTAATTTTTCATATTAAAGAGAATATAGATGTAATTTTTAATTTGGTCTTAAATAAAATAAATAATTTCGTAAAGATTTATTAACATTTTGATAATGAAGTGCAAATTTGATTTATGTCAATTGTATTATCTTTTAAAAAATGAAAACATATACCGATTTTTGGTTTATTTTAGGAGCAATATCACAATTCAATGCAGATGAATCCAAATTAGTAAGTTGACAAAAGTGTAACTTTGACTAGCGATCGTTGGTCAGAGGGGGTAAATATAAGGTTTTATTATAAGAGGGGGGGTTGTGAATGTAAGGTTTTATTATACGAGGCGGGTAAATGTAAGATTTTATTATAAGAGCGGGTGTTTGTTATAGGCCACAAATAAGTGGATTGAAGTGTAATTACACTAAATAAGGGGTGGTTAGTTTAACTAACCCAATCATTTATTCGTCAAACTTCAACAATGTGTTGATCAAAATCATGAACAAACTGAAAATGCAACAAAAGGATGAGGAATTTTTGGGGTGAGAATGAACTCTATCCTTAACACGAAATTGCCCCGGATATAGGTGGTACCGACTTTGACAAAACGTGTCCCAAGATACAACGAAAAATTTCTAAAAATTGAACCACTTCAATATTAGAAAACAACGAACTTTCATTTTCTACTTAAATCTCGAGAAAGGATGAATATATGAAGAACACAAGAACACTAGAAAGAATTTGTGTTTGTGTTGGTGTGAAAATTTTGACGTTGGAGGAGCCCCTTTTATAGCTGCAGAAATGAGATAGAATTAAAACCAAAATTCAATTTTACCATTAACAAAATCTGTAACAGCAGAACAAATTCAGTTGTTATAGAAAATGTGACTGTTGGACTGTTGACTGCAGTCAATGGTCCTTCTAGAAGGCAGAATTAAAATAATGTGGCCAGCATTTTTTAATTAAAATTGGTTTTAATAAAATCATATTTCTCTTTGTTGGATTTTCTGGAGAGGTCCAAATAAACTTTGTCCAAAAAGATTAATTGTGAAGCCCAAGCCTAAACTATACACACATCAAGCCTCAAGCCCAAGCCCAGGCCCACAGTCCCAGCCCGGGCCCAGGCTCGGACCCGAACCCGACCCCAGTCAGAGCTCAAGCCCGAGCCCGATCTTGTCCGGGAGGGCGGCGGCGGTGCGTGTGAGTGGTGAAATGGACCATGGCAAGGTCCCCCTCCTCCTCACAAAAGACACAAAGGTGAGATGACCCAAAGGGCAAACCCTTTACCTTAAGTCAAAGACTTATAAACCCAATTAAATTGTGGTTTATATCCAATGTGGGATACACAAGTGTTGGGAATTATACGAATAAAACGCAGCGAAAAGTAAATTTAATTCCCAAAGCCCGAATCATCTCTAATCCTCGTGTTTAATTGTGTATAGAAAAATTGTTGTTCTCGCGTATGTTGATTTCTGAACGTGATCATTTTCTCTAACGCCGAATTTGCCAACGTCTCTAATTCGTCACGCCGGAATCAAAAACGAAAAACTCCTCCTTTCTTCCTTGTCAAAAACGGCTAGAGAGAAAGAGAGAGAGAGGTGGGAGACTTTTTCTTGGAGAGAAAGTTATGTAAGTTGCCTTGTGTTATTTTTCACCTTGTGATATATTTATATCATTATTGTTGGGTTGACTCATTCCCTCGGGTGGCTCGTGGCAGCGGAAATTAAAATTTTACAAAAGTAAACGTACAACCACCCGAAACAGGAATATGGAATTGGTTCAATCGAATTTGATAAAGAGGTAAGCGAAATTATACCTTTCGAAAATTTCGCTTCACCTCGTACTTTGGATCTCAGCAACCCTGTGGTGCAAATCCACACAATTTCCCTTGGGTGAGAAATTGCCCGTCGTCTTTTCGTATCTCCCGGTTTAGAGTGCTCCAAGCGTCGCACCTCTAAGATGTATCCACACCTCGTTCAAGTCACCAATCATCTTGCCTTGTGTGCTAAACAACAAAACGATTCTAAGTTTAACTTAGGCTTGATTATGTGAAGGGTAGGAATATTTTCTAAGTCGTTTAATTCAACACATGAATAGAACGACGTCTTGTTGGAAAGGGAGAGAGAGATGGCCGATTTTTAGGTCTAAGTGGGGGGTGAATTTTTCTAGCAAAAATCATCTATTTTAGTCTCCTTCATCTCTTATTTATACGTGAAGATTACCTAGAGTCCTATTAAGAAAATGAAACTTCCTTTCTCCCAAACTCTCTAGTAATCCTTATCCTATGAAGACTTGGAGGAGGGAAAAACTCTTTTCCTCTTCCACCACACATAAAATCGCCCCCTCCCTTATTTACATTCACAAATCGGTCAACTCCATCTAATTGGACTTTAGGATTTAATTTTGACTTCTCAATTTAATTATAGGTACAACCCATCAATTAAATACAAGTCAAATTAAATCCAACCAACTAATTCCAATATTTATTTATTTAACTTGGGCTCCACCCAATTAAATAAAATACTTGGACTCTACTAGGTCCATTAATTTAATTAATTCTACAAGATTAATTAAAAGAGTAAAATTAATTGAATCCTTCAATTAATTTATATTCCATATTAGGAAAGTACTAAGCTTTCCTAATTCCCTCAATTTTCTTGAAATTGATTAATCACATCTATTCAAGCAGTGACTCTCTCGAGTTAGTGTGTGACCCCTTAGGCTCGTTTCTATCTAGTAGTAAGTACACCTTCCCACAGTGCTAGTGTACCTTCCTAAAATGAAAAGTACTAGATTAAATCAATCATTTGATTTAATCAAGCCTCGAATTAGTCACCAAGCTAATTCTCGGCACTTACAAATCGCGGTTGCCCACCTAGCATAGGGTCCCGAAGACCTAGATAAAACGAAAATAAAGATACGCTTTTTGCGATCTTGATCCTCGCATAAGTAAGATCTCTCTATCTAATCTCCCGATTGAATCTAGAGCATTGGCTAAGGTCGAAGCTCTATTAATTCAATACTATGTTTCCCACGTTATGTGAAATCGACTTCGACTATCTAAACGAGGAAACCCTACGCCTATTTAGATATCATACTTCGGTCGAAGATTCCTTAAGTCGATTCACTATGTAACCATAGGAGATTAACCGACTGGCTAATGTCAGAGATAGATTCCTCTTGATTCTCACGTGCCTTACCACGTAAGACGTGCATGTCTGAGTTTGCCCATATTCGATCATCTAAAGTGATCATGTAACAAATCAAGAACATGCGCGGTTACGCATAAGACATCCAATGGAATCTTAGGTCCATAAGGATTACTCTTATACTACAAGACCACTGGAAGTTCCACATTCGACTGGGAATCCATTTCAGGAACTTCCATGGGGTTGTTCAGTTTGCCCATTACCACAATGGCAACCCTCATATATGTATTGGCTTTCACCGTGCCAGTATCTATGGAACGAGATACACTTCTACCAGAGCATGCATCATATGAGCAAGTCTTTCGGATTGCATCGATATCCCTTTTATCTCGATGAACCTTTTCACGACTTGGAACAATGTTTAAAGATCACAGCCTTCGAGACATATTCCATCATTGCCACACCCAATGTGCATTGATGTCCCATAGCTATGTGTGATCCTTCGGGACTTTATTCTAAGCTAAAGTAAAAACTAATTTAAGAATAAAGACATGCCACACATAAAAAAGAGATTGACTTTATTTATAAGAAAACGATTGTTCAACTCTAGAGTTACTATTACAAAGAATGGCGCCCAATAATTGGTGTGACGGGCACTAACTCTAACAATTATGAAACAATAACACTAGCATGCAAGAGCCCTATTTGGGCATCTATTTGGCCGCCCCTTAGTGGGCTCGGAAGCCTTCGGGCTTTCGTCTTGCTTGCTAATTAATTAATCGGATAATTTATTTATCCAATAAATAAATTGATAATCCAATTAATTCAATTCCTAATTAATTTATAATTCAATTTCTCCAAGAAATTAATTAACTCATTAATTTAATTAATTAATTAAATTATCCAATAATTAATTAATTAATTACGGCATCCAATGCCGTGAATTTCTCTCAAGTCTTTTTCCCATGTTTTTCTTTTTGCATTTCCTTTAAGCGCGACTCTTTAGGTTCGTCTCAAAAGGCAATTGGGAGGAATCCAAAGGGGTGTGAGTGACACCTAGCCAGTCTCGTGGTTCATACCGTAACCCAATTGAGAACGAATGAATAGGATCATTCCAAACCTTTACGCCGTGAATACCATACGTGTATAAACCTTTTATTCTTATATCCCAGTCAAGTAAGAGTCATGGTTTAAAGTCAAACTCATATAACTTGACCACATGCCTAAGCTCATAATAAGTCGAGGTATTTAAATGCTTTGGCCAAAGACTTTCATCCTCACTTATTCAGGATCGCATAGGATATTTTACTCATTCATTTATGAGAGAATAAATTCCATATTGAAAATCAGTTAACAATGCTACTTGCCCATCAAGTCGCACTTCGAGGTCGATTCCACCAACAGGTGATTTGAATCTAACTACTCTAATGACAGACTTGATGTCACAAGTACATCTTCAACTCGATTTCTCAGGTCAGAGGTTCACACGTACCTATCACTACTTATCAGTTTTATCATTGACTGTCAATGAGTGAATACCCATGTGATGAACTGATGTGAGCAGTGTTCGAACATATCAGTCCAACTGACACGTCTATGATATAAGTTCCCACTACCATTTCCATAGTGTACGACTGGCACTTTCTCTGTCGAAATTTCCATCATACAAGTCTTTATTCACTATTGATGCCCAATCAATATTTCTTAGACTTGCGAACCCTTTTAGATGTCAAGAGTCAAACCATTCTAGTGCCTTTCCTCCTATCCCATAGGAGGTAGAAGGTTCGCCTTGTCATCAAGGACTTTACGTTGTTTATTCACACCTTATAAATGCCTATAAGAAAACAACAATCAACTGCCTTATATTAATAGAAAAATCATAGTTTAGTTACAATGTTTATGCCCTATAAATCTATCCTCTTTATGGCATTCGAGGGCATATACTCTAACAACAAGTTCAAATACCTCACTTTAGCACTTAATTTTTCATTTGTTATAAGTCCGATTTGAGAAATTCAAAATGCTAAACTCATCTACTCGGAACGTAGATTAAGATTATCCAATAATTTTTAATATCTTGGATACTTACGGTGTTAAAATTTCGTACACAAAAGTGATGGAAATCACACTTTGTAAAAACCCATTTATCCAACAATCCCCCACACAAATGAAATTAATGCAATGCATGATCTCGAGATTTTGATTGAAAGTTTATCACATCAGAAGTGGTAGCGTTTGGCTTTGAGCCTTTCATAGTGAAATATCATCAGATTTACTAGGCTACCCAATGAATGTGATGTCTTGAATTGATCAGCCGTTCGTGTAAACCCAGACAACGATATTCACATATTAAACTCTCAGTAGTTTTCTGTTCTCACGGTTGGGTCAATTTTGGCCGTGGCACCCCCTCTTGGTTTCAGAAGTGTATACATTTTACTCAATGTTGAGGCGGCCTATACCTCACACTTTAATAGGTGACTTCCTAATTAAGAGTATCCTGCTATACTCTACTTTATTTAGACAGTGTAGGAATCATTAAATGCCCAGCTTAACCTTTGCTACAACTTGCAGGTTGAACTTCTTTATCATAGGTAATGGGTTTAGAGTTTATTAATTAAACTCTTAAGTGCCTCACTGAATGTTCACAACTTAGTTGTCCCACTGAACCAAGATCTTGGGATCTCTAGTCAACATGGTTGGGTTACCACAGTGTCTATTCTTAATATGTAGACTTTAAACCCATTCCTCTTGATAGGTATTCTATTTAATCTCTAGGCAATCCTTTCGTCAAAGGATCTGCAATGTTCTCCTTTGATTTCACATAATCAATGGACATTATTCCGCTAGAGATCAACTGTTTAATGGTATTATATCTACGACAAATATGTCTAGACTTACCATTGTACATACTATTTCGCGCCCTACCAATTGCCGACTGACAATCGCAATGAATTAAGATAGGGGGAACATCTTCTAAGAAATTTTGTAGCCACTCAGCTTCTTCACCAGCTTTGTCTAAAGCTATGAATTCTGATCCATTGTGGATCGGGCTATTCAAGTTTTCTTAGATGATTTCCATGACACCGCTCCACCACCGATGGTAAAAATGTACCCACTCGTAGACTTAGAGTCATTTGTGTCTGATATCCAATTAGCATCGCTGTATCCTTCTATTACAGCTGGATATCTTGAGTAGTGTAATCCAAAGCTTTTTGTGTGCCTTAAGTACTTAAGTGCTCTAGTTAAGGCCTTTCAATGGTCTAAATTAGGATTACTCGTGAGCCTACTCAATTTGCTCATAGAGTAAGCTAGATCAGGGCGGGTACAGTTCATGATATACATTAAACTTCCAATGACCCTAACATACTCTGACTGTGATACCGGTTCGCCATAGTTCTTGCGTAAATGAACGCCCATGTCTACTGACGTTTTAACAATTGCACTATCGCTGGGAAGAATTTTTCCAGAATTGTCTCAACATAATGAGACTGCGACAGTATGAGTCCTTCAGATGTCCTCAAGGTTTTAATCCCTAGTATGACATCTGCCAACCCCATATCTTTCATGTCAAAGTTCTTCTTTAACATTCCTTTAGTATTCACGATAATCTCATGATTACTACCCATAATCAACATGTCATCGATATAGAGACACATGGCAACATATGCGTTATGTGTTTGTCTAACATACATGCATTTGTCACACTCGCTTATCTTGAAACCATTTGACAACATAGTGTTATCAAATTTTTCATGCCATTGTTTTGGAGCTTGTTTAAGTCCATACAAAGACTTTACAAGTTTACATACCTTTTTCTCCTGTCCAGGAGCAATATACCCTTCGAGTTGTTCCATATATTTTGACACGCTAATACCTAACGTGCTTGAATAGCAAGTGCACTAGTCGTGTGTAGTAATAAAAGTGGACAAAAAGAAATCCGGGTTGTCGAACCACATAGACTTGAATTTTAGTTTATGATTGACAATAAGAAAAGGAATTAAAATAGAGATTTAACTAAGCAAGAAAGTGAAGAACTAAAACGAGAGTAAAGAGGGATTAAACTTCCAAGGTGGATGGGTGACTAAGGCTCATGTTCGAGCACGTGTTGTGTATTGCTATCTTAAGATCATTACCAATTCATTAGACATACATTGCTATGGTGAAAGCTCCTAAGGTAAAGAATAACCGATGTCTCGTGATAGACTCCTATACTTAATTGGTGGTTTCCTAAGTATGTCTACCTGGAAATCTAACCACTAAGCATGCATTAAAGAGCTAGAGCTTTCTCGATTAAAATCGAACGACTTCACCCGGGAATCTTTACCTATGTCTAGGGCAATTCCTATTTGGTCGGTGATGTTGTGAAATTCTTGCACCCTAAGTCAACTTTCTCTCGAATAATTCACTTGGGCATGATATCAAACACATGGTGATCAAGCATATGTAAGGCATTCACCCACAAAATCACAACACATAGCAATATACGAATTGAAATGGAAAACAATCTTATTATCACAATACTAACAACATGGCCTTCTCATGGCCCTAGTTCAACAATTTAGCTCATAAAATGCATAAGAAAAAAGCTAAGCATAAGATCCATGTTCATAGACAAAGATGAATCTAAAGCTAAGAAACTCCCTATGTTGAATTGATGATCAAATATTTAATTGGAGGCTTGAATCTCTTCTTTCCCTTCTCTTTTGCTCTTCTAAAGTGATGAAAAGTGAGGTCCCAATCCCAAGAAATCCTCAAAATTCCTTTTGAATTCGAACCTCCCTCCTTCTTCCTTTCATTTTTTGCCTTTATACCTTCAAAACCGCTGTATCGGTGCCCAAGCGTGGCCTAAGTGGCCCCTAGGCGTGGTCCAGGTGGCCTAAGTGGCTTGGGGAATAAGTTGACCGGCGCCTAGGCGCCACAGTGCGAAATCTTAACCGTTTTCTTGTTTTTCAGCGCAGCAATCGTGTTTTCTTCATAACTTTCTCCAAGGACCTCGGATTTGGATGATGCAAGTTGCCACGTGAAGCCAAGACGGAGATCTACAACTTTATAGAAGAAAACATCCTCAAATTCGATTTAAAAATATACTAAAATACTGTATGTTTGTGCACTTTACGTCGATTGCAGTGATTTTCCACTTTTACTCAATAAGCACATAGGTTATACGCATATGTGGCATAAATCAAGCGATAAATGAATCTAAAACATAAGTGTAAGGGCTTAAAACACATAAAAATGACTCTTATCATATTTCTTCATCTAATTCTTCGTTCAGAAACACAGGCTTAACATCCATTTGATGTATCTCAAGGTTATGCAATGCGGAAATAGCGATGAATAATCTTATGGATGTTATTCTCGTTACCGGAGAATAAGTATCGAAGAAATCAAGACCCTCTATTTGTCGGTATCCTTTGACTACTAGACGGGCCTTATACTTCTCAATAGATCCATAAGTCTTATACTTTCTTTTTAGAATCCAGTTACAGCCTAAAGGCTTACTTCCCTTTGGAAGATCAACCAACTCCCAGCCATGGTTGTGCATAATAGACTCAATTTCACTTTTGATAACCTTTTTCCAGAGTTGAGCATCTGGACTGGACATTGACCCCTTAATCGTCCTTGGCTTACCTTCTAATGTATAAGATACAAAGTTGGGATCAAACGTTTTAGGAACTTTTGCCCTTTTTCTACGCTGTGGTTCTTCATCCCCAGGATTAGAACTACTCGTAGACGCTTCATGTGTTCTTTGAAGAGGACCTTGTTCTGTTCTTTCCTTATTTGGAAAGATATCCTCAAAGAGCGAAGCATTTCTAGATTCCATGATAGTACCTTTATGAATCTCAGAAATTTTAGATTTATGTACTAGAAATCGATAGGCGCTACTATTAAGTGCATAACCAATGAATATGCAATCAATAGTTTTAGGCCCTATCTTAACTTGTTTGGGTTTGGGTACTTCTACCTTAGCCAAACACCCCCACACTTTGAGGTACATGTATGAAGGTTTGTGATCTTTCCAAAGTTCGTATGGAGTCTCACTCCTACTTTTGTGGGGAATTTTATTAAGTATATAATTGGCGGAGAAGATCGCCTCCCCCCCCCCCCACAAATTCTGAGGTAATCCAGAATTTATCAACATCGCATTCATCATTTCTTTGAGAGTGCGATTTTTGCGTTCAACAACACCATTTGATTGAGGTGAATATGGTGCCGTCGTTTGATGAATAATTCTAGAGTCGGTACAAAATTCATCAAAAGGCGCTCCGTATTCTCCATCTCTGTCATTTCAAATAGCTTTTATTCTTTTCCCAAGTTGATTCTCAACTTCAGTTTTGTAATGTGTAAACACTCAAGCGCTTCGTCATTACTTCTTAGTAAATATACATAACAATATTTTATGCAATCATCTATAAATGTAATGAAATACTTTTTTCCACCTCTAGTTTGCACAAACTTCAAGTCACAGATATCACTGTGAATAAGTTCTAGAGGTACGGAGTTCCTTTCCACGGAGGGAAACGGTTGTTTGACATTCAATGACAGAATTGATTAAATTGTAATATGTGTGTCTGAACTTTAGACTCGAGGAATCAAGTTGAAGATATACTTATGACATTAGGTTTGTCATTAGAGTAGTTAGACCCAATTCACCCTTTGGTGGGGTCAACCTCAAACTGTAACTTAATGGGAAAGTAGTAGTCTTAACTGATATCCAAGATGAGATTCGTTCCGTTGAAAGTGAATGAAGAATTATCCTATGCATTTATAAGTAGGTTAGATCTTAAAGTTTTTGGCCCAAGCATTCAATGATCTAGACTTATTATAAATATAGCATAGAGTCAAGTTTGTGCGTTTGACCTAAAACCATGACTCTCACTTGACCAGGATAAGGAAATGAAGAGTTTGTATTCACACGGTATTTGCAAAAGGAAAGGTAAAATGATCCAATCATTTCATCTTATTTTGGTTACAATGTGGACCACTTGACTGGCTAGGTGGAACCCACATTCCATGGAATCCTCCCATTGCCAAATATAGATAAACCTAAAGAGTCACGCTTAAAAAGAAAATGTGGTATATTTCTTGTAGTAATATTTTAAGTATCGGATACTTAAAATTAATTAATTGACTTGATTATTTGAAAAAATAAGTAAATTCATTTAAACTTTAATTAATATATTATTTCTTGGAGAAATAAAATTAATTAAATATCTTATCTATTATCTAATTAGATTAATTAATTAGATTGAATTAATTAATTAAATAAAAGATTAGACCAAGCTCAAATTGGTGTAACAAGACCGAGTTGGGGCGGCTAGGAAGGCGTCCAACTTGGGCTTTTTAAGCCCAAAGTTATAACTTAAGTGATATAAATATATAGCATTAGTTAATACCTAGGTCATAACATTAATTGTACACTTGAGCCATAAGAAAGAAATTCCTCCCCTCCTCTCTTCCTCTAGCCGTCGGTCACTGTGCTAAAGAAGAAGGAGATTTTCTGATCAAATTTTTTCCGTCGAGACAATGTAGAGGTAGCACTTTTGGACTGCTCATTATCAAGCAATCAACCGGACTGTTTTGCTAAAGAGTTGAAGAAGACGAATTCGTGAGTTTCTCCAACCACTTCGCTACAACGGGTAAAGTTTCAATATCCCTATTCTACATATGCGTGATAAAACCAGAGGATTGATCCTGTTATGAGAAAATCTAAAAAAATTTACTACACCGGTTCCACTGCGTTTTTGTTTAATTTTCTCAACAAAAAAGCCACAGTATCATAGCATCAGCCTACCGCTGAATCTCCGGATGTAGCTTCAATCAATGCCAAGTAATACCAGCATAGAAGGAAGCCAGTCCTTTATGATTAAATTATCCTCATTTTGTCATTATGGTCCATTCATCTCTAACTGTATTCTACTTCAATATACATTGGTAATAGCTCATAAAGTATAAAATATTGTGAATTTAAATCAACTGAAATAATAGGTGGTTATGGGGAAAATTGCAGATTTAGTCCCATTGAATAGGGCGTCTTGTGATTTCGGTCTTATAAGATATAAAGTTGCAACCTTAGTCCCATAAAACTCAAAAAATTGCAGTTTGATCCCAACCGTCAAAAAAATAGACCGAAAATAATGAGTGTTACGCACGCGCCATTTGTAAGCTGCAGGTATCTTCACTCATTGCATCCAACGCAGTGGAAGCAAAAAAATTAAATTTTTTTAATAAATACTGCACGATAAGCAGGCTCATGGTACCATCGAATTCAAAAATCATTCCATAGGGGTATTACATCCATTATAAATAATCCACATAACAACTATATATTAGTATAGATATGGATTCCATGACTAGTAACACCCATATGTAATCAATGAGAAAAATTATTTGAAAAGACTAAGCCAAGTCTATATTCTCATATATAACAACTTATTAACATTCTCTAGGACTTGGAGAAAGAAAAATTAATATTATGAGATTCCCTATTTGTTTGTGAACCCTCGGGTGTTGTTTCTAGTTTGACATGATTTGAAGCTTCGAGTTCTGAGAGCTCAGTATCAGATATATAAGACCTTGGAGAAACAGGAAAACTTTCAGTATCCAGTGCATTTGATCGATACTTGTGGAGCAAATGAAGAGGGGATGAACCTCGATCTGGAGTTGTTTCCCCGCTGGTGAATCCAGCAATAGAAGTATCAGTTCCCAACCCTACTTTGCGCATTTTCTTCCTTTGCTTAGCAGCTTGATGCCATTTCTTAAGAGCCTTTGCAGTTTGTTCCTCGAAAATTGATTTCTTCCTCTGTGATCCCATCTGTAGTACATAATAATAACATATGTGATTTTTCAAAAAACATAACATGACTAGAACATGCTCACAATAAAGAAAATACAAATTGTGGTTCTCCCCTCGTTTATGGAGCTAGATAGAGTCTTTATGGCTCATGATTATGACTATCAACCCGAATTTACGGACTAGATATTTATAGTATCCCCTTTCGTTATGAATTTAAAAAAAAAGAAAAAGAAAATACATAGTCATTAAAATTAAAATAACTTGTAGTAATTCAATGAACATATTTATATATTTTTCTTACTGTTTTGAATTATTGTTGAAAATCATGACTAATATGAATATAAAAAGTTAACACATATAGAAAAATAATTCAAGTTGATCAATAATTTAAAAACTTAATTACCTGTGTTACCAAGGTATAGAGTGGAAATGTAATGTAGCTGCATAAGATTTGAAGGGCTACCCCTAAGAAAAGTCTAACCAAGATCGCATAAAGCTTCTCATGAAAGCATGTCGTTATTCCAAACTCATACTGCAGGAATTAATATTTCATTTAATTATTTAAGAGATATATAATAAATTGATCTTGCATCTACATATATAAATGTGAATTAATTGAGGGTCACCTACCCATTTCCAAAAGAAGTACGCCATTTGGTATGCATTCTGCGAGTATAATTAAGATATTGATCATGGCAAGAGAGAGAGAGAGAAAACTAATTAATATTGCTTATCCTGAGAGAATCTTAATCCTACGTACAAGAAATTTATAGTTAATTTGCTATCAACTTTGATGAATTGACTAATGAAAAACTTCAGATAGTAAAAAATTATAGAAGAAAAAATAAGTCTAGCTATATGCAATATTAAAAAATAATCAAGTTCTATATTTCCTACAGAGCGTCTTAAATTTACAAAAACATATCCATTACAATTTCTTAATTTGAAACTCATAGGTTTCTTCACCTCTCTATTATATGAAAGTGTTTGCTATATTTTCTTGCCGATATCACCTTTCGTACTTTTAAAAATACTTTTTTAAAATAGAATTATAAAGAAAGATATTGACTATATTTCGATAAACTATTGTGTATATGCAACTAAAGCATTAGCTCCAAAAAAATTAAATTGTAAGAATTATATATTTTTAGAATTCTTTATCTAAGAGAATTAGAATTAGGGGGGACATGCCGATTCCCCCAACGTATTACATATTTTCCACTTTGTCCCATAACCTTTGGTTCTTGTTACATAACACCCCTTCCGGCGAAATATTCCACAAATATTCGTCGAATATTCCACCGAAATGGGTGGTTACACAATACGAATCAAAGGTTGGAGGGCATGTTGGAGTTTTTGATTATTATATTAAAATATAATATTAATTAATTAAAAGTCATGTCTATTAGTGAGTGACCATATCTAATAGTCACGTCTTTTATGATTGGTGTTATTAAAATATTGCAACTCTTTTGACAAGAGTTGTGTCTTTGTATGAAACAATAAATTGATTGGAAAAAGTGTCTCAATATCTATAAATAAACCAATTTTGATGCCACAAAAAGATAATAAGAAATCTAAAATTCTCCTATGTTTTCACATACGACTCTTTCAACGAGTTCTTGAATGGAGACTTCCGAAATTGCTATTCGTAAGTTTCGATGGTTTTATCATATCCTAGAAGTGATTTGCCATAAAAACCCGGTAGCAAACGAGTAGTGGGGGCAAATATCACTTTAAGGAAAGTGATTCGTACACAATTCAAAACCATGTTTAATTTACATTTTCTTTGTTCGTTCTTATTCCCCAATTTAATGAAAAATCCCCAACAGGGCAAAGTGCTAAAATCTTTAGAATAAGGGGTAAAATGCTTAGTGCGACATAGGTGGGGGCGAAAATACTTCTTACCCATAAAATTATGAAGCGTAAAATAAACAACGAAGTCATTAGGAGCAACTGGATCTTAAGCTAAAGAGTAAACAAAATAAATTTGATTTGGAGATGAACTTAATACAAACATTTATCATATAAAATATATAAGATTTGATAAGAAGATGAATAAAGTTGACTTTAATGCGTGTTTTGACTTAAATATTACAAAAGTCATGATAACAATTTTTAGAATGAAAATTCCTCGGTTTGCAATTTTTGCTCCAAAAATGTCAGTAGTAGGATTGTGCCTCTTAATCAGATGCTATTGATAGATTGTAACTAATATAGTATAGAATATATAAAGCAGAACAAGAAATTGATGCCTTGTGGGAGTATTTGGATGGGCACAAGCTAAGATGTGAATTGATCGCTTGCGACTAAGAAATAGGAGTTATGCATGAATTCATCTATATATCGTAACTTTTGATGAGAGAGGAATTGAGAGAGGAATTATGTTGATGCGCCCATGTTTTTCAGGATCTAATCTAACCTCATTAGTATATTGCCAAATAGGACCACCGGTCTTCGTAAACTTCCATTATTTCAGCCATTCTCTGAAATTTCTTTTTCTTATTTAGTTTTTAGTGTTTTTGTTAATTTTTAGTATTTTCAGGTATTTCACTGCATGTTTGCTCGTGGTGACGTATTTAGTCAAGTTTCATAATATTCCAGTTCAACTCATTATCTTAAGTTTATTTTAGAGTCCTTGCTGAATTATATATGATTCGATTCGATTTTGGGTTAGATTAGGACTGTATCATATAATACTTTTTCTAATCATGGTTATTATTGTTATCTTTTCATTAATAAAATTTCGTATTTTCACCTATTTCGATGTGCATTTCAATCCCTTATAATTACTAGCTTCTGCTCTGTCAAATGAAAATTAGAGACGCGGTCTGCTCAGGATGAAGATGGTCAACAACTGCGAGATAGCATGCCTGTTGCAAATGAAGAACTCATGATTAATCTACGTCAATATGCGGTAGATCAGGGTCAACTCATGGCTGATCGACTTCAACTCATGGTGGAATAACAATCATTTTACGAATAGAATTAACCCGCGCAATCCCATATTTGAATCCGATGAATGTTATAATTTATGCGAGCAAGAATATTAACACGGTTAGACTCTAATCTAGCGTTTTTGGGAGACGATCTAGCATCCTTGCACTACCAACGAGCCCCTGCAGTGTCTAACATTGGTGATGAAGAAATTGAGGTGGCTGCTAGTGAACGGCCACTCGCAATTTTCATCATGATGGCAGGAGATACGATGTTGAGGGGACAGATTTTCACTTTAAAATATATGTCCTTAATTTTTATGGATATTTTGGTGTTGAAGATTATTTAGATTGCAATCTGACATCGAAACTCTTCTCACTTATACTAGGGTTCTCAAGGAGAAGTAAGCTAAATTTGATACTTATAAGGTTCAAGGAGGAGCTTCGTCTTGGTGGGGTCAATTGCAGCAAAAAATCAGAGGAGATAAATGGTGATGTTGGATGAGACCCTGAGATTTTGAACATAAATTATACCGCCAATATCAGAATTATCGGCAAGGCGCACACTCTGTTGGGGATTATAGCAATGAATTTTTGTGTGGAGCACTTGTAATGGCTTGGTAGAAATAGACAATCAACAATTGGCACATATGTTGGCAAATCACGCATGAATATCCAGGATTATATTGCTCTCCATAGACTTCAGATGAAGCCATCAACCTAGCTAGAAAAATGTAGACCAAAATAACCGACAATCAACTCAAACTCAGCAAATTCGATTTTTTTTTAAACCCTAAGCTACCAAATATTGAGGAAAGGCTCCAGTCTTGCCTCAAATTGGCACAGCCCGCAAACCTTCTATTCAGTCTCAAACTGTTAGTGTGGAATACGTAGCGAGCCAATTAGTGGTGAGAATTCTTTATGTTATCTACACTTTGTAAAACATTCTTATTAACAGATTATCAATAAAATGGTGTTTGTCTTCATCTTCATGCTTTTACCGCTTTCATTTTATAAAGTCTTAGGGATTACATATAGCTATAGGGACGGTCACGCACTTGGTGGTGACTGTGGAATGTCCTCCAAGTTGTAATCTAAAGTACTGCTCCAAGTCATAGATACTATGAGAAAATAGGATATCACTGTCTCGTTAAGACTTGTTCATGTATAGTATCCTTCTCGGGAGGACGCCTTTTTCCATGGGCATTGATTGGTTATCAATACACATATGAAAATCCATACTTGGAGGTATGAGACTGAACGTCCCCGCCTGGATTCCATGTTGGTCATGTGTCAAACTTGAAATTCTAAGGATTACGTAGGTATGAAATTAGTCCTCATGACCTGAGGTGTCACAAATACAATGTATGTTGCCCACTGCGCTGTGATTCATCATATGATTCAGGAGAATCACGAATGGGATGTTTTTGGTGCAATCCCGCAACATGATGAAGCAGGTGACACCAATAGGGGATCTATTCTTAGTAAGTCTATCTGTAATCTCTTGTGCCATTGAGGAATACAAATGACCAAGAAAGTCTTTGATCAAAACAACATGTCAATGAGAGGGTTTGGTGAACCCCGCTCGATTAACTGGATCATTGTAGTCTCAACACGCTCACAATGTCTAAGTAGTACGTTTCGACTGATAACCAAACCTGAACACTTAGAACGGGAGAAGTAATAAAAGGATTATACTCATTATGATGATCGAAATCTTGAGAGATTTTTTGGTAATCATCACCATCTTGGTTTTTGGAAAACGTGGATATATATTGAATTGCGATTGATAGTGTCTTGAATTAAGACATGTGAATAATTTAAGATTTAATTGAATTACTTGTTGTGGTAATTTAATTAGGACGGATGAGTTTTGTCTTAACTATATTTGTGTGGACCTATTGCTAGCACATTGATGAAGCTAAAGGGTCACACACTAACTCGATGCTCAAAGTTGAGTGAAAGATTTAATTCTTGGTAAATTAAGTGTTTAGTTCATTCTTGGTGAATTAAGTGTTTAGTTAATTCTTTGTGAATTAATTAAAAGAATAAATTAATTAGGTTTTAATTCATTCCATCGAGAAAATAAATTAGTATTGATACTAATTTGAAATTTCAACTAATTAATCATGTTGGATTAATTAATAAATTTAATAATCCAAGGTTATTTAATTTTTTTGTTAATTAGAAAAATGGAGTTTATGATTTAATTGAATATTTGGAAGTATTTGATTAAAGAAGGAAACTTGATTTGTATTGAAATCTTAATTGTGATCTTGAGAGATACAAAGATCCTCTCAAGGATGGAGTTGAAAAGTTAAACTCCTTCACCTACTAGGAGTGAGCGAAATTCTAAGGCTTTAAGAAGCCTAATTTGAAGCGTTAGATTTTCGCCCAACTCGCATGTAATTTTAATCACTTGGTGATTTTGTCTTCTATCTTTCTTGAATCTGTCTACATTAGAGCATAAACACTAAATCTTCAACCCCTTCTTTCACTTAGTCAAATTAAAGAAGATTGAATATTTACCATATAATATTCAAGTTCTTAGTATATCAAGGTGTGGATACTCTTGGTGACCTAGAACTAAGATTTTCACGTTGGAAAAAATTCAAGAACATTTAAGCACCAAGGCAGCGTGTGATGGCGCAAAAACTCAATGAGGTGTTGATTAAGTTTTTCTACTTGTTTGAAAACTTTTCAGGATGATATATTTCATTTCTTGCAAAAAACCATCGGATGCGATCGAGCCATATTCTCTCTTGATCGCTCTTTAAAGGAAAATTTTCGTTCTAGAGATGTTTAGCTCTAATCAAGATGTGGTTTTAAGTCTTTTGGAAGACTTTGTGGATAAATATGGTGCATTTTCAGTAAAGCACCACGAGTACGTAATCCACTAATTGATGATTAGACTGAGGTAGCCAACGATCTTCACGCAACCTAATTCAATGTATCCTCTGTGATAGTATCAAACAATGGGGTGGGGCACTGCCCAAGTTAATTTTGCTTTCAATATTATAATTACGAGTGGACCTATTGGAAAGATGACATTTGAGATTGTTTACCCTAATTCTTCGAAGCTTGTTTTAGCATTTCTACGGGTAATATCATTGAACGAGTTAACAATATTCAAAAGGAGGTTCTGTAAGCTGCAAATAGTACTTATAATGATGTTGCAGATAACATCAAGGGATAATTACACTCACACCACCGACCTTCCTTCACTAATTGATAATTACAAAGACACCCCCTCATGTTTAATATTTCTTACAATTGCACCCCATGTGTGTGTAACAATTTTTGCAATTGCACCCATTTTAAACCTTACACAGTAGACCCCTTGAGGGCGGGTGTTTGTAATTATCAATTAGTGAGGAGAGGTTTGTGTAATTACCCCATCATTGAGAAGGCGTGAGTGTAATTATCCCTAACATGAAAGACTGGAGGTGTGTAAGAGAGCGATTTAGTCATGGTGTACTTACATAAGATCAGTTATCTGATGGACATTCATAATATAAGTGGAAGCAAAAGAAGTGAGGTACATATCAATATTTCTTCCACATTTAATATATATCTTATCTATCTGATTATATATATCATCCATCTGATAATACATTACATGTAGAATACATATCGGGCTTAAGTTGTTTCTAGTGGATGGGCACAAGTCCAAACAGAAGTAAGTGTTTGTGAGGTTTGACGGATAAACTCAAATGGATATAGAGAATGTTTGGCTAAGCTTATAAGCTCCTCTAAACATCTTATAAGATGTTTTAGAGCTTATAAAAAACAGCTTATAAGACTAAAAAATAAGATGTTTGGGTCTTATAAGTTGTTTTTAAAAAAGTAACCTAACCCCACCTTTTTTTAAATAGCTTATAAGATGTTACATCTTATAAGCTCCTAAAACATCTTATAAGATGTAGGAGCTTATAAGATGTTTTGGATAAGCTTAGCCAAACACCCTCATAACATTTGATCAAGGAGTTAAGGGAAGAGTCACCTATGCATGTGCTTCTTTGTTTTAATAGATCTACGGTTTGTTGCAAAATTCTATTTCCTTTTTTTCCCTAGTCCGAATGTTTTTCTATGCTTTTTTTTCTTTTGAGTGTTCGTTGTTTATTTTAAGTATATCTCATAGTTATCTTTCAGATCTAGTATGTTGCCACATGGTTGCGCATGTGATTAAGTATTTTTGGGATAATATTCATAATTTTCATGTTTTTATTTTATTTAATTTAAACTCCTTATTGAAATAGGATGAGATTATGATATTGACTTAGGCCAGGATTATGTTCCATAAATACCTTTCAAATACTGATTACCATCTTTAGGTTTTGACTAATAATTTTTCTTTATACATATTTAGAATTTTATTGAATTATCCATGAATTTTCAAGTTGTGTTCTTCAGTCCTTCATAATTATTAACTTTCGCTCTGTCAGTACACCCCCTCGTCCCCGAACAGTATTTTCCTTACTGTGATTGACTAGTCAATTTGACTATTTTTCTTAGAACTATAGTAAGTAATCTAATCAATTTCTTTCTGAACTAACTGAATAATATTAATTAAATTCATATATTAATCGGAAGTATAGTAACGTCAAAATTGTAGCTGTACAATAATCTATAACATAGATAACTAGAAATTAAAAGTTTGATTTCAGTGCTATAACATATTAACTAGCTATTTTAGGACAAATAGACTAATAAATTTAGCATATAGTAAGAGGTAAGTACTTTAGTAGAACTATCTTATCCATTTTACCTTTTTTGTTTTCTTTTAATGTCAACGGTTAAATAGCATTGGAGTGAAATTTGACAATATAAAATATGTTTTACTTATATTGTTATCCAAAGGGTAAAAGTAGCTCAATAGTACTTTAGGAACAATTCTTTTTGAAAAGTTATTTTATATGATCTCATCTTCTTAATTGATCTTTGCCATAATTATCGGATTAGATTTAAAAGATATGTAAAATATAAATGCACAATATCTATAGTATTACAAAGTAAAACAACACTTGCCTATAAATTCAAACTTCACCTGTTATATATGAAACATTCAAACTTCACCTGTTATATATGAAACTATCTCAGAAAATATTTTTAAAGAGACTCAAAATATGAAGCGTTTACTTCAACTTGTCATTCTTCTATATTTAGTTCTGTTTTTGGAGGTGATTATTTTCATTCGTCATTATTATTTATGATTAACTTGTCATTCTTTACTTTAACTATGAGATTATTGATTGTCAGAGAGTGATTGACATGCTTGTATATTGCTATTATTTTCTCTATTAGTTCATGAAAATTTCCATTTTTCTACTATAAAAAGATACTTTAAAAATTAACAAAGTAAATTAATAGGTTTTAATGTTTTAATTGCGTCCCATCAATATGAACAATATTTTCGAAAGAAATGAAATCTGAATTTTTTTTATTATAAAAAGTGAGAAATTATACAAATGTTCTCGTATATGACTAAGAGTTAAAACTTAAAATTAATAGATTGCAAAGGTAATTGATAAGATGAAATTTTTGGCCCATTGGACATTGTAAAACCAAACATACAAATAATTTTAAAACTGTATGAAAATTTTAATTTATATTTTAGTTAACCAATATTATAAGGAATAATGTTTTTTCCTTTCTTATAAGATGAGTACCAAATATTGGAATGATTGCATTACGAATTACATAAGAAAGTGTATTGCAGGTGAGAAAGAAAGCATTACAAGAAATTGCACAATGCAAATTGACTTAGGTAGTGATTATTGTGAAGAACTGAAGTGCAATCAACTGTGTCAGAAGGATTATGGTCCTACAGCACAAGGTCACTGCATAGCAAGTGATACTTGTTTTTGTATTTATCGATGTATCAATCATGCTAAACACATGTGAAGGAAAGTTTTCAAGCGTCTATATTTAGGTCCAAATAAGTTGGTGAATCGTGAATCAAAATAATCAAAATAAGATATATGATGTTCTTATATAATTTCTTATCCTTTCGTCAATGTGTAGGTATGTGAGATTATTATATTTTATGGTCGAATATTACTTTCTTTTGCAAATTATCATACTTTAGAATGTTATAATACATAGTAATCTAGGTAAGATTGCTTGGGAAAAATAGTTTGATTTATTCTCAAATTAGTAGATTATCCAAGTAATTCAAAAAAGGAATTGTTGATTATATATCAACAACAACATACATAAGGGGGGCCAAAAAGGGCCCTTGCCTCAGCCCATGTCATAAACTGCACTAATTAGATCAAATAATTGCCGCTAAGGTTTCAACCCATGTCATAAACTGCACTAATTAGATTAAATAATTGCCACTAAGGTTTTAGCCCAATTCTATAGCCCATGGACAACTTTTTGTAGGTAAATCTACTACAGTAACATGCATGGTTTACAATTAATTTCTCTTTTTGACCATCAACTTTCACAAACTCAAACTTTTATATAAGCAAAATCCGACACTGACATTGGACTTTGTTTTGATTTATTGTTGTTCCAACATTTTTATTTTTTGTTTTTTCCATTTAAAATATATAATCAAAATTCCTATTTTTGATTTTTAGTTCAAATATATAAATAAATGAGCTTGCAGTTTTGACTCGAAATTACTATAGATCTATTAAGTTGAATACAAGTAAAAGTTATAATTTTTTTCTCTTTAATTTTGAATTGTCATATTGATTTGTGCTGACCTTGTAACACATCTTATCTAATAAAATTAGTGCACATAATCATATAAAAATTCTCAAGCTTAATTGTGGCCATCCAAGTTAAGCTAGGGGATTCATAAGAACAAAAATATAATATAAACTCAAATTATAAATGAAAAGAATTTTTAGTTGAGAATGAATTATACCTGAAATAGGGTGAAATGTATGAGAAACAGAATCCATTGTGGTTTATTAAACCAAAAGAAGTTGTTGCTAGGCTCCACAAGTGGAGCTCCTCTAACAACAGTTGTTCGATCTTGAATTTGCTGAGCCATCTCTACAATCACAAGTTCGAGTTTGGTACCTACTAACACTATTATCTGCAAACAAGATTTACCATGCAAAATAGATATGAAACACTGAATTATTCTTTCATATTTGTATGCGTAAATGCTCGTATAAATCAAAGACATATAGAATGGGCTTACAATTAGTGGAATGAGCGAGATCCAAGCTAGTGTATGCCATCCTATACAAATAATTTTTGAAAGTTAAACATAAAAATCAGTACAAAATTATGTTTGTATCTGTGTGCACTCTCATAGGTGTGCATATGAGAGAGACTTACTGTAGATATTGAAGAATAAAAACATTATAGCAAAGAACCACAATGGGATACTGCAAAATCCATGTAAAAAGTAAATTAGTTGTACACTCTTCTCCGTCATATTGTTCTTTTGAACAAATGAATTATTTACCAACTAATTAGAAAATAATTTGACTAATAGAAACTTTGTTGTTTACTCACATACACGAATGAAATTTATAATTGTTAGATCTTAAATATATAATAAACTAGGTAATTGAGGAAAGAAACATAATTCTTCTAATATAATAATACCTGATTCCCAATACAGATTTGTAGTCATCTTCCATTGATCTTTTTATGTATTTGTGGAAGTCAAATTTGGTATTAGGTGCAAAATGAGCCTGCACATCATAGCTAAAAATAAGTAAATGCATTACATATGACCAATAACCAAGTAAATTGGTCATTCTTTAACTATTTAATAGGAAAAAATATTTTAAACTACTGTAAATTTTAAAGAGTCCAAAATATTTTTTAAAAGTTTTTGATAAAAGGTTGACTACAATTTCACTTTTAACACAAATTGATAAATGTATGAGAAAACTATTTTCCATTTGTAACATTGATTTGATACGTCTATATTATTAAATAGGGATAAGTGCAAACCCCCCCTACCCTATGGGGTTGTGCATTTTGCCCCCAGCCTACCAAAATATGTAACTGACGCCCTCAACTTTGGTGAATATTGCTAACCGCATCGCAGTGGAATAAATATGAAAGGACTATCAAAAATCACCGAAAATGACCAACGTGAGACAAAATAGTAACTTTGGGGATGATAGCGTAACAAATTTGAGCTTAGGGATGTAACTAAGACAAACGTGAAACTTCTAGAACTATAAGTGGCATTAAACCTTTCAATTTTCTAAAAAACTAAATTAATTAGTGTGTTTTGTTCCTTTTCTCTGATTATTTTGTATACTTTTTATTGAGAACCTTTAGTAAGAAATGTGTACACAACTACATACTAATGATTCATGAAGTCTATCTGGTTGTTCATGCATAGGTTTATCTACGGGAATAATACTCCTTATTTACGTTTTCGAGATAGAGTATGCTTTATGTAAGGGAGCAAGTACTCCTAATTTCATTGCTTTCCTAGTTGCATCTGTTAGGGAGTTATTACTCCTTATTTATGCTTTTTTTTTTATATAAAGAAGGGATAAAGGGCCCAACAACACCCTCCCCCACTAGGGTGGTTCAACCAAAAAAAAAAAAAGTTTATCTGATTGTGCTATAAAGACCTTTTGAGGTCATATGTTATAGAACTATGATCAGACACATGTAGATGATAGCCCTTTGGGCAACCAACCAAACCCGGCACATCCAATTCCATTCCGATCAACAACTTTTGTCTTGGTTTTGAAATTCATCTTTAGGTTGTTGAAAAAAGGATTGTCGGATCATCTCTCAGAAATAAAGGGATTGCCAGATTAAGAGAATGTGGCTAGCGGGAGAAATGTGGAAACAAATTTATTGATGTAGGAATAAATGTGGGAAGTTACTGAGAAAATCGCAGTTGACGTTCGAACGTCTGGATTGCAAGTCCGAAAGTCCTAAACAAATTGAAAGTACTTCGACGTTCAAACGTGATGACCCCCACATTCAAACGTCGTCTCCATAATCGATAATACCATCTAAGAACAAAGAAGATATATCGACTATGTCATTCATGGTTGGGGGAATATGTGTAAATCCGAGTCAGGATACGGATAAGCAATTTTGAAATACTAAACGAACTTCATGTGTTATATTCCACTGGAGAAGATTAATTGTAAATGTATTGTCTGTCTGACATGGAACCATGTACGGTCTGGATTGAATCATTGGGATAAAACTATTGTGGGTTACTTTATTGGTAAAAAGCAGTTCTTTCTTGGAGTTAAGAATTATATTTTTTTGGTGTGGAAAGGGTTAAAGGAGGTAAATGCTACAAGCTGTGGTTTTTTCTTTTTCAAATTTGATAGTGAATTATCTATGACAAATGTATTAGAGGGAGGACCTTGGTTATATCAAGACCAAGCATTGTTCCTAGAGAAATGGCGGATGAGAATGACATTAGAAAAGAAAGAGCATAAAGAAGTCCCAGTTTTAGTTAAAATTTGAAATTTACCTGCGGAATTCTGGTCAACTAATGGGTTAAGTATCGTTGCAAGTGCATTAGGACGTCCATTATATCCAGATGCATTTACATTATCAATGGAGCTTATTGATTATGCTAGAGCATGTATCCTTATGACAATAGGGGATGGATTTCAAGATGAAGTTTATATGATGTTTCCAAGGGAATCAGGAGAATATAATGGTACATGTAGGATAGGGATTGAATATGAATGGAAGCCTACGTCGTGTAGTTTGTGTAAGTCTTTTGGACAAGTGTTCGACAATGTCCTAGAGCTAAAAAAGATGAGAGACCCTCGGTGAATATTTATGTGCCTTAACAGTAGGTAATTAATAAGATCCCGAAATAGAACTCAAAGGTGGGTGGATGGATCAATGTTAGTCATAAACAGGCAATAAGTGAAAAAGAAAATAAGCAAAGGAAGAGAGCTCCAGCGGACTATTCGAGAAGTTACGGTGAAGGATAAGGTTCAGGTAAGGATGAATTAATTATCCAAAAATTAAATTTACAAGCTTGGTTGAAGATATTCTAGATTATGAGTTGGAACCTTCTAAAGGATGTCGACAATCTGACTTAAGTGAAATAAAGACTAGCTCGTTGAAAGGGCCTATAAGCGAGGATGCCCTAGAGAATGGTGGTCAATGATATCTATAATTTGTTGAAATGTGTCTCTTCAATCTACTTCTATTAAGTGGATTTGGATGATAGCGTGGTAGATTATGTTGGCGTTCGAATGTTAGTTGTTTCAACGTTCGAAAGTTCGGTGCATGTTTATTATTGTATTCACGTCCGAACGTTGTCATCAATGTTTTGGTAGATGTTGGTTCTAGCTTATTCTTGGTTAACAATTGTTTATCTAGTGTTGAGAATAGATTAGGTGTTTTTTGGTTGTGGCAAGGTAGTACCTTGCGCAATATTTTTGTATTCTCCTTTTTATTTTAATGCAATTGACTTTTCCAAAAAAATGTGGAAATCATAAGTCGCATTGAATGACTTTCTGTCATATTTGTTATTTTTATTTCATTATAACTTTTATGTTCCCTTTTTCACTATTTATTATAAAGAAAATGAAATAGTTTTCATATTTATTCTCACTTTTGTAGTTTTAGAGTTTTAAAACTTGGCTACACATGCTTTTCATGCACTTTTATGATTTACAACTTATTTTCGTAGAGTTTTTGTTTTATTTGGAGATTTAAATCACATTCATTCAATTTCTTTCCAATAACACATGATTCGTCTATATGACTATATATATCTGCATCGACAATGAACTATTTTGGTGTTTAGGGGCTTGCAACTTTTCTAATGTTATGTTTTATATTTATAAATTGTTGTTGTTTTCTCTTACACATTAATTCTTTCATATTTCTATCATTAATTGTATGGTTTTTGCTCTAAGTATGACGATATTGTGCGTTTAGTTTGGAATATAAGCATAATTAAGCACTAACCCATTTTGTTATCACTGAGTTTTAATATTCAAAAAATGAATATATTTCATTGTAATAATTTGCATATGGTTTATATATTTACAATAATGCTTTAAGATTTAATTTGTCATAAATTGATAGAAAGACATAAATCACATTATAAGAAAATTGACATTAACATTAGATACCATAAATTTAATACTTGTGAAATTATCACGGTTGAAAAAGTGTGATACTGTAAATAAAGAAATAGAATTAAAAAATTGTCGGTTGAAAAAGTGTGATACTGTAAATATAGAAGTAGAATTAAAAAGTTGTAGGTACTTTTGTATGTTAATTTATGTTTAAATTGACCGAACATGTGTTTGCATAATAAAGAGTTAGTTAGAAAGTAAACCATCATTTTCTATCATCTAAGATGAAGCAAAATAAATTTGTACAATGAAGGTAATCGGAACTAAGATTTAAAGGCAACTTAAAAGGTTTTTTCATGCATAACCTCAAGTATGCGCTATAATATATAATAATTAAAGAGGGAAACTTACATTAATAAATCCGTTACGGATGGTCATATAATCTACCTTAGATATCGACCCAAAAAATTGCCTGAAAAATGCTACCTGTTACATAAATGAAAAAGAAGAATCAAAGGTTTTCCTAATTTGTCCCACTTTGGTTATAAGCCCATTTTAGGAAAATTAATGTGAATTACGATCTTACAATCCATTTAAGCCCTGGAGTGCTGTAGATTCCAGCATGACGCCTCACGAAGGAGGTTTGATGAGCAAATCTAAATCTAGCTGGATCTGTCCCACAAAATTGAACTTTTAGTTCAAATAAAATAAATAATTCCTAATAAATATATTAGGTGGTAAATAAGCTAGGGTGTTGGGAGATAAATTTTACGTGAATCTTATAAAATAATTGTAAGTATCTCTAATAACGCATATACATAAAATCAATCAAGTACATGTTGACGAGATAAAGCATTAACTCATGGTTATAGTCTTGAAATGAGTTTCGAGAAAATCAATTTTGATAGACACTCATTTGTACTTGTGAACCTACAATCAAGAGGTTACAATGATTTTTAGGAATTTTAGTTAGATTGTACAAATCATGGTACATACATATATATATATATATTTAATTTTCAATGTCAGTTAGTACCTCAAACTATGATGCACCGACCCGGATACGGCGACACGGATACGGCATAACACGAAAATGGAGAACGATATTTTTAAAAGAATATAGGACACGACACGGCTGTCCAATTTTTTTATATATAAATTTGTATTTTACTTGTTTTTTCATAAATCTATGTATATTGCAAATAATTCAACTACTTATCAATAACAAATGCAGAATAAAAGTATAAACATAAACTAAGTATAACAATAAATATGTTTTCAATCCAAAATATGATATAACAAAAATAAATATTTCATTGTTCAAATTTGTATCTTATAAAAAGTTGGTAAGTTTTTATTAGATTTAGAAAATTGGTAAATTTTTATTTATAATTTGACCCCCCCCCCCCCCAAAGGTTTTTGTATCCTATAAAAAGTGGTCTGCCCGTGTCCCAGCCGTGTCCAGAATTTTTTTTAATTTTTTTGCTAGGGACACGTGATAGCCGTGTCCGTGTCCGAACGCGCACGACACCGTCTGTGATGATTTTTTGGAGTGTCCGTGCTTTATAGACCTCAGATCAATTTTCTACCAATTTTGCTGATCATGTTGGTGACACATGACTTATTTGAAGGGCCAAATTGTCGATTCAAGGTTTTAGTTCCACAACAGTTGTCTTTTAGTCGTTTTTGTTGGTCGGCTTTTCTAGTTTGGCAGCGCGGGTGGCAGTTGATGTTAATATATTAGGAGTGGGCGTTGTACGGGTGGGTGGTTAGTAGTTCGTGTGGTTACAAGGGTGGAGTTGGTTGTGGATGCGTGGTGATGGTTGGGAAGTTCAAGTATTTTGGAGAATGAATTAAAAATTGTGAACTGCAATGTATTCTAGTTTGAAACATAGAGGCGATTAATAACATGACCATTTTCTTAATAAGAAACTAGTCACAAAACTTACCATTTGAGAATTGATATTCCAAGGACGAGGTTTCCAATTCCCATGCCTTCCACTTCTTCATCTGATAATCATAATATTGACATAAATATCAATCGCCTATATTTTGAGGCTAAAAAATTGCATTTTTTGGTCCTATTCGACGGCCGGTTGTCTACATGTCGTCTTGAACTTTATGAGATCCACATATTTAGTCCAATAATGTAAATAATTAATTTTTACACATTTGGTCCCCATCATTATTTTGGAATGTAATTTAGTTTGATAGGAAAAACACATGTGAAAGACTCATCAGGAGTCCAAGGGTTGCATTTTTACATGAATTTTTTCTTTCAAATGACAACATTTTTCCCTCCTCCAGGCCCTCGTATGTTTTCTAAATGGTTTTTTTTCACACCAAACTAATAGTCACGTACAAAATCTAACATCAGGGACCAAATGTATACATAATATGTAAATTATGGACTGAATAAGCAGATCTCATGACACTTGAGACTAAAGGTGCTCATTCTCGTATGCATTGGTTGATGGAACAAGATAAAATGAAATTATTAAACAAAATATAACGATTAATTTCTTTAATTCTTCTAAAATTGTTAATTTGGAATACGATGGAACAAAATAAAATAAATAAACTTACCTTGGCATGTCCTAATGCCATGAGAATGACACTATAAAGAACATGCATAACCGCTAGAACAAATATAAAAATATGCAATTGGTGAACTCCAGAGTATGATATCAACGACACTTTCCCCTGCTTTCAATAAAAAATAATTAATTAAAACTTTTCTCAATAATTATGCAATTACTTTTAGTCATCAGGATTACATAGATATATTTTGCTTTTCCATACCTTATTAGCACAATAGTCATATTGATCAGTTCCAGCAGCCAAAGCTCGACGCCACACCATTTCTTGAGCATAAGAAAGCAATTTTCTATGCCCATCTTCTCCTTTGTCACCGTCGTCATGATCGTCATCGTTTTCTTCGATTTTCTTATCACATGGAAGCCAATTTTTCCCAAATTCTTCAGGCACACATATCTTTGCGATATACGTCGTGCCAACAGTTAGAAGTAAGGAAATAAATCCCAAAAGCATCAGTTCTGAGAAAGAAAAAAAACATCGATCAACAAAATTCAAATGCAATCCGATTTCAAAGATATAATATTTTATTGTCACAGTATATATGTAACCTGCTTTGATTTTTTCTAGGGCCTCGATCATTGCCTTTTTCTCGCGTTTTTGAAACCACTGTCATCACAATCAAAACAAAAAGGTCGTAATTTTCTTTTTAACGTAAAATTGATTGAATGACACGAGAAATTGTGGACATGAGTAATATGTACCTTGCCAAGGGAGTGAATTCCATGTTCTAGTGCGACAGATATAATAACAAAAACAGCACAAACAATAGCAACTGCCCATGTAGAGGTTTCTTCAAGGGATCTATCACTTGACCCTCCAGCCATTGATGCTTAGCTTGTTTCAAATGCACTCAGAAAAATATGAAGAGAGAGAATCCCAATGTACAACAATAATTAATGTACAAACTTTAATTTGGTAAACATAGAAAGCTTGGGAGGGGTAGGGTTGGGGGAGAGGTAGTAGGGTTTGTCATTTGTCATTGTTGTTACTATGTCATTCGTCCAATTCCTTTTTCAGTCTTAATTTCTCTTGTAAAATTCTTGTCGATATTCAATTTGATCGAACCTAAATATAATTCACAATATAAGAGATTACATGTTGTGGGATTTTAGCTCAGATTTATTCAAGTCGAACTCAAGTGTAATTCAAAAAATGAGTAAGTCGTCTGATTATTTATAGAGTAAATGAATTTAATTTGGGGTTCAATTTTAAATCTGAACTATAACTCTATAATATTTTTGTCTTGAGCACATATATTATTAAAATTCCTTGTAATAGGGAGGCATGTATTCCCCGGCCGGCTGTATATACAATGTGACAAATATTAGAATAGAAATTAATAAAACCATAAGTGCATGTCCGGAAATGGTTATGTCACCGTTCAACAAATTCAAAAGACTTGGCTTGTATATGATAGTGGGGAATTGTTTTAATTAATTTCATGTATTCTAGGTATTGTCCATATACTTCATTAAAAAGCATTCTATATAAATTAATTTCCATGACAAAATATTAACTGGAAATAAGTTAAACTTACGAAATTGCAGTTCGGCCAAAAGCTATATCATGTTGTAGCTTTTGTAGATCCAATCGAAAGAAAAATTTTGTTCTGTTGTATGATTTAAGGATTTGAATAACGTTACTGATAAACAATTATGTCTTTTAATATAGTGCAGATAATCGATCATATAAGTTAACAAGTGATTTTAAAATAATGATAATTGTACATCCACGTGTACACACAACAATCATTTCACGATTATGCAAACACAAAAGTTGAGTTGCTTGCTTATGCAGGACCTTTTTCTTACTGAACTCTAGGACTGGGTTAAAATGTTAAATCAATATAATGGTGTAATTTATTTTGTGTCAACTAGGCAACTCTATGTCATAAGAAGCGAATGCGCCATCCCACATATGTCAAACTGTCAACATTGGTAAGACCAATAGTCGAAAATAAAATAGGGATTATTAAGAAAAACTATAGGAAAACAGTTTTTGGTAGAATTATAGTATATGTTTATTGTATTTGCTATAAATACCTTAAATTAAGACAGTTGGATCAATTTTATTAAGCTTCTCTTCCATTCAGATTAACTAATATGGCTGGACTAAAATTTCTATTTTCAAGTCCTGTAGTTATTAAAATTAAAACATACATTTTTCGTGAAGTGGTATAAATCAAGCCTGAGCATCATTTTCTTCAGAAAGTACATCTATAGGAGAACAAAAACAAGAGACCATTGAATCCTATGTGAAGAATAGTTATTTTATTGAAATGATTGGAAAATATTTGATGATGGAAACTGTTGACGATAGTGACCAAATAATTTTTATTATTCTCATTATAAACTCTAATAGCTAGAGTACCTACTATTAATCACAATCCATTCGAACAAGGGTCAAGACTTAATTTCACTACAAGAAATTAGGACATTAACTACATCAATATCCTAATTAATCGACTGTTTACCCATTGCTAAAAGAACCAACATAAACAGCTAATATAGCTATTTCCATAAGATTGGCTTTGTAAACGGCTCCTAATTAGCCGTTGACTTATCTTGGCTATCCCAATCGGCTCTTGGAAGCCGTTGTGGATACCAATTTTTTTTTTAATGACATCCACGACGGGTCTTTAGCCGTTGTGGATACCATTTTCTTTCTTTTTTTTTTAATTTAATTAACTTATTAAATATTACTTATCATTTTTTATTTTATTTTTTTTTAATTTTATTGACATTCACAACGGGTCTTTAGCCGTTGTGGATACATTTTCCTTTTTTATTTAATGTAATTAACTTATTAAATATTACTTTATTGTTTTTCTTGTTTTTTTTCTTTTCTTTTTTTATTTTAACCGAGAAATAAAAAAAGCTTTTTTAACTAATTGAGAAAAAAATTGAGAGCGAAAAAATATCCTAAACAGAACGTCGTCTTCACCAAATTGAGAGAGACTAATAAATATCCCATTTCCATTCACAGAACTCGGCCAAAAATTGAGAATCAATTGAGAATATATTCTCTAATTCGATTGAGAACAATTTCTCCGCCCTAGATCGGTCGGCGCTCTTGTTGAACCGTCGTATAAACATCTTCCACTTCGGTCCGGAGATGAGCTCTGGACGATCGCTAATCTCTTGCTCTGATTAGTTTTATGTATGATTTTAGCGGTATTTGTGTTTATAAGTTTTGGAGTTGTTTATGATTATCGATTTGGTTTCGGTCGGTTTAGGTGGTAAATTGATAGTTAGTTTCACGTTATTTGTTTATTTTTGATAGTTTTGGACAGTAATTTTTTGATGGATTGATGTTTTTGCCGTAATGCTTCTAGAGATTTTGTGAAATTGAGCGTTGATTTAGGGTTAGGTTTCATGGTAATCTAGGTTTTCGTTTCAACTTTTTTGATAGTTCTATAAAGTAATTAATCACAGTTTTCTGAAATTAATTTATTCAAATTTATGAAAAATGTTTTGATTGATAATGAGAATTCAGCTTCTCTGCTGATGAACGTCCGTTTTTGCAAATTAAGACTGTCAGATTGTAATATTATCCTTAGTATCTATATTCAACTTCCAATTGGCAGTTCCTGGAGGGATAGAAAATAAAGAGGACAAAAATCTGACTTATAGATTGTATTATTCTTAATGTATTTCTGCTTTGTTGATTCTTTTTTAGTCTTATTGGTGGAGATTAATGAATACGAATATGTTGATTTGTATAATCATAGTGTCAAGTGACACTCTGCATTGTTAAGCTGAATCAACATATTCCCCTTCCTCCACCAGCTCCGACGATCGCTAATCTCTTGCTCCGACGTCGAGATTTGCTAGGTCGATTTCCGATTTCTATTTCTGCATTCACAGTTCACATGATTTCCGATATTTGTGAGTCGATACAATTTCTTTTGATGATCTTCTGTTTTCAGCGGTTCGCTGTATAATATTGTTTTTATATGTGAAAAATTGGATTATGGTGAAATGTTGTTCGATTGGAATGTTGTATGATTATACGAGCATGCGATAAGCATATCTTGTTAGATAAACTGGAATTTAGCATGATTATACGAGTTTGATATCTGTGAATTTATACAAGTTCGTTTTAGGTTTTTCTCCTTTCTAGCGATTTGTTGTATAATATTGTTTTTATGTGTGAAAATTGGATTATGGTGAAATGTTGTTCGATTGGAATGATGTGTGATTATACAAGCACAAGATAAGCATCTGTTGTTAGATAAACTGAAATTTAGCATGATTATACGAGTTTGATATTTGTGAATTTATACGAGTTCTTTTTAGATTTTTCTCCTTTCTAGCGTTTGCTATGTAATATTGTTTTTATATGTGGAGCGATGGATTATGGTGAATTGTTGTTTGATTGGAATGTTGTGTGATTATACGAGCACACGACACGCATCTGTTGCAACCAAGTAAAACTTGAAATATAATTTTCAGTTTTTACCATACTGTTTTTATAATTAATTCTTGAAGTTTTTTTTGAAGAATTACCATGTTAATTCTATGTGAAAGTTCCACTTTTTATCGATTACTTGTTCTTTTAAACCATAGGTATATAACGTACATGCTAGTGTTTAAGATATATAAAGTCAAATTTATGAAAGAAGATTGGTAAAAGGTAATGGTTACGTACGATTTTGAAACTAATATACGTAATGTCAACTTATGCTTGACTAAATGATTGTCTACTTGATTTTGTCTTATAACTAATTGTCTTAGAAGAGTTGAAATTTACGCTTTTCTAGCATGAGATAATGTGGATTTTTTGCAGTTTTCTTTGACTTTTTTTTCCATTATCTTGATTCATTGAGTTGAAAGATTACATAATGGATAAGAGTTAGATAGACTTACAAAGGAAGTCAGATGTTTATCTACGCGGAATTGAAGCATTTTTGGAGTTTGCTTTTAGTAATCGACCAAGTGATTCATTAATCTGTTGCCCATGTGAAAAGTGTGTGAATCGTTATTTCAAGAGTCGAAGAAATGTTCGAGATCATTGCTTTTTCAATGGTTTTTCTCTAAACTACAAAAATTGGACCTATCATGGAGAATTGTATAAACCTATTCATACACATGATAGATCGAGGTTAGAGAGTGAAAGAGGAGATGATATGATTGGATTGGTTTATGAGACAATGGGAATGCAAAATGCACATGGTGATGCTGGAGACGATACCCAAAGTACAGAAAATGACCATCTAAATGGAGCTGATGAGGATACATTGAAGTTCTATCAATTGTTAGAAGATACAAGTCGTGAGTTGTATCCTGGGTGTACGGAGTTCACAAAGTTGTCTTTTACTACGCATATACTAAATCTAAAGTGAGATGAGGATGGACTAATAAGTCATTTACCTCACTCCTTGAGTTGTTAAAGAAGGCATTTCCGAGAGGTGTGAACTTACCAAAAGATTTTGGTGAGACAAATAAGATTAGTAAAGACTTGGGTTTTACTTATGAGAAATGGGATGTATGCACAAATAATTGTATGTTGTTTAGGGGTAAGGATATTATGCTTGACACATGTGACATATGTGGTACTTCAAGATATAAAGAATGTGACAGAAAGATAGTTGTTAAGAAAATGCAGTACTTTCCATTGAAGCCTCGATTGCAAAAGTTGTTCATGTCATCACATACCTCTTCACTTATGAGGTGGCATGCAGAAGGGCGGGTGGATGATGGAACATTTAGGCTCCGTATGATTATGTTTTCTGAGTTTTTTTTGGAAAATGTGTATTATAGAAATTCGTGTGAAAATATTGACTTTTATTGTTTGTTTGGATGTGTTTTTAGAAAATAGTTGGAAGTGGGGTTTGATGTGACATAAAGTTGAATTTTATTAGGATTTGATATATGAAGTGATTGAATTAAGTATGAATATGTGTGTGTGTGTGTGTGTATATATATATAGATGAATGATTTGATATAAAGTATGTGTGTGTGTGTATATATATACATATTTATTTAGTTATTATAAAATATGATAAAGTAAGAAAAATAGTTAGTTGAAAAGTGGGATAGTGTAATTAATGATGAAAGATTGTGAATGGATTGAAAAGGTGAAATGATTGGTTGTTGTATAGGGGAATGTGTAGTGGGATTTAAAATTTGAGTATTTTCTGTAGAATTTACCTAAAAGTGTGCATTTTCATTTTCTGGTGATCCAGAAAATGAAAATGCAATTCAGAAAACATAACCATACGCAGCCTTAGGCATCCTGCCGACTCTCTTGCGTGGAAGGACTTTGATGAGAAAAATATTGATTTTTCCAGTGATAGTCGTAATGTTAGATTGGGTCTAGCTACATATGGGTTTAGCCCTTTTAAGCTGACGAATGTAAACCACAACAGCTAGCATATTGTGTTAATTCCATATAATTTGCCTCCATGGATATGCATGGGAAAGGATAAATTCTTATTGTCCGTGCTTATTGATGGCCCTAAAGGACCCAGTAACAAAATAGATATATATTTGCAGCCATTTATTAAGGAATTGAAAGAATTATGGGAAAACAGAGTTGAAACTTGTGATATATCAAGGAATGAGATGTTTTCGTTAAAGGTAGCTTTGATGTGGACTATCAGTGACTTGCCTAGTTACTCGATGCTTTCTGGATGGGGTACAAAAACTGATATAGGGTGCCCGTGTTGTGGAATGGAAACAATGTGTCGACGATTACAGTCTACACATAAGTACTCGTACACTTATCACCATCGATTCTTGAGTAGAAGTTATAGATTTGAGGATATGACTTCTTTTGATGGCACCATAGAATGGGGTGTTGCACCAAAAAGATTACCAGGAATTGATGTGTTGCAACAATTAGATTCAAATGGTGTTTTTACAGAGTATAGAAAAGAAGATTTGAAGAAGAGATTCGTGGGAGATTATAATGTCGACAACCATAGATATTGGGAAAAGAGGAGTATCTTCTTCGAGTTGCCATACTGGAAGTTCAATATGATACGACACAACCTTGATGTCATGCACATTGAAAAAAATGTATGCGACAACGTGATTTTCACATTGTTAAATGTTAAAGGTAAGACCAAAGACAACTTGAATGCTCGTCATGAACTTACCAAACTTGGTGTCAGAAAACCTTTACATGCTCTCAAGCATTGTAGTGGAAGGTGGTGTTTGCCGCCCGATCCTTGCAATATGGGGCTAAATGAAAAGGACATATTTTGTAAGGTCGTAAAGTCCATAAGATCCCCTGATGGATATTCCTCCAATATTTCAAAGTGCGTGCAAATTGAGAAACGAACAATATGGGGTCTCAAGAGCCATGACAACCATGTTTTGATGCAAAACTTACTTCATGTTGTTGTGCGCAAAGCATTGCCAAAACATGTAGTTAAAGTGTTGATTGAATTGTCAACTTTTTTCTGGAATCTCTGTTCCAAAGTCAATGACAGGTTAGAGTGGGAAAAGATTCAGGATCGAATTGCTCTCACACTTTGCCATTTGGAGAGAATCTTCCCTCCATCACTCTTTGATATTATGGAACATTTGCCTATTCATTTGGTCGATGAAGCTTTAATTATCGGCGCAGTCCAATATAGATGGATGTATCCTATTGAAAGGTCTGTTTAATAAAATTATAAATACTTATTCTGATATCTTAGTATTTAATCAAAGTATAAATACTTATTTTGATGTCTTGTAATAGGTTTCTTATGACTCTAAAAAAGTACATGCACAATAAAGCTCATCCTGAGGGCTCAATTGCCAAAGGATATATACTTGAAAAATGCATGATATTTTGCTCTAGATATCTCAATAATGTGGAGACTAATGCAAACAAGCATCCTCGTAACCACGACGAAGATAATTCCAATGGTCGTCTTATAGGTAATGGAAAAGGATTTCATCTTGAACATGTTACCTGGGTTCAAGCTCTCCATTTTGTGCTTCAAAACTCAGATGTTGTGAAAATTTACTAAGAGTACGTTACTTGTAACTTACAAACATAGTACCTGTTTTTTTTTTATGATTTCATTATCTCACTCATTCTTGATGAACAACCTACATATATCTCAACTCAGAAGTGACTTCTAGTGACACATTACCAGAGAACATCATCACCTTGTCCAGAGGCCCAAGTGACTGGGGAAAGAGACACAATGCTTGTGCTGTACACAGATTTAGATTTCGCGTAAAATCCCTTGATGCAAGAAAGAAAACACAGAATAGTGGGGTAATTTGTAGTGCGAGTACCAGTTGTTATGCTAGTTCCAAAGACAAGAGGCCTCAAACTGGAGTTGTGCATTATTATGGAGTTTTAACCGACATTATTCAGATTCATTATTCAAGTAATTTGAAGTACAACTTATTTAAGTGTGATTGGATCAGCAATGAAAAAGGGCTAAAGATAGACCAATTCAAGTTCACGTTAGTATTCATGAAAATGAATAGAAGGGATAATTTTGATGTATATTCCTGGGTGCGGCAAACCGAAATGCATGCTTCAATTGAACTAGACAATCGTCCAATATTTGATGATGGTAATTGGGTAAGAGAAGGAGTTGAAGCAGTCAAACTTGATGATAATGACAATGAAGATGGTGAACACGATGAATGTGACATGTGCTGGTGTGTAATTGAAATTAAATATATGTAGAATTGTGAGTTATATATATCATTTTTTATATTAGAATTCTAATGAGCCATATATCGTTTGAACATTTTGTGCATGCTTCTTTTCTAATATATGTAGAATTGTCAGTTATGTATATCATATTTTATATTAGAATTCAAACGAGCCATATATTGTTTGAACATTCTGTGCATGCTTATTTTCTAATATATGTAGAATTGTCAGTTATGTATATCATTTTTTATTAATTGTATTAAATTATTAATGTTGTGCAATTACTTAAGGCGAGAAAGAGGAAACATAATGGGAGGACGATGACAGATATCATTGGCGAGATCGGATCATCTTCTACGCATGACTCACCTTCGAGGGATAGAGAAGACAGCATTGATTTTTGGTCTCGATTTAAGCTTGTTTCAAGCCATACACCTCATGAGGCCAACGTTGCCAGTGCCAATAAATTAGGTTATTATATTAGTTAATCTTTTATCATTTAAAAACTTATTAAATAATTTGATGATACAAAAATCACTTATTGTCTTAGGTTGGAATCAAAATCATATTCATCACCATCCACATCTTTCGGAACATCAAAATGGGGTTAATCTTTTGCTTTTATGAAAATTGGTGGTAATATCTTTTGTATTTATAACAACGTTTATGATGTTATTTTCTTATTAGGGAACACAACGAAAACATCTGTTTGTTTGAGAAAGGGTAGAGGCTGCAGTAAACCCATTGCAAGATGGAATCCGGAAACAAAACTTCAGTTGGAGATTACTGCTAAAGGGGAAGTTGATGGGCCAAATAGAGCAGAATTCAAACACAACTTGGTGTTATGGCTCGGAATTCATATAGGTTCCCAATGATTTATACGTCATTTTGATCGGATGCCCCAACGTATCATTGAGAACCTTTGGAGAGAAATTAAGGTATTGAGGTTTTTTGGTTTCTTTACTTAATTAACTTATATATTTATTTCTCACTTAACTTGTAATCAGGATAGGACTACACTTCCAGATGAGGCAAAATCTTCTATCATTGAGAATTTTGGTCGGAAGTGGAAGCAAGGGAAACATGACAACAAGAAAAAATATTTCAAGTCACGTGAGGATGATGAGGAGAGATTAGTTGAGGTTATCACTGATGTTGTTCCTCCTGAACAGTTGAAGTTGATGATGGAGTACTGAAAATTAGACAAACAAAGGTAATTGAAAGTATAATACAATTGATATACTTTTTGCTATGAGATCAAGAGTAACAAAAATATTGCCGACTCGTGTATAACAGTTGGAAGCGGAAAGGAACACTAAAAATATTGCTCAATACAAGTTCCAACATCGGCTTGGGCGCCTCCCACTTTCTGAGCTAACAAAACAACAGGTTTATTTTTGTCATTTTTAAACTTTTATTCATATTATTATAAAAACCTCATCAACAGCTTCTTTATGTTAATGCAGTTGTTAAGTCAGGGAACTGAGCCTTGTCATATAGACAAGTTTTGCATGTCTCGTGCTCCAAATGGCAAGCCTCCAGTTAACCAAGATACGGCTAACCTCATTGTGAGTAATAATTTTATGTATATTATGCAACTTACAATGTCGTAATACTCACGTAGAGTGTGAGTTTTAATACAGACTCAAATGAGGGAGAGTATATCTCGTGTACCAGAGGCAGAACGCACGAGGGAGTTAGAAGAAACGATATGGACTGAGTTTATGGGTACAGATGGCCATGGTCGTGTAAGGTGTGAGGGGCAAGGATTTAAACCATCTCGGTATCGACTAACCCTTTCTTCATATGATATTATGAAGAAAAAAATCCGACAAGAAGTGACACAAGAAGTAAAAGAAGGGATAAGGGAGGAAAATGAACAAATGAGAATGGAGAGGGAGCAAATGAGGAATGAAATATTGGAGATAAGGGAAGAAAGAGAACGAATGATAGCTTTCCTGTAGCACATTCGCACCATCTACCACTCCATTTTGACCAACCACAGCTCTGTTTCGACCATTTAACATTAGATAGGTATAAAAGTGTTAACACCCGTAACAACACGGTATTGACAAATAATAAAGAGTAAGTAAGATCGTCTCCACAGGGAAGGTTATCAAGTACCAAACAAAGTTTATCCTATTATTTAGACTATCGATTAGCAAGATTTAAGATTTTAACTAATTAAAAGCAGAAATTAATAAAAGTAGAATTAAATAAACGATAAATCAATAAATGGAGAGCCTAGGGATTAAGACTTCATCAAGGTATTTTTATGGATTATGAACATCATTGGATTGTAAATTCTTGCATTCATTAAAGACCCGAATTTTCTTAATTACATGGATACTCTCCCGAGATCTCCATGAGTACCCAACTAAACTCGTTCTCGTCACTCCCATGATCAATAACTAATCTAGATGAATCCATTAATTTCCATGAAATTCGTTAGCTAGCCTCATGCACAATTACTAATATCCCTGTTGAGTAATTTAAACACGTCTATCAAATCTGAACTAATGAATTAATTCACTTCCCGGTACTTCTCAATTCACCTTAAATCATGTATTTGGTGGCCAATCATCTACAAGCATTAAGCTCTCATTGATAGATTAATTAAAGCAAGAAATAACCCAATGAAAATCAACAATCCATAATAATAATCAAGACTACATCTTAAACCCTAGAAAATTATTTAGCTACACATAATTAAACAAGAAGAAGAAATAATTTGCATAAAATTAAGAATTCTCATGTTTAACAATGGTGGAAATTAATAAGAACAATTGGGGAAGAAGAAGAACTCAAGAAAAACCAAGAAGAACCCTATGTTGATGGCAAGAATCAAGATTTCTCTTTCTTCTCTTCAAAAGCTTCATTTTCTTTCTCTCCAAGTTTTCTCTCCTTCTCCTTCTCTCTCCCTATTCACGTCTTCTCTCCTCTAAAAGAATCTAAAACTCCCTTTTTTTCTGACTTCTTCTATTTAATAGGAATTCTAATTACAAAAAGCCCAACAAAAGACCCAAAATCCGAGCCCAGCCAGAATTTCTGATTTCTGCGCGCTGCACAGTGGTGCCGAATATTGGCACCACTGTGCCAATTCTGCTGTCCACTTTTTTTTCTTTACTTTTTCTTCAACTCAACTCTTTTTGTTTGGACTCTTCTTTGCTCCTCTTTAAGTCTCTTAGTTGACTTCTTCACTTTGCTTAGAAATCTCTTCATTTACTCGCCAAATCAATCGTGCTTTGCCTATAAAAGCATTTAAACAACTTAGAAGCCAAAATACGCAAATACAAATAAAAACAACTAAAAAGATCAACTCAAGGTATTAATTCAAGACAAATGTGAGCTAAAAACATACTAAATCAATGTTACTTTTAAGACCTAACAAAAAGCATCAAGTTGATAATCTAATTTGAATGTAATGTTTTTCTAATATGATTTCGCATGTAGGTTCTTGATTTATCTAGCACGGACCGAGCATCTAGCACACGGGGAGCATTTAGCACACTTGGTGTTGGTGCAAGTACTTCAAGAAATAACTCGGTGAGGAGCGGTAGGAATTATCAATGAAGGTGAGATATATAGCTAAAATTCGGGTGAGTGAAAGTGAAAACTCTTGATAGTTAGTAGGAAAAGTTTGTGAATGTGATCAAATTTGCATTTATCTTAGTATTTTTGATGGATATTGTTCTAAGTAATTGTAACATTCGTGTTCTTAGAATGGGTGATATATTCTAAGTGGTTGTGCATAGACATCTAAACCTGAGAGAAACTTTGGATTTATTTGAAATATATATAAGTAGTTTGCCTTGTTAAAAGAGTTACAAAGTCTTTATAAAAGCAGCATTAACAACTTGAACAAGTCAAGTGTCAGGTGTGTATGTAATTGTAGTGACAAAACTGAAGGAAAACAAAGTGAGAAGCAATGCTCCTCCTATTCACTCCACATTGCTTTGATTTCAGTCTTATAACCTGTAGGGGAGATATATTTTTCTGTTTCAATACATTATCTTAAAGATTCATTTTTTGCTATGGTTGTTGTAAATATAACAAATCGGTCTTGATTATTAGTTCTTCGGATCTCATTTAATTTCTGCATGTTCATGCAGATGGCCGGGTACCTTTTGCCGCAGAACTCGCCATTGTTGCCCTACCAATGGCTGTTATCGAGGGTAATTTTAATGATTTTGTGCTTTTCGTTGAAAACTTTGTGCTCTTAAGTTATTTTGTTGGTAAATAGTTTTTTGGAACGTATTATATATGTATTTTTTTGTATGTAGTGAAAGATTGGAAGTAATCTGATCTATTCAAGTTGACGCTGTAGATAAATTTAGTTGAAGTTATTCTTGTTTTAGGGGTAGCACTTAGAAGGTTTGTGGAAGATTGTTGAAGTATTACAGTTTTTGGCTCTAAATCCTAGGTTCTAAATCATAAATTAGTGAAGGATGTCGTATCAATTCAGAAAATTAGCTAATTTGAAGCATAAGAAAGTTCGTTAGTATTTAATAATTTGATTTGCTATTCTTCTAATCAGTGATCACGCATGAACATATGTGTACGTGATAGAGAATCCAATTTGCTCCCTCAACTTTAGTCATTTTGCGCCAACAATTTTCCTTTTTTGCGTCGTAATGTTGCATGATCAGTTCCTAAATAGTTGCATCACCAGATACCATTTTTATCCATATCTTTGTCCATGGCACCTAATTCGATCTTTGACATTCATCTTCTGAGAATTAATTGAAGTATCTTAACTTCTCCTCTTAAGGGACTCTTGCTCACAAGTTGCTTAGCCTAATATAGTTAATTTGATGGTATCAAGGGGTGGTACTATCCAGTTTACACTTCATGGTTCAAGGATGGTGCTCTCCAATTTTTGGGTACAAGAAAACATCATAATATGCGGTTGAAGGTTAGACAAAATCCCTTGATTTTCGTATGTTAGAAACTGTTAGGAAATTTCATGTTAGATGTTTTGATGATGACAATTAGGATGTTTTGTTAGACTCCAAAATATGTAAGTTTGATTTTATTTAGAAATCATGTATAAGCTTTGAAGCGTTAGATTTGTATAGGCTTTGCTTTATTTTATGATAGATTGTTAGGCTAAGCATCTGATAAATTCTGAGTGAGGTTATCAGTAGTTAAGTTTGAAGACTCAAGTGCCTGAAGTCTGAATGAAGATGAAGTTTTCCGAAGCGTCCAATCGACAAGCTACATCAAGCGTTGCTTATAGGACAGAAGTTATGCAAGGATGAATGAGCGTCTATCAGTGACTGATTTCACCCGAATTTATTTCTAAGTCCAGAAAGAGTTTAATGCAAATAATCCTAGATCATTAATTGCCAACGGGCATTTATTTAAAATGCATTAAATGCTGATAAGAACATTAACTGTTATAAGCTCTTTCGGACATTCGGAGGAGCCACCCCTATTGACTGTCAACTTTTACAGACTGCAGCATCAACTTTTGTGCAGTAAATTTTCAAGAAAAAGGACAAAAACCTGTGCATGTGTCAAACAGACACTTTTTCCAAGATTGCCTATAAATAGAACTTCAACAACAAGCCAAAACAACATATACATTACAAGCCAAATTATTGTTGCATTGAAGTCTCATTCCTTAAATTCTCATAAAAGCTAGAATATTCAAGCAAAAATTATCTTTACTTTTCTCAAAATTCCTAAGACAGCCAACCAATATCTCAAACATTCTTTTAGAGAAACCCACATTACTATTGAGATATTACCAAGTTGTTTGAACTTTATCAAAATCAAACAAACTTTTAGAGAAACCTCATCCAAGCCACGCGATCTGTGTGAAGTCGAAGTTGGATACTTGCATTATTTCTGAGTGAAAGAAGCAAGGGGATTGAAGTGATTTGTAGCAGAAATCTGTGTGATCAAGGAGCCCAACTCATCAACATCTATCTCTCCCTAATTTGTACAAAATTCTGTGTGATTCTTTGAGAATCATTTTAGTGGATTGCCTCCAAGTGTTCGAGGAGAAAAAGGACGTAGTTGAGATTACACCACCCAACGAACCTTATAAATATTGTGTTTTTTACTTTAAAGTCAATTTCCATAATTGTCATATCATTGCATAAATTTGTTAAGAAGAACTCAATTGAATGCTAAGCAACTAAAAACACTTTCTGTAACGCTAAAGCCTTTAAAAGAAAAGACTCTAAAATCATTCTGATGTGCTAACACTGATCAAAGAATTGAAAGTTTAAACCTATCTGGTTATATTATTCAAATCTTGAAGTCTAAGTTAACTTTCTAAAACAGTCTTCAATAGACACTCAGTCAAGCGCCTAATTTTCAAGCGTCCAACCAATTTTAATACGAATTATTTTTGAAGTCGAAAAAGACTTCAGGATCTATTCACCCCCTCCCCCCCCCCCTTTCTAGACCCTTTCGTATGCCATTTGGGACCAACAGAGACTTTGCCACTGTCAAGTCATTTTGTAATTTTTGTGTTTTATTGTTAGGTATTTCTGGGTACTTTGTGATATATTGCATTTTTTGTGGTTTTGCTATTAGTTATATAAGAAATAGTGACAATACTACTTTAGCTTAATTTTGAGTTACATAGTTTTCGTGATTTTGCTATTAGTTATATAAAAAATAGTTGCACTAACACTATAAGGGCTCTATTTGTAATTTTGAATTTTCAAAAACTTGACACACAAAATCCTAGCAAGTGTACTAGGTCGTGCAAGTAATATAGTGGATGTAAGTCCGGATTATCGTACCCTAGAAACAATTGTATTTAAGTATTGAAATTACTGTGTTATCTAATTCTAAGTTAAATCAAGAGATAAATATGTGAATTATGAATTAAAATACTAAATAAAAATTACCAACTAATGAGAGAAATCAACTTTGAATTAAATCAATGAGAAAAGTGATTAAGGCACATGATTCAACCAATTATTTAATTTGACTATGATTCTATCTTACCGGATTATTAGATTGATTAGGTTAAGGCGAAATTCCCTAAATTACTCACTATCCAATCTCTTGGTATAGCAATTCTATTTTCACTAACGATTTCTATATCTCTATATGAAATTCGAATTAATGCAAACGCATTACAAAGATTCATGGAATTTCCTGTTTTCACAAAAAGCACACACAAGGAAATCGAATCTATCTCTAGTCAATTTTACGTTGTGGTGTTTAAAATCCCTAGTTTATCCCCTCTCGGTCTCAAAACTAAGCACAAATTCATACGATTGGTAGCTAAGCAATCATAAGCATTAAGAACAAATATTAAACACATAACCCAAAACAAATTTAATCCGAAAAATAATACTCATAAATTAAACATAGTAATTGGATTTCACATGGCCTCAATCAAAGGGAAATTAAGTCATAATCATAAAAGAAAAGAGATAATTCATCTTGAAGGACATGTTCAATGAAAACAAATCTAAAAGCATGAAATTAAAACTCCCTAATAACGTTTCTTGATAGATCTTGCTTGAATTCTTTGTCTTCATAGACAAAGATGGAGTATCCTCGCGTTCTTCTTCTTCCCCAAACTTCTCTCAACCCTCTTGGTGTGTTTCAAAGTGTCAAACCCTCAAAAGTGGGCAAAAGTCTTGAATTTTGCCCTAATAGCGCGTATTTATAGATGTTGAAATTAGCCCATAGCCGCGGCTAAAAAGTTGGTAGCCACGGCTAAAATCTGTTGTTCACGTTTTACACATTTCTTAGCCTTGGTAACATCATATCTTCAAAGCACGAAGGTTCCTTTATGATCACCTTGGCTAAGGGTCATTATAGCCGTGGCTAAAGGTGTATTTTGAGAAACTCTTTGATCTATTCACTAATTTTTTCTCCAATTCTCAAATAACCTATAAAAACACAACCAATCACAAAATCAAAGCATATGTGGCATAAATAAACTCAAGAACGAATCTAAATATAAGAAAAGAGGCGCTTAAAAAGGTGTAAAATACGAACTTATCAACACCCCCAAACTTAAGTTTGATTGTCCTCGAGCAAAGAAATTAAAGCAAACACATAAGCTCGAAAATTCTACAACTAATACACAAAGGCAAGATAACACCTTAGAACAAGACTTATGAAGAATCACTTATTCATCAAAAACATTGAAATTCATATGCCTCAAAATTTTTGCAACACTATCTCAAATCATGAACACCCACGTTCCTCATATGTCTAGAATCCACATTAGGCAAGATTATGCAAACAAATTAAACTCATCAACAGAAACCAACTTTGAAAATATAACTTATTCGAATGCACAATACGCGATAACCATGATCAAAAGGTCTTTTCGGCTTGTAATGTAAGGCTCGGGTGTTGGCTTGGTATGGAAATATAAGGAAGAAAGTGACTAAGGGTTTAGAGAGCTTAAAACTCGATATCTTCAAGCTACACTCACTAACTAAATGCATCATACTCACCATTTTCACCACTTTCTTTCTCTTTTTTTTTTCTTTTCTTTTCCAAACTTACAACCCCCAAACTTATTTCTTGTTGAACTTGGGTTGTGTACGAGTTACAATACCTAACTAATGATCATCGAAGCATCACATATATAGCCTAATCGAGAATTTTTTTTTCTTTTCTCTTTTTTTTCTGTTTTTTCTTTCTTTCTTTCTTTCTTTCTTTCTTTCTTTCTTTTTTTTCCGACTATTTCGGCTCAACTTAATTCAAGTGCTTCTCACATCCGTATCTTTCATCTAGTATATCTCAAAACCTTCATCAATTCTAAAAAATTAACCAACATCAACCTCCTTACTCTTAATTAATTAGACTATCGATTATCAAGATTTGAGATTTTAACTAATTAAAACAAAATTAAATAAACAATATATCAATAAATGAAAAGCCTAGGAATTAAGACTTCATCAAGGTATTTCGATGGATTATGAACATCATTGGATTGTAAATTCTTGCATTCGTTAAAGACCCGAATTTCCCTAATTACATGGAGACTCTCTAGAGATCTCCATTAGTACTCAACTAGATTTGTTCTCGTTACTCCCACGATCAACAACTAATCTAGATGAATCCATTAATTTGCATGAGTTCGTTAGCTAGTCTCATGCACAATTACTAATAACCCTATTCAGTAATTTAAACATGTCTATCAAATCCGAACTAATGAATTAATTCACCTCCCGGTACTTCTCAATTCATCTTAAATCATGTATTTGGTGGCCAATTATCTACAAGCATTAAGCCCTCATCGATAGATTAATTCAAGCAAGAAATAACACAATGAATATCAACAATCCATATTAATACTCAAGACTACATCTTAAACCCTAGAAGATAATTTAGCTATGCATAATTAAACAAGAAGAAGAAATAATTTGTATAAAATTAAGAAATCTCATGTTTAACAATGGTGAAAAAAATAAAGAACAATTAGAGAAGAAGAAAAATCCAAGAAAAACCCTATGTTGATGGCAACAATATTAAGATTTCTGTTTCTTCTCTTCAAAAACTTCCTTTTCTTTCTCTCCAAGTTTCTTCTCTTTTCTCTAATTCATGTGTAAAGTCTCTTCCAATGATTAACTAAAACTCAAAAAAATCATAAAAACGGAGAAATAAGAAGAAAAAAAATTAGAAAACCTGAAAAATAAAATGATGATCTATTTTTCTCATTTCTACTATCTATAAAGGTTTCCTAAATCCAAAAAAAATCCCAACTAAAAGCCTAAGAATCGAGCCCATGTAAATTAGCCAAAATCCGCGCCTACATAGTGGTGCAGAATCTATGCACAGTTTTGGCACCACTGTGCCAAGTTTGTTGTCCAGATTTTTTTCTCCACTTTTTCTTCAACTAAAACCACTTCATTTGGACTCTCTCTTTCTCTTCTTTAGGTCTCTTGGTCAATCTTCTTTGCTTTCTTCAAAAATCACCTTTTAACTTGTCAAATTATCGTTCTTTGTCTATAAAAGCAACAAAATAATTTAGAAGCAAGAATTCACAAACAAGGACAAAAACAACTAAAAAAGATTAACTCAAGGCACAATATGAGGTTATAATCCGAATTGAATCGATTAAGATCGGTTATCTAGGTCAGAATTGTTTGCATCAGGTGTAATCAATTGAAATTGATTATCTAGGTTAAAATCATTGGTTTGATTCTTGTTTCTGGTGTTTCTTGATCCGATTTGGGGTTTTTTGGCTTCCGGTTAAAATCATCGGTTCAATTCTTGTTTCTGGTGTATCTTGATCCGATTTGGGGTTTTTTTGGCTTCCGCGATCGTTTTCTCTGATTTCTTGTAAGCTTCATCATGTCTAAAGATGAGTATGCTAAGAGTGGTGTGATTTGTGGTCATTGTGGGTATACTGGACATACAATGGAGAAGTGTTTTAAAATGATTGGTTACCCTCCTGGTTGGAATAGAGGAGGAAGAAGAGGAGAAATTGCTCCCACAGATGCAGCTGGCAATTTTTCTCTGGCCAATTGTTCAATATTGTTTCTAACTTTACTGATTATTTGCCTAACACTTGGATTATTGATACAGGAGCCAATCAGCATATGTTAGCTAACAAATTCTGGTTGAATAACTCTTTTAAACCCTGTGATTCTCTTAATATTGTCAAACTGCCTAATGGTATCTCTAGTACTGTTACACATGTTGGACAAATTATTTTAGGGTCTGATTTATCTCTTAATGAAGTGCTATCTGTGCCAGAATTTAAGCATAATCTTTTATCTGTTTCAAAACTCACATCTGAGAAGGAAGTTTTTGTGAGTTTCTATCCTCAATTTTGTCCTGTACAGGGGATTTGGAATGGCAAGATCAAGGGAATTGGTAAACTAAAAAATGGATTGTACTATCTACAACCAGTTCCCTGTGATCAGTTGAGTGTTTTTGATAATTCCTGTAATAACATTTCAAGCAATAAAACTGTTAGCATTGATATGTTAAATAAAACCAATTTGTGGCATAGAAGGTTTGGTCATATGGCCTCCAATAGTTGGCCGACTATCAAAGTTCCAACCTAAATCCAAAGATCTAAGCATTCGATCGAGTTGATAAACAAAAAACATATCGTGAATCAAGCTTTATCTAACAATCAGGTGGTCAATATTTAAGTGGAATATTGAATTACTAATTATGGGACTAAAAATTTTATAAATATATGAATATCAATTATTTTGTTCTCACGCCAAGAGTTTGATTTAAACAAATTTAAAATCCGAAAGTATCTTGAATAATATTTTACTTAGCTCAAGTCAATTCATTTGCATCATTATATTTGATTGTGTGAATAAACCAAAGTTCAAAAGTTTTAGTCTAAAGCGTGTTTTGATCGAACTAGTCGGTTGTATGATTTTAGAATTAAATTTGTGCAATTATTATAGATTTTAAGAAAATGACTGACCAAAAACTAAATGCTACTTGTTTGTCCCACAACGAATTTCTAATCTGGATTTTGTTAGGAATTAATAAAAGTCAATTTTATGTTTTTTCCCCCCTTCAAAATTACATTTTTCACAAAATATTTTTTTCCTTTGAGGACCAAAGTGACACAATTTTTTACATGGAGAATAAGATGAAAAGTCGACTTTGCCCCTGCCCGATGTGAGTGAAACTCACGCACGCTGCTCCCTTGAGAAAATTGGTTGAAAAGTGGAAGGCTACATATTATGTACATAAGGGACGAAAGTAATATTTTTTGGACATGAGGGACTAAAGTAACACTTTAACGACACATGAGGAATGAATAAATTTAATAACCCTTTAATTTATTTATGTTAGTACTAGAACATAATCTACAAATACTTTTCCCACCTCACAATAAATGTCTAATCCCAAATTATTCTATCTGGTGCACAAATTGCTCACCGTTCTTACACTTGTGTTATTAGGCGAATATGCTATGAAATAATTTGATACTGAAACCTTAAATCTTTTTAGTTCATCAAACATAGCATCAGGTCAAGGTTTTATTGTTTCACCAATCTTACTAATAATGTTTCAAAAAAGTATAAGCATGGTAACCGAAACACTAAAATAAAAAGTAATATTTGTGATAATATTTGAAGTAATAATATTAAAATTGTCACTAAATGTACATAATGAGTGACGATAATTTTTACTTTATCACAATAAGAATTTTTAGTGACAAAATTTTCTTTAAAGTTGTCATTATTGACAATTAGTGACAAATGTATAGCGACTACTTAGTGATAATATAAATAGAGTGACAACTATAATTGTTGACACTAAGTTGCTAGAAAAAGTGTGTCACTAAATGTCAATAGTAACAACAATTTTCTTGTCACAAATTGTCAAGAGTGACAATTTCTATACAAATATTATTACTATTAAACATGTGTAACATATTTTAGTGACAAGACAAGAATTCTTATCACTAAAAATTGATAATTTGGGATAATTTTGACATTCTTACTTGGCATTTTTTTCCACCAATGTCTTTAAGAGAGTAGAAGCATTCAGTTTTTATAAGCAATTTTCACTTCGGAGACACCAAAAACATTCAATAAATAAGGAAAATTACTAAAATTCTCCGAAAATAAATTTTTCATTCCGAAATGTCCAAGAAAATATTCTTCAATCTCAAAATAACTCAAAAATTAAGATGAATAAAGTTTTGGACTAAATTGCCTTTCATTTGTTTAGTTAAGAACTTATAAACTATTTTTTTTTTATCGAGAAGTCTTTTTTTTTTTTTAACTTTTTCAAAATTTTAAATTTTATAATATGAATTGTATTTTTAATATTAAATATTTCTAACTCTTTTTAAGATTTAGTTTTTACTTTAATATGGTAATTATCATTTATTTATTTTAAGAAAATTAAAGAAATCTGACAATTTAATTTAAATCATAATTATTTATCAAAGTTCTAAGTAAATAAATTTTATACAAAAGTACAAATTAATTCCTACTTTAAGAGGGTAAGAGCATTTGACCCACAAATTTATTAAGCCAAAATGTTAGATTTTTTTTTCATGAAAAATTGGTGGAATAAATTTTCTAATTAAATATTATATTATTCTTTGGATATTGAAAATTTATTTCAGAAAATTTTAAATAGTTTTCCTTCAAACTAATGATACTACATTCTCAAAATAAAAAATAAAAAAAATTACTAAAACATAAGGATCCATGAAAATACTTTTTAATTTTAAAAATCTATTTGACAAACTTTTCATTTAAGGAAACAAAAAGTTAAGATTAATAACTTTTTGACTAAACTATTCATGTCTCATGTTAACAAATTGATCAATCTATAAAATTTTGAAATTGATAATTATATAATGCGAATTTTATTTTTTAATATTAAATATTTTTATGTAATTTGTTTTTGACTTTAATATGAGAATAATCTAAAAATACCTCTTTATCTATTTTTAAGAAGATAAAAAATTGAAAACTTAAAATTACAATCATACTTAATAATTAATATCAATTAATGAAATAAAAGTTCTAGATAAATAAGTTTTTATAAAAAAAAGTATAATTGATTAATTCTTAATCAAGTTAAATCCATATTGTTTTTAATCTCAAATGTCGGGTGCTTTTGAATGAAATGCTGGTGAAATTGTTTTTTTCAATTGATAAAAATTATCATTAATTAATATTTTAGATATTATAAAAGTTCATATTTTAAGTGGTATTTAGTAATTGTTCTTATTTTTTATTTTTTTTTATATTAAAGATTTCCCACAATCGGAAGCAAGAGACTAATCTCTTTTAGAGATAACTAAAAGTGGGTTTTGTCTCTCTGAACAAAGTTTTTGCCCTACACACACAATAAGGGATTGAACACTGACAGCATATTTAACGAACTCAACTCTCTACCAACTTTGGCTTGTTAGTAGTAATTGTCCATGACATATTATAAAATAAAAATTGGAATAATTACAGCGTCTAGCCGGCTTGGTAGAGCCACGTTACCTTTTAGCAAGCACTCTTCGAAATCATCGACACAAGAAAACACAGTAAAGGTTTATATCACTTCTCTCTCTCTCTCTCTCTCTCTCTCTCTCTCTCTTCATCTTCCACACACACACACAAAAATCTCCTCTGAAATTAATTTAATCAATCAATCTTTGCAGGATGGCGTCGTGTGCATCCAGTTCAGTCGTGATTTCTAATACGCCTGCACTTCGTTTGTCATCTGGTAAATCTACTGACATTTCTTTCATTTCATTGTTAACTTTTTTGTTTGTTGTGTGATTAGTTGAAATTTCATTCTATTTTTTCCAATAATATCTAATAACAATATTTTTGAATCCGATGATTTCTTGTTTCTTTTTACTTACATATCTATGCCTCGTTCTTTCAAGAATTAAACAGAGCGGGAGTAGAAGAAAGGATATTATCTGTTAAAATTGAATTCCTGATTAAAATTAGTGGGTACATAGATTTCTCCAACAGCTCTTATGTTAAAATGGGATTGCACTGCTTGAAATTGATTACATCCTTTAATTATCGTCATCTATAATGGTTTCTGATTAGGTTTACCACCCCATTAAATTGATGAACTTAACTGTCGAACTTATTAGGCATTACCACATTCACGTTTGAAGACTGGATTCTCAATCACTGAAGCTGAAATTTTGTAGAACCAATCTAAGGTCCGGGAGAGTAAAAAATGTAATAAATTATCTCGTTCTAAGATTAATAAGTGAAGCCTATTCAGATGGAAAACAAGTTAAAATGCCATTACTCTTAATGAATTTTTCGACTTTCAGTCATTAAGAAATTTGTCAGAGCTAGTGACCTTTTTCACTTTAGCTTGGTAGGTCTTGTAGCAAATTACAAGACTGGAAAATCATAGTTCATTAGGTCAAATATCGTTTCTTATAAGGTCTTGTGGCGATGTACAAGATTGCAATATTCTGCTTACCGGAGAAGTCCAACAATATATATGACATTCTAGAAACGACTACTTACCAATATGAGTGCTCCGTAGATCCAGTGGCTGCTGTTATTATTTTGTTACTTCTTAGTGACATATTGGCCTTTTGAGTGTATTTATGCTTACCAGTATGAGGGTGGTCTTGTTCTTCTCCTTTGTTGCTTTTGATGTTCAAAAGAATACAGGAGAAAGCTCTAAATTCAAATCTTATCCTGGAGGTTCATAAATATTTCTCTGCTCAAGTTGCATATATTGCAATTACCAAGAAGCAAAGAACTCAAAGAATATCTCATGTTGGAGTGCATTTGAAATATTGATCAACACATTAGAAAAAGGGTTTTGAAAATGGTGGCTCATCTCCTCTTGTTCAACAATGTAAAAGGCTTTCGTTAGCCTTGTCTTTGCATTTCTTTTGTACACACATTAGTCAAATATGATATTTATGTCTTCTTCCTTCCCATTTTCAGCAGTATTCTCTATTTCTTTTATTGAAAGAAAGAGAGAGACTTTTTAGCATATTCTCTCTCTTTCTTCTTCCTTCCCATATTCAGCAGTATCCTCTCTTTCTTTCACTGAAAGACTTTTTAGCATGGTAAACAACATCTAATGATATTGACACCTCAATTCTGCCATTGGGGGATGGGGGGAGGGGAGATATTACGAAAAAGTTCTTAAGCCACCTCTTTCGTAATGCTTTTCTCTTCCTGCATATCATTTTGTTACAAATGAATAAGCTTAATATTATTTTATTAATTGATTGTTCTGAGCACTACGTTGTTGCAATTCCTTTTATATTTCTCTGCAGCAAGCAAGGGTGTCTATTTCTGAGCTTTTCCAGTAAGAATTTATATTGCAAGTAATGTATGCTTAATCGGTATATTTGATACACTGGAAGGGGTATCCCTGTATTGCCATGTTATGCACTGCAGTGGAGATCTAAGCATGGCATTATTTATTACCATTGATGCATACTCAAGAAATACTATACATTAGCTAAGTAAAATAGTTGTTGAAGAAAACTAATGAGACGGGACTTAGAGTAAAAACCATGTTAGGTGAAATTGCATCATCTTTTGGTGCTTCTGGTGTAATAAAGCTTCTTTTTGAAATAGCTTGACTAATCTTGACATGGATTTGGCCTAACTTTCCAGGCTACTAAGAGGTGGTCGAGTAGGAAAAAAAATTAATTGATTACTTTAATATGTTGATAATTGCAAGATCTTGGTATTAAAGTTTTGCCAGTCATTCAACTAGGCTTGCTGAATATAGTTTACTTTGCATGCCTCATCATACATGTTATACTTTATAAATATGGTTAATTGTGTTTGTTTATTGTTAGGTTCTTCTTTGAAGTCAGCAGACCAGGGCATGGCCCCCACAAACTTGGCCTTCAGTTTTACAGGCACGAGGAGATCATTCGTCCAGAGAAGGGCACTCGCTGTTCAAGCAAGTTATAGGTATTTTCTTCATATTAAGATGCTACTGCAATAGGTTCGAGTGAAAGTTTTCTCATTCATGATTATGAATGCACATTTTACTTTCCCCCCCTTTTATTTCTACTAACTACTCTTCACGAAAATACATAAATAAGAAATAAATTACATTTATTGCATTAAATTAATGAAATGAGTATCTATATCGCACCGGCATCTGACCAAAAATAGAGTTAATTAATAGGAAGAAATAATACAGCTTTTTTATTCTATTAAGAGAAGTTTCTGAAGATGTTTTGTGGCTCTATGTATTCGATGGCAGTGATGGTGGAAGGCCAAGCAGTGCGAGCATCTTTGTTGGTGGCTTTGTTTTAGGGGGATTAATTGTTGGCACACTCGGTGCCGTGTATGCACCTCAGGTGATGGTTAAAAAAATATTTAATCACTAGATGCATTTTGTTTGGTTGAAATTCCAACTGCTCTCTCTCTCTCTCTATTTCACAGATCAGCAAGGCTTTAACTGCCGCTGACAAAAAGGATCTAATGAAAAAGCTGCCCAAATTTATCTATGATGAAGAAAAAGCTTTGGAGGTAAGGAGATTTACTATTTAAACGCGAGCAATGTTTTAAAAGGCGAAGACATGGGGCAGGACTTTCCAGGTCTCCCTGGGCAGAGCGTAAGCCCCGAGGCGTGGGGCGTACGCCCCGCGAATTTGATTTTTTATACTAAAAAATATAAAATAATTTAAAAAATTGATTCAAATTAGCGAAAAATTATAAAAATTGATGGAAAAAATTAAGATAACATATTAAGATAGAGAGTTAAATATATATATATATATATATATATATGTATATATATATATATATATGTATATATATATATATTCAACCATGCGAGCGATATGTTCAAGTTCAACTTATGCCTAAAACTCTTATTTAAGATCTCCCAATTGTAAACATTCCACTTTATTAACACGACTAGTTTGTAAATTATCCAACTCATTAACACGTTTTCCTCCAAAAAATGGTGGACTTCGGCCTGAGATTTAAAGTAAGTCAGTAAGGACCCAAAATCATTACATTCAGGCTGAAACAACAACCTGGGCGTAGTGTCATTCCCCAACAGTTTGAAATATTTAAGACGATCAGGACTTGTTAATCTGCTCATAGACGGAAGTCCAGGAGTATTTTGGAAAGATTTAGAAAATTCTAGAGAACTCTGAAAAGTACAAGAATACTCTAGAAGAATGTAGATCCTTACGGGGAGATCTAGAATAGTGTAAATTGTGTAGAATGTCTTATATTATTCTAGATAGTAGTACAAGTATGTAGAATATCGTAGATACGTGTGGACCTCTCTAGAAAAATGTGAATATGATAGGAAGTTTTTAAGATAGAGAATATTTTTAGAAATATTATTAGAGTGTCTCAACTATCCGTAGGATCAAATGGATCTCCACCTTCATTAGGGAGGGATGTGGATTACTATAAATAGAAGTAGGAATATCATTTGTAAACCAACTAAGTGTAGAACCAAGTGTGGCGACAAGTATATAAGAGTTATTGAGAGTGAGTGTCGCACGGAACGTTAGCATCGAGCCTGAATCCGTGATAGTACGCCCAAGCTGTGGTGCGCAAAAAAAAAATGGCCAGACGCCCGAGGTGTACGCCCCACCTCATCGGGCGTACGCTCCACAGGAGTTGCACCTCCCTCCAATGCCCTGCCTCGAGGCGAGCCCCGGGGCACGCCTCGTGATTGTTGTTTACAACACTGAGCACGAGCTTATCTTTTATATCTCCTTGTGCTAAGTGGAATTTCGTAGTCATAAATTATAGTTGATTGATACATGTATATTTGACAAGAAAAATGTTGTTTAAGAAAGCTTGAAAAATTAACTCTACTCATTTTTTAGCCATCAGCTAGATGTATAATCATCATAGGTTGATTTCTGTTGATTTCTCAAATAATACATCGTAGAATGCAAATCAAGCCTTTTTCCAGTGTATTTGGCTGAATCATAAAGGCTGAATAGTAAATACCTTCCCCCAAATGTGTATAGATCAACACGAGTAGGTTAAAATACTTGAGATCATAATAAGATTTTCTTTTTGATAAGAGCTGAATATCATCTACTAATTGTTGTCACTTCTAAGATAAGTTGAAGTTGATTAGTCCTTGGGAGTCTCAATATACTCACTGCCAGACGTGTGTCTTTGGTCTCATGTGGGTCCCACAATATAGATGAACATGATTTATCAAAGTCTTGATCTTGAGAACTCTGAATAATGACATTCGAAGACAAACGTAACTTGTTTTACAAAAGAAATCGCGCTATTAATGTTGTATTTTCATCTTTGGTTGTATAATATGAAGGCATATATTACTATTATTCACCACTTGTATAATGCACTTGTGTGCTATCCTATCCACAGAAGCAACGCAAGAAACTGGCTGAGAAGATTGAACAGCTCAACTCTGCTATAGATAATGTGTCCAATCAGTTGCGATCAGAAGAAGAACCCCCAAACGGAGCAGCAGTGAGCTCAGATGACATTGAAGCTCTCATCTAAGACCATTGATTATCTATAACTTGACCTCTTATGCAATTGCTGATTGATTCTGGCCTTGATCTTCTTGTTAGTCAATGATTAATGCTGGATGTATGAGATGATGCATTAGTTTTCTTCACTGTGATACATCTTATGCTCCGTCAATGTTGAGTTTCAACAATTAAAGACGTATAATAATGCCTTAGTTTGTCAATGCAGTGTTTCACTTTTAAGTACATTTTTTTTCCTCTCGACCCGTCAGTCAATAATTAATTGGGATAATTACATGCATGTTGCCTCATTTATTGGGTAATTACCACGAAACTCATGAGGTTTTGCAAATTACCAAAATACCCCTTATCAAATAACTCTAAAAATAGTAATTGTAATTTATTTTTATTGATTGGGGTGTGGGTACGGGTGAAATTATGGATATGCTTTTATTGATGAGAATCTTACAATAATTTTTCAAACATCAGGGTGTTTTTTCGTAATTAGGATTTCATTTGGGGACAGTCTGTAATTCATCCTAATAAATATGCAACTTTAAGTCTCGGGACTCTTAGTTCTAGACACAGTCTTAAGTTTTCCTTGAAATCTCAAAATTTCGATCAAAATTTTGGTCTTCTGAGAGTCCCGAACGAAATCTCACTTTCTATCCAATTTTGCAAAATATTTTCTGAATTTCGATCAAAATTCGAAATATCCCTAAATTTTTGTCGAAAAATTTTTCTAAAAAATTTGCCGAAACCCGAAATTTTTCAAAACCTAAAAATAATATTAAAACTTTTTTGTTAAATATCCATCGAAATTTAGTCCGAAACTCGAAATTTTTTTAAAATTTTGAATAATAATTATTTTTTTATACATTTTAAAATTTTATTATTTAAAAAGAATATTTCAAGTTGGTCCATACTTACCAACCATTCACCCCAACCACACATATAATTTTTTCTAAACTTGTGGCACACTTTATTTTAATTAAGTTCTTATCAGATTGGATTATTATTTTATTTCAAGGCATATTTATTTCATATTTTTTGTAACATAGTTTGATGATACTATTTAATAAGATTCATTATACATATATTTTATATAAAATATTATTAATGTAAAATATGCATAAGTATGATAATTAAAGTTACCAAAAGTTTGATGGTAAATTTCCAAATATTACTATAAATTTTCGTGATTTCTTTAAAATCAAAACTGAAATTTTGAATATTTTCGAAATTTCCATCAAAATTTTCGTAAATTTACTACCCTGATATCTATAGAAACTGAAATTTAAGACTCTGGTTTCAGAATAGTCATAAATATTAGTATATATAGGTCATCATGGTCCCACCGCATAAATAACTATTTTATGACCTGTACACAATCTCCTAAGAATAATCGGACATAGAAGGTTGATTCCTTTTATGGGGGGCAAAATGGTTTTGTACCCACGGTTCCAACCCAACCCAACTAGTTTTGGGTTGGGTTGGTTCTTTTTGAGTTTTATTGGGTTGGGTCTAACATGATTTCATTTTGGTTTCAAGTTGGGTCCATCCTGGGTTCAACTTGGGTCCAACCCAATTTTTAACAAAACTTATAATCATAGATGAAATGTGGTGGAGATTATGAAGAAATATATTGAACACGTGAGTTTAATTCATGAACTGCATAAGATAAACACATAATCAATGTCTTCCTCTGACTACTATATTTTATATTATTATTATTATTATTATTATTATTATTATTGTTATTATTATTATAATTTAAATTGAGTGATCATTCTTTGAAGTCCATGTGATAGAATGTTTGAGTCAGCCATTTCTAAGCCTTTCTAGTTTGAATTGTGAATCACGTTTTGTTTGTTAAAAATGATTTCTCCTATGTCACGCAAGAAAATGATTTTTGACTAAAATATAGTAATAAATGTTGCATTTGATAATACAAAATTTTAAAATTTAATGAGATGGATAATTGTTATGTATAAAACAAGATACATAGATATGCAAAGTTCCATTTATTCTTTCTGAATTCAAATCAAAATAAAAAAATTCTTATATGGGCAATCATGTCTAGTTAAATACAACAAAAAATAAAAATTGCTAATATCTTTTGATAAAAAAAAAATTGCTATTATCTTAGGTGTCAAAATTGAGCTTAATTTTGTAAAAAGAATAAAATAAATTTAGCTTAAGCAGGCTATCTAAGTATGAACTAATCTCAGTTATTTTTATTTTGTTCAATTATTTATATAATATGCTGCTTTTTAGGCATTCAATATAAAATCAATTTCAAAAATTTATTATTAAAGAGAAGGAACAGAAAAAAGTTGCAAACAAAAATTAAGCTATTTTGGGTTAACAACAACTTTTTTACTTTCAATTGTTTATCCCCTCACAGCAACTTTGTTTATGATAATGTACTTCATAGCGGATCCAACCCAGAAATAATAGTAAGGCATCTTGGTTCCCTCCCTTTATTTTGGTATTCATTAAGAACAATTTTGGTTCTATTTTAGTTCATTTTGGATCCATCTTGGGTCCTTATATAGGAACCAATAGGAACCAACCCAACCCAACCCGAACCAAACCCATATTGGACCCAAGTATTGAGACCCATCTTGAAACCAATCCATCTTGGACCCAACCCAATTGAAACCAACCCAAACCCAACCTGACCCAACTATTTGCCACCTCTAGGTAAAAGCATGAAGATGAAGACAAACACCATTTTATTGATAATCTGTTAATAAGAATGTTTTACAAAGTGTAGATAACATAAAGAATTCTCACCACTAATTGGCTCGCTACGTATTCCACACTAACAGTTTGAGACTGAATAGACGGTTTGCGGGCTGTGCCAATTTGAGGCAAGACTGGAGCCTTTCCTCAGTATTTGGTAGCTTAGGGTTTTAAAAAAAAAAAATTGAATTTGCTAAGTTTGAGTTGATTGTCGATTATTTTGGTCTACATTTTTCTAGCTAGGTTGATGGCTTCATTTGAAGTCTATGGAGAGCAATATAATCCTGGATATTCATGTGTGAATTGCCAACATATGTGCCAATTGTTGATTGTCTATTTCTACCAAGCCATTACAAGTGCTCAACACAAAAATTCATTGCTATAATCCCCAATAGAGTGTGCGCCTTGCCGATAATTCTGATATTGGCAGTATCATTTATGTTCAAAATCTCAGGGTCTCATCCAACATCACCATTTATCTCCTCTGATTTTTGGCTGCAATTGAGCCCACCAAGACAAAGCTTCTCCTTGAACCTTATAAGTATCAAATTTAGCTTACTTCTCCTTGAGAACCCTAGTATAAGTGAAAAGAGTTTCGATGTCAGATTGCAATCAAAATAATCTTCAACATCAAAATATCCATAAAAATTAAGGACATATATTTTAAAGTGAAAATCTGTCCCCTCAACATCGTATCTCCTGCCATCATGATGAAAATTGCGAGTGGCCATTCACTAGCAGCCACCTCAATTTCTTCATCACCAATGTTAGACACTGCAGGGGCTCATTGGTAGTGCAAGGATGCTAGATCGTCTCCCAAACACGCTGGATTAGAGTCTAACCATGTTAATATTCTTGCTCGCATAAATTATAACATTCATCGGATTCAAATATGAGATTGCGCGGGTTAATTCTATTAGTAAAATGATTGTTATTCCACCATGAGTTGAAGTCGATCGGCCATGAGTTGACCCTGATCTACCGCGTATTGACGTAGATTAATCATGAGTTCTTCATTTGCAACACGCATGCTATCTCGCAGTTATTGATCATCTTCATCCAACCCGTTTGAATACACGTACGTGTATCATCTGGGTTCAATTCGCATGCATACGCAAGTCCGTCAATTGATTTTCGTATCATATCTAGTCCCGTTTGAATGTCCGGGGTGCCATGCGATACTTCATTGCGAACCTGCCACAAAAAAGAAACCGTTTCAGTGAAAACCATCGACCAATTTTCACACCAAACGTACCTATTGGCTGCATTCTTTAGGTTCCAATCGATCCATGATTGATGTGTTCCTGCAAAGAAAAGCTCATGCCATTTTGAATGAACAAGATTAGTCCATACTTGTCGTGCCCATGCACAATCCCGAAGGTGTGCAACACCGTATCTGAATTCACACCACAATGTACACACACGTCTGATTCAATCAGACCCTGTTTATGCAGTTAGGCTCGGGTAAGTATGTTTGCCATGTCGCACCAACCATTGAAAGAATTTACGACGATGGGGACCCTGCACTTTCCAAATTTTCGACCATTTCTTCACTTCTAGATCCAGTACATGGTCTCCTGTGAGGACCGCATAAGCACTCTTTACATCATATTTTCCTTGAGGTGTAAACTTCCATCTAGGTATATCTTGCTGTTCAATCGTATCATCAAGATTGATGCCCTGAAGAGTAGTGAGAACCGAATGAGGTAGTTATCAATACAACTTAAATTCAATTAAAAAATTAACTTTTTTATATTTATTTTATTATTAATTATATTAATCAATTATTTTATTTTTAATATTTGTTTACTGATCATATATTATTTTTTCTAAAACTAAAATATATGACTTAATACTCATATAAATAAAATTTTCAATGATAGCTATCAAACTTGAATTGAACTTTGTATACTATAAATATACAAACTATATAATGATACATACATATATCTTATCAAAAAAAAAAAGAAAAAGAAATATATATCTATATTTGATTATTTTTATCTACATAATTAGTATCCCATGTCTTGACACGAGATTTCGCTAGTTAATTTGATAAATTTCAAAATACAAATAAATAAAATTTAATTAATACTAATATCTTATTTTACACACGAGATTCCGCTAGTTATGATAATTCCAAAATACAAATAAATAAAATTTAATTAATACTAATATCTTATTTTACACATGATTTCGAGCCAAAACTTCCACGTCAAAAATGGTAATCTAGAAACTTTATATATTTTTTAATGATATAATGGAGAGATCATCAATGTTTAATGGATGGTGATGGCTTTGGAGCATTAATTAAAAAATTATCATAACTATTCACTTCATTATCACAGTTTTAATAAATAAATAAAAAACAACTGGAAAAAACTTTTGAAGCATTGGGACCAAGTGCAATAGTTTATATACTAATGGGCTAACATTTTGTGTAATATAAATAAGTAAATCAAATTTTAATTCAAAATAGTTGAGTTCCAAAATCAAAAATAGAATATCGAAGTACACAAATTCAATAATATTATATTTTTAAATTTTTTTTTAAATAAACACTAAAATGATTGGGGTGGGTGTCAACAAGATTATTGAGAAGTTAAAATAATCCAAGTGGTAAGAGGGCAGAGGGATAATCCATTCCAGAACCCCCCCGCCGGTGGAATTTCTTTTCCGCCATTTTCATATCTTTACAAGGAAATCTGCAGTGAGAGTTTTGATTTGATTGATTGATTTGAAGGGATGGCGGAAGGGCGGCCTGAGGAGAAGTCAATTAGCAGCGGCGGAGATTCCATTTCCAACAAGTCAATTAGCAACGGCGGCGGAGATTCCATTTCCAACAAGTCAATTAGCAACGGCGGCGGAGATTCCAACTCCAACAAGTCAATTAGCAACGGCGGCGGAGATTCCAACTCCAACAAGTCTGCTCCTCCTCCGAGAATCCATACAAAGGAAAAGTCGGTGAGGTACGGCGGAGATTCCAACTGTCTCCGAATCCATACTAAGGAGAAGTTCCCAATCTTCTCCAATTCTCTCTTCCAGGTAAGCCCTCTCCAATCCTGCCTCCTTATTTAATTTACGTTCCGATTTCTCTTCCAATTTTTATTTACTTACTTAATTAAACTCTTTTACTTAATCAAACTGCTTCGGTGTTGTGTTGGCGTAATTCTAGTTTGCGGTGTACAACGATCTTGACTTGCACGTAGAGAAATGAAGAGAGTGTATAAGTTAAGTGTAAATTTTTTTGTCTAAGGAGAATAAATGCAATAGACTGTGGGACTTGATTTGTTACAGATGAAGCTGAGGGATATCGTTCTTAGACATGATCTATTTTCGAGTTTTATGATGTATTCTCTTATTCGAGTTAATTCACGTTTTAAGGGTGATTTTTTCCTTTTCCTTTCAGTTTCTTCTTTACTTTTGTGCTTCAGTAAGATTCTAGTATCCTACTTTGTCAGTTTGATATGTTCTTCAAATTACCGTTAGTCTCTACTAACATGAATGATGGGCATCTCTCAAATTGGCAGCTTAATGGAGAGCTGAATCTGGGGATAGGAGCTCCTTACATAAAAGCAATGACAAAGCATTCCTCTTCTGATGTATGAACCATCTTTTTCGTTTAATTAAGTGAATAAGTAATTATCCCTTCCCCATGACTAGATAAAAATAGAAAAGGAAGTGCAAAAAGAATTTGGAAATGAGAAAATTTCGGGAAATTATTGAAAATAACTATGTACCTGTACAGACATCAACCAGGCTTGGTGTGGGAGTTGAATACTGTAGGGACAAAAAGATACGCTATAATGTGCGTGGAAAGAAGGTATTTCCAGTGACCGCTGATGGATTAATAGGGCTTAATATCAAGGGTCGATATGATGCCGTTCACGACTTTAGAGAGGTTAATCTTTTCTCCGCTCACTCAAACCATGTTATTTTATGTTATAGATCATGTTAATGCAATTGGCAACACTACCTCATAATTGATGCTTGCTTTTCATAAGTGTTTATGTTTGGAAATTCTTTTTCAGTTAACTTGAACATTTTTTGACAATTGAACAGATAAATTTTATTGGGGCTGCGGAATTGACTTGGAAAATCTTCAATGCTAATAAAGAACGGGATTTGTGGCTCAAGTTTGGATTTGATGTCACTAATATGGTATGTTTACTTTCTGAAAAGATTGTCCAGATGGTCATTTTCTCTTGCATTTCTTCGTTTCCACTTTGTTTGGTTCAAGGATTTTGGTGAAGAAAAAAAAAGGAAAGGAAAAGGAAAAGTTCTTTGTTTTCCATGATTTTCCTCACCAAATGGTGAGTAAAAGGAATTGTCTCATATTAGTATTAGATTGTCCCTCCTATTTTCTTTTCCTTTCCTTTCCCTAGCAATTTCCTCGAACCAAATAAATCGTTCGTCTCTCACTTTGGAACAAAATATCAATTTAGCGATTAAGTGACACTGTTTATGCCATTGGGTCTTTCACTTTTGGTAATGATTCTTGAATTGTTTTTGGTTTATGTGAGATGAGAGTATTTTCGGATATCAGGGAGACGAACTAAACATTAGAATTTGGGCGGAATAAGAAATTAGTTTATTGCTTCTATTAACTGGATAATATGTGTAATGTGCAACACCGTGTTGTTAACTCTCCAAGTTCTTTAATATACACATTTGGTTGCTAATTATTTCATCTTTTCAGATTCCATACTTTCAGATTCGTCAATACAAATGGACCTTTAATGCCAACGAAAATCATAGATGGGAAGTGAGATACGACCTTTGAGAGGGGGTCAGTTTCAACGTCATGAAGGTAAATGTGGTAGCTGCACAATGTATTTCACCATGATTTCATTCGATTTGGGTGTCATTTTGAGGTCTTTATTTGTTAGTCATTAGGTCAATTTCTTTTTGGTCCAAAACCGACGGGACTGGACATTAGCATTGAATGTTTAATAGTGATTGTATATTGGGCTGGGTGCAATACACTTGGTCCACTTTTGGCTATAGGATCATAGGGTGTTGGGATGATTTTCACCTCCCACCCCGCAGACCCGTTCAAACGGTACTGGATGGGACCAGGATTGTTGCACATGGTCCATGCATGAATTTCCCTGTTTCATGGGCCTTACTTCTCCGCTAGATTTTCTCCGTTGATGTAACTCTTGTAGATGTTGTATCTCTTGAAACTTTTATTTAGCTGACATATTCGATTAATAGATGATTTGGATTTTATTTTTATTTTCCAAAATGAATAACGTTCTTCCCCTACAACAATTTGTGTAATACTTTTAATATTAGAATTTACATTAAAATAGTGAGAAACTGATGATAAAATTTTGTATATGTATATATAGTCTGTACTATAGTGTATGCATTTGATACAACACGAGAATCTATTTATTTGCAGCTTAGATTTGTAGATCGATTTGACGTACTCTTATCTTGTGACTTTTAAATACTGGATTTTCTACAAAATTGAAGTAAAAAAATATAGATTTACTCATTGAACCGTTAGGGCTCTTTTATGTTTGACCAGCATTTTCATGTAGTTACTTTCTATAGGGATTTTGATGGATGGGTTGTTTAGGTGGTTTGACAATCTCATTATTCAGAGAAATGAAACAAAATAATTTGAAAAATCAAAGTGAATTTTGATTATTAATTGTTTGTAGTAGGAGTAAAGGATGAGTGGGAGATGAGTCTACCTTAAGATTTGTTGTTGATTTAGAAGATGTAAATGCCAAGTAGAAGTACATAGCCATGAACTTAGAAAATTCCATAGCAATGACAAAGCAACAAAGCTTGAAAATTTTGTAGTCGAGATTAGTTCTAGGGGCATCCTTCTGATTGCTATAGCCATTTCCTTCCTGTCATAACTATAGATATACGAGTACGTGTTACACTACAGCTCTGCTGAAAGTTATGTCTTGTTTTTTGTAGTGAAATCTTGATGCAACTTGAACTAGTAAAAGTACGATATAGTTTCTTTTTTTTTTTTTTGTTCCAAAAAGGAGGAAAAATAATACACTATGGATTTTAAAAGCATGTGCTACAATTTTCTGAAATCATTATCTTGTTGAAATCTTGATGTGAGATGGACTAGTAATTAGAACATAGAAAATTCTTGTCCATACTCAAATTGACCTAACTAAGCTTTTTACATGGAAAGTTTATTATATTTGTCTTATAATTAGTAAATTTGTTTTTCAATTATCTTTCAGTTACATGTCAAATATAGCTCACTCTAGCCTAATTCAATCTATAATTTCTTGCAAAAACATAGACAATTACATTGTAACTATTTTTTTTTTTTTGGATAGTTCTCCAATTGCGTGGAGTGTGATATTGAAAAGGGATAATAACATTTATAGTCTCCCATCTTTTCAGTTTGCAACACTTAAGACCCTCGTGTCATAATTTTATCACTTAAGTCCCTTATGTCCTTATTTTCGTTGCACTTACGTCCTTCCTAAGTTTAATTGAAAATATTATTTCAAATAGGTCCTTAAACTTTTATTACTCTCAAGAATAGTCTCACAAAGAGAAAAATAATCCTAATTTACACCTAGAAAAGCAAAAGAAGGGACCTGCTGAAAAATGGTATCAGAGCATATGTTTATTGATGAAATATTGACATTATGTAACATAAGAAATTCTTTCCCTAACGGAGGAGATTCAAACAAGGATGGAACCAAACAATAGTTCGAGATATAACGAAACCAATGGTTTAAGCGGATGGATAAACTCATCCAACGAGTAAAAAAGGACTCAACCGAGTGCCAGAAAGATTTCGCTAGGTACAAGGCACCAGTAGCGAATCATCATGAAATGATAAGATATTATCAAAGGAGGTTCTCCCTTAATGATAAATTTAAGGGTAATATTACGAGTGATTTACAATTCGCAGAGATCCAAGACAAATGGCCAGGGAAAGCAAATAAAGGTAACACTTTTATTTAAGGTCAATTGTGAATTGGAAAGAAATTGAATCGGATACCTCTAAACTTTCTAAAGATCTTAGAGAAATCCAAAAGATAGTTGAGGATTATGGACATAGGCTAGAACAACTACCTATGAAAATCGAAAACTTGAACCAGAAACTTGAGGAAGTCCTCAAGATTCTTCCAGGTCAAAATAGATCTATAACAGATCTAAAGGCAATAGTCCTAGATCTGAAAGAAAGACAAGGTATTACCGGTACATCCAGATCAAAAAAGGATAGAATTGGTGATGCACTTGGACGTGTATCTCTTCTTCATCAGAAGGGTAAGGCTAAGGAAATTCCGAAGCCTAAGACTCAGGAAGAACTACTCAATGATATACTAAGAAAAATAAATTAACATGAATATATCAAGAGTAGATCCTTCTGATCTTCAAGAGCTAGCTGAATCATTTTCTCAACTAGCTATTGTAGAATTGGCTAATATCAAAGTCAATGAATCAATTTTAACGTTACCACTGCCAGAAGGAAGTTCCGCATCACATAATCCTCTACCGGATGAATCGATGCGTGAAAGTGGAGATTTGCATATAAACGCAACCCCTGCAGTTTTGGGAAAAGCGTTTAGAGTAAATCACGCTAGAAATCCAAATAGGGTACCAGAAAATACCCTTTGGGCGAGGACTATGTCACAACCCTTGCACTCATATGGTACTATCCTATATTTGGATATTATCGATTTTAGAAACATCGAAAAATTAATCGATGAACGGGGTAGCCGTTATGAAAATAGCCGCCACTACACTGGAACTCGACAAAGAAAACTTCATACGACTAATGGAGTTAAGCTTAGAAAGATCTGTAAAGGTGGGTTGGGAACGAACCTCAGAAACATCTAAGCAAGAAGTTTTAGCCGGAGAATCTAAAACTGTAATTGCCGATAGATTCAAAAGGTTAATCAAGTTACATTTTATCGGAGATGGATACTTCGGTGAAAATAACACAGGAAAAACCAGAGAGTATACACAAGCACTCTATGGAATTGAATGTAGAAATATTTGTGTTATAGATGAATATATCTATTGGTTTCGAAAATATTTCTTCCGTGCGGATGTCGTTTCAGATATTGCTGCACCGATGTTCTTTAAAAAAATTTGCAGTCCTTGGAGAGAAATGTTAGTTCATTCCTACAAAGTACCAGAAGGGCAAATTGATACATTTGCCAGACGAATGTCTTTCCTGAAAGGCAAACTAAAGGATTGGTGTCAACAAGCCGCTGTTCAAAAGAACACGAAAAGGTTAAGAGGAAAAATTAAGAAAACTCCTCTTTGCTGTGATAATAATGATTTTTCAACAATTATTGGAGAATCGATTGAGCAAAGAAAGAAGAGAAAGCAATTTGTTCGCTCTGATAACATCAGTAACAAAAGGCGATCTTCTTTCAGGCGCAAGTCTTGGTGGTCTAAGTCTAAAGTCCGATTTTATAAATCTGGCCAGAGATCCGGACCGATAAGGGTGTCTTCCCAAGGATCTCGAGAATCTGATGGGAAAAACTCCACAAGACGAACTTTCAGAAGGGCTCACACCTGAACAAATGAAAATTTCAAGGATTGTAACTGCTGGACATGTGGAGCTCGTGACCATATTTCACCAGATTGTCCACAAAAAAATGGTGAAATAAAAGAATTCGTAGCCACTATTGACATACTGAATGCAGTTTTCTATGGAGATTTGGTACCAGTTTACCAATTCGAAAGTATACCCTCAGACGAAAGCGTCTATTAGGAAGAAATAGATTCGGATGGATCTTCAACCGAATCAGAATAACCCTAACTAAGGGGATATGCTCCAAACATCGGAAAGCCTATCAGGTTTCTTTTCCAGGGCATCTATCACAGATAAAACCATGGAAAAGATAATGTGACAAGACTCTAACATCGAAAAATGTGATGGTTGTTAGGAATTTCATGTTAGATGTTTTGATGATAACAAGATAGAATTTTATGTTAGACCCCAAATATAATGTAAGTTTCTGTTTTCATAGATCAATGTATAAGCGTTCGAAAGTTTGTAATTGTTAGGAAATTTCATGTTAGATGTTTTGATGATGACAAGATAGGATTCATTGTTAGACCCCAAATAAAATGTAAGTTTATGTTTGCATTGTTTAAGCGTTTGAAAGTTTGTAATTTTGTTTAGGCTTGTAATTTTTATCTTTGTAGATTTTAGACTAAGTCTTAGTAACTGAATCGCTAGTAGAATTCTAGGTGAGTCTATTAGAGAAGAAGTTGAAGACCAGCGTTTGAAGTCAACCAGAGATGAAGATTTGTCTCTTAGCGTCCGTCAAACGCTAAAGGAACCTATTTCAGGATACATGGATCAAGCGCTCAAATTGTCTCAAGCGATGGATGTAAGATTCACCTGGAATAAATCCTCAAGTCATGAAGGACTTAAATGCAATCATTCAACGAACATTTATTTCCAACGGGAAATAAATTCAAATGCATTAAATGCCTGATAAGAGCATTAAATGTGATAAGCTACTATGACTTGTGGACAAGCCACCTTTTTGACTCAGACTATCAGAATTTCAGAGATTAAAACTGCTCCCGTCCAATCGGCCCCAGCAGATTTTCAGGAATGTCAGAACTTGGGTATATTCACTCTCCGCGTGAATGACATGCTCCTACATGTGTCCAACGGACAGATCTCAAGAAAGTGTCTATAAATACCACCCAAACAAAACCCTAAAAAAACATACGCGAGAAAACTATTATTGAAAAATATTCATATACTCTTGCTGTGAAAAAGTTTTGAAACTCCATAACCAAAACCTTCAAGCTTTTTACATACATTCCAAACAGTCACCAAAATAAACATCTTCTAAAGAAGAAATTTAAATTCCACTTGAGATATTACAAGTTGTTTGATCTTTCCAAAAACAAACAAAACCCTAGAGATAACCTTCAACTTTCATCTGAGTGAGAAAAGTTGTTGTACCCTTTCAGGCAGTATTTCTGAGTGAGAGAAGCTTGAAGAAGACGATCTTCATTGGTGCTGAAGTCTGTGTGATCAAGGAGCCCAAGATCATTTTCACCTGTTACTATTGTGTAGAAGATTCTGTGTGAATTCTTTGATTATCATCATAGTGAATTCCTCCAAGTGAAAAAGGAGAAGAAGGACGTAGCTGGGATTACATCACCCAGTGAACCTTACAAAGATTGTGTCTTTTACTTTATTGTCTTAGCACTATTTCATTGCATATTTCATTTTATTGAAAAGAACAACTCTAAGCACTCAGCGATTAAGATTAATCAATAGAACGCTAAAAACTCATTTCCGCTGTGCTAACCCTGATTAAGCGATCTAAGCGTTGCCCTACTTTGGTAAACAACTAAAATCACTAAGTCTAAGTGAACTCTATCTGAAGCGTTTGACCCAAGCGCTCAGTACTCCAAGCGTTCAAAATATTTAAGTGATACGAAATTTTTGAAGTCTAAAAAGACTTCAGGGTCTATTCAACCCCCCTTCTAGACCCTTTCGTATGCCACTTGGGACCACCAAGTGGTATCAGAGCGGTTGAATTAGAAACCTAAGCATTTCCGAGCATAACTGCTTGTTGAGATCCATTTTTTTACTTAGTCGCTTTAATTTTTTCTCTTCAAAAAACATCTCATTATGGCTTTCAACAAAATGCCTAAGTTGGTAGAGTCAAATTATGATTCTTGGAAACTTAGAGCATTCGCTTACTTGTGCTCATGCGATAGTGAAATGTGTGATGTAATTACAGGTGGTCCCATTCAGATTATGAAAGTTGTAACTCGAGCCCCTAGAGCAACCGAGGCAACTCCAGATGGTTATGTCGAGAAACCTAAGTTAGAATGGATGCCTGAGGATCGAAAAAGAGCAAATCTAGATAATGTTGGACGAAGTGCACTTTACTCAGCATTAGGAGACAACGATGCATTGTTCAACAAGATCAAGCAATGTAAGACTTCCAAAGAAATATGGGATAAGCTGGCTATAGTGTGTGAAGGATCAGCACAAATGAAGGAGAATAAGCTTTCCATAGCCATGCAAAGATTTGAGCATTTCAAGATGCAGCCCAATGAGACGCTAGAACAATTGGATGCAAGGTTTACTTTGCTCGTCACAGAGTTAGCGTCATTAGACAAGGAATTGACCAACAAGGAAATGGTCAACAAGATTTTCAGAAGCCTTCCAAGCAAATATCTAATTAAGACTGTTGCTATGAGAGAATCACAGACATTGGAGACTCTTACTCCAGAGCATGTCTTTTCAGAATTAAAGGCATTTGAGTTCGAATTGGGTGAAGTCAGTGACACATCGACTTCAGCGACTGAATCAGGAGCTTTAATCGCTACAACCAAAAGCAAGGGTAAAGCGGTTAGTGAGGTTAAAACCATGGAATCAAATGAAGAAAAGGAAATGCTTTATTGGTCAAGAAATTCAAAAAATTTCTAAGATATGAAAAGAGAAATCCTATCGGACAAACGTCATTTTAGACTCCTCTCCCTGCTCCAGCGCCTCAGTATCAAGCGCCAGTGTACTCTGTACCTCAACCAGTAGCGCCAGTTCCATACCAAGCGCCTCCGTCTCCTACTCAAAATCTCTCAGCGCCAGTAGTCTCAAAGCGATTATCCACTGAACAGAAAATGAAAACTAATTTGTGTTATAATTGCAGAAAACCAGGGCACTACCAGGTAAATTGCCCTTATCCAAATGTGTCTAAGCCCACAAGGCAAGACTATGCGGATAGAAACCAATTCAGGAGCAACCTTCGCCAATAGGGATTGCTAGCGGAATCAGAACCATTCTCCGCACCTGAAGAGGACTTGGAATCATCAGATGAAAGCAGTGATGATGAGCCTACAAGCGACTCAGCGTTGATTTGTCTTATGGCAAGAGATGATGAAGCGTCTGACAAATCGCTACCAGAGGTAACCAATGAATTATCAATTCCTCTTTCTTATGATGAATTACTTGACAAAGTCAAAGAATACTACAATGAATGTCAAGAAGCTACCAAAATATATCAAAATGATCTCGATATTATCTCATCACTCACAAGAGATAAAGTGACACTCAGAGCAGAGTTGCGAGTTCAGCAACAGTGCATTGAGAAGAACCAATCACTTGAGAGTGAAATTATTCAATTAAAAAATGATCTTGATATAATAGTCAAAAGAGAAGCTGATCTGATCGCTAGACTTGCCAAATCAGAGCAGCTCGTCTCATCATTATCAAAAGCTTCTAGAAACTTGGATAATGTGACTGAGATAACTAGATTATTTGGTGAAAAGATCGGTTTAGGATGCAATAAATTCGGTAAACAACCAAATAAATCTAATGTTACGACAAACAACGAAGGAAAGGGTGTTCGCTTTGTTAAAGAAAGTTCACAAAGTCAAACGCTGAATGAACCAAGCGACAACGGTACGTGGCCAAATGAGAAAGCCAAAGCTGACTCAGGCAAGGGAAAGACAAAGGCAAATGATTCACAAAGAAAGATTCATCCAAACGCTCAAAAGGCTAAGGATAAACCTAACCACTGTGAATCAAGCGCTAAGCGTCAAGCACCAAAAGTGCAACCCAAGCCAGTGCCAAGGAAATACCAGCGTCCATATCCGAGACGGTCAAGGTCATATTATCGATACTATGATGATTATGACTATGACTATGATTATGACTACTATTATAATCGAGGATATTATTACACACCCAAAAAGCACACACAACACGATGTGAAACCTAAGAAGGCCAGTATTCCCACAATGAAGACTAGGCAAATATGGGTTCCTAAAGTTTTAATTCAAACCAAAGTTACTAACATTGAAGGACCCAAGAAAACATGGATACCTAAGCAGAATTAGAACTATCCTTAATGCAGGTACCTAGAGCCAACACCGATACTTCAGTTTGGTATTTCGATAGCGGGTCATCCAGACACATGACTGGATCAAAAGATCTCTTAGTCAACTATCGAGCTACCAATGGTCCTCAAGTTATATTCGGTGATAACTCCAAAGGTAAAACCAAAGGTATATGTATCATGCATAGGGGGAACATCATGATCAGTGATGTATATTATGTTGAGGGTCTTAAGCATAATCTGTTAAGCATTAGTCAATTTTGTGATAAAGGCTTTGATGTTAAATTCTCAAGCGACTTCTGCTATGTCAACGACGCTAAGACTAAGTCTACTAAATTAAGAGGAAAAAGAACAAACAATGTGTATTTAGTGGATTGGGATTCTGCTTTGTTGCTAAAAGTCAAAATGAATTGGGTTGGTTATGGCATAGAAAAATGAATCACCTCAACTTTAAGGCTATCTCTCAATTAATATCGCTAAATCTTGTGGAGGGATTACCTAAAGGTTCCTTTCAGAAAAATCGCTTATGTGATGCATGCCAAATGGGTAAACAAGTTAAATCATCTTTCAAAAGGAAACCATGCCTATCTACTTCTAGAGTTCTTGAGTTATTGCATCTAGATTTGTTTGGTCCAATTCAAATCATGAGTGTTAGTGGTAAAAAGTACTCGCTAGTAATAGTTGATGATTTCTCTCGCTATACATGGGTAGAATTCCTAGCGACCAAAGATGAAACTAGTGTCAAGCTCACATCGCTAATTCGTCAATTACAAACATCAAAAGATTTAAAGGTGACAAGAATTAGAAGCGATAGAGGAACTGAATTTACTAACCAATTTGTTGAGAAGTTTTGTATAGATCATGGAATACTTCATGAGTATTCTGCCCCTAGAACACCTCAACAGAATGGAGTTGCCAAGCGACGGAACAGAACGCTTAAGGAAGCCGCTAGGACGATGCTTGCAGAGTCTAAGCTACCTCAAAGGTTTTGGGCCGAAGCCATTAATACAGCTTGCTACACTCAGAACCGGTGTATGATCAACAAGCAACATGAGAAGACTCCATATGAGTTGTGGAAAGGACGTAAACCTAACGTTTCATACTTTCATGTTTTTGGTTCAAAATGTTTCATTCATAATAATGGATCCCACAGCCTTAAGACTTTTGATCCTAAAGTGGATGAGGGAATCTTTCAAGGTTATGCCAAGAATGGAAAGAGTTTTCGCATCCTAAATAAGATCAAGTCAAAAGTTGAAGAATCCATTCATGTTGTGTTTGATGATGCTAACCAAGAACCGAGTAAGGTTAATCCTGATGATGTAGGAATTGAAGATCTCACCCAACAAGCGTCACAAATCAATCTTGGTGATGATAGTGATGACGAAGATGATGAGATTCGCGTACCTCTTCCTAAGGATACTCGTGAGGTTAACAATAATGATAATGTCAGAATTGCTGATGATCATGAAGAGAATGATCATTAAGAGCAGATTGGAACTACGAATGATGCAGCGACTACGCAAGAGATAAATGAGAATCAAGCGATTGATAATCAAGAGTCTCTCAACTCGTTCCAACCAGACCGAAAATGGCTTAGAGATCATCCACCAGATCTAGTGATTGGAGATATTGAAGCACTTGTTAGAACTAGGTTCGCTACAATTAATGAGGCCATGCTCGCAAGCTTCCTATCTCAAATGGAACCAAAGAAAGTGGATGAAGCGCTTAGTGATTCAAGTTGGGTAGAAGCAATGCAAGAAGAGCTTAACCAATTTGAGAGAAGCAAGGTTTGGACGCTAGTACCAAGACTAACTCACCAAGGAGTTATTGGAACTAGATGGGTTTTTAGGAACAAAATGGATGAAGATGGCATTATTATAAGAAACAAAGCTAGATTAGTCGCTCAGGGTTATTGTCAAGAAGAGGGTATTGACTTTGATGAGACATATGCCCCAGTAGCCCGTCTTGAAGCGATTAGAATGTTCCTAGCGTTTGCCGCATTCAACAAGTTCACAGTATATCAAATGGACGTAAAGAGTGCTTTCTTGAATGGTAAACTCTAAGACGAAGTCTATGTGGAGCAACCTCCAGGATTCATCAACAACCATGGCAAAAGTATGGTCTACAAACTGGATAAGGCACTCTATGGTCTTAAACAAGCACCAAGAGCATGGTATGACACTCTCTCTATCTTTCTTATAGGTAAAGGCTTTTCAAAAGGCAGCGTTGACACAAAGTTATTTAAAATTACCCATAATGAAGATATTCTCTTAGTCCAAATCTATGTTGATGATATTATATTTAGTCCAAATCTATGTTGATGATATTATATTTGAAATGAGCATGATGGGTGAATTAACTTTCTTCTTAGGATTACAAGTTAAGCAACTCCCTAATGGAATATTTATAAACCAAGCTAAGTATACTAGAGATATGATTAAGAAATTTGGTATGGAAAATGCATCATTTTCAAAAATTCCAATGAGCCAAACGCTCAAGTTAGATAAAGATGAAAGTGGGAAGAAAATTGATATCACTAACTATTGGGGTATTATTGGATCACTTCTTTATCTTACGGCTAGTAGACCTGATATTATGTTTTCGGTATGCATGTGTGCACGTTTTCAATCTGATCCTAGAGAATCACACTTAAATGCTACCAAGAGAATCCTTAAATACCTAAAAGGCACACAAAACGTGGGCTTGTGGTATCCAAGGGACTCTCCTTTTGAACTAATTGGTTATTCAGACGTAGATTTTGCAGGATGCAAAATAGATAGAAAAAGTACTAGTGGTACATGTCAATTTCTAGGTGATAGACTAGTTTCGTGGCATAGTAAGAAACAACAATCTATAGCGACTTCTACCGTTGAGGCAGAATATGTAGCTGCTGGAAGCTGTTGTGCACAAATCCTTTGGATGAGGCAACAACTTAGAGATTATGGAACAATCCTAGGTCCTACCCTGATCCATTGTGATAACCAAAGCGCTTTAGCTATGACCCAAAATCCTGTCCTTCATTCTAGAACCAAACACATTGACATTAGATACCATTTCTTGCGTGACCATGTTCAAAAGAAAGATATCTCCATGCATTTCATTGGAACTGACAAACAACTGACAGATATCTTCACCAAAGCGCTCAATGAACAACGCTTTCTCATTTTAAGAAGTGAATTAGGTATGATCGATTTAAACGCTTAAATCATAAAGCATCATATTTAATAGGCATATAATTTAGGGGGAATCCACTTTATGATTATGTCTAAACTATATTTCCAAAAATGAAATGAGTTATCAATTTTAGGGGGAACTTTAAAATTGTACTTACTTCATTAAGTAAGCGACTATGATCAAAATGACTTTAACCAATCTTATGCATCGATCATTAGCATTTACTTTTGCTCATTACAATCTGATTGCTTATAAAATGAAAGGTTTAAAATCCAACAAGCGATTGATATGTATCAAATTAAAATTAATTTATAAAAGAATCTTCAGCGTTGAAAGAATTTCCACTTCAACGCTAAAGTAACTCTCTTTCACAAAAAAATTCATGCATAGTTTTCATCGCCACAAAGTAGCGTGTGGATGAGTCCAAAATTCTAAATTTGTTAACTACCCACACGTGCCTATCAAATCAAACTGACGGTTATGATTCCTATCTAAACCTAGGCAGTTCAGTAAAATGCATGAGTCTGAGTACGTGTCAATGTACTATCAGGCGCGTGTAATTTACGTTGAAAATTTCAAATTTTTTTCAAACTTTTTCAAAAAGTAACTGCGGATCCGAAAATTGTTATAGTATCCTATTTTACCGCACTTTTTGACATCCGAAGTTATGTGTACACGGTTTAGATTTCTTTCTCATTAACTTCTGTACACGTGTCATTCATCTACCAATTGAGGAGTTACTTTTACCTTCTATTTATGCCTCTCAAAACTTTTACAGAGAACCTTTATCTCTTCCAATCTCTCTACTGTAAAAGTCATTTTTCTCTAAAAGGCAAAATCTTCTTTCTTTTCTTCAAAGTCTCATCTTTCAGCAATGGCACCCAAAGCTTCAAAATCTTCCAAAATAGCAACTTCTGCTACCGAAAAAACTTCACGTGCTGAAAAACCAGTGACGGTTAACGCCGGATTTTTGGTTAACTGGGATTATCTTTTTGATAACCAGAACTTCCCTCTTTGAACGATTCTTCCACTCGTTCAAGAATCTGGTTTGAGAGACATGCTTACTACTACTTAGAACTACTTTGAAGAAGAATCTCTCTATTTTTTCAATAATGGTGAAATTTCTGAAGACGGCAATTCCATATCCTGCGTCTTCCCTTCTGCTAAAGAGACCTTTGTTCTCACTCTCTCTCTGATTTCTTCACTACTAAATCTCCCGAATCATGGCAGTGAGGTAGAACATGTCCATCTCGGAGATGCTACCAAAGTCTGGGATTTGATCAAGAAAGACTAAGTTAACACCGCGTATGAGCCAAACTTCAAGAAGAATGATATGAAGGGCAAATACGTCATCCTCGCTGACATTTGTTCAAAGATTATTGAATGCAGAAAAGGAACTTTCGAAAAAATCACCAACATTCAATACAAGATGATGGTAGCCATCCTAACCAAGTTAAAAGTTAACTGGTCTCTCTACGTTTTCAATCGCTTCAAAGCAGCGATGGCTAAGTCTGTTAATCCCAAGCCTTACGGGATTGTGCTAAATCGTATTCTTTGCGCTTGCGGATATACGCAATCTTTTGGCAAAAAGATTCCAGCGACCAAATTTTATGGAAAGAAAATGATAAGCGAGCTTCTTAACACGCGAAAACCCGGCGGAACAGCGGTTCCTAAAGAACAGCGTGAGCGACTTCCAGCCAAAGGAGTTGTTCGCAGTGATGATGAAGATCAAGCGTCTTCTTCATCATTGTCCTCTTCATCAGAAGAAGAAGTGGTGGTCAAGCGACCTAAGAGAAAGATCATTCGCAAAGTCACTGAGCCATCCAAGCCCGCAAAGAAACAAAAGCATGATCTTAAGAAGAAGAAGCCGGATCCCAAAAAGAAACAAAAGATCCCTTCTCCTTCTCCCTCTCCTAAATCTCCATCTCCTCCTCCTCCAGCGTTTGTCTTTTACGTTCCCGAGGAAGAAGAAGCCGTAGAAGCAGAGTCCCGCTTGCACGAAGGCGTACTCCTCTTTCTACTCCCGCAGTATCCTCTAGCGCTCCATCAAAACCAGTGCTTAGAGAGTCAGCTAGTGCTTCTTTCTCTGACGCTGTTCCCGAAGTCAGCTCAGATCCTCAAGCCGCTACTCAATCTGAGAGGCGTTCAAATGTTCAGGGTAAGTATTTGCTAAGCAAATTTGCCTATCCTTTCCTCGTTAGTCTCTAAGTTTCTAACGCTAGGATAAAAACTCTTTCAGCACCTTATGCAGCAGATATTCAATATGTTCTCAACACGCTTGAAGAACTAAATATCCCCATTCGTGCTGATCCGATAACTTCTTTTATCGATTTAGATCCCGAAGAAGAAGTCCAGGAGCCTGAGGAAATTGCTCAAGAAACAGATCAAGCGACTAAAAACGTCGATGATATTCCTCAGGGTAAGCGATGTAGTCTTTTGTTTGTAATTTCTACTTAGTAGAAATTTTTGCTTGCTTTTCTCAATCGCTTACATGTATCAGCTCAAGATGTACCTCAAGATGTACCAATCGCTGATGCCCCTCCTCTCTCGGAGATTCCAGTTGAAATAGACGTGGACATGGCAACTGTTGTGGATATCGCTAAAAAGGCATCACAAGTTCTTCCTGACGCTGAAACTTCATCAGCAAGTGAAGCAACTTTAAACGCTGAGCGGTCGATAGAAGTGGCCCCTATCCCAACAGAAGCTATTGCTTTTGTTCCAACGCCAACAGGACCTCCTCCTCGTGTCATTGATTTTTTCCCGCGCGGATACTCTTCAGATATTGAATTTTATTATGCCGCCAAAGAACGTGACACTCAAACGCTTGCCGAGTTGGAAATCCAATTTCAAACGACTCTCCATCGGCCAGATCTTTCAGACTCACACAAGTTTGAAATCTTCGAGCGTTTTGCCAATCTTGGTCTGTACAGTTTAGCGCGTCTTCATTCACGCCTTGAGTATATTCGCCGACCAGCGTTCAACAGATCTGAATTTGATGAGAAGCGATTCAATTTCACCGGTCGCTCAGAAGAGTCCTTTTATCCTCTGCGCCAAAACCAGATTGTTTTCAAAAATCCCCACATGGGTGATTGGAACAAAGATCCAGATGAGGCAGATCTCAACAAGATAGGATATTCAGCTCTTCCTTCCATCGTCAACTCTCCTCAAAACGCTTTATCTCCTAATCCACTTAAGTTATGGAAAGGAAAAGGACCTATTGTTGCTGAGCGTCCAAATCCGGTCAACTCGTGGATAGAAGATGAGGCTCGAGAATATCTAGCCAGATTATGGGCTGAGGATTATGAAGAAGAAATGGAACGCTTTGAGAAATTTCTTGCCGCTAGAAAAGATCAAGCTAAAACTATCAAGCTGGGCAAGCGATGGATGATGAATACAGCCAGATGGGCCAAAGAATTTGTTCTGCATTTCTATACCTTAGAAGAACTTATAAGATACCCGTTTCTTTTCAAGTTTGGGATAGAATACAGACGCCGAGGATATGCAACCATTTTGCTTCAGCAATGTCAGATTATTGCAGGGAATGTTAGCGCTTTGCCACGATACAGACAACCAATCGAAAGCTACATTCGCCAGCAACTCGCCTTATAAAGCCAGGGCGGACGCTACGTCTTGCATCCTCGTGCAGACTTTGTTCAAAGAATCTTTCCTGACCTAAACGAAGACGCTTCGTCAAGTAAACGACCAATTCTTCCCGGTCAGAGTCAGATTCGTGTTGATGTTTCAACAGAACACACTGAGTTTGCTGAGTTCCACAGAACTATGAGAGTAGTGTTTGAAAATGCCTAAGCGCTGGACAGCAGTTTCAATCACTTTTCCGGGTGTTACAATTTCAGAGGATATACTCTACACCCCGTGCTCTTTAGTGAATCCAACATTCAAGTGGCCAAGATGATCTCGCTGATTAGGCCAGTGGACCAAGACGCAGCTCAAGCGCTCATGTCGTTGATTTTGGACTTTTTCAATCATTATACTTCAGGGATTGCTTTACCGGAAGATGTGCAACTGACACTAAGTACCGAAGAGCGCGAAGACGCTATATTCTTTATCCCGCAATCCAGCCTGATCAGTCCAAGGCATGTGATGGAAGCCCTTGGCCCCCTCTGGGTCATTGACATTAGAGCACCTTCTCCTCCCCAACTCCAAATAATGGAAGAAGACTCTGCTCCTACTGCGGAAGTCGCTCAAAATCCTAAGGCTTCCTTGCCAGATTCTTCTAGCGCTCCAGTAGTCGAGCCCCTAGTTTTTGCAGATCCAATCATGGATCAAGCGATTGAAGAAGTGCACTCTGAAATTGCACACGCGCCTATCGAGCCCTTTATCAGAGATAAATCCAAAGGCAAGGCTGCAGTTTCTAGTTCTTACGGACTTCTCCCGTCCCCAGAGCGTTCTTCTTCCGATTCGGATTCTGAAAGTGATTCAGACGCTAGAGACTTCAGACAGGCAGTCCGGAACTCGCTCCACAACATTGAAGGTTCCTGTTCCAAGATCTTTGAAACTGCTGATAGACATATGCGAATCATGTCTGATACGCAAAGTCGTGATATTGCACACGCTTCAAACACAAGCACTGTTACAATCATGAAGAGCATATCACCCCTTATCGCTGAACTCTCATCCGAATTCAACCGTCACTTAGCCCAGAGCGCTTCGGCTGATGCTGACAGACATATTTCGACCGATGCCGCTGCTCAGAGCATCGCTCGCCAAGTTGCTCTCTTAGTTGACGAAGTTCGACTCTTGCGAAGAGAAGTCGCTGAGTTGAAAACCTCTCTTGATGATGCCAAGAAGGGGGAAAATACAGAAAAGCATCAAGCGTCCAAAGCGATGTCAAAGACTGATAATAAAAATTGGCGATCAATGATGGAAGAACTAGTGAGCATCAAGAAGATGTTAACTAAAAAGAGAAAGCCAAGATATTATCTAGGAAGATATCTCCTTCCGGAATTGGACGTTGACTTCTTAGAAGGAATGGGATTTCAACATTTTGCCGGACCGTTGAGACGACCTATCAATTGGAGACCGTCAAAAGATCCAAGAAAAGATATCTATCACGATTTAATTCGTGAACTTGGAATTTCTCCGAGAAAGTGGACGGAAAGGTTGTTAGAACTTAATGAAAGCGCCAGACTTCGTAGGCATGATTACGATGAAGTTCAACATACGACAATGATTGACATTGATCGTCTCCTGATGGACATAGCGCTAGAAGTTCTCCAAGGCGAAGAAAGAGCAAAGCGACAGAAAAAGTGAATGATTTTTTATTATTTTTTGTACTCGCTTTCCTTTTTTGTTTTCAGTATAAATCATGTATGTTTATTCTTTCAATATATGAATGATTTATCGCTGAAATATCTTGTTGAAGCTAATCTAACTTTAGCTAACCTTACTAACTTTTTAAACGCTAACTTATATTCTTTTGGGCTTTTCTCTTTAGTAACTCTTAAATTATAAAAGAGTTACAAAAGTTAAAGTCTTGACATCATCAAAAAGGGGGAAATTGTTAGGAAATTTCATGTTAGATGTTTTGATGATGACAAGATAGGATTCATTGTTAGACCCCAAATAAAATGTAAGTTTATGTTTGCATTGTTTAAGCGTTTGAAAGTTTGTAATTTTGTTTAGGCTTGTAATTTTTATCTTTGTAGATTTTAGACTAAGTCTTAGTAACTGAATCGCTAGTAGAATTCTAGGTGAGTCTATTAGAGAAGAAGTTGAAGACCAGCGTTTGAAGTCAACCAGAGATGAAGATTTGTCTCTTAGCATCCGTCAAACGCTAAAGGAACCTATTTCAGGATACATGGATCAAGCGCTCAAATTGTCTCAAGTGATGGATGTAAGATTCACCTGGAATAAATCCTCAAGTCATGAAGGACTTAAATGCAATCATTCAACGGACATTTATTTCCAACGGGAAATAAATTCAAATGCATTAAATGCCTGATAAGAGCATTAAATGTGATAAGCTACTATGACTTTTGGACAAGCCACCTTTTTGACTCAGACTATCAGAATTTCAGAGATTAAAACTGCTCCCGTCCAATCGGCCCCAGCAGATTTTCAGGAATGTCAGAACTTGGGTATATTCACTCTCCGCGTGAATGACACGCTCCTAAATGTGTCCAACTGACAGATCTCAAGAAAGTGTCTATAAATACCACCCAAACAAAACCCTAAAAAAACACACGCGAGAAAACTATTATTGAAAAATATTCATATACTCTTGCTGTGAAAAAGCTTTGAAACTCCATAGCCAAAACCTTCAAGCTTTTTACATACATTCCAAACAGTCACCAAAATAAACATCTTCTAAAGAAGAAATTTAAATTCCACTTGAGATATTACAAGTTGTTTGATCTTCCAAAAAACAAACAAAACCCCAGAGATAATCTTCAACCTTTCATCTGAGTGAGAAAAGTTGTTGTACCCTTTCAGGCAGTATTTCTGAGTGAGAGAAGCTTGAAGAAGACGATCTTCATTGGTGCTGAAGTCTGTGTGATCAAGGAGCCCAAGATCATTTTCACCTGTTACTATTGTGTAGAATATTCGGTGTGAATTCTTTGATTATCATCATAGTGAATTCCTCCAAGTGAAAAAGGAGAAGAAGGACGTAGCTGAGATTACATCACCCAGTGAACCTTACAAAGATTGTGTCTTTTACTTTATTGTCTTAGCACTATTTCATTGCATCATTCATTTTATTGAAAAGAACAACTCTAAGCACTCAGTGATTAAGATTAATCAATAGAACGCTAAAAACTCATTTCCGCTGTTCTAACCCTGATTAAGCGATCTAAGCGTTGCCCTACTTTGGTAAACAGCTAAAATCACTAAGTCTAAGTTAACTCTATCTGAAGTGTTTGACCCAAGCGCTCAGTACTCCAAGCGTTCAAAATATTAAGTGATACAAAATTTTTGAAGTCTAAAAAGACTTCAGGGTCTATTCAACCCCCCCTTCTAGACCCTTTCGTATGCCACTTGGGACCACCAGTAATTTTAATTAGGCATGTAATTTTTATCTTTATAGATTTTAGACTAAGTATTAGATACCGAATCGCTAATAGAATTCTAGGTGAGTCTATTAGAGAAGAAGTTGAAGATCAGCGTCTGAAGTCAAATAAAGATGAAGATTTGTTTTTTAGCGTCTGTCAAACGCTAAAGGACTATTTCAGGATTTATGGATCAAGCGCTCAAAACTCTCCAGCGATCAATATCAGATTCACCTGAAATAAATCCTCAAGTCATGAAGGACTTAAATGTAATCATTCAACGGACCCAGCAGGATTTCAGGAATGTCAGAGAAAAAGTAGAATCACGCGCCACGTGAAAGGCACGCTCTTACATGTTTCCAACGGACAATTTCTAAGAATAGCCTATAAATACCTCATTCCAGCAAACCCTAAATAAAGAGAGACATACGTACATACACAAGAAAACTTTGTTGAAATATTATCTCAAGAAAAGCTTAGAAACTCCATAGCAAAAAATCTTTCAAGCTTTTTACATACATTCCAAACAGTCACCAAAATAAACATCTTCTAAAGAAGAAATTTAAATTCCACTTGAGATATTACAAATTGTTTGATCTTTCCAAAAACAAACAAAACTTGTGTGACAAAACCCTCAACTTTTCATCTGAGTGAGAAAGTTGTTGAAACCCCTTACAGGCAGTATTTCTGAGTGAGAGAAGCTTGTAGAAGAAGATCTTCATTGGTGCTGAAATCTATGTGATCAAGGAGCCCGAGATCATTTTTCATCTCTTTACTATCTTGTAGAAGATTCTGTGTGATTATTTGATAATCAACCTAGTAAATTCCCTCCAAGTGAAAAAGGAGAAGAGAGACGTAGCTGAGATTACATCACCAAGTGAACCTTACAATTTATTGTGTCATTTACTTTTATTATTGTCTTGTTTTATATTATCTTATTTATTCAGAAAAAGACAAGTTAAACTGCCAAGCAACTATTTAACCAAAACGAACTCTAAAGCTTTAAAATTATTTCCGCTGTGCTAACCCTGATTAAGTGATCTAAGCGATTACCTTACTTTGGTAAATTGCTAAAATCACTAAGTCTAAGTTATCTTTATTGAGGCGCCTGACCCAAGTGCTTAGCTTCCTAAGCGTTCTAATCTTTAAAAGTGATACGAAATTTTTGAAGTTGAAAAAGACTTCAGGGTCTATTCAACCCCCCCTTCTAGACCCTTTTATATGCCACTTGGGACCACCAAGTGGTATCAGAGCAGTTGAAGTAGAAACCTAAGCGTTTCCGAGCGTAACTGCTTGTTGAGATCCATTTTTCTAAACTTAGTCGCTTTAAAACTTTCTCTTAAACATCTCATTATGGCTTTTAACAAAATGCCTAAGTTGGTAGAGACAAACTATGATTCTTGGAAACTTAGAGCATTCGCGTATTTATGTTCTTGCGATAATGAAATGTGTGATGTAATTTTAGATGGCCCCATTAAGATCATGAAAGTGATAACTCGAGCACCTGGAGCTGATGAAGCAACTCCAGATGGATATGTCGAGAAACCCAAGTTAGAATGGATGCCAGATGATCGGAAAAGAGCGATTCTGGATAATGTTGGACGAAGTGCACTTTACTCAGCGTTAGGAGACAATGATGCATTGTTCAACAAGATCAAGCAATGTAAGACTTCCAAAGAAATATGGGATAAGTTGGCTATAGTATGTGAAGGTTCAGCACAAATGAAGGAGAACAAGCTCTCCATAGCCATGCAAAGATTTGAGCATTTTAAGATGCAGACCAATGAGACACTAGAACAATTGGATGCAAGGTTTACTTTGCTCATTACAGAGTTAGTGTCATTAGACAAAGAGTTGACCAACAAGGAAATGGCCAATAAAATTTTTAGAAGTCTTCCAAGCAAGTATTTGATTAAGACTGTTGCTATGAGAGAATCACAGACCTGGAGACTCTTACTCCAGAACATGTATTTTCAGAATTAAAGGCATTTGAGTTCAAATTAGGTGAAGTCAGCGATACATCGACTTCATCGACTGAATCAAGAGCTTTAATTGCTACCACCAAAAGTAAGGGTAAAACGATTAGTGAGGTGAAATCAACGGAATCCAATGAGAAAAAAGAGATGGCTTTATTCATCATGAAATTCAAGAAATTTCTAAGATATGAAAAGAGAAATCCCATTGGACAAACTTCATTTCAAACTCCTCCTCCAGCACCAGCGCCTCAGTATCAAGCGCCAGTATATTCTGCACCTCAGCCATTAGCGCCAGTTCCTTATCAAGCGCCTACAACTCCTACTCAGAATCTCTCAGCGCCAGTTGTTTCAAAGCGATTAACCACTGAACATAAAATGAAAACTAATTTGTGTTATAATTGCGGGAAACCAGGTTAATATCGTTAAATCTCTAAGTTAATATCGCTAAATCTAGTAGAGGGATTACCTAAGGGTTCCTTTAAGAAAAATTGCTTATGTGATGCGTGTCAAATGGGTAAACAAGTTAAATCATCTTTTAAGAAGAAACCATGCCTATCGACTTCTAGAGTTCTTGAACTATTGCATCTAGATTTGTTTGGTCCTATTCAAATCATGAGTGTTAGTGTTAAACGGTACTCACTAGTAATAGTTGATGATTTCTCTCGCTATACATGGGTAGAATTCCTAGCGACCAAAGATGAACCTAGTGTCAAGCTCACAGCGCTAATCCGTCAATTACAAACTTCAAAAGATTTAAAGGTGACGAGAATTAGAAGCGATAGAGGAACTGAATTTACTAACCAATTTGTTGAGAAGTTTTGTACAAATTTTGAAAAACTTCATGAATATTCTGCTCCTAGAACACCTCAACAGAATGGAGCAGCCGAGCGACGGAATAGAACACTTAAAGAAGCTGCTAGAATGATGCTTGCAGAGTCTAAGCTACCTCAAAGGTTTTGGGCCGATGCTACTAATACCGCTTGCTACACTCAGAACCGGTGTGGAAGGGACGTAAGCCTAACATTTCATATTTGGTTCAAAATGTTTCATTCATAACAATGGATCTCACAACCTAAAGACGTTTGATCCTAAAGCGGATGAGAGAATCTTTCTAAGCTATGCCAAGAACGGAAAGAATTTTTGCATCCTAAATAAGAACAAATTGAAGGTTGAAGAATCCATTCATGTTGTGTTTGATGATGCTAACCAAGAACCGAGTAAGGTTAATCCTGATGATGTAGGAATTGAAGATCTTGCCCAACAAACGTCACAAATTAATCTTGGTAATGATAGTGATGATGAGGATGATGATGAAATCTTTGTGCCTATTCATAAGGTTACTCGTGAGGTTACTAATGAGGATATTGTCAGAATCGCTGATGATCATGAAGAAAATGATCATCAAAAGCAAATTGGAACTGTGAATGATGCAGCGACTGCGCCAGGGACTAATGAGAGTCAAGCAATTGATAATCAAGAGTCTCTCAATCCGTTCCAACCAGACCGTAAATGGCTTAGAGACCATCCACCAGAATTAGTAATTGGAAATATTGGAGCACCTGCTAGAACTAGGTTCGCAACAATCAATAATGGCATATTTCTAAACCAAGCTAAATATACAAGAGATATGATTAAGAAATTTGGTATGGAAAACGCAGCATCTTCAAAAATTTCAATGAGCCAAATGCTTAAGTTAGATAAAGATGAAAGTGAGAAGAAAATTGATATCACTAACTATAGAGGTATCATTGGATCACTTCTTTATCTTACCGTTAGTAGACCTGATATTATGTTTTCGGTATGCATGTGTGCACGCTTTCAAGCTGATCCTAGAGAATCACACTTAAATGCTGCCAAGAGAATCCTTAAATACCTAAAAGACACACAAAATGTGGGCTTATGGTATCCAAGGGACTCTCCTTTTGAACGAATTGGTTATTCAGACGCTGATTTTGCAGGATGCAAAATAGATAGAAAGAGTACTAGTGGTACATGTCAATTTCTAGGTGATAGACTAATTTCGTGGCATAGTAAGAAACAACAATCCATAGCGACTTCTACCGCTGAAGCAGAGTACATAGCCGCTGGGAGCTGTTGTGCACAAATTCTTTGGATGAGGCAACAACTTAGAGATTATGGAACAATCTTAGGTCCTACCCCAATCCATTGTGATAACCAAAGCGCTTTAGCTATGACCCAAAATCCTGTCCTTCATTCAAGAACTAAACACATTGACATTCGATACCATTTCTTGCGTGACCATGTTCAAAAGAAAGATATCTCCATGGACTTCATTGGAACTGACAAACAATTGGCAAATCTTCACCAAAGCGCTCAACGAACAACGCTTTCTCACTTTGAGAAGTGAATTAGGTATGATTGATTTAAATGCTTAAATCATAAAGCATCATACTTTATAGGCATACAATTTAGGGGAGAATCCACTTTAAATTATGTTCAAAGTGTCTTTCAAATTGAAATGAGTTATCAATTTTAGGGGAAACTTTAAAATGGTACTTGTTTCAATTCATAAGCGACTGTGATAAAAAATGACTTTGAAAATTTATGCATTGATCACTAGCGCTTATCTATTATGCATGACAAAATCAATCTCTAATAAATGAAAATGTCTTTTATAAATCCAAGCGATTGATTTTATCTTTAACTTTGAGAAATTGAATTTTTATTAAAAAGACTTCAGCGTTAAAAGATTCCCACTTAAACGCTAAGTATCCTTCTCTGAAAAATATGCATAGTTTTCATCGCTAAAAAGTATCGTGTGGATAAGTCCAAATGATTAGATTTGACAACTGCCCACACGTGCTTATCAAATCAAACTGACGGTTAATGATTCCTATCTAAAAACTAGGCGGTTCAGTAACTGCACCTGTTTGAGTACGTGTCAGTGTACTATCAGGCGCGTGTATTTCATGCTGAAAATTTTAAAATTATTTAAACGTTTTAAAAAAAGTAACTGCGGATTTTAAACTTTTATATTTCACAGTTGTTACCCTATTTTACCGCACTTTTGGACATCTGTATTTATGTGTAAACGGCTCAGATTTAATTTTTGTTATTTTCAAAATTAAGTTCAGTACACGTGCCATTCATTTACTAGTTGAGGAGTTATTTTTGCTTCCTATTTAAACCCTTCACAACCTTTATAGTAAAACTTTATCACTTCAAAAATTCCTCTACTGGAAAAGTTCTTTCTCTCTAAGGCAAAAAGAATATCTTTCCTCTCCTCAACTGAAGCTTTTCCAATTCATCAATGGCACCCAAATCTTCAAAATCTGCTGCCGGAAAATCTTCCAAAACTGAGAAACCAGTTACTGTTAAGGCCAGTTTTCTTGTTAACTGGGACTATCTTTTTGATAACCAGAACTTCCCTTTAAGGACTGTTCTTCCACCGTCCAGGAATCTGGTTTACGTGATATGATAACTGCTGTTTTTAACATCAATGAGGAAGAAACCCTTTTTTCTTCAAAAATGCAAAAATCTCCGACGATGGAAACTCCATTTCCTGTGTCTTTCCCTTTGCTCGTGAGACCTTTGTCCTCACTCCTTCTCTTATTTCATCTTTACTTGTTTTGCCAAATGATGGTGGCGAAGTAAAAAATGTCACTCTTGGTGATGCTACCAAGGTCTGGGCGTTGATCAAGAAGGATGAAGTTGAGGCTGCCTACGAACCCAACTTCAAGAAAAATGACATAAAGGGCGAATATGTCATTCTTGCGGACATATGCGCAAAGATGATTGAATGCAGAAAGGAAATCTTCGATAAGGTCTCAAACGTTCAATACAAGATGATGGTGGCCATTCTGACCAAATTGAAGATAAATTGGTCGCTTTACATTTTTAATCGCTTCAAGGCAGCGATGGCCAAGTCGGTAAATCCCAAGCCTTACGGGATTGTTTTGAGTCGTATTCTTAGCACTAGGGGTTTCGTCAACACCGCTTGAAAGCAAATCCCAGCGCTAAAGTTCTATGGAAAGAAGATGATCAGCAAGCTGCTCAAGCCAAGAAGACGTGGCGGTGCAGCGGTTCCTGAATAAGAGCGTGAGCGACTTCTTACCGAAGAAGTTGTTCGCAGTGACGATGAAGAGCAAGCGACTTCATCTTCATCTTCCTCATCCGAAGAGGCGGTGGTGGTCAAGCGACCTAAAAGAAAGCTAGTTTTGAAGTTCGCTGAACTAGCCAAGCCAACATAGAAGCAGAAGCAGAAGCTGGAGCCTAAGAAGAAACAGAAGCCTCCTTCTCCTTCTCCTAAATCACCCTCTCCCCCACCTGTCTTTATCATCTCTCTAGAAGAGGACGAAGAGGTAGAAGAAGTACCGCTAGCCCAAAGGCGTACTCCTTCATCCACTCCAGCTGCATCAACAAGTGCTCCAGCAGAGCCAGCGCTTGAAGAACCAGCAAGTGTTCCTCCTCCGTCTGATGCTGTTCTTGAAATCAACTCAGAACCTAAAGCCTATACTCCATCTGAGAGGCTTTCTCGTGTTCGGGATAAGTACTTGTGAAAAGCAATGTAATTTATCCTTTCCTCGTTAGTTTCTAAGTTTCTAACGCTAGGATAAAATCTTTTTAGCCGAGTCTAAAGCAAATATTTAGACTGATCTTAACACTCTTGAGGATTTGCGTATTCCCATCCGTACTGATCCCATTACTTCTTTTCTCGATTTAGATCTAGAAGAAGTTATACCAGAGCCTAAGGAAACTATACCAAATGTTGAAACCGATCAAGCGATTGTGTCAGTCGATGATAGCCCTTAGGATAAGCGTTGTAGTCTTTTCTTTGTAACTTCTACTTAGTAGAAATTTTGCTTGCTTTTCTCAAACGCTTACTTGTATCAGCTCAAAAAGCACTAGACGCTGATGCACCTCCACCTTCCGAGATTCTTGTTGAATTGGATGTAGACATGGAAGCAGTTGTGGATATCGCTAAGGAAATAGCCCAAGTCCTTCCTGACGCTGAAACATCTCCAGTTAGTGAAGCGACTGTGCATGCTGAGTTGCCGATAGAAGTGGCCCCTATCCCAACAGAGTCTATTGCTTTCGTTCCCACTCCAACCGGATCCCCTTCCCGTGTCATGGACTTCTTTCCTCACGGATACAATCCAGAAGTTGAGTTTTATAATGCCGCTAGAGAACGTGACACCAAAACCTTAGTTGATATGGAGATCAACCTTAAAAAAACTCTCCATAGGACTGATGTCTCTAATTTTGCAAAATTTGAATTCTTCGAGCGATTTGCTGACCTGGGTCTCTACAATCTTGAGCGTCTTCAATCTCGCCTTGAGTATATTTGGCGACCAGCGTTCAACATGATAGCATTTGACGAGAAGCGTTTCAACTTTACTGGCCATTCTGAAGAATCTTTTTATCCCTTGCGCCTGAATAAGATCGACATCAAGAATCCCCATATGGGTGATTGGTCAAAGAATCCAGATGAAGAAATTCTTAACAGAATCGGGTATTCCGCTGACCCCAAAGTCGTTCATTCTCCTCAAAACGCTCTATCCCCTAAACCTCTCCGATTATGGAAAGGAAAAGGACCAGTTATTGCTGAGCGTCCCAATCTTATTAGTTCTTGGATAGAAGCTGAAGCCCGTGAGTATCTGGCAAGAGTATGGACTGAGGATTATGATGAAGAATTTGAACGCTTTGAAAAGTTTCTTGCAGCTAGAAAAAATAGAAGAAAGCTGATAAACTTGGAAAGCGATGGATGATGGATACTGCAAGATGGGCTGAAGAGTTCGTGTTGCACTTTTATACGCTGGAAGAGCTTGTGAAGTATCCATTTTTGTTTCAATTTGGAGTAGATTACAAGCGTAGAGGTTTTGCCATGTTTCTTCTCCAGCAGCGCCAGCATCTGGTAGGCAATATTAGCGCTTTATCTTTTTATAGACAATCCATAGACGCTATATTCGCCAGCATCTAAGCTTAATCGCTCAAGGAGGATGCTACATTTATCATCCAACTCAGAACTTTGTCCAGCGCATTTTTCCTGACCTCAATGAAGATGCTTCTTCTAGTAAGCAACTAATTCTGCCAGGGCAAAGTGAAGTCCTTTTCAGCCTTGACAATGACCATGCTGACCTTGCTGAATTTTACTATGAGCGCCGAGCTATAATTGAAAATGCTCAGTCGCTGGATATTTCCATCACTCCGCATTTCGGTCCTGGTCTTAGTGACTTCAGAGGGTACAACTTGCTTCCCGTCCTATTTTGTGAACAGAACATACAAGTGGCCAAGATGATATCGCTTATTAGGCCAGTGGATGAAGAAGCTGCCAAAGCGCTGATGCCATTTATTTTGGACTACTACAACTTTTACACTTCAAGAGTTGATCTGTCGGAAGGAGCGCAATTTGCACTAAGCAATGAAGAGCGCGAAGACACTATATTCTTTATCCCGCAGACTAACCTGATTTGTCCAAGGCATATCATGGAAGCAATTGGCCCACTCTGGGTTATCGCTATTGAAAATCCAGCTCCTCAGAACGAAGTTGTTGCAATGGAAGAGGAACAAACTCCTACTGTGGAAATCGCTCAAACCACAGACACTGATATGCAAAATGTTGCACCCAGCGCTCCAGCAGTCGAGGCTCCCCTTGTTGAACAAGTTGTTTAAATTGATACCGCAACTCAGATGCTTGACTTAGCGATAGAAGAAGTTCATGCTGAAATAGCCGCAGAGCCTGAAGAGCCTTTTATTTGTGATAAAACCAAAGGCAAGGTTGCTGTCTCTAGCACATATGGACTCATTCCGTCCCCTGAGCATTCTTCTTCGGACCCGGACTCGGACAGTAATCCAAATGCTCGAGATTTTAGACAAGTAGTACGGAACTCTCTCAACAACATTGAGGGTTCTTGCTCAAAGATTTTTGACACAACTGATAGGCACATCCGAACAATGTTCGACACTCGAAGCTGTGATATTTCAAACGTTGCTACCAAAAGTACTATTGCCATCATGGACAACATATCACCTCTGATCGATGGACTCTCCACAGAATTCAATCGTCATTTAGCCCAGAACGCTTCAGCTGATACTGAGAGGCACAATTATTCAAATGCCGTTGCTCAGAGTATTGCTCAACAAGTCGCTCTACTTGTTGAAGAAGTTCGGCTATTGCGCAAAGATATCGCTGAATTAAAAACCTCTCTTGATGATGCCAAGAAGGGGGAAAATGAGAAAGAAAAGCATCAAACGTCCAAAGCCTTGAAAGAATCAATCTCCAAAACCGAGAACAAGCACTGGCGTTCTATGTTCGATGAAATAGCAGGTATAAAGAAAATGCTAACTAAGAAGCGCAAGCCAAGATATTATTAAGGCATGCACAGGCTTCCAGACTTAGACATCGAATTCTTAGAAAGTATGGGTTTTCATCCATATGCCGGACCGCTTAGAAGGCTTTTAAACTGGAAATACATCAATGATCGAAGACAAGACATTTACCATGACTTGATCCGAGAACTTGGAATCCCTCCGAGGGATTGGGTGGAAAGATTTTTAGAGTTAAAAGAAAGCGCTAAACATAGAAGACATGATTTTGATGAAGTCCATTACACTACCATAATATACATTGATCGACTCTTGCTAGACTTAGCAAATGAAATCTATTAGGGAGAAGAAATGTCTAAGCGATAAAGACGATGATGCCTCATTTTTTTTCTCTTTATATGTTGTTGTTCTAAATTCTTTACTCTCAGCACAATCATCTGTATACTTTGTTTGAAATTATATGAATGAATGTTTGCATGTTGAAACACCTTGTTGAGGCTAATCTAACAACTAACTAACTTTCTAACGCTAACTTATATTTATTTGGGCTTTTCTTTAAAAACTCTTAAACTATAAAAGAGTTATAAGAGTTAAAGGTCTTGACATCATCAAAAAGGGGGAAATTGTTAAGAATGTCATGTTAGATGTTTTGATGATGACAAGATATGATTTTATGTTAGACCCCAAATATAATGTAAGTTTCTGTTTTCATAGATCAATGTATAAGCGTTCGAAAGTTTGTAATTTTAATTAGGCTTGTAATTTTTATCTTTATAGATTTTAGACTAAGTATTAGATACCGAATCGCTAATAGAATTCTAGGTGAGTCTATTAGAGAAGAAGTTGAAGATCAGCGTCTGAAGTCAAATAAAGATGAAAATTTGTTTTTTAGCATCTGTCAGACGCTAAAGGATTATTTAAGGATTTATGGATCAAGCGCTCAAAACTCTCCAGCGATCAATATCAGATTCACCTGAAATAAATCCTCAAGTCATGAAGGATTTAAATGCAATCATTCAACGGACATTTATTTCCAACGGGAAATAAATTCAAATGCATTAAATGCTTGATAAGAGCATTAAATGTGATAAGCTATTATGACTTGTGGACAAGCCACCATTTTGACTAGACTGTCAGGATTCAGAATGTTAGAGAAAAGGTAGAATCACTCGCCGTGTGAAAGGCACGCTCCTACATGTGTCCAACGGACAATTTTCAAGAATAGCCTATAAATACCTCATTCCAGCAAACCCTAAATAGAGAGAGACATACGTATATACACAAGAAACCTTTGCTGAAATATCATCTCAAGAAAAGCTTAGAAACTCCATAGCTAAAAATCTTTCAAGCTTTTTACATACATTCTAGACAGTCACAAATATCTCAAATATCTTCCAAAGAAACCTAAATTCTTACCGAGATATTCCAAGTTGTTTGATCCTTCCAAAAATAAACAAAACCTGTGTGACAAAACCCTCAACCTTTCATGTGAGTGAGAAAGTTGTTGAAACCCCTTACAGACAGTATTTCTGAGTGAGAGAAGCTTGTAGAAGAAGATCTTTATTGGTGTTGAAATTTGTGTGATCAAGGAGCCCAAGGTCATTTTTCATCTCTTTACTATCTTGTAGAAGATTCTGTGTGATTCTTTGATAATCAACCTAGTAAATTCCCTCCAAGTGAAAAAGGAGAAGAAGGACATAGCTAGGATTACATCACCCAGTGAACCTTACAATTTCTTGTGTCATTTAATTTTATTATTGTCTTGTTTATATTATCTTATTTATTCAGAAAAAGACAAGCTAAACTGCCAAACGACTATTTAACCAAAATAAACGCTAAAGCTTTAAAATCATTTCCGCTGTGCTAATCCTGATTAAGTGATCTAAGCGATTACCCTACTGTGGTAAATTGCTAAAATCACTAAATCTAAGTTATCTTTACTGAAAGTGATACGAAATTTTTGAAGTTGAAAAAGACTTCAGGGTCTATTCAACTCCCCTCTTTCTAGACCCTTTCGTATGTCACTTGGGACCACCAATGGTTTTAGAGTCAGTGGAGTTAGCCGAATCCTAAATCAAATAGGATTAAATCAAAGACGGCATAACATCATGTATAAAGTAAGTTCTGGGGAATTTGCAATTCCTATGGAACTAACTGGTAATGTGATGGATCTGCACCTTATTCCCAAAGAAGAAATTCTGGAGGAATTAAGTAGGCTTAAAGAAGAAGTAGCACATACTATGAAATAGATCCACATAGGAACCATTGAAGTAGTGATTAAAGCTACTTTCATAGAAGGTGTTAATTCGCCATTACATTTATCCATAATGGATAAAATAATTAACAAGTTAAGAGATGGTTGTCTTGGTACCATGGTAGGAAATTTATATGCAGGCAAACTTATGTTTGATATTCATCCAAGAATTGCATATAACCTAGCAGACCAAGATTTCAGTTGAGTCTTAACTCTTCATCAAGATTTTAAAAGAAATATTCTTATGAAAGAAGGGAATAGACCATATTCTATTACATATAGAATTGCATATGCACTTTCCAATACACATCATTTTGATTTGTTTATTAGAAAATAATATATTGAAATTCCAAGAATTTTCAAGGAATTTGCTAAGGTAATGACACTCGATCCCATTCAAATACCAAGAATTGGAGGTGTTGATATCTTAATTCGAGATCATCCAGTTCTAGACCACTCAATGAGTTCTAGAATAGATTTTAATAGCAGAATGTCCTTTTCAGAAGAAAGGATTCGGAGCTTAAGAGGAAAAGAATTAATTGAAGATTCAAATCCTCAAGCTATTCGGGTAGATAATGTAAAAATTAGATGCCCTGAAGGATGGAAAGAAGTGCAGGTTATATTTGATATTGCGAAGAAAGAAAATTACTTTCCTTGTGATGATCTGTATCACTTGCAACAATCTACTACTGGTAAATATGAATGTTTGCTAGAATTGGCAGGCTATGAACTATTTGTTACAGGAGTAGCAGGCCGTGACCCAGAGATTGTTACCTTGGGATTAAGCTTTCTTGAGGAACATAAACCTTGGGAAAGAAAAGGTAAAGGGATGGAATTTAGCCTGGATGGGCATGTTATTCAGGTTGAATAAATGACTAGCCCCTTTTCAATATACATATCTATAGGTATGTTATATGAACAATATAAGTCAGAATATTTTGCAGCTTATATTGATTCTGGATCCGGTATTTGTACAGCAAAACCTGGTGTTTTTCCTAGCAATGCTATGGAATCGTTACCTATTATTGCAGGAAGGGATTTTTCTCATAAAATCCTCCTCTCAATAAAGGAATACGAGAAGCAAATATTATGATTGGAGGAGCTGGTGGTACCCCTTGGTACAAGGTAAAACTTCCACCTGTTTATTTTCAAGTTACAAGAGCGGATATTTTGCTGGGTAATAATTTTATTCAGACTTTTGCAAGATAACCACAAGAACTTATTAATATTTACTACAAATTGTGGTCATCATATACATGTTATGCGATTAGCAAAGACATTTAATCGAATAATGCCTCTTAACTTTCGCAGCAAACGTGGTGATTTTATGGCTGATTCCAAATTAACCCATCTTAAAATGAAGGATAAATGGAGGTTTGGAAAAGCTCTTTTGTCTTTTAGACTATATAGTCTAAATGAAAGAGAGGACAAACACTGTTACGAAAGTTCTAAAGAAGAAATATAGCTTCTTAAGAATGAGTTACAGAACAGGTCCTTGGATAACATTGATGAGGAAAGGTTGCTTTCTCTTGAGAATGTTAAAAGTCTAATTCAAAGGAACTTTAATGAGAATCCCTTGGTGGGACAAAAACAATATCGAAGTTACTTTGAAAGTAAAAGAACAATGCAAGTATGAGTATGTTCGATACAAGCCAATCCAGATGAATATGGAGGATAAGAAGGATATGAAAAGCATATCGATCTTAAACTTAAAAACCATGGTGAGGTAAAAAGAGGAAAGTCAAGATTAGTAATCAACTATCAAGGTATCAATAAGATACTGGAGTTTGATGGTTACTACATCCCAAGTAGAGAACACTTAATTGAAAGCATTAAAAAAGCTAAAGTGTTTTCAAAATTTGATTGTAAATCTGGTTTTTATCAGATCAAGATGGAAACGAAGTCAAGAAAATACACGGCATTTTCCACTCCACAAGGTCAATATATTTGGAATGTTCTTCCAATGGGATTAGCAAATGCACCCTAGATATATCAAAGAAAGATGGATAATCTGTTTAAAGATTATTTCGAGTTTATGTTTGTCTTTATTGACGACGTCTTAATTGCATCTAGAAATATGAAAGAGCATATTAAACATCTTGAAATATTTTCTAATGCATGTTTTAAGGAAGGATTAGTGCTTTCAGAAAAGAAAGTAATAATTGGAGTTAATAAGATTGAATTTCTTGGTATTCTTATTGACGAGACAGGTATTGAACTCCAGGGACATTTTGTGGAAAATATACGCAATTTTCCTGATGTTCTGAAAGACAAAAAACAGCTTCAAAGCTTTCTTGGAGTTGTTAACTTTGCAGGTATCATTATCAAAGACCTGGCGAGATACAAGAAAGATTTCCGACCTCTTTTAAAAGAAACAGAAAGCACGAAATGGAAGTGGGAAGAAATTCACACTCAAAGAATTCGTGAGCTAAAACAAGTTTGCAATAACTTGCCTAAACTTGCAATACTGCAAGACAAAGATGATTTGGTGGTCTATACAAACGCCAATGATTATAGATGGGCGGCAGTGCTCATGAAAGGAACAACTACAGGGGAAGAACCTTGTAGATATGCAGGAGGATTGTTCACTGAACAACAAACCAGTCTTTGACACATAAACGAGAAAGAATTCTTTGCTCTTTGGAAGGCCTTTAAAAAATGGCCATTATTTTTACTAGCTAAAGAGTTTACATTAAAAGTTGATAATACGAATGTAAAAACTTTTTTGAAAAACCAACTTGAATCAAAAATTGAAAAAGCACGTATTCTCAGATGACAAGTTGAATGTCAATATTATTGTTTTGACATTATTATTGTGAAATCTCATGAAAATGTTCTTGCAGATTTGCTGACAAGAGATGGAAGTGTTTGAAGCCAATTCCATCATCACAAGATACAGGCATCTCAGGAAAAACCTTGAGGATCTTGACAAAAGGTTTGGACACTTATCAGCTAACGCTGAGGCAGCTGGCCATGTACAACGAGCTGATCTGGGCATTGTCCAGGACATAATCAAGGGAACAATGTATGCGATGACACAATTGTGGACTACATTACAAGGTCCAATTCACAAGGCAACTTCTTTAGTGACGACTCGAGAATTGAGAGAGTAGGACTCGAAACCTGCGTTTAGAGAATGGGGCTCTATACCCAGAGCGGTGGATTCAAATACCTTGCACAAGTCCATTTCAGATTATGAAAAAACAGAAAAAATTGGACAATCGGAAGGCCAACCTCCTATTGCTTCAAGTCAACCCACCACCACTGGGGTTAAAGAGGGAGAGATTAATCTTAGGCTACAGACAGATACTTCTAAGGTTAATGCTAACCCGATTAATTTACATTGGCAGGGTTATCAGCGTTCTTGGGAAAAATTAATCTCAAGACAAGGAATAAATCCTTATAAGTCCTTGGTAGAAATATCTGGGAAATATCCTAGGATTTGGATGCTTGAAGGGTTAAAACCCAAAGAAGTTCGAGAATGGTATGATTTTGGGGCATTAGCTTAGATCCATACTATGTCACCAGGTTTTCCGGAGATATCCAAACTTTCGGATTGGATTTCCAGTGTTGTGTATGATTCATGGAAAAACAACCAACACCTCAAAAGGGGTGATATACTGGAGTTGAAATTTATTTCGGCAACACCAGAAATTACAGGAAAAGGGTCTCATCCAGTGTTTCATTTTGTTAAGTTACAGAGACCAGACATGCTTGCCTACAACAGAGTTAAGGATGCAACAGGTGAAGCTCCTTTGGTTAGTTCTATCAACAAAGACGATATTTCCATCAGAAGAGCATGGGGAATGTGGATCTGTCTTACAGAGATGGACAAAGTCAAGTATCCATTCAATATCTTTTCAAATTCAGCGAATGGATCATTGCTGTTAAATTCCATGATAGGGAAACGTACTGAATTCACAGAGAAGCTCTTTGAACAAAAAAGGACGCTAATCTGGGAGAACAAGTTACCAGCAACTGAAGTTACCAGGAAGAAGATCTGCAACATGATGTATGTTAATCAATGGCAACCGGGAATGTTCAAGTTGTGAGTTTCAAGAAAAATCTTTATTTGGTACAAAAATAAGGGTTACCAAAATAAAACCCGAATCCGACAAGGATAAGGAAAAAAGAAGTTTTACCCCCGAAATGTTCATTAACTAGGGTAAAATCATGTAAAAGAAAAAGGCCTGAATAGTCAGGGGCAATAAGTGAAGAATCAATCATGTGATTGATTAAAGAAGACAGTTGGAAAAGAAAACAGCTGTAAAAGGACGAGCGTCGTAGACAAAGTGGCAAACACAGGGACTCACGCGCATTATTAAAGATAGACGTAAGCAGTAACGTCTAAAGATTAGAAAGGTTTTGGAATACGACTTTGAAATCCGAAACCAAGGCCTATAAGAAGGAAGTTCAGAAGCAGATGGAGGACATCGGAAAACTTCTCCAACTCTTCCATAAAACAAATATTCATAGAAAATTTGTAATCTTTCTTCTTTAATTTTTTCATAAACGAGTGTATGGGGATTCGGACAAGCCAATGCCCGCCGTCTTGTACTGATTCTACTAAAGTCAAAGAAGACCGAAAGTAAGCCCCAATGGTAGTCCTCTCATGAGAGGCTAAAGGTTTTCTCCTCCAATAGCGGAGTAGAATAGTATTATGTAATTTTAATTTGTATTTCATCAATAAAGGAAAAGGTTTTGTCCGGCTTGTTATCCAAAATTACAATTATATCTATATCTATTCATACCTTTTTCGCCCACGGGCAGGAAACGAAGTGGGCTGTGCTGTGTATCGTTGAAGGAACTTAGGACTGCGAACCATCAGCTGCGGTTGTGTGGTTGCAATAGTCCGTAAAACCGGGGACTTGGAATACCCGGCGATAAGGCGGTTAAAAGAAGGTATAAATTTATGTAAAGTTAATTTTATTTTGGAAGCATGTTGGGCCTAATCAATTAGAATTTTTTTTGCGAAAATTTCAGAAAATTAGGGATTATTTTGATAACAAAAAAGGTTAAATATACTAACTCGAGAGAGATCATTAGTAAGGGGTCAATTTGAAATAAAGAAAAAGGAATGAAGGACCATAGTGACACATATTTCATAGAAGAGGGACTAATGTGCCAATTTTATTAGATGAAGGACCAAAATGACACTGACCATAAAGAAGAGGGGCCATAAGAGCTATTTTCCCTATTGAAAACTACTATACCCACACTTCCACAATAGAATAATTTATGGTTGGTCAGCTCCAATAAATCTGTTATACTATAGAATGACTTCATTCTTTGAGGTCTGATTTCCGTCATTGTATGTTGTATGGTGAATAATTGTTTCCATTATATACTGTTTCTGTGATGCAACTTGGGTAGATCCATCCACCCGACTTTGAATATGGACGGTTTATGAATGAGTCATGACCTAGGTTGCAGGATGCAGATACAGCGATACGGATATGATACTATACAAATACGAATATACACTTTTATATTTGAGACATATTGTATTAGATTCTTTCATTTCAGTTTTATATAAAGTTCAGTTATTAAAATGAAAGAATCTAATACAATATAAGTCTCAAATTGGAATTTAATAATTTCTATGAGTGGTTCAATTTCAAATCTCATACCTAGAGATTAAGATCATAACAATTCAACACGCGCTGCAATCCCGTAAACATGTGGGCTGGATTGCTCTAATTAGGTAGCCTCAATGAACACTGCAATATAAACGCCATTATTTGCATCCATGGGCTGGCTTTACCCTAACTCAGAATTCAGGGCGAACGATGCGACGTGGGCATAACCATCCGCACAACACTATTGCATCTGGGAAGAACAATGGATGGTTCTTGTACCAATTAATATGACTACGAATTCAACCCAAAATCTAAACAAGTGCAGTTATAATTGTTTTATTACCGATCAATACAATTGAAGTGTAAACAAACAAGATGATTAGTTTAAATATGCATCCCCAATAAGTTTTGCTTGGATTTGATCAGTTTGGGTTTGAAAGTAACAAAAAGTAAGTTGACTGGTCGGTTTAAATTAGTCTTGGTGGGTTGGTCTTTTTCCTGTAGTTGTTAGGATATCTTAAAAATAAAAAATGTCTAGGTGTTTTTATCTATCTACACATTTAGATTTTGGTAAAAAGTATTTCCGACCCTAACGTATTGTTACGACAATTCACGAAATAAGAGCATAAAGATTAAAGACACAAGAATTTACGTGGTTCGGCAATTGCCTACATCCACGGGAGAGGAGAGAGTATTTTACTATTGATGAAAGAGGTACAAATTACAATGAATGTCAAAAGTGCTGAACTAAAACCTAGCCCCTGATTTTTCCCTAAAATACATTTTTCCCTAAAATACAATGAATGTCAGAACTGACCCTTTTGATAATGGGCTTGCTGCATAATTTGGGCCTGGGACTTTAAGACATATCACAACAATTCTCCACCTTGGATTAAAGTCCAAGTAATAAAATGACCTCAAATAGCAAAACCAAAACTCAAACCTCTCCAAGCCCCTCAAGGGCAATCAATCAAAAACACCAATTTTGACCAAGTCCAAGCAATGCTCGAACTTGTGCACTGGCACTGGCTTGGTCATCATATCAGCATGATTGTCTTTAGTACCAACTTTAGTAATCACAATCTCTCCATTTGATATATACTCGCGAACGAAGTGATACCTTATATCAATATGTTTGGTCCTCTCGTGGAACATCTGATTCTGTGTCAAGTGAATGGCACTTTGACTATCACAGAATATAGTAGGAACCTCCTCCTCGAGACCCAAACTCACAGCTAAACCTTTCAACCATAAAGCTTCTTTGACTGCCTCTGTGACTGCCATATACTCTGCCTCTGTGGTAGATAATGCAACAGTAAGTTGAAGAATTGCCTTCCAACTGATAACACCTCCAAATAGAGTAAATATATATCCACTGATAGAACGTCTTTTATCCAAATCTCCAGCATAATCAGAATCTACATAGCTAATAACTCCACCTCGAGAAAAATCCTTAGAACTATCAAACACAAGTCCTAAATTTGTAGTGCCTTTCAAGTACCTCAAAATCCATTTAACTGCTTGCCAATGTTCTTCTCCCGGATTTCCCATGTAACGACTCACCACACTAACAACTTGTGCAATGTCTGGTCTAGTGCACACCATGGCATACATCATGCTCCCAACTGCACTAGAATAGGGAACCCTAGACATCCGTTGCACTTCCTCTTCAGACTGAGGTGATAATAAGGCTGATAATTTAAAATGTGGTGCAAGTGGAACACTAACCGGCTTTGCATATTGCATCCCAAATTTTTCAAAAACTTTCTCAAGGTATGATTTTTGAGATAAAAATAACTTTCCAGCCTTTCGATCACGTCGAATATCCATACCTAAAATCTTCCTAGCAGCTCCTAGATTCTTCATCTCAAACTCCCCACTCAATCGAGTCTTCAACTTATTAATCTCAATCATGCTCTTTGCAGCAATGAGCATATCATCCACATAAAGGAGTAAATAAATAAAAGAATTATCTGGTAATCTTCTAAAGTAGACACAAGCATCAAAATCAGTCCTACTATAACCAATATCTACCATGAAAGCATCAAACCGCTTGTACCACTGTCTTGGAGATTGCTTCTACCCATAGAGAGACTTTTTCAATAGACATACATGATTTTCTTTCCCCTCAACTACAAATCCCTCTGGTTGAGCCATGAAGATGGTCTCCTCAAGTTGACCATGCAAGAAAGTTGTTTTTACATCTAATTGCTCGAGTTCCAAGTTAAACCGAGCAACAACAGCAAGTAACAGACGTATGGAACTATGTTTAACAACAAGGGAAAATACTTGATTAAAATCAACTCCATACCTCTGTGTGTACCCCTTAGCTACAAGTCTTGCTTTGTACCTTAAATCCTCAACACCTGGAGTTCCTTGCTTCTTTTTAAACACCCACTTGCAGCCTACAATTTTCTGATCCGTAGGAGGCCTCACTAACTCCCAAGTCTGATTTTTATGAAGAGATTCTATCTCCTCTGTCATAGCTCCACTCCACTCGGACGATTCACCACAAGAAATAGCATCAGAATATGAGACAGGTTCATCAGATTCCATTTCCTCAGCAATAGTCAATGCATATGCTACAAAATCTGCAACAACATATCTTTGTGGTAGCCTAATTTGCCTCCTCGGTCTATCTTTCGCAATAGAATGAGTTTCTTGAGTGGAAATCTGCTGCAAGGGAGGTGTAATTGGAACCTCCAGCTCCACTTTCTCAGGTGATTCTTCAGAACCTGCATCATTATCAACTACATTGTCCTTTCCCGGACTTATCAAGGCAGACTCATCAAAAATAACATTTCTGCTCGTAATTATTCTACATGTTTTAGGACACCAGACCCTAAATCCCTTAACACACGAAGTGTAACCAAGAAATATGCACTTTTTAGACCTAGGTTCTAGTTTTCCCTCATTAACATGTACATATGCAGGACAACCAAATATTTTAATATTAGAATAGTCAGGTGAATTTCCAGACCATACCTCTTCAGGAGTTTTAAGCTCAATGGATGTGGATGGAGAACGATTCACCAGGAAACATGCTGTGGAAACTGCTTCTGCCCAAAAATCTCTAGATAATCCTGAATTAGAGATCATACAACGAGCTTTTTCTATCAATGTTCTGTTCATACGTTCTGCTACGCCATTCTGCTGAGGTGTTGCAACAACTGTATGATACCTCACAATTCCTTCTTTCTTGCAGAAGTTCTCAAATTCAGTATTACAAAATTCCAATCCATTGTCAGTGCGAAGACGCTTAATCTATTTTTCCGTTTGCTTCTCAATCATAGTCTTCCACTGCTTGAAAGTGTCAAAGACATCACTTTTCTGCTTCAGAAAGAAGGTCCAAACTTTCCTCGAATAATCATCAACGAAAATCAGCATGTACCTAGCACCTGCTTTAGATGCAACTCGTGATGGACCCTAAAGATCAGAATGGATATAATCCAATGTTCCTTTGGTTCGATGAACACCTTTACCAAAACTGGTTCGCTTATGCTTCCCAAAAATACAGTGCTCACAAAAATCCACATTACTAGTTCTCTGTCCACAAAGCAAGCCTCGCTTGCTCAAAACCGTGAGTCCACGCTCACTCATATGACCTAAACGCATATGCCACAGTTTCGTCACCTCAGAATCAGACATAGAGGTTGTAGAAACTGCAGCTCCACCTGAAACAGTAGTTCCCTGCAGAACATATAAACTGCCACCAAGTCTCTGTCCTTTCATGACGACAAGAGCCCCTCTCGAAACCTTTAAAACACCGTCTGAGCCAGTATACTTATATCCAAGAGCATCGAGAGTGCCCATGGATATAAGATTTTTCTTTAAATTCGGAACGTGTCTCACATCTGATAAAGTCCTGATTACACCATCATGCATTTTAATCCTAACTGCTCCTTTTCTAGCAACTTTGCAAGCTGCATCATTACCCATGAGAACAACTCCATTAACAGGTTCGTATGTAGAGAACCAATCCCTATTTGGGCACATATGAAAAGAACAAGCCGAATCCATAATCCAATCTCCATCTGATTTTGGACCATCAGAACTGACCAAAAGAACACCTCCATCACTATCTTCCTCTACAGTATTAGCATTAGCTTCTCCGAGCTTATTTTTCTACTGGTTTTCCAATTTCTTTTTAAGCTTCCAGCAATCAGCTTTCACATGATTGGTCTTCTTACAGTAACGACAGTAAAGGTTTCCTTTTGATTTTGAACGAAACCTCTGCTTGTTGTCTTGGGTAGCCTTATCCTTCGGCCTACCCCTAACAAACAACCCCTCATCCTGATTTTCGGATATAGTTGATGTGATTTCGCCATCAATGGAGTACTTGCTCAACAAGGCTTCTTGAACATCCTTCAACTTAATGGTATGTCTACCATATAGAATTGTATCCCGAAAATTGGAATAAACTGTGGGTAACGAACACAGCAACAACAAAGCCAGATCCTCATCATCATACTTCACCTCAAGGTTTTCCAGATCTGTGACGATCGTCTTTAACATATCGATATGAGCCTGTATCGATGTCCCCTCGTTTAACTTGCAGGCGAATAACTGCTGCTTCAAACGCTGTTTATTTGTGAGATTCTTCTTCATACAGATCTCCTCCAATCGACTCCATAGACAGGCAGCGTCATCTTCATTCAGTACATCCTGTAGAATTTCGTTTGACAGATGCAACTGAATTTGCGAGACAGTTTTCCTATTCATCTTCTTTTTCTGTTCATCCTTCAGATCTGCGGACATCTTATCTTTTCCCAATAGAGCTTTCTCTAAATCCATCTATGTCAGAATCGCCATCATCCTCGCCTTCCATAACGGAAAACGGGTTTTGCGATCAAGCTTCTCGATTTCGTGTTTGACTGAAGCCATCCCAGGAAAAATAATCGAAAAATTGCGGAAAATCGATTATTTAATCAGGATCTAGATACCAGATTGTTACGACAATTCACGAAATAAGAGCATAAAGATTAAAGACACAAGAATTTACGTGGTTCGGCAATTGCCTACATCCACGGGAGAGGAGAGAGTATTTTACTATTGATGAAAGAGGTACAAATTACAATGAATGTCAAAAGTGCTGAACTAAAACCTAGCCCCTGATTTTTCTCTAAAATACATTTTTCCCTAAAATACAATGAATGTCAGAACTGGCCCTTTTGATAATGGGCTTGTTGCATAATTTGGGCCTGAGACTTTAAGACATATCACAACACGTATATTGTTGAGAGCATGTTAGTTCCTAACTTATTAATTTTTGACACCCGATTACTCAATTTTTGTCAATTGTGATTCTTCAATCCGTTTTTGCGCAAGCGGCGGAATCTGTTGGAATATTCCGTTTGAATTTGTTAAAAATTGTGCACTTTGCATCCTATTGTATGACATTTGTACACCTCCGCTTCTCATTCATTACATAATATTTGCATTTTGCACCTTGGCTCGGACGGAATATTCCAAATGATTCTGCCGCCAATGGTCAAATGGATTGAAGTGTCATAGTTGACACATGTTGAGTAATCGGGTGTCAAAATTAATAAATTGGAGACTAAAATGCTCTCAACGACATAGGTTGAGGTCGAAAATGCTTTACTCTTTAGATTTTGGGCATAGGTTTGGGTGGCTTATGCAACAAAATCATCTCCACGTCATAAGTCAAATGTAGATGTAGAAATAGAAATCTAAAAGTGTGTTCGTTATTAATACGAATACCAATGAGTCGAAGCTCATAAATTCGGTTTCACTACAATAAAAAGTAATATTAGTGATAAAATTTGAAGTGACAATGTTAAAATTGTCACTAGATATAAATAATAAATCACAATAATTTTTGCTTTGTCATAATAAAGATTTTTAGTAACAAAAATTTCTTTAAAGTTGTCACTATTAATAATTAGTGACACATGTATAGTGACATCTTAGTGACAACTATAATTGTTGTCAAAAAATTGTATCATTAATTGTCAATAGTGTCACAACTTTTGTATAACTAATTATCAAAAGTGAAAAGTTTTATAGAGATTTTGTCTCTATTACACATATAAAACATATTTTTATACCAAAATAAAAAATTGTCACTAAAAATTTACCATTAGTGACAACTTTGACTTTGTCACTTGACAATATGTTACTAAATGTCTTTTTTTTTTGTAGCGTTTGATGATTTTCAGATCGAGTTTTATACAATCCTGAGTTTGACCTAGCTCGAATGAATGTTAAAGGCTTGAATTCAAATTCAAATCAAATATGAAGAGGAGTAGGCTCAACTTGAATTGAGCACGTGCTCATAACAATATATATATATATATAGGGATAATTACACTGGGGGTCATGAGGTATTGCCTAATTACAATTTTTTTCCCTATTTTAATAAATTACATCTAACATCCAAGATTTTCATGATTGATGTAAAAATGGATGAAAAGCAATAAAAAACCTAAATGCCCTTACTGAATATTGCTTTTAAAAAAAAATAATTAAAAAAATGAAAAAAATCTCAATTACCAAATTACCCCTTCACCTATCTATATTTACTTCTAATAACAATTTTAAAATAAAAAAATAAACTTAAAAGTAAAATACTTATATATATATATATATATATGTATACATGTATATTTTATCTTAGAATGTGAATATGTGTGTGTGTAATTGTGTGTGTTTGTGTGCGTGCGTGATTCTGTGTGTGTAATTGTGTGTGTGCGCGTGACTTTATGTGTGTAATTGTGTGTGTGTGTGCGTGACAGTGTGTGTGTGTGCGTGTAATGTGTGTGTGACTGTGTGTAATTTTGTTTGTGTGTACTGTTGTGTGTGTGTACTGCGTTGTCTTCTCCACCCCAACCCCCTTTTTCTTTTCTTTTTTTTCTTTACTTTTTTATTTATTTATAAATTAATATATTAATAAGTAATTTATTTTAGAAATTTAGTTAATTAAAATACAATTTTTACATTTATTTATATAAACTATCATATATCCTAAACTATTATATATTAATTTAATTAAAAGAATAAAATGATATCTTACACATAATATTTTTATTTTATAATTTTAATAATTTATAATTTTTTTATTTTGTTGATAATAATTTTTAATTATAAATAATTAATTATATACTTTACATACACAACATTACATATAACACCTATACTTCAATAAAATATTACAAATAACACCAAAAATGTATAATTGTCCGAGAAAAGTTTGGTCTTCTGGTCCAAAAAAAGTCAGGGATATTTTTGGAAGTTCACCTAAAAATTTAATGGAACCCTAACGGAAGGTGCTCAATGTTAGACGGCGGAAACGGAATGGATGTTAGATGTAATTTATTAAAATAGGGGATGTTTTTTGTAATTTCGCAATACCTCAGATATGTCCAATGTAATTATATATATATATATATAGAGAGTGAGAGAGAGAGAGACAGGGAGAGAGAATTACCTACAGACATCCTCACTTAAGTGCTAATTATCGATAGTCCCCTGATATTTTCAAAATTATTTGAAGTCCCCCTCATATTAAGGTTATTGAAGGCCTTGTGGTGGACTGAAAATATCTGTATGAGCAAGATGATATTCCGATAAGGGATATGCTTGACTCTGTTTTTAAGGCTGGTTTGAAGACATTTTTGGCGAGATACTCCTACTATTTCTCCGATGAAGTGATAGAATTCTGGAAGAAAGCCGAACTTTCTTCATACAAGAATTGCATCTCTTGATCCTTCAGTTATGCCAACAAAGGCAAAGTCTTTGATTTATCTGTTGAAACTATTGTTAAGAACTTTAAGTTGCGAAAAGAAGGTGCAACTCTGGAATCAAGCTCTACAAGTCAGGTTGACTTGGTTTGGGCAAGAATTCATAATGATGAACAGAAGGAATTCAAGCCTAACTTCGACAAGAAGGACCTCCTACCCAAGTATAGACTATTGGCAGATTTTTGTTGTAAGTTTATCGAGTGCCGAATTGGAACTTTCAACAAGGTCACTCCATTACAGTTTTTGATGATGATAGCCGTTGTGATGGATATCAAGGTAAACTGGAGCGCCTATGTATTCGGAAGATTCAGGGACCATTTAGAAAATATGAACAAGCCTTATGGCATAGTGCTGAGTGATCTGTTATTCAGATCAGATTTTGTTAATTCTGCGGGCCAACCGTTGGCTAAGGCAAAATTTTGGGGTCGAGGATTTTGAAGAATCTCCTCAATCCGCCCAAGGTCGGTGGAGCGGCAAAGCCTCTTTTTGAACATTAACAAACCATTCGGGAAGATTCTAAAGAAGAGGCTGAGCGTCCAGCCGAAGAAGTCGTGAAGCGTCTGACTGTTACAAACAAGAGGGCTCCTTGAAAGCCCAAAACTGCAAAGATTCCATCTTCTATCCAGGATGATAAAGAAACTGATAAGCATGTAGAAGATCGTATTCCACTAGTCTAGCTCAGGAAGCTTGCCTCCATTACAAGATCCATCTCTTTTGAAGATGACGCAACCGTTCCTGACACTTAGGCTGAAGTGTCTAAGCCGATAGAAGGGGTAAATGTTAAAGATAATATTCAAGCGCCCCCAAGGCTCAAATAAAAGACCTTCTAAGCCAGCAGATCCAGAGACTGTTGAACCAAGCGTTCAGAATCCTGAAATAACTATTGTTGAGACCAGTTCTCAGGGTAAGCTTATTTCTTCCCGTGGTGCTTCCTTTCCTATATCTGTAGAAGATCCTGCTCTTATAGAGGATATATCTTGTACTACAGCTTTACTTACAGATGTTGTTCAAGCACCGATTGACGTCCATCTAGACGTTGATCTTGCTGAAGTGGTGGCTATTGCCAAAGATGTATAAGCAGAGGCACTCTCTGACACTCAGAGTGTTGCTGTGGATGCTGAGAGACCTACTATAGATGGGGTCCAACCACCACAAATGTCTCACTTTTTCAAACTGGATCCATTAAAGACTATTGATCATTCGGTCAATTACATGCCACCAGTCCTTGAAGAAGATTTTATTCCAGCATATTACAATGAAGACCGATATGCTGTTGATGAGAATGAAATAGAGAGTCTCATTCTCCGAGATGAATTCATGTGCAAAGTAATCTTTAGCATAGAACTCACAGATGTTGAGCGTGAGTATTATCTTTAACTCGCTAAAGGAGATCAAATAGAGTCCGTTCCTGAATCGGTAACTTCCACAGAGAAGCCAATAAAGAAGAAATTTACTCCAGCAGATGCTGAGGCCGAATACTATAATGCTACAGGGAATTCTAAGACCTCAAAGCTTAGCACCGAGGAACGGGAAGATAGAATTTTATGAGCATCTTCCTGTGGATTATCAGAATCCATCAAAGGAATTGCTGAATGACGAGGGGTACTCACACTTCCTAGAAAAGGTGTCAGTACCATGATCCAACTCTCGGCTAATCCTCTTCGTCTATGGAAGAACAAGAATGTATCTGTTGATGATCGAATAGCGTCAATTAAGGACTTGATCAAGGAAGAAAACGATGACTTCTTTCAGAGCGTCTGGAACGCAAATTACTAGGATGATAAGTACCGATTTGAAGCTATTTATGACATTTATCGCGAAGGAATCAAAGCCATCTACAAATCTGGGATGGAATTATGCCTGAATGAAGAGGCATGGACAGAAGCTTGTCTGGGCAACAAGTATTCCTTTGAGGACCCGATCAATGCCCCACACCTTTTTATCATAGGCATGCCTGACAAGAAGTGTCAGTTTGCCAAGTATTGCTTGAGAAAGTGATAAATCAGAGTGGGTCCGCTTGATAGATTGCCGAGCGTCAGGAGAGATCTTGAGACATTTCTATGCCAAGCGCTACAGAGGATTGCAGATACTCCTCTTACCTTCTGTGGTAAAGCGTTTACTAGTGGTGTGATCAAACCCATTGATCTTTCTGCTTCATATGATCACCAGGATGACAATATCAGAAGACTCATCAAGCTTTTATCTTCTGTGAAGCACTTTGATCATATTTTCATGAACAACTTGCGCAAGGTGAACGGCTTCTGAATCAACCATTTGTGGGATACTTTCTTCTCCCATCAATCAACTCAGAACTGAGCGAGCACTACAACTTTTTTATATCTCTTCTTGAGAGAAATCAAGATATCGCTTTTTCTGTTTATCCTTATCTTGAAGAGTATTACTGGCTTTACATCTCCACAGATGATCGCCCGACTCTTCCGCGTAATTGACTTATTGCCTTCTATCTGGACTATCGCCTTGACGCCATTTTCCTTATTCTAAGAGCTAGTTCAAGGCTAAGTCCGAATCATGTGTCGGACATCATCGGTCCAATGTGGGTTAGAGCCGTGGATCTTTCTCTCCGCACTTTTGTGGAAAGCACCTTTATGCGCAAGCACCGATTATTAGATCTGTTATGGGATGCCATCTACCCACACTCCAACATTCTTTTTACAACCATGACAGTCTTATTCTTTATCTATCTTCGCCATCTCTATGGCTCGACTTGTTGGTTAACTAGATGACCATGTCTCCTGCCTAAGAATTGTGGAAGAAGTTTCATCATCTGATGAGCATATCGAGACCATTAATGTTGAAATGGTTCTCAATCCTCCGAAGACTCTTACTGCTGCTACAAGCATCACCCCTCTCGAGTCTTTTACTGCCATTATTATAGCGCCTGTTGAGGCTCTAGCAGTGGAGGTGGTTGATGTAGAAATCTTTGACGCAGAGCTTGCGAATAGAAGTAGTTGAAGTGTCTATATCATAAGAAAACAAGCTTAACGCTAACATTGCCGAAGTTGCAGAATTTGCAGAAGTGTCAGATAAAGAGCATGGCAAAGTGTTTGACAAGGAAAATCCTCCGCCTCTTAAATCCCTCAAGAACACATCAAAATTCAAGCTCAAAATTGTTACTCCAACAGTTATTCCGAGTGGTCAAGAGTTTACTCCCATTTTGCAAGACGCGTTGGAAGAAGTCCGAGATAATGCTGAGAATAGCGCCAATGCTCTCCACTGGATTCAAGAAGATCTACAGAAGATTGAGTCACAGAATGTTGATTCTCATATCGTTCACATGCGAGGTGTAGCCCAACATACAGTTCAAGAGAGCATCAAAGCGTTCACATAAATCGTGAATGCAACTGTTGAAGCTATACTGGATCTTAAAGAACATTTCACCAAATGCTGTGATGATCTGGATGGAACTCTTTCTCAGATGGGCTTACTCAGGGAGTATATTATGAACTTTGGTGGCAATAAGGGGGAAAAAAAAGGAAGCATAGTTCAAGAGCATCTTCTTCCTCTAAGCACTAAGAACTTGAGCCCAGTCAGAGTTAGATTCTTTATCCTCTTCCTCTTCTTAACAGCAAATCCACATACCCATCTTGGGTTGCTGCTGTTGGAGTGCCTAGCAATGTTACTGGGTTTCCTCCAATTCAGCAAAGGCCTGATTTTCCTGTGCCTTCTCAAGCTTACCTAGAACAATTTGAAGTGCCTATTGAGCGTGCTCCTCTTCCTGAGCCTATTAAGTCAGAAAAAATTGAAGAAGAGAAGAAGATGACCATCTTCAACAGAGCGTACAGAATTTGCCTAAGGCACATAGGCATTGATCCTGCCAAATGGGACAAGCATTGGACTTCCTTCCAATGTCAATCTAAACTAGAAAATAAAAACGTCATCAATACAGATCACTCTGCGATTATAGCTCTAGATGATCAACTGACAGAAGCCACTTATGGTGAGATTGTAAAAAGGCATAACCTAAATACGGAAAAAGACAAAAAGAAGAAGAGAAGCTCTCAAAGCTCTAAGAGACCTCCTTAAAAATGAATGATTTATTTTATCTCTTTCATATATTATTTTCTATTTATGTTATTAGTTGTAAATGCTTTGTAATCATTCTTGAAAAATCTACAAAGAAGTGCATTTCCAGCTAAAACATCTCGTTGAAGCTTATACTAACCTTAACTAAAAATTAATCTAATTTATTCAAAGCTAACTTTACTTTTGGGTTCTCTAACTCTTGAACTATAAATGAGTCAATATTGCCATTATCAAAAAAGGGGAAATTGTTAGAAAATTTCTTGTTAGATGTTTTGATGATGATAATTAGGTTTTATATTAGACCCAAATTATGTAAGTTGAATTTTCAAATAGAAAATTTGTATAGGCTTTGAGCGTTAGATTTGTATAAGTCTTTTATTTGTTTTTATTCTAGATTGATAGGCTAAGTATCTTAGACTGAGCATCTGATAGTACTCTGAGTGAGTTTATCATAAGCCAAGTCTGAAGATCAAGCTTCTGAAGTCTGAATGAAGTTGAAGATCTCTAAGCAATTATCTTAACGTCAAGCTATTCCAAGCGTCGATGTAAAGATACACTAAGGATCATTCTAGGATGAATGAGTGTCTACCAAGACAGAGTTCACCTGAATTTATTCCTAAGTCCACAAGGAGTTAGATGCAAATATTGTCAGAGCATTAATGTCTAATGGGCATTAAATTCAAATGCATTAAATGTTGATAAGAGCATTAAATGTGATAAGCACTCCAGGATGATGGAGAAGCCTTCCTATTGGACTATCAACTCAGAGAGTTTGCGGCACCAACTTTTACAGCAAAATTTCAGGGATAAAGGACAAAAAGCTATCCACTCGTGAAAGTAACGTGCTTAGCTTAGTTTCAAATGAACACTTTATCCAAGAGAGTCTAAAAATAAGACTTCAGCAACAAGCCAAAATATAGAACAACAAGCATACAAGCCAAAACTCTATTGCATTGAAGTTTCAAATCTTAAACTTTCAAAAAAGCTCAAAAGTCCATATCAAACATTCTTCTAGTTTTTTACAAATCCCTGAGACAGTACCAAATCCCTGAGACAGTAATAAGTATCTCAAACCTCTTTTCAGAAGAACCCTATATTATTATTGAGATATTCCAAGCTATTTGAAATTTCAAACCAAACAAACCCTTTGATAAAATCCCATTCAACCTCGCGAACTGTGTGAAGACGAAGTTGAAGACTTGTATTATTTCAGGGTGAAAGAAGCAAGTGGATCAAAGTCCTTTGAAACAAAAATCTGTATGACCAAGGAGCTCAAGCATATCTGTATCTAACCTTTCCCCTATCTTGTAGAAGCTTCTGTGTGATTCTTCAAAGATCATTTAGTGAATTTCATCCAAGTGAAAAAGGAGAAGAAGGACGTAGTTGGGATTACATCACCCAGCGAACCTTTCAATCTTTGTGTCTTTACTTTATCAGTTATTTACTCTTATTTATCTCTCATCATTGTATAAACTGATAACTAAACACATTAACGCTTCATTCTAAGCTAAAGCAGCTAAGTAACTATTTGAGACGCTCAACCTTTTAAAAGAAGACACAAAAATTTTTCGTTGTACTAACACTGATAAGAGAACTGAACGCTCTACCTTAATCTAGTCCAGTATTCAAATCATAAGTCTAAGTTAACTTCAAAAAAACTATCTTCTAAGTAGACGCTCACCTAAGCATCTAGTCCTTTAAGCATCCAAAACAACTTGAGTGAAACAAATATATTTGAAGTCGAAGAAAACTTCAGGGTCTATTCAATCCCCCCCCCCCTTTCTAGACCGTTTTCATATGCCACTTGGGACCAACAAGTGGTATCAGTTGGACTATTTGATTTTTGTTAATATATTAAGTATGTAAAATTTGAAATTTTATAAGGCATTTGTTGGGTTTCGCGTTAAAACTCATAAACGCAGCGGAAGGATTTTAAAAATTTAATTAAAACCCAAAGTGTTCTTTAATTGCATAATTGAATCTATAATACTTTAACGAATAATTAATCTTACCCGTTGAAGCGAAGTGGTAGGAGAATCCAATTCCTTTTTGAAAACTTTGAATCCACGAACCCCTTGAATTCTCCAATCCTTATGTTCTTCAAATCTTGATTTCTTGAAGTTAATTGTAGATAAATCCAAACAACGAATCACGTTGCCTCTAAATAATCATGCACGAATTGATGATACAAAATTCCCTTCTTCTTTCTCTATAGGGCGACGGCTAGTGTATTATAGAGAGGGAGGATATTTTTCTTCTTCTATTCTTTTTGGAGAGTTACAATAAATTGTATCTTGTGTGTTGTTTGTCTAGGTTAAAGTTAAGAGAAGTCTTTTATACCTCAATAACTTATTGACCAAGACAAAACAAAAGAGACCACCTTGATCATCTTTCTAGACCTAATGGGCGTCCCGAAATTTTTTTCTTTTGCTGTTAATTAAGTCTTTATTCAATTAATTCTTTATTTTATCCAATAAATAAATAAATTAATTAGATAAATTAATTCATTAATATATTTCTCCAAGAAATCAATTAATAATTAATCTTATCCAATAAGTAATTAATTAATTATTTAACTTATCCAATAAATTAAATCTCTCCAAAATAAAATAGAAAATAGAAAATCCTTTTTCAATTTTCTTCATCAATTCTTTCGCGCGACTCTTTAGGTTCGTTTCATTTGACAATGAGAGGAAACCAAAAGAAGTGGGTGACACCTAGCCAGTCACGTGTCCCACTTCATAGCCCAAATGAAATATGAATGAATGAATCATTCCAAAACCTTCCAATCGTAAATACCGTATATGTACAAACCCTTTGTTCACGTTCCCCGATCAAGTGAGAGTCACGGTTATGTCAAACTCACTGGATTTGACCATATGTATAAATTATAATAATTTGAGATCATTGAGATCGATTAAGTGCCTAGCAGAATCGTCGCTTTTGCTTTGGACAAAGACTTTGATCTCCATTTATCTATAATCACATAGGGTACATTCTCATTCACTTATGAGAGAACAAATCCCATATTAGTTATCTGCTAAGACTACCACTTGCCCATCAAGTCCGCATTTCGAGGTCGACTCCACCAACGGGTGAATTGGGTCTAACTACTCTAGTGAAAGACTTGACGTCTTAAGTGCATCTTCAGCCTGATACTTCAGGTCAAAGGTTCACATATACCTATTACGCATACTCAGTTCCGTCATTGACAGTCACAGATTCAAAATCCAAGTGACAATACCGATGCAAGTCGTGTTAGAGCATATCAGTTTCACTGATGTGCTTACAGTCTTAAGCTCCCACCATCACATGGTGTTCGATTGACACTCCCATGTCAGAGCTAAGATTGTACAAGTATTCGAAGTCTTTATTTGCCCATTAAAGACTTCATATTACTTGCGAACTAGTTTTAGTAATCAAGGTCGATCTCTCTAGTGCCATTCTTCCTATCCCATAGGAAGTAGAGGGACCGCACTGAAAACACGGACAAAATATTTTACACAACTTATAGATGCAGATAAGAATTAAGTGAAAATTAAATAATGCCTTTTATTTTAAATAATATTTAAGTTCAATACAAGATAGATGCCTTATTCATACTATCCTCTATGGCATCTGAGGGCATAATCCTAACAGCATTAATAAGTTGGACTAATTAAATTTTATTAATCACTAACATATTTACTTTACTTTAGTACGAGCATGGATTATGTGATGGTGAACCTTCAATGGACTTAGACTTTTGGTTTATATATTTTTTTTCTTGGGTTGTATGAGCCGGATTTGAGCCCATTTTTTATTAGAATTAAGTATAGGATGCTTTAAGTAGCTTGTAATAGAATAGGCTTTTGAATATGGTGGATACAAAAAAAGCCCATGAAGACTACATTAGCTTTTTCCTTTTGCCTTTTATTTTGTTTGATGATTCATTGGCTTGGATCCTCTAGAAAAGTCCATGGTTGTGTGTGTTGTTAGCTTTTTAGAATTGCGAAGCATGTTATATAAGTTGTCTGTATAATGTATAAACATGCGCTTTATAAATTGATAATGTGAAAAGGCCAATTTAAAGTTGAAAACTCAATTCTCCCAATTTAAATTATAATAAGTTAGTAAAGGGCACTGGGTATCCTCTCCCTCCACCGAACTTAATAGAATTTAAAATTATGTCTGATATGTGGCCTCATTCCAGTAAGTGGGGGTCATATATTTGGATGTAACTTGAAATTTTATAAAGTGCATTAGAGGTCTTAATCGAAACATAACCCCATATCTCGTTAAATGGTTACAAAGTAAAAATTCAAATGTTAGATTAAAACGAGTTAATGGGAATAAACATAGATAGTCCACAAACACATATATCGTTAAAGTGTTGCGGTTTTTGTAGATTATGGGAAAAGAAGTTTGAACCATCTATTTTGTTAGATTGATGTGAGACATCACTTTAATAGATTATTGGACTAAATATCATAAAAGGGTTTCCATCCACTGAATCAATTAAAGAATTCAATCACCACTACGAAGTAATGAATAACAATCACTTCTGAATTGTACATTAGGAGTGTAGATCTCAAAAAATGTAGTGAGTGCCAAGTTTAAATTTAAGTCTAAGATTTAACTAGGAAACGTTTAATTATATACCTCTAATAGAATCTGGTTTATTTTCTACAGTTATTTTGTAATATCTCTCTCAAAAATGACAATCAAACCACTGTCAAATTTACTCGAGAAAATCGTTCTTACTAGACCTAACTACATAGAATGGCTCACAAAACTAGGGATGGGACTGAGTAGTGAATCATTGAATATGTATTGGAAACTGGTCATCCTCTAGACCCTATTAGATATGAGGACGAAAAGGTTCGCCTTGCTCGATGGGATTGGTGTTGTGATAGCCACCGAGCAAGAGTGTATATTCTGAGCTCAATTTGCATTGAATTACATAGATCTCATGAGAAAATGGATAATGCAAGAGACCTAATCCTTAATGTGGATGAGCTATTTGGAGAGCGCGGTAGGACCGCAAGATATTTTATATCAAGAGAACTCTTTAGAACTAAAATGACTAAAAATTAGGATGTTGGAGGACATGTACTAAAGATGACGACCATGATAGAAAAACGGAAATCTTTAGACTTCTATATGGATTTTCATTTTTAAATTGACCTCATCTTGCAGTCACCCCCTAATTCTTTCTATTATTTTGTCATAAATTTGGATATGAATGCTATTGAGTGTTCATTAGTGAGACTAATGAACAAACTCAAAATTGCTCAAAAATGAGTAAAGCCAGATAAATGGAATGTTCAATTTACTGTTCCCATTCCTAAGATATGGGATGACCCAAGAAATAAGGAGGGCAAATACAAAATGGGAGCGTCCACAAGGTCTCAAAAGGATGTGCAACAAAACAAGAACAAAATGCCTAAGTACAAAGACAACTGTCTACACTGCATAGAGCTAGGCCACTGGAGAAGAAGTTGACGATCAACATCTGAAGTCAGAAGAAGATGAAATTTATCCTTAGCGCCTGTCAAACGCTAAAGGACTATTTCAGGATTCTTGAATCAAACGCTCAAAGCACTCTAGCGATCAAAATCAGATTCACCTGAAATAAACTCTTAAGTCATGAAGGACTTAAATGCAATCATTCAACGGACATTTATTTCAAACGGGGAAATAAATTTAAATGCATTAAATGCCTGATAAGAGCATTAAATGTGATAAGCCAATATGACCTGTGGACAAGCCACCTTTTGACTAGACTGTCAAAACTTCAGAGTTTATAGCTGCTCCCGCCCAATTAGAGAAAAGGTATAATCACGTGCCGCGTGAAAGACACGCTCTCACATGTGTCCAACGGACATAACCCCAAGAATTGCCTATAAATACCTCATTCCAGCAAACCCTAAAAAGATACATAGAAATAGAGATATACGTACATGCACAAGAAAAATTTGCTGAAGAAAAAGCTTAGAAACTCCAAGCTAAAATCTTTCAAGCTTTTTACACACATTCCTTACAGTCACAAATATCTCAAACATCTTCAAAAGAAGAAACCTAAACTCTTACTGAGATATTCCAAGTTGTTTGATCTTTCCAAAAACAAACAAACTCTTGTGATAAAACCCTCAACCTTTCATCTGAGTGAGAAAGTTGTGGAAAAACCCCTTACAGACAGTATTTCTGAGTGAGAGAAGCTTGTAGAAGAAGATATTCATTGGTACTGAAATCTGTGTGATCAAAGAGCCCGAGATCATTTTCACCTATTTACTACCTTGTAGAAGATTCTGTGTGATTCTTTGATAATTATCTTAGTAAATTTTCTCCAAGTGAAAAAGGAGAAGAAGGACGTAGCTGGGATTGCATCACCCAGTGAACCTTATATATCTTGTGTCATTTACTTTCATTATTGTCTTGTTTCCTATTGTTTTATCTATTCTGACAAAGACAAGCTAAATCTTCTAAGTGACTATTTAACCAAAATGAACGCTAAAGCTTTAAAAATCATTTCCGCTGTGTTAACCCTGATTAAGTGATCTAAGCATTACCCTACTTTGGTAAATTGCTAAAATCACTAAGTCTAAGTTATCTTTACTGAAGCGCCTGACCTAAGCACTCAGCTTCCTAAGCGTTCTAATCTTTAAAAGTGATACAAAATTTTTGAAGTCGAAAAAGGCTTTAGGGTCTATTCAACCCCCTTCCCCTTTTAGACCCTTTCGTATGCCACTTGGGACCAGAAAGCACTAAGTCCATGACATTAAGGTGAATTTTCGACTCCTTATGGGTTAGAGATAAAAGCAATAGAAGGTTTCGATACTTAATGTCTAAACAAGTTCGCAAGTCATAGAAAGTTCTGACTAGACATCAACACTAGATAAGGCTTATATGACATAAGCTTTGACATGGAAGTGTCAGTTGAACACTATTGGATAGTGGGAGCTTGTGTCATAGACACTTCAGTGAGATTGATGAGTTTGAACATGTCTCGCATCGGTTCTGTCACATGGGTTTCACTCTATTGACAGTCAATGATAGTGATAAGTTAGGATAGGTATGCGTGAACCTTAGTCTTGAGAAGTCACATTGAAGATGTACTTTTGATATCAAGTTTATCATTAGAATAGTTAGACCCAATTCACCTGTCAATGGGGTCAACCTCGAAGTGTAGCTTGATCTAGCACTCGAAACTGATTTGCAAGATTGGAATTTATTCTCTCATAAGTGAATGAGCATATATCCTATGCCATCATGAATGAGAGACGTCAAATTTTTTTGGCCAAAGCAATGGAGTTGCTTGTGTTAAGACACAAGAGTAAACTTAGTGACCTCGACTCATTATATATTAAGTATACGGTCAAGTATTGTGAGTTTGACTATACCTTGACTCTCACTTGACTGGGATATTAGAATAAAAAATTTATACTCGTACAGTATTCATGACGAGAAAGGCTTGGAGTGATCCTCATCAATCGTTCTCAATAGGGGTACGATGTGAGTCACGTGACTGGCTAGGTGTTACTCACATCCTTTGATTTTCTCCCAATTGCCTTTTGAGACGAACCTAAAGAGTTGCGCTGAATTGCAAAGGGAAAAATGTTTTTGGACTTAAAGGGTTTCTTCAGTATTTCATATCGTTCAATATTAAATAATTAAATTATCTTTAAATAATTGATTTATTTAATTAATAATATTAATAAGTTAATTAGTTTCTTGGAGGAATTAATTATTGAATTAATATAATTTTTTTGTTATTTAATTACTTATTTATTCGATAAATAAATATTAAATAATTAATTGAAATTGGAACCAAGTGGGTGCACTAGCCCCGCATAGAATAGGCATCCATAATGGACGCCCCTTTACTTGGTTCACAAGGGTTTTGTCACTCTTGTGTAATATAAATATATTACTAAGTGAAAAATAAAGCCCTAGCCTCACTTTTACTGCAAAAGACAAGAAACCAAGTCAAAATCTCTCCCATCTCTCTCGCTATCTAGCCATCCCTTTGGAGAAGAAGAAGAAGAAAATTTCTTGCTATAGATTCTAGCGTGGAAATTTGTTAGGAATTTCATTATTAGATGTTTTGATGATGACATGATAGAATTTCATGTTAGACCCCAAAAGAATGTAAGTTTACACTTTCATAGAATATATGTATAAGCGTTTGAAAGTTTGTTAGTTTGTTAGGCTTGTAATTTTTATCTTTGTAGATTTTAGACTAAGTGATAGATATTGAGTCGCTAATAGAATTCTAGGTGAGTCTATTAGAGATGAAGTTGAAGATCAGCGTCTGAAGTCAGAAGAAGATGAAAATTTGTCTTAAGCGTCCGTCAAGCGCTTAAGAGTCTATTTCAGGAGTTATGAATCAAGCGTTCAAGAGAATGTTCTTAGCACCCAGCTAACGCTAAAGGACTATCCAAGGAGTGTTGATCCAAGCGCTCATTTCATTCAAGCGATTCACCTGAAATAGTTCCTTAAGTCATCCGATCAGCAACGGTAATTTATTTCCAACCGGGAAATAAATTCAAAGTGCATTAAAAGTGACAAGACAGTATGACTTGTGGACAAACCACCTTTTGACTAGACTGTCAGCCTTTCAGTGCTAAAGTATGCTCATGTCCAATCGGAATCAGCAGAAATCAAGGAATGTCAGAAAAGGGACTATTTGAAGCTTTGCGTGAGGAACACGCGCCTGACTTGTGTCCAACGGACAAATCCCGAGCCTCCCTATAAATAGTACCCTTCAGCTATCTCTATGTGTGTGAGAAAAAAGACGAAACCGTGAAAGAGAGCTGAGAAATAATTTGAGAGAAAAAGCTTCCAAACTTCATATCCAATTGGAATTCAAGAAAGTTAATTCTTTCAACAAGCAGTATTTTTGTGTAAGAGAAGCTTGTTGAAGAAGATCTTTCTTGAAGCTCCAATATCCTTAAAGCTTCTCAAATACATTCCAGACTGTCACCCGATATCTCAAACATCTTTCAAGAAGAACCCTAAACTATTATTGAGATATCTCAAGTTGTTTGAACTTCCCAACATCAAACAAACCCTGTTACAATAAACCCTCAACACCTTTCATCTGAGTGAGAAAGATTGTTGACTTCCACAAGCAGTATTTTTGAGTAAGAGAAGCTTGTTGAAGAAAGGTCTTTATTGGAGCTGAAGTCTGTGTGATCAAGGAGCTCAAGGCCATCTTGGAGAAGATCTTCATTGGAGCTGAAGTCTGTGTGATCAAGGAGCTCGAGATCGTCTTTCCAGAAGTAGAGGATTGAAGTGGCTTGTAGAAGAAATCTGTGTGACCAAGGATCTCAAGTCATCCACATCCATTGCTTCCTTTGTCCCTAATTTGTAGAAGATTCTGTGTGATTCTTTGAGGATCATTTTAGTGGATTACCTCCGAGTGCAAAGGAGAAGAAGGACGTAGCTGGGATTACACCACCCAGTGAACCTTACAATTTCTTGTGTCACTTTACTGTTTTAATGATTTACATTGCATTTGCATATTACATCTCTTAAAGCTTTTAAAACAGTTAAGCGACTATTTGCAAAAAGTGAACGCTAAGCTTTCAAAACAGACTTAAGCGCTTCGCCAAGCGCTAAGCCCTCTGAGCATTCAAAACTATTTAAAAGGAAAGCAACTAAGGAAAACTTTGTGACGCTAAAGCTTTCAAAGAGAAGACTCCAAAAATTATTCCGCTGTGCTAACACTGATTAAAGAACTGAACGCTTAAACCTACTTGGTTAAAGTATTCAAATCTTGAGTTTAAGTTAACTTTCTAAAAACAGTCTTCATTAGATGCTTTGCCAAAGCGCCTATATTTTAAGTGTCCAAAAACTATTTTAATACGAAATCTTTTGAAGTCGAAAAAGACTTCAGTGTCTATTCAACCCCCCCTTCTAGACAAGATAGATGCCCTATTCATACTATCCTCTATGACATCTGAGGGCATAATCCAAACAGCATTAATAAGTTGGACTAATTAAATTTTATTAATCACTAACATATTTGCTTTACTTTAGTACGAGCATGGATTATGTGATGAAGAACCTTCAATGGACTTAGACTTTTGGTTTATATATTTTTTTCTTGGGTTGTATGAGCCGGATTTGAGCCCATTTTTTATTAGAATTATGTATAAGATGCTTTAAGTATCTTGTAATAGAATAGGCTTTTGAATATGGTGGATACAAAAAAAGCCCATGAAGACTACATGTGCTTTTTCCTTTTGCCTTTTATTTTGTTTGATGATTCATTGGCTTGGATCCTCTAGAAAAGTCCATGGTTGTGTGTGTTGTTAGCTTTTTAGAATTGCGAAGCATGTTATATAAGTTGTATGTATAATGTATAAACATGCGCTTTATAAATTGATAATGTGAAAAGGCCAATTTAAAGTTGAAAACTCAATTCTCCCAATTTAAATTATAATAAGTTAGTAAAGGGCACTGGGTATCCTCTCCCTCCACTGAACTTAATAGAATTTAAAATTATGTCTGATATGTGGCCTCATTCCAGTAAGTGGGGGTCATATATTTGGATGTAACTTGAAGTTTTATAAAGTGCATTAGAGGCCTTAATCGAAACATAACCCCATATCTCGTTAAAAGGTTACAAAGTAAAAATTCAAATGTTAGATTAAAACGAGTTAATGGGAATAAACTTAGATAGTCCACAAACACATATATCGTTAAAGTGTTGCGGTTTTTGTACATTATGGGAAAAGAAGTTTGAACCATCTATTTTGTTAGATTGATGTGAGACATCACTTTAATAGATTATTGGACTAAATATCATAAAAGGGTTTCCATCCACTGAATCAATTAAAGAATTCAATCACCACTACGAAGTAATGAATAACAATCACTTCTGAATTGTACATTAGGAGTGTAGATCTCAAAAAATGTAGTGAGAGCCAAGTTTAAATTTAAGTCCAAGATTTAACTAGGAAACGTTTAATTATATGCCTCTAATAGAATCTGGTTTATTTTCTACAGTTATTTTGTAATATCTCTCTCAAAAATGACAATCGAACCACTGTCAAATTTACTCGAGAAAATCGTTCTTACTAGACCTAACTACATAGAATGGCTCACAAAACTAGGGATGGAACTGAGTAGTGAATCATTGAATATGTATTGGAAACTGGTCATCCTCTAGACCCTATTAGATATGAGGACGAAAAGGTTCGCCTTGCTCGATGGGATTGGTGTTGTGATAGCCACCGAGCAAGAGTGTATATTCTGAGCTCAATTTGCATTGAATTACATAGATCTCATGAGAAAATGGATAATGCAAGAGACCTAATCCTTAATGTGGATGAGCTGTTTGGAGAGCACGGTAGGACCGCAAGATATTTTATATCAAGAGAACTCTTTAGAACTAAAATGACTTAAAATTAGGATGTTGGAGGACATGTACTAAAGATGACGACCATGATAGAAAACGGAAATCTTTAGACTTCTATATGGATTTTCATCTTTAAATTGACCTCATCTTGCAGTCACCCCCTAATTCTTTCTATTATTTTGTCATAAATTTGGATATGAATGCTATTGAGTGTTCATTAGTGAGACTAATGAACAAACTCAAAATTGCTCAAAAACGAGTAAAGCCAGATAAATGGAATGTTCAATTTACTGTCCCCATTCCTAAGATATGGGATGACCCAAGAAATAAGGAGGGCAAATACAAAATGGGAGCGTCCACAAGGTCTCAAAAGGATGTGCAACAAAACAAGAACAAAATGCCTAAGTACAAAGACAACTGTCTACACTGCATAGAGCTAGGCCACTGGAGGAGGAATTGTCCATATAGAGGCCAAGGCACACAAGGTATGGAATTTTATGTTTTTGAAACTAATTGTTCTATGACCGTTTATTCCACTTCGTGGATTCTTGGTTCTGGAGCTAGTGCTTACATTTGTTGTATGGATCAGGATCTGCAATGAGGAAGGAAGCTGGGCAGTAATGAGGTGCAAATCAAAGTAGGCAGCGGGAAAACCGTCGCAGCTACTAGAATTCGATCTACCTTGTTACTTTTATTTTCTAGACATTTACTAGTTTTGGTTAGGCCCAAAGGGCTTAAAAAATTGTTTCAATTCCTATTTTAGTTAACATTAATTATACCTTTTGTTATATTCATAAGCACTGCGACATTTATTATGGTAATAAAATAATAGGCTTTGCTACTTTAGTAAATGGTTTATATTATCTCAATTTCTGAAATGAGTGTGTTATCAATACTATGACTAGGAAATGTGGTAGGCAAGATACTAACCAAAGACTGATATGGCATCTTAGACTAAAAAAATACAGGTGAACACAAGATTCACAAAATGAAGAAAGATGGGCTGATAGGCCCGCTGGGATAGGATTCCTATCCTACTTGTGAATCCTATCTCATAGGCAAGATGGCTAGATCACTCTTCACTGGGACTTTTGAAAGAGCCACACAAGTCTTAGTCTATGATGCACGGATGCGATACGAAACGACACAGATATGGGATACGTGATTTTCCAAAATTTTAGGACACGATACACCGGGGATACGACGATATAGATTTATATATATATATATATATATATTTAATTGAATTTTTTACAATCCACTAAATGAAGTCACATGACCATTCATACTTATAGATGATGATGCAATTATAATAATTAGTTAATTACTAAACATATAAAATTTCTATAACCGATAGTCATAATTCTAGTCATAACTATTGAAACTTTATTCTACACACCATGTAAATGGCTCTAAAACTTTATCAATCATTTACTCGAACAACATTAGAAGACAGAAATAAAGCATCAATCCATATTATTGCATAGTACTAAAAGTAGAAGAGTGTTCATTGATTATACTCAGCAGAACAATAAAATATTTAACAAAATTGAAAACTGTAAACAAATCTCAAAATCCTAAATAACTTAGTTGAAGAGTTCTTGAAGAACTGAAGGGTGGAATTTGTAAGGAGTCTAGAAGACGGATTACTCGCAGTTGTAGAGCAGAAGACGGATGAGGGTTTCTTCTCCATTCTCATTTCTATTTTTTTCCAATTAATTGTAGATTTTTTTGTTAAATTACTATAGTAATAAGTTTTTACGTTTGAATTTTGAGTTTTGACCCAAAAATTACTTCATAATATCAAAAAATACCCTTGTCGTATCCGATACTTTTCGGATATTTCTAATTTTGGTATCGAATACCGTGTCTGAATGTTTTTTATTTTTTTATTATTTTTGGATACTTTACAATTGTATCCAATACGTATCTACCCCGTATCTAACCCGTATAGATCTGGTATGAATATGATACTGCACGGGGTCATTTTTAGGAGCATCCATGCATCCGAGGTCTTAGGTTTAGTACATACCGATGTTTGTGGGTCATTTAGTGAAATGGCTCGTGGAGGTTTTCACTACTTCATCACATTCACTGATGACCATTCTAGGTTTGGTCTTGTGTATTTGATGAACTATAAGCCTGAATCAATTGAAAGATTCAAAGAATTCAAAGCTTTAGTTGAAAATCAAACTGGGCAACATATAAAAACTCTCCGATCAAACTGAGAAGGAGAATATATGAGTGCTTAGTTTGATGAATACCTTATAGAAAATGGCATAGTGTTGCAAGTCACACCTCCAACAACGCTACAGTTGAATGGGGTAGCTGAATGAAGGAATCGTACTTCGTTAGATATGGTTCGTTCCATGCTCAGTTGCATTCACTCACCTATTTTACTGTGGGGTCATGCGCTCCTTAAAGCTGTATACATCTTATACAGATGTCCTTCCAAATCCATTTCTAAGTCTCCATATGAGATATGGAGAAATTGGAGACCAAGTCTAATTCACATTAAGATTTGGGGATGTCCAGTTTATGTCAAAAAGACTAAAGTGGAAAAGCTGGAGGAAAGATCCTTAAAGAGACATTTCGTTGAGTATCCTCAAGATTTGATGGGATACTTCTTCTACTTGCACGATGATTAGAGGATCATTGTAGCCTTACAAGCCTACTTTCTCGAAGATGAGTTCATTAGAGAAGGTGGAGCAGGTAGAAAAATTATTCTTGAGGAACAAGACGAAACTCCTTTGGATATATCTGCATAGGTAGTAAGAATCGACCCAATTGTAACACAACCACAACCGTGTAGATCTGGTAGAGTATCTCAACCCCTTGAGAGGTATGGCTATCTACTACAGAAGAAACTGGGTCTCCACACTGTCATATAGGGAGGCCATGGAGATGATCTCTCTACTTATGATCAAGCAATGGTGGATATGGATGCTGCAAGATGGCGTGAAGCTACGCAAGCAGAAATGGATTCGATGCATTCGAACTAAGTCTATTAGTGGACCGTCACATTGGTATTGTACGATTTGGGTGTAAATGGATCTACAAGAGAAAAATTGGTGCCAATGGCATGGTTGAAACCTATAAAGCCAAGCTAGTGGGAAAAGGCTATAGGAAAAAAGAATAATTTGACTACCAAGAGAGATTTTTGCCAGTAGCCATGATCAAATCCATTAGAATTTTGTTAGCAATAGTTGCGCACCTAGACTATGAGATATGGGAAATTGATGTCAAAACTGTATTTCAAATGGATTCCTCAAGGATGATATCTATATGAAACAATCCAAAGGTTTTATAGCCGAGAATGACAAGCTTAAGAAATCCATCTTTGGACTCAAGTAGGCATCTCATAGCTGGAATCTGCGTTTTGATGAAGCAGTCAAAGGATTTGACATCATAAAAAATGAAGATGAGACATGTGTTTACAAGAAGGTTAATGGGAGCAAGATATCATTTCTTGTACTATATGACATATTGCTCATAGAAAATGATGTAGGAATGCTCACCACAGTAAAAAAAAAAGGCTATCGAGTACATTCTGAAAGACTTGGGAAAAGCCACATACATTCTAGGAATTAGGATCTATAGAGCTAAAAAAAATAGAATGATAGGACTCTCCCAAGCCCTTTACTTAGAAAAGGACCTAAAGAGATTTAGGATGGACGATTTTAAGAAAGGGTTCCTGCCTATGAGACATGGAGTGCATCTCTCAAAATCCATGTGTCCTCAGAGTGAGACAGATAGAAAAGAGATGAGCATTGTACCCTATGCATCTGCAACGGGTAGCCTTATGTACACCATGTTGTGTACTAGACCTGACATAGCTCATGTTGTAAGTGTTGTTAGTTGATTTCAGGCAAATCCAGACAAGAAACATTGGATAGTTGTGAAGAATATCCTTTAGTACCTTAAAAAGACTATGGATATGATTCTCATCTATGGGAGAGATGACCTAAAGGGTGGATTGGTATACTGACTCGAATTTTTATCTGATGTTGATGATCAGAAACCAGCTCAAGGTTAATATTCACCCTCAATGGTGGGGCGGTGTCTTGGAAAAGTTTCAAGCAAATCACAACCGCTGATTCCACCATAGAGAAGAGGCTGTTTGGCTAAGAAAGTTTTTTGGAGAGCTTCAAGTGGTTCCTAGCATGAAGCTCCCATTGCCACTTTACTGTGACAACAATGGAGCAATAGCGTAGGCAAAAGAACTAAGTTCTCACAACAAGTTTAAACACATAGACAGGAGATATCACATCATTAGAGAGATCATTGGCAGAGGTGAAATAGCAATGCAGAAAACAACCTCATCAGATAACGTTGCTGGTCCACTGACCAAGCCATTGGTGTAAACGGTGCTAGATCGACATTTGGAGAAGATGGGTATTAGATACCATAGCGAGTGGCACTGAGTGCAAGTGGGAGATTGTTGGTGTTATGCCCTCAGATGCCATAGAGGATCGAATGTATAGGGCATATTCAATGTAATTAAAATCTTTTCACTAATAAGGCATTTATGTTGCTTTCTTATTGGCATTTGTAAGTTAATAAACATAATTTCATGTTAGATGTTTTGATGATGACAATATAGGATTTTTATGCTAGACCCCAAAATATAATGTAAGTTTATTAGAGAAGAAGTATTAGATACCAAATCGCTAATAGGATTCTAGGTGAGTCTATTAAAGAAGAAGTTGACGATCAACATCTGAAGTCAGAAGAAGATGAAATTTATCCTTAGCGCCTGTCCAACGCTAAAGGACTATTTCAGGATTCTTGAATCAAACGCTCAAAGCACTCTAGCGATCAAAATCACATTCACCTGAAATAAACTCTTAAGTCATGAAGGACTTAAATGCAATCATTCAACGGACATTTATTTCAAACGGGGAAATAAATTTAAATGCATTAAATGCCTGATAAGAGCATTAAATGTGATAAGCCAATATGACCTGTGGACAAGCCACCTTTTGACTAGACTGTCAAAACTTCAGAGTTTATAGCTGCTCCCGCCCAATCGGAACCAACAGGATTTCAGGAATGTTAGAGAAAAGGTATAATCACGTGCCGCGTGAAAGGCACGCTCTCACATGTGTCCAACGGACATAATCCCAAGAATTGCCTATAAATATCTCATTCCAGCAAACCCTAAAAAGATACATAGAAATAGAGATATACGTACATGCACAAGAAAAATTTGCTGAAGAAAAAGCTTAGAAACTCCATAGCTAAAATCTTTCAAGCTTTTTACACACATTCCTTACAGTCACAAATATCTCAAATATCTTCAAACGAAGAAACCTAAACTCTTACTGAGATATTCCAAGTTGTTTGATCTTTTCAAAAACAAACAAACTCTTGTGATAAAACCCTCAACCTTTCATCTGAGTGAGAAAGTTGTGGAAAAACCCCTTACAGACAGTATTTTTGAGTGAGAGAAGCTTGTAGAAGAAGATATTCATTGGTACTGAAATCTGTGTGATCAAGGAGCCCGAGATCATTTTCACCTATTTACTACCTTGTAGAAGATTCTTTGTGATTCTTTGATAATCATCTTAGTAAATTTTCTCCAAGTGAAAAAGGAGAAGAAGGACGTAGCTGGGATTGCATCACCCAGTGAACCTTATATATCTTGTGTCATTTACTTTCATTATTGTCTTGTTTCATATTGTTTTATCTATTCTGACAAAGACAAGCTAAATCTTCTAAGTGACTATTTAACCAAAATGAACGCTAAAGCTTTAAAAATCATTTCCGTTGTGTTAACCCTGATTAAGTGATCTAAGCATTACCCTACTATGGTAAATTGCTAAAATCACTAAGTCTAAGTTATCTTTACTGAAGCGCCTGACCCAAGCACTCAGCTTCCTAAGCGTTCTAATCTTTAAAAGTGATACGAAATTTTTGAAGTCGAAAAAGGCTTTAGGGTCTATTCAACCCCCTCCCCCTTTTAGACCCTTTCGTATGCCACTTGGGACCAGCAAGCACTAAGTCCATGACATTAAGGTGAATTTTCTACTCCTTATGGGTTAGAGATAAAAGCAATAGAAGGTTTCGATACTTAATGTCTAAACAAGTTCGCAAGTCATAGAAAGTTCTGACTAGACATCAACACTAGATAAGGCTTATATGACATAAGCTTTGACATGGAAGTGTCAGTTGAACACTATTGGATAGTGGGAGCTTGTGTCATAGACACTTCAATGAGATTGATGAGTTTGAACATGTCTCGCATCGGTTCTGTCACATGGGTTTCACTCTATTGACAGTCAATGATAGTGATAAGTTAGGATAGGTATGCGTGAACCTTAGTCTTGAGAAGTCACATTGAAGATGTACTTTTGATATCAAGTTTATCATTAGAATAGTTAGACCCAATTCACCTGTCAATGGGGTCAACCTCGAAGTGTAGCTTGATCTAGCACTCGTAACTGATTTGCAAGATTGGAATTTATTCTCCAAAAATTATTCCGCTGTGCTAACACTGATTAAAGAACTGAACGCTTAAACCTACTTGGTTAAAGTATTCAAATCTTGAAGTTTAAGTTAACTTTCTAAAAACAGTCTTCATTAGACGCTTTGCCAAAGCGCCTATATTTTAAGTGTCCAAAAACCATTTTAATATGAAATCTTTTGAAGTCGAAAAAGACTTCAATGTCTATTCAACCCCCCCTTCTAGACCCTTTCGTATGCCTCTTGGGACCAACACAATTTAAAGGCAACAATCCTCTTATTGCTCGGATCAAAAAATAAAAGCAGACGCTTTTTGGAGAACCTAGTAAATTTTTTCTTTCTACGGTTTCAATATGAAAATCAAAGATGACCACCAGAGGGAATTTTTATCTTTTGCTGTGTTTTCCCATCATTTCCCAACAAATGGCTTGGAGCCTTAGAGGTTGTCAAGGAAACTGTTTGGATCTGAAGTTCGTGGTGGAACTTCTATAGGTCTCTAGCGTGGAGCTTGCATTTGTAACTTTGCTATGACGAAATGGAGCTGATGCGCATGCTTGGGAACCAAGTTCTCAAAAATCCAGACACAGTGTTGAGAGATCATTGGAAAGGATATAGCCTTGTAGAAAATGAACCTCAGCCAATAACACAGCTAACCCACTCATCAAGCCACTATCACAAGAGGTTCTAGAGAGACATCTTTAGAAGATGGGTATTAAGATACCATAGCGATTGGCATTGAGTTCAAGTGAGAGATTGTTGAGAAATTGTTGTCGATGCCAACGAGGAGTTAGAATATAAGGCACTAGTTTATATTATACAACATATTATTAATAAAATATCATTAGTATGTTGTTCATATAATTCTTACTAGCATCTATAAGTCTTAAATGAACAACTAGTCCATGTGTATCAAGGCAGATCTTCCACTCCTTATAGTAGTTAAGGAGATAGTATGAATGAGCCTTAGACCTTAGGAGTCACAGTCACAATGTGTTTGTGACATTGGTTCTGTCATTAGAGTAGTTAGGCCCAATTCACTCGTTGGTGGGGCTGACTTCGAATTGCATTCCAGTGGGCAAGTAGCAATTGTGAAGTAATTGCCAATAGAGAATTCACTATCTCGAAAGTAAACGAGAAGTATCCTATGCGATCATAGGTAAATGAGATTGAAAGTCTCTAGCTAGAGCTCCCGAACTAACTCGTGTTTGACACGGAGGGTAGTTTCGTAATCTCATGTTATATGATTCTTAGCATAGCATCGAGTCATGTGAGTTTGACATATTCCATGACTCTCACTTGATCGAGGTACGTTAGTGAAGGGCGTATAGTCATATAGTATTTATAATTTAGAGGTTCGTAATGACATAGTCATTTTGTACACGGTTGTGCTATGATGTGGGGCTACGATGCTCGCTAGGTATCACCCACATCCTTGGGTATCCTCCCATTGCGAATCAAGATGAACCTAGAGAGTCGCGCTATATAGCGAAGGGCGTATACTCATATAGCGCGACTCTCTAGATTCAGTTAATTTATCCTTGGGAGATCAAGTTTTGTATTCGGAGGGCATTTAAGTAATTTATCCTTTGGAAGGATAAATTAATTTAATTAGTTGTTTAATTAGATTAAACATGGATAATTAAATTAATTATGTTAACTTGGTCAACTATGAATGTTAATTAATTATTTAGTTAATAAATTAATTTAAAGTATGAATTTAATCTGTGTATATTTAATTAGATTAACTATTAGATGATTAAATTAATTGGATTAAGTTGATAGGGTCAACTTAGCCCAAATAATTGTCCAATAGCCCATATGGGCGTGTGATCTGGTGGGCTCAAGTTGGAGGATTTATTTAGTCCTCCAACACAAGCTCTAGAGTAACATAACAACACAATACGTGAAAATCCTACACTAGAAAATACAAGACAGAGAAAATAGTTCCTCACATCTTTGCCTAGTCGCCTATGGAAGGTGGAGAAGAAGATTTCTAGTGTCAACTCCTAGCATGGCAATCCAGAGATGGGACACTTGGACCGTTCGTGAAGTGTGAGGATTATTTATATATGCTACAAAAGGTAGGTTTTATAGTATTGATCTTTTGTTAAATATCAACGAAACACAAATTGATCTTGGCTTTGAAAATCCGGATATGTTTAATTTTCACTGCGCATGATACCTAGATTCCCTAAAGATTACCCCCTAATAAGAAGCCAACAGGTTGTAGATGGGTATACACTATCAAATATAATTCAATGGCCTAATTGAAAGATATAAAGCAAGACTAGTTGCTAAGGGTTATACACAAGAAGAATGGATAGACTGTACAGAGACTTTCTCACCTATTGCTAAATATGCTACTATTAGGCTGATTGTTTCTCTTGTAGCTATATATAATTGGCCAATTTGGTAAATAGATGTAACTAATGCTTTTTTGCAAGGTGACTTAAATGAGGAAATATATATGACAGTTCCTCCAGGCTTCAATTATCTAGGTAAAGGATCTTCAAATAAGTTATGTAAGCTCTTAAAAACCTTGTATAGTTTAAAGCAAGCCTCTAGGCAATGGAATCACAAGTTTACTGTTGCTAAGACTGAACATGGATTTAAACAATCTAAGAATGATTATTCACCGTTTGTTAAATCCAGGGGGAGTAGTTTGTGTATTCTGTTGGTTTATGTTGATGACATTCTCATTACTGGGATTGATAGTTCTATGATTGAGGAGTGTAAAGTCTATTCAAATAAGACTTTCCACATGAAAAATTTAGGGCGTCTCAAATATTTTCTTGGAATTGAGATTGCCAGATCTAAAAAGGGCATTTATATGTATCAGAGAAAATATGCTTTATAATTACTTGGTGAAACATGAATGATTGGTTCAAAGCCAGTAGGAATTCCTATAGAGCAGAATATCAAGTTGACTGATAAAAACTTGGCAGAAAATGATCCTGTTATAACTAATATCTCTTATTAACAAACGATTGTGGGGAAATTGATTTATTTGTGCTTAACTAAGCCTGATATAAACTATGTCGTTTAGGGGCTTAGTCAATTCATGCACAATCCTAGAAAATCACATCTTGATGCTATGTACATAGTTCTGAGGTATTTAAAGGATAAACCAGGATTATGATTATTCATGTCATCTACTGCTAATTTTGTTCTAAATACCTTTTGTGATACAGATTTTGTTAGTGTGTATGCCCTCCAATGCCATAAAAAAGATAGATTTACAGGGCAATGATTTGTAATTAAACAATATCTTTCATAATAAAAGGCATGTTCTTGTTGTTTTTCTTATAGGCATTTGTAAGGTGTTAATAAACCACGTAAAGTCCTTCATAATAAGGCAAACTTTCTACTCCCTATGGGTCAGGGAGAATGACACTAGAAAAGTTTGATCCTTATCATTTAAAATTGGTTCGCAAGTCAAAGAAAGTATCGTCCCGACATCAATACTAGTTGGAGACTTGTATGATATAATTTTTGACAGAGAAAGTGCCAGTTGAACACTGTGGTAATGATAGTGGAAACTTATGTCATAGACACCTCAGTTAGACTGATGTGTTCGAACACGACTCGCATCGATTTTGTCACATGAGTTTTCACTATTGACAATCAATGAAAAACTGATAAGTTGTGATAGGTACGTGTGAACCTTAGACCTGAGGAATTATGTTGAAGATGTACTTGTGACATCAAGTCTGTCATTAGAGTAGTTAGATCCAATTCACCCGTTGGTGGGGTCGACCTCGAAGTGCGGCTTGATGGGCAAGTAGTTGTCTTAATTGATTAGCAAAATGGGATTTATTCTCTTATAAGTGGATGAGCCAAATATCCCATGCAGTCATGAATGAATAAGGTCAAAAGACTTTGACCAAAACATTAGAGATATTCATGTTAGACATGAAAGTATACTCAATGACCTTGATTCATTATGAGCAAAGCATATGGTCAAGTTCAGTGAGTTTTACTAACCCATGACTCTCACTTGACTGTGATATGTGAATAAAAGGTTTATACTCGTAGGTATTCACAGCGTAAAAGGTTTGCAATGATCCTATTCATTAGTTCTCAATTGGGATACGATGTGGGCCACGGGACTGGCTAAGTGTTACTCACATCTTTTTGGTTTCCTCCAATTGCCTTTTGAGACGAACCTAAATAGTCGCGCTTAAAGGAATTACAAAAGGAAAAATCATGGAATTGACTTGAGAGAATTTTCGGTATTGGATATCGCTACAAATTAATTAATTAGTCATTAGATGATTTTATTAATTAATGAAGTTAACATGTTAATTAATTTCTTTAGGGAAATTAATTGTAGAGTTAACATAGATTTAATTAATTATTTGATTAATTTATTTATTGGATAAATAATATTGATTAAATAAATAATTAACAATTGGACTAAGCCCGAAGGCTTTGAAAAAGCCTAAGGTAGGCGTCCATATACCTAGTTGCCTAAGTTATTATTATTCACATAGTAGTATAAATATACCTCTCTCTCTCTCTCTCTCTCTCTAGCCGTCCTTTAGGAGGAAGAAGAAGGTGATTTTTCACTTTGATTCCGGCGTGGTGATTTAGAGACAGTAGCAAGTTTGTTGTTCAGAGAAGAATCGCAAAAGCAGGTTCAGAATTTAGCATACACGAAGAAAGGTACATGAATTCTTAACGCGATTTGAATATGCGTAATCGAGATGAACCACTTGGGATTATTTATTTTCCGCTGCGTTTTATTGCTTAAAAACCCCAACAACTTGTGCATCTTGCCCAATGTCCAAAAAATCCTTGACTGGTTATGCTATAAAGTTTGGAGATTCATTGATTTCATGGAAATGTAAAAAACAAAATACAGTGCCAAGAAGCTCAGCAGAAACAGAGTATAGGACATTGGGGACAACTACTTGTGAATGTTGTGAATCGATCTACCAGATAAAATTTTATTCGATTCACATAGCCCGTAATCAATTCGTTCGTTCTTGATAATCATAACAAATAATTCATATGACGAGGGTAATTGAATTACCTTTTAGATTGTATTAAAACAATCAATGTAATAACGGGGATCGCGAGAACACCATCTCTAAATCATCACGTGAAGATGATCTTCGAAAAGCTCCGACCTTTTCCCCGGCTATGGTGGACGGCGGCTAGGGCTAGAGAGAGGGAGAGGAATTCTTTTTTTGCTTCTTTTCTGATATTTTAATTCTAAAATAAAATAATGAGTTAACTGTGTTATGACTAACAACTAACAGGGTTTATAAAATAAATCCCGAGCCTTTCTTAACCACAAGGGGCGGCCGAACTGGCCTAAGGAGATGAGCTTACTGGGCTCTTTTTATTTAAGTCCAGTTGTGATTAATTAAACCTAATCCAATCCAATTAGATATTTAATTAATTTCTTTTAATCCAATTAAATAATCAACTCAACTTATAAATTAATTCCAAATTAATTTTAACTTATGAATTGATAATAATTTAAATAATCTATTTAACCCAATAAAATACATTAATTAAATTATGCCATCAATTAGTCATTTATCACATCTAATGTGAATGTACGAGAATGTCTTTTAAGCAAAAAAAAATATATAAATACATATATATATATATATATATATATATATTCCTATCATCTTCATTTAGGGCGGCTCTTTAGGCTCGTATAGATTGACAATGAGAGGATACCAAAGGATATGGTTGTCACCTAACTAGCCCCGTGGAACTAAATCATAGCCCAATCGAATACGAGATTATTACGTCATCACGAACCTTTTAATTGAAAATACTGTATGCGTATAACCTCTTCATTGACGTAACCCGATCAAGCAAGAGCCATGGTATGTCAAACTCATTATACTTGATACTATACTATGTGGTGATTGTGAAGTGAAAATACCAAACTACCCCCCAGTTTCAAACACTAGATAGTTTATTTGCTTTGGCCAAATACTTATAATTTCATTCAGTCACTCTTGTATAGGTTGCATGATCGTTTACTTTCGAGACAATGAATCCCATTTTGGCGATTGTATTATAGCTATCACTTGCACTACTTGAACCATACTTCGAGGTTGACCCTGCCAATGGTCGAAAGGTCTGACTACTCTAATAACTAATTCAACAGTACAAGTATGCTGTAAACAAACCCTCAGGTCAAAAGTTTACTCATACTATTATAATATGCAATCCTGATCATTGATTATCATTGAGTAAAAACCCATGTAATCGGATTACTGCGAGTCTAGTTCAAATATATTAATTCCATTAATATATTCATGACATATGCTCCCACTATCTAACCAGTGGATGACTAACACTCTTTGTCAAAGCATGTGTCATATGAGTTGAAACTTAATGCTCAATTAAGATTCCTTAACTCGCAAACCCAGTTTAAGAGATTAAGTTGTTGACTCTTCAAGTGCCCTTCCCGTATCGACATAAGAGTGGAAAGTCTATCCTGAATCTCAAGGACTTATTTGTTCAATATATTTGTAAGCCAACAAGATTTATATGAACATAACAAGAAACCTTCTTCTATAAATAGAAATACGATAGTTTATATAAAATAACATATTAATGCCCTGCTCAATCTAATTCCTCATTGACTTAGAGGGCATACACCTAACAGTGAAGTGTTGTGGATTTCTAGAAATACTTAAGGACTTGAACATTGAGGTTTAACTTCCAATTAAAATTGATAGGAGTCGTTTTTACGTGTTTTTAAGCCCCTTTCCGTTTATGTTTTAGGTTCATTTATCGCTTGATTCTTTCCACATGTGCATTTAATTCGTGCATTAAGTGATTTTAGAACTTAAATGGATACAATCGAAGAACGGGCTGAAAAACGACGTATAAAACAAGTTTAGGCCAAGATGATTTACACCTCCACGACCAAACAAGCAAGAAATAAGTTGGAGTTAGCCAAGATCATGTTTTAGTACCATTTCCGCACACCTGGGCGCCAAATCAGAAACAATCTCCACGTTGGAACGCCATTTGGATAAATTTAGAGACCGAATTTGATGAAGTGTCCTTCTACAAAGTTTTAGAGCTATGTCTTATCTTTACATGGGGACTTGAATCATCCAATTCGGAGGTCTGTGGAGACGTTTATGAATATAACACTATCCCTGCGCTGGAAAACACGAAAGTGGCAGCTCCCATTCTTAGTAGGTGGAAAACAAGAGAATGGTAGTTCACATTCTTGGTAGGAGAAAAGTAAGAGAATGGTAGGTGGAAAACAAGAGAATGGCAGTTCACATTCTTGGTAGATGGAAAGCAAGAGAATGGTAGGTGGAAAGAAAAGAGAATGGAAGCACATGTTCTTGGTTGGTGAATTTTTTTGCTATAAAAGAAGGATTGGATGTCATCCTACAAACACACTTGAAAACACATTCCCCATTGGGGGAGCCTAAACACATCCTATCATCATCTTCATCATTCAAGATTAGTTATGAAGATTATCAAGAACCTCTGAAGGTGAAGAAATCAAGAAGCATGGAAGAGATGAAGATCGAAATTCAACCATCAAAAATACGAGGGAGTTTCTTAGATTTAGATTTATTTTTGTCTATGAATATGAATCTTAATTTAAGTTCCTATCTTTTATCTTTTATGATGAAATAGATTCTTCGAACTAAGGCCATGTTGAGGCTAAATTATGATAATTGAATTATAAATTGTGTTTTTCATATTAATTCTATTGTTACTTTGTGTCTTGATCTTGTTTGAATGCATCATATGCTTAGCTACCATATGCATGATTTATTGCTTAAATTATTCGTTCGAGAGAAGGTAATTTAAGGTGCAAAGAGGATCATCACATAATCCATAAAAAATAAGGAATTGCTCCTAGAGATAGGTAGAGATTCCCGGGTGCAGTTAGCCGGATTAATCCGGGGAAATTTTAGAACTTGAATGCATGATTGTTGGTTAGATTCTCGGATAGACATATCTAGAGAACCATCAATTAATCATAGGATTATTACAGCCGAGACATCGGGTAGTAATTATTTAAGGTTTTTTCCACCAATGCAACATTAGTCTAATAATATGAGAACATGTTTATAATGAAAATTGATTAATTTATGCCAACACATGTGTCTTAGTTGCTCTCTTCCATAGCTATCTTGATTTCGACATCTTGTTTCTTATATCTTACTTCCATAATATTTTAGTTAATTCTTGTTTTAGTTTAAGTTCTTCAATTGCTTTAAAATCATAAACTAAAATACAAGTTCTTGAGGTTCGACAACCTGGACTTTATTGTCCACTTTATTACTACACACGACCAGTCCACTTGCTGTTTAATACACGTAAGAATTTTTCGTGTCAAAAATTTATTCTGATAGCAAGTCTGCTATTCAACTAGCATTAAATCCAATGTATCATGAGAGATCCAAACACATAGAGGTTGACTGCCACTTTATAAGAGACAAGATTCAACAAAGGTTGATTGCTACTCAATTCATTCAATCATCAGTACAACAAGCTGATTTACTTACCAACGCCTAGGAAAGGCATAATTTGAGTATCTTATTGGCACGTTTGGTGTCTTAGATTTATTTGGCACACAAACTTGAGGGGAGTGTGAAGAATATATTTTTGTATATATATAAGTGTTGACCATATTAGTTTGACCAACTAGCCCTTGGCCTCTTTCCTTTTTTGTATTTTTCCTTTCTTTTATATTTCTGTTAGTTAGTTTGTTAAGCCTAATATATAAGGCTTTCTTCTTCTATCTTCAATTCATTCTGTATCAAGCAATTATCAGGTACAATGAAAGTCTTCTTCTCTTATTCTCTGAGTTTTCATCTTTTAATACTTGTTACTCCTATTTTGAATTTGATGAGGGGAAAAAAGGAACCTGCTAGAAAAATGACGGAATCGCCCCTATGACATAATCTTACGAGGTAAAAGACCGTTTTTCACCTAAGAAAATAATAAATTGAAAAATCTCATTTTTCATACCATAATTGATAATCTATACATTTTTGATACCAAACATTTTGGAAATCTCACTTTTCACACAGACATTGTCATTTTGTATCACTTTAAATACAATTGTTAAGTTGATAAGAAAAATAGGTACATGAGGCACGCGTGGCTGTTAAGTTCTGGCTGGGAAGGGAATAAAAATGGCCATAGACTGAATAATTGGGGAAGAACACAAAATTAGGGTTTAGGGAAGGAAGAATTCGGGATTATTTCAATATTTTGGTGTAACTTCTTCAATATTTGGTAAGAAGGAGTCAATTTCTTCAAGTATTGGAAGAAAAATGTCTTCTTATTCGTCCTCCAATAGAACCAATCGAGCAAATGGAGAAATAATATGTTTTTTACCCTAATTTTGAAGAAATCACCAATTTCTTCCTTTCCTAAACCCTAATTTTGTATTCTTCCCTAATTTTAAGTTTTTCCCCTTTTTATTCCCTCCCCAGCCAAAAGTTAACAGTCACGCATATCTCACGCGCCTATTTTCATTACCAACTTAACAGTGGTATCAAAAGTGATACAAAATTAAAAGTGAGCTTTCCAAAATATTTAGTATCAAAAGTGCGCAGGCGGTCAATTACGTTACAAAAAATGAAATTTTCCCATAAAAAAATTACATATAGCCCAATAGGATCCATTTAACCTAAATATCGGGTTGGATCATCAGCACAACCCGATCCAATGACTCGCTCAATCTGAGCCGCAAACTTTAAGACATGTGTCATATTTCGACGGGCCCAGTTGTCGCATAATGAATAGTGGCCAACAAAAGTTATAAATACCCCATCCAGCTCATTTGGAAGGGAATTCCAGATATTTCACCTACTTAAACGCTATCAAATTCACTTCCTATTACCCTTCCCTTTAGTTCGTGCCTTTCTGGTCTGTACGAACTCACCCTAAATAGGGACATATCGCCAATTAGAACTACTTGATCCTATTAAATTCGGTATGTGGGCAACTTGATTCGTTCAAGTGCAATCTATAATCTTATTTTTTGGGTTCTGGTTTGACCCTCTTTGGTCGTCAATTAGGGTTGCATTCTTCCAATGAAATTCGAACTAAATCACTAGTGTATCAAATGGGCTCTTCAAATTAGGCCAGTAAAATACGTCTGGAAAATATTGGGCAATGAGACAGGAGCACTTTAATAATAGGTGACCTCCTTAGCCTTTTTTGGAGGCAATTACTCAACAAATGCCTCAATAGATTCTGCGCCTAAAGGCCCACATTTCTTGTAATGACGTTTTGCCCTTCGTCAAAATACGTATCAAGTTCAAGGCCTTTGTTCCATTCCTATGTCGTATTATGGTCGACTTTTAAGTTCGAGTTTTAGATATTTTTCTTTTATATACTAAAAGAGCGAAATGTATCAAGTTGGTTGATTTTGTGCCCACTTATATTGATAACTATGCTGCTTGTCATAGGTAGAGATTAAAATGATACTGATAGGTCTGGATTTTCCATGCATCAACTTGGAACGTTTTATCTATGCTTGTTAGATGCAGGGAATCCAGCCAATTGATACGTACTACTGATACAACAAGAAACGTTAAAATCTTTCAAGTTATGATGGCTATTGATACGTACTACAGTAATTCTCTGCCTATTGTGAAAGTAAAAGTTGTGGGGTATCCAGCAAATTGCAATATAAAGCCAATTAAAGAAGAAAAAGGGCATGAATCTACAACTACTGCTGACACTGACAGTGTTCCTGGATAAAATATAACTAAAGGGGGAACAGAAAGAGATGGGGATACGTACTATTGAGAAATTAAGGCTATAACTTTGCACCAATTAAACGAGCTAGCATATATATATAATTCTTTGAACCTCCCGAGATAGCTGCAGGTACGGGGAGTTTTCTAGCATGATAATTTACTGAAATCATACAGGGTGTTCGCGATTTCGCCTAAAAGTGATACCACCTCTATCTATTAATTCATAGGTATTAGGTTTAAATCTGGTTAAATTATCCTAGTCCCGCCGTTATGATAAAGAAAAGAAAAGGAAAAAGAAGAGTATTAAAAGTTAGGGATGGTAGATGCAAAATATGTACCAAGAGAAGCGAATCAAGTAGCGGATTTGTTAGTTAAAGACCGTCTCTACAAGTTCTGGACAACGGTCGATCACTCAGAAGGAGCCATTAAATGGCAAAACGATCAAGACATCTTAGGCCTAGAATTATGACTATTAGTCCGGATTTGTTGGACTAAAACTATTGTATCACCCCCTTTCGTAGTATTTTTTAAAAAAAAGTTAGGGATAATTACACTAGTTGCCCCTCTTAGTTAGTGTAACTACATTCAATCCGCTTATTTTGAGCATATAATAAATATCCTAATGTTATAATAAAAACTTACAATCACCCCTTCCATTAGAAAACTAATGAATTTGCTGTAATCATCAAAAAAATATTTTTATTTTATTTTGCTCCTGAGGGGGTGAATGTAATTTTTCATACTAAAGATGATGTAATAGTAACTTTTCATTTAATTTTAAATGAACGATTTCGTTAAAGACTTGTTAACATCTTGATAATGAAGTGCAAATTTGAATATATGCCAATTTGAATATTTTTAGAAAATGAAAACAAATACAGAGTTTCGATTAACTTTAGGCGCAATATCATAATTCAATACAAATCAATCTAAATTTGTAAGTTGACAAAAATATCATACCAATTAGTGAATTGAAATAAGATGAAAAGAAACAAAATTATGCAAGGTTATAATAAAAAAAGAAAATTAGAAAAACATATGCTAGAAAAATATATATAAAGGAAAAAAAGCAAATGAAAAAGTACCGGAAGTTATTTGTAGGAGTTAAATGTAATGTTTAGTAGAAGAGGGCTGCGTTTGTTATATGATCCAAATAAGCGGACTGAATTATAATTACACTAAATATGAAGGGTGTCAATGTAATTAACCCCTTTTTAATTATTTTTTTATTTCTTAAAATAGGAAAAAATTGATTTACACTTTCTGTCAAGCTTAACTAACGGCCGTTAGTTAGAGAGGGTTTGATGTAAGGTTTATCATAAGAGATGGAGTCTTTGTTATTGGCCAAAAATAAACAAACTTAACTGTAATTACATTAAATAAGAGGAGTAGTAATTGCAATTAACCCTAAAAGTTCAAACCCATATTTCATCGAACTCTTTTTACCTTAATGAGAACGGAGTACTTTTAAATAAACTCGATTATCATATGAATCCCACCTCAAATGGAAGAACCAATGATATATTTATAGGAGTAATAAATGTAATCCACCCAAACTTTTCGCGTTTTTAACACATTTTTATATAAATTTTTTGTTATTACACTTTTTTATTTAAACTACACGAATTTTTACACTCTTTTATGTAAACTTTTTGATGTTAATACTTTGTTATCTAAACTACACGAATTTTTAAGTTTTATACTTTCAGAATTTTCAGACAGAATATCCGCCAGAATAGCAATACATACATTGCATGTGACCTTTGAAGGATAAAAATAAAATTTTATGGTCCTTGTGGTTCACTGTATTTACCCATTTAAAGTAAAATGACCATTTGAACTGAACAATTCAAAATAATGAAATCACAAGAAAATGACGTTGTAACTAATAAAAAATGTCCTTGTCAACCCTTAAAAGGGTCACCTGTGATTCATGTGATGGAATCCCATCGAAATATTCTGTTTATTCTTCCGGAAAATGCTAAAATAGAAAATTGTGTAAAAAATAGTTTAGTTCAAATAAGAAAGTGTAAACAAAAAAAGTTCATATAAAAAAGTGTAAAAACGCGAAAAGTTTGGTTAAATTACCGTCTTTACCCTATATTTATTATTCATATAATAGAACTTAACTTTCCAACTTCTATTCTATTTGCATAATTAGATACTTATTAGCACTCGACTCAAATTCAATAAAAATAACTCTTTATTTGTTATAGTAATAACATTATTGTATGAACTCTTCTTAATAAACTTAAGGGGTAATAACAGTATCCCATTCAAATTTTTCGGGTTTAAACATTTTTTTAAATAAAAAATTTTCGTTTATACTTTCTTATCTGCACAACACGAGATTTTGCTCAATTTTATATTTTAGCATTTTCTGGTGGAATACTCGCCGGGGTTCCATTACATATATCATATGTGACCTTTTTTAGGGTAAAATGACATCTTATGAACCATTTGGTTCACTATTTTTATCCTTATAAGTTGAAATGATATTTTGAATAGTATAAGTGAACCACAAGAAATGTCGTTTCAACCGATAAAATATCATTTTAAGTTTTAACATACTTCCTATAACTGTACACATAGATTTTGTATGGCAACACGCTAGTCACACGCCAAGGCATGTGGGTTAAGTGACTGTGAGGAATGAGAGTTTGAGGAGTTTAAATACTTGTTAGGAATTTCATGTTAGATGTTTTGATGATGACAATTAGGACTTTTTGTTAGACCCCAAAATATGTAAGTTGGTTTTTAGCTTTGAAGCGTTAGATTTGTAATAGGCTTTGTTTTATTTTTATTCTAGATTGTTAGATTAAGTTGTTTTAGACTGAGCGTTTGATATGTTCTGAGTGAGTTTATCAGAAGTAAAGTTTGAAGATTCAAGCGCCTGAAGTCTGAATAAAGATGAAGATTCCAAGAGTCTAGAATGACCAGCTACATCAAGCGTCACCTTATAGGATAGAAGTAATTCAAGGATGAACTAGCGTCTTTCAATGACTGATTTCACCTGAATTTATTTCTAAGTCCAGAAGGAGTTTAATGCAAATATTCTCAATGCATTAAGTGCCAATGGGCATTTAATTCAAATGCATTAAATGCTGATAAGAGCATTAAATGTGATAAACACTTTCAGACGTACGGAGAAACCACCCTATTGGACTATCAACATTTCATAGACTGCAGCACCAACTTTGTGCAGCAGATTTTCAGGAAAAAGTATAAAAGTTGTTCACTCGCGGAAGTGAGAGACACGCGCTCGTGCATGTGTCAAACGGACACTTTCTCCAAGAATGTCTATAAATAGGACTTCAACAACAAGCCAAACATACGATTGATTTCCAAGCCAAATGTTGCATTGAAGTTTCATTCTTTAAACTCTCAGAAAAGCCAGAATTTTCAAGAAAACATTCTCTTTGCTTTTCTTCCGTTCCTGAGACAGTCAACCAATATCTCAAACTGTTAGTAATTTCATGTTAGATGTTTTGATGATGACAATTAGGAATCTTGTTAGACCCCAAAGTTATGTATGCTTAAATTTCATAGATACTTGTATAAGCATTTAAACATTAGAAATGCATAGGCTTTATTTTATCTTTTACTTTTGACATTCTTAGATCAAGAAGTCGGTTAGATTAAGCGTTTGATACTTTTTGAGTGAGCTTATCAAGACTGCGAAATCTGAAGACTCTAAGCGTCTAAGAAATCAATAGTGAATGAAGTTTGAAGAAGTTCACTCTAAGCGCCTGACATGTTCTGAGTGAGGTGTCAAGTAACGAAGACTGAAGTCTCAAGCGCCTACACTTCTAAATAAAGTTTGAAGACTTTTCCAAGCGTCTAAACATTAAATAGTCCTCCAGATTAAATGGAACTTTCAGTTCATGAATGAAGCGTCTATCAAATGACAAACATTCTCCTGAAGCGTCAGATCGAAAGGAGTTTAATGCAAAAATTCTCAGTGCATTAAATGCCAACGGGCATTTAATTCAAATGCATTAAATGCTGATAAGAGCATTAAATGTGATAAACACTTTCAGACGTACGGAGAAGCCACCCTATTGGACAGTCAACAAATCAAAGACTGCAACACCAACTTTTGTGCAGCAGATTTTCAGGAAAAAGGACAAAAATTGTTCACCCGCGAAAGTGAGAGACACGCGCCCTTGCATGTGTCAAACGGACACTTTTTCCAAGAATGCCTATAAATAGAACTTCAACAACAAGCCAAACATAGAACGATTATCAAGCCAAATTGCTATTGCATTGAAGTCTCATTCCTTAAATTTTCAGAAAAGCTAGAATACTCAAGAAAATATTCTCTTTGCTTTTCATCAAATTCTGAGACAGTCAATCCAAGCCTGACCACTTGTTTGAACTCCTTGAAGAAACTACTCTACTACTGAGATATTCCAGTTGTTTGAACTTCATCAAAATCAAACAAACTCTTTTAGAAAATCCCCTATCCAAGCCTCGCGATCTGTGTGAAGTCGAAGTTGGATACTTGTCATATTTCTGGGTGAAAGAAGCAAGGGGATTGAAGTGATTTGGAGCAGAAATCTGTGTGATCAAGGAGCTCAAGTCATCGACATCCATCTCTCCCTAATTTGTAGAAGATTCTGTGTGATTCTTTGAGAATCATTTTAGTGGATTGCCTCCAAGTGTTCGAGGAGAAGAAGGACATAGTTGAGATTACACCACCCAACGAACCTTACAAATATTGTGTCATTTACTTTTCAGTCAATTCTTTTATCTATCATATCATTGCATAAATTGATTAAGTAAAACACAATCAAAAGCTAAGCAACTAAGAAACCTTTTGTGACGCTAAAGCTTTCAAGGAGAAGACTAAAAAATTATTCCGCTGTGCTAACACTGATTAAAGAACTGAACGCTTAACCTACTTGGTCAAAGTAGTCAAATCTTGAAGTCTAAGTTAACTTCCTAAAAACAGTCTTCCTCATACGCTTCGCCAAAGCACCAATATTTTTAAGTGAACGCTTAAGTCAAGCATTAGATACTTCAAGCGTCCAAAAATCTTTTAGTACGAAACTTTTTGAAGTTGAAAAAGACTTCAGGGTCTATTCAACCCCCCCCCCCTTCTAGACCCTTTCATATGCCACTTGGGACCAACAAGTCGTATCAGAGCAGTTAAAGTTGAAATTTTAAAATTTCCAAGCATAACTGCTTGTTTAGATCCTTTTCTTTCAAAATCTAGTTGCGTTTAAAATTTTCGATATGGCATTTGCTAAAGTTCCCAAACTGACTGAATCAAATTTTGACACATGGAAAGTCAAAGCATTTACATATCTCTGTTCATGTGATGATGACATGTGTGATATTATTTCAGATGGGCCAATCAAAATATATAAAGTTATCACAAGAGCGCCTGGAGCCACGGAAGAAACTACTGATGGTTACGTTGAGAAACCAAAACAAGAATGGACTCCAGATGAGCGTCGAAGAGTTAATTTGGACAATGTTGGTCGTAACGCTCTATATACGGCTATTGGTGATAATGACAACTTATTTAACAAGATCAAGTCTTGCAAAACTACTAAAGAAATATGGGATAAGTTGGCTACGATTTTTGGTGGTTCAGCTCAAATCAAAGAAAACAAACTTTCCATTGCCAAGGAAAAGTTTAACGGATTTAAGATGCTACCCAATGAAACTTTAGAGCAATTGGATATAAGATTTACAGCTCTAGTTACAGAACTTACATTGTTGGGAATGGATTTACAGAACCGAGAAATGGTGGTTAAAATCTTTAGAAGCTTACCAAGTAAATTCTTGATGAAGACAACCGCTATGAGAGAATCAAATATGCTGGATCTCCTAACTCCAGAAGACGCCTTTTCAGAGCTAAAAGCATTTGATTTCGAGTTGAATTCTGCTAGTGATATTGTGAGTAGTCCAGTGATTGAATCTGGAGCGCTTATTGCATCAATCAAAGGTAAATCGGGTAATAAAGGAAAGAATTCAGATATCAATGAGGAAGAGGAGTTGGCTTTGCTGAATAGATTCAGGAAGTTCTTGAGATATGAAAAGAAAGGAAAAGGTCTTAATAATCAAGGACAAAGTTCATATCAAGCGCCTTCTCCTGTGCAACAACAGTTTCAAGTGCCTCAGTATTCTGTTCATTCACCCCAAGCGCCTGTTCAATACCAAGCGTCTGCTCAAAGTCTCCCAGCTCCAGTGGTCTCAAAACCACACATTGCAAGGTTAACAAATGAACAAAAGATGAAAACTAATCTTTGTTATAATTGCAGAAAACCAGGGCACTACCAGGTAAATTGCCCTTATCCAAACGTATCCAAGCCCTCAAGGCAGGATTACTTGGATAGAAACCAATTCAGGAGCAACCTTCGTCAACAAGGTTTGCTAGCGGAATCAGAACCAGCATCCGCACTTGAAGATTTAGAATCATCAGAAGAAAGTAGTGATGATGATGAGCCAATAGATGACTCAGCGCTCATATGTCTCATGGCCAGAGATGATGAAGCGTCTCCTGAGGTAATCAATGAATTATCAATTCCTCTTTCTTATGATGAATTACTTGACAAAGTCAAAGAATACTACAATGAATGTCAAGAAGTTGCCAAAATATATCAAAATGATCTCGCTATCATCTCATCACACACAAGAGATAAAGTGACGCTCAGAGCAGAGTTGCGAGTTCAGCAACAGTGCATTGAGAAGAACCAATTGCTTGAGAGTGAAATTATTCAATTAAAAGGTGATCTTGATATAATAGTCAAGAGAGAAGCTGATTTGATCGCTAGACTTGCTAAATCAGAGCAGCTCATCTCATCATTATCAAAAGCTTCTAGACAGTTGGATAATGTGACTGAAGTAACCAAATTATTTGGTGAGAAGACCGATTTAGGATGCGATAAACTCAGTAAACAATCCAATCAATCTAATGTTACGGCAAACAACAAAGGAAAGGGTGTTAGCTTTGTTGAAAAAGGTTCACAAGGTCAAACTCAAAATGAACCAAGTGACAATGGTAAGAGGCCAAATGAGAAAGTCAAAGCTAACTCAGGCAAGGGTAAGGCTAAGGCAAATGATTCACAAAGACGGGTTTATCCAAACACTCAAAAGGCTAAAGATAAGACTGACCACTGTGAGTCAAGCACTAAGCGTCCAACACCAAAAGTGCAACCCAAGCCAGCACCAAGGAAATACCAGCGTCAATATCCAAGACAGTCAAAATCTTATTATCGATACTATGATAATTATGAATATGACTATGATTATGACTATTATTATAATCGAGGATATTATTATATACCCAAAAAGAACACACAACACAATGTGAAACCCAAAAAGGCCAGTATTCCTACAATGAAGACTAGGCAAATATGGGTTCCTAAAGTTCTAATTCAAACTAACAATGTTACTAATGTTGAAGGACCCAAGCAACAATGGGTACCTAAACAGAAATAGAACTTCCCTTTTTGATTGCAGGTACCTAGAGCTAGAGCCGATACATCTGTATGGTACTTTGATAGTGGATCGTCAAGGCACATGATTGGTTCCAAAGATCTTTTGATCAACTATCAAGCTGCCAATGGTCCTCAGGTTGTATTTGGTGACAACTCCAAAGGTAAAACCAAAGGTATAGGTACTGTGCATAGGGGGAACATCATGATAAGTGATGTTTATTTTGTTGAGGGTCTGAAGCACAATTTATTAAGCATAAGCCAATTCTGTGATAAAGGCTTTGAAGTCATATTCTCAAGTGACTGCTGCTATATAAACGACGCTAAGACTAAGTCTACTAAATTGAAAGGAAAAAGAACTAACAATGTATATTTGGTAGATTGGGGTTCAACACTTGATAACAACCCAACATGTTTTGTTGCTAAAAGTGAATCTAAAGTGGGTTGGTTATGGCATAGAAAAATGAATCACCTCAACTTTAAGACAATCTCTTAGCTAATAAGTCAAAATCTTGTAGAGGGATTACCAAATGGACCATTTCATAAGGATCGTCTTTGTGACGCTTGTCAAATGGGAAAACAAGTTAAATCATCGTTCAAGAGAAAACCTCGTCTATCTACCTCTAGAATACTTGAACTACTTCACATGGATTTGTTTGGACCTGTTCAAACGATCAGTGTAAGCGGTAAAAGGCATACTTTGGCGATAGTAGATGATTTTTCTAGATTTACTTGGGTGGAATTTCTTTCATCTAAAGATGAAACATGTGACAGGTTAACAACGCTTATTCGGCAACTTCAAATATTGAAAAATCTTAAGGTTGCAAGAATAAGAAGCGATCATGGTACTGAGTTTACTAACAAGATTGTTGAGAAGTTTTGTGCAGAAAATGGAATACATCATGAGTATTCAGCTCCCAGAACTCCCCAACAAAATGGTGTTGCTGAGCGCCGGAACCGAACGCTTAAGGAAGCCGCTAGGACTGTGTTAGCAGAATCTAAGCTCGCTCCTAGATTTTGGGCCGAAGCTATCAACACTGCTTGTTACACTCAAAACCGCTGCATGATCAACAAACAACATGGGAAAACTCCATATGAACTATGGAAGGGACGTAAGCCAAATGTTTCATATTTTCACGTCTTTGGTTCTAAATTTTTTATCCATAATAATGGATCCCAAAGCCTAAAGACTTTTGATCCTAAAGCGGATGAGGGAATCTTTCTAGGCTACGCCAAGAATGGAAAGAATTTTCGCATTCTCAATAAGATCAAATCAAAGGTTGAGGAATCTATTCATGTTGTTTTTGATGATGCTAACCAAGAACCGAGTAAGGTTAATTTAGATGATGTAGGAGTTGAAGATCTATGTCATCAAGCGTCTAAGATTACTATTGATGAAGATACTGACGACGATGATGAGATCTCAGTACCACCTCCTAAGATTACTCGTGAGATTACTTTAGATAATCATGTAAGAAATGCTGATGATCATGAAGAGAATGATCATCAAGAGCACACAAGGAATTGTGGACTTGGAGCGCCTACGCAAGAAGGTAGTCAAGCGTATGTTCCTTAAGCGCCTATTCAACCTCTTAACCCCTTCCAACTAGACAGATTATGGCTGCGTGATCATCCACCTGAGCAGATTATTGGAGATATTGAAGCACCTGTTAGGACTAGAGCCGCTACGTTCAATGAGGCTATGTTTGCAAGCTTTCTATCTCAAATGGAACCTAAGAAAGTGGATGAAGCGCTAAGCGACCCAAGTTGGATTGAAGCTATGCAAGAAGAGCTTAATCAGTTCGAACGAAATAAGGTTTGGATGCTAGTACCAAGACCAACTCACCAAGGAGTTATTGGAACTAGATGGGTATATAGAAACAAGATGGATGAGAACGGCATTGTTATAAGAAACAAGGCCAGACTCGTAGCTCAAGGATATTGCCAAGAGGAGGGTATTGACTTTGACGAGACATACGTTCTTGTCGCTCGTCTTGAAGCAATTCGCATGTTTCTAGCGTATACAGCGTTCAACAAGTTCATGGTGTATTAAATGGACGTGAAGAGTGCCTTCCTGAATGGTAAACTCCAAGAAGAAGTGTATGTGGAGCAACCACCAAGATTCATCAACAATCATGCTAAGGGTATGGTTTACAAGCTAGAAAAAGCACTTTACGGTCTTAAGCAAGCATCCCGAGCAAGGTATGACACTCTCTCTATCTTTCTTATTGGTAAAGGCTTTTCAAAAGGCAGCGTTGACACAACGTTATTTAAAATTACCAATAACGAAGATATTCTCTTAGTCCAAATTTACGTTGATGATATTATATTTGGTTCTACTAACAAGCGTCTGTGTGAGAAATTTTCGAAAATGATGCAAGAACAATTTGAAATGAGCATGATAGGTGAATTAACTTTCTTCTTTGGACTACAAGTTAAACAACTCCCTAATGGCATATTTATTAACCAAGCTAAATATACACGAGATATGATTAAGAAATTTGGTATGGAAAATGCATCATATTCAAAAATCCCAATGAGCCAAACGCTTAAGTTAGATAAAGATGAAAGTGGAAAGAAAGTTGATATTACTAATTATAGAGGTATCATCGGTTCACTTCTTTATCTTACTGCCAGTAGACCTGATATTATGTTTTCGGTATGCATATGTCCACGATTTCAAGCTGATCCTAAAGAGTCACACTTAATTACTGCCAAGAAGATCCTTAAATACCTAAAAGGCACACAGAATGTGGGCTTATGGTATCCTAGGGATTCTCCTTTTGAACTTATTGGTTACTCAGATGCAGATTTTGCAGGTTGCAAAATAGATCGTAAAAGCACTAGTGGTACTTGTCAATTTCTAGGTGATAGGTTAGTTTCATGGCACAGCAAGAAACAACAATCCATAGCTACCTCTACAGCCGAAGCTGAGTATGTAGCTGCAGGAAGTTGTTATGCACAAGTATTATGGATGAGGCAACAACTTAGAGATTACGGAATAATCTTAGGTCCAACCCCCATTCATTGTGATAATCAAAGCGCTCTAGCCATGACTCAAAACCCTGTTCTTCATTCCAGAACCAAACACATTGACATTAGATACCATTTCCTTCGTGACCACGTTCAAAAGAAAGATATCTCCATGCACTTCATTGGAACTGACAAACAATTGGCAGATATCTTCACCAAAGCACTCAACAAACAACGCTTTCTCACTTTGAGAAGTGAACTAGGTATGATTGATTTAAACGCTTAATCATCAAGCATCATACTTTATTAGACATATAATTTAGGGGGAATCCACTTGATTTACGTCTAAAAGCTTTCTTTGAAAAACAAAACAAATGGTACAAGTTATCAAATTTAGGGGGAACCTTAAAATTGTACTTAAAAATAACTGTAAGCGTCAATGATCAAAATTTTCAGATGCATGATCATCAACGCTCAGTATTATTTTTGCATAAAATATTGGACGCTCAAACATAAAAAGGACTTTGAGTTTAAGCGTCTATATTACAACAGTTAAAATGAATACCAACCAATGGTATCAGTTAAGCGTTGAATCAAGTCCAATCAACTCTTAATATAAAAATATTTTCTTTACAAGTCATGCATAAACTTTCCAAACTTCTTTCAAAGTAGTGGGTAGATTCAAAAGTCTATTTTGTACTCTACTCGCGCGCTTCTATCACATCAAACTGGCGGGTAATCAAAAGTTTCTTTTTCAAAATGACGGTTCAGAGATGCACGTGTTTGTGTCCGTGTCAGTGTACAAACGGGCGCGTGCGTTACACTCTGAAAATGCCAAACGTTTTAAAATTTTAACTCAGATGTCAAATCTTTATATATGAGAATTACCAAATGTAACTTCTGTCTATTACACAAAACTCGTGTCCGCAGTTAATGAATTTATGGCTGAGATTCAACAATCGTTACACGTGTCTAAATCCTGCAGAGACTAGAGAACACAAGTTTCAAAAATTCTTTACTGTGTCATTTAAAATACAATTTCTGCAGAAAGACAATTCACTTTTACTCAAACATATCTGCAAAACTTATTCTCTCTCTCTCAAAACAAAAGAAAATCTCAGTTCATCTCTTTCACTAAAAATGGCACCAAAGAAATCTTCGTCTACTTCTGCTGAACTTACCATCAAGGTGACTGAAGGCCTTGTTGTCGACTGGAAGTTTCTCTATGAACAACCTCAGATCAACCTAACAGACATGATGGACATGGTCGTCAAAGCTGGTCTCAAACCGTTCTTGACCCAATACTCATATATGTTTCCAAATGAAGTCGATACCTTTTGGAAGACTGCTAAACTTTCAGAGGACAAGAATTCTATCTCTTGTCTAATTCCTTTATCCAAGAAGGAATCTCCAAAGGAATTTCTCTTATCTGCTTCTACCATTGCCAAGAACTTCAATCTTCCAAATGAGGGTGAGGCATTAGATTGCGTTACATTAAAATAGATCAAGGAAGCCTGGACAACCATGAGTGTGTACGACGATGTGCCCTACACTCAATACTTCGAAAAGAAAGACCCGGTGTCCAAATACCAGCTGTTGGCTGATTTCTGCAGCAAGATCATCGAATGCCGATTGGAACCTTTGATAAGGTGAACCCAGTACAGTTTCAGATGATGACTGCTATACTCCTCAACATCAAAATCAACTGGAGTGAGTACATCTTTGGAAGGTTTCGGGACAGTCTAAGCGCCTCGAATAAACCTTATGGACTTATTCTAAGTGACATGTTGTACAAATCACAGTGTGTATACTCGTCTGGACTTCCGTTAAATAAGTCTAAGTTGTTGGGAAAAAGGATTCTGAATAATCTGTTCAATCCTCCAAAAATTGGTGGTGCTGCTAAACCATTTTCTGAGCGTCTGGAAGTACGTCAAGCGTCCGATGAGGAAGCGGAGCGTTCAATGAGGAAGCGGAGCGTCCGGCTGCAACAAAGAAGAGGGCTCCCAGAAAGCCCCAGGCTCAATTTGTTCCTTCTCCTGAAAAGGACGATGAGGAAACCGATGAGGATGCCAAGGACAAGTTACCTCTCAAGAGGATGAAGCTGGAAGGGATCATCAAACAAATAGACTTTGAAGAACCAGTTGCTGATCCTCCCACTCCAACGCTTAAGCTCGTTGAAGGAGTCAACGTGAAGAAAATCTTCAAGCGTTCCAGGACTAGCAAGCGTCGAGTTGCTCCTGTTCCTGAAGGGCCTGAGACTGATGAGCCAAGCGCTCAAGTTGCTGTTGAGCCAAGCGCTCAAAGTGTTGCTGTTGAGAGAAGTTCTCAGGGTAAGTTTATTTCTTCCCACAGCATTTCTCTCCCTACATTTGTAGAAGATCCTACTCTTATAGAGGATAGTTCTTGTATTACAGCTATAGTTCCAGTCGCTGCTGAAGCATCACCAGATGTCCTCATGGATGTTGATATGACAGAAGTCGTCACTATCGTTAAAGATGTTGCCGCAGAAGTTGCTGCAATTGAAGCTGAGGAACCTGCTACTACAGAGGTTCAGACTTCCATCCCTGTTCAGGCTATAACAGAGGCACGCTCAGAAGGTCAGAGTGTTGCTGAAGACGTTTCAGCGCCTAGACACTTCTTCAAACTCGACACGCTGAAGACGATTGATCATTCAATCAACTATTTGCCCCCAGCGCTCGAAGAAGATTTCATTCCTGCAGGATACAATGAAGAACGATACATTGCTGCTGAGAATGACATTGCTCTGCTGATTAATACTGACCGTCAAATAAGGGATACAGTATTTAATGCTGCTTTAACAGAAATTGAGAGGAAGTATTATCTGGCCACTCAACTTGGAAAGACCCCTGGCCAAATACCATCTTCCGTTATTCTCCAACAAGGCAGACAAGGAGGAAGAACACCTAGATGTGACGTGGATCTGGCCTACTATCTAGATTATGGCCACAGCAAACCAACCGGTTTCACTTTAAGGGATTATAGCAGTCGTGTGTATGAGCCTCTTCATCCGAGCTTTCTCAACCCATCAGAGTCCGTCTTGAACAGAGAAGGCTACACACACTTTCCTCAGACTGCTCATAGTGCTGAAAATATATCTTCAGTCAATCCACTTCGCCTATGGAAGAATAAAGCAGTTCATGCCGGTGAGCGTCTCGAATCTTTGACAGATTTGATTTAGACTGAAGCCGATGCATTTTTTGACAATGTCTGGGATGCCAACTACCATCCTGATAGATATCGCTTTGAATCTATCAGAGATGTTCATCATGAAGGCATTCGTGCTATGGTCAATGCGGGAACAGACTACTGCATGAATGAAGTTAACTGGGTTGAAGCGTATATGGGCAACAAATATACATTCTCAGAGTTAGTCCAAGCTTCCCATCTTTTTGGCATAGGCATGCATGACAAGAAGCGTCAGTTCGCCAAGTATTGCCTCAAGAAGCGTCAACAGAGAGTTGGACCTGCTGTAAAGCTCCCAATCGTTAGACATCAAATTGAGCAGTGTTTGCGTCAAGAGCTTCATAGATTATCCACTTCTCCTCTTCTGTTCAACGCTCAAGCATCTTTCAGTGGTACCTCTTCTGTATCGTGCTTAAATTTTGCTCCGAGCCACTGCGAGGAGAATTTCAATCTGATGGTGAAGATTTTGACTCCCGTATCTTTGTTCGATAAAATCTTCACTGCCAATCTTAGATCTTGGAACGGCTCAGTAATCAATTCATTTAAAGGATATCCACTGCTCCCTTCTATCCGCAGCGAGGTACTCGGTCATTATGAGTTTGTCCTCTCCCTGCTTGAAAGGAATCAAGAGCTGGCTCAAGCGATATATCCATACTTAGAAGAGTACTATGTTGATTGTGTACCTGAGAATCAGCGTCCTACGTCTCTTCCCTCAGACTGCTTAATTGGATTTTCCAGACATTACTGCCCAGATTCAATCTTTTCCATCTGTCAAGCGCCGTCCAAAGTCTTTTCGAATCATGTGCTAGATATCATTGGTCCAATGCACATCAGGGCCATTGATAGTCCCCTTCGCACATTCATTTCCAGTACTTGTATATCTCGAACCAGATTCACTGAACTTTTGGAAGCTTTGTCCACCTCTTATGCCGATTTAGCAAACTGGAACTTCCAATTCGATGACTTTCGTCAACCTGAGTCAGCGCTTGAGGAAGCACCTGCTAAGTCAGCTGAAGCGTTCACGTCTGTAGTTACAAGTACTCCAGCGTCTGCTGAAGAACTCGTTCAAGCGTCTCAACCAGAGGATATTCCTGACGCTCCTGATCCAGTTACTGATGATATTGCTGAGGCTCTTTCTCTTGACATTCGAGGTACTGTCTTTGATCCGGCATATCAAGTTCCCATTGACTCTCTCAAACACTCATCCAGGTTCAAGCGACCAGCTCCTCAAGTGGTTCATCTAGATGAGAGTCAGTCTTTTGGTCATTTGCTCAAATCCATTTTGGAGAGTATCGGTGCTCATGCTACTCAGAACGAAGAATCTCTTCACTGGATTAAAGACGATTTGGCAAAGATTGAGACTCGCGTTATGAGCGCTCAAATCACTCATATGCGTAGTTCAGCTCAAGCGGCTGTTGGTGAGTGCAAACAAGACTTTCAAGAAATGCATGATGCCACTCAAGAAAACCAACTTGCCATGAAAGAAGAGCTTGAAAAGAGCCTAGAAACCCTTGAGACTTCTCTGAATGATGCTACAAGCCCCAAGCTTCTCGCCTTGCAGGAACGCTTCGACAAGCGTCTAGACGACATCACAGATTCTATGTCTCAGATTGCTCATCAGGTCAGCTTACTCACAGATCATTTCCTTAAGACTGATGATGGCAATAAGGGGGAAGAGAAAAAGAAAGGAGAAAAGAGGAAAGCGTCTAGTTCAAGAGAAGAGCCTCCGTCTCCTAAGCGTCAAGTTTTTCCTTCTCCTTCTGCGCTTAGTCTCCCTTCTTGGATAACTGCTTTGAAAGTAAGCACCTCTGGAGCGCCTAGTAGTACACTAAAGGAACCTCCAAGAGCATTATATCCAAATCTACCAATACCTACAAGAGCACTGCTTGAACAGTTTGACATCCCTCTTCAAAGACCATCTATTCCAGAACCTACAGATCCAAGAATCTTAGATGAAGAGAGGAAGAAGACTGACTTTATCCAAGCTTTTCGAATTTGCCTAAGGTATATGGGTATTGACCCAACTGATTGGGACAATCATTTTACTGCGTTCAAGAAGAGACAGAAAGAAGAAAATAGGCTTATAATCAACAAAGATCATGAAGCAATGATGACCTTGGAAGACAATCTGACTGAAGCTATCCGAGCTGAAATGCCCAAGAGATACAAAGTTAGACTAAGACGTTAAAGCTTTTGATTTGCATTATCTATATTCTTGTCTCTTATATCTTTATTTGTTTAGTTGTAAAAATGCTTGTAATCACTGATATATATAAATGCATTTTTTAGCTGAAACATCTCGTTGAAGCGTACCTAACTTTAACTAACGTTATCTAATCAAAGCTAACTTTATTTTTGGCTGTCTAACTCTTGAACTATAAAAGAGTAAGTATTGCCATCATCAAAAAGGGGGAAATTGTTAGGAATTTCATGTTAGATGTTTTGATGATGACAATTAGGAATCTTGTTAGACCCCAAAGTTATGTATGCTTAAATTTCATAGATGCTTGTATAAGCATTTAAACATTAAAAATGCATAGGCTTTATTTTATCTTTTACTTTTGACATTCTTAGATCAAGAAGTCGGTTAGATTAAGCGTTTGATACTTTTTGAGTGAGCTTATCAAGACTGCGAAATCTGAAGACTCCAAGCGTCCAAGAAATCAATAGTGAATGAAGTTTGAAGAAGTTCACTCTAAGCGCCTGACATGTTCTGAGTGAGGTGTCAAGTAACGAAGACTGAAGTCTCAAGCGCCTATACTTCTAAATAAAGTCTGAAGACTTTTCCAAGCGTCTAAACATTAAATAGTCCTCCAGATTAAATGGAACTTTCAGTTCATGAATGAAGCGTCTATCAAATGACAAACATTCTCCTGAAACGTCAGATCGAAAGGAGTTTAATGCAAAAATTCTCAGTGCATTAAATGCCAACGGGCATTTAATTCAAATGCATTAAATGCTGATAAGAGCATTAAATGGGATAAGCACTTTCAGACGTACGGAGAAGCCACCTTATTGGACTGTCAACAAATCAAAGACTGCATCACCAACTTTTGTGCAGCAGGATTTTCAGGAAAAAGGACAAAAGTTGTTCACTCGCGAACGTGAGAGACACGCGCCCTTTCATGTGTCAAACAGACACTTTTTCCAAGAATGCCTATAAATAGAACTTCAACAACAAGCCAAATATAGAACAATTAGCAAGCCAAATTGTTGTTGCATTGAAGTCTCATTCCTTAAACTTTCAGAAAACCTAGAATACTCAAGAAAATATTCTCTTTGCTTTTCATCAAATCCTGAGACAGTCAATCCAATATCTTAAACATTCTTTTTGAAGAAACAACTCTACTACTGAGATATTCCTGTTGTTTGAACTTCATCAAAATCAAACAAACTCTTTTAGAAAAATCCCTATCCAAGCCTCGCGATCTGTGTGAAGTCGAAGTTGGATACTTGCCATATTTCTGGGTGAAAGAAGCAAGGGGATTGAAGTGATTTGGAGCAGAAATCTGTGTGATTAAGGAGCTCAAGTCATCGACATCCATCTCTCCCTAATTTGTAGAAGATTCTGTGTGATTCTTTGAGAATCATTTTAGTGGATTGCCTCCAAGTGTTCGAAGAGAAGAAGGACGTAGTTGGGATTACACCACCCAATGAACCTTACAAATATTGTGTCATTTAATTTTCAGTCAATTCTTTTATCTATCATATCATTGCATAAATTGATTAAGTAAAACACAATCAAAAGCTAAGCAACTAAAAAACCTCTTGTGACGCTAAAGCTTTCAAGGAGAAGACTCAAAAATTATTCCACTGTGCTCACACTGATTAAAGAACTGAACGCTTAACCTACTTGGTCAAAGTATTCAAATCTTGAAGTCTAAGTTAATTTCCTAAAAACAATCTTCATCAGACGCTTCGCCAAAACACCAATATTTTTAAGTGAACGCTTAAGTCAAGCGTTAGACACTTTAAGCGTCTCCCTTTCAAGCGTCCAAAAATCTTTTAGTACGAAACTTTTTGAAGTCGAAAAAGACTTCAGGGTCTATTCAACCCCCCCCCCCCCCTTCTAGACCCTTTCGTATGCCACTTGGGACCAACATAAACATTCTTTTCAAAGAAACCCACATTACTACTGAGATATTCCTAGTTGTTTGAACTTTATCAAAATCAAACAAACCTTTTAGAAAAACCCCTATGCACCTCGCGATATGTGTGAAGTCGAAGTTGGATACTTGCAGTATTTCTGGGTGAAAGAAGCAAGGGGATTGAAGTGATTTGGAGCAGAAATCTGTGTGATCAAGGAGCTCAAGTCATCGACATCCATCTCTCCCTAATTTGTAGAAGATTCTGTGTGATTCTTTGAGAATCATTTTAGTGGATTGCCTCCAAGTGTTCAAGGAGAAGAAGGATATAGTTGGGATTACACCACCCAACGAACCTTACAAATATTGTGTTCTTTACTTTACATTCAGTTTTTCATATTGTCATATCATAAACTGATCAAGTAAAACTTAATCAAACGTTAAGCAACTCAATACACTTTCTGTGACACTAAAACTTTTAAAAAGAAGACTACGAAAATCATTCCGTTGTGCTAACACTAATTAAAGAACTGAACGCTTATACCTACTTGGTTAACGTATTCAAATCTTGAAGTTTAAGTTAACTTTCTAAAAACAGTCTTCATCAGACGCTTAGTCTAAGCGTCTATATATCAAATAAACGCTCAGTCAAGCGTCCAAAATCATTTTAATACGAAACTTTTTGAAGTTGAAAAAGACTTCAGGGTTTATTCAACCCCCCCTCCCTTCTAGACCCTTTCGTATGCTATTTGGGACCAACAATACTTCTCTTATCTTATGTGTAAATGTCATTCTCTAAACTCTCTATAAAAGCAAGAAAGTAAAAAAATCCTTCTCCTCTCTCTAAGCTAGTCACCCCAAAGAGAAACGAAGAGGAAATCTGTCAATTTTCTACCGGCATGGAATCTAGAGGCAGGGAGCTTTCGCTACTTGGATTACGAGAAGACTAAGTTCGTTAGACGAGTAAAAAAGACAAAGGAGAATGAAAGCTCTAGCACTACGCTACAAGAAGTAGAGTTTCGATAATCTAACTGGTACATTTGAATATGTTATCTGAATTGTCCACTTTGGATTTTATTTCTGCTGCTTTTTATTTTATACATGTTTCCTAACATTAAAAATACTTCGTCTTAATTGTAGTCGTACTTTCTATAAACTATACACATACTACATTTTATATTAACCCCTACTTCTTGTACATTGTACACATACTCCAAGAATTTAATTGTTAACAGTACTTTGTTTAAGTAGTAGTCATACTTCCTATAAACTGTACACATACTACATGTTCTATTAACCGATATTTCTTCTACACTGTACCCATACTTGAAGAATTTAAGTTTTAAAAATATTCCGTCCTAGTTGTAGTCATACTCCCTACAAATTGTACACATACTATATGTTCTATTAACCCATACTTCCCGTATACTCTACCCATACTTCAAGAATTTAAATTTTTAATATACTTCATAGTCTCTTTAAGAATTAGATCGGCATATTATGAATGGTTAAGATTGTTAGTGGCATAAACCCTGAAACTTAGGCAATGCTTGGCAATATTTTCAAGTTCATTTTTAGAATTTTATTCTGGGAATGTGAATTATCTAATCTGTTTGAGAATGTTGAATTTTTTGTTATGCCTGGTTGTATTTTTAAAAATAATTGAAAGTAGTGTTGATGTGATAGAAAGATGATATTTTATTGAGATTTGATGTAGGAAGTAATTGAGTTAGTTATAAAGTAGGAGAGAGAATATGTTTAATAGATTAATGAATAATGAGAGATGGTGTGATATAATTGAAAAGTGTAATAATGGATGTTTGTATTAAAAAAATGCATAATAGAAAATAAGAATGAGTATGTTTTGGAAAAAATAAGTTTAGATGGAGATTTTTTTATCCTGGAATAAAAACACAACTCAAAAAATATGGCCAAACATAACCTTAATGTTTCAAACCCTAAGGCTATGTTTGGCCATATTTTTTGAGATGGATTTTAATTTTCTAGATTACTAGAAAATGAAAATCTATACTCAAACTCATTTTTTCCAAAACATACTCATTCTAATTTTATATTACACATTTTTTTATACAAATATCCATCATTACACTTTTCAATCATATCACACTATTTCTCATCATTAATTAATTTATCCTCACTATTAAACTTATTCTCTCTTATTTTATAAACCATTTCAATAACTTCCTACATCGAATCTCAAAAAAATATCATCATTATATCACATAAACACGACTTCCAACTATTTTTAAGAAATACAACCTGACATCCACAAAATTCAACATTCTCACACAAATATCGATAATTCACATCCGCGAGATAAAATCCTAAAAATGAACTTCAAAATATGGCCAAACAACGCATAAATGTTCAAAACTCTAAACCCTATGACACCCTAAACCCTAAAACTAAATGTTGCAAACTCAATGGTTGTTATGAGTTGTTATGATTCTTAGTTTTATAACAATGCATCATCACTTGGTTGATGCACGAAATTATAAAGGGGTCCTAAAACTCAATGTTCACCTATACTACTACTAGTGATTAAATTGACCGATACGATTATGTATAGGAGCATTATAAATCTAACTTTGTACACTTATAATGTTAGGAAGTTGCATTAAATAACATATATTTCCTATTTGGCATTACCTAACCTAATGTCCATTTCTATCACAAATCAGGTACATGTTTACACTACGCGTGGTATGCATTATTCAAATATTAGATACCAATCTTCAGTTATCTCGGTACGCGTTGATCACAATTGCAGTAATTTTCTAAAGAAGTGTTCAATTTTGTTGTTTTTGGCCATTTAGATGGGAATAGACCGTGACACTATGAGTAGTTACGATTCTTGGTTGTATAATAATGCATTATCACTTGGTTGGCAACACTCAATATTTATCTATGCTACTACTATATTTTCATTTGAAAAAGTTTAAAAACTGGCAAGTTTCTAATCATGGGTAATGATTTTTACCTCCTTAGTTGTATAATAATGCATCATCACTTGGTTGACAACATTAGAGTACAAAGCATTCTCCCAAAACTCAATGTTTGCTTATGCTACTACTATATTTTTGCCAGATAATTTGGCAAAAATAAAATGATGAAAGGAACATGAACTTAAAGTGAAAAGTCTCCCATCAACTTTTACATGGTTCATTGCAATGTTAACCTAATTTTTCTTGAATTAATGAGTAATTCATAAGGCTGGGGAAAAGGGATGCCTAAAGCCTTACTTTTGGGTCACTGCTTTTTCATGAATGATTCCTCTAATTAATTGTAATTTACAATTATACACTTTTGTATAGAGATGGTGAAGTCACTTTTCTCTTCCCTTTTATTTTGTTAGGTATGATCAAGTTAAGGTAATTGACATGATTAAAACTAGTTAAATTATAGCAAATGAAAGAAGACAAAAAAAAGAAAAGAAATTGAACTACATCTGGCGTTGACATGAGTTGTGAGATTGTAAATTATTTATTTGATTACTAACCTATATGATGTGACCCACAAATCATAGGGGTATTTTTGCAATTTTACCTTCATGAAATTAGCATTGGGCCGATAAGTCCAAGTTAAGAGATTGGGTTTATGGATTGAGGGCCCATTATCGTAGAGACCCAATGGGCTTGTTCGGCTGAAATACCTTAATTTTAATATTAAATATATTATAATTATTGCTAAGTGGGCTAGTTAAAGGGATTATTGCCACTGAGTATCTAGACTAGATACCTGGCACGTACCAACGTCTATAGGATGGCAAACAACAACGTTTCAAGAATAGGTGAGGGAGCCCCAAATCCAACACCCCAGTCGGGTCTCCCGGGTGTCCAAGCTGAAAGAAGGGTCCTGAATCCACCACCTACATCCAACACGCAGAACTTTCCTCCCGTGGAACCAGTAGGGAGCCCACCCCCTATGACCAGGGTGTTCAAGATCACTTAGGAAGGCCTTCTTGCACTCGTCGAGGATGCCTCTGTCCGGGTGGCGGCTCGCACTATTCAGCAGTATGCTAAGGCGAATCCCCCTCAAGTTTCTCCTACTCCATCCACTCACGTGGGCCAAAACCCTCAATTGAGGGACTTCAAGTTGTGTCTCTTCAGCCCACTCATAGGGGTCGAGAACCTTAAGTGAGGGAGCACCCACCGCGAGTCGAGCCCACTCCATCCCCTCAAAGAGGCTGGGAGTCCCTGGCTCCTGACAGGATTGGGTTAAGGTAATCGGACTCACTAGTTAATGGAGTGGCACAGGAAGAGGAAAGTAGTGTTTCCTCTCCTCAAGAGAGACCACCCTATGGTAGGGATCAAAGGTCTGTGCCCTTGAGGTCTCTACACAGAGGTCAAGGATTCTTGACCCCCGAAGAGACTCAGCAGATGCGAGAGGGTCGGCGTAGGCAAGTTCCCCGAAGAGAGGTAAGTGTCGGCCACCGGGGGAGATATAAGGACATGTAATTCATCCCATTAGCTATAGCACCCCCCAAAAGAAGACCATTCTACCCGGCCATCTTGGCGGAGTGAATACCCTAGGGATTGAAGATTCCACAACTTAGAGAATAAGAGGGAACGGGAGACCCTCAAGAGCATGTGAATAAGTTCAACACTAAAGTTGATATGTACGATATCAGCGATGTGGCATATTGCAAAATATTTCGAACAACATTATCCAGTCGATCCCTCGCGTGGTTTAACCAATTGCCCGCTGGTACTATTACTAGCTTTGAGCAATTGTCACAATGTTTCCTCAATCATTTCTCGATGAACAAGAAGTATCTGGAGACAGTTTCTTATTTGTTCATAGTGGTCTAGAGAGATGTGGAGTCCCTTAGAAAATACGTTTAATGTTTTTCCACAGTGTTGTCTGAGGTTCCTCATGTCAATCATGAGTTACTATCCGGAATAATGCAGTGAAATCTCCCCGGTGGCAGATTCAAGGAGTCCCTCGTTGGGAAACCACCGTCCACCATGGACGAATTGTTAGCTCGTACAAAGAAGTTCATTGAGGAGACTATGGGGCCAACCAAGTCTGAAGGGGGAAACAATAAGAGAAAGACTAGGAATGATGATAAATTACTAGAGCCCAGGGAGCACAAGCATATGCCTCCCCTAGATTATCCAGGTATACCCCTCTCACACTGCCTCGAGAACAAGTTTTGGCCATTACCGAATAACAGGGCATAGTCCAATAGCCAAAAAGGATGAAGGATAACCTTAGCAAGCTGAACTCTAGAAAATATTATCGAGTTTATCAAGACAAAGGGCATACCATAGAGGAGTGTCATCCAAGTAGAGATAGAGAGATTGATTAAAAGGGGCTGTTTGTAGGAGTTGGCACAACCGAGGGACGCAACATCTAAGGCTCAAGTACCATAGACTAGAAACCCTCTAGGTCCTCGAGTGCGAGAAAGGAAAGGTAAAAGCAATGCCAATGCGAGGTAGCCCAGTGTGGACACAGACATGGACAAACCCCCCACTTAATGGAGTAATTGGAGTCATCTCTGGGGTCCCCACAAGGGGTGAGTCAATGAAATTGAGAAATTTTTTATTGAGAGCCGCCACGGGGCTTCATGCATTTAAAGCTGTCCTTGTGGATCAAGTAAATCATATTGAACTAGACACGCAAAGCATCGAGTTTGGAGTTCGAGATTTAAATAACCAAATCCCCCCGCACACGATATCAAATTTCTGGGTCAAAAAAATCTTGGTGGACAGTGGAAGCTCCACTGACATAATATTTTATGACGCATTTGCCCAACTCGAGATCGACAATGCCCAACTCTAAGGGGTTAACATCCCGCTTACTGGCTTCATGGGAAAAGTGGTGGAAGCACTGGGCGAAGTATCTCTCCCCTTGTCCCTAGGATCATATCCAGCCTGAGCAACAAAAATGGTGAAGTTCCTAGTTGTCAAAGTCCCCTTGGCATATAATGTCATTCTTGGGAGACCTAGCTTGAACCTGTTCTGAGCTATAATATCTACTTATAACATGAAGGTGAAGTTTCCAACCCCTGCCAAAATCGGAGAGGTCATCGGGGATGTAAAAGTGGCTAGAGAATGCTATGCTAATACCTTGAACAAGTCTAAAGAAAGAAAGGGTAACTCAGGTCGACCATGAAAAGGCGATGAGGGGAAACAAGTAATGATCAACTAGTGAAAAGGCTGGCCAGCACTTGAGTACAAACAAAAAGAAGATGAATCCCAAGTTGAGACAATAGAGAATCTTAAGGTGATCGAACTGGTCCAGAGGGGCCTCGAGAAGTTCGAGGGAAAGAGGGAAGGTCCCTATCAAGTGGTTGAAGTTGTCAATGTGGGGTTGGGTAATTCCCGTGGTAGGTTAGCACTACGAAGTATTAAAAAATTATAAAATCCTACCCCAAAACAGGATTATAGCCAGTTGAATCAAACCAATATAAAAACTACGAGATAAAATTCTCGCAAAATGCCTTTCGCGCTATTTTCCTCGTACAAGTTTTGGATCTATTAACCCCCGAACAAACACCGTCACCCACTTCAAAATCCCGAACTCCAATCTTTTATTCCTTTTGTATCTCCGGCACAAGCAATCCACAAGTCTCGCCTCTAAGTGTATCCACACCTCCATATAATTCTCAATAATTATATATATAGTGCTAGCCTATATAATTATTCTAGAGTAATAGGCTTATATATGAAGGTTGGAATATTATATTTAAAAGATTAAGCTCAACAAATGAGCAAACTCTTGTTTAAAATAATAAGGCTAGGGGCGGCCATGGAGAGAAAAATAGAAGACAATTTATTCTTTCTTTTTCTTTGTGATAGGCGAAAATTTCACTTAGTAAAGTGTATGTGTGTTTTTCTTAACATACATATTTATAGTGAGACTCCTAGGTTTAGCTTACTTGGAAGTCAAGATGAATCAATCTCGAAGATTTGACTTTCATCTAATCCTAAGTAAACTCAATTGAGGAGTTTTCTTAAAACAAGGAACTTATTCAACAAGTCAACTAATTCCTTCTCTCTCTCTCTCTCTTCCCTAAAATATTTTCTTGATACTCCTAAATCAAGACTTAGAGAGGAATTAATTATTAGGTGTTATTCCCTCTATGCCATTAAGGAATTAGATTTAATTGGGCATTTTATTGATATTGTATAGACATTATTGATCACTAATAAAAGGTAATGAGTTAGTTCTTATAAATCTAATTGTGGCATTGAATGTATTGAATAGAAAGGTCCTTAAGATCAAGGTGTACTCATCACTAGTTATTTGATAAGTAGAAGCACTAGTGGAATTAAGTGCTTGATTTTATAAATATGGTTCGTGAGTTAAAGAATCTAAATTGGGCGTTTAGATTCGACTCGTATGACACTTGCTTTGACAACGAAGTGCTAGTCTTACACTGATTGGATAGTAGGAACTGGTGTCAAGAATATGATTAACGGATTTGACATATTCAAACTCGACTCGTTGTAATCCTATCACATGGGTTTTTACTTGGTGACAGTCAATGATAAGGATTACCTGTTACGATAGTATGAGCGGTCTTTAGACCTGAGGAGTCTTTTACATTGTACTCGTACCATTGAATAAGTTATTAGAGTAGTTAGACCCAATCACATGTTAGTGGGGTAAACCTCAAAGTATGATTCAATTGGTGCGTTCGACAGTGGGAAGTGGACTGCCAATAAGGAATTCACTGTCTCGAAAGTAAACGAGAAGCGACCTGTACGTCATAGGTGTTGTGAAATTAATGTCTTTGGCCAAAGCAACTATAACTGACATGTATTGGATACAAATGGCAGTTTGGTAATTTCACATCAGTATGGTTATATAATACAGTATCAAGTTGTATGAGGTTGACATTCCATGACTCTTACTTGATCGGGTTGCGTCAGTGAAGAGCTTATACACATATAGTAATTGTAACTTAAAGGTTCGTGATGAAGTATTCATCTCGTACTTGATTGGGTTTCGATATAGCTTCATGGGAATGCCTTGATGATAAGTATATCCTTGAAATTCTCCCAATGCCAATCAAGATGAGCCTAGAGAGTCGCGCTATATAAAGGTGATAAAATAAAGGAGTTTTACTTCGTAAAGGACATTTTAATAATTTCACTTAGAGTGAAAATTATTAATGGGATATATTGATGATAACAAATATATATTTAATTATTGTAATTAATTGTGTTTATTCAATCAATATTAATAGTATTATTAATTTGGAATTAATAAAGTACTATTAATTAAAAGAGCTTAGTATTTAATTAATTGCCAATTGGATTGGACTTGGAATATGAATTAAATACTTAATATTGGGCTTAGAATTGGATAAATCCTAGTAACCCTATCCTAGAAGGCCAATTCGGCAGCCCCCCTCCTTGTAAGTCAAGGAGTGACTTTTATTTAAACACTAGGTGCTTAATAAAAAATCCAACCTAAGTCATATTTTCCATCTTAGAGAGTGAAAAGAAGTGAAACACAAAATCCTTTCTCCCTCCCCATAAACCCTAGCGGTCCAATTCCGTCTAAGATAGAGGAGGTCGAGCTTTAAGAAATGAAGATCTTCTTTTGCGTGATAATCTAGTGGAAGGAACGATCTATTGATTCTCAAAGCTTGACTTAAGAATTTCATCAAAAGGAAAATGGACTACTTCTTTCTTGATAAATTCGAGTTATATGTTAATAAAAATATCAAAAGCATGAATTAAATCTGGGCTTTGTGAATCGAAAAATTGTTTTTTATCCACTGGTTTGATTCACAACAATGGTATTAGAGCCCAATTCATGGCTTTGATATTTTTTCCATGCGTTCATATGTATATATTATTTGATGAAAATGAGTATATGATAAATATGTTTGTATTATTTGATGGATATGAATGTATGATTTTGTGTTTTTCATGATTGCATGCAAAAACGTAAAAATTGGGTGTCATGATTTATTGATATGCATGTTTAAACCATTGGGTTTTGATGATTAAATTTGCATGATTTGAAAAGATGAGACGGTGCCATGGTGGCAGCGTCTCCATGGCAGCGTCGGAGCACAACCGTTGGCCCGATGGCTGGCCCTGCTTGCACAGCGTGGCCAGGCCACGCTGTTGTGTTGTCACACAACGCCGTGCGATCAGATCAAACGGCGCTGTGTGACACGAGGGTACGGGCGTAGGGCTTAGCCCGACCATGAAAAATTAATCCTACATGTTTAATTTTTTTTTAATTTGGGCTTGGCCCGTTTACTCCGTTGGATGTATTTTGAACCCAATGGATAATTTTAAAAATAAAATTGGGCTCAAACCCAATTAGCATTTTTAAAATTCTATTATGGATTAATTTAAAATTAAAAGGCCCATCTTTTTCAATTTAAAAAATCGATTTTAATTGAGATTAAATTAGATTAATTTTGATTAGTTTATTTGAAAAATTGAATTTGTCTAAGGCCAAATATTGGATTTTTTTAGCCACTTAAAACAAAAAAATTAATCATCAAATTTAATCCTTGATATTTAAATTGGATTTGAGTAATAAAACTTGTTGGGTGACACGAAAAATCCTTACGTGTATTAAACAGCAAGTGGACTGGTCGTGTGTAGTAATAAAGTGGACAATAAAGTCCGGGTTGTCGAACCTCAAGGACTTGTATTTTAGTTTATGATTTTAAAGAAATTGAAGAACTTAAACTAAAACAAGAATTAACTAAAATATTATGGAAGAAAGATATAAGAAACAAGATGTCGAAATCAAGATAGCTATGGAAGAGAGCAACTAAGACACATGTGTTGGCATAAATTAATCAATGTTCACTATAAACATGTTCTCATATTATTACACTAATGTTGCTTTGGTGGAAAAAACCTTAAATAATTACTACCCGATATCTCGGCTGTAATAATCCTATGATTAATTGATGGTTCTCTAGATATGTCTATCCGAGAATCTAACCAACAATCATGCATTCAAGTTCTAGAATTTCCGCGGATTAATCCGGCTAACTGCACCCGGGAATCTCTACCTATCTCTAAGGGCAATTCCCTATTTGTTACGGATTATGTGATGATCCTCTTTGCACCTTAAATTACCTTCTCTCGAACGAATAATTTAAGCAATAAATCATGCATATGGTAGCTAAGCATATGATGCATTCAAACAAGATCAAGACACAAAGCAACAATAGAATTAATACGAAAAACACAATTTATAACTCAATTATCATAATTTAGCCTCAACATGGCCTTAGTTCGAAGAATCTATTTCATCATAAAAGATAAAAGATAGGAACTTAAATTAAGATTCATATTCATAGACAAAAACAAATCTAAATATAAGAACTCCCTCGTATTTTTTATGGTTGAACTTCGATCTTCATCTCTTCCATGCTTCTTGATTTCTTCACCTTCAAAGGTTCTTGATAATCTTCATAACTAATCTAAGGATGATGAAGATGATGATAAGATGTGTTTAAGCTCCCCCAATGGGGAATGTGTTTTCAAGTGTGTTTGTAGGATGACCTCCAATCCTCCTTTTATAGCCAAAAGAATTCACCAACCAAGAACATGTGCTTCCATTCTCTTTTATTTCCACCTACCATTCTCTTGCTTTCCATCTACCAAGAATGTGAACTACCATTCTCTTGTTTTCCACCTACCATTCTCTTACTTTCCTCCTACCAAGAATGTGAGCTGCCACTTTCGTATTTTCCAGCGCAGGGATAGTGTTTTATTCATAAACTTCTCCACAGACCTCCGAATTGGATGATTCAAGTCCCCATGTAAAGATAAGACATAGATCTAAAATGTTGTAGAAGGACACGTCATCAAATTCAGTCTCTAAATTTATCCAAATGGCGTTCCAACGTGGAGATTGTTTCTGATTGGCACCCAGGTGTGCGGAAATGGTACTAAAATATGATTTTGGCTAACTCCAGCTTGTTTCTTGCTTGTTTGGTCGTGGAGGTGTGAAGCATCTTGGCCTAAACTTGTTTTATACGTCGTTTTTCAGCCCGTTCTTTGATTGTATCCATTTAAGGTCTGAAATCACTTAATGCACGAATTAAATGCACATGTGACAAAATCAAGCGATAAATGAACCTAAAACATAAACGCAAAGGGGCTTAATAACACGTAAAAATGACTCCTATCAACTCCCCCAAACTTATCAATTGCTCGACCTCGAGCAATAAAAGGTCTAGGGCACAAAAAACATCATCAACCAAAAGGAGAAAACAAAAACAACAAACGAACTCACTTTCGTGGAGTAAACGATTGCACTTAGCCTGTGCAACAAGCCTTTAAACCTTTGAGTTACCTCAAAGGACGAGTTATAGTCTCGTGAGGGTTTGCAGACAATATACCCACAAAATCTAACAAACTTTCAATCTCAACCAGATGAATACATCTCAACATAATTAACAAGAATAAATGGCACAAAATCATCCTTTTACAGCTCACAAATATATATACATATCAACTACTTTTGCTCATGTGACACCAATACTGGAAAAGACTCCATAGGGTGTAGTGAAAATAAATCTAAGGTATTATAGTCGAGAGGCATCCTTACGAAATTTTGGACATTAATCTCATATCTATCAACTTTTGATCAAACACAAAGCATAAGAATCATAGAAAATCTCATAGCCATTTAAATTTCATTATCTCAACCATTCAAACTTTCAATTCATATGAAACTTTCCAATTAACTTCATTAAGGCTAGATCATGTGCAATGTTTTATTCCATTAGGCTTTCTATGACACCCATGTAACAAGCTTTAGATCAATGACTCCCAAACTGGATAGTTTTGGGGCATTAAGTGTAAAGACACTCCTAAGGATTTAATCACTCGAGTGTCAAAGGCCACGAAATAAAACTAGATCTTTTAAACAATTCGCTTCTTTTTGGCTTGAGCAAAGCTCAAATTAGCACAATAGTACAGTATATAGGCATGGAACTTTTCACCTCCAGTACATATTAGCCTGACCACTTTTGGTCATACCAAAATTCAACATTTTTAATTCATTGTTTAGCATAAAAAATTACTACTCAACTTATACCCTTATGAAAAATCTAAGTTAATATTTCCGGGAAAAATTCCTTAAGTGTCTCAAGATGGTTATCCTCTCAACTCCTCTACCTTCGATTTATGTGCATTGTGAATCATCTAAGAAATCAATCTTAGTATAGGGTCTCCATGAGCAATTTCAAAGATATATATGTTCATTTAAATTCAAATTATTTCAAAAAATCATGCCATTTTTTAAAGTTAATCAATTTAAATGCATCAATTGGAAGGACTAAAAAAAAAAAAAATCATGCTTGATCAATTTAAACACATATAAACATGATAGCATACAAATTCCCCCAAACTTGAGTTAAACAAGGAACACATGACATGACAAAAATAGCAAGCACATGGTGATCAATCATATGAATGTATTAAAATCACAAAGTACTACCCACATATACCCCCAAACTAAAACTCAACATTGTCCCCAATGTTGTCTCACATAAATGCATGCAAAAGGTATAAGAGTACTTATAATCAAGGATTGTTGAAAAACAATCCTTCATCACAAATATGTTCCAAATCAAACCCATCTCATCAAAATAGGCCTCTCAAAACAACGGGGAATTGCTACTATAACAGGTTCAACATACTTATCAAACAAACCATCAAGCATATGAAAATATACATGCTAAAAGTGCATGCTAGAACACAACATAAAGAAACAAACTAAACAAAACAAAAAGAAAAGCAAAAAGAAAAGAAAACTTACAAACTTGGGTTGCCTCCCAAGAAGCGCTTGTTTTAAAGTCACTAGCTTGACTTTATCGGGTAGGCTCAAGGAGGATGACGTATGAATGATTTGTTTGTTCTCCACTCCACTCTCGGGTATTGATTCAATCTTTGGATATTGGTATTGAGGATTGGTCCATCGTGTGTGATAAATACCCTAGGTTGAGACCAAGCAATCATCCACTCACGAGTTTTTTTATGGTCCCTCAATACCTCTATTACTTTTTCTTGCCTATGCTTAGGATGGTATTGTGGGCTCTCTTCCAAGTTAGAGATAATGTCTCATCGTTCTTCACCCATCACTTTCACATAGATGAAATCCACGGTGTAGGGATGTAGAAGATGATTGGTTCGTTTTTCCTGAAAGTGCTCAACACTAAAAGGATCAAAAGCATCAGCGTGAAAATTCAAATCAAAGTCAAGTGGATGTTCAAAAACCTCATATTTATCGATATTAACCATATCATCTTCTATATTCATTGACAACTTACCATCATCGGTATCGATTACCGATTTACTTGCGGTTAGGGGAGACGGTAAAGAAATGTCAACACCCTCAGAAAGGATAGGAGTCGAATGCTCATCGTTGGAGGAATCTGCTTTCGAATTTTCCAACTTCATTTCATTCAACGTCACGGTGTTGAATTCCTCCTTTTGATCTATCTCAGTGGTACCAAGCAATTCACATGGTACTTTCTCAGATATGTCGCTCGTTAGTTGCTTGAGTTGATGATTCATCTCCTTCATTTCCCGCCGTGCGTCCTTCATCATAAGGTGGAGCTCTCCAATGGTGTTATCAAGTTGTTCCTCCGGAGTAGGAATTCTTTCTTGGTAATGTTGTGGAAAGAACCCTTGTGCATAACACGCTTCAATGACGCTTTGTAGCCATAATTGATTCTCCGGTAGTGTCATATCAGGAAAATTGCTATCCTTTGCGAATTGAATGATGCTTTGCAGCCATAATTGATTCTCCGGAAGGGTCATATCTGGAAAATTGCTAGCCATTGCGAGCTAAGAGTGTAAGAAATAATAATAATAATAATAATAATAAAAAAATTTAATAAAAATAAAATAAATACTTAAAGCTTGCAATAAAATCAAAAACTAAAATTAAACAAGTCCCCGGCAACGGCGCCAAAAACTTGACACGAAAAATCCTTACGTGTATTAAACAGCAAGTGGACTGGTCGTGTGTAGTAATAAAGTGGACAATAAAGTCCGAGTTGTCGAACCTCAAGGACTTGTATTTTAGTTTATGATTTTAAAGAAATTGAAGAACTTAAACTAAAACAAGAATTAACTAAAATATTATGGAAGTAAGATATAAGAAACAAGATGTCGAAATCAAGATAGCTATGGAAGAGAGCAACTAAGACACATGTGTTGGCATAAATTAATCAATTTTCACTATAAACATGTTCTCATATTATTACACTAATGTTGCTTTGGTGGAAAAAACCTTAAATAATTACTACCCGATGTCTCGGCTGTAATAATCCTATGATTAATTGATGGTTCTCTAGATATGTCTATCCGAGAATCTAACCAACAATCATGCATTCAAGTTCTAGAATTTCCCCGGATTAATCCGGCTAACTGCACCCGGGAATCTCTACCTATCTCTAGGGGCAATTCCCTATTTGTTACGGATTATGTGATGATCCTCTTTGCACCTTAAATTACCTTCTCTCGAACGAATAATTTAAGCAATAAATCATGCATATAGTAGCTAAGCATATGATGCATTCAAACAAGATCAAGACACAAAGCAACAATAGAATTAATACGAAAAACACAATTTATAACTCAATTATCATAATTTAGCCTCAACATGGCCTTAGTTCGAAGAATCTATTTCATCATAAAAAATAAAAGATAGGAACTGAAATTAAGATTCATATTCATAGACAAAAACAAATCTAAATATAAGAACTCCCTCGTATTTTTTATGGTTGAACTTCGATCTTCATCTCTTCCATGCTTCTTGATTTCTTCACCTTCAAAGGTTCTTGATAATCTTCATAACTAATCTAAGGATGATGAAGATGATGATAAGATGTGTTTAGGCTCCCCCAATGGGGAATGTGTTTTCAAGTGTGTTTGTAGGATGACCTCCAATCCTCCTTTTATAGCCAAAAGAATTCACCAACCAAGAACATGTGCTTCCATTCTCTTTTATTTCCACCTACCATTCTCTTGCTTTCCATTTACCAAGAATGTGAACTACCATTCTCTTGTTTTCCACCTACCATTCTCTTACTTTCCTCCTACCAAGAATGTGAGCTGCCACTTTCGTATTTTCCAGCGCAGGGATAGTGTTTTATTCATAAACTTCTCCACAAACCTCCGAATTGGATGATTCAAGTTCCCATGTAAAGATAAGACATAGATCTAAAACTTTGTAGAAGGACACGTCATCAAATTCGGTCTCTAAATTTATCCAAATGGCGTTCCAACGTGGAGATTATTTCTGATTGGCACCCAGGTGTGCGGAAATGGTACTAAAATATGATTTTGGCTAACTCCAGCTTGTTTCTTGCTTGTTTGGTCATGGAGGTGTGAAGCATCTTGGCCTAAACTTGTTTTATACGTCGTTTTTCAGCCCGTTCTTCGATTGTATCCATTTAAGGTCTGAAATCACTTAATGCACGAATTAAATGCACATGTGACAAAATCAAGCGATAAATGAACCTAAAACATAAACGCAAAGGGGCTTAATAACACGTAAAAATGACTCCTATCATTGGGCTTGCTTTATTTTATGGATTAAATTAAATTGGATTGGCCCAAATAACTGAAATTTGGATTTAATTGTATGTTTTTAGAAATCATAGTGTTTAATTTTGCTTTTGAATTATTTCACCCATGTTGGGCTTTATTTGATAAAGTCCACTTTAATTGGATTAAAGTAAATGTTTGGGCCTGGCCCATTGACATTAAAAATCAAAATAAATTAGATTTAATTTTGAAAAATAATTAAATTTGATTTAATTAGATATTATATAAGATTTTATAATAATCACATATGCGTTTAATTTGATTATATGCTCCTTTTATCATTATGTGATGGTAACACCTCGTATGGGCTTAGGGTTGATTTTTTTTTTTATTATCTACGTTGTATTGTGCCGGAGTTTGAGCCCCCAGTTTGTATCCTTATTTTTATTAGAACAATTGTATAGGCATGTACCATTGTAGTAAAATTATTAGATAGGTCCAATAAAGGTGAAGTCGATGGCAAGCTTGGAGCAAGGTCAAGAAGCTCTTTTGTAATAGAATAAATCCCCTCCCCGATTGGCTCGTTGACTCGAGACAATCTTGATTAAATCTCATACGTGTGTGTGTTGATAGAAATTACTAAGCGCTTTTCTTTTGCATTTCCATAACTAGTGCTTAATAAATTAATGTGCAAAGTGAGACCCAAAATATAATAACAATTAACAAGTTATTAATTCTCTCTAATAAGAATGATGCTAAGTAAGTAAAGGGTATTTGATATTCTGGCTCTCCATCAAACTTTAGAATGAGATGGCTGCATAGTGTATATCGCATCGTCCCGGTATTAGGGGGTCATATATAAAGGAAATATCCTTGATCTTCTTTAGGGCATTTCATGCCTTCGGTCAAAACAAATTTCGCCCCATATATCGAAAAAGGTTGCAAGGGGAGATTAAATTGTTAGACTGATATGAGTGGATGGGAATAGACTTAGATAAATCACCACCTATATATCAAAAAAGGTTGTGGTTAAGTGGTTCATGAGCCAAATGGATTAAATCGTCAATTAGATTAAATGGCACTAGGCGCCAACTCAATTCCTAGATGGGCCATATATCGAAAAAGGTTGCAACCCATCTAGACATTGAGGACCTCAATCACTCAGTATGAAACCAATCCAACGAGGTTTTCGATTATTGCAGTGGGAGTACAATACTTGAGAAAAATAGTGGGAGACAAGTAATTGTACAAGTCCTTCAAAATTACTTGTTTTAACAATATAAAGCATCTAATTGAATAATCTCGGTATTTTCTGCAGTTTGATAATTACTCTCTAACAATGGTTAACCCACTCAAAGTATTGTTTGAAAAGAACATTCTAAATGGAGAAAACTTCTCTGAATGGAACAGAAGACTGAGGACTGTCCCCAAAGATGAAAATCTTGAATATATGCTGGAATTGGATCGACCACCTAGACCTGGGGTCGACGAGGAAGATTCAGTGAAGATGGCGTATTCAGATTGGGTATCTGATGCTCGTAAGGTAAGGGATTATATGTTGAGCTCCATGTGCAGCGAGTTGCAGCTTACACATGAATATATGGATTGTCCTAGATCAATCATGTTGCACTTGGAGGAACTGTTTGGGGAGTGGGGTAAGTCTATTAGATACTTTGTATCGAAAGAATTATTCAACACTAAGATAAAAGAGCATGAGGACGTTCATTATCATGTTTGAATATGATCTCCATGTTAGAGAGACTTCAGTCTATGAATTTCTACATGGATATCCACCTACAAGTGGATCTCATTCTCCAATCACTCCCTAGATCATTCTCGGATTTTGTCATCAATTTTGGTATGGATGACATTAAGGGATCACTTTCAGTACTTATGGGCAAGCTAATGATTGCATAACAGTGGAAAAGGGAAAAGTGGGGTGCATTCAAAATTTCTATTATTTCCAATAACACGGAATTAGCTGGAAAAATCAGAGAACCCAAGATAACTAAGGTTCAGAAGTCAAAAGCCAAGGGCTTTAAGAACAAAAAGGACATATGCCTTCTGTGCAAGGAGTTGGGCCACTGAAACCGCAATTGTCCTATGTTGAAAGCTGAAAAAGCAGGCATAGAACTTCACGTTTTTGAAACTGATTGTTCTATTACTATATTTTCTACTTTGTGGATTCCAGATTCGGGAGCTAGTGCTCACATTTGTGTTTTAAACCAGGAACTGGTAACAAGTAGGAAACTAGGAGAAAGAGAAGTGATGATCAATGTGGGAAACAGGCACAATGTCATGGCTACACACGTTGGGAACACTTCTATTACATTAATGTTTGAACATTCTATTACTTTAGATAATTGGCCCGTTTTGCCAAATGGGCTTAAGGACATTGTTTCTATTCCTGTATTGGTCAGGAAAAGATACTTGTTTACTTTTAATGACAATGGTTGTGATATTTATTTTAGAAATAAAAACATTGAATCAGCATCTTTAGTTAATGGATTGTATTATATTGATGTTCAAAACCAATGTATGGTTAACATTATGATTGGGAAGCATAGTATGGATGGAACAAACCAAAGACTTATGTGACATCTTAGACTTGGACATGCCTGTGAATTCAAGATTCACGAGTTGGAGAAACGAGGGCATATCGACCCACTTGGATCTGATCCATATCCAACATGTGAATCTTGTCTAAAAGTAAAATGACTAGGTCACCCTTCAACAGACATTTTGAAAGATCCAAGGAAGTTTTGGGTTTAGTACATACAGATGTATGTGAGCTCTTCAAGGATAAGGCCTACGGAGGTGTTAGGACTATGCCTCAGATGCCATAGAGGATAAAATGATAGGGCATCTCACTTGTAATAAACTTATTATATTATATTAATAAAAGGCATTGTTTTGTTTTCACTTAAATCTTATCTGCATCTATAAGTAGCGTAAAACGTTTTGTCCATGTTCTCAATGCAATCTCTCTACTTCCTATGGGATAGGAAGATAGGCACTAGAAAGATTCATCTTGATTACTTAAACAAGTTCGCAAGTGGCATGAAGTCTTTAATGGACAAACAAAGACTAGAAATACTTGTACAATCTGAGCTTTGACATGGGCGTGCCAGTCGAACACCATGTGATGGTAGAAGCTTAAGGTTGTAGGCACATCAGTGGAACTGAGATGCTCGCACACGACTCACATCGATTCTGTCACATGGGTATACACTTTGTGATTGTCAATGACAGAACTGATTATTCGTAATAGGTATAGGTGAACCTTTGACCTAAAGTATTAGGCTGAAGATACACTTGTGACGTCAAGTCTGTCACTAGATTAGTTAGACCCAATTTACCCGTTGGTGGGGTTGACCTCGAAATGCGGCTTGATGAGCAAGTGGTAGTCTTAGCTGATAATTGACATGGGATTTGTTCTCTCATAAGTGAATGAGAAAGTGTCCTATGTGATTATAGATAATGGAGATCAAAGTCTTTGGCCAAAGCAATAGAGACGATTCTGCAAGGTACTAAATCGAACTAAATGATCTCATATTATTATAATTAATACATATGGTCAAGTATAGTGAGTTTAACATCACCATGACTCTCACTTGACTGGAAAACATGAACAAAGGGTTTATACGTATACGGAATTTACAATTGGAAGGTTGTGGAATGATCCATTCATTCGATTTTGTTTGGGCTACGAAGTGCGCCACGTGACTGGCTAGGTGTTACCCTAAACAAGTTGTCTCTAAATAATTACGCGGATTGATGGACGGATTTTTTTTCCTTTTATTCCTTGTTGACCGACGGCTACGGTATCAGAGCCATTCTCTGATCTGCATATTTGATCAAAATTATGTGATTTATGATATGCACTTTATGTGTTTTTGAAGCATGCGTTTTATGCGTTCTTAAATCTGCATTTTTATGGTTTTCTGCCTAAAATTTAATTTTTATGTTTATTATAAATCTGGAAATTTTTATGATATTAGAAAAATCAAACAACGAGAAAATAATGGGGCCCCAAGGCCCTGAGTGCACTGCGCTGTGCGCAGGCGCCGTGAGCTTACACAGCTTGACTGGGTCATGTGTTTGACACACGACCCGCTGAATCGGATCATGGATCCGGGTCTGAAAATCGGGCTGTAAATTGGGTAAAATTTAGTATTCGGGTTTTAGGTAAATTTAATTATCAGGGTGTGTCAAAAGGATGATGACTCGGAATAATTCAAATTAAGCCCAATTGAAGAATTACTTAAATTTTGACTTATTAATTGGTTTGGGCTTAATTTAATTAATTTCAAATGGGCCAACGGGTTGGTGATTTGGATTAAATTAAATCTAGTCTAATGGAAATTAATAGCACTCGTATAATTTCCTAATTAATTAATTTTAGGCCCATTTTAAATTAAATTCGAGTGGACCAAAAGGATGGTGTCTCGGGTTTAATGAAATTGAGCCCAATAAGATTAATTGGAATAAATATATTTTATTAAGACACGTAATTATTTTTCTTGGAGATTAATAATTAATTCATGGATTAAATATCATTATTTTTTCCTCAAATTGGAAAATACTTAGATACTTGAGTAAGAAATATAAATTATTTTTCTTGGATGATTAGAAACTAATTCTTTAATCAAATAATTTTTTTTTCAAATAAATGATGGTTTTAAAATCATAATAAAATAAGATTTGATATTTTATGTATTTGTTTTTGTTGGACTAATATTATTTTAATTAAAGGTAGATATACTTAATTATTAATTTTGTATATCTAAGTCATCTAGTAGGACTAGATTGACTTTAATTGAAATAAAGAATATATAACATTAGGAATTTATAAAGGAATTTTTAGTTGAACTAAAATTTTAAATAATCAACATAAGTGTTTTAACATTGCGAGCATGTATTAAATGTTGTGAGCATGTCTTATGTGATGGAGACACTGATCATGGACTTAGGTTTTATTCGATGTACCTTTCTTTCTATGGGTTGTAAAGCCGGAATTGAGGCTATTTATTAGTTTCATAGACATAATGTATAGGTTGTTTAAAGCATTGTAATAGAATAGTTCAAGGCTAGTGGAGATGAGAAGCCCATGAAGATTAGATAAATTTCATTTTTTACTTTTTTGTGATGGCCTATTGGCTCAGATCCTCTAGTAAAAGTCCATGATCGGGTGTGATGGTTTTATTTATTTAATTCTATTTATATATTTTGATAGGCATGTTTATTAGTAGTATAAATTAATGCATGTTCAATATATAATAATTGTGCTTTATAAATTGACTAATGTGCAAAGTGAGACCAAACTTTTAATAATTTAAATACTCCCAATTAAATGATATTGAGTTAGTAAAGGATGTGGGACATCCTCGCCCTCCACTAAGTTTATTAAATCTAAAATTACTACAAATGTGTAATGCTTTCTAGTTATGGGGGTTATGCATTTGGAAATAATTTGAAATTTTATTAAGTGCATGAGATGTCTTAGTCGAAGCATATATCATCCCAAAAACCAGTTAGGTTGCAAGGTGAAATTCAAATGTTAGATTAAAGGAGTTAGTGTGAATGAACTCGAATAGTTCGCGAGCTTAGAAATCGGTCAAGTTGCAGCTTGGTGAACTATGGGGAAAGGTATTGAAACATTTATGGGATAAATTGATGTAAGATATCACTTCAAATAATTAATGGGCCAAAAATCGGTTAGGTTGCAACCCATTTAATTAATTGAAGACCTCAATACCCACTGTGGAATCGATGCCAATGATGATTCTTGACTTCAAAAGGGGGTATAGGATTCAAAAAATGTTGTGGGAGCCTAGATGAGTTTTCAAGTCCTTAGTTTTTCTTGGTTAAGTAAATTACAAGTAATCTAATTAAATTTGATTTATTTCTGAAGTTATTTTCTTGTTTATCTCTCTCAAATATGACAAACCCACTTTCAATTCTACTCGAAAAGAACACCCTGAATGGACCCAATTATGTGGGCTGGCCGCGAAATTTGAGGATTGTCCTCAATATAGAATCTCTGGGATACGTCTTGGAGGCTGATATCCCGGAGACTCCATCTAGGACACGTGCTAGTGAGGAAGAAGTCTAAACCCATGAAAAATGGGTCAAAGACGACATCCGGGTTAAGGGATACATGCTGGGATCTATGACCAATGAACTTCAAAGGTCACAGGATAAGATGCCCACTACAAGAGCTATCTTGACACACCTGGTTGAGCTCTATGGTGAGCACATTCGAATTGCACGATATGAGATATCGAAAGAGCTCTTCGGAGCCAAGTGAGAAGTTTGATGATCACGTCTTCAAAATGATATCGAGGATTGAGAGATTGGAAGCTCTCGACTTTACCATGAACGCCACCCTTCAAACTGACTTAATTTTGCAGTCTCTTCCTAATTCCTTCTCCCAATTTGTGGTTAACTTTAGCTGCAATGAGATAAAGTGCAATTTAACAGGGCTAATGAACAAGTTGGTTTTTGCACAATCTCAAATAAAACCAAAGGGAAAGGAAACTGCCTTAGTCATCTCTTCTGGACCTAAAAAGTCTAAGTCTAAAAAGAATAAGGCAAACAAAAAGCAGGCTGGCGAGCTAGGAACAAAAGGGGGCGTTCAAAAGGGTAAGGGAAAGTCTCAAGGGTTTTATAAGAGCAAAGGACCTAAAAACATGGATAGATGTATCGAGTGCGGTGAGCTTGGCCACTGGAAGAGGAACTGTCCCAAATTAGGCAAAGGCGCAAAAGGTATGGAACTTTTCGTTTATGAAACTAATTGTTCTATGACCATTTTTTCTACTTCATGGATTCTGGACTCAGGGGCTAGTGCTCATGTGTGTTGTTTGGATCAGGATCTGGAGAGAAGTAGAAAGCTGGGCCGAGAAGAAGTGCTGATCAAAGTAGGCAACGGGGAAAGTATCGCAACTACTAGGATTGGATCTAATTCTTTAATTTTGAATTCTAGACATTTATTGTTTTTAAATGATGTTTTGGCTTTGCCCAAGGGCTTAAGAACGTTGTTTCCATTCCTATATTAGTTAAGACTAGTTATACATTCTTTTTTTCTGATTTGAATTGCGACATTTATTATGGTAATAAAAGGGTTGGCAATGCATCTTTAGTTATTGGTTTGTATTATTTGAAAGTCCATAATTCTTCTATTGTGAATGTTGTAACACATAAACGTGGTAGGCAAGGAGCTAACTTAAGATTTAAGTGGCATCTTAGACTAGGCCATACTGGACGCACAAGATCCACAAAATGGAGAAAGATGGGCTTATAAGCTCACTGGGATCGGATCCCTATTTAACATGTAAATCATGTCTCTTAGGCAAGATAGCTAGATCTCCCTTCACAGGCACTTTTGAAGGAGCTACTCAAGTCTTAGGATTACTGCATACCGACGTTTGCTGACCATTTGAAAAAATGGCTCGTGGAGGTTTTTACTAGTTCATCACTTTCACAAACGATCATTCAAGATATGGTTTAGTGTATCCGATGAAGCAAAAGTTTGAATCCTTTGAAAGGTTTAAAGAATTCAAAACTTTAGTAGAAAATCAAACTGGCCAAAATATAAAGACTTTACGTTCAGATTGTGGAGGAGAATATATGAGCACCGAGTTTGATGAGTTCGTTAGGGAACAAAGAATATTGTTACAACTAACACCACTAGCAACTCCTCAATTGAATGGAGTAGCCGAGCGTAGGAACCAAACATTGTTGGACATGATTCGTGCCATGCTTAGCACCACTGATTTACCCATTTTGTTGTAGGGACATGCGCTCCTTACTGCTACCTATGTATTGAACAGATGTCCCTCCAAATTCGTTCCTAAAACTCCACATGAGATATGGAATAATAAGAAACCAAGTCTTAACCACATCAAGATTTGGAGATGTCCTACTTATGTCAAAAAGACTAAAGTAGAGAAATTAGAGACAAGGGCCCTAATGGGATGTTTAGGGTTATCCTGAACATTCCATGGGATTCTTCTTTTTCTTACATGATGATCAAAGGATCATTATGGACCTACAAGCCCACTTCCTTGAGGATGAGTTCATCTTGGAAGGGGGCAAAGGTAGAAAAATTATTCTAGAAGAACAATCTGAAACTCCCCTCCTGACATTTGTCCAAGAACCAAGAGCTGACTCAATAGTAGAACAATCACCACGTAGATCTGGTAGAATACCACATAAACCTGAGAGGTATGGGTATCTACTGCAGAGAGAACTAGAGCTCCACACTGTAGTATAAGAAGGTCATGAAGACGATCCCTCTACCTATGATCAAGTGATGCTGTATGTCAATGCTTCAAGATGGCAAGAAGCAATGGAAATAGAGATGGATTCTGCAATAGAACCAAGTTTGGACCTTGGTAGATCGTCCCGAAGGTATGAAACCTATAGGATTCAAATGGATCTACAAAAGAAAAATTGGTAGGGATGGCAAGGTTGACACCTATAAAGCCAGGCTCGTAGCATAAGGCTATCGTCAAAGAGAAGGAATTGACTATCAAGAGACTTTTTCGCACGTGTCCATGATAAATTCCATCTGAATACTATTTTCCATAAATGCATACTTAGACTATGAGATATAGCAGATGGATGTCAAAACTGCTTTCCTGAATGGATTCCTGGAAAAGAACATCTATATGGAACAACCAAAAGGTTTTGTATCCGAGACCAATATCCATAAAGTATATAAACTTGAGAGGTCCATATACGGTCTCAAACAAGCATCGAGAAGCTGGAATCTTCACTTTGATGAAGTAGTAAAGAGAAATGGCTTCATCAAGAACGAAGATGAACCCTGTGTCTACAAGAAGACTAGTGGGAACAAAATCTCGTTCTTAGTACTATATGTAAATGACATTCTACTTATAGGAAATGACGAATGACGTGGGACTGCTAACCACTGTCAAGAATTGGTTTTTGAGTGTGTTTTCCATGAAAGACTTGGGAGAAGAAACGTGTTGGGTTTCGCGTAAAAACTCATAAACGCAGCGGAAGGATTTCAAAAATTTAATAAAAGCCCAAAGTGTTTCTCTAATTGCATAATTAAATCTAAAAACCGCTTTAACGAATAAAATCAACTTACTCGTTGAAGCGAGGTGGTAGGAGAATACAATTCTTCTTCCAAACTTTAGATTGATGAACTTCATGAATTCTTCAATCTTCGTGTTCTTCAAGTCTTGGATTCTTGAAGTTGATTGTAGATGAATCCAACAACGAATCACGTTGCCTCTAAATTATCACGCGCGAATTGATGAACAAAAAATCCCTTCTTTTCTCTATATGGACTACGGCTATGTGTATAGAGAGGGGAGGATCTTTTTCTTTCTTCTATTCTTTGGAGAGTTACAATAGATGTAATTCAATTGTTGTCTAGGTTAAAGTCAAGAGAAGTCTCTTATACCTCAATGACTTATTGACCAATACAAAACAAAAGAAACCAATTTGATCACCCAACTAGTCCTAATGGGCATCCTCATGGAGGCCCCACATGGGGCCCGGGATTTCCTCTTTTGCTTTGTTAATCAATTCTTTATTCAATTAATTATTTATTTTATCCAATAAATAAATATATTAATTAAATAATAAAATTAATTATATAAATTAATTCATTAATATATTTCTCTAAGAAATTAATTAATAATTAATCTTATCCTTTTAATTAATTATCTTATCCAATAAGAAATTAATTAATTAATTATTTATTTAACTTATCCAATAAATTAAATCTCTCCAAAGTAAAATAGAAAATAGAAAATCTTTTTCAATGTTCTTCATCAATTCTTTAGTGTGACTCTTTAGGTTCATTTCATTTGGCAATGAGAGGAAACCAAAGGAAGTGGGTAACACCTAGCCAGTCATGTGGCCCACTTCGTAGCCCAAATGAAATACGAATGAATGGATCATTCCACAACCTACCAATCGTGAATACCATATATGTATAAACCCTTTGTTCACGTTCCCCAGCTAAGTGAGAGTCATGGTTATGTCAAACTCACTGGACTTGACCATATTTCTAAATTATAATAATACGAGATCATTGAGATTGATTTGGTGCCTAGCACAATTGTCTCGTTCACTTTGGCCAAAGACTTTGATCTCTATATATCTATAATTACGTAGGGTACATTCTCATTCACTTATGAGAAAACAAATCCCATGTTAGATATCTTCTATGACTACCACTTGCCCATCAAGTCCGCATTTCGAGGTCGACCCCACCAACGGGTGAATTGGGTCTAACTACTCTAGTGAAAGACTTGACGTCACAAGTGCATCTTCAGCCCGATACTTCAGGTCAAAGGTTCACATATACCTATTATGCTTAATCAATTCCGTCATTGACAGTCACAAAGTGAAAACCAATGTGACAGAATTGATGCGAGTCATGTTCGAGCATATCAATTCCACTGATGTGCCTACAGTCTTAAGCTCCCACCATCACATGGTGTTTGACTGGCACTCCCATTTCAAAGCTAAGATTGTACAAGTATTCGAAGTCTTTATTTTCCGATTAAAGACTTCATATTACTTGCGAACTAGTTTTAGTAATCAAGGTCGATCTCTCTAGTGTCATTCTTCCTATCCCATAGGAAGTAGAGGGATCGCACTGAAAACATGGAAAAAATGTTTTACACAACTTATAGATGCAGATAAGAATTAAGTGAAAACTAAATAAATTCTTTTATTATAAATAATATTTAAGTTCAATACAAGATAGATGCCCTATTCATACTATCCTCTATGGCATCTGAGGGCATAATCCTAACACAACGTACATTGTAGAAATTCGTATCTATAGAGATAGAACGAATAGAATGATCGGTCTTTCCCAAGACCTTTACATAGAGAAGGTCCTTAAGATATTTAAGATGGATAACTCTAAGAAAGGATTCCTTCCTACGAGATATGGAGTACACTTATCTAAGTCCATGTGTCCTCAAAATGAGGAAGATAGAAAGGAGATGAGCAATGTACATTATGCTTCTGCAGTTGGTAGGCTGATGTATGTAATGCTTTACATAAGACCTGACATTGCTTATGCAGTAAGCGTGGTGAGTCGATTTCAGGCAAATCCGGGAAAGGAACATTGGATAACTGTGAAAAATATCTTAAAGTATCTTAAAAGAACTTTGGATATGATTCTCATCTATGGAGGTGGACATCTGAAGATGGAGGGTTACACTGATTCAGACTTTCAGTCTGATGTGGATGATCGAAAATCCACTTCAGGGTTTGTTTTCACGCTTAATGGTGGGGCGGTGTCTTGGAAAAGTTCCAAGCAAAGCACAACCGCTGATTCCACCACTGAAGAAGAATATATGGCAGCCCTAGAGGCAGCTAAAGAAGATGTTTGGATGAGAAAGTTTATAGGAGAACTTCAAGTGGTTCCAAGTGCAGAGCTCCCATTAACACTTTATTGTGATAACAATGGAGTGATAGCACAAGACAAGGACCCAAGGTCTCATAACAAGTCTAAACACATTGAGAGAAGAATTCACATCATTAGGGAGATCGTTGGCAGAGGAGAGATAGCAATGCAAACAATAGCCTCAGCTGACAATGTAGCTGACCCGTTCACCAAACCACTACCTTAAGTTGTTCTGGATCGACACCTGGAAAGGATAGGTATAAGATACCAAAAAAAGTGCTACTGAGTGCAAGTGGGAGATTGTTAGGATTATGTCAGATGCCATAGAGGATAAAATGATAGGGCATCTCACTTGTAATAAACTTATTATATTATACTAATAAAAGGCATTGCTTTATTTTTACTTAAATCTTATCAGCATTTATGGTGGTCCCAAGTGGCATACGAAAGGGTCTAGAAGGGAGGGGGGTTGAACAGACCCTGAAATCTTTTTCGACTTCAAAAATTTCGTATCACTTTTAATGGTTAGAACGCTTAGGCAACTGAACGCTTGGGTCAAACGCTTCAGTAAAGATAACTTAGATTTAGTGATTTTAGCAATTTACCAAAGTAGGGTGACGCTTAGATCACTTAATCAGGGTTAGCACAACGGAAATGATTTTAAAGCTTTAGCGTTCGTTTTTGTTAAATAGTCGCTTAGCAGATTAGCTTGTCTTTTTCAAAGAATATAATATAATGTAGAACAAGGCAATAATTAAAGTAAATGACATAAGAAATTGTAAGGTTCACTTGGTGATGTAATCCCAGCTACGTCCTTCTTCTCCTTTTTCACTTGGAGGAATTTCACTAAGATGATTATCGAAGAATCACACAGAATCTTTTACAAGATAGTAAACAGGTGAAAAGGATCTCGGGCTCCTTGATCACACAGATTTCAGCACCAATGAAGATCGTCTTCTACAAGCTTCTCTCACTCAGAAATAATGCCTGTAAGAGGTTTCAACAGCTTTTTCACTCAGATGAAAGGTTGAATGATTTGTCACAAGGGTTTGTTTGTTTTTGGGAAGATCAAACAACTTGGAATATCTCAGTAAGAATTTAGGTTTCTTCTTTGGAATAGGTTTGAGATATTTTTGTGACTGTCTGGAATGTGTATAGAAAGCTTGAAAGATTTGGCTATAGAGTTTCTAAGCTTTTTCTTTGAACGAGAATTTCAGCAGAGTTTCTTGTGCATGTACGTATATTTTTTTGTGTATCTCTGTCTTTAGGGTTTGATGGAGGTAAGGTATTTATAGGCTTTTTCTTGGGATTATGTCCGTTGGACACATGCAGGAGCGTGTCTTTCACGCGGCGCGTGAGTATACCTTTTCTCTGACATTCCTGAATTCCTGCTGGTACCGATTTGACGGGTGCAGCTATAAACTCTAAAGTTCTGACAGTCTAGTTAAAAGGTTGCTTGTCTACAAGCCATATTGGCTTATCACATTTAATGCTCTTATCAGGCATTTAATGCATTTGAATTTATTTCCCATTTGAAATAAATTTCCGTTGAATGATTGCATTTAAGTCCTTCATGACTTGAGAATTTATTTCAGGTGAGTTTGATTCTGATCGCTAAAGTGCTTTGATCGCTTGATCCATAAATCCTAAAATAGTCCTTTAGCGTTTGACAGACACTAAGGATAAATCTTCATCTTAAGTTAACTTCAGACGCTGATCTTCAACTTCTTCTCTAATAGACTCACCTAGAATTCTATTAGCGATTCAGTATCTAATACTTAGTCTAAAATCTAGAAAGATAAAAAATTACAAGCCTAACAAAATTACATACGTTCAAACGCTTATAAAAATGATCTATGAAACAAAAACTTACATTATATTTTAGGGTCTAACATAAAAATCCTATCTTGTCATCATCAAAACATCTAACATGAAATTTCCTAACAATTTCCCCCTTTTTGATGATGTCAAGACTTTAACTCTTATAACTCTTTTATAGATTAAGAGTTCCAAGAAAAGCCCAAAAAATAATTATAAGTTAGCGTTTAGAAAGTTAGTAAAGTTAGATTAGCCTCAACAAGGTGTTTCAGTGATAAATCATTCATTCATATATAGAAAGATAAGCATACATGATTTATACTGAATAGAAGATAAAAAAATAAAAAGCATTCATCTTTTCTGTCGCTTCATGCTTTTTCCTTTTTGGTAGATCTCATTTGCTAAGTCAATGAGGAGTCAGTCAATGTCTATCATGGTTGTATGTTGAAGTTCATCAAAGTCATGCCTTCGTTGTCTAGCGCTTTCATTGAGTTCCTTCAGCCTGTCCATCCATTCCCTTGGAGGAATACCAAGTTCACGAATTAAATAGTAATAGATATCTTGTTTTCTGTCGTTGGATGGTTTCCAGTTGATAGGTCATCTAAGTGGTCCGGCATAAGGATGAAATCCCATACTTTCCAAGAAATCGACGTCCAAGTCCGAAAGCAAGTACCTTCCTAGATAATACCTTGGCTTTCTCTTTTTAGTTAGCATTTTCTTTATGCTTGCTATTTCATCAAACATTCATCGCCAGTGTTTATTATCTGTTTTAGATATTGCCTTGGACTTTTCTTTCTCTTCCCCCTTCTTGACATCAGCAAAAGAATTCTTCAAGTCAGCGATGTCTCTTTGGAGAAGCTTGACTTCATCTATCAAGAGGGCAATCTATTCGCGATACTCTGAGAGACGAGGTTGGAGGAATTGTCACGCTCAGTATCAACTGAAGCATTCTACGCAAGCGATCGGTTGAAATCATCCGAAAGCTCTTTAAGGAGAGGAGCGATACTGTTCATCATAGATATGGAAAGCTTGGTTGCGTGACTCATGTTAGCCTTAAGCAGTCTCTCTACGTTATGAAACATTGCGTTGCTGAGCTGCTCCATACGAGAACAAGAACCAGTTAAATTGCTAAGAGAATTGCGAATGGCTATCTTGAAATCGCGTGCTTTTGGATCGCTTTCTGAGTCTGAGTCAAAGTCTGAGGAAGAATGCACAGGACTATGGGAGCTGGAAACTGTAGCTTTGCCTTTAGATTTGTCTCTAATAATAGGCGCTGCAGGTTGTCCGGCTAAGTCAGCATGAACCTCCTCTATCGTTGAGTCGAGCGTCTGAGTTGCGGAGTCAATTTGAACAATTTGTTCCTCAAGTGGAACCTCAACTGTTGGAGCGCTGGGGACAGCGTCTTGCATATCAGCGTCTGTGGTTGAGCGACTTCCACAGCAAGAGATTGTTCATTTTCTATTGCAACAACGTCAGTTTGAGGCGCTGGACTCTCAACAGATATGACCCAGAGTGGGCCAATCGCTTCCATTACATGACTTGGACTAATCTGGTTTGTCTGCGGGATGAAAAATATAGCGTCTTCGCGCTCTTCATTACTTAGTGCAAGTTGCACTCCTTCTGGCAGATCAATTCCTGAAGTATAAGAATTGTAGAAGTCCAAAATAAATGGCATCAGCGCTTGAGCTGCTTCTTGGTCCACTGGCCTGATCAGCGATATCTTCTTGGCCACTTGGATGTTTTGTTCACAAAAGAGCACAAGGCGAAGATTGTATCCACGAAAGTCGCTTAGTCCTGAATAGTGGTCATATGTAACATCGACAAAAATCTGACTTTGGCCTGGAAGAAGCGATTGTTTGCTGGTGGAGGCTTCTTCATTCAAGTTTGGAAAGATTCGCTGAACAAACGCTTATCGAGGGTGAAACACATAGCGTCCTCCTTGACTGAATAAAGCTAACTGCTGGCGAATGTAGCTCTCGATGGGTTGTCTGTAACTTGGTAAATCGCTAACATTTCCAGCAATATGCTGACGTTGCTGAAGTAAAAAGGTAGAAAACCCTCGGCTTCTGTATTCGATTCCAAATTCAAAAAGGAATGGATATCTCACGAGTTCGTCAAGAGTGTAGAAGTGTAAAACAAACTCTTCAGCCCATCTAGCTGTATCCATCATCCATCGCTTACCAAGTTTGTCAGCTTTCTTTTGTTCTTTTCTAGCTGCAAGAAACTTGTCAAAGCGTTCAATTTCTTCATCATAATCCTCAGCCCATAATCTTGCAAGGTATTCTCGGGCTTCATCTTCTATCCAAGAATTGATAGGATTGGGACGCTCAGCAACTACTGGTCCTTTTCCTTTCCACAATCTAACAGGTTTAGGGGATAGAGCGTTCTAAGGAGAATGAAAAACTTTGGGATAGGCAGAGTATCCGATCTGTCTGAGAATTTCTTCGTCCGGATTCTTTGACCAATCACCCATATGGGAATTCTTGATGAGGACTTTATTCTGGCGCAAAGGATAAAAAAGACTCTTCAGCATGGTCAGAAAAGTTAAAACGCTTCTCGTCAAATTCTGTCATGTTGATCGCTGGTCGACGAATATACTCAAGTCTAGATTGGAGTCGCTCAAGACTGTAAAGACCTAGATCAGAGAATCGCTCAAAGAATTCAAACTTGGCAGAATTAGATAAATCAGACCTATGGAGAGTGGTTTGAAAGTTGATTTCGGCTTCAGCAAGGGTCTGGGTGTCTCGTTCTCTAGAAGCATAATAAAATTCAATTTCAGAGGAATATCCACGAAGAAAGAAATCGATGACACGAGGAGGAGACCTTGTTGGAGTGGGAACAAAAGCAATGGACTCTGTTGGGATAGGGGCCACTTCTATCGACCGCTCAGCATGCAGAGTCGCTTCACTGACTGGTGATGTTTCAGCATCAGGAAGGACTTGTGCTACTTCCTTAGCTATATCCACAACAATAGCCATATCAACATCTACTTCAATGGGAATTGCTGAAGATGGAGGTGCATCAGCGTCTGGTGTTTCTTGAGCCTGAGGACTATCATCGACTGTGTCAGTCACTTGATCTGTTTCAACATTTGGTACAGTTTCCTCAGGCTCCGGGACAACTTCTTCTGGATCCTGAAAACGAGCAGCCTTCTCAGAAAGAGTAGTGGCTCTAGGCTCAGGAAAAGATTCAGGAACAACGTCTAAAGAAGGAGGAGGAACACTCGCCGAGTCGTCAAGCGTTGGCTCGACTGAAGCGCTTGTTGATGTTGTTGGAGTGGATGAAGGAGTATGCCTGTGTGCTAGCGGTACTTCTTCTTCTTCGTTTACACTGAAGATTAACGTTGGAGGGGGAGAAGGTGATTTAGGAGAAGGAGAGGGCGACTTCTGTTTCTTCTTGGGCTCCGGCTTCTACTTCTGCTTCTTTGCGGGTTTTGATGGCTCAACGACCTTCAAGATGATTTTTCGTTTGGGTCGCTTAACCACCACTTCTTCTTCCGATGAAGACGAAGACGCTTGCTCTTCATCATTGCTGTGAACAACTCCTTCGGCAAGAAGTTTCTCACGCTCATCTTTGGGGACCGCTGCACCGCCACGTTTCCTTGGTCTCAACAGTTCGCTGATCATCTTCTTTCCATAAAACATTAGCGCTGGGATCTTCTTTCCAGCAGAATCGGTGTAACCGCTAGCGCTAAGAATTCGACTTAAAATAATCCCGTAAGGCTGGGGATTAACCGACTTGGCCATCACTTGTTTGAAGCGACTAAAAACGTAAAGTGACCAATTTATCTTCAGTTTGGTCAGAATGGCAACCATCATCTTGTACTGGAGATTTGTAACTATATCGAAAGTTCCTTTTCTGCATTCGATCATCTTGGTGCAAATGTCCACGAGAATGACATATTTGCTCTTCATATCATTTTTCTTGAAATTGGGTTCATAAAAAGCTTCAACTTCATCTTTCTTGATCAAAGTCCATACCTTTGTAGCATCTCCAAGAGTGACATTTTCTACTTCGGCACCATCACTGGGCAGATTTAGTAGGGAAGAAATCAGAGAAGGGGTAAGGACAAAGGTTTCACGGGCACATGGAAAGACGCAGGAAATGGAGTTTCCGTCGTTGGAGATTTTTGCTTTCTTGAAGAAAAAGAGAGTTTCTTCCTCAAAGTAATTAAAGATGGTAGTTAGCATATCATACAAAATAGACTCCTAGACGAGTGGAAGAACAGTCCTCAAGGAGAAATTCTGGTTATCGAATAGATAGTCCCAGTTAACTTGAAAACCAGCATTAATAGTGACTGGTTTCTCTGGTTTGGAAGATTTTCCAGCAGCAGATTTTGAAGACTTCGGTGCCATCGAAGAACTAGAGAAAGTTTCGGTTGAGGAGAGGAAAAGATGTTATTTTTGCCTTTAGAGAGAAAGAACTTTTACAGTAAAAAAGATTTGGAAGTGATAAAGTTTTATTGTAAAGGTTGTGAAGGGTTTAAATAGGAGGCAAAAAGTAACTCCTCAACTGGTAGATGAGTGACACATGTACAAGAGTTAATGTTGAAAGATAAAAAAAAGAAATCTGAGCCGTTTACACATAAATACGAATGTTAAAAAGTATGGTAAAATAGGTTAACTGCTGTGAAATATAAAGTTTTTCGGATCCGCAGTTACTTTTTGAAAACGTTTGAATTTTAAATTTTTCAGCGTGAAATGCACTCGCTTGATAGTACACTGACACGTACTCAGACATGTGTAGTTACTGAACCGCCTAGTTTATAGATAGGAATCATTAACTGTCAGTTTAATTTGATAAGCACGTGTGAGCAGTTGTCAAATCTAATCTCTAGGACTTATCCACACGTTACTTTTAGCGATGAAAACTATGCATGATTTTTAGAGAAATTCACTAAGCGTTAAAGTGGAATATTTTTAACGCTGAAGTCTTTTTTAGAGCAGAATTTAATTTCTTAAAGATTAAGAGTAAAATCAATCGCTTGAATTTATAAAAGACATTTTCATTTATTGAAGATTGATTTTTGTCATGCATAAAGATAAGCGCTAGTAATCAATGCATAAATTTTCAAAACCAATTTTGATCACAGTCACTTATGAATTGAGATAAGTATAATTTTAAAGTTCCCCCTAAACTTAATAACTCATTTCAATTTAAAAGAAGATGATTTAGACATAATCATGAGGTGGATTCCCCCTAAATGATATGCCTATAAAATATGATGCTCTATGATTTAAGCGTTTAAATCGATCATACCTAATTCACTTCTCAAAGTGAGAAAGCGTTGTCTGTTGAGCGCTTTGGTGAAAATATCTGCCAGTTGTTTGTCAGTACCAATGAAGTGTATGGAGATATCTTTCTTTTGAACATGGTCACGCAAGAAATGGTATCGAATATCAATGTGTTTAGTTCTAGAATGAAGAACTGGATTTTGGGTCATAGCTAAAGCACTTTGGTTATCACAATGGATTGGGGTAGGACCTAGGATTGTTCAATAATCTCTAAGTTGTTGCCTCATCGAAAGGATTTGTGCACAACAGCTCCCAGCGGCTACGTACTCTGCTTCAGCGGTAGAAGTCGCTATGGATTGTTGTTTCTTACTATGCCACGAAATTAGTCTATCACCTAGAAATTGACATGTACCACTAGTGCTTTTTCTGTCTATTTTACATCCTGCAAAATCTGCGTCTGAATAACCAATTAGTTCAAAAGGAGAGTCCCTCGGATACCATAAGGCCACATTCTGTGTGCCTTTTAGGTATTTAAGGATTCTCTTGGCAGCATTTAAGTGTGATTCTCTAGGATCAGCTTGAAAGCGTGCACACATGCATACCGAAAACATAATATCGGGTCTACTAGCAGTAAGATAAAGAAGTGATCCAATGATACCTCTATAGTTAGTGATATCAACTTTCTTTCCATTTTCATCTTTATCTATCTTAAGCATTTGGCTCATTGGAATTTTTTAAGATGATGCATTTTCCATACCAAATTTCTTAATCATATCTCTTGTATATTTAGCTTGGTTTATAAATATGCCATTTGAGAGTTGTTTAACTTGCAATCCTAAGAAAAAAGTTAATTCACCCATCATGCTCATTTCAAATTGACCTTGCATCATTTTCAAAAATTTCTCACACAATCGCTTATTAGTAGAGCCAAATATAATATCATCAACATAAATTTGGATTAAGAGAATATCTTCATTATGGGTAATTTTAAATAACGTTGTATCAACACTGCCTTTTGAAAAGCCTTTACCTATAAGGAAGATAGAGAGAGTGTCATACCATGCTCTTGGTGCTTTGTTAAGGCCATAGAGTGCCTAGTCCAATTTGTAGACCATACTTTTTCCATGGTTGTTGATGAATCCTGCAGGTTGCTCCACATAGACTTCTTCTTGGATTTTATCATTTAGGAATGCACTCCTCACGTCCATTTGATATACTGGGAGCTTTTGAAGGCGGAAAAATCTAGGAACATCCTAATCGCTTCAAGACGGGGTACTGGGCCATACGTCTCATCAAAATCAATACCCTTTTCTTGAAAATAACCCTGAGCGACTAATTTGGCTTTGTTTCTTATAACAATGCCATCTTCATCCATCTTGTTTCTAAAAACCCATCTAGTTCCAATCACTACTTGCTGAGTTGGTCTTGGTATTAGCGTCCAAACCTTGCTTCTCTCAAATTGGTTAAGCTCCTCTTGCATAGCTTCTACCCAACTTGAATCACTGAGTGCTTCATCCACTTTCTTTGGTTCCATTTGAGATAGGAAGCTTGCGAACATGGCCTCATTAATTGTAGCGGACCTAGTTCTAACAGGTGTTTCAATATCTCCAATTACTAGCTCTAGTGGATGATCTCTGAGCCATTTACGGTCTGGTTGGAACGGGTTGAGTAACTCTTGATTATCAATCGCTTGATCCTCATTTGTCTCTGGCGTAGTTGCTGCATCATTCACAGTTCCATTTTGCTCTTGATGATCATTCTCTTCATGATCATAAGTGATTCTGATACTATCATCATTTGTAACCTCGCAAGTAATCTTAGGAATAGGTACAAGGATCTCGTCATCTTCGTCATCACTATCATCACCAAGATTGATATGTGATGCTTGTTGGGTGAGATCTTCAATTCCTATATCATCAGAATTAATTACTCGGTTCTTGGTTAGCATCGTCAAACACAACATGAATGGATTCTTCAACCTTCGGTTTGATCTTATTTAGGATGCAAAAACTCTTTCTATTTTTGGCATAGCCTAGGAAGATTCCCTCATCCGCTTTAGGATCAAATTTCTTTAGACTTTGGGATCCATTGTTATGAATGAAACATTTTGAACTAAATACATGAAAATATGAGACGTTAGGCTTACGTCCCTTCCACAACTCATATGGAGTCTTCTCATGTTGCTTGTTGATCATACACTGGTTCTGAGTGTACCAAGCGGTATTGATAGCTTCGGCCCAAAACCTTTGAGGCAGCTTAGACTCTGCAAGCATCGTCCTAGCAGCTTCTTTAAGCGTTCTGTTTCGTCGCTCGGCAACTCCATTCTGTTGAGGTGTTCTAGGAGCAGAATACTCATGAAGTATTCTAAAATCTATACAAAACTTCTCAACAAATTGGTTAGTAAATTCAGTTCCTTCAGTTCCTCTATTGCTTCTAATTCTTGTCACCTTTAAATCTTTATAAGTTTGCAATTGACGAATTAGCGATGTGAGCTTGACACTAGTTTCATCTTTGGTCGCTAGGAATTCTACCCATGTATAGCGAGAGAAATCATCAACTATTACTAGCGAGTACTTTTTACCACTAACACTCATGATTTGAATAGGACCAAACAAATCTAGATGCAATAGTTCAAGAACTCTAGAGGTAGATAGACATGGTTTCTTCTTAAAAGATGATTTAACTTGTTTACCCATTTGACATGCATCACATAAGCGATTCTTTTGAAAGGAACCCTTAGGTAATCCCTCTACAAGATTTAGTGATATTAACTGAGAGATTGCCTTAAAGTTGAGGAGATTCATTTTTCTATGCCATAACCAACCCAATTCATTTTGACTTTTAGCAACAAAGCATGTGGGGTTGTTATCAATTGTAGAATCCCAATCCACTAAATAAACATTATTTGTTCATTTTCCTCTTAATTTAGTAGACTTAGTCTTAGCGTCGTTAACATAGCAGAAGTCGCTTGAAAACTTTACTTCAAAGCCTTTATCACAAAATTGACTAATGTTTAACAGATTATGCTTAAGACCCTCAACATAATATACATCACTGATCATGATGTTCCCCCTATGCATGATACCTATACCTTTGGTTTTACCTTTTGAGTTATCACCGAATATAACTTGGGGACCGTTGGTTTTCTCGTGCCTGAGTCAGTTTTGGCTTTCTCATTTGGCCTCGTACCATTGTCGCTTGGTTCATTTAGCGTTTGACTTTGTGAACCTTTCTTAACAAAGAAAACACCCTTTCCTTTGTTGTGCGCTGTAACATTAGATTTATTTGGTTGTTTACCAAGTTTATTGCATCCTAAACCGGTCTTTTCACCAAACATTCTTATTACCTCAATCACATTATCCAACTTTCTTGAAGCTTTTGATAATGATGAGATGAGCTGCTCTAATTTGGCAAGTCTAGCGATCAGATCAGCTTCTCTTTTGACTATTATATCAAGATCGCTTTTAAGTTGAGTAATCTCACTCTCAAGCGATTGGTTCTTCTCAATGCATTGTTGTTGAACTTGCAACTCTGCTTTGAGCGTTACTTTATCACTTGTGAGCAATGAGATAATAGCGAAGTGATTTTGATATATTTTGGTGGCATCTTGACAATCTTTATAATATTCATTGACTTTATTAAGCAATTCATCATAAGAAAGAGGATGAGATAATTCATTGGTTACCTTTGGTAGCGAGTCGTCAGACGCTTCACCATCTCTTCCCATAAGACAAATCAACGCTGAGTCGCTTGTAGGCTCATCATCACTGCTTTCATCTGATGATTCCAAGTCCTCTTCAGGTGTGGAGAATGGTTCAGATTCCGCTAGCAAACCTTGTTGGCAAAGGTTGCTCCTGAATTGATTTCTATCCACATAGTCTTGCCTTGTGGGCTTAGACACATTTGGATAAGGGCAATACCTGGTAGTGCCCTGGTTTCCTGCAATTATAACACAAATTAGTTTTCATTTTCTGTTCAGTGGTTAATCGCTTTGATCCAACTGGCGTTGAAAGATTCTGAGTAGGAATTGTAGGTGCTTGGTAAGGAACTGGCGCTAATGGCTGAGGTGCAGAATATACTGGCGCTTGATACTGAGGCTCTGGTGCTGGGGGAGGAGTTTGAAATGAAGTTTGCCCAACAGGATTTCTCTTTTCATATCTTAGAAATTTCTTAAATTTCTTGACAAATAAAGCCATCTCTTTATCTTCATTGGATTCTGTCTTAACCTCACTAACCGCTTTTCCCATACTCTTGGTAGTAGCGATTAAAGCTCCTGATTCAATCGCTGAAGTCAATGTGTCGCTGACTTCACCTAATTCGAACTCAAATGCCTTTAATTCTGAAAACACATGTTCTGGAGTAAGAGTCTCCAATGTCTGTGATTTTCTCATAGCAACAGTCTTGATTAAATACTTGCTTGGAAGTCTTCTGAAAATCTTATTGACCATTTCCTTGTTGGTCAACTCCTTGTCTAATGACGCTAACTCTGTAATGAGCAAAGTGAATCTTGCGTCCAATTGTTCTAGCGTCTCATTGGGCTGCATCTTGAAATGCTCAAATCTTTGCATGGCTATGGAGAGCTTGTTCTCCTTCATTTGTGTTGAACCTTCACATACTATAGCCAACTTATCCCATATTTCTTTGGAAGTTTTACATTGCTTGATTTTGTTGAACAATGCATCATTGTCTCCTAACGCTGAGTAAAGTGCACTTCGTCCAACATTATCTAGATTTGCTCTTTTCCGATCATCAGGCATCCATTCTAATTTAGGTTTCTCGACATATCCATCTGGAGTGGCTTCATCAGCTCTAGGTGCATGAGTTATCACTATCATGATCTTAATGGGGCCGTCTGAAATTACTTCACACATTTCATTATTGCAAGAACATAAATACGCAAATGCTCTAAATTTCCAAGAATCATAATTTGATTCTACCAGCTTAGGCATTTTGTTAAAAGCCATAATGAGATGTTTTTAAAGAAAATTTAAAGCGACTAAGTTTTAAAAAACTGGATCTAAACAAGCAGTTACGCTTGGAAATGCTTAGG